>OV281286.1:7030000-8280000 GCA_923062465.1 Acleris sparsana
TGTCAGGACGTTTCTTTACATTAATACGCTAGTACGGCCTAGTTGTGTTTCATTTAATTAAACAGCAGTGGTTTGTTGTAGGACCAGCGATCATTCATGCTGAGGACCAGCCCCCTTCTGGTGTTGTACGCGATGATCCTGCTGCTGATGCAGTACGTCTACAGCATGTCCCTGCTGGAGACCGAGCTGCCTTCTACACTTTCGGTTCTTTTTTAAAATATTGTATTTGTAAACGTGGAATAAGCCTATGTAAGCTATGTAACAATGTGTAATAGAATAGCATATTATATACGTTACATAGGTTTTTAACAGTTTTAATATATCCTAGTTTAGACATGGCTGGTTGTGAAAAGAACATTAGTGAAACCTGTGTACCGTATCTACAGGCCGTGAACCTCCAACAAATCGGGCTGGGGCGCGATAATAAGGGCGCGGTGTGCGTGCCGCTGCTGATCAAGTCGCTGTTCACCTGCATGTTCTGGGTGACGCTGCGCCAGCTGGTGGACGAGGCTCGGCGCCGGCGCGCGCCCGCCGAGCCGCCCGCCGATCTCACCGCGCCGCTGCCGCTCACGCCCTCTAACGTACCCATTGGTTTGTATAGCCTAGCGACGAACCTACCTCTTTGCACCGCAACGTCTGCAACCGCAACATGCCATTTTAGCCGGGGAATTTGGACAAAAAACTAGGCCATCCTTGCACGAATTAAAAACAGCATATTCTTTTTTCATTAACTGTGTTGAGATTAAATTGTATCCCTCGAAAAGTTCACCTCCGCGCCTACGTTTTTTTTAAAGAATTTTATCAATTGAACTTGCTAGAAAAAAATATTAAAAAGCGGCCAAGTGCGAGTCGGACTCGCGCACGTAGGGTTCCGTACCACTATACATCTAAATAAATGTTTTTCTTTATTCTTTATTATATTGGAGTTGATTGAATGAAAGGTAAAACGCGGTTTACGATTTATAGCGTATTAAAAAAAACTAATTATTAGATCTCGTTCAAACCAATTTTCGGTGGAAGTTTGCATAGTAACAAACAAATACTAAGTACATCATATATTATTTTTACATTTATCATTCCCTTATTTTAGAAGTTACCGGGGGGGGGGGGGGGGACACACATTTTTCCACTTTGGAAGCGTCTCTCGCGCAAACTATTCAGTTTAGAATATTTTTTTATTAGAAACCTCAATATCATTTTTGAACACCTATCCATAGATACCCCACACGTATGGGTTTGATGAAAAAAAATAATTGAGTTTCAGTTCTAAGTATGGGGAACCCCAAAAATTTATTGTTTTTTTTTCTATTTTTGTATGAAAATCTTAATGCGGTTCACCGAATACATCTACTTACAAAGTTTCCATAGTATAGCTCTTATAGTTACGGAATAAAGTGGCTGTGTCATACGGACGGACAAACGGACGGACAGACATGACGAATCTATAAGGGTTCCGTTTTTTGCCATTTGGCTACGGAACCCTAAAAATGCTTGTTTGTAAGGAGTTTCTTGATAGAGAGAAAGTTTTACCAGTAGGTTAGGAAATTAAACATTAGTCGTCCGCGCCAATGTATTTTTTGAAAAATCTTATAATTTGACATTATTTTTGCTTAACGTACAATTGTACGTTAAGCAAAAATACTATCAGGACGAAAAATATGCTAAATGCATTTTAATTCATATATTCAGCTATTATTACGAAAATTAAACTTATATTACTTTGCATTTTAGAAATATCCAAAAATATCAAATATTGGTTCAGGCAAAAATGTAACAGAACTGATAGTTGTTGTACAATGGAACATATATAAACCCATATCGTAATTTCTCAGAATTAAACATATTAGGTGTTGATATTTTAATGTAGTAATACAAACGATTTGCATGAATGTGTTTAATTTTCTTGTAAATAAGCAAGATTTAGCCTATTAACGAAAGTTAAACTAAAATCACTGACCATTTATTACTTGTTTATCATTGTTGTTTTTGATTGTTTGAGTGTTGTTATATTATTGTATTATTGTAGGTAATATTATTTTATCATTTTGTATTAATGTTTTGGTGATGATATCAATGTAATTTCGTATTTTATGACATGCAATGCAATCTATATTGTAACATTACATTGATAAATAAATTAACTAAACTAAACTAAACTAAAATCACCTTTGTTACATTTTTGCCTAAACCGGTATTTAAAAAAAACTTTCAATATTAGTTTGCTTTATTCCAATTTGTTTAATGTGGTTTGTAGGCGTACTAATATATTAATTTTAATTATTTTATGTAAAAAAATCGCTGTTATAATATTTTTAATTGAAGAATTAAATATTTTTGTTTGAAGTACATTAAAAAAAATCTTTCCATGGACGAATTCGTTTAATTTTGCAAAAATATATATTATCTACCAATTCTTTACATACAGTAACTAAAGTTATCCTTCTTACTATTTTGCCTTAAATTTTATTCACAAAAACGCGTTTAATTTTATTTTTTTTGTTCCGGTCATGGAAAGTGTTTCATTTTTCGATATTACTCGGTGAGTCTATCCTCGGTCTGAATATTGGGAACGGACATGAGTCATTTATTCTATTGTACTCAAATTATAAAGTTACAACAGCGGATTGGTAAAACAGAATCTCTTTAACTATAACTATTCTATCATGTAATTGACTTAGAGTACGGCCGCTTTAATGGTTGTTCCTTTGTAGTATTATACCTGGTCGCAGATAATGAATTGTATTTTTTTTTACTACGAGCGAACAACAAAGTTATCTTCGAAGAGTTTCATGTACAGTCAAGGAATTTAATTCCTGTACCACTTTGGACTATGTCAAAGTGACGTTATCAATCAAAACGTAAGAGACATATGATTTTATTTACAGTGTCACTTTGACATAGTCCAAAGTGGTATAGGAATTAAATTCCTTGGCTATACTAGTGTTGGTTGCGTTTCGCGTTCAGGATATTAATATCTAAAGTAAATATGTAACTGTTCTTTAAATATATTAAACGTGATGTGATCTGATGAATTTGAATTTCACAAAAAATATCACTTAAAGTGTGGAACAGTTATTGATAAATTTATATCGGAAATAAATCCCTACTCCTATCTATCTTCTTGTTTCTGAAACTTTTATGCCCGCTAACAAACAACAGGTTCTCAAAATAACTGTCAAATCAGCACGTTCTTTGTATAAATAAAAACATTGTGTGTGACAGCGTAACTTAAGGCTGTTCCAAATATTCATGATGTGTTTTTTTTGCGATTATAGATCACGAGGAGGAGAAGCGTTCCAGATTAATGCGTCACATAGGAGATTTTCTAAAAGTAGTCTGCGCCCGCTACTGGATCTACGTAGTCGTCATAATGCTGTGCGTCATTGGCATCACGGGCGAACGGATGACCATCTTCCGAATAGTCTACATGTTCTTGTTCCTTGGGTTCATTCTCATGTTTCAGGTAACTCTTACCTTTTTTACTCCATAGAGAATGTAGTTTAACTGACTATGATAAAAGTGATAGATAAAATATTTGTTTGTCATTTTTATATTTCTTTAAATGTTTAATATTTCATTCATTGAAATAATTAATTAGAACGCTATTTAACTTAAAAAATACTTGCGAAATTCGATTGAATTTGCTTTTTATTGTTTTGATTGTTGGTTTATTCTTGTTTTGTATTTTTTTTACAGATAAGTTGGTACTGGTGGCGGCGGTTGATGTATGTTTTCTGGATAACTGTAATCATCTACTCCATGATCAACTTAATACTCCTTTACATCTACCAATTCGATAACTTTGATAATATAATACATAAGTATTTGAAAATAGACAGTCAATTGTAAGTTCGTTTTTACCTTGGCAATTTGAAGCGAGAGTTTTAGTCCAATGAACTATTGACTAAATGACTATCTTGTAAATGTTTCAGGCAGCACGATTTAGGGCTGGAGCCCTTTGAGAAAGCGGATTTGTTCGTCAAACTTCTGACGCCTACGTGCTTTCTTATTATAACCATAGTGCAGGTTCACTACTTCCACAAAGACTTTATGGCGCTGTCACATCCACGTACGAGGTAATTAATTGTAGGAAGGGTTGTTCAGGGGTGGAAAAATCCACTCATTAGGGTTCGGTAGAGCTTATTGTGAGACATCATTGTGACATACAGACCATCATGTCACAACTCACAACTAGTTTTCTCAGTAACTATAATAGTTAGGGAGGTGGCGAGTATTTCGTTATATGATTTGCACATGTTTCTCATTGCCCCCATTTGATTAATTATAACTCCCGGGATACGGAAAAAACATTTGGCAGACACTTTGCTCACAGATTTTTAGCTGTACAACTATTTGAAATATAAATTGGGATGCAGTTAACAGACAAAACCCAAAAATTTCAGACGCATTTTGAAAATCGTTCTTATAATATAGATTATATTAATTATTTTTGTACTTGTAGCTTAGCGCCAGAGTCCGGTTAAAAAAATATTTGAAGCGCTGTTAATAGACAACACAGTCAACATGCTGGCAGACTATTTTTCCGTGGTCTTTGTTCTCATTGCTTGTAATCGAAATATTCAAGTCTTGATAAGTGTGCACTTCATATACAGTTTATTAATTCATAAAAATAACCTATAAAATCGAATACTTAAATAGTCAGAGCCCTGGATATCTGCCTCTTCGATTTTTTGTGTTTACAGAATGACTGTGATCGTCCAGAGGCAGACATATGCGCATAATATATATACACATTTTTGAAACGCTGTCAATTGACAATGCAGCGCTTTCATGGTGGCAGATGATGTCCTTGATGTTTCTTACGGTATAATTAACGCTATTAATAACGTCTGCCACGTGTGCTGATCGTACATAAATTTTGCTCGCCACCTCCCTAACTATAACTACTTACGGAAGCTATTAAATTGTATTTTAGCACACTTATGTATCTTACTTATAGCAAACTCGTATATTATAAACAAAATATTGTAGATATTGTGCTTTGATGATACTAAACTTGAGGTTATACACTTAAACCAAACATTTATTATTGTTTCAGGCCAAGTAGTCTCGAAGGAAATAGTACCGTTGACAACGTATCCAGTAGACATAGCCAAGCTGGTGCTTCTACTATGAAAGATGATGTAAGTATTGGAATATTGAGAAAGTATGCAATAGTAACAAATAACAATCGACTTAAGAAAATTGCAAAATAATAATTTATTTTCCCTCTTTGAAACCGGAATTTAATATTTTTTGTTTATTATTGCGCCTGTGACAGATCCAAATTCTACATTTCAAGCAAAAGTTGTTTCAACAGATTGAGCGGTCAACTAACTTACGAATTATGAAAAATTATGCACTTATTACATGGAATTAAAAACAAAATAATGAAATTACTTCTACATCTTATATGCGAAACGGACCGTTAAAACAATTTGACAATAACCTCGTTCTTCGACCGAATCGATTCCATTTTGTAAGATCGGATCGGAATCGGCAGAAGCGCGTGGAGCTAACTCCATGTGCTTCCTCCAAGTCCACAATTATTTCTTGCCGAGCTTGGTCTTATTCCGCGGTACATGTCTTGTCACTCTAAATTTGAAATTATAATATTATAATTATAAAAGCTCTGTCTCAATGTGAAAGTGATTAAACCTAGACTTTATCATACGATGGTTACAGTTGTACCGTGATGTGAGACTATTTATAATACCTTATTTTATAGTAAATTAAATTAATTTAACAAAACATTTTATAACTAAATACTGAATCGAATACATTTCCTTTATAAACCGAGTCGATCGTCGAAAGAATTGTACGCGTTTTTTTTTTATGGCATTGGTAAGGCAAACGAGCACACAGGCCACCTGATGGTCAGTGGAAAACACCCACTGAGCAGACAGTCTATTGGTTTCGGGATCATAACAGTAAATCCAGCTTTCGTCACCCGTAAGTATGTCGAACACAGCATTTGAGTCACCTCCGTTAAATCTTAAAACCATTTCACGGCACCAATCAACACGACGGAGTTCTTGGGCCTCGATCAAATTATGAGGTATCCACCGGGCACAAAGCTTCCTGACCGCTAAATGTTCATGAAGGATTTTGTGCACTTGACTCATACCGATGCCCAAGCTTGTACGAATCTGCTGATAGGTCACTCTTTTATCAGTCTCTATCATACGCCGCACAACACGGATGTTATCTTCAGTCGTTGCCGTAGAAGGCCGGCCCTCACGCAGATCATCGGTGAGATTATTGCGACCACGTTTAAACTCATTAAAGCAATTGTAAACAGTGGCACGAGATGGGGCTTCGTCGTGAAAGGCCAATCGTAGTCTATCATAACTTTCTTGTTGACTTAAATGACAAAAGTCATAAAAAATCATTGCACGAAAATTTTCTCGCGTTAAATTCATGCTGACGTGACACAGACAACTTTCAATTTGCCGCTAAATCGTAAAACAAATGACAAATTAATAAAATACATACTCAATAATATTGGCAAAGAGTTCCATTTTCAAAATTTAAACTTATTTTTTTATTATATTGTTTACAAGTGGCCAGATCTAAAAACTTTCAGTGTCGCCCTCGTATGACGAAGCATAAGGGTTAAATATATGACTGTGACATTCCCGCACACAGCACAATTAACAGCATAAATGGGATCACTAAAAAGTATAAAATAAAATATAAGTTAATAACAAACACCCACCTTCAAAAACACAAAAAAAAATCTTATAAAGGCGGGTTTTGGTCGTTTAAAGGTCGGTTTATATTCTCATACGCGATTAACTATACCAATTCAATTAAAAATATGAACACTTTGGTACATTTTTTAGTATGTTTTCTTCGAGCGTTTCCTATCACTACCCCTAATGGCGCGCACCATGACACCTGATTATTCGTTGACTTTGAACTGGCCAATCACGCTGCACTTGTCGCCCCCCGCGTCCTGCCATTTTTAACCGACTTCAAAAAAGGAGGAGGTTCGCAATTCGTCGGGACCTTTTTTTTTATGTTTGTTCCCCGATTACACGGAGACCGCTACACCGATTTGAATTTTTTTTTCGTTGTTTGAATGGGTATACTTTCTAGTTGGTCCCATTGTCAACACGTCAGGATCTGATGATGGGATCTTGGAGAAATCAATGTAACTCCTCAGATATTATAGGCACACTTATAGCGATTTCGGTATTTTTCACTGTAACTCGTGAATTTGCTTTAAAAAAATACTATATGATGAAGTGGAACTGATGATGAACACCACAGATGACCACCGGAACTCCTTAACTCCACTTTGAAGGGTGGCGATAAGATATTTCGATAAAGACATTTGAGCGACTATGAGGAAGCACATTTAGGTTTGAATATGGCTATGACATTCCCGCGGCGATGCCTGCGGCGAGCTTAAAATAATCTATACTTCATTAATTGAGAAGTGGAACTACATAACAGGATAAATAGGATCACTAAAAAGTATAAAATAAAATAAATGTTTCAAAAACAAAAACCTGCCTTCAAAAATGCAAGAACTTCTTATAAAATGGTAGGTAGGTCAGTCCATGTGAAGTCGGCATCCCATAATATTTTAAACCACAAGCCGAATACATTTGGACTGACCTACCTACCATTTTATAAGAAGTTATTTCTTGCATTTATGAAGGCGGGTTTTTGTTTTTTGGCTTAATGAGATACTAGACAAAATTGTCCGAAGTGTAGTTAGAGGTTAAGTGGTCTGTGGTAAGGGTACTATCACTCCGTACTAATCAATCGATGCATCGATCGGTGTCGATAAATCGTCGATCGATTAATAAAGTGATTTCGGTCCGGTCGATGTTTGATATATTGGCGCCTGCTCCGTGTGTTAGTCTTACTCATCTAAGTTGCCAATTAGGTACTTATGCGTTTCATATTTTCATTACAATCGAGATTAGGCTTTGCTTGTATTTAATTTTAGCGTTTAGTTATTTAATTAATTGATAACATTAAGTTATGAATGCGTGAAGATAATCGTAACAGTCTGCTACACTATGGACCGAGTATATTTTTCGTTGTTAGATGATGATAGTTTGTATTGTTAGATGCCGCCGCTGCCTACTGATGGAGAGAACCCAGTCCAGCGCAAGGATTCATCAAAGTCAATTGCAGAAGAACATTCACAATCACTGCAAGTATCTACTTACAAGTATCTAACGAGGTCATTCGTGCAACATAGAGCTTCAGGGAGTTGGTGGGCAAGGAGACATCTAAGTTTCTCGTTGCTAACAATAATTTAGGAATGGTTCAAAATTAAATACGAATTTTCAGAAAATATCTCACTCAACAATTAACTAGTGGTTTCTATTAGAAATTTGCTTTGAAGTGACTGTCACTTTGACCGATACACCAAACAGCCGGCTGACTGACGACGAAGCCATCGATGATAATCCGATACAGAGCCGATATTGTCTGCAGCAAACTGACAGTTTAAGGCAACTACAAGCTTTTATAAACAACCTGACTTACAAGATTTTCCCATGATGGTTTGTACGTAGTTATTGTTATCGAGGAGCTGGGCAGCACCTTTGTAGTTGGAAGACTGCAACAAGTGGCGTGTTCGTGTGGATTTAGCATCAAACAAGCTACATTTGGCGTAAAATTGTATGAAGCGTTGTACATTTTTGTAAAAATAAATAAATAGGCCTTATGATAATTCCTTATCACCTAAATTTCACTTTTCTTATCCAGGAAACCTTCACGTGAACGTTCATATGTAACCACATTAACGGAACATCGGTCTAAAAAACCGTATATTGCGTGGATCAAGCAACGTCTGAGGGGTATTAAAAGTCATGTATTACTGGCGTTAGACAAAATATTCATGTATCTGCATTTACACCTTGTAAAAATAATATTCCTCGCTCTTATACTGCTTTGTGCCCTGAATGTAAGTTGTTTTTTTATTATTATTATTTATTATATAAACAAAGTAACTAACACAAAGTCGCGTCAATAATCATTTTAATTTTGATATTTGTTTTCACAAGTTCTTTATCCCTTTTCAAGTGGTTTAATTGACAAAAGGATTTTTTGAATAGGTATTCTTATAGGAATCATACTTATTGAGGTTTGTCTCAAAAGCATATTATTTTTAATTATTATTATTTACTGGAAAAAAAACCAGTGTTTTATACACCCGCTATGGACCTGTGGTCGGAATAACGTCACTTTGTTTGTAATCGCGATCCGTAGCACTGGCGTTGCGTTTCAGCTCTATAGCCATTACCAGAAATTTGTTTTATTTATTTTCTCAGTTATTAATGAATAATTAATGAGAAAACGTATTCTTTTGAGAGAAACCGGTTTGCTGTCTTTTTTTATTTCCCGTTTTTAATTTCCTATACTAAACAGTGGAACTCTCCGACCATTCAAATTCTACCACTTATTACGATTATTACAATGTTTCCTATTAGCTTATCTTGGATTTAGAGATCAATTCGTTTATTTTTAGGAGTTACCAAGATCCCATAACCCCACTGTGCATAAGCCTGGAAGCTCGTCTCCGCATAATTAGACTAGTTAAACAGATAAAGTGTCGCCAGACATGCATGAAATGTAATAATTAGGGTTCGGCGTTTTCATAGCACGATGAACCTAAAGAGGGATGTGGAATTGATAGTAATAAAATAATAAAACTTGACTCACACTCATTCAATTCTGGCTTTACGCAATTTATTTATATCATTAATAAAGATTATAATATTTTTCTATGTACTATCGCCTGCGTTCGCGGTTTTACACATTAAGAGCAAACACGGCTGGACTGGAAAATAAGTGGAACACCGTGTATTAGTATGCTGTAGCATAATCTGACAAGAGTCATTATTCTTATAGCTAGATGCTTTATGGATATTGCCACTTAGCTACCTACACATAGTTATGATCGTATTAAATTCCTTAAAAAAAAACTTGCTTTATTTCAACGATAATTAAGTGTACCTTCACAAGTATTTTTCATTTATTTTAATAATAAAACTGTACAATGTAATACATAATTGAGTACGAGTTTTAATATTAATGTCAAAGTCAAAGTCAAAGTTCTTTATTCTTCAATTTAGGCATAATATAATGCACCTATGAATGTCAAAAAGCATTACCACCCCATATGTCGACTCCATATCTCGCTTTAGTCTTACCGTGCCCTATAATCGTTATTAGATTCGATACTTCTAGTTGCGAGGAAACCTGATCTAACCTTTGAGGGCACTATTGTATAACGTAGTAATCGTACTGGGCTTGATTGCTAAAATATACAGAAAATCAAACACTGCTAGTGTTTATTAGTTGGGATCTAAAATAGCAAATTCCTCAACCAATGTTTATTACCGAATAAGATAAGGGTTCGTAAATAAAATACTGTAATTATATTTCAGGTATGCGCTATGCATGTCCCAATAGTGCTATTGGTGATACCGGGTTTATTAATGAACGGGAGGCATCAGCGCTGTGTTGTAATGTTTATATCGGTACTTATTTCCGTTTACGTGATGATGAAGATGATATACCAAATACAGTACATCCAGCCCGCAAAGTTTGAAGTCAACTGTACAGTAAGTATTTCAGAAATTGTCGCCTATGTTTTTATGTCTACAAACCCCGGTATAAGCACATTCGACTGCAAAAGTGTATAAATATCTTTTCACTTCTCATGCTCATAAAGTTGTTCTTTATTCGAGAGAAGGCTGCATAAAATGGGGTATGCGTTTTGTGCATAAAGTAATTTCTTCTTTTAAGACTAAGGCAACTAGGCCTTACAGCCACATACACAATACACCTTCATTTAATTGATATATTTTAACGAGATTAAGGTTAAATCTTAATTTAATTACGACATATGTATTACTATCTAAATACAAATTTACGATTAATACGGGCATGCATAAACGTAAAAAAAAATTCAAAAAATTATAATAACATGGCATTGAGGCTCAGACCGTAGTCGAACGTCATATAGTTGTAAAAAGAAAAGTGTGGCGGTAAGCTAATTATTCGTCAAACAAAATCAGAAACTAGCTAAATTTGTTGTGTTGCGGTTGAAAATTCAATAAGTTATTCGTAAGTAAGTTATTAAACGATGTCTTCGAGTAGTGATAGTGACGATCAAATAATGATTTCGCCTGAGACTAATAGAAAGAAGTGCGAAAAATGTAATGGAGCAGATATTGCCGCCTAAATCGAACAAATCTATCTCAGCACATACGAAAGTTTTATGATTCGGAAGAACCAAAAAAACGTAAACACATTTGCGGAGTTTTTTTTAAGCTATTTTGACGAACAGTCGAAGAAATTACAGCGACCAACCCTTTGGATAATTTATTCAATGCTAAAATCTACCGTGCAGTTGAAACATGACGTGAATGTAAAAATCTATTCTTACATTTTAATTATATTACATTTTTTTTTTTGTATACTTATGCTTAATCCTTGTTTTATTTCCTTGCAATCGAAATGAAAAACAGAGTGTAAAACTTGAGCATAAAACCCATTTTACCCTCGACGTGACTATCCACCCTCGTCGTACTTGCTCGGGTGGCTATTTGCACGGGTAAAATGGCTCGTTTTATGTTCTTGTTGTACAATCTACTAATGTCTTCACTGTACTAAAACATGGTTGGGTCAAAAAATCAACCGGTTATCTAAAATGATTCAAAATATTAACGGAATCTCTAAAGCAATAACGGACGAGTTACTTACGGACATCGTTGGTTTAGTAATAGGCTGGGGTCAGAATAGGTAGTACTTATTAACCTAAACTTTGCGCTTTGAAAATGGATCAAGTATTAGGTTAATAAACACGACCCTTAATACGACCCCTGGTGATAGGATCTCAGGAACGAAAACTCTAAAAGCGATCTTCGGGCCTAACTAACACAAGGGTCTCAATAGAGGGTGCTCGTCGCTATTGGGCGATCTGCAAATTAATGATCCAGCTTTTAAAAGCGGGGCTGTCGGCTACTGCATTGCACTCACTGATTCTGTTTCAGAAAGTTGACGCTAACAGCACCGGAATAAGTTCCATCACGCTCAACAATGCGGTGTGGCTGGGGTTGAGGAAAGCTGACACAACCCTGCCGTCGCTACTGAAGGGCTACATTGGTCTCATCGCTCTATTCACTTTCCATTCGCTTGTTAGATATCGGCAACAGTCACGAAGGTTCGTATACCAAATATGTTATGAACCTTTTGCCTGCAACTTTGTCCGCGTACAACGCGTGTATCGCTATTCGATAGCTGTGAAACCAAGAAAATACGTAGTTTTGTATTTATACAGTATGTAAATGAACGAAAGGCAAAGAATTAAACCCGTTAATGTTTAGGCGAGAAAAATGGATGCGGTATCTAATTTAATGAAATCAGGAAATAATTATTATTATTTAATAAAAATTTCAGTTAAAGTATAAAGGTGTGTGCACACTCACGTATTAAATGCGACGCAGTTCTACGAGTATGTGTCGTCCCCGTTATGGACACATCTCTGCAAGCGACTATAATCGATAAAATGATGTTTCTATCTCTTGCCAGATTACGATAGTGTTTTGTTTTGCCATGAAAAATCCGGGCTCTGATAATTATTTTCATGCACCCTTCTCATCAAACTGGGATTTTCTCTTATACGTCATTTGATTTTGTCCAAAGCTTGAACTATTCGTAATTCCGCTTGAACTAGTAGTTGATTCTTTTTTGGACACCAACTGTTTCACCCAACCCCAAAAGAAATAATGCAACGGAGTGAGGTCCTGCGAACGCGGAGCCCAAGGGATTGGTGCGAATCGCCCGATCCATTGGTTCCAAGTTCCAGATAGACAGCTCGTACTTAACCCGTCAAGTGATATGTCAAAGTTGTTGTACATCAAAATTAAACTGTACGTCCAATTAATTAGTCACGTAATATCAAAAAATCTGCGCACACATGTTGTGCGTAGGACACCTGACGGGTTAAAGCTCGACGATATTTTTCGCCCGTGTGTACCTTTCGCGTACTTACACACACACGGGTGACACACGGGCGAGTAAGGTCGCCGAGCCATAAGTATGGCGTATTTACTTGCCCGTCTATCTGGGACTGTAATTAAAGATCCTACGGTCCTAAATTGATTGTTGCTAAGCAAATGAATTACCATCTTCTGTAAAATGAGAATCCATTATTTGCCCTTATCCGTTACTGATTCTATCACCCTAATATTATAAACTAGCGACCCGCCCTCGCTTCGCTTCGGTTAATGTGAGTTTTATGTAAAACCCGTTCATGATCCAGAACTTATTATACATATAAACCTTCCTCTTGAATCACTCTATCTATTAAAAAAAACCGCATCAATATCCGTTGCACAGTTTTAAAGATTTAAGCATACAAAGGGACATAGGGACAGGGAAAGCGACTTTGTTTTATACTATGTAGTGATACAAAACTACGTTTTTTTTTTGTTTTGACAGCTATCGAATACCGAGTTAAGTGTCCGTTATCGGTACCTTCTTTGGTGTCAGCTTAAAGTGTCCAATGTGTGCCATCACCCTAGAATAGATCTTAAGTGAAGAGGATGTGTTATTTTTTCATTTTAGTTTTATGAGAGGAACTTTATAAATAGCGGTTAAGCAATTACCCATACACAAGGACTTCATCAGCGTGCAAAACGCAGGTCGACATAATTGTGCTTAATGGCGGTTTAAGCACTCTTCTCACCTTAGTCGTCTGTTGGTCGCAAAGCAAAAGATGATACCGAAGTGTGTCATCAAAGGGTGCCGATATTGTACCCTAATGTAATGACTCAAAGAAAGCTGGTGTGACTTTAATTTTCAATAAATATGATTAATGATTGACATCTACTGTCAAGTATTCCCATATCTTTCTCTCACGCACGCTAGAAAGAAACAGGTGAAAGGACGTGACCAGAACATAGTCTGAAAACAAAAAAAATACAGTAGCTCTTTTTAGTAGCCAATGTCAAAAAACGTAACCCTTATAATGGCTGTTTTTTTTAGCTTTCCTGAACACGGGATTCTGAGAGAGAATAAACCCAAGTTAGTATCAAGAGAAGATCCGAATTATTTTACAAATCAAATAATTCAAGCGTCATTACGCAGGGATCGGAAATTCAGTACGATATTTACCTAATCTTAGGCGGCGGCGTTGTTGGTTAGTTGTATGGAGGCGAACTCAATTTTAATTAATAATAAAATTCCTGGGATTTCTGAATAAATAAATTACGCCGGGATAAATCCATAATTAAGTATTTACATGAACTATTTGAAGTAGTTTTCTATGTATAGATTTACCAAATGTTATTTAATTTACCGGTAACTCATCTATCCTAACCTAACCCAACGAAGTTTTAGAAGCTAATTGACGGAAAGTTTTATCTTACATGTAAAATAATGAATGTAAACGTTTTGTAAAATTCCGGAATTTATATTATTAAAATAATATTTTTAAGAAGCCGACGCCATATTCGCGTAACTTTTCCCGGGATTTTACCAACTTTAGGTAAATATCGTACCGAATTTCCAATCCCTGGTCAGTGGGTCAGATCATTTTCTTAAATTTGATGTATATTTCACCACTAAAGGATATACACGTCTAATAAAGACGATGTTACAACCCGTCCCAATTAAAGTCACAGCGTCAGCGAACAGTAAACCTGAGCAGGACGGCTTGTATTTGGCGTCTTCGTCGTCCTTCGTATATCACGGAAAGTTTTTTCCTCAACATATGTATATTCATTTTTTTTGGAGTATGCACAGTTGATATGTTTGCTGTTTCAGAGGGATTCATAAAAAATGTGTCCCTTACTTATAAAAACCCGCGTTACGAGAACGTAGCCCCAATTTTTTGTTTCGCACCTAAAACAGCCCCTGAGCGTTGAGCAAAAACTTCAACGGGCTTCGAGCACGAACATTTTCACTGGAGGGACTTTGTCGCTTATTTCAAGTATTATGTTAAACTCCCGACAAAATCGTTATTAGAGCTCATAAGTTGCAAACGGCTTAACGGATTTTGATCAAACAAAGCTACTCTCGATTAAGCCACATTCTAACACAAAAAAACTAACTCAAAATAGGTCCATCCGTTTAAGAGCTACGATGCCACAGACAGATAGACACACAGACACACACATACTTACACTTATAAAACCCCTCTTTTTGCATCGGGGGTTAATAATTAGTTCATACAAGTTGTTTTTGAGATTTTTTGACGAAGGCTGAGAGTAATGTGTTTGTCTATATATATAAAAGGCAAACCTGACCGACTGACTTAATTATATATCAACGCACAGCCGAAACTACTGTACCTAGAACCTTGAAATTTGGTACAGGGGTTCCTTTCATGATGTAAGTGAGCATTAAGAAAGGATTTTTAGAAATTCAGCCCTTCAGGGATTTAAATAGGTAGCGGGAAACTAATTGTACGCGTACGAAATCGCGGGCGTCCTGTAGTCAGCCTTTATATGTAAGATGTTCCTTTGTGGCGCTCGAGAAACTAAACGCGTAGACCGATTTTAATGATTCTAATGGCAATCGATTTGTCTTATTCTTGTGAGTATCACTCATATGACAGTAATTAAAATTCAATATGGGCCAACTAGACGCCGTATAGTAAAAAAAGGAAAAAAATAAAGTTGATAGTCGATGACAAATGGGGTATCATTGAATAGGTATTTAAAAATCATCTTTAGGTTTGTTTCATATTTTTTTCATTTTGAACGATCAATTAGGATTTATAACGATTTGAAGTTGGTTAGCAACAACAGTCGGGTTTTTAACCTTGCTATTCATTATAAAAATAAATGATTTAAAAAACAAAAAACCGCCTTCAGAAACGCAAAAAATAACTTCTATTAAAATGGTAGGTAGGTTTTTGGTGCACATTTTTGGCGGACTGTACCTATTAGGTATAGTCGGCCAAAAATGTGGTCTACCACGCTACGGTTGAAGTTTATTTGCACGTCATGATACAACAAGTTCAATTTTCCCTTGCAATATTATGACAATGACAAGTGTCAACCTTAGGCACTGGTCCCACCGCGAGCGAGTAAGCGATAGTTCATCGGCGATTTTCTCGCCCAAGAAACGAACAAAAGATAATCACTCCCGTGTAAATAAAAGAGGGAGATATAGCTCTTTGATAGTTCATTGCTTACTCGCTCGCGGTGGGACCAGTGCCTTGGCTATAATTAGATGTTCTTCGTTATAGTTGCTCAACTACCTTAATCCTGGCCACCACTTAACCAAAGACTTGTTACTAAAAATACTAAAATCACTATATGTGTGCCTATAATATTTGAGGAGTTTCCTCAATTCCGCACGGATCCCCTCATCAGATTCATATTTGGTGACAATGGGACTTCGGAAGTCTACTCTATCAAACCAAATTACAAAAAAAAAAAATTGGTCCGTAATTGACTAAGAAATCGTTGAACATACATGAAAAAAAAAAACATACAGTGGAACATAGGGCCTCCTCCTTTTTTAAGTCGACTAAAATATATGTATGTGTTATATGTATTATTTCCCAGTGGCCGAAGTCCGTCGAAATTTGACGAGTTAGTGATATTCCCTGAAGTAACGCGCAAAGAGGCGGACATAGATTTACTACACTGTGCAAAGTATCTTATCAACTACGGGTTTTATAAGTTTGGTGTCGAGGTAAGCAGATTTAGTAAATTGTGTGATTGAATGCAATTGATGTACCCATAACTTTACATTTTTAATTAACTAAACTTTCTTTCCAGCTCACTTTAATATGTTTGATGGGAGTAATTGGATCGCGCATGGACATGTACTCAGTCTTTTACGCGTTCTGGTTATTACTTCTTGTAGGAGTGAAAAGAGTAACGCAGGCCAAAATTTGGCCAGCATTTACGGGATGTATCACTATTTTGATCCCCATACAGTACATGATAGCAGTTGGTCTTACACCGGAGCTCTGTGTTAGTTATCCTTGGAGCGGAAATGACGCTGTAAGTTGTATTGATATCTTAACCTAATGAATGTTGTATTTTACGGTTAGTCTAAAATTACACATACTGGAATATTTATTTAGTTTTTATATTTAGATACACAATCCCGAACAAAAATCTTATATAAACTGGCTCAAAAAGACATCGACTGCTAAAATATATCTATAAAAAAAGAATCTCTCGGTTTTGTACTTAGGTTTGTTCGTATGAAAATCGTCACAGTAAAACGTTGCTACACGTTAAATGCTAATTTATACAGGTCATTATGGCAGGAAAAATTGCAGAAGTTGATTGCAGTCTTACTTTAACTTCAGTTGTGGAGTAAGAAGCACAATTTTGCGGTATTATTTTAAGTTAAAAGTTACTCCTAATTTTTTTTTGCTCGTCTAAACCTAAACCTCGCTTTAGAAATAATGTCATTACCAAGTCATTACTATCTCGTGCTAATACGACACATTTTGCACGTCGTTGAGGATGTCGTGTAATTATTTAATAAAAGGATATAAGAAATATAAATATAGGTAAGTTCGTTTGCTTGTTAGATTAGTGTAGTTTTAAGTAAGTTTGTAAGTTCTTTCGTTTGTTTTTGTAAAATGTTAATGTATTTTTACCAATAGATAATTTAAATTTTTAATATAGGTAAACTAAACACATTTTTTTTGTAATAGGTCAAAACAAACCAACATTATTTGTTAAAAAAAAGTTACTGCATATGTTTGTACCGTAATCACTGTAATCAGTGATAATTTGTAGATATGTACAAAATAAATTACTAAAAATCATGTATGCATTAAACGTTTAGAAGAATCTGTTTGTTAGATAACCTAGATTAACCTAGGTCTGGCAACTTACTGATTCGATTCTACGGTGACCGAGTGTTCCAAGCCCTTCCAAAACAGATTTCATAATATTTAAATTTGCAGTCTTAGCCCACAAAAAACCGGTTCAAGGTATCAAAAATCACGAGTCTTATAAAAGTGCCATGTGATTTATTCGTAAAGGTCAAAATTGCTCAAACAAAGTCATTGAAATCAAGCATAGGTATGTATTTATCTGATGTGATGATATTTGGTATAAGAGTAGGTAATCTATCGATAAATTGGTTAAACTAAATGTACTAAATATTTTGTGTAAACGTGTTAATAAATAAATAATGTACTAACGTAACATCATAAGGGAGTCTGTGCTGTACGGAACAAGGTTATGTTTTCAAAATGACGGGCGTTGTTCTGAGCTTTGCTTATTAATGCTTATGAGCTCTATCAGCCCTCTTACTTTTTTGTGCTGGTTTCAGGGGCACCTGTATACCACAACACAAGTGCACAGGTGCCACTAGTTCTAATGAGATATCCTCTTTGAGTTTAAACAGTATGTTTAAAGTTTTGTTGCTTTAGCGTCGGCGTTTGTTTTCGGCTCGTTTGCGGTTGGTCCGCGCTGTGTCACGTTTGGTGGCGCTAGTGTCCTATGCTCCCGTGGGATTGGTGCGTTCAGATAGTCACAGCTTATCGTAGACCCAATCAAAATAAAGATAAAGATGAAAGGACGAAAAACCGACATTCAATCGAATCAAGAACCTCCTCCTTTTTTTAAAGTCGGTTATACTATCCGCAAAACTATCTGGCCGGTCAGGTCATAAATCATCGGAATTATGCTATCTCTTTCACACCTCCACAGCTTATGGAGCGGGCCGAGCAGCAATAGGGCAGGTAGCGTTACGCATAAAAGGAATGTCGATAAAGTAATGAAACAAAGAATATAAATTACGCGGTGTTTTATATAACAGTATTGTATAGTTACTATCGAAATATAAATAGGTATATTGAACTATTGACATAAAGTATTACAATAAAATAATAAGGAGGTATAACAAAATAAATAACTAAACAAGGAAATACTAGTACTAATATTACTAAATATTACTATTACTAGTAATACTACCTAAGTTACCTAATCACGTATTTAGCTAATTATTTAAGAAATATCTTAAACATGTAATTATCTTAAACATTTAGTATTATTCATTAGATAACTTTAAAAACAATATCAATAACATTTCAAAATATAATGATTATATCGACGTTTACATTATAAGTTATCGACATGTTACACCCCTAACGGTAGCCGACGATTATTGCCCTACCGGCCAGATAGTTTTGCGGATAGTATAATAATGATCTTAAATAATCTATTCCAGTAGGTACGGTACGCTGTTTATTAACCCTTAATTTGGCACGGTCAAGAATACTTAAATAGAAGTATCATAAAATAGGAAATCCTTTTGTTTTGTTGTATTGCTGTCCGACGCCAATTCTCACAGAACATTGAGTCCTAATTGACAACTGTCACCGTCTATGGTTGGAACAGGACAGGATTTGAACTGCCATATTTCCTCCTGATTGTTTATCTAATATATACTAAATCAATAAACGAGAGTCTAACACTTATAAGAAATAATGGCAATCAGTTCTAAATTAAAGGCTAAGCTACGGCAGCTGCTGCTGCAGGCAGGCAAGTCATCCAATATGAAAGCTCCCGTAAGCCTTCAGAGCCGCTTCTGATCCCTCACTATGTATAGTGAACCAAGTAACTCCTTTACCACTTTTGGACTCTATTTTTATGACATTAATGTCCAAAAGGATCGAGGCCTCTAATATTATTAGAATTTTGTAGATTTACGCCTTTATCGAACTGTGTCGTTTTCAGATAAATGTACCCTTCCGGACGTGGTTTTTCCTACCCGACTCGGAGAGTCCTCCGCACGCGTCGAAGATAGTGTTCGATTTTGTGCTGCTGCTGTTCGCTACTCGGCAACTGCGCGTGTTTAGAATTGAGCACCAGATGGGCGCCACCTACCCCGGCGGCTGCAACAGTGAAGACATCGGCAGCGAATGGGAAACACCGAGCTTCGTCAACCCCGTGCCGGACTTCCTCGGTGTTGTTAGGTAAGCCGCTTGTGACGAACGTAATGTTTGTATCTCTATTGAATAAATATTAAGAAGAAAAAACTAGTCCATAGAGAAAAATATATCACTTATACATGTCTAGTTATGGGTCATTTAAGAGCATGAGAAGTGAAAACACAATTTGTTTTCGTTACAATATTAGCAAGGCAAGGCTCGGAAATGCGCCCGTCACTCATTTCATAAACTAGACCCTGTTCCGTACAGTAGAGATTTCCTTATTATTAATAAAATATATTTCATATTTCATATTATTATTATACCAATAGGGCACATTTACACCGAGACGCGACACGACGCTGCGCGCACATGCGACTCAAAATATACTTTATTTACTACACGCAAAGGTACTACAGGTAAGGTACAGGTAAGGTAGGTATTTTATTGTGAGAATTCATGCTACGTGGTGCATCGTATTTTGAATTCTCACAATGAAATTTGTACCTTTGCATGTAGTAAATAAAGTATATTTTGAGTCTCATGTGAGCGTCGCGTCGCGGTGTGAGTTGACCCTTATTTACTATAATTCAGCTAAGTATATGAAGTAATTAATGAGTGACAAATTGATATTGTAAAAAATCACTTCAGCGTATCAAAAGGTTCGGTATCAGAACGCCTAAAATTAATACCCCAACTCACTCCGCCCCCTAATTCCTTGATTCAAAAGTGATTTAATCTGGAACATGCTGTATAATTGTATGCATAACACCTTGTAGATAAAATATATTTGTACTGTGGCAGCGCCATTGTAAGGTGCTTCCAGGTATTAAAAGCTCGGAGGCTACCGTATAATATACACAATATTATACGGTATATAATGGCTGGTTAAATTAGACCTAATTATAATTTATTATTCATTTATTTTATATAAAATCGATATCAATATTGAATTGATTCCATAATTATGAACATTGTGACCGTTTTATGTTTTGCTATGAAAATTTCTTTTCCTGCTTATCAGGTTTGTGTGGCCCACTAAAAAACAAAGTTTTAAATTTATTATTTTCGTTCGATATAAAAAAGTTCTTTTTTTCAGCACATGGCTTGACTTAATCAAACGCTTGGTGTTCCTGGTTATGCTCTGGGTCACTCTAGCCATCATGTTCTTGACTGGGACCAACCGCGTCAACCTTTTCTCTATGGGATATCTCATCGGATCCTTTATATTCCTTTGGCAAGGAACTGACTTCTACTTAAGGCCGAAAGAATCCATTTTGCAATGGTAAGTGAGCTTGAAAATCTTTTACTGTGTTATGTAATTCAAATTATTCCCGAAGAATATTTAAAATGTTGGATGATACTACGTTATGTAAAAGAAAACTACGTTTTTACTAAGAAAGGCGATTTCTAAGCTCAGGGAAATGTGTCATGTGTGTGTGTGACGTCGTGGCAACACCGCGTGAAGTTCATTTTTTAAGAAAGGGCGTTTTTGCTTTTTTTTTAATTAATATTTTTGCAAAGGTCAACACCGTGGTTACGATATAGAAGCAATATGAGCTGAAACAAATTGCTTAATAACGAGAGTGGTAAATTAGCCGCCATGTTTAGTTTGATAGGAAAGGCGTGCATAATTAGTGTGTGCTCGTTTGCCTTTTCTTCGCCTTAAAATAAAACGTTTTGATGCAAGTGCGGAACGTATTCTCGCTTGTAGCTCAGGCTAAGACGTTTTTAATACATTTACGAAAAATTTACAATTAAACAAAAATAAATCAGTAATTAAAAGAGACAACGTTACTTATTTCTTATTGTCGCACTTAGAGACGTCAATTGAATTTAATGCTTGTTTAAAGTTGCTGCTGTCACATGTTGCTATAGCTAATTGAATTTAATGCTTGTTTAAAGTTGCTGCTGTCACATGTTACTATAGCTAATAAGACAACACGTCACTAAACAAGCATTAAAAATTTACGTCTCGGAGTGCGGCAGTTAGTGTGATAAAAATTAACAGTGCAATTTGAACAATTAATTCTAAAAAAAAACGGAAAAGTAAACGTAAGGAAAGTTGGATTTTGTCCGCTAGTGTTTTTTACTTTTCCATTTTTGAGGTTCCGTACCAAAATGGTAAAAATAGAACTCTTATGGTATCGGTCTGTCTGTATAACACAGCAGTTAATCTCTGAAACTATAGAAGTTGTCAACTTGAAATGTACCATAGTTGTATAACTTAGTCGCCCGCATCTGATTTAAGTTTAAAAAAAATAAATTCCAAAATATTTGTAAAGTCTAGAATCGGGGGTTGAAAATGTAAGTAAGTAGATTATAGTTAACGGGGTGTCATATGTAAGGCTTCAAATCTGCACATTTTAAACCTATTTTTATAATTTTCGATAACATACTTTTTGATTTAAAGCCAAAAATGTTTGATTTTTAAGTCTAATTATAATTAAATTACTATGTGATATCGCTTCTGAGCCACGTTTATAAGCTGTTTTCAAGGGTCATCACGAACCGTCTCGCACGAAGACTCGACGAGTTCCAACCCCCGGAGCAGGCCGGGTTTCGAAGTGGGTACGGTACCATAGACCACATTCACACAGTGCGGCAGGTTATACAGAAGACCGAAGAGTATAACCGGCCCCTGTGTCTAGCCTTTGTGGACTATGAAAAGGCCTTTGACTCAGTCGAAACCTGGTCTGTTCTGGAGTCACTGCAACGTTGCCAAGCCGACTGGCGATACATCGAGGTGATGAGATGTTTATATGAGGCAGCCACTATGACTGTGCAAGTACAGAATCAGCAGACTGAACATATTCGCCTATGTCGAGGAGTGCGGCAAGGTGACGTTATATCACCGAAACTGTTCACGACCGCATTGGAGGATATGTTCAAGACGCTGGACTGGAAAGGTCGAGGCATCAATATAAATGGTGAACACATCTCTCACCTACGATTCGCTGACGACATCGTCATCATGGCCGAGACGTTGCTGGACCTGCAACAGATGCTGGACAGCCTGGCTGATTCGTCTCAGCGTATCGGTCTTCGAATGAATTTGGATAAAACCAAAGTCATGTTTAATGAACATGTTGACCCGGGACCGGTCGCCGTGAATGGAGTCTCCCTCGAAGTTGTGTCCGAATACGTGTACCTAGGGCAAATGCTCCAACTAGGCAGAGGCAACTTCGACAAGGAGGCTAAGAGGCGAATACAGCTAGGCTGGGCTGCATTCGGAAAATTGCGTCGAGTCTTCAGGTCGCCCATACCACAAAGCCTAAAAACGAAAGTTTTTAATCAGTGCGTCCTACCTGTCATGACATACGGAGCCGAAACGTGGCCACTCACCGTTCGACTTATTCACCAATTTAAGGTCGCTCAGCGAGCTATGGAAAGAGCTATGCTTGGTGTGTCTCTTAGGGACCGAATCCGGAACGAAATAATTCGCCAGAGAACCAAAGTTACCGACATAGCTCAACGAATAGGCAAGCTGAAGTGGCAGTGGGCTGGTCATATTTGTCGTAGAGCCGATGACCGCTGGGGCAAACGCGTGTTAGAGTGGAGACCGCGAATCGGTAAACGTAGAGTAGGGCGCCCTGTGACAAGGTGGAGCGACGATATCCGTAAGGCAGTGGGCAGTGATTGGAGGAGGAGAGCTGAGGATCGAGCTCAGTGGCGTGCCATGGGAGAGGCTTATGTCCAGCAGTGGACTGATACAGGCTGATGATGATTAAATTTCTTCCCGAAATGTTTATTTTAGTTTCTATTTTATTTTGGTTTACCCTCGCTTGCAGCTCAAACCAAGAGACATTTCTGCCTGTGTATTAAAAATATTGATTATGATTATTTTATAAATGAATCGTTTAAAATGCATTTTGAACTACAATTATGAACGTTGCGATCTGTGCTAATATTTTCAGTCACTACCTAAGCGTCATCTTAAAAAGAGCTCTACCTTTACTTTTGACTGACGACTTTCTCACTAGTTGAACTAAAACTCTTTTCAGGTGGTCCTGGCTTTTAGGTTATAACGTGACGGTGGTTGTGGTGAAGACCTTGCTCCAAATCCCCGGCTGTCTATATGCTACAGAAATGCGGTTACACGCCTGTTGGCTCGTCCAGTTGTTGGGTATAGGATGCGTTGACAAGTTTGCTGGCGGGAATATTCACAATTTCTTAAAAATGAATCCGTCCGCATTCAAGGTACATGTCATGTCGGCTAGTTTTGTTACCTTTCTTTTGACTGACTTATGCTCCTTCCCAGTTACTAACTCTAACTACCTACAGATTAGGCTACATCAAGATAATCGTGTCCCTAATGTAAAATTTTAACCCGAAGTAATCTTTCTAGCTGCGGTTAGGATATTATATTACGACGGTGAACGGCTCGTTGTGCTGTAAAAGCGAGTGGAAAACATAACCCTTCCTGTGCTTATATTTTTTTAAAGGCTATGTTTTTTTTGTCAGATTTTAAATAACGGGCGGTATCGACTTGCTACAGCTAACAGCTAGTAATATTGGTTTAAGTCGACAAAACACAGATAAGATAACCACGTGGAATTATTAATAATTATCAAATAAACTTATTTGTATAGAGAAATACATAGAAACATCCAAGACAACAACTAATACTCGCGCCCATCACACAAATGTCTGCTCTTACCGGGATTTGAACCCAGGACCGCTAGCTTCGTAAACAGGGTTACTACTAATATAATTATGCTATCGTTTCGACAAAATTAAAACAGGGATGACATGAAAAAACCTAAATAATTTGATCAACTAGCTACCAAAGTACCAAATTACTTTTAACTATAAATTGGTATTGTTTTAGGATTCGAGGTGCTCAGTACCTCAGGAAGACATCGGTCTTGCTTGGGATGGTGTATGTTTCGCATTCCTCATATTGCAGAAACGACTCTTCCATAGTTATTACTTTTACAGAGTTATAGATGAAAGTAAGGCAACCACTGTTTTAGCATCCAGGTGAGATACGATTAATTTACACTGACATTTGAATATGTATATACAGTTACTAAAGGCTAAAACACAAATTTGCAGAGGGGCAGAACTAATAGAGGAATTACGAGTAAAACAAATGATGCTCCAAGAAGACCAAGAGGTAAAGATATTGGAAAAGATAAAAGTAAAGATGGAGAGGATCAAGGCTAACCAGAAGAAGGTTCAAGGTGCGGTGGCTAAGGATCCGCCTCACCATGACACTGGTAAATATTAAGACTTTTTGATTACGGCATTTTAGGTCTTAAGCATTCTTGGTAATAATTCTTGGTTTTAATTTATTATTTTAAAAATTAAACCCTTTTAGTCAAGTTTGTTTATGTATGTATTTACTAGTTCGATACGTGTACCGGATGATATATATATAATTAGTTGTGACGTCACGAAATGGCAATGCTACAATTCAAAAAATCTTGCAATGCTTTTTTTTTTATATAAGTCCGTATGTCCGTATGTCTATGTCTCTGTCTCTCGTAGTGTAATAATAAGACTCCCAAGACCTTCCACAAGGTGGACTGACGATCTGATAAAGGTCGCGGGAAACCGCTGGATGACAGCAGCAGAGGACCGATCGTTGTGGAAAACCTTGGGGAAGGCCTTTGTCCAGCAGTGGACGTCTTGCGGCTGATAATGATGATGATGATGAAGTTTCGTTTATTTTTCGGAACATGGGAGGGGTAGGAATATACGTTATTGCTGCCAGTCCCCTTGCTGATCAGTAGCAGCAGCATGATAAGTGAAGGCTCGTACTTAAGTATCTAGTATGATTGATCTCCTCAAAAAACCAAACTTCATCTGATAGATCATCAATTTCTGTGTAAGAAAAACTACTGCTGCATTTACAATTTACATCGGACTAATAATTAAAAAAATAATCTTGTGCCAGGTTGTTCTCATTGCAGCATTGCTATTTCGTGTCCCCCATTAATGACGTGACATGATTATACACCGTGTTTTTTTTGATTTACGATAACTTTAAGGGAACGTTCTTTAGGTCAAACAAAGTTAATTTCCCGAAGACAGACAAATGATAAGTCTAACGGTTTTAAAGATATTTAATTTTTAAATTTAATCAGTTAATCACGTTAAACTAGTGTAAAAGGCTTTTGAAATTGATAACAACAATTTTCTTTTAATACGTATGAGTAAAGAGTTTCCAATTGTTAGGTTTGTATACGCGTCAATCTAAAGTGACTTGTACCTGTCAAGTGTTATCTTTACTTGTGTGTGTATGTCACGCCAACATAGACGTATTTGACACTGATTATTAGCTAGGTAACTCTAAAGGCCCTTTTAGAATGACCAAAGATAAAAGATTTCATTATTTTGTTCTAAACTGAAAAAAAATTTTTTTTTGCAATATTTAAAAATCTAATCTACCAATTAGTTTCTATAGATATACCTAGTAATATGCCGAAGTTATCGTAAATCAAAAAAAACACGGTGTATATATCATCTAGTAGTTTTATCGAACTATGTTGAGTGTCGTGGGCTCTTAGAATATTATCTGTCAGTAGCCTGTAATGTAAGAGGTTGGAATTCGTCATGAAAGTAAAATATGATTTTTGTATATTGACTCTTGCTCGCGACCTCGCTCGCGTGGAACCAGTTTGATGTATATTTTTCGATTTTACCACACAGAAATTAAATTTCTATAAATTCTTCATTCGTGAGTCTGAAAAACTGTCCAAATTGTATTAGCGGTTTGGGCTAAGTGCTTAGACTCAAATCCCTTTACATAATAGACATAATTAATGTTGTATAATGTTTGTTAGATAATGAACGATGTGGATATATTCTTTTAAAATGAGCTTTGTATAAAATTATTAGAGCACGGGTTTTTTAGGTTATCGAAATGGCTCTATGTTCAAATGTAAATTAAAAATATACCCTCCGTATCAAAGTAAAATATCTGTAATGTCTCATTCCGCTAACCATAAAACGCGAAGAGGATTCGGAGTGCGAGACGGTCGCGCCGCGGGTGCCGCTGGGGCGCGGCGAGTCGGAGTCGCGCGGCTACCACACGCCCGACAGCCCCGCGTCGCCGCGCGGCTTCCACACGCCGCTCAGCGAGCCCTCCGCGCCCGCCTCGCGCGCGCCCAGCCCCGCGCCCGCGCGCGCGCCCGCCGGCCCGCCCTCGCCCTCGTCGGCGCTCATGACGGTTTCGCTGGACGCCTACCTGGAGCCGCGGCGCATCTCGTTCGAGTCGCCGCCCTCGTCGTCGCTGCTGGCGCGCGCGCAGAGCCCGGAGGAGTCGTTCCCGGTGTTCTCGCCGCCCACGCTGCGCCGGCGCCACACGCTCGCCAGCCCGGGCCCCCAGCGCGCCTCGATCTTCTCCGTGTCCAGCCGCGCCGAGCCCAACTCGCATCACACCTGTAACCCCTCTCGATATCCGAGCACCCTTAGCTGCGTCCTTGTGTCGCACCTTGTATATAATGTAAAGCATCTTTTATCATATCTACATGTTTTTTTTTCTTTTGTTAGGAATAGGAAGTCGGTCGCCTCCTCTTTTTGAGCGACGGGTGTACACGAAAAGACACGAAGGTATTAGTAAATCTGTGACCTTTTGCGCGGTGTGGGAGGTGACAGTCTCCGTTACGCAAAAATATGTATTTAACTTTCACACGAACCGTTAGAAGACATTTAGGTTAATCGAATGTCCAAATCACCCATCCATTAACTTTCGATAAAAGCGCTTCAATAACACCTCGTGTCGTCTGGGTGTACTTGAACTGTGTCCCTATGCCCGTGGGCCATCCGCCCTCTCTGTGGTGTGTGACTTGTGGTGTTGAGCTCTGCTTTCTTCTTGTAGCGCGCGACATGCCGTATAAGCAGCCCTCGAGCCATCAGAAGGGTAACGTTAAGCCTGCCTATCGCCCGTAACCTGTGTTCGCTAAACTAACCTTTAAAGCTTGTACTTATGGTATTTAGGCGAAATGGAATCTTTGGCGGGGACTGTCTTATTTAGTAATAAATTGGTAAATATATATTTGTGTGCTAAAGTTGTAATATAATGGTTGTAAATACATTTTTTAAGACAGAATGCGCCTCACTCTAGCGTCACGCTTTGCATGGTCTGTTTCGTGAATATGATAAAATGAGCTTGTGCCTGCGGTTTTGTCTTGTGCATTGTGATCGTGTTTATGTTTTTTTTTATAAAAAATCGGTCCATGTTTTGTTTAACTCGTGGTCTTCAAGGACGGCTTAGGGTGTTTAAAATACAATAAAAATCTAATTTTATAAAAAGACGTTGTTATTCTGGATCCCTTAATTATGGTGTTCTTGGAGACCAGGGGTCAAAGTTAATCTTACTTTAATTTGTACGTTATCTTAACGTAAGGTTTTTATATATTTATCTCGTGCCACTGCTGTTGTATTATCACTCTTTTTTTATTAAAGATTAAATCACCGTTATGCTTTTGATTAACACTGCGATATATGCTAGCAAGACACTTTTTTATAAATTATTTTACCAAGAACAAAGTGTCAGTACGGGGATCTTTTCAAGCATCTAATTGTAGCATATATAGGTCCTGTGGATAACATAACCTGTAACTTTTTTTAAATTAAATGCTTAAAATTATGAGAATTTGCCGTAAAGGACATTGGGCATTTTGGTACCCGCTCCAGTAGCAATAATGGTAGTGTCGTTGAATAGGACA
The DNA here is from genome assembly GCA_923062465.1 of Acleris sparsana. Classification (NCBI taxonomy): domain Eukaryota; kingdom Metazoa; phylum Arthropoda; class Insecta; order Lepidoptera; family Tortricidae; genus Acleris; species Acleris sparsana. The sequence goes on from OV281286.1 coordinate 7,058,576, forward strand.
TACCAATAGGAACAATGTTTACTCAATTCTATTCAGTGCCTCGTCAATAGAATGGTGGGAAGATATTTTAGCGGTCTACCGGGTACCTACATATTTTTGCTTTTGACTACAAGGCAACTAACACAGCTTTGGTCCTACGAGAAATAAAACCAATCTTAAAAAACAATGATTGTATCCAAAATGTTGACAGTTCATTAACAAAAACAAAATGGTTAAAAACGTATATTCAAAACAAAATAACCCAGTTCCGACAACAAATAGAAATAAACGCCCAGGTTGTCTTTTCCCTACAGACAAATACCATTCCAGTGACATAAATTGTGTCCATTTACGGGTACCACATTCCATACATATTTGCCTATTGTCCTTTATACTGCTCGTACATACTATGTATTTTGCGTCGTTGTTATTTACAATTATTTATTTGTGCTTTAGGAGGATTTTATTGAATATTATTATATTAAAATAACACCTTTTTTTTCCGTGCAGCCGTTCGGTCGGGTGACTACTACATGTTTGACGAGTTTGATGACACCGAGGTTCCTCTGAAAGTCCACGATTCGAGCTCGGATGAAGACGAGCCTAAGGAAATGGGCCTCGGCAAGGTAATGACGTGCAACACAGTACTTTCTTAAAAGAAAGCACAAAGTAATACCCCGTTGTAATGTACGAGTCTAAGACTTATCAGCAAAATGTCGGGGCGATTCGACGCTAAATCGATAAATGGGCGAAAACGTTAGTACTAGCCAGCTAAGGTGATGTTTTTGCAGAACCTTGAATGACTTGGATGTGTATTGTTGTGAATAAGAGGCATGTCTTTAGGAGACGGCTGGAATTATGAAGTAGTCCTAATCATAGAGCATAGTAAAGTTAATTTAGTAAAGGCATGTCCAATGTCGTTAAATTTATTTTAAGAGATTTTCTGTCTTTGCTTCGGTGTTGGGTTTTATGGTTGTTATGTTTGGGTACTAAATGTTGGCGCGTTCACAATGACATACAGAAACATTTTAGCTTTTTCAAATTCGAATGCCTTGACATAGATACAATATCCAAGCGCTTAGTTTTTGTGTTACGCGCCAACTTTGATTAATTATCTAATGATATGGCTTTGAAGCTAATAGTTACTAACATTACATGTGGTTTGCGGTATTTCTAATGCGTACAGATTATCCGTGTAGTATATAACTTGGGGCGAGGATATACGAATTATTTTTGTTATCTTCAAAATCAGCATCCACCGCTCAAACGTAGCATTCATGGCGCAATCATTCACTGTTTCTATCCAATCTCTCCAAGTAAGAATATCTGCAGAGTGACAATTTTATTTTCGTAAACTTATTTTCGAAATAGAAGTCACTACGCAATGGCAGTGTGGGTGGATTCCGGATTAAACTAAGCTGGTAACAAATAAAGTAAGTTTGTGATTTTGGTTCCGCTCTCCTGCCGTTCGGTCGCGCGCAGCTCTTGTCGACGGCGATCAAGACGGACCTGAGGCGCGCCGTGTCCCTGCGCCGCTCGTCCATGTCCTCCGCGCGCGCGCGCACGCTGTCCGCCGGGACCTATCCCTACCCCGACCAGCGCGAGGTAACGATGCCGCACCACTGTCGCTTCTCACTAGTGGTCGATTTGTGCCTAGACTTGCGTCAATAACTATTATGGAGCGATTTATATCACCCACGGGTGCCAAGATAGAAATAGTGGTGATAGGACCTTCGTCGCTACCACCACCTTATTCTTTAACCTTCCGCTAGGCAGCAGTGTTCGCATTGTTGTTTTCCGGTGTGGGGAGAAGACAACCGGTGAATTTACTTGCATAGAGGCATTCTGTCTTAGTCCTTCCCTACGGTAGGCAACGCATTCAGAGTCTTAGGGTTGCAGTTTTGAGATTTTATTCTTGAGATTCCAAATGTGTATGGGTCTTAGATCTGACTTTCAGACCTTGACCTGTGTGCTCATGTGACTTCTCATTGCCATTTTTTTAATCAAAAGACAAATATTTCTATCACTATCACTCGTGAGTGTAAAATTAAACTCCATGTTAATAGTTATGGTGCGAAAGCTTTGTCTATTCCGACCACTGCATCCCAGTTGCACCAGGTGCACTTGGTAACACGAAGTAACGTCACTATAATATTGCACATTTGCGGTTTTGGACCTGAGGTTTCTGGATCAAGTTCGATGTTTTTTGGGTATTATAGTGTGTGTTGTAAACGCTTTTTTAATATTGCATGTTATATGTTAGCTTTGTACAGTCTATTTTATACCTTTATAAAACCCGATGGATATATATTTATGATAAGAAAAATAAATAAATGCACATTAAATTTTGCTTCACTAGCTATTCCATTAGTTATCCGGAAGTAAATACGTTCCCTTTATCTATTGAACGGTTAATCTGAATACTAGAGGCGGAAAACGTAAAAGTTGACCCGTATTAATATTCAATATCTGACTGATGTTTTTTTTTGGGTTGATATGGAGTGCAGTTTGATATACACTCGCGGACTAATAAAACGGGTCAGAGTGCGTTTTTCATACTAAAGAGGTTATTTCGAAGCCTTGGTTCCTCGCCAGGGAATGCTTTTAGTGAAATGTGATGATGAATACCTCGAGCATCGATACAGGACTTCCAGAGTGCCTAGGATACCCAACTGAATGAATCTGCGATTAACGCCGGAATAGTGCATGTTCAGAAAAACATCTAAAATGACAATAAAATGTAAGGAAATCCAAGTGCTGACCCAAACTCTCCCGCTGTGATGTTAACTGATTGTGCGATCAGATAGGTATCTTAAGAACTTTTGACCTCCTCTATTGAACCTCGCAGTATCCACCATTAAAACTCACTCAAAACCACCCCTGGCGATTAACCAAGGCTTCGAAATAGCCTCTTTTGTATGAAAAACGCACTCTGACCCGTATTATTTGTCCGCGAGTGTATATTAATCTCTATAGTTACTGCACCACTGTACCCTAAATGGGATCTCTTTGGAACGCATAATTTATTTACGCATATTTATCTTTTCGCATGACACCCTTTTAGGCTGACATTGCAGAATTCAATAAACGTCTATTTTGTACCTAGATTAGGTTGCGTTAGGTGTTTTTAGTTTTATAAAATAAAATAAAACCGTTTCTATTGTAAAAATCGTTTACGATCAAACGATTTTATTCGTAAAGATGCATTCATAATATGCATTGCATGAATATAAAGTGTATTAATTTATTTTTAAATGTATCAATTCTCTGTAAGGTTCTTGGGGTGTAGGTCATGCTCAGTATTATTTTTATTTGAGCTAAGTATTACGAATTGCATTTTTTTATATCCTATCATAAGTCCGAAGTTTTGTTTCCAAACTGTTTTATTTGTCCGAAAATTCAATGTAAAAAGATTGAACTGCAGAACCTGTAACTTAGGTTGGCTTTGTTTTTATAACAATACAGAAAGGTTCGACCTTGTGATAGGTGATATTGCAAAAGTTGTATTGCTTTTATTGTTTAAAGTAGCACGCGTCATCTTGTCCGGGTTTCGTGTAGACATGTCGGTATCCACTTCTGTGGTGCACGGACACGTGTTTATAGCCCTTACGGAACGGGTACCCGTGCACCCGCATGATTAGTCTGTGTGTAAGTCCGGAGACTGATCAAACGATTTTAATTACCCGTCATTTACGGGTATTGCTAACCCGGGCTGTTGTTTATATTATACCTAATAGCTGTGAATGAATGTAGTAACCTAGTAACGAATTTATTGTGGTTTTTTTACCATTTGCCTGCCTCAAAATGTAGCGAACGGTTAATACACGCGGGTAATTAATTCCCTTTAGCACGGGTATCCTTGTCCCGTTTTACGTTTAGTTCCGACGCTTAATACCGCTGGAGATAAGTGCCCGGGTACACATGTGGACGTGTAACAAGTGTATCAGGAGCTCTAGAGTACGGTCGAACTCATGAGTAGCTGTACCTTTTAGTACCTTGTCGTAGCTATTTATACACTAAATTCAAACCTGTCACATTATTACGTTATTGCGAGCAGATACTAAAATGTACAGCAACTTATGAGTCCGACTCTATCTACCAGTAATTATAATAAGAATTGTAACCCCACACAGCGGCCGCGTCAACCGAAGCAGGTCGAAGCGGGAGCAGATCGCGACGAACCCGACTCATCCGATGTTTATTCGCATCCACCAGGTAGCTGTTCTCTTGCCTTTAACCATTGTATAAAAAAATATGTGGTAAATTTTGTTTGTGGGCTAGTATGAATATAAATGAATTTAAGTTTGTGTATAAATAACAAATACAGATGTTCTGATAGAATCACAAGTGACAGTTCTTGACGTTCTTGAGATCTGTCTATGCATCGCCTATGTGACCTGTCTATATCCCGAATATACCAAGTCAAGATATTGCTTGGTTCATTCCGCAAATAGACAGACACATCTATTCATTTAGAGTATAAGTCACCACCTTGTGAATGTCACCCACGAATGGCCATAGGGGCATTCCACGTGAAGCGGACAGGTAGAAAAATATTGATGTTTCCGATTTTAGTAATATTTGACTGAGATATACCTATATGTGTCCTCGACTCAGCTATACAATATTTATGCAATACAATATATGGTTAACGAGTTAGGGGCATTGAAGTTTTTACTAACTAACAAGTATGATCTACTTCAAACCCAAGTACCAAGTGTTAAAAAGTTATAATCAAATAAACAAAGCAGTGAAATGCATGCCTGACTTAATGCGCTTTCTAATTGCATTACTGGAAATAATAAATAAAAAAAGTAAAAAAAAAGAAAGATATTTTATTTCACAAACTCGATTGTTTTAAACTTGAACCAGTTTTACTTTTTCCATTATTTTTTCTCAATATATGTATTAGTGTCCAGTTAAGCTATGCCAAGTTTCATAATGGGCCCGGAAGTCGTTTAGGAGCTAGACCAGTCACAATGGAACTAAGGTTTCGTAAGCTCGTATTCTGCTCTACTGGTCTGCATAAATATTGTATAGCTTACTCGAGCACACATATAGGTATATCTCAGTGAAATATTACTAAAATCGGAAACATCAACATTTTTTACCTGTCCGTTTCACGCGGAATGCCCCATAACCACTTCACGATAATGTTTTACTAATTAAAGACAGGCAAATTTAGGACGCCTGTGTTATGTTACAGATGGTACTTAACTTAATATTTTTATAAACATTGCGTTTGTTACAGCTGACGAAGCCTTCTTTGATAATTTGCTTAACAACTGGTATACCGTATCAGCCTTCATATCCAGTGCAATAGTTACGTTAACAAAATATCTCATGAGGTTCTCTCGGGACTACCGGTACGTGTCACGTGCCTTATCGATGGAGAAGAAGATTCTAAAGGTAAAGTGTTGTTAAGTCAAACATTTATTAGATTTGCATTACTAGACTGATTTCATTACAATTTAATAGCTACGAGTATAAATCTATATAAATAAAAATGGGCCCTTATTTCTTCTGGTCACGCTCCTACGTCCCACCATACAACGAAATTTGTCAATGGAATATGAATCTATTGCGAAAGACATAAAGTTTTTTTTTTATTTGATCCTTCATTACTCATAAAAACAAAAGAAATTACACTTTACTTTCTTTGGACTAGATTTTTGTTTGAATGTCCGTATTTTGTTCCACTATTATTACAAGGAACCTCAGCAAAATAGCAATAGGAATAGCAGTATGACGCATTTCTTATTTAGCCTATGCCTTAAACACGTGTGTTCGCTGCGAATCATACAAGCTAAAGAATGTCCCAGTATTAGTCACATGCATAAACTGTTCGACAAGTAAAGCATATTTGACAGACAACTTTAGCCCTTTCTCTTTCTTACACTTCTTCTTCTTTCGATTGTGAAACAGGCTCTTAATACACTTTCTCTTGTTTTTGCTTCACGCACTTGGGTCAAATAAACTTACGACCCAAGTAGCAAAAAGTTGCTGAATAAATGTCATTAAAGCCAAAAACAAATGTTTTATAAAGGTCATATTAACGCTAACAAGACTGTAAAAGGGCGCAAATTATAAGGCTTAAAACCTTGTAGACATTATATAGTTACTTTATAATAAGCTAATTCCCCTTAAACACGCCATGTAAACGCATACTGTATGGCTGATTAGCTATAAGTAGGCAACACATTTGCTTTTACGTAACAAATTACCCTTATAACGGCTAACAAAATTCTACTATGAGGGGGATTCCTCGTGTAGTAGCAAATGCAATACGAAAATGTAAACTTCATTATTTATTCACGGTTCATGCAGTCATTTGTTTCACGCCATTTATAAAAATAGAAAAATATTATTATCTGGATCTGAGTGCTGCTTTTTTTTCGTTTATGTTGTTGTTTATGTGGAAACGCATTGGAAACGCCAGTTTTGTGAGAATTGTGGGTAAGTTTTATGACATATTTTTAATGCGCCGCTTTAATTCTGTCTTTTTATAATTTACAAATCGATTTTATTTTCGAGAGACCCTATTAATTGCTTCTACAAGAATAATTAGCAAATGTTATGTTTTAATAAACCGTTTATGAGTACAATACCCTTATTGTAGAAAGCTAGTGTAAACATTATTCAACCATTTTGAAAGATTTAGGGTTCAGCCTCCAATATTTTTCATTTGTAAATTTAATGAATAACTTTGTTTTTTTTTTACTCTACAGAAACGAGACAGTACCTAAAGAATATGGATGTGGACTGTTTCTTGACAAAGGATGATTTCCACGAATTGTGTTGCTTCGTTTTTGGATATTACCTATGGATAATTGATTAATAAAAAAACTTTGCATGAAAACACTATTTTATTTGCCTTCTTTACTTATTATGTTAAAGACTGTGTAATAATGGTATAAAATACAATTCAGTATCGTATTTAACACTAACTAACTTGCACTTTATATCAGTTGCCAAAAAATCAATATTTATGGTTTTGTTAATGCTCCCTAAATCGCATTTGTAGATGTTTAGCAATGAGGACTTCATAGGCTGTTCGTAAGCATCACTTATATTTTCAATACGATTTCCTTTTAGCCATATATTGTTATTACCAAAAGTACCATCAGATGATATTGTAGTTGGGGTTTATTTCCTTGCCTTAACAAGCTTTTAATCATTTGAAGCTTATTTTCGAACGGGTAAGCATTATAACACGAAGAAGTGTATATGAATGAATAGGGTACTAATTTATTCACAATTTTGAAGTTTATTTAAAGCACAATGCGTAATGTTATACTCCACAGCCCAAGTAGCTATATCATTTCTGAACCCGTCTTTATCCATTTCACTCTTTGTGTCACTGTCACACTCATCAGGCGATTGATTATCACTTTGACTAGATGGGTAATCTTCGGCGAGGGTATCACTATTAACGTTTTGTGAAAATAGTTCTACGGAACCCGTAACATTTTCTATCATCTCTGCCCTGGACGAACTCGCAGCTGAGGATAATGAATTCGATGACATCATAGCCTCGTATCTTTTCTTCACGTTTCTTCTATAGGCACCACTTCGCTTTAACCTTTTCCACTGATTTAAATCCATTTTCACAATAAATACCGAAGTCACGATATAGTTACAAATTCTAAAAAGGCTGTCATGGCTGATGTCAAAGTTATGTAAAGGCAAAGTCAAGCGTACATATAAGATTAACGTTCTTGTAGCTGCTACATAGAGGTTCAGTCAACACTTTATTTATTTATAGAAGCTATGTAACTTACCTTTTTGTAGTAGTTTTTAAGCTGCATTCTGATAAACACTACAAGGATATAGGTTTTATAATAGTCATATTAATTTTATAAATAGTATGAGGCCAAAGCAACTACACGGCTGAAATTACTACTCTGAAAAGCCATATTATATGCTTCTTTATGTCCATTGCTTTATAAGGGACATTTAATTTGGTTATATAAACATATGTAAGACTGAAGTCAAAGCGACTACATGGCTAAAATGTTATAAGTCTGAAAAGCCATATTATATGCTTCTATATTTCCGTTGCTTTATAAGGGAAATTTAAATTAGTCATATAAACGTATCTAAGTGTGAGGTCACAGCGAGTATATGGCTAAAATATTATGAGTCTGAATAGCCATATTATATGCTTCTATATGTCCGTTGCTTTATAAGGGACATTCAAATTGGTCATATAAACGTCTGTAAGATTAAGGTGAAAGCGACTACAAGTCTAAAATATTATGAGTCCAAAAAGCCATATTATATGCGTCTATATGTCCTTTGTTATATAAAGGATATTTAAATTGGTTATATAAAGGTATGTAAGATTAAGTGATAAGACTTATTTACCATGTTAGCAAAAAACACTTGTTACATGCTTTTATAAGGAGAGTTGTAAATATAATGCTGTTACAAAACGTGTACAAGAGTTATTCCCTTATAAATCAATCGTAATATAGCAATTTTGCTAGTTGGGGATTATCTACATAAGATAAGATACTTAATACTTCGTTTTTTTTATTAGCCCAAGGAAGTATTCATAAAACTGAATAATATGTATCCTTTATTAAGCATAATAATAAATTCTATAATTGTTTTTATTTATTTTTTCCGCTACTAGGAGCAAGAAGGATTCGGCATTGGCCTGCGAGAGGGCTCGCAGATGATCTGGGAGCCCCTGCCGGAGGTTCGTGAGACTATGTGAGTACTTTCAACACGATTTACTTGCACGTTTATTGTTCTTTACAGTGTGTACGTGTATTTTTACGTTAATTTGTACGTACTATTACAAATAATGGACTGTTCTCAACTTTAATACGAACTGTACTGTGATGACTGTGATGAGTAGTTGCGATTCAGGTAGAGTATGCAATTTTAGCTTCAGTACCGCCCGTGCTTCTGTGCATGTAAAGTTTATTAGTAGCGTAGATAACATGACTAGAGTTAGCGAATTGGATTGTTATTGTTTGATCTGAAGTAGTAATTGTAGCGTATGTTTGTCTCATTTAGTGAGTAGTGTCTTGTTTTTGCATGCTGCCTAGTGTGCACCAGGACCAAATGGACCAGCCGGATAACAATCTACTTATGCCTGTAGTGGAAATGGGGTTTGTATCTGTTAACCGACTTACTACAACTATTTTGTATGGTGTAATAAATACATAACAGAAGTAAATGCTATGTATTTTTTTGGGATGGATAACCCTGTATTGTGATGACGTTATGTTATTTAGCCATCGAATTATTTGCTTAATGAAAAGCAACGTATTTGAGAATTTTCAGTTATGATAAAACCAGTGTAGGGGATAATCTCTCACAATTTGACCGTGCTCCACACTATCACACTAAGCTCTAAGCTTGTATTATGGGTACTAAACTCAACTATTCAACGATAAACAAACTTGTATAGTCAAAAGTAATACTTATATATATACTTATCTATACACAGGCAAATGTATGTTATGTTTCTAGTCAAGTGAAAGGTGGCATTTCTAAACATCGCAAGAATTAATAATACATATTAAAGAATTCAAAGTGCAGGAATACAAACTCTGCTCTGATATACATGTGTAGATGTCGATTGTAGGTTATTTAGTGCATAAATAACAGCTTCACATTAGTAAGCATATGCGTGAGTGTAATTTAGTCACCGGCGTTGAATATGTTAAGTCCACAACTCACCCCCTGGAGCAGTTAAGTAGTAACAGATGCGGGGTGTTCACAGCCGTAAGTTAAGCGATATAAGCGTGCCGGAGATTCGGATCCTGGCGCCGAGCATGGAGCGCGGGCTGGACGCGAGCCCGCCGTCGCGCCGCGCCGCGCGCTCCCCCTCCCCGCCCTCGCGCGCCTCCTCGCCGCCCTCCGACGACGACACGTCGGAACACGAGAGCGCGTTTTCCTTGCAGACTACCGAGAGGTGGAGTGCCCAGGGCTGGAACTTGTGCTGTGTTCGATCTTGCTCTGAAATCTAGGCCACTTTTTATGTGATATATAATGGGCGGACGACGGATGCAAATTATCTCAAAATAATATCGTACGATATCCGTAATATGGATTATACTACAAAAAGAGAACATCACTGCAAACAAGTAATAGAATGTTATTGTTGAAGTCAATCTACAAATAAAAATATTTTTTATCTTTATTAGGTATTTTCCGTACATTCTTTTTATAGTTCACTATGTTACTATACTTATATATATATGGAAAATTACCTCTCTACATCTACACACATAGGAGGGCGTATTTCTAAAGTGACACTTCAGTACTTTCTTAATATATAAAATATGTACTGATTTATAACAAAAACTGCATATATTTTCACACATAAATAGTACTCAAAATTAAATAAAAGTGCTTTCGTCACCTTGTTGCATCCGTATCCGCCCATATATTCATGATCGCCAACTTCTATCTGATTGATCCCTACTTATCTTACCTGGTAAACAGAATTAGAATCTTAATGTTTGTGATGTAACAATATAACAACCACAGCAAACCGCGACTGAAGTGTGCAGTTAGTGTTACACACTCGTACTATATTAATATTGGCCATAAACGTCATTAAAGTACACGTTTTGTTAACCGGATAAAACAAGTTAAGTCTTAGTTTCATTAGTCAATAGCCTGCTTGTAGAAATCCATTGACGAGTTGTTTTGACATAATCGAGTCAGGTGCTATTGCAGCGACGCAATGTATTACGAAAAGCATGCGGGGTATCGACCAATGAACATGAGCCTTAAGGGTGAAGAGAGTGTACAACCGTCTTAAGTATTGGTATACCCATGCTATGAACGTTAGCTGGTAGAAGCTGGCGAACATGTTCATGAAATACCTTATTTTCTTGTGATGTGAATCCTTATTATAGTCATTTGGGGTTTCGTACCTAGAGCTTAAAAAAAAAGTGTAATACTTTGCAAATATATGTAAAATTGTAAAGAAAATCACCCTACTCACCTCACTTTTTACCACAAGTAAGTAATATAATGAACAGAAAAAAATATTGATACATTAAACAAGTAGATATCTTTCGGCTGATACCTAAATGTTAATAATGATATTAAAGAAAAATCTATTATTTTTAGCATTTATGCTGTTAGAGAACAATAAATAATCATCCCAAGGTAAGTTTGTACTGCTGTTGGCATTACAATAACAGAAAACAGTAGATTCTATCTCATGTACGGAACCCTTCTTGACCTATTTTGATTCGCACTAGACCTTCTTTTTTATATTGACGAGTGAGCGTCTCAGCACAGGTCCATTCGTTTGTTTATTCGTTGTATGCGATGGGCTTGGCTATATTCAATTGTCTACATGTTATTTTCGCCACTACATATATAATTATACTCGCACGAAGTCGCCGCTTTTGTCGTTTCATTTATTTTCAGGTGTTGACGGTAAGTTTTTAACTCGGTATCAATAAGTTTATTGTTCTCTTGCAGATCATAACATGCGTCTTTAGTTCTTCACCAAGAGTACTTGCCCGCGGGTATTATTACAGCAACGATCCCATACGAGCAACGAATCTCTTAATATATGATTTGCAAACCAACGTTAAGAGTTTCTTTTGGTGTGTCAATACCTCGTTATAACAAGGGCTCGCGGTCGTGTCCGGATTTCGTGTATACGTGTCGGGTATCTTTTCCCGTGTTACCATGGCCCGTTTCGAACTTAATATTTCCGGGTCTAAGAACACAGACACCCGTGCTGGCTTGTAACACGTGTATCGGGAGCTCTACTTATAACATGTCATGTTTGGTTTAGCGTCCGCATTGCTGGCAGATACGATAACAAATGTTCATTAGACACGAATGCTCTTGGTGATAGACTCTCTCTTAAATCCCACTAACACAACACACATTAAATTATGTCCTTACTCAATTCGATATTATAATATTAATTTTAGCTTTCAATTACCAATAGCACTCCTCAAGCGCACATCACGGCTGTGACCCTGTGTGGTCACTCCAAAGCACTAACGAAGGACGTCTTATCTCTTTCACTAGACATTCGTTACTACATCGAGGGAAAGGAACGGCTAACGTATAGTCGATTTAATTTTGGAATAGAGCCTGGTCGATAACATGGATGGTGTTGTGATTGTGATTGCAGCAAGGACCTGACTATTCTGGAAGAGCAAGAGGACTCTATGTTCAAGCAGGACCGCAACCCGGTCGTGCACCTCGCCTACGCGGTCTTCTACACCGTGGTGGCACACACTGACATCGTCTGCTACATCATGGTGTTCATTAACCAGGTTATTATAATTAAGTTTAAGTATTATCATAGGAACCAATGAAAGCGAATAACACTAAATCTTTGGCTGGTATCATGGTAGTTTCGGGACTGATTTTGTATAGGGTAGTAAAAATACAAACCACTTCTATAAATTGGGTACCGGGATTTTCGAATGATATTACGTTTTATGATGAGGGTTATTGGTTATTGATCATATCTTGACCTTTTTAGCAGCCTTACAATTATTATTTTTTATAGTTGTACTCGTAGTAAACATAATTTTCATCACACTTGCTCGTAAATGGTGTTATTCCATGCCTGTATACAGAAGGACAATGGCCTAAATTGTTCCCGCGGGAATTATGGCGAGTTTGTCATCCCTAGGGAGTAATGACTTTCTTTTTAAAATTTGCAACTCTTTCGTACATCATTTCTGACTAAGGAGGTCTAATTTTCAGCCTAAAATTAAATCGGTTTCTAATTTCATCTTTAAAAATTAGCTATAGACTAACTTACATTACACAAAACCTCGCTTCATTAAACTTCATTATTTTAATACCTATTACAAGTTTATATCAACATTTATCATTAATTTTAATAATTATACATTTTTATCAAATTGGCTAAATCTGTCGAAACTAAACGCAGTTATTATCTGTGGTAGAGGTCACAGAAAACATATCGTTTCCAGTTTCCATCTACGTTCCCGTTCGTCAAAAGTTATTTCTTTATATTTTCCAGAGTTAAAGTGTTTTATTTTAAAATAGATAGGTACAAAACAAAAAAGAAAATGGCTTCTTCATACCAGGATTCGGACACAAGTTTAATTATCACCAATACACCACCGGAACTAAGAGACGCAGCTGAAGTAATACATGGCAATATGTTACCCGCCAAATCGAAAGAAAAATATAATACTGCATACGAAAACTTCATAAAATGGCAAAAGGAAAAAAAGACTACTTCGTTTTCAGAAAACGTCTTACTAGCATACTTTGGCGAGCTCGCTGATAAATATAAACCGAGTTCGCTTTGGGCCATTTACTCCATGATAAAAAGTACCATTAACCTTAAAAACTGTGTGGACATCGATCCCTATGCCAAACTAAAGGCTTTTTTGAAACGGAAAACAGATGGATATGTCCCAAAAAAATCAAAAATACTTTCAGGAGAAAATGTGGAAAAATTTATCATGGAAGCTCCGGATGATACCTATTTAGCTACAAAGGTAATTTAAATATAAAGTTTTATGTTCAGTGTTAAGTTTAGTTATCTAAAACACAGTTAATAATTAATGCTGGAATACTTATTTATGTAACTATCTACTGTAGGTACTGTACTACATACTGAAATTAAAGATAATTGATTATTCTAATTGAATATGTTCGCTTTCTATGTAATTAAACATTTTTATTTTTATTTAAACATAAAAGCTCAATGATAAGTATATATGATGTACAACATTAGGTATATTTTAAACATGTTTGGAATTGTTACAGGTTGCTCTTATTCTTGGTGTCAACGGTGCACTAAGGGGCCAAGAATTATGTGACATCACAATGGATGATATAGAACAACATGGAGAAATGCTACTCGTTAAGATCCCCAATACCAAAAATAAGATTCCAAGGTCATTTATAGTTACAGGAAGTCACTTTAAAGTAGTAAAAAAGTATCAACTCCTTCGATCTGCTAAAGCCAGCAGCAAACGCTTTTTTCTACAATTAAGAAATGGGAAATGCACAGCCCAGGTAATTGGCAAAAATAAAATTGGTAGCATGCCTAAAGAAATTGCGCAGTACCTTAATTTACCTGATGCAAAGTCATACACAGGTCACTCTTTTCGCCGCACTTCAGCAACGTTACTAGCAGACTCTGGAGTTGATATTTTAACTTTAAAGAGACACGGAGGTTGGAAATCTTCTAGTGTAGCTGAAGGCTATATAGACAATTCACTAACAAACAAGATAGATGTAAGCAATAAAATAAAAGGATCTATACAACTATGTCATAATATTAAGCCGAAACAAGCAGAATCGGTGGCATCTAGTTCATCAGCCCTCATACACCAGAGACCGCTGTTAGTTGATTATACTCAGGAAGTTAATACATTGATACAGCCATGTTCAAAAACCACACCGGAGCCTCCAATAATTTCATCCCAATCACCCATTGTACAGAAAATGGCAGATATACCAGATATTCAAAATGCTCCCATGTCACAAGTAACAAACCAAGAAAATAATAATGTATCAAACTCAATTCACTCAATTAAATATCCCGAAAAAAAAATGGTGCTCAATTTCAATAACAACAATAATTGTACAATTACCTTCAACTTCAATAAATAACTTTTTAATTTTCTCTTTGTTTTTTTTCCTCGCAAATGTGATGAAAACCATTGTGTGTATCACAGGCAGTAAGGGGATTACTAACTCGAGTCATTAAAAGCCCTCCGCCTTCGGCGTCGGGCTTCTAACACTCTCGTTAGTAATTCCCTTCATACTACCCTTGATGCACAATGTACTATTAATCTTGTTTTCACTTCACCTATTCGGAAAGGGGACTTTTCTTCCCTGCTAGGAGGGATCAAAGTGGCACTTCTCTGTTCAAGGACATTTTGTTGCCAAATTTGATAATTGTTGTTACATTGATAATTTCCTGTTGTAAACTTTGATAATTTCAGCACTTTTAAAGAGTGTAAATAATTAAATTTGTTTTATCACTAAGATCTTTTATTTTCCTCACAGGTAATGTGAGAAGCAGTATGTGTCAAACGGTAGCAAAATTATTTCCACCTTGGGCGACACTTGAGTCCCTCACTACGCTCAGGGTTCAATGTTCGCCCTCGCCGTAAATGACGTATTGTTTTAGCTGCCTTGTCACATAATCTACTATTTTATACGTGTATTTTTGTTCGATCGCATTTCTTTAATCCATTCGTGCTAACTCTGTTTTTGGTAACGATTGTTCTGACGGCGTTACTGTGCTGTGCGGGTAAGACAAATCTTTCCCGCACAGCGCAGTAACATCATGAAACATATTTTAAAAAAACAATTTTGTCGATACAATACGTTTTGTTTGTTTTATCAGTGGAGACTTTGTGTTTTACAGATTCAATCAGCGACGATTTTATCGATACCGTTACCATTGATGGTGTTCCTTTGGGGAACTCTAACGATACCACGACCGACCAAAACTTTCTGGGTCACTTTAATTGCTTACACAGAGGTACAGTATTTTTAATTACTTGTGCTTAGTTACGGATACCGTATTAGACACTATGAGAATAGTATAGTCGACTGGAGTTCTCGTGCAGGCCACCGTAAAGAGGGATGGCAACCCCTGAGACGGTAAAAAAGTAAAAGATGGGAAAAGTCCGAAATCTGAAAAAGGGAGGAGAAGAAGTTAAAAGAGAATGAAAAGAGTGAAGCCATTACAGGCAAGACAAATAAATCTGTTCGTCTGTAAAAACAAAGAACAAATAGCGTTTTTAAAGCTTGTTGCCCCAATGACTTACTTAAAAATGCATATAATGTATATTAATTATAAGAAAACATAAAGAGTTGCTTGATGATTTTCGCAGGTGATCGTCCTGTTGAAGAGCATGTTCCAGTTCGAGATTTTACCTTGGAATCAGATGGCGATTCCGGATAACATGCCGTTCACGGCGCCGCGCATCATCGGCATCGAGCGGAAGTCCAACTACGCCCTTTACGACCTTCTGCTGCTTCTTATTATTTTCTTACACAGGTCAGTATTGACCAGATAAGGGCATGAGAAACGTAAATGCACATAAATTCCAATTGAATCGTAGCGTTCAAATTCAAGCATGCGGTCGTCAAAACCGCAGAGTTTTTGCTTCGCTTGTTGGATTAAAAAAGAACAGGAATTTTGTTCTAAAATTTGCTTGAGACTAGCTTTAAGTTGTTCCTTTACCGCCGTACTCAGAGATATTTAAGATACAATTAACTTCTTCCTTCTTGGAGCTTGTGTATGAGAAATCGTCACTAATTACCGACTTAATCATCATTAACTGAAACGGAGTGCCGCCGTTAGACATCAACAATGGGGCGGTTTAAAACTAAGCGATGATACTATTTTATGTGAACTACATACCTTGTGCTAGACAACTCGGGAGACAAAAGTTGTATGGGTCGAAAAGTTTATTTACGCACTTACTCGTCCGTCTATAAGCTTATAAACAATAAATATTTTTAAATCAAATAATTTATAAGACATTTACCTTAATCTGCAGATTCATGCTGAAGTCCCTAGGGTTATGGAAGGAATCTTCTCCCGAGAGTGATCTTCGGAGAGACATGGAGTTCCCTCTCTCAGACGAGGACACGCAGTTGATAGTGGAGGGTGAACTGGAGGAGGTGGGCAAGAAATACTTGAAGTTACACGACGAGATTGGCCCGTGAGTGTTGCTTGCCACCAACTTTTTAAATATTTTTTGTGATTTGTGTTTCTGCAGAACGAACGAGACGTTACTTAAAATATTTTGACAAAATAATTATTCAATAAACAGTTGGTAACGTAAATTCGTTCTGCATTACCTAACTGACCAAGCACCCATGCTTTTATACCCCTAACTTAAGCATAAGATACCAGCCGCGTGGTGTATATTATTAAAAATTGACTGTAATTTGGTTTAAAGATAAAATCGATGACTCGAAATTATACTTCAATCGACACCCTAAATAAGACTTCCTTTCGTATCAGTAACATTCAAATTCAATATATGTACTCTTCAGCTGTCATATGCTTTTAAGCGTCGATATTGGTTTTTACGGCGTTGAAAATGTTAAGCGTTTAGTTTATATGACTATACGTTTATCGTAAAATCTCCCTTAAGATGCGACCCCACCGCTGCGTAAAATACGGTGTCGTACGCAAGTAAACAGAAGACGAGGTCATAGTATCGACATGACGCCGTTTTTGACGCACCGTAATATACGCAACATTTAGCAGCGGTGCCGTCGCGTCTTTAAGCTCGACCTTTGTAGCACCTAGATCAGGGTTTCCCTACCTAGTACTCTACTATTAAACCAAAAATCATCGGTAAACATCGTATGGTTTCGAAGATTCATCCAAAAACTTGCGAAAAGATGTTTAAAATATAAAAGTAAGTCTCAAGTAAAAATAATCATGTTTATTATAATATTATCCAAAGAACAGACACATAGGCGATCGCGATATATACGAGTATATCCAGGGTTCTCCTATTGTAGCCAGATTTTCACCCTATTTTCACTACCACTAACTTCAGCAGCCCTAAAATCAAAAACCCGTATTTTTATTTCTCCCGACTATTCATTAGCCCTGATTTTAGAATCCCGAATTTACGTTATATCATTTTTTTATGCCCGATTCTTGTTAGTCCTATGATTACTTAGCCGATTCCTCTCAACACCGAATATTAATATACCCTATAAGTTTAAAACCTAACGTTTATTAAACCTAATTATCAGAGAGCGGAATTTTTATGGCAAAAATCAATTGTCAATAGAGTTGGAATGTAATTTTTTATTGACCTCCAGCTATCGATAAATTTAATCTCCTTCTATATTAATGACTTTTAACATTAACCTCTTTGATTAGCGAGTTGGCC
The DNA here is from genome assembly GCA_923062465.1 of Acleris sparsana. Lineage (NCBI taxonomy): Eukaryota > Metazoa > Arthropoda > Insecta > Lepidoptera > Tortricidae > Acleris > Acleris sparsana. The sequence continues at coordinate 7,076,428 of OV281286.1, forward strand.
ATTTGACCTTTCTGATTAATGAGTTGCAGGGCCATTTAAAGTAAATCGCATGGCAGTTAACTGGCATTTCTGCCACTAGTCTTTTTGTAACTAATTCACGAATGTGAAAAATGTTTAATAATCCAAGACTGAAAACAATTAACAAATGGCTAAAGAAGTATTAATTTCTTACTCACAACGAAAATAGTTCAACAATATACTGCTCTACATGTAAGGTTCATTTAAAGCAGATTAAAAAATATTGCGTTGAAATGAAACACACATAACGAGTAAAACACATTCACGTGAGTTTAAAGCGGTAAAGAAAAATTCGCCTATTAAAGCGATAAACGAAACGAACGTTTTTATTCAGATTTGATTATACTTTTTGTTTCTTGCAAAATCCCATGGAAAAGAATTAACATCAAAAAAAATCCGGAAGAATCGTTGTTGAGAAAAAATAGGATAACAGTCGATTAAACAGTCAACATTAGAGGAAATTGTGTAGAGAATGTAAATTTTACCTCATTGGAAGTAATATTCTTGATAAAGTCGATGCAAATTTAATAAAATGGATCAATTGAATTGTTAAAAAAAAAACTTCAAATTGTTTGGAAAAATTTATAACATCAGAATTTAAATAATGCCCTTTTACTAAGTACTGAGAAGATGAGGAAAACGTAATTAGCACAGACTTAGATTACGATTACGACTGTTTTTTCCGATGAAAATTATTTCACAAGTGTTTCAAGTCCTTAGGTTGCATTATTAAAGGTTCTCTATCGTTTGCCCGAATTTCATTTGCTATAATCGTATCACTTGCCATAATATTTATTTGCTATAAAGGTATTTTTTCTGAAACCGTGAAGTACTCAGAATTGTTAAAAACCCAACCTAACCTTAACCTTTTGGGATCTATATGATGGCATGTAAAAATTACCTAAAAGGTTTACGGTTTCAGAATAAATGCCTTTATAGCAAATAAATATTATGGCAAGTGATACGATTATAGCAAATTAAATTCGGGCAAACGATAGAATACGATTATTAAAACCTAGGAGGTAGATTTAATAATGCAATACTAAGCTATTGTATGTTATTTAAATTTTATACTTTATACTTTTTACTGCTGTTAATTATTTTATAACGATAGGTTCATATGAAGTTAGTTAATTTTATTATATTTTTGCTTAAATGTGGATTTGAGGTCTATTTTGGTGATACGTTTCGTAAATATAACTTATCGATTGTCGATAAAAGTGAATGTTCCAACTACATAGACGTTTGATTATAGCCATGAAAATTCAGCCCTCTGCTAATTATATATGTTCCTTAGGGGCCTTAAGGACCGTAATTAAGGTCGACGGAGCTCCGCTGCGCGGAGCTCCTATTCCGGGTAGGAGGCGCGCTTCGCTCCTTGTCGAAACTCATACCTAACCTAACTTATGTAGGTAAATTTGATCTAATTGAGTAATTATTTTAATTTACATTTTGTTCAAACAAATATTAGTTCAAGCAGTCACTATTAGGTCTATTAATCATTAGGAATAATCATAATTAGTTTTATGGCAATATTAGAGCATTTAATATTTAGTTCAAGTAACTTTAGGTCTATTAATCAATTAGGACATACAAGTTTAGCTGTCATGATACTCATGATACAAGGGCTAATGAAAATTATACCTACGGTGGTACCTATGCCTAAATTAGCTTTTATGAAATTCGGTCTAGTGGGGGTGAAACTATATCCAGATCGCGAAACACTACCGACTTTAGGATACGTGGCCTCTAAAGTACGGTACACACGGTTACCTACGGAATACACCGTTTCACATGGTGCGGTCGGTAGGGTACCGTAAGAACGTAAGCTTTCAAAAGCGATCAGATTTAGAATTAGAACGAAACCCAGCGGAAATGTAGTCGGGACCGTAGGGGCCGGCTTAGAAGTCGGAGTGTGGGTCGGTTAGTACATTGTGCGGTGTCGGATCAGACAGTCGTCACTGGCTGGCGGACCGCTGGCGGCGCGTACAGCACGCGCTGGATCTGGCCGCGATGGAGCTGGGCACGACGCGCTCGGACCCTCGCGCGGCGCGCCTGGCCTGGGAGCTCATGCAGGGTTCCCCCGAACAGTTCGGCGGCCTCAGCCTCTCCGGCTCAAAGCTCTCCGCGCTACGGTATCATCACGCCGACAATATTGTACTTAACGTTTCCTTCTAAGTTAAAAGGGCGCATTTGCAAGTTTAATTTTTACTGTTTTGCCGATTTCCTATATTCAAACTGCGGACATATTTGAATACTTCAAGGTGAGATTTGTCACATTCTGTATTTACCAAACATCATATGTTAACCCAACGCTCAAAATCTGTCTGCACTTAAATATTAGTAAAGAGAATCAGAATCGGTCCCATACCAACATTTAACTGTTTTAATATAGGATCGAAAAGGTTTTTCATACGGGATTGAGTCGTATAACGACTCCTATCCATTGTAGGTTTATGTTACATTCATCAGTATCCAGTAGGAGTTACAACATATAATATGCGCCCTTTTCCTTATTGAAGAAAAAATATCTACGGTGTTATTAGTCATATTAGTCATATTAGTCATAAATATTATATTGTAAAAAAAAACTCAATATGAAAATTAAGTGTTAAGTAGTATGTAATACAGTTTATGTAATGTAAATTATACATTTTAAATAAGTTGTATAAGGTTTATATATGAATATCTAAGATGTTTGAGTAGTACCTTTTAGTTTGTAGTTTGTTCCTATTGATTAGTCGTACCTACATGATTGTTAGTAAATATATAGTGGTATAAGTATTTAGAGTCTCTAGTTTAGATCGTGATTTGACGTAGACGAAGAGTTGGTTTTAAATTACAGTATTACCCTAGCAGTTTATGCAAATCCTTACTATGATTATGACGTAACCAGACTATATTTGTCTAGATTAAAAACCCCCAATCCACAAATAGTATTTTCTGTTAATTGAGAAAAGTCTTAAGTATCAATCCAGTACTAGGGTTTGCAATATTCGTCCAATTTTAGTATTCGAATAATACGAATACTAACATTTTCAATATTCGAATATTCGAATATTTCGAATAATTCGAATATTTTTGAAAATAAAACGAAATAATGAGTCTAAGTTGTGTAATTGTAAAATACGGGATGTAAAATTAAAATATAATGATCATACAATTAAAAAATAACATTTATGGTGTCTTCTACAAATTAAACAATATTCATTTGGATAATAACAACTTTTGAGTTAAAATAAACAGTTTGATAAACCAATCACAGCACACAGTTACATTATTCAAAAAAATTCATTATACAAAATTCAAAAAAAATGCATAAGAATTTTAAGTAATGCTTGGATGGATGAGACATGTGTCCCGTTATTTAGAAAATTAAGGATATTGCCACTACCATGTTTGTATATTAGAGACGTGTGTGTTTTTGTCAAGTCGCACCCTGAATACTTTAAAAAACGCAGTGAAGTCATACAGAGGCAGACAAGAACGCATATCATGTTCCTTTTGTACAAACCGCCTTGTCGTAAAGACATGTATAAAAGAAATATAGTTAATATGAGCATTGAAATTTTTAATCATTTACCGTTAGTTTTAAGAAGGTTATCAGGAAATATATTTAAAAGCAAAGTAACAAAATAGTTAATGGAGAAATGTATAATACAGAGTTTTTATCTTCACTAGACTTTTTGTATTCCGTGAATTGGCTATTTTTGTCCATTGTTAATTATTTCTTCTTAATCGACATAGACATAAGCGTGCGTGAATCTGCAAAACAAAAATTGCGTTGTTACTATTATACTACTTGCACCTTTAAATATACATATGATGTTCTTAAGTCAAAGGTCAAGGTAATTGAGTGAAAATGACACACGTATTTTATACATTTTTAGTTATTTTGTTAACATAAATATACTAAAAATAAATATGTAGGGATAACGTAGAATCACGATCACGTCTGTCGCATTAAAATTTCACGAAATAATAAGTTAACTGTGACGCGTAGTTAATATTAAAATTATAATTTGCTTTACTTACATATTTTCATGTCAGTCAGCGATTCAGCATCATCAGTATCATCACAATCATCACAGCACAGCACAGAAAATTATTAACACCACACCATCACCACACCTCAAAGAACATGACCTAATCTTTAAGCGGCTAAAAAATGACTGAGCTTTTAGGGTTTTTGTTTATCTCTGTTAATAATAATTACGTAGCATAGCAGGTAGCCGGAATCGCTAGCTCGCTACCCCTTTTTACAATTACGGTACGGTATTTAGTTCGTTTTAGATTTTGGAAAGGAAGGATAAAGATAAATAGGTAGGTAATGTATTGTTTTTCTTAGCTTTGAAGTTATTTTTATTTCCACGGAGTTGTTAATGTGGGGGATAATTAATCCTGGCGTGTTTAGCTAAGGTAAATAATTACAGACATATTTCTGCACTATTCGAAATATTCGTTATATTCGAATAATGAATATTGTCAAATTCGAATATTATTTATGGCGAATAATTCGAATATTCGAATTATGAATATTGTCAAATTCGAATATTATTTATGGCGAATAATTCGAATATTCGAATATTCGAATATTCGAATTGCAAACCCTATCCAGTACTGAACTTAAGACACTATTGAAATATACCTGATTAATTCTAAAAATATGTTTAGTCTGATAACTGATTAATGTGTTGGGTACCAACCCAGACGGTCGGCCATGATTGGTTTAGTAAAATGGTGTTGACTTGTTATATTTTAGCGAAGAAGAACAGCGTGAAATGGAGAAGCAAAATGCCCAGCCCCCCAGCGAAGCCGAGCCCGAGCCCGAGGCCGGGCCCTCCAACGCGATTGACGGCGACCATTACAAGTAACGTTTTCAATTATTAATTACAAATAGGTATTAGATGATGGCTTTCGTGGCAGATCTTACAAATAGGTAGATGCCTTTTTTTACACTATCTTGCAAAAAAAATGTACATAGTGAAAGCCTCATTTATAATCCTTATTTTTTCCATTTCGTAACGAAAGTTAACCATAATCGAAACTAAAATGTCAATTGGCGTAAGGGACAACTAATTTGTACTGTAACATTGTCCTATACGCCAATTGAAATTTTAACCATCGAATGATTTAAGTATAGATTTAAGTATAGTAATTATCGTTACGAAATGGAAAAAATGTCCTTAACTATGTACAACGTTTTTGAAAACTGTCCATCTATGCATATCAGAAATAAGACTCGGAATAGGATAGAATGGAAAATACTCTACCCACGAGGCCTAGCTCTGGCTTTTGCTTTCAAGCAAATATTAATGGTGAGTGATGGATGACGATGATGCATGCATGTTTTATGTAGATATAACAAACTTATGTAAATATCCAAAATTCAAAATAAAATAAAATCATTACAAAGCTCCATTCTGTTACCTGATCAATTGTGTTTCTGTATTCTATTGAACTTTTTATAGACAGGGATCCATCAATGGATTGATGGATCGAAGTGTAATAAGGAGTGCAACAGAATCCATTGATGGATGAATCCCAGCGAACTAAAAAAAGTGTTAATGGAATGGAAAAACTCCAAATGTATTTAAGTGTACATTAACTTATCCATTAACCTACCGCCAAACAGCAGAGTTCGCATTGTTGTGTTCCGGTTTGGGGTAAGACAGCCGGTGTAATGACTAGCATAGAGGCATTCCATCTTAGTCCTCAGGGTTGGCAACGCATTTGCAGTCTTATGCTAATGTCTATGGGTCACAGTTTCCACTTACCATCAGGTGGCCTGTGTGCTCGGTTGCCTTCTCTATGCCATAAAAAAAAAAAAATTAAAGCTCACTCTACTCTATTTATGGATTTCAATGTACAAAAAGTCCACTGGACCCTTTAATGGATCCTGATGGATGGAAGGAAATTTCAGCCCATTGCTTTAACGGAAACTGGTTCAAAATTGAGTTGCAAATTTTAAAGCGGGCTAACGTACTTACGACCAGTGCAAGTTAAATAAAAGGCTGTAAAATGCCTAATAAGCCTATTTTCAAATTAATTGATTAAATTGTTTGGGACGGCAGCGAATGCTTTGAGACGTGTGAACTATACTTTGTGTATTTCTAATTCGCGGTTATTCAGTAAATATTTGTGTATCCTTGTAGAGTAACAAATGGTATGCTTTCAGAGTAAACGACGATCACGAACCGATCATCGCAGTTTCGACTTCACTGGAGGATAAATATGGAAATATTCATAGAGTTCTATTACTCGGGTGAGTGTCTTACGTACCCTCAACCAGCTCATGGTGGTGTCATTATTGAGAACGCGCCCACATCAGTCTGCATGATCCATGATTTTGAAACGTCTGATCGAAAAAAGAGTACTTTGTATGTCTGTCTGTACATGTTTGTCATAGTGGTTGATCAACTTCAATATACTCTTTTGTTTAAAAGCTTATTTATGTCCGTATTCCAGTCCAGCGGAAAACGAATATGTAAAAAATCGAAAAACTATTTTTTTACTACTTTTACACCTTTACTACTTTTAACCTTAGATAAATTATAACAAAAACGGATGAGCAAAACAAGATTTATCAGTTATCAGTCATCGTGGGTAATAAAAATTATAATGATGTCTTTGTGTGTAATGAAGATACCAACCATTTACCACCATTATGGCATAAAAACTTTGACTTTGACTCGGCGGTGCGACAAGCTCTTGAGTCTCGTGGGGAGCTATTAAAATTTACAATTTATACTATTTCTTTAATCTCATATATAATAACATGGTGGTTGCAGTGTGCAGCGCTACTTGCGGCCCACGAAACAGTTCTTCAAGCGCATGCTGGCGCCAGGCGCGCGCGTCACGGCCGACGTGTACGCGTACATGTTCCTCTGCGACTTCTTCAACTTCCTCGTCGTTATTTTCGGCTTTGCGGCGTTTGGGGTCAGTCTGTTTGAATATAAAAAAATGTTTAAAATATAACAATAGAAGGTCCCAGCATTGTTTGATTAAACTACGGCCAGAATAGCGACCCCAAACATTACGGTGACGATCGATGTACATATACATACGTCACAGATAGAAAACTGTCCGTCAACTGGGTCAAGGACATCCCGTCCACATTAATTTTGCATATATTTTGTCGCTGGGTCGTTCTTCTTTTTAACCGACAATAGCCTGTCTCTCATCTTAGTATATAGTATTGATAATTATGTTTTTCGTGTTTAATATACGTCCATATTTTTATTTATCTATTAGTACTAAACAATCGAGCTATTTCTTCAACCCAGTGTTTTTGTATAATATTGTTTTTCATAGAATGCCGTGACGTCATCTAGAAATTGGTCTTGGCTGAAAGCGGCCACTCTGTCACATTGTTTCTGGTAAACCACATCATAAAGAATAAAACATTATCTGCAGGACAGGAAGCATTAATTAGTCTTAATAAAAAATATATACAAGTGTTTTGAAATTGAACACGGAAGTCATAATTATTGATAGTTCAAAAATCTATAAAACAGAAAATCCTCGGTTTAATGTGGGTAAAAAAAGAACGACCCCGCTGCACTTATAGATGTGACGAGAGCCGTCCGTCACGAGAAATAATACGCTATGTTTGTTACGCTGCGACCTTAAGGTGCTGATACATTTGAGCGTTTCTTCGAGCATTCTATTAAGAAATTAATACAATATGGTCTATCACAAGTCATTGGTCAAATCTGCTTCTTTTTATGAATAGTCAAAACAGCTTTTATGGAGTTTTATATGATGTTTGGACCTGTGAGGTCACAAGTGACGATGAGGACAATGACGACGCGATAGCGTAGTTGGTGGTGACCCTGCCTACGAAGCTAGAGGTCCCGGGTTCGATTCCCGGTATGGGCAAATACTTGTGTGATGAGCAACGAGTATTAGTATCTGAGTCTTGGACGTTTTCTATGTATTTAAGTATTTATTACTTACCCATAGTACAAGCCTAGAGCTTAGTTTGGGACTAGGTCAATTTGTGTAAGATCTCCCCTGATATTTATTTATTTAAGACGTTTCGATAATGGAAATTTAAAAAGAACAGAAATAAATGGAGTCTTGATATTTCGTGTATTTAGTTGGGTTTGGTTAGGTTAGGTGAGGTTAGTTAGGTTAGGTTATTATTGGTGTTTATTGTAGAATAACCAATTTGTACTACTGTTAACGTCGTTATCCCCACAGACGCATCAAGGTGACGGTGGCGTGCAAGCTTATCTAGAGGAAAACAAAGTACCCATTCCCTTCCTGGTGATGCTGATCCTACAATTCGTCCTCATCGTCGTAGATCGCGCCCTGTACCTGCGCAAATACATACTCGGGAAAATATTGTTCCAGTACGCGCTTATAATCGGCGTCCACATATGGATGTTCTTTGTGTTACCCTCTATAACAGAAAGGTTAGTTTCGACAGTTATATCCAGTAGTTGCCACAGTATTGCCATTGCCTTTTTCCAATCAAAGGTTTTGGCAAAACTTGCATATGGGAAGATGGGATCGAGTATTTAAAAGTGTTTGAACTCGACGTTTTTGTTTAATGTAAAATGTTTGTGTATTGCTTGTGACGGGTTTCCGTTACACACGATCCAATTTAAGCAAATGTGAATCTGTTTAGTTAATGGAAGATTTTCGGACAGTTATTGGTTTAGCCCATCTTGCTTAGATCATACTGTTGACATAATGCTTACGTCAATCAATGTTTAGGAGCTGTTATAACATCAACAATATGATTACAATATAAAAGCAAGATGGGTTTATACAATGTTGAATGAAGGCCTGATTGTAGCAGTCACATTTTGCATACAGGACGTTTAATGCGCGCCTACCGCCTCCCATCTGGTATATGGTGAAATGCCTGTACTTGCTTCTGTCGGCGCACCAGATCCGCTGCGGCTACCCGCGCCGCATCATCGGCAACTTCCTCTGCAAGTCCTACCGGTTCCTGAACATGGTCTTCTTTAGATGGTAAGAGCACACAATCATGACTACATGACAGTACTAGCTGATTTCGCCGCTAAGTAATTTAATGTTGTCACACAATATATCGACACGAAACCATACCGACACTAAGCATCACTCCAACTTTGTGGAGCTAGCTAAGCATAGGCCTTACGTCATAGGCCAGTGAGTCCTTAGCATGCCGACAGCACGGGGTCGACTGGTTTCCAATGTACATAGTAGCCGAGGACAGTCGACCAGTCGCGTCTTATATTCAGAACAGAACATAACATAGTTCACGTCAATGCTTTACTTGGGTTCGGTTCGTAAGGAGTAAAAGTTAAGTTAATCTGGGGCCTATGGCATAATAAAGTACAAGCGAAAAGTATTGGTTTTTGTCTCGTAAATTAAACTACAAAATGAGACAAAACACTAATTCTTTTAGCTTGTGCTTCATTTTGCAATAGGCCCCTGATGTGGTGGAAGAACATCCTTTATAGGGTCTCGCCACTCTTATCGACGATTAATCATATTTTTTGTGTCCCTTTCAATTATTATATCCATTTTATAGCATTGGTCTTCTTGGTAGTGTGACGTTTCTGAACTATGGAATGGTACAGGTGAATGGATTCGACGTCGGTAGTCTCCCTTAATACTTATCTGAACGTATAGGAGGTCACGTTCACATTATGTTACAGTTTTATGGCGGTTCCATTCGTGTTCGAGCTGCGCACGCTCATGGACTGGATATGGACGGACACATCCATGACGCTAATGGACTGGCTCAAGATGGAAGACATATTCGCCAGTGTCTTCCTTCTAAAGGTAAACTTTTCAACGGCATATCAAGTATCGAAATCTTTATAACTGCAAACACCAAAATCAATTTAAATAATACTAATTCCACCTGTTAGGAGTCCGCCCCTTTGTTTTATTAACTAAAGAGATATATTTTTTCACCTGTTAGTGGTACGAATAACATTCCTGCTAAGCAAAGGCCTGTCCCCTTGATCTCCATGAGTACCTATTTGGTGCCATCTCCGTCTAGTCTTCCCCCGTCTACGTCCCCCTTTTTGCGGCACCCATTTGGTGTTCACGCTAGCCCACCGGTTCGGGTGCATGATAGGGTGTTTCATTTGTCTAAATTTGTGTTTTTCACAGGATCAACGTTATTGCAACGTAATAGGTGTCTTTATTGATTTTCTCATTTGAGAATGCGTTTAGCTCCAGTCTTCTTGAGTTGCTGGTGATTATGGCCGGTGGAGATGACTTCTCATCAGTTACATGCCACTATACCTACATGCTCGTTTACCTCCCACTCTTATAAAAAAGGTTGACTGCTCCAATCCTCTGTTCTAGTCGTAAAACAGACCAGCGTTCAACATTTTAATGAAATATGTAGGGGTTGCACACTTTGACAACTTTTCCATTTCCTGTTATGCAATTGACCGAAGTCGCAACAGACTGAAAAAACTGTGATGATCGAGTTCATTAGTGTTTGTTATATCAGTACTCATCAGTTACTGAATGTCGTTTTTGTAAAAATAATAAACATCTGCTATCACTTATGTCAGTGATCAAAGTGTGTGCCACCTTTAAATATTGTCTTTAAGTATTTTACCTTAAAATTTTATTTTATTTATTACCATTCAAATCTGAAACACCTTTTTTTGCGCTGGGAAAATACTTTTACGCATAATACCCTTGCAATGTGGTTTTGTGGGAGTCATCAAGCGAGAGCAGCGAAAGGTATACCCGCCAAAAACCGTTCTTGGCGTGGGCAGTAGATTCTGCTTGCGCATTCGACTACGACCCTCACCGGAAATGTGAAACACCCTAGTGCATGCGGTAGTCGTGACCGGCCCGATCACTTACGTGCCTTGCGGCTTTAATCACCTGCGGCGGTTGTATGTGTTTTAGAGCGCAGTTAAAGATTCCTAGAAAATAAAATAATAAAGTCGGTGGAACGTAGTTCCATTTTTTCCTCAACACAAATTTCAATGCTTTAGATGAAATCGCTACCTTTATGCCCTTTTCATACAATCTAATTGTTTTTTTTTGCAGTGTTCTCGCTACATAGAGGACGAGTACCCTCAGCCTCGCGGCCTTAAGAAGTCGACGTCAGTCAAGTATTTCCTGGGCGGGAGCGTGCTCGCGTTCGTCATCGCGATCATCTGGTTCCCGCTCGTCTTCTTCGCTTTTGGGGACTCTGTAAGTCATTTGCTCCGTACCATCAAAGCCATACCTAATGGGGTATGTTTACAGTAGTTACGCTGTGTTGAATAGTTTTGGACGCTTACTGATGGCTGCAGAGAGCGAACTGAGTTTACTAGTTGTTGACGTACGTGACGTTAACGTACCGCCTAGGCGCCTAACCATGTCGCCAACGTTAGGATCCTTAGTTGACGATTTAGTTTGGCGTTGACTGCACACTGCCGCTTGTAAATAAGACTGAATACTTATGTCTGCTTCTAGTTTAGGATGGACATTAATATTTTTTGTTGATTACGCAGGTCGGAAAGCCGAATCCTCCGACGGACGTGACCGTCAAGATACGCATCGGACCTTTCCTACCCGTTTACCAGATGTCGGCGCAATCGCATAACATTGAAGTGTAAGTATATCATTACAAGTACTGGTATGTCATCATAAATATACAACGAAACAACCTTATTTGAGCCATATTTATAATATTTTCATATTTGTCGCCAGTTTCAACCCGCAAGAATACGGGCAGCTGAGCAACCAGTACTCGCGTGACCGCACGGCGCAGACGTTCCTGTCCAACTACATGTACAACGATGTGGCGGTCATCGTCATCAACCCCAACTCCACCATGAAGTGGGAGATCTCGCCGCCCGAGCTCGACCGCCTCGAGCGCGAGGCCGCCTCCAGTCAGTATTCCCTCCGCTTTATCCTTGCCTCACTCGTACCTACATGTACGGTCACGGACATAATTTGCTACCAATTTCAAAGAAAATTTGCTTGAAGACGTCATTATCATTAGAGATGTCAAGTCATTTGTAATTGATAGGAAACTCGATCTTATTGCTGTAGAATGTCAGATTGACTTTGGAACTAAGGTGGGTGACAAATTTAATACCTTGACTGTACAGTCACAACACGGGAATGTTAACTTACTTGATACTCTTTACATTTATAAAAGCAATACATACCAAGAGTTAGACGTTAGGGTAAGCTGGAAGAGATCCCTTAAAGGGATAAGTTCGCCTTTATGTTTTTATTATTATTAATTGTATTGTTCTGGTTTTTCTTTTGTGCAATAAAATGTTTACATACATATACACATACATACTATGTTGACTTTAGTGATATTTTATTTCGCATTAAGTATCGTTGTATCTATAGTCACCGCCTCTTCTGCGATGTGATGTGGATGTGGCCATCTTGGTTCACTATACTAGTTACTAATGGTTTGACGGATGTTATTAAAATAGCGGGCGAAAAGGAGCCATTTTTTTCGGTATGGGGATTGGGACCCCAAACACGTAATGCAACGTATATTAATAAAACATATGTCTTTTGGTACCTCTTAACCTCTAATTACAGTGGTTAATTTTTTTTAACCGTGTCTAAGCGGAATAATATGCTGAAAATATGACTGTTAAATTATGAATCTCAATACTAATGTGAATCAATAACAGTAACAGTTTCTAGTGGGCTCCAAAAACAACTGACTCCTTTGTTTTTACAATTTATGGGATTTAAGGTTTTAGAGCTGACCTTTCTGAATGCCACCAACTATTTTTATTGATTTTTTTTTGTTTTTTCTTTGGTCAGATGGCTCGCTCTTGATAAGATTCACGTTCGTTATAACACGACCGAGTAACAACGCTCAGAACCCTCCGACGATAGACGACCACCGCGAGATGCCCTTAGAGGCGTATGTCAACGGGACGAGGAACCCTGAAAGAGAAACATTAGTTCAACTGTTGGCTGGAAATGCCACTTCGGATACTTGGTTTGTTGCGTCCAGTTTTTTTTTCATTAATTGTGATAATCAAATATAGCGTGACAGTTGGAACTACAATATATATTTTCTAAATTTCAGGTTAAACGTCGATCAGCTGTTTCCCAAGTTTTTGAAAATATTTAACAAGGGTATCGCGAAACCGTCGTATCAACTTATACCTGAATCCATAGCTGCTGGTAACTATACATTTGTATACTAAAACCTGTGGTTGGGAGAACTTCTTTGGATTGACGGGCAAAACTAGGGTTCCACAGAAAGGGGCGGTCACTGTTGGGTCTAAAAGATTTTAAGGGAGGTGGAAGGTCGACCGTGCCTTATTTATGATAAATAACAATGATTTTAAAGGAACATTTAGTATTGTAAAGTGTGACAGTTTATACGTGTTACGCTTACGCATTAAGAGGATTGTGAACAGACGATTGGTAGTTATTTCGATGAACTAGGTCTGTACGTTTCCTTTTTTTCCAAGAAATATTTTCTTAGAAAGGTAAACGTACAGACCTAGTTTTTCATAATATCTACAAGATATTCAAAAATCGTATCCACCTAATCGGAATAAGTTAAAGGGGAGGGAAACGTTATCTCATTTGGTATGGATTTTTTTAGCATCACAAAATTTTTAAATTAAGAGCTACAAGCTATGCTCCATCATTCTCCTGCCCTTATCCCAACTTATTTGGGGTCGGCGCAACATGCATTGTTTTCATACAACTCTATTAGTCGTCATCTCGGTAGTTACTCCCTTTCTAGCCATATCCTTCACACAGTCCATCCATCGTTTCTTTGGACATGTGAATGGTGTTTCTTTATGAATATGGATGGCTACACGAGTAGGGGAAGACCCCTACTCGTGTAGCCATCCACATTCATACTCTAAACTTTCCTGACAATATTTTCCTCATTCCTCCACATGTCCATAACCGATTTTTACACAACTTTTCAGTCACCGGTGTCACTTTCAGACTTCCTCTTATGTACTAATTTCTTATCTACAAGCTATGCTATCCATTTTAAAAGATTCTCTTCGCATTCTCATGCGCTAACCCAAAATAAGGACAACAAGTTTATCACACACATACACATACATTAAATCACGCCTGTTTTACAGAGGGGTAGGCAGAGACCACTTATTTTCACCTGCTACGATCCTGACAAATCGTATATGTTCAATATTTACTCTATCAATCAGTTATACACCGCACATACTACGCAAAGAGCGCATTTCAACTGCATTTATATGACTTACCAGTTTGTGGTTCAAATTATGATAATTATTATGTAGCACCGATTGAAAAAAATTGTATGTGGTATGATTAATTCTAATCGTGCACAACCTCAATATGCAATTTTAAGTGTACATCATACTATCGCCAGTCGTGTTGTACTTTTTAAATTTCGAATTATTAATAATGTATTCGTTTATTCTTTAAATGAGGCATTCGTAAGTTGTAACGATAATCGTGGTGGATTGTAGATCCGATAAGCCGGTTGTACCGCAACGTACAGTTGCGGCTGGAGCGCGACAGCGCCGGCGTCATGTACTGGCGCGTGCGCGAGGCCTGCACCGAGCACGTAAGTGTTTATTCATTTAATTCCGTTTGTCATGAATTTATGGCTCGTAAGGGCAATAAGTTAGATTTTGATAATTAGGTATGTTACATTTAAGATTTAACCGATCCCGAATATTGATTTAAATACATTTAAATTATTCATTATTAGAGCTCGGAATAGGTAGTGCCTAAACCTAAACTTCGCGGGAGGACGTAACTAAGAGTGATTATAACCACCAAAAAGAATTATTTATTTTAATTGAATGCGGGATTTCTCTGGATTTACTGTATTACTTTAAAGGCTTAATACATTTAACTTTACTTATAAATATTGTTATATTGCATATTATTTATTTATCTGGAAATAACAATCAGTTATAAAACAATATAATATAGATCAAATTAAATCAAAGGGAGCCTGAAATTTGATATTTTTTAGCTGATTTCGAACTCCCTTTGGGTTAGGTAAATAGGCACTACCTTCCGACCTCTGTTTATTAGAGAGAGTTCCCATACAAGAAAAAGCGATTTCTTAGATGACTTTCCCAAACGCATTTTTTCTTTGAAGCTAATTGACGTTTCGCGTTTTACCCGAACGTTGTATTACCAGTCGCCTTTTTCCTGGTTGTTTATTTTCGCAGTCGTGTTTTCTCCTTGCGATTTTACTCAATTCGCTTCTTTTCCTGGCACGATATTTTCACTATCGTGTTTTTCTAGTTCAAAATATCTAATTTGACACAGTCGACCGAGATCCTCTTTCTGGGTTATTTGGCCGTCCGGGCCTGCTGCAAATCATTACGATGTAATTACTTTTGGGAATAAGTGCGACTGGGATAAAATCGTACGTGAATAAATGCGACTGGGTATAAAGACGAACCAGAACAAACGTGACGGTAATAAAACCGAACAGGGGAAAATGATATTGGGTTAAATTAAGAATGCGAATTAGGAATATCGCTTCGAGAAAATAATGATTTTGTGAAAAGTATCTAACAAACCAGTACATTTTATGTAATAACGATTCGGGGAGCTTTTAATGTTGTGATCCCAAAAACGAAACTTGTTAAAAGTTTTCAATTTCTATATGTAATTAATTATATTACTCGTGGGTTAGATCATGAAAAATAAACACAAATGCGAAGGTTAATTTAATTAAGAGCTATTGCACTGTACCGTACAGGTACACTTTTTTAGATTATATTTAAAATAACAATTCATAAAATAGTTGGTAAGCTGTGACCTAAACAAACAAAAACCGGCACAATTTGTTTCAAATATTATATACTGGTCCGAAGGTCTATGTTTACTTGTTTGTCTATGTTGCTTGCAAAGGGATGGCATTTTGTGCTTCCGCGCTTAAATCCTAAGATGGAGATAGTTTACGCACGCCTTGAGTGCAGGCAGTGCAGCGTAAAATTCAAAAAGTTACTGGTTACTTTAAAACCACAGTATGTATACAAAAAATAGTTTACCAGGATTAAGAAATTATAAATACTCAATTATTGATCCAAAAATCATTGTTAAAGATCGTAGAGTTTCGAAGATTCAATCAAAAACATCAGAAAAGGTTTTAGAAAATAAAACGATTGAAGATGATTTCTAATAATATAATAATATGACCAAGTTTAATATATCCAAAGAACAGACCTAGACGTTTTTGTTATTGAGATCCAGTGCGCGAAACTCTACCATTCGCACGTTAAATCCAGCAGTGACACTAAATTACTACAAAAACAATTTGAAAAGTGACTTACTGTTGGATTTATCATGCGAATATGTAGTGGCATTTTGATGGTACTTTGTTGGGAACGTATCAGAACGCCAAAAATTAATAAGCCTAATGTATCATAATACCTAAATGTTCATAATACCTAATGGGGTTTTTTTCAGTAACCGTTAACTTTTCAGGATTGTTACAAAATAAACCTAACCTAACTTAATGTAATCTAAACAATGGCCTTTTAAAATCCTGAAAAGATTACGGGTTCAGAAAAAAACCCATTAGGTATTATGTACTTTTAGGTATTGTGATACATTAGGGTTATTCATTTTAGGCGTTCTGATACGTCCCCGCTTTGATTTGTTACGTCTTTGTTTCATTAAAAAGTTTATTGGTCATGAATAAAGCTTATTTTGCGGCCGCGACTTCGTACTTGACCAGTTCGTTCATATTTTTGTTACAATTAGTAACTTGAGATTTTAGATGTTACCTTTGTTCGCGTTCGCGCTTTGGGGTTGATTTAGGTAAAATTTAATTGTAATCTGACTTTTTCTTTCAGGATGCGTTGTTGTTGTCGATCCCAAAGAACACCTGCGACATGCTAGTCATGTACACTTTCAATGACAAACTATTTCCGGAGACGCTTAACTTTATCTCCGGTGGGGGGTAAGAAAATCTGTTCATATATTTATTTCATTGATTAATTTGATAGAACATACGTTTATCGCACATCAGCGTTTTTATTGAAAACACTATATTATGATCATTATTTTAAACCTATATTCTATTATAGTGTTTATCTATCCAAATATCATAAACCCTACATGATGCGTTCAAGAACCGCACATTATGACCACCATAAAAATAGACTGTTATGTTAGAACAAATTTCTTGTCTGTAAAAATGTTATTATTGATAAATAATAACATCGATTTCGATAATATTATTTCATTCAAATTTCGAACATCTCTGAAAAACCAACAAATTTGATTTGACCTCTATTGAAATATCAGTGGAGATGACGTTTAGTTCGAAATGAATTTACAATTTGCATACAAATTTGACAAATGTCGATAGTTAGATATAAGTAAGATATCGAACGGTATGATAGTTAAAGCCGACTCTAGTTTGTCTCTTGATTTAAAAAAAACTATGATAGCCGCCACAAAACTTTTCATTACCGCCATTACCGCTTAAAATTTGTTTTGTTGTATAAAATTGTTCGATTTGTTGAATTTAAACCATAAATGAGCGATCAAGAATATCAAGATGAAATAGATATTTCGGCAACGCCTCCTGATTTCCGTGACAAAGCAACTAACGTCATAAAATAAGTACTGTTAGTGGCTCGTACTGTTAGTCGTCATATATGCGGCTCCTGAATGCATCATGAAGGGTTATGTTATGATATGTGGGTAGATAAAGTAGTTTATTTAACTGTTCATAATTAGGCATCATACCACTTGTGCGATGTTATTATAAACCCATACTCGTGTTTAATGCCCTTCATTATGTACAGTCACATAAAGTACTATTAAAATCCACGACACGGCGCCTCGCCAGTCAAATTGATATGGCAAGCTTGTGATAATATACAAAAAAAGAATGTAGTAAAACACTATAGCTTTCGTTGGTGTGTCTTGTATAGCATCATCGGGCTGTACACGACGTTCGTGTTCCTGGCGTCGCGCGTGCTGCGCGGCTTCTTCTCCGGCATCTACACCAAGATCATGTTTGACGACCTGCCCAACGTCGACCGCGTCCTGCAGCTTTGCCTAGACATCTACCTGGTAACTATAATACATGCAATCACGGGTTTTGAACGGGTTTTGATACTAAACATTTTTTTTTAAATTAGTGAAATGGTAATGGAGAAGGTAAAGTTGAGCTGGACATTGGGAAGACGGGTGTGAAGGTTGAGCGGGCTCGGAAGGCCATAAAACCAGAATGTGGTCCCCAACTGCGCATTGAGGGATGACCTGCAGAAGATTAAAAACCAAGTCAAAAGTGATGCGCAGTTGAACGTCGAGGAGGCCTTACCAAGAAACCCCTCAAATTGGCGTCAGAAATGTCCTCTCCTATCACTCCGACTCCGAAATAACAGATTTAATACTTAAACAAAACAACCATGTTATGCAAGGAGTAGATGTGAAGGGAGAGGTCCTAAATCTAAAGTACAGGAGTTGAGCCAGGAACTCACTTGAATGTCACCCTGTTCTAGAGGTCTCACCGTTACTCTGGAAAACCTAACCGAGGCAGGAAGGCTGTACGTGGGAAAGCAGCGTAGCGTGGTGCCAGTCCCCACTTGTGCGGTTCACTAAAATCCTAGCGTATGGCCACGGTAAATCAGTGTGCAGAGAAAACACCGAACTGTGCAGCTATTGTGGCGAGGCATACAAGTGGAAGGACTGCGAAACCAGAAAAGGCGGACTACCATCTACTTGAATAAACTGCACAAAAGCGCAAAGAGACAGGCAGATGCCGCCCACAACGTCTTTGACAAAGAATGCCGAGAAAAAAACAACCACTGAATTGCTGCAAGCTGCAAACGACCGGTGTGTTTCGATAGCCCTGATCCAGCAACCGTATATCGGAGGAACGGGCATAATAAAACAGCCCCCGGGGACGACAGTTATACAGCGCTCACTAAATGGCCAGAAACCCGTCAAGGCTGCAATAGTTGTTTTCAGTAACAAGGTGGAAGTTATCCACGACCCCCAACTTGTTACAGAAAGCTTTGCAGTGGCAACAATAAAGGCGGGATGGACCAAGCTTGGATTATTATCGGTATACTTCGAAGGAGACGTGGACACGGGACCATAATAGCAGAGAGTAGAACATGTAATTGTAAAGCTCAGTGAAGAAAAATCATATTAGCTGGGGACATCAATGCCTGGAGCAGGTGGTGGGGTAGTGAACGCGAAGACAGCAGTCCTCTGCGGAGTACGTTGCATTTCTTAATGAATAGGAACTTAACATGTTAAATGGAGGTTACATCCCAACTTTCGTGACTCTCCGGGGAGATAAGATGTGTACAAGCATTGTGGATATCACGACATGCAGTAAGGCAATGCCGGACTAAATCGAAGAATGGAAAGTCGACAGGCTCGTGACGAATTTAGACCACAACGCTATCACCTTCTCAGTCAGAACCCAAGGAGCCCTAATACCTTTCAAGGCACCTACGACGAGAAGGTATAACACAAAAAAGGAAAATGGTCGGAATTCCGAATCCATTTCAATCAAACCCTTTCTTCCAAAGACCCTAGAGAATGTCGAAAACTGTTCCGGAGCAGAGGATCTCGACTTAACTTAGACTTTAATACATCACCGATACATGAGGCTTGCGAAGCGTCGATTCCTGAAATTAAGCGCTGGAATGCATAGGTTTTTTTTATATATTATTATTATATTCATAGGATTTTTCAAATTAATGACTTTATAATACTTGATTTGTAAATCAACATATATGTTTTGTTTAGTTACATGACTTGTACTGCTATAATAAACTCGAACACGGTGTCTCGACTTCTCTCCGCAGGACTTGCTAGCTAATTTAAGACCCAACGAACGACTGATTTAATATTCATTTTAAAGGTGCGCGAAGCACTCGAGCTGGCCCTTGAGGAGGACCTGTTCGCTAAGCTGGTGTTCCTGTACCGCTCGCCGGAGACCATGATCAAGTGGACCCGGCCCAAGGACGAAGAGCCGCTAGCGCTGCCCGCGCCGCCGCCGTAGCGCGCGGGCCCTGGCTGACCACACTAACGCCTACTACTGGTGTAAGCTCTACACCTTGAGAGCCCAATAGGAATCTCTATTCATTTTCATTAGGTAGCGTATAGTTTTAATTCCAACGATCGAGCATTACAATATTCGCTAGCCTAATAATTACTTTATAAGTCAATGAAATACAGATATGTATAAAAGTCGAAAGCGGGTCAAAATGTAATTTGTCTCTATTAGTTCAATAAAATTTTAACTTTTAATCATATCATAATGTACATTAACATAATTAATATGTCCAGCATTACATGGAATTCCCAATTACGTCCACACCTAGTCTACGATAAACATTTTTAACATCAAACTCCTTAATATATATGTATAGATAATTGCTTGCTTTACGTTACCGCAAATTAAGTATAACTAGCACAAGAACTTTTTCTGTAACAGACGTTTATTTGCCACTTTGTTAGAGAAATACCTAAAATTCATAATAAATAGGTAGTAAGTTATTAGTTTAATAACTCATCGCTTTATCAAAAAATCATACTCATCTTTTTATTTGTAATAGTCGATCGCTGGCTGTTTGACACTGCCGGCGAGAACTCTCTCTTCAACAAATGATATTTATCCCGGGTCAATAAGAGCCGCATGTCGATCGCTCGCTGGCTGTACTCGCTTCCCGCTCATCGTCGGCGGTGGGACAAGTGCCCTACGTAGGTATTTTTTGTCCTCTTAAGATTCTAGTTAAGAAAGAGCTTCTGTACTTTGTTATTATACGATTTTAGAAGTATATATCGCATCTACGTAGTCGTACCTACTATCGGCAACGAATTTTCTACGAAAATATTGTGAACAATAAATAACCTGCGGTCCCTTTTTGATGAAATAAATGTCTACTACGATTTTGGCCATCACTGTATCGAATTCGAGGATCACAAAACCGATTAGACTATAATAATACTTAAGTTGTTAAAACATGATTTAAGAATACGTAACTACTGTCCTGGTTAGTAGAAGAGAAAAAAAATCGGTTCAATTTAAAATGTAAAAATCAATTTCAAATACTGATTTGAGGTTTTGTAAATGAAAACTAAAGTCAAAGTCATAATTATATATATATATACGTTCCCAAGACGCCAAATATATCTACACGCCTCTACGCTACTGGCATTAAGGTCTATGTAAATATATTTGACGTGATGACACTGATGACTTTAAATCCGCCCGGCATCAAAACAAATAATGTTTAAACGATAAAGAGTTTTCATATTTATTGTCCTCGCCTGCACAAGAAACAACACAGGCCTACGCTTGTTTATTCGTCGTTACAAGTAACCTAGTTATTAAAGCTTTGTATTATCGATTTACTAAACTGTTAAAAATATATCATTAAATATTATTACTTTTGTATGGTAGGTATCATTCTTTAGTCGGTAACTTTACACAATTTCTGCAATGGAATTATGCATTTAAAATAAGTAAGTACTATTACTTATTGCTTTGTTCCTCCACCTAAAAACACCAAATCAGCTTTCTTCAGAATTTCACTTCAATGTCACATTAGGTTTTGTAGGGCGAAAATTGTCACCTACACTAGACACAAACTGATTTAACTTACATACATACATACCGTCACGCCTTCATTCCCGGAGTGGGGTAGGCAGAGCTACAGAATACCAACAACTCTCTTGTTGTTAATTCTGTAACCACATTTAGCTCATTAGTCTTAACAGTAAATATTTATAAGAACCGACTCTAATTACCATATTTGTGATCTTTTGTCGCTGCGATATATGATGGTACAGTCCCCCAATAAAAAAGTTGAGCATACTTAGAACCTTGTCATTGTGAATGTCATTGTCGTGTGTGTCATTTGACGTTCTGTTTGAAGTTTACTATGACCACGCACTAAAGTGCTTAACATTTTCGTTGGGGACTGTACTATCAGCCCAATGGAACCCTGACCCACCATAGAACTGTGTCATAGACATAGTGACGTTATGATTCAAGTTGTCAGAAGTGTTATCAGAAGTGTGAACCAAATGTTTCATAATGTCACTGTGACACCGTCCTATGGTGGGTCAGGGTTCCAAAGGCCTGATAGTACATTTATACCGGTTTTTTTGCTTATATATACCTATAACAATTTGTTTATAATAAGACTCGCATCAGAAACTTGTGAAACCTACATTCACCATCAGATTCATTCATTAGAAATTACCAGCCCAAAACTAAATACTTAAGGAGCGATGATTAATAACCAGTTAGCGTGCTGACTTTTTTCACAAGTTCTTATACGACCCTTTTACAGGATACATAAATGTGCAAAGAACGAAGCGTCGCGGACAGCCGACGTCTCAATGATATGTTTACACTTTTGCACTTTATTCCAATGTAATAAGGTGAAAAAATTTAAATATTTCTTTGACTTTGACCGTACCAATTCCCCGCTCGAATAAGGAACATGAGCGATAACTACATTAGGAAATGAATACCTATTACCTAGTCGGGCCATAAGTTCTGTTCTAAGGTTGAGTCAAATAAAACTAAAACTAACTTTCTTTATTTTTCAATACGTAAAAATTTAAAGCTCAATTTAGGTATATTTTGAAGAACAAATAACCATTCTACATTATAGTCGCCGATCTTTTATCATTCACAGCCGGCATCGATGAAATTACCTACGCATGACTTTTCTGAAATTTCACTTTTTAAACACACTTAAAAGTTAGTCTTTGTTATCCAAGGACCTTTTTTGTTTCATATTATAAAACTTTCATCTCTGTGTATATTTAAAGAGCAAAATTATATTTCTGAACAAGACTCAATTCCAGCATTATTAAGAGATTTGGTGTGTTTTCGCATTGCTACAAATGCATGTGAAATCGTAAAGTTGATTTAATGAGACATCAAGATTGCCCGTAGTGCAAGCGGAGCTTTAGTTGCTTGAAATACATTTGTATCAGAATTGAAAGCTAAAAGTCTGTTCAATATGTCACGCACACAACTCTCTACAAAAACTCTTTAAAAAGTTGTGGCCGTTATCAGCATCATCGTCGTGAGAGATTTGAACCATGATATTCTAGTCTGAAATATATATAAATCAATGCCCAAATGGGAATACTTCAAGCTCGTACATGAAATAATTACAATAGTTAAGAATACATTATTTTTATTATACTAAATAATGATTATTTTTTTGATGAATATACAGGTTTATGGAAATCTCCTTTAATTCTTCTTTTAAATTATAATTCTCAGTAACAGAACTTATGACCCGAATAGGTAGTTTACACGTACGATAGACGGGAAAAACGGTTTAACAACGCGCAACGAACGGCACGTACCCTGTTCATTTATTTGTTACGTTTTCATATTTTATCGTTTACAGTTGTTTACAGTAAAATCATGCACTTCCACGAAATATTTATTAGTAAAATATATACCTCGAAATCTTTCGTTAATTATTGCATTTGATAAGTACTTTTAAGGAGTATTGTCTACTTTTATATTGTAATTGTTGTGTTAAGTAAGATGCATTTAATGTTGTCTATTTGTGATAATAAACTAGAATAAAACACGGAAATACTTATTTTTATTTATTACCAACTTATTAAATCTTAAAAATATATCAATCCTGAATATGGAAATATCTAATTTACGACCATCAATCTTGGGGCAATATTCATGGACATGAGCTCTTGGAAGAGCAATTTAGCAGCATATGGTAAACGAATTTGAGATATTTGAGTTTTGTTTTTGCATCCCTTACATTCAAATGTATTATTGCGGAGATTAGCTATTGCTATTAAACCGCAGAAGTTACAGACATGAATGCGGTATGGGTCAGATACTTCGAACAGTCGCTCGCGTAGAAATTGAGCTGCGCCATGAGCAATTTGACAATCGCGTTCCATTTCTCCAAAACGCAAACCGCCATCTCTTGCTCTGCCCTCCATAGGCTGGCGTACCAAAATCTGTACTGGTCCTCTAGCTCTAGAATGTATCTTGTCATCGACCATATGTTTGAGGCGCTGGTAATATGTAGGGCCCAGAAAAACTTGCGCATTGATTTTTCTTCCAGTATGGCCGTTATACATGACTTCATTTCCTCGCAAGTGATAGCCATACTCCTGCAGAAGAGAAGAAATTTTTTGCACGTTTACTGCATCGTTAAACGGAGTTGCGTCGCCTATTTCACCTTTATTGGAAGATACTTTCCCTTGGATACATTCAATTAAGTGACCAATTGTCATACGCGACGGGATAGCGTGAGGGTTAATGATGATGTCGGGAGTCAGTCCCTCGCAAGTAAATGGCATATCTTCTTGCCTGTATTGAATTCCACAGGTACCCTTTTGGCCATGCCGTGAAGCAAACTTATCTCCAATTTGAGGGATTCTAACTGATCTCACACGAATTTTGCAAAACTTGTATCCTTCACTGTTCAATGTCAGCATGACTTGATCTACAATGCCAGTTTCGCTGTTACGTAAAAACGTGGAAGCATCACGCTTTGAATAGCGTTTAGTAGTACCCTCCAGTTCATCATCATTTTCAGGTAAAGTGATTGTTTTACCAATTACAACGTCATCCCCTGAAACGCGGATTCCCGGGGCAATAATTCCATCTTCATCTAACTTGTCATATAAAGCATTTCTCATGCCTTGGCATGTCTGTCGGGTAGGTTTTTCAAACTGTTCTTCTTGGTCACCAATTCGTTTTGACTCTGAATCTTTGTAAGAGCGGTAAAACACAGATCGGAAGAAACCTCTTTCCACAGCCGATGCATTTAAGATGACACTGTCTTCCTGATTGTAACCAGTGTAGCATAGAATTGCTACAATGGAATTAATACCAGCTGGTAGTTCTCTAAATCTCAAGTACTCCATGGATCTAGTAGTCACTAGTGGTTTATGAGGATAATACAAAACATGAGCAAGAGTATCCATTCGAACATGGAAATTGGTGATGTAAACTCCCATAGCTTGCTTACCCATAGCACTCTGGTAAGTGTTTCTGGGGCTTTGGTTATGATCAGGAAAAGGAATAATAGAGGCACATACACCTAAGATCATTGCTGGGTGGATTTCACAATGTGTATATGTATTGCAATAAGCATACTCTTTGATTTGTGCCAAGTCATCTGGACTCATGGCAATCATAACAGTTTCCTCTTCTAGAGTATCAATATATTCAACAACTCCACTGGCGACCAAGTTTTGCCAACCATAATTATTATAGTCTCGTTCCTTCAGACTGTCAATGTGCTTTTTCTTTAATAAAAGCGCACCATTCTCAACTATCAAAAGTGGGCGACAAATTCTGCCTGCATCAGTATAAATCCGAATTTCTCTGTCCCGAATATCACGAATCATGCTGACCTCTGAAACTATGATGTCCATTTGGCGCCGAAGCTTGCGTAATGTTGCCATGAGTTGTTCAGGATCACGATGGATCCCAACCCAGCAACCATTTACAAATATTTTTGTTGCATCTGCTATAGCTGAAGGTGCAATTTCCTCCAAATTTTCCATTGACCATTCTTCCAAAAACTCCAATATTGGAGAAGGCTGACTTCCAACAGAAATGTAAGCCATCAAAGCCAGATTTTTTACAAGGCCTACAGCAGCTCCCTCTGGAGTTTCAGCAGGACAAATCATTCCCCATAGTGTATTATGTAACTGACGAGGTTTTGCTAATTTTCCGTCACGCCCAATAGGAGAGTTAACGCGTCGCAAATGGGACAGTGTTGATGCGAAGGTTAACCTATTTAATACTTGAGAAACACCAGCTCTAGCTTGGTGAGCTTTTTTCTGGTCTCCCCAGTTGCCTGTAGCCAAGGAATATCTGAGACCATCAGTGATAATTTTAGTTTTGATAGCCAATTCCAAGTTAAAATCTTTTCCTCTATCAATGAATTTCTGGGCATACATGCGGACTTCCTTTAACAAGTTTTTGAATAAACCTCTAAACAAAAAGGCCAAAAGAGGTCCAGCTAAATCCAATCTTTTATTGCCATAGTGATCTCTGTCATCCAATTCTCTCCGTCCAAGTGAAGCTAACAAGAGTCTATGCACCATGTAACCCAAAAAATAAGCTTTTTTTGTTTCACAAAAGTCAGATACACCAACATGCGGCAACATTTCTTTCTGTAAGATTTCTCTGGCATATTTGATACGTTTTTCTTTGGTAACACCTGGTCGAGCTCCACGTGACCCAATGAAGTTGAGGGCTACGCCCTGTTCTTGAATTACAAAAGCTTCATCAAGTGATGGTTTTACCATCTCCATCATTTCAGGATCATCAAAATCATATATAATGTGTTCTAGAATATCTCTGTCTGCTACAAATCCAAGAGCTCTGAACACAATCATAATTGGAATTTCTTGTTTAATATAAGGGACAATGGCAATTATTCTTTGCCCAATAGCAGATTTTTTGATACTCTGTCCTCCCCGGGCCATCATATTGACCCACAGGGTAGATGTTGGCCTGGAACTGTGTTCCAGACATGACCTTATTTCTGTTTTGTAAGCATACTTTCCATCTTTCATGCTAAATACATAAACAGTATTTGTAGCCATTTTTTCCTGAGCAATCAATACTTTCTCAGATCCATTTATAATAAAATAGCCACCAGGATCAAGGGGGCATTCATTTAACTCAGTCAAATCTCTGTCTGTAAGGTTGCTAAGTAGGCAATAAGTAGATCTCAGCATGATAGGGATTTTACCAATGAATGTCTTCTGATGTTGTGTTTCTATGGGATCTTCATTTTCTTTTACAATAGTTTTAGTAATATCGACATAAAGAGGAGCAGAATATGTCAAGTTTCGGAGACGAGCTTCATTTGGCATCATAGGTGATGGTGCTCCATCTTTTTCCCAATGAGTAGGCTTAGAGAGATAAATTTGATCAAATTTCAATAAATATTTCGGTGGAACTTCGATTTCTCCTGAAGCATGCTGTGCTTCCGCCTGCAACTCTATAGGCGGTGAATCTTCTACAATGCGCTGAACTGACATTTGAATGAATTCGTCAAAACTGTCCAACTGCTGTCGTACTAAACCTTTCTCATCGAAGTATGCGTTGATAACAATCCAACAGGCTTCCTGCCACAGTTCCGATGAGATTTCTTCAACATCTTCCTCCTCGTATTGATCATCTTCTGCATCATACATCTTGTAGGTTTTGAATTTCTTTAGTAATAAGAGGAAAACTGCGAATGCACGCAGTTATTCCGAACAACGAATACAGTAATGGCGCTTGGCGCTTAGAGTACGCGTTCTCTCTATCACAGATTATAAGGTACCTATGTCTTTCTCTTGTCACTCAATTTGTCAAACTTGCCACAGAATAGAAATAACAAAAGACAACGCGACCACAGGTTGTAACACGATAACAACCGTTGGTTGGGCGATATTAGTGGATTTGTGGTAATCTCAACGACCTTCTATACAAGAAGGTCATTGGGTAATCTGCACGTAATCTGCAAATACTGATTTTTGCCTAATTAACGTCACAAAGGCCCTACATTGAAATTCGAAGTTACGTTAGCTCCATCCCTTTCTCTCGATCTATTGACGAATGACGAGTGACAGGGATGGAGCTAACGTAACTTCGAACTTCGATTTTCAAAGTAGGGCCTCAGTTCTTCTCTTCCGAAAAGGAACACTTTTTACGTCATTACAAAATTGCCACCTTGATTAACCACTACCCAAAAGTATGGACAAATTAGATTTTAGATTAGTATACGATTTTATTTCAAAAATCATATATACATATCACGAATAATATAAGTCACTAGCATAATTTACATATTTACTTTAATTTAATGTTTTATATTAATATTGTTAATGCATTTATGCATGAAAATAAGTAACAGGGATTTTTTTAAACATAAAGTTTACATTACAATGCGGAATTACATCCTTATACTACATGCATCGCCGGATTCACCCAGATCAAACTGGCCGGTTACAAATCTGTTAATTTGATGTTTCTCGTCATACCATTCGACATAATAATGCGCCAATGGTTTTCAAACTGTCGTGATAAAACTTGTAGCTATGACATTTTTTTGAAACTGTAAAATGGTTAAATAAAAGCTTTTATAAAATCTATTTTACTAAACACACGGAAAGGAAGCCCTTATCAATGTTCAAGTTCTCATAAAAATCGGTATTTGCAGATTACATGCAGATTACCCAATGACCTTCTTATACAGAAGGTCATTGGGTAATCTGACGGTTTCCGCATTCAGAAAAGTAAACGGCAAAAGTATGTATGCGACCGGCCGCGGATGTCCGAATGCGGATAACGTATTCGGAAAACGTATGTATGCGGCCAGCCTAATAGTAAAATAGTAAAGGCTTGGTCAAACACACGGCGCGACGCAGCGCCGCGGCCGCGCCGCGCGACCGCGGCGGCTTTAAATACATGCTAACAGGTTAGCGACGTCAAACAGACTGCGTCCCGCCGGCATCGCGCCCCGCTTCTGTCGCGCTCCGCGCCGCGCGGCCTCTTGCGTCCACGCGGCGCGAGCGCAGCGCAGCGCGGCGCGGACGCGGCGGCACGCTGCGCCGCGCTGGGTCACATCAGTCAGGAATGAGCGAGCGACGGCCCGCGCGCGAGTCACGCCCGCATCGCGCTGCGTCCGCGCCGCGTCCGCGCGCGCGATGCGGGCGTGTTGAGAGCGCGAGGCCGGCGCGGTCCGCGCGCGCCCTCTTTGAACAGGCATCGCGTCGGCATCACGCGGCGCGGCCGCGGCGCTGCGTCGCGCCGTGTGTTTGACCAAGCCTTAAAAAATGAACGGTTCGGAACGAAGATTGGCACGGCGCGAGGCGTTTCCCACGCTCCGAACTTTACGTGTAAAGGCCGCTATTGAATTCATGCCGCCAAGCGTGCTGCGTATACTTACCAAGTCAAGGGTCAGGGTTCTCAAAACATACTTAAATATTTTATATTATTTATAACTTAATCTATACCAATTCAAATCATAGACGACACAATGGACATATTACGTAAGTCCAATCTGTATTAAAAAAAAATAGTGTCAATGTCAAATTTGAAGTATGACAGCTTTTTTTCTCGTGAAAAAGGCAATGGTATTATATCTATTCAGGCATAGTATTGGTAAAACTCGATATTTTTTTTTACTTACTTGTAATTTTGTAAATCAAGAAAAATAAATCTAAATAAATATTTTGCCGTGTTTAGGAGGCAAAACCCTTTCGATTCGTATAGTAATTTGCAGGTGTCACCAAAATGAAATGTTGTCAATTGTGGAATTTAAGAATAACTCATCAAACAACAAGTTTAAATCTAGGTGGTTTAAATCGAGAAATAACTTATCAGCCGTCTCGTGGAACTCGGTGGAAATTTAATTCTTTATCAAACAGAACAAAACAGAACAAATTCTATTTACGAGGGCCGGTCCAAAAAAAGTTAGTCAACGGCGTATTGTTAATCCGATTGATTTAATTTTATTGCAGATTAAAGGCAAATTTCATTACAAACTCTTTTGTGTAATTTCACTGGCCAGTAACATTCAGTTATTTTTTTATGAAATTAGAAAAAAAACATGTCTGTTACTTTTTATTCGCAACAATGGAGGTAACGCGGGAAGCATTTCGTGCTATGATATATTACGATTATAAACGAGGGCTAACTTACAAGGATTCTCATGAAAATTTAACCAGTGCTTTTGGGGCATTATCCCCATCTCTTGCCACTGTCAGTTACTGGTTCCGTGAATTTAAGCGTGGGCGGAGCGACGTCAAAGATGATCCTAGACCGGGGCGACCGCCAACGGCAGTCACTCCAGAAAACGTCATCAGGATGGAGTGGCTTATCAAGGAATCTCGAAATATTACCAAGCGTGAGATTCAGAACGAACTGAAGGTGGGATCCCAGGCAGTTTCAACCATTTTGCATGATCACCTTAAAGTTCGGAAGGTTGCGTCTCGATGGATACCACATTCTCTCACACAGGAGCTAAAAGATAGACGTGTCGATTGGTGCAAATTTATGCTAAATAAATTCGAAGGAGGCAATTCACAACAAGTGACCATTGTGACATCCGATGAATCTTGGATATACAGCTACGACCCATTTACAAAACAGCAATCGACAGTATGAATCAGAATCATCAGCATCCATATCATCATCCATAGCTCACAATACGAGTATAATTCGCTAAATCAGATATATCTATAGTTTTTAAGCACGAAAATTCGAAATGCAGGCTGAACTAAACAATCACTGACATTGAATTATGATAATATGTAAGAACTACAATGTTTAAGTGGCCAGGATTTAAACAATAGATAATAATTGATTGTGTGAAAAGGAGTTTGAATTATCAAGTGTCATATCAACACTTGCCATTTTAAGATCCAGACGTTTTGCTAACGGGCTATTTGGGTTAGGGCGCATAATGTCCCACTCGCAGAATGTCCCTTCGTCCCTTTCGCGAAATGTCCCTTTCCTTAATGTCCCTTACGCAAAATGACCCTTCTGCAAAAGGTCCCTTTCGCAAAACGTCCCTTCACATAAATAAAGTCCCGTTCACATAACGTCCCTTTCGCAAAATGACCCGTTCGCATAATGTCCCGTTCGC
The DNA here is from genome assembly GCA_923062465.1 of Acleris sparsana. Classification (NCBI taxonomy): domain Eukaryota; kingdom Metazoa; phylum Arthropoda; class Insecta; order Lepidoptera; family Tortricidae; genus Acleris; species Acleris sparsana. Next base: position 7,107,018 of record OV281286.1, read on the forward strand.
AAAATGTACCGTTCGCAAAACGTCCCTTTCGCAAAATGTTCCCTATAATAGCTTAGTTATAAAAATAAAAAACACTAATTAAACTTTTCCTTAGTATTTTATTAATAAAATTGTACTTATGGATATCGCACCATTCAATTGAACTTAAAAAATATCCTAAACTTAACTAAAAACCATCAGCTCCTCAAATTTTAATAAAAATCGCTTACTTATTACCCCCGCAATGTTTTAGTCCTGATTTTGTTGCATAAAACATATTGAAATTATGAAATCCCTTACAGTTGTTTCGCCTCTTCGTAGTTTTTTAGCCTCTTTTTTGTATTCTTTGTTGAAATGAATGTCCCGGTTTCTGCGATTTTTTTTAAGAGTGCAAGCCAAGCCTGTACGAATTTTCCTGTCCGAACGCTTTGCTTCTGTTAAAAATTTCTGTATAGCCCAAAATAATCCTGGATGTTTTGTCAGTTTTTTATTAAAACGGCTATTCCAGCCTTCCACGGGATTTATTGTGCGGTGAATTTGGCCGTAACAAGACAAAACTGACGGGCTGTATCTAGGATACCAATATCTTTCGAAATATTGCTGAAAAGTTCTAATTTCAGCAGTGTCTGGCATGCTTTGTCTGATGAATGTCCACGCCGCCGGTATAAATTCTGCGGGAACTAGAGGAAGAGCAGCACACCATCTCGTAATTTTCCGCCCTTGTCCTGTCAAAGTTACATTTAATGTCGCTGATTTTTTCCAAACAGCGGCATTAAAGTGTCTGTAACAACCGCTGACTTCAACGTCTGGAAAAACTCTTGAGATCGCATTCATCGGAGCAATTTCGAAGTCACATTTGTAATGTTTTATAGTTATACGTAGTTTGTTTTTTATTAATTCGAAAAGTTTGATATACGTTTCTTCTGTTTTATCTGGAAGTATGGCGTAGATAACTGGTACAACGTTGGAAGATGATTTTGTTGATTTTATATCTAAATGTATAGTGTACACTTGATAGAAATTTCTGGGTGCTGTTTTGAACGTCCCGTCTCCAAAATATTGGGCTTCCTTTAGTTTTCTCATTGTTTTTCTTGCTGTTTTGTTACAAAACACAAACATTGTCTTTCCACCTTCATGCTCAGCATCGTCATATATCAAAAAATCGTTAGCTAAACAATCAGGTATCTCATTTATGTCGTCTAGTAATCGATCCGCGTTCAAAAACGTTTTCCGGCATCTGTACAATGTATCTTTTTTGGAAGTAAAAGACGGTGCATCCAAGTTATTTATGTTTTCTAAGTTTCGGTCAAATATGTCTTCAACTGGGCCTAAATCACTGCAAACATCTTCTTTTGTTTCATTTATTGCCAATAAAACATTGTTACTAACATAGTCCCTTTGACACGTGTGATCTTCGTCAGTTCCTCGTAGAATCGTAGTCGCAGCATCGTTGATGGTTATCGAAGCACTGCACAACTCTCGATGGACACATCTCCACTGCGTACTACCGCTTTTATTTTTTCTATTAAAATTGTACCGGTAACCATCTCTTAAGATAGTTTTTCTACCTTTTTGGTTTTTGGTAAATTCAATTGGAATATGATCGCTCATTTTTGGTAAAACCAAGACCTTTGGTAACTAGCAAGTCATGCCTGATAGAGCCCTGACAAGTGGTATTCAATTGTTTTGTTGTTTTATCGTCTTAATTATTATAAGTATCCTTCTTAATCTCCATTGAAGTGGACAGTGATAATTACTAAGGAAAAGTTTTCATATGTGAAGTCCCCATTCCACACTAAGGCCAATGTAGGGATTATTATTGGCCATCTCTTATGAGAAGACTCCTAGTCTCAACTTAAACAAGCTTTTTCTTAACGGGACATTTTGCGAATGGGTCATTTCGCAGACGGGACGTTTTGCGAAAGGGGCGTTATGCAGTAGGGACTTTAGGCGAAAGGGGCTTTCTCAGAAGGGACGTTTTGCGAAAGGGGTGGGACCTTTTGAGAAAGGGACGTTTTGCGAATGGGGTATTTTACATAAGGGACCATTTGCATAGAAGACGTTTTGCGAATGGGACGTAATTTTGGTGGAGGGACATTCTGCGAGTGGGACATTATGCGTCCTAACCGCTATTTGGCGTTCATGTCTATTTAGTAATTAAGACGTTTTGAGATACAAACGTTTCGCTACCGGGCCATTTAGCGTTTATGTCTATTAAGTAATAAAGACATTCTAAGATAAAGACGTTTCGCTACTAGTGTATAATAAATTGTAACATTCTAAGATCCAGACGTTTTGCTAAAGATACATTTAGCGTTCATGTCTATATAGCAACAAAGACTTAACACAATCCAAACGTTTGAGCTGTATTGTCATTCGGCGAAAAGGGAATTTTAAGAGTAACCCACCCGAAGCACTTACTTAAGAGCTGTCTATGAGCTATATAGAGTGTCGCTGGATAAAGTGCACGAACGAATAGGGATGAAACTAGATGCAAAATGACCGAAAAAAAATATCTTTATTCATTTATTTTAAATTTCAAAAAAAACATGGATAACTGTATATCGAAACAAATTGAAATATCTCGCCTCAAATGAAGTCTATTGAGATGAAACCTGTTTTTTTGTGTTTGGCAATCAATGTTTTTGTTTCAATTCAATTCAATCCAATCATTTATTGATAAAATATAAAATTTTACATGTCATGTTTCTTATTGTAATTATTAATTATCCTATTACTATCATGCAGTAAGTATTTATTGGATTATTTCAATTTATTGGATTTTTACTAATTTCGATTAATGTTGCATGGGTCAGTGAACCAGTTCCCATTACGATAGTGTATTAGCACTCAAATAGTGCATCAACGGAGTACCAGGCGTCCGATGCCAGTTTGGCATTGAGTTTATTAGTAAACGCCGTATCACTACAGGCGTTTTTTATTTCTTGGGGCAACCCGTTGTATATCCTGGGCCCCACTGTATGCAGGCATTTATTTGATTTGGCGAGTCGTGTCTGAGGTGGGCGTAGCTCTCTGTACCTCCTGGCAGTTGTACCACGCGCAGTACCATGAATTGGAAACTGTTTAAGGTTGCGCCTTACATATTTGGCTACCTCCAGGATGAATCGGGACGGTAAAGTGAGTATGCCTGTTTTCTTAAACAGTTCCTGAGCAGGGTGATCCCAGGGGGCCCCGGTTATACAACGGACTGCCCGCTTTTGTAGCCTAAAGGGTCTTAGTCTATCGGCGGCGTCGCCCCATAGGTCAACACCGTATGACAATATGGAATGGAAATAACCATAGTAGGCTTTTTTGATGTTGGTAAGGTTAAGACTGGGGCGAAGTCTGCCTAGCGCGAAGCAAGCGGAGGATAAGCGACCACATAGGAGATCTATATGCGGACTCCATGTTAATCCAGCGTCAATGATGATGCCTAGGTATCTAACTTGATCCACCTGAGGGACGGGCAGGCCGTTATATGTGATTTGTAAGTTGTGTACCTTCTTGCCACGTAAGCAGAAATGCACGATATTTGTTTTGTCTACGTTCAGTATCATGCCGTTGGCTGTAAACCAGGATTCCACTTGTTCCATTACCTTGGCCAGTTTAAGTCTGAGAAGATTATAATCTTCGGCTGCTACGATTACACAGCCGTCATCGGCGAACATTACGATCTCAGCGTCATCAGTGGCGGCTGTGAAATCGTTCATCAATATTGAAAACAGGTTATTTCCCATGGCAGAACCCTGAGGCACCGCACTGTCCCCCAACTCAAGAAGGTCCGACCTAGCGCCATGGACCGAAGTCAGCTGTTTTCGACCCTTTAAGAAGGAGGCAATTGTATTTAAGAGGCAACCAGTGACACCATAGTGATCCAGCTTAGATAAAATGAGAGGATGGTTGACCAGCTCGAAGGCGCGCGACAAGTCGCAGAATATAGCTGCCACCTGCCGCCCGCCTTCGAGGTGGCCAGTCATCCTGGTCACCAGGTCCCGCGCCGCGTCTATCGTGGACCCACCAGGTTGGTAGGCATATTGCCGTTTGTTAATCAATTTATTTGAATAGAAATGCGATATTAATGTTTCACTTAATAGACATTCAAAGACCTTAGAGAAAAGGGGGATTAACGATATAGGTCTATAGTTTTTTGTTTCGTCGGTGAAATTGCATCTACATTCATCCCTATTCGTTTATGCACTTTACGAGTATCCAGAGACACACTGTATACGTGTGCCAAGTTTCATTGCGATCCGATCCGTTCAGTCCTAACACCTAATGGGTCCGTTCAGTCCTAATGGGTTCTAAATATATTAATACCTAAGGGGTTCAGTGCATCTTTAAACATACCTTATTAATCTGTGGTTCAGAGGTTGAGTAACAAACATCCAAATGGGGGCGTGGCCAAAATGATTTTTTTTTGTTTAAAAACACGGAAACATGTTTCCGTCACGGCTGGAACACATTCCCCGCGTTCGTCAGCGGGGGAGGGGGTCATGTTTTGACATTGGAAAGTTTTGAGTTTGAGTGAAGAACTGTCAAATAGGGCATTAATTATTTAATTTAGGTACCAGGTGGGAAGGCTGAGATGCTTTTTTGTTAATTGAATAAAAAGTAAGCGTCTTTTCTTAATTCCACTCCAATGCAAATAATTATAAATTAAATTATTAATGCCCCATTTGAGAGATTCTTCACTCAAACTTAAAACTTTCAAAAGTCAAAACATGACCCCCTTCCTCGTAGACAAACGTGGGGAATGTTTTCCATCCGTGACGGAAAACATGTTTCAGTGTTTTTAAACCAAAAACATGTTGGCCACGCCCCTTGTCTGTTCGAAAATCTTGTTAGATGTTTGAAAACATCGAAAACACGGCGCAGCGGACGCGGCTTAACACACGAAACGTATATTTGTTCTTTGAAATTTGCGAAAAAACTCCGAAAACCCAAAGATTCCGAGACTCAAATCCACTGTCAGGTTTGTCTGCCACAATTTTTTGTGCCAAACGTTTACGCGAAAGAAGGACAGGTAAGAGTAAGTGCATCTCGTTTATGCATACGTAATATGTATAAACGCATCTCATGATCTCAGCCTTCCCACCTGGTACCTAGTCCAATGCTTCTATTCTCCCTCTACGTTTGGAGTGAACTTGGAGTGAACAATGTATTGTTTGTCATAACATTTCACTTTTCTTTTGACAGCTGTTCACTCCAAAGTTGCAATGGACGTGCATTTGTACCTAAACGTGTTTGTAACATATTTTGCTAACATGTTTTGTTAGTGTTTTGGCGCAACGGACAAGCATTTTAGAAGTTCAACAGAACAGTTTCGGGATTTTGAGATTTTGACGTAACTATTATGTAATTTTTAGGGTTCCGTAGCCAAATGGCAAAAAACGGAACCCTTATAGATTCGTCATGTCTGTCCGTCTGTCCGTCCGTATGTCACAGCCACTTTATTCCGTAACTATAAGAGCTATACTGTGGAAACTTGGTAAGTAGATGTATTCGGTGAACCGCATTAAGATTTTCATACAAAAATAGAAAAAAAACAATAAATTTTTGGGGTTCCCCATACTTAGAACTGAAACTCAAAAATTTTTTTTTCATCAAACTCATACGTGTGGGGTATCTATGGATAGGTATTCAAAAATGATATTGAGGTTTCTATTATAATTTTTTTCTAAACTGAATAGTTTGCGCGAGAGACGCTTCCAAAGTGGAAAAATGTGTGTCCCCCCCCCGTAACTTCTAAAATAAGGGAATGATAAATGTAAAAATAATATATGATGTACATTACCATGCAAACTTCCACCGAAAATTGGTTTGAACGAGATCTAATAATTAGTTTTTTTTTAATACGTTATAAATCGTAAACCGCATTTTACCTTTCATTCAATCAACTCAAATATAATAAAGAATTAAGAAAAACATTTAGATGTATAGTGGTACGGAACCCTACGTGCGCGAGTCCGACTCGCACTTGGCCGGTTTTTTAATATAAACTTGATTGACTAAGAGTATTGGAAATCAAACAGCCAACTTTTACAAGATTTTTTTTTTTTGTAGAAGTGCTGATTAGTTTAGTTTTTTTGTGGATAATTTATTTGCCTAATTGTGATTTCAAATAAGGTTTCAATATAATTAGTAAAGGTATTCTGTTTTTTATTTTACTAAGGGTTTGGAGAAGAGATAAATTCCAAAAGAGGAGGATATAGGTACTACAGAACCACAGCCGCTTGCTGCATTGCAATGTACAAGTTTTGCGAGAAACAGATTTTTATAGCTATCCGAAGTTATCCGATTTGATGTTTTGTTTGAGGTTTTCTTCGCAAAAGCAAAAGATTATGATTCATGTACCTAAATGAGAGGTGTTGATTATTAATTTGGAAAGTTTAAATCTTGGCACCTAAATAAGTAATGGATTCTTCAAGAAGAAATAACTTTGAAGAGCAGCGTTGTATACTTGGACTGCAAGATTTGAAATTATCCAACAAAGATGAGGACGGCACTGAGCAAGCGCACGGCGCTGCAACATCGAAAACCAATTCCCTATCCAAGGCCCGGCCCGTGGGAGCCATAGAGAGTTTTGTACTCGATAACAGCCAGAATAATAGGCAAGATTACAGCTTTTATGAACGATCAAATGTGATAGCCGCGTCAAAATTTGCGACTCCTAAACGTGTAGAGACTATTGCATCGATTAATAAACGTGATATTAATACACCTGCGCTTCCAACGAGTCCTACGCGATCTATAGACAGTAAATCACAGAGGTCGGTTAGTTATCAAACTGAGGATCTTTACGAGATCCCGGCCAATCCTAGTTCCCAGTTTCCTCCGCCTGTATACGAAAACATAGAGTACTACGGCGAACAAAGATCTCAGCAGCCACCCTACTTCCATCAGCTTTACCAGGCGGGAGCACCACCTCCGCCACCGCCGCCTGTTTCCGACGGGTATTACGACACACGATACAGCAAGGCACAGCCACAAGTACCTGTTAACTCTAAACCCAAACAGAATCCCACTGTTTACGAAAACATGATGTGCTCAGATAGTGATAAGAACAATGAATATAAACCAGTGCAAAAAAATGAGCAACGATTTGTTCAACATGGGTCAGTGCCAGGACCACAAGTGCCCAATCTTGCCTCTAATAGAAGTATCTCTCAAATGCTTTTGAATGACAAAAGCAAATTAGACAAAGCTCCTCCTCCCCCACCATATAATGCTACCCAAGAAAGTCCCAGTAGTGATTATACAATTATGAAGTCAGCTCCACCTAAATATACTGATGTAACTGCTTTGCTCAAAAATGGCTCTGCTTCTTGCTTTGATAACAAGGCAGTCCCAGTTCCGTCAACTGCTATCTATGCTTCAATAGCCCCTAGTGCTCAAAGACCTAAAGCTAATGTGGCTACTGAAGTCCAGGTAGCACAAACTTCCAAATTTTATCACACAAAACCTAATAACAATCCTGGAGGAGATAAACCACCAGTCATTAATGGAGGCTATGCATCTAAAACAGCAACTGTCAACAGAATGCAGATAATAGAGGATACTAATGGTTCTGACTATGTTTGTATGAGTGGTGGACCTCCAGCAGCGGCAGCTGCTCCAGCCAGAGATAATGTTTCTCTGGGCTCCGAATCTATGGGATCTAGAAGCTTGGCATCAGGATTGGTCTCCCTATGCTCGCCTGCACAGTCCCCGGCACCGAGCCCCACTCCAAGCTCAGTCTCGGGCGTATCAGGCGTGTCTGGAGTTTCAGGCGGGTCGCGCGGCTCGCGAGGCTCGGGCGGGCGTGGAAAAAGTCTGTTACCGTACAGCATCACCCCACCACGGCCTGCTGGGCCTAGCGAGGCACAGCGTAAAATAGAGGAGCTCACTCGTCAGTTGGAGGAGGAAATGGAGAGGCAAGATGAGGAAGGGGAATACTTTGGTATGACTTTTTTTATAATATGACAATACTTTAGTTAGTAACATTCATTAATTTGTTACTTATTCAAATCTAAAAAGAATTATTGCCAATAGTGTGGCCGAGTTGTGGGTTCTGTGGTAAGAAATTGATGTCATTGAAAATATTAACGTGCAGGTATCTGCCACACGTGCGGCACTGGGGTGACGGGCGCTGGGCAGGCGTGCCAGGCGATGGGCAACCTATACCATACCAACTGCTTCATCTGCTGCTCATGTGGGCGCGCGCTACGTGGGAAAGACTTCTACAATGTACATGGGAAGGTCTACTGTGAGGAAGACTACTTGGTAATGCTTATTTAGTTTTGTTTTATCTGGTCTGGTCATGTTTCCCCTCTCCCCTTGTTCCTTGGTTTTTCCGTGGCCAGACAACTGGTTATCTGTGAAGATTTTTTTCCTCCAGTATAACTGGTTATCTCAGAGGATATTATTTTCTTTCCCTTGATTTTTCATTGGTAAACTTTTGACATTGCATTTTAAATGATGGATTTATGGATTCTATAAAAGTATCAGAATATCTACTTGTTATGTAATTCTTCTGTACTATAACCATCATTATATATTAATTAGGTAAATTAAACAAAGAAGTTTCACCTGAAGATCAACAAAGAATACTTTTCATCTTTGAAATTGGCTGTTCCTGATGGATAATGAATGAACTAGTACTACATAGGCGACAACAAATATAAAAAAAAGGTTTATTACGTGCAAAACAAAAAACCTATTATAATATACTTAAATATAGCATCAACAAACAGCACATGCAACCGCTTAAAAGGCAACCAGCTCAGCAAGATCCTGCGACTTATAGTCACAGCGCTGATTATCAGCTGGACCAATATAAGAAACTATACGATGGGCGTTCAATAAATTCTCGGTATTGGTATCTTGCAAACCTTTTTAGTTAACTTCTGAATACTGGCCTAAGAGTCATTAATTGACAGTAGAAAAAAGTAAGTTTGAAGCCCACACGTATTTTTGTTTTTCTGCTGAACAAACGTGATAACCATGAGATTTTACAATGTTAATTACATTGGAGCATCGAGCAGTGATAAAATTCCTGACTAAACAGGGAAAAAAATCAAAAGTCTATTAAAGAAGAAATGGATTTAGTTTACCGTGAGTTCGCTCCTTCATAATCTTCTGTCAAGAAGTCGTCAAATGGATTTAAGCGTGCGAAGGAGCGCATAGAAGATGACCCTAGTCCTGGTTGGCCTGTTGAAGTTACTTCACCAGAAAACATTAAAAAAGTGGAGCAAATTATACTGGAATATGGAAGGTCTATAGCACAAAAAAACAATATTTCTATTGGTATAATACATGATATTATCCACGATCATCTTAACATATCCAAAGTTAGTGCGAAATGGGTACCACGAATGTTGACACCGTTTCAGAAGGATACGCGCGTTGCATGTTGTTACGACTTCATTGAGCTGTGTGGAGAAAACCCTGATGGTTTGCTCCAAAAAATTGTTACCGGAGATGAAATGAAAATTGGGTTCATCATTATGACCCTGAGAGCAAACAAGAGTCATGTTGTGGCATGTTTAAGGAACACCTCATCCCAAGCAATTCTAAGTCATCCCTTCAGCTGGCAAGATCATGGCGACAATATTCTGGGATTGTGAAGGGATATTATTAATAGATTATAAAGAAAAGGGTTTCAATATTACAGGAGAGTACTACGCTAAAATTTTACGCCAATTACGGGAAGCCATCAAAGAGAAGAGGAGGGGAAAATTGACCAGAGGAGTGCTGCTTCTTCATGACAATGCCCCTTTGTATACTGCTAATGTTGCTAAGGCTGCTGTTCTTAAATCTGGGTTCGAAAGTACAGTCCAGACTTGGCCCCCAGCGTATACTTTTTGGTTCCCAACCTTGAAAAGGATCTTCGTGAACATTGATTTTCTAATGATCAAGCGTTGAAGGCAGCGGTGGTGGAGCATTTTGACACCAAACACCAAACAGCAAAAAATATTTTTATGAGTGGTTAAAAATAATAATTGACAGATCTTATAAGTGCATAAACATAAGAAAAATAAAACACTAACAGTATGCTTTTGTTTCCCTTCTCATACCGAGATTTTATTGAACGCCCCTCGTATATTGCTATGTGGAATTGAATTTACCATGACTGGTAACAGATATTTTTTTTTCAGTATTCAGGATTTCAACAGACAGCAGAGAAATGTGCAATATGTGGCCATCTCATCATGGAATTGGTAAGTATGACAACAAGTTGATTTCTACCATCCCTACTTTACCCACACAGGACCGGATTATCCATTAGGCTATAATACATATTGCTATTAGCTTTAATATATATTGCACCGCGCGGAGTGATCCGCGCCGACGGTCCGCGTGACACTAAAACCAGCCTAAGTAGGCAACTGCCTAGGGGCCCCGCATCGGCTAGGGGCCCTGCATCACCTAGGGGCCCTGCATCACCTAGGGGCCCCCCACACCGGAAGAAAAATGGATTTTTGGAAGCAAGAAAAGTTAAATGGGCCCCCAAAATTGCATTGACTATGAGCTCTGACATGGTTAATCTGGTCCTGCCCACAACTTCATCTGTATAGAATTTGTTCATGAGTTTTGTGCTCAGTCGGAGTAAAAAAGTAGCTTTTACCCTTTCCTGAAGCTCAAGCTCTCCCCATACCAACTTTCATCGAAACGTCAGCTTTAAGGAGTTAAGGCAGTAATATATCACTGGTGTTGTATATTTAAACACTAATAACTACAAAAATATGCAATGTCTCCTAATGATAAGTGAATAGTTATTCATTCCCATGATAATTGGACCGAAATTTAACAAATTCTGAAATATATTCTATGAATCCTGTGCATCTGGTGTATCTAAACGTGTCAAACACAGTCGTGGCCCACTAATTAAGAACGGCGTTAGTATTACATATAACCTTTATAAAATTTCTAAGTGTTCCTTTCATATTAAAACTTATATTTGTATTCGTTTACTATTATTTAATTTGAGTATATATGAAGTTGATTAAAACAAGTTATAGCAATAAAAAGTTTATAGATAATAATAAAAAAACCATTTGGAATTAACTTATCCCATAACATTGAAAAATAAGCTGGCACACTAACTAAGACCATAAACGAAAACTTTAAAAGAAAATGTTAAAGTTATGTTAATATTTGCTAGGGAATCCCTTGTCCTGCAGCACTGCTAGACATCTTTTCGTCATCGACTCCACTAGGACTCGGCATCTTTCTAAAGGTATAGATATCCCCGCTTCGAGTGCCGCGTCATAAAGTTCGTTTAGATTTTATATATTTTTATTGGCTAGACTTGTTTTGACGTCATTCCAGAGGTTCTCTATGGGATTGAGATCTGGACTGCAGGATGGCCAAGTCATTACAGAAACGGAATTACGATGAAACCAGTCCTTTACAGATTTCGCAGTGTGTTTGGGGTCGTTGTCTTGTTGAAATTCCCAAACAACTGGTAAATTTTCTTCAGCGTATTGCAGCATGGTGTTCACCAAAATATCTCTGTAAACATGCTGGTTCATAATACCGTCAATTCGAACCAAAGGTCCTACACCATGCCAAGAAAAAAAAACCCATAATTTAATATTCCCGCCCCCATGTTTCACTGTTACGGTAGTATACTTGGGATTAAACGCTGTATTTGGTGGTCGGCGTACGTAGATTTGCCCGTCTGATCCTATTCTGTTTATATTCATATTGTCATCAGACCATAACACATGCATCCACGGAAAAAAACTGGCATGTTTGGTTCTTCTTTAAATATTTGGGTTATTCCCACCTGTTACCACCAATTTGTTACCAGTGGTAACATGTGGGGAAAAAAATCCCAGCTGTTACCACTAACCACTGGTGATAACAAATGGGAAAAATATTCCCACTTGTTACCACCGAGTACTTTAGTGGTAACAGGTGGGAAAAAGAATCCCAGCTGTTACCAGTGGTAACAAATTGGTGGTGACAGGTGGGAATAACCCAAATATTTGATCGCGTTAAATACTTTCGTTTTCGAACATTAAAGGTGTTCGGCAACCTTTCAATATGTCCACTTCCTCTCTAATAAAACCAATGTTACAATGATGTTTCTGATGGGCACCAGAACTAGGGTTTTTACCCATTTTTACTAATCTTTTGAATCACGAAATAATAATAGAATAGCCAAGAAACAACATACCAAGTGACATATTGGTTCTTTTCAATTGTTTTGAAAAATACAGGCATTCAAACCCACTGTTCTTAATTAGAGTGCCAGTAATAAAGTACTTTAAATAGTAACAAGTTTATATATTCATCAGTTATCAATAGGTTCGCAAACGAATGTAGGTAAACAGAATTATTTTGCTAGTACATGATAAATCTTTAATTAACATTAATTACTTGTATTGTGCTGATTTATGAAAATTGTAGTTGTCTGTTCTGTATCTAGTCATATAAAATGTGTTTGTCCCTAATTAGTGAGCCACGACTGTATATTAAACTTATCGAGAAGGAATATTTTGAAACATTAACATATTTGTAATGCATAAATATACAGTTATAGGCAATAACATTACAAACTTGCATTAGGTACTCACCTATAATATAAATACTGCATATGCACAGAGTTCATATTTAAGAAATTCTTTCAAGTAATGTAGAAAACTAAAAAATGCAACATCCTGCCAACTTAGCTCTTGTAAGTCTTAAAGGGAGCTGATTGAGCCGTGTAATGTTGTCAGATCCTGCAAGCGATGGGCAAGTCGTACCACCCCGGCTGCTTCCGCTGCTGCGTATGCAACGAGTGCCTGGACGGCGTGCCGTTCACGGTCGACGTGGACAACAAGATCTACTGCGTTAACGACTACCACCGCATGTTCGCGCCCAAGTGCGCTAGCTGCGGGAAAGGTCAGCAACGGCAAATGCCGATTCATCCCATTTCTAGCGAATAAAACATAAATATATTCCATTTATAAATCCCTTAATCCCTGTTTAGGGGAAGCCAGGGTTGGTATGAAATTAAACCGCTTTTTAAGCCAGGCAAGCGCTGGCCTGAATCCATGATGTTTTTTTTTCTTAATAGTCTTGGCAAACAGCAGACATAGGCATAAATAGAAGATAAAATGGAGATAATTTTGCAACATGATATATTTCTACCATCACGATGATCATATTGATCATATATGGGGTGATTTTCTTGGAGGGTGTGGACGGAGTCCATAGAAAATCCTCCATATCCCTTTGATTTTATTATTAACTTTTATTGTTATAGGCGTTTTAGCAGGAATAGAAATTCGACTATAACGGTACTTGAGATACAGCTTGCTGACAGACAGACGGACGGACAGTAAACACTTAGTCATAGGGGCCCGTTGGCACCATTTGCTTTTGGGTACGGAACCCTAAAAAAACAACTTAACGGTGAATGACGTGAATAATAGATTCGACGAGCAGGCATTAGTTAAAACAATTCAAGATGTTTTATCATCATCAAGTTTGACTTGTGTACTGGTACTTACACGACGAGAATATCATTTGTTTGCGAGATAAACTTGTGATAAAGGCTGTCAAACCGATAATATAAGATACAGGTTGTATTGGCCAATTCTGGCAAATCTCCCCTCGTTTTTATCCTAACACAAACTTGCGTCCGTTCGGGGCAAAAGTTTACACACATGTTTACATAGTATAAAACAAAGTCGCTTCCGCCCTCTGTATGTACGCTTAGATATTTCCGTATACGTAACGGATTTGCGGATTTGGGGATAGTGATTGAAGAGCAAAGTTTTAATGTACTTATAATACATTCTGGATTATGTAAGGTGTTAAAGAAAACTCACATAAACCAAACAAAGTCAAGAATAAATAGCTCTCGATGAATCTAACATGTTAGTTTTTAATATACATCTGTGATATACGTTGTTTTCTAAGTAAAATCAGTGAGTAACTGCAGATTATTTTGCACTATTTTATAGCAAAACCACCGTTTTAATTTAAGTCAAAAGCGCGCGTTTCGGTAAAAGGCCGAGTTTAACCATGGCAGTTTTGGAAGATAATTGATGGTTATTTATCATGTTTGTTTCGTTGGCAGGTATCACGCCGGTGGAAGGCACGGACGAGACGGTGCGCGTGGTGTCGATGGACCGCGACTTCCACGTCGACTGCTACATGTGCTGCGCCTGCGGCATGCAGCTCACCGACGAGCCCGATAAGCGCTGCTACCCGCTCGCAGGTCTCTAATTTTAAAAGTTGTTCGTTTCCGGTTCGGCCGGAATATTGACTATCAATCACCAGTGACTATCCATGCTGGCAGTCGATAGTGAAACACCGAAACTACTGTCCATGACAATAAACTAGGGATGTTAGGGAGCTCCGAATCCGGTTCCGATAAGTCCAACATCCGATTGATATTACACCTCCTGCTCCGATACTTTTTAGGGTCTCCCCACATCTATCGACGCGGAATCGGCGTTAGCTGATCAAAAAACTATTTCCACGCGATAAGAGCGAAAACGACGTCGTTCGGTTCGCATCGCCGAGTCCGGCCGAGCCGGGCCGATTGACTTTTGTTTCGCTCTTATTGTGTAGACATTGCGTTTTTTAATCAGCAAACGCCGATTCCGTGTTGATAGAAGTGGGAAGACCCTTAATCGGAGGTTCTGATCAGAGCGACGTCTGATCAGAACCTAGCGGGGCGGCGGTGCCGGCCGCGGCCAGCGTGTAAATCAAGTTTATACAATACACAAGTCATTCTTACCTCCGCCTCCGACTCCGGTTCCGGTTTCGGTTCCGACTCCGATAAATCAAATTTAAAAACTCAGACTCCGATTCCGATAAAACCACCGGTGTATCAACCCAAGCCTACAGTGACGAGATGGGACGCGTGATTTCAACCTACCGACCTCGCAGACAAGGCGACTAGGCTGCAATCCACGGCGGCACGCCCTGCCAGTCAAAAAGGTTGCGTCAATGTGGGAAAAATTAAATTGGGGACTGTCGTGACTTTAAAACACCTAGCTACAAACTTAAAATGCAAAAAAAAACAACAAGTACAACAGATGCCTAAAGCTGCAAGCATGAAACAAATTATACGGTCTTGTCAGCACTTAATACAATTATAAAATCCAAATCGGTTCTGGACGAGACCTATATTTATGGCAGTCAAAGACTATGGATATGAATCATCTTATGCGCTTTAGATCCGTAACTTATTTTGAGTGACATAACAGTTAATGCGACATAGCTGGCACTACACATTGTCCAACACCTCTTAACAATTGGTCAAACCAGAGTAAACTTTAGCCATCTTCAAACCGGTAACCTACAACAACATCCAACACTCGAACTCTGAACTCTTGCGAACGTCGGCGCAATCTCAACAATAAAGTCGTAACAGACAGCGCACAGTGCGACAAGAGCCCGATCTAGCTGGACAATATTATTAGACGCTAAAAATAAGCTCAAAACTCAACACGTTGAAAAGCTAAAATTATCAATATTTATAAATAGTTGAAAAACAAGCTTTTTTTAAGGAAAATACTAAAATCCAGTATAAGTTAATCTCCTTGAACACAGATTTACCATAAAATGTGAGGTCAGCGTAAACTGGTTTTTTTATAACGCTGTAAAAAAGGTACTGTTATTTGTTTGTAATTTTGAGGCGATCACCATTCAGCCAATTATATAATATCTTTTGGTAATGTCTCGAATTCGTGCTTTTTTCCACATTCAGCCTATTTTTCATCTATTTTTTTTGGAAGTCTGAGCGATAATCATATTTATTTTTCTTAAAGATTCTTCCGTTACCGCTGCCAAATCAAACTTTTATCAAAAAATAAGCCTTTAATTATCTTTTTTGCTGTACTTTAACCATTCTTCTTAAAACTCCCACCTCGATATCGACACTTTTTTTTATTTAAAGTCTTAAACACGAAACAGCACGAGGTTTCTAATATGCATTAGTATAAAGCGTATCAATGAAGCTACTAAAAAAAAATACAGCCTGGGTAAATCTAAGCTATCCATCCAATCGAAAGTTTAATAAAAAAAAAACCGTTATAGAGTGCATATATCCTGGCTATGGAATAAGAATATTAAACAGTTTTAATTTTAAAATGTACTACTTACCATCTACTTCACGATCCATCACAAAAAGAAACACAATTAGTATATGACTCCCTGTAAGATACATTCAAATGCAACTCGAAATAGTGAATGGTTCCGCTATCGATGATATTGTTACTTTGACGTGAATTACAAATTATTTGGGGGTTGTTGCACAAAAACAATGCGGGGATCGTTACCTCGGGAATGTTAGCTATCGTTTTAGCTAGGGCAATATAAGAAATTGTGTGACCCTTTTTGTCCAGCTAGATCGGGCTTTTGTCGCACTGTGCAGCGAGGCGTTATCCGCGGTATTGCTGTCTGATAAGCGCTTATAATTTCTACGTTTAAATCTAGAGATAGGTACAAGAAAATACGATAACAGGCGTCAAGGGAAACAAACATGGTTGATTTGCACGCTGACGCTTAGAGGGAAGGTTTTTATGATATCGTGAAACCCTCCGAACTCCGAAGATTCGGGTCAATATACCGCCCTCGAGAGCGGTCTAGTCGGGTCCGTTGCACTTTCGAGCCATCATGTACAGATCGCGCCAGACTTCTATTCCACTGGGAACACTGCATCGATTCGCGTCACTAGTACAAAAACTGACCATGCGCGAATCAACTTCAGAGTGGTATTGTCTTGCCTAGTAGCTTAGGGCGTCGACTCGTGATCGTAATGATCTTTCTAACTAAGTACTTTACCGGATGCTCTCTCGGTGAAGGCAAAACATCGTGAGGAAACCTGCACATTCGAACAGTTGAATCTGTAGGAGGGTAAATGCACAAACGATCCTAAAGGGGTCGAAGTGTGTCCTAAAGGGCCAAGTGTAAGTTAAGATAAGATAACTTTAGAGCGGACTAGAAGTTTCGCGTGATTTGACGATTAATTCGGATGATGGACAAACGTGCGGTGTCAGCATAAGAATGTGAGCGTGCTTGCATAAGAGGGTGATGATATTGTTGCAGGCAAGCTGATGTGCCGCGCCTGCCACCTGGCGGCCATCGGCGCGGCGGGCCCGGGGCAGGCGCCCGCGCCGCGCCTGGCGCCCGCGTCCTACCAGTACATGGGCTAGCTCCGAGGACCCTTCAACTTACACGCTAACGCCACTGTTGCTCCCATTATTTCGCGTCGCTTGGCGTTTGCGCGCGAATCGCTCGCCTGCATACTGGGTAAGACCCGTGCGGCGCTGGCCGCCTGCTCGTGGCCCGCGCGCGCTGCTGCAAACAATGTTCTTTACGCCGTGTCATTATATCTGTATTTGCCTTGAGGCTAAGCGATGCCGATGCCGCTGGATGTTCACGGCAACCGTGAAGCCGTGAGATACATAATACGCACGCTTTTCCAATATATTATATGACAAATGTCAGACAAATTACATATGGACTGGCCGAAATTAGGAGTTTATAATTTTGGTTAGTGTGTCCAGTCCAAAACCTGGAATTTATACAGTAGTTAATGTGAAATAGTCCACCTAGGACTGGTTCAGTGAGGTGAACCTCACGACAAATTTTAGCTTTATCTTTTTCTTTCATAGAACTGATATTTTATCTGAGTATTGGATTAATCGGATTTAACTTTTCAACACCACTTTTACCGTTTTCGATATAGTTTGATTGTTAAAGTTTAATAGTAAATCCTTTACAGTTTTGGGACAGTAGACTATCTTTACCAAGTTATAATTCGTGTGTTGATAGTTATTATATTAGTAGTTATAGACATTAGCTATTATTGATGCACATTGATTTGAATTTTGTCCATTATATTTAAGTATCATGGTTGCCTAAGAAGCAGTGCTGATTTGCCTACAGTTGGCGAGAAATAAAAATAGCTTAGCCAAATTAGCACCGCCTAATACGATTACTATTTATTAAGTTTTAAACTAAACAAGGGCCTTGATTATCAAAAGATAAATCCTAGTATAAAAATGTGTTTAAGTATTTTATAAGTTTGACACACTTTGGTAAACTTGATCCTTAAGGGCAACCACAGACTACCAGCTCGCCGGCCGATATTAGTGTGACAATTTATTCGAACTGCCATGGTGTGGCGTGCGGTGATATCGGACAGTCCGACGCCTCACGACCAAAAACGCTATACAGTAATTTTTGGGTGGCCGGCAGGCCTGATGATCATCGTCACTCTCCGATCGGTCGATCTCGAACTGTCTTTTGAAAACTTATGTGTTGTGAGCGACAGTTTTAAAAGCAGGCCGTCGGTGTATTGGCGTCGGTCATAAATCGTTTAACCTAACAGACTTGGGACTGCAGGTAATCTGTTGGTCTTTGATGCCCTTTAAAAGTTGGATGTGCAGCTTTTTTATATTTGTTGCCAAAGTTTACTTAACTTGTGGTAAAATGGCGAAGTAGACTAATCCTCTTATTAATAAACGCTTAATAGCTTGTTAAGTGTGCTTAAATATGCTCTGTCCTAATCTGTTATTATGAAATTTGACGGTATAGAAGCTTTACATCCACATCTCGTTAGGACAAGATAGCAAATACGACCAGATCGCTTTGCGACTAATTCTCAAAAAGTTCCGAGTTGCGACATGACCACTTCGTTTACGATAATAGGTAGGTTAAGTTCGTTAGGTAACTTCAAATGCCCAAAGGGCAAATTGCCCAGAAATAGGGGAATAAGATAAGAATGACTCGAGACTTTTTGAGATGTAGTCGTGTAGCGATCTGGTCATGTTGCGATCTAAAGTAACGTGTGAAAAGTGCGAACGATGTAAAAAAAATAGTACTGTTTGACACATAACCTCAAATAGTCACCAACCGTGTTTTTTATTAATAGTAACGTATAATGAATACTTATTTCCTCTTAAACTTAATATGAAAAAATGATCTAGTGTATAAATCGTTGCAAAGACCTCACTTGATCTTTAAAAGTACGTGATTATACAGAAATCATTGTGAATTGGTTCGTTTGGTTTTGTTTACATCTCTTGCAAGTTCTATTGACGGCGACCTTAGGCACAAACCGATGTAGTCAGATCGAGATGTAGTGTCAAAGAGACCGGGTCGTACTAGCTACCCACTCATATGGAGATGTGCACGGAAAGATTCTATCCCCATTTGACTTTGATAGAAAGAGTACTTTAACTAAAATAGTTTATTGTGCGTTTATGAATAAGGGAGAAATGTATATGAATCAATATAATAATAGTTAATTTTAATGTATATCATTATATATCCTTTTGAAATTGACAAAGTTTTAGTGGGGTTGAATATATTTAAGTTGATACAGTTAATACTAAGTAAAAAAGCATAAAGGCTCAAAAAGTAACGATAGCATGATCACATAAATGTTCACTCGTAGCTCCTAGGCAATGTTTTAAAAATCGATAAGGCTTCCATGGGAATTGCGCATAAGGTAATCTTGAATGTTTTTTAATCAAAGATGATATGTGTACGTTGTTAGGGATAGAATAAGTATTCAATCAATGATCACTTCATTACGAGGTAAGCATTACAAAATTATTATTAACTTATTATTTTAGGGCAAAGGTTTAATAAAAAAAGGCAACTTTGGTGGTCGTAATATTTTAAGTACCCATACAATATTTTTGTTTGTCTGAGCCCATTGTGTCGCATGCCTGTTGTAGATGTGATATCAATAAGTTTACTGCCGTGACTCTAGTGCACATCGTGCCGTTCGTACAGTTTTTGATGAATTTGTAATCGGCATCGAAATAGCCATAGTGAAAGAGTTGTTAACCCTCCTGCCGCAGTCGGGTAAAAATAACACCCAATAGAGATCTAAGGATCGTATAACATCGAGTTATGCTCTCTATTTGATGTTTTACTTATGAATTACAATTGTTTAAATTAGCGCCTACGTGATTTTAAGCACATTATTTACACACAATATTTCCGATGTTGAGAATGTATGATTTAACGATTTGGCACATTTCGTTTTTATAATATCGAATATAATGCGGCGTCATCAGGAAGCGATATCGCTGCGTGGAAACACGCTTATCCTCACGCGAACAGTGGCAGGACGTTCTGAGAGGCATTCTAAGTTACACGTGTTTATTACAATAGAGAAAAACTATTTCAGTACAGTTTTCCTAAGAAAACTTATAAGTATCACAAAAACGGACGATTGTTTCTCTCGTTGCAGCAATTATAAAAAAATTGCCTTATCACTTTTATACTTGTTTGAACGGGTAAGAATTTTTTTTTGACTAACTATTTCTGGGTAAACTACAACTTTTCTCTGACTAGTGTAGCTATTTCAAAAACTCTGTAAGTCGGATTGCTGCGGAGATTTCATCATCAAATCCGTTATTAGAACCCACATTAATATAATTGCTTTCATCGTGTTTACATACGTGTACCAGACGGTCCATTCCAATAACAGAAACGGGTTCGAAATAAAATCGGAATATGTTAGTGCTAACTTAACCAAACTTGACGCGTGTTCATTCGAACATAAATGAGATAGAAATCGTACTTGAATAAGACGTGATTAAATTTAGTACTACCTATTCCGAACACTGAACATCGGCCATTGTGCCACTAGGTGCGGTAAATGTAGCTATGCATTTAAAATGCTTTAAACGCCATATGTTTTAAACGGCAGCACACCTGGTGATCCAACTTGGTATGTGTATAAATTAAAAATTAAATGGTGAAATAGATGATACATTATTAATGATGGCGCCATAATACATTCCAGATATGTGCTGTCTTGTTGTGTACTTAATTTTAAGTTGTTTTGTAATCTGTAAATATTGCTGAGAAAAAATGTGATTATTTTATAACCCCTTTATACAAAATAAAAATGATTTGTTAAGGAAAAACGTTTCAATATTTAAATAATATTTAAACAATAAATCATTCAAAATGTCCAATAATATTTCAATATAAACACTTCCTATTCCATAAGTTACAAAACTATAAACTGACAAAACATTTTTGGCTTGTCTCAATTAATAGTTAGTCTTGAGATAGGTACCAGCTTCAAAGTAGAATTAACATTTTATTGACCAATACATTGAGCATACCACAAAGACCGAAGTAAAAAATTGAGACTAAAAATATGACCCGCATTGCTAATAACAATAATAGTAATAAATAACACGTAATTACTGCAACAAGTTTTGACGTTTTGAACATCTTAAGGAAAAATAAGATATTAACGTAGCGGACGCCCAACAGTCTGCTTTCCAAAAATGTTGAGTTGGCGTTTTACGTAAGAAAGAAAGAAAGGCTTATTAGTTTAGTTGGTTACCAAATAAGACCGAAAATCAAAGCCGCGTTATCTGGCGGTAAAGGGACTGGCAGAAATTAGAGAATATTGGCAAACGCATCACCAATAAGAGTGAAGCTCTTATAATTATACAAGATTGAAATGTCACAAATGAAATAATGAAATCCTGAAATCATGGATACGGCAAAATTATATTTAGTTGTGGAGTTCAAAGGGTTAAAACTAATACTTATGCAGTATTTCTGTCTGTAAGGTCAAGCGGGGCTATTCCGACAGAGGGGTTAATGCGTTACTTAATTTTATTCAAGGGCATTCAACGTTTTAAAACCATTTTTGCGTCCTTTTATAGTAGTTTAAATACCTCAGTTTCTAAAAAAGGAAGCAAATGCTATAATTTGTATAAAACGTTGAATGCGGAATAGCCCCGCTTGACCCTTATTATAAAAGGCCTGTAAAAGGCACATGATATGCACATGACACAAAGTTGAATAAATTATTTTTTATAACAAACTCAGAGTAACTCATAATTTACATTGTGCTCTGCAGAAGAAGTGTTAACACTTTCTCATACCACACAACTTAACATAGCTAGTTCAGGGATAAATATGGAGTTTACTTTGGGTCTTGACTACGTTTTCTTGACTTTATTTTTGACATTTCTCATTTCGGTTTTATACCGGCGCATTTCCTCGACGACCTTGGTGCTGTGCTGCTTCATCTGCTGGCGGCCCTCGGTGAACCGGTCCTGGAAGGTGTCGCGGCGCTCCTGCAGCATCTCCTTGAGCCGCTCTCGCGAGGGCACCGGCTTGATCCACCCCATCGCTGTCAGTCTTCTAATAGCAACGGTTGTTCCACCTAAAACACAAATTTAGCTTGCTTTCATTTTAATAAATTTAGGCATTTGTCCCTTGTGTCAGGGATACAAGTGCCTAGGAGGTGGAACGGAGAGATTTATGGACAACATAATGGTATTTGTGCACGCTGCATGTAGCTGGAGCAAGTAAAAGCGTGGGCTATTTAAAGAGCTTTTTTTGTTTTGTACACATATTTTGTTTGGTATATTTTTTCTCACTCTCGCCGTCCACATGTGTACCACATCTGTGTACACACATACACTTGAGCGAGCAGTATGCTTAAACTCGATGCACGATCGTCTAGTCGCTGGACCTGCACAAATTCTTCATACCTAATTTAACAGATGGCGCTACCAGTCGATTAGATCCACACATCGCATAATCGTTATGTACCTCGCGATTGCATATGGTTATCGTGGAGAACACTTTAAACCTCCGGTTAGGTACTGTTGTTTACCTGCATTCGTGCCTCGATATGCGCAAGCTACTAGCACTGTACAAGCAACATAAGGTTAGTAATTAGGTCTTGGTGGCACCTTTACATTAATTGATTTATATGTATAATGACATTAATGACTGACTGTTAAGTTTCTTGCGGCGCATCTTCTCAGCAGCAGTCTCGTCTCGGGAAGCGCTGGCAGATTATTGATGTGTAAAATTGATTTGTAAAATTCTTTCACTATTTTAAAGGTACATTAGAGTTGGCTTTAGTAACCTGCAGCACGAATTCGAGGGTAAAAAGAGTACGGGAGGGTGGGGGGAGGTGTGGAGAGTCTCCCCATAAAAAGGAAAGATGCTCAAAGAAAGCGACTTTTACCCCTCTCATCAAAATGGTGGTTTTTACACACACTCTAACACACATACGCGCACGCACACACACCTTCATGAAATTTAGCAAATTTTATTTTGATATAAACTCTTTGTTGTATTCATTTGTTTTAAACTGTTTTTGTAGGCATAATTTATTTATTGCACTTGTATCATTGACTCGATACACCCGTGTCAACAAGTTGAGGGCAGCTTGATTTATGTATATAGATCTTCCTATACTAGAAATAGCTTTGGGGTACCCCAGGGTAGCATTTTAGGTCCCCTGTTGTTTCTTATTTACATAAATGTCCTACCTAGTAGTCTCACTCAAAAGTGCATTTTATTTGCCGATGACACCTCCATTATTATAAAAGGCAATAATCTAGCAACCTACAATGATGAAATAAATAATACACTGGAGCAATCAATAAATTGGTTAAAGAAAAACAACTTAAAAGTAAATGTTGACAAGACTAAGCTAATTCAGTTTCGCACTTATAAGGGCAAACCTCAACTGTTAACAGTAAGTTTTAATAAGGAATCAGTAGAGTAGGTGTCTCAAACCAAATTTCTAGGAGTGATGCTTGACTGCAACTGCAACTGGAAGGCTCACCTGGATTTAATCTGTTCTAAAGTCAACGGTTTCGTTTTTGCCCAGAAAAATAAGACAGACCGTATCAACACAAGCAGCTTTAATCGCGTACAACGAATATGTTGATTCTGTACTTCGCTATGGTATAGTTTTGTGGGGAAATTGCGCAGGCAATGAGAAAATATTTTTGGTTCAAAAACGCTGTATTAGAGCAATATTTAACATA
Source organism: Acleris sparsana (assembly GCA_923062465.1). NCBI lineage: Eukaryota > Metazoa > Arthropoda > Insecta > Lepidoptera > Tortricidae > Acleris > Acleris sparsana. The sequence continues at coordinate 7,130,771 of OV281286.1, forward strand.
AGACAGATTGAGTCATGCCGCCCATACTTTATGGAACATAAAATTCTCACTGTAGCGGGTTTGTATATTTTAGAAGCGTGTGCTTTTGTACACAAGCACAAAACTCTTTTTACTAAAAAGCAAGACTTATGCAGTCGCACAGTTCGAAGCCAGTACAAGCAAAAACTGTATAAGCCTTTGACTAAACTAGCCCTTAATTCTAAAAACTCGTATATCATGTGCATTGAAATTTATAATAAGTTACCTGACGCTTTGAAAGAAAATAATCTAAGTAGATTTAAGAGAAAGACAAAGGAATGGCTTACAGATAAATGTTTTTATACTATTAATGACTTCTTAATATGATTGTTATCAATATCTACTCAATTTTATTCAATTTTATTAGATGCGACAATATTTTTTTTACAAATTAATTTGACCTGTATAATTAATGTAGGTAGGGAAATGTGTGACACCTGAAAAGGTAGAGTTTGGTGTTTCCAAAATATGTGCAATATTACAGTATCTTTGTACTGTACCTAAATTCCACACAATAAATGATTTGATTTGATTTGTAAGACATCACTTCACTCGCTTCGCTTTACAATTCGTGCTCCCGCCGTAATCGCTTTCCAGTGACTTTGACATTATTATTTTATCGTAGAAATTTATTGGTAAAAATACATCAACATTTTACAAAAACAAACGAAATAACTTACAAACTTACTTAAAACTACACTAATCTAACAAACCGCTACAGAAAACGGCAGTAGGCATTGTTCCCAAAAAGCTGGCAGAATTGCCACGTTGAATGGCAATGCTTAGTCTTTGTGCCAAGTACAGGCCAGTATTTTGGTCACGAGTTGTGTTGAAAATATGATGTGTTCCTCGTCCCCACGGGTCCCAACGGCCCTAAAGTTTCGACCCCAAAAGGCTCAAATATGTAACTTCTATCAAGTTGATTGTATTTGTTATCAGTCTTGGTACTTGTTCCGGGAAGGTGTGACGGCGCAAGGGTGTCCACGCAAGTGGCATCCCAAACCAACGGCCGGCCCAACTTCCACTGAACAAGAGTCATCCCATCAGGTCTTTTACCATCTTTCCAGTGACTCATTTGAGCGATTTTAAAATTGTTACGCCGATGTAGTAGTATGGCGTTTCATTTTCCACTAAGAGCGAAAGAGGAACACGATTGGGAATGAGACAGCGATGCGCAGGACATTCCAGACCCGTGTGCTAAGCACGTCGCCATTGTGAACGGAGCGAGCAGGTAGTAAGGCGTAGAACTTTGCAGAAACGAATGGTCTCGGTCGTCCTGAGCAAACTACATAGATTGTTCCGGAAGATCCGGTGAATGAAGGGGTTCTGGAATAACATGGGAATTATAAAAGGCGGACCGCGGTTGTGGGCACAGTCAAACGCACAGAAAAAAGCTGACTTCTTAGCAGAACCTGTGCCTGCGAGCCGTGACGAATGTCTCCCGCTACATGAGGAACGCCACGATCCAGAGGGACCTTAAGGTCGAGAGCCTGGACAAATTCATCGGACGCCTTGCTTCGTCGATGTAGGCGCGAGCGGACGCGTCGCGATTCCGACACCTGAGGGATATCGCGCCACAGCTCGCGCGTCCCCTGACGGAAAGGCTTACCCCCGCGATCGCGACGACGTCGACACAAAAATGAACCCATGAAGACGCTGCTCAGCTTGTAGGTCGCTAGCCGGGCCTTCCCAAATGGGGTCTCACCGAGCTGGCCCGATCTCGCGAGCAGCGTAATTCATCCGGACAAGACCCCTCCCTCTCCCCCCTACCCAAAATCCTCTTCCATCCTCACATCCCAGCAGCCCGCGCCTCCGGCGCCCGATTCTAGACCCGACCGTTTTATCGGTCGGCGAATAACCCCCCGGTCGGGGGCCGAAAGGTCCGTCACCGGTTCCTCATCCTCCCTAGAGAAGGAGGGAGTGAGAAGTTCACGAACGGGCACAGTCAGTCTTTACTCGGAAAGCGAACAGTGCGAACAAGAGCGGCCTGAGCGATTCGAAGTTTATTGTGCGATAATTAAGTATTTCTTAACGGTTTGACTGTGGGCGTTATTAGTCTACTTTTGATTATCGGTGTATTTGTGCATTTCTATCAGTTACGTAGGTACGTAACATTTGGGTTCAGAAGTTTATAAACGAGCAGAAGGCGCGATATGAATTAAATTCGGAAAGCTATTGGTTTATTGACATTAAAAACGATACATTTGTCGGGCTTTGGTTCAAGCTAATGTGTCTTGTGTGTTTGAGCTACGGGGTCTTAATTGTTCGCATGGTAAACGGCCAGACGGCTTGACGCTGGTTCCGTGGGCGTGCTTCAACACTGCTGCATCACCTTCAGCAGCGGCACCTGCGCTCCGTATCGTGTGGCTGAGGTGCGAGGAAGCCAAAGTGCTGAAGCACGCGGCATCTCCACGGCAGACTACTGCCCCTAGACCACGAAACCAGCGTCAAGCCATCTGGCCGCTACCGGCAAGCGATTAAGACCGGACACATAGCTTGAACCAAAGCCCGACAAATGTAACGTTTTTAATGTCAATAAATCAAACCAAGACCTTTCCGAATTAAATTCACATCGCGCCTTAGCTCGTTTAAAAGCTTAATTTTTCAAACCTGTACTAAAGTGGACAAGATTTGCACCTTTTTGGAAAGCCTATGAATTGAGGAATTTATTTCGTTGATTTTTACGCCAAGTGTACTTTTTTTTTGGAGTAATCCATCTCGACAGAAATTATTATTTTCGAAAAAATTACTGACTTGTGGTTTAGGAACCTTATATTTCTGAGGTTTGGAATTTTTGCCAAGTGTTTTAGTTTGAAGCATATGCTCATTCATCAGCAATTAGAAAATGCAGTTTTAGTTCATAGACTTTAGACCAAAAAACTGTTTTTTAAAATAGCAAAAAAATTAAATAACTCGTAAATCAGTGACATTAGACCCTCAGTTAACTGGGACAAAACTATTGCAAATTAGCTCTAATAACCCCAAGAATATTTCGAGTTACCTGTCACCCTGTACCTAGTCGGCTCATAAATTCTGTCACAGAGATTTTTAACAATATAAAAATAACTATAAGAGTTTCATAAACCTGTAGTAAACCAATAAAAACCTTATTTTATATAAAATAAAAAGAACCCTAATATGTTTTATTTACTATTGCAATAATTTGGTGTACGAACTTTTAAGCATTACCATTCGGGGCAGGAATGCTTGGGTCAAATCACGCTCGACGACGATACTGATAACGGGTGCAACTTTTGTAAGAGTTCTCGTATTGAGTCAAAATTTGCGTGATATATATAACCAGAACCACGTAATATTGACCAGACTTTTATCTTTAAATTTTTAATACAAATGTTTCCAAGCAAAACTAAACATCCGCTTATACAACGATCAATCTTCAAGTCTCATTAAATCGACCTTACGATTTCACATCAATTTGGAGCATTACGAAAAACACACCAAATTTCGTGGTTCATAATCTGTTTTTGAAGTGTCGATAAAAAATAATGCTGGTCTTTAAACATACCCAGACATGAGAGGCTTCACAAATTATTATTTTTTCCTAGCCTGTATGAGTGTCCCACTGCTGGGCACACTCATACTTACGGGCCGGCATATATAAAAAATCTGAATAATGTTCATGTTCTTTTTATTTTGTTTCTTTGATAGACTAATTACGTAAAAAAAGATCTTACGAGTACTATTCGTAAAATCCTCATCGAGCGATTTAACAAAAATAAAAATCGTTTAACTCAATTTGTTTCAAATTTAAAACATCTTAGTAGGGGAGTCCACGACACTAAACCTAATACGATAAAACTACCGGATGATACATATATATACAGGGCGTCCCACGGCTATGCCACATGGAAGGAAAGTACCTTAAATATTGTAGATGGAACATTTTACTGAAAGAAGACATTATTTGAATTTAAAAAACAATTTAAACTGCATTCATAGATATTTAAATAATTACATGGTTGAACCGGGAATCGAACCCGTTATACGTCGCATTACTGTGAAAACCTAGCAGCTTCAATAAATGACAACGAGACGAATTGTGAAGGAAGCTAAAAAAAATAGATCGTACTAAGGGAGCTGGGCCTGATGGAATCCAGCCAATATTTATTTATTCGTGTGCTTTAGAGTTAGTTCGACCTATGAGTATATTGTACAGTAAGTCCCTTATGACATGCATTTGAATATTCAGAAATGTGCACATGTAAAGTTTACTAGAAAACAACACCTTTTATGTTCGCGCTACTGTATAGGAATGGACAAAATTCATCAATCAGACAACTTTCGTAATCCGGGTGTGATATTTGACCAAAAGCTTACATTCACCCTCCACATTGAAAACATTACGAAAATAGCTACAAAATTGTTAGGCTTCGTAATAAGGAACGCAAAAACTCTTTGCCGTAGGAAAACATTTATTTTACTATAAGGTAGTTGAGTGCGGAGTGTCCTCGAATATTGTAGCGTAGTGTGGGGATCGCACTACGACACTCACTCCCTGCGCCTAGAGCGAGTACAGATACGTTTTCTTCGACATCTGTCATTTTCATTTGGGGTTGCCAGGCAAACAATTTCTTACAAGCGTCGGTTACAACACTTTCACGTGGACTCCTTAAAACTACATAGGAATATCCTGGACACAGCTTGTAAGAAATAAAATTAACCGTCCACAGCGGTTGGAACTTCTGTCCTTTCGTGCACCTTCTCGTTTACCCCGCCATCCTATCACGCCTCTTTGTCCTCCTCTCAGACGAACTGTCCTGGGACGAAATTCACCTATAGCAACGCTATGCAAAGTGCTTAACCTTTTAAACGCCACGGTCGATTGCTGTTTTACGTGCCCGTGACGCCACGGACGTCATATGCCGCAACAAAATATATGAAGGTTAGAACAACTCGCTGACAGTCTGGCGTCCACGGCACAAAAATCTGCCGACGTGAATTGCCGTCTTTGGCGTTCAAAAGGTTAATAGTTGTAGTCAAAAGAAATTGAGTAAAATCAGTTAGTGAATATTTATAATGTAAATATTGTATTTACACATACGTTTTTTTTATTCACTTTAAAACTAAATAATTATATTAAAATAGGATAAATATTTAATAAGGAATCCCATACAGCAAATGTGTTTTTTTTTTAATAATAATATGGACTAGGCCAATTTTTTTTCAAACCCATCAACACCTTTGAAACAAGGGAAGACTTTAATTTTTTTTATTAATTAATATTTGAATTTCAAAATCCCCATTAAAGTAGTTATACTATAACGGGGATTTTATACTAATAATAATACTTAATTACTTTCAACAACCTATTAATAAAATTATCCACAAGTCGATATTTTTAGTAGTAGTATTGCTAATCTCCTTGAATTTATTTCCAAGAAGTCAAATTAAATCATAGATTTGTGGCTTTTCATTCAGGTGTTTCATTCACGAAAAGATCCACACTAAAAAAACCAAACACATATGGTTTTTTTGGTGTGGATCTTTTCGTTATGTTATACATATAAAGATGTATATTATCAATTAAGTGTGTAATTTGTAACTTTTAAGCATTTCATTTTGTCAAAACAATCAATTGATATCAATTTTTGACCAAAATAAGGGTGACACACAGATTTGAGGTTGATTTGTGGTCAATAACTCCATCTCTGCACTGGATATAATTGTAAATATCTCTCTAAATATTAAAGGCATTGATATGCAGTTTTTATGATTAAGTATGTTATTAAAAGAATCATCATGTGACCTCATAAAATAATACCCTTTCCTTGCATTTTTTTTAACATAGTAAAATAAAAACTGGTGGTTAGCTAACTTTTTTTACAAAAAAGAGGGGTTTTCAGTATTAATTATACTTTTATTTTTATTTATATTTTACTTAAGAATCTCTTTTTAATTTTCTTTTTATAAACACCCATTTGGTGCTGTTTAGCTTGTAGATTTTCATAAAATGATAAATGGAAGTGGCACCTTGGCTCTGTGTTCCTAAGGGAATAAATTAGCTGCTGTGGGTAAAATCACTTATTTTGATCTCTATTAACACTGTGCAATGAGGCTTGCTTCCATCACAAAATGCATCTTTTGCCCGAAAATTCGCAATAACAGCTAAGGGTATAGAGTGATCAAGAATTAATGAATCAAGACACATTAAGCTTCATAGTTAGTGTAGTAGAACATGGCAAGTTATGATTTTGTGTTTAAATCCAATTATTAGGAAATTATTACCCGGACACAATATTTTGTTCTTTGTAATCTGTGTATTAATTTGTTTTTTATTAGATAAAAATGATATTAAATTAATTACCAAGAGTGACAGCATATCGAAGAGGTGTTGCAATTTTGTAGAGAGCAAATGTCAGTGCAAAATAACCAGCATTAGAGTCCCTCAAAGGCTCAATTAATTTATCACTGACACCCAGTGACTCCACCAGCGCCAGAATATCTACACCACTGTAATAAAACAATCAAATTTAAGCACCATCAAAATGAGAATATTTAAGAAATGTTACAATATCTTACAACTGAATTACCTTCTTACAACATAGTAGAAGCTACCCATCCAAACAGCTGACGATGCCAGGTGCACAGGAACTAAGACATACCAATAATCTCTGTACATCTGCTTAAACCTTTGAATAAGTCCTGGTTTCTTATCTGTGTCTTGTAACAGTGTTTTAGAAGGATCACTGCCGGGAGACTGTTTTGTACCAGGTTTACAGTCTGGAGGTGGTTGTTTACAGGCATCACGTTCTCCTTGATTGGCGTAGTTTTGGATTTGACAAGACGATACGCTTATCTGCTTAACTTGATTAATTGGCTTCCATATACGGTTATTTTGAAAGTTAATTCCACTAACAAAACATCGCACTGGACACTGCCTGGTTGCACTATGTTGAACAGGTTTGGTTATGTTTAATAAATAATGTGAATTTCTAATAAACATTTTAAGCGATTGTGACATGGTTAAAAAATTCGTCATGTATTTTACGAGTGCATAATACTACGTAGGATTACGAGTTAATGTGATAACAACCTAAGAAAGTGAGAAACTTGTTGAAAACCGTACTAGTTCATTTCATACGTCAACTTGACGTTGACGTTGACATTAATAGTTAATACACAGATTAAAAGATTTTAATGTAAGAGTATCATTATCATAGACATATAATAGCATAGACGCTGTGTAGCCTATTGTCAAGCGTACGAGGTTTTTGCCCTTTGACTAAGTATATCCTAAACCGGAGTCGCAAATGACAATACCAAGAATACCAAGATTGAGGGAGATAGTTATATGGCGTTCTCGATAAGAGAGACAGATAGTTATTTTGTTCTTTGTCATAAACGCGCTTTATAGGGTCCGTAGTCAAACTAGAAACCCTTAGTTTCGCCATGTCCGTCCGTTCGTCCATCCGTCCATCCGTCCGCAGTCTAGCTCAGACACTCTTAGTACTAGAAAGCTGTAAGCTCATTTTTGTTAGAGTCATGTGTACAGCCAAAACTACAATTACTAAAAATCTAAAAATATCTTAAAAGCACATAATAATGAATTTAATAGGAAAACTATCACTACTAAGTAGACTTCATTGGTTCTTGAGTTACAAATGGTTTAAATGTTTATACCTACCGAAAACTGATTTGCGGTGTTGGTCAACTGACTGCGACATACCTACTCGTATGTCGATGTATGAGGATAACAGTTTTCCAACGGCAAAGTTAAGTTTATTGCGAGGTGTTATTTGATTGTAGTAACGGCTTCGGATCGGAACCCTTCACTTAGCATGGTCCGACTTGCTCTTGCCCGGTTTTTATTTTGCTGGGCCCAATCGGCAGGCAAACCGCTGTGATTTCAAATGGTTTTCGTGAAAGTATGTGTTAGAAGCAAGCAAGCAGAAGAAGAAATTTAAGACATGAAACGATCGTTTTCAACGATTTGTTTGAATATAGGTAGTAAGCGTGTGTTGTAATTTTGTTTTTTATATTTGTGAAATGGTGCATTGTAGTGTGCTGTAAAAGCCGCAGAGGGAGAAAATCGGAGAACGTAGCTTTTCATACGTAAGTAGGTATAGTATTTAGCCTTTTCTCAAAGAGATTTTTGGGATTTAAGAGGCCTTAGAATCTTGAACGCTCTTCGGTTCGACGAAATCATTCTCGATAGACGGCGTTAGCGCTCACCGTGTTGGCGCGCTTCCCTAGAGTTGCGTTGTAGGTGTAGTAACGCGGACTAAATAATCTTGATAATTTTTCTTAGGTCTTAATTTTTAGGTTTTCGTTTTCTGTGATTTTGTGTTACTATAGCAGGTCCGCGGTGCACCCCGCATATTAGGCGCGAATTAAGCTACAAGGACAGTCACCACTGTCACCAGCAATATTGTGTAATTCGAAATAGCGCCCACAAAATATCAGACAAGTCTGAAAAACTGTTGAGCTCAGAAGTAGCTATACATTTTAGTGTCATGTCAAATTGCAATAGTTGGTTGTGTATTTCAGTGCAAAAAAAACTTTTATTTTGGGAATAACACCAATGAATAAGAAAGACGCGACAGAAATAGAGACAGAGTTCGCCATAATCTCCTAAACGCTGTTTCGTTCGACAGACCACCTTAGTAAGTGTATTTAAAAAAAATAACTGTACTGCTTATAGTATATTCGATAATTACTTTAAGAAATTACTTATTAAATTATTGAAATATAACTACCTACATTTTTGTGTAATTTTTGGGTTGATATAACACCCCGGGATTATACTCGTATATACGGGAAATAATTATGTCTATTTGTAAGTGCCCATAGATCTTTATTTAAAAAACGAGGTGAATTAATACGCAGACAAACCAGACTTAAAATTATGAATCTACTTTATAAATCAATGAAACCACAACGAGTGCACTGACATTTTCTACTACACGAACCCTTCCGATTTCCCCCGAAACCCGAAGGGTTTTCTAAGAGCTCACGGGCTGGACGTATTTTATTATTAGATTAATTATTTATTATTAGGTTCTTTGTTACCCTCACAGAATAGTTGATTTACCCCCGCGGGGGTAATGACCCCCAAGTTCAGAACCACTATGCTCAAGTTAGTATTAATTTAAATCTCCCACAGATACTTGACGTTCAGGTTGCGAAACTGGCGGAGTCAAGAGGTTCATGCATCCGCCCTAGAAAATAGTCCGGAAGATACTGATCGCGCCCGTCTTCTCGTTGATTCAGCAGGCGAATCGGGTCTTTAGCTCCACGCCCTTTATTCCCGAAATACAGGTACAGTCTGGGGCGAGAGAGCTGGGACTGGAACAACCATGACCTTTCATGTTTTAGAATCGCGTTTGTACCGCCCCGGCACAATTAACGATCAGATCCGTCATTCGCTTGCCACCGCCACTGTACGTACTGCAGCTATACGGTTAGGGATGACGGTCGGTAAGCAACCAGATGGAGCTACATACATTGGACCCGTGGAAACTGGGTAGGAAACATTTACCCTTTCCCACATCCAGAAGAAACGTAATCAGGCCGGTCCTGACCGAACAGACCTAAAGCTTGAAGCATTCATAATTCAAGTGACAAGCGGTTCGCCAGCGGCTTCGCCCCGCTGCAAATTTCCGACATTGCCGGTGGATTTGCTTTTTTTTCTTTCATTCAAACCTTGTCCTGACAATAACGTATGCAACAAGAAAGAAATCGACCAAATCGGTTAAATTGCGTGGTTACTGCCACTCTGTATAATATACCTCAATGGTTAGCGTAAGAAGAAATATATACTTTTGTAAATCATAAGAAAATGAGAGGCCATCAAAGTATTTTTAAGATTTACTCACTATTTCATTATAATCAGAACAAAAACAATACAACTTGGCAGACGGGTTGTTCACGCAGCGGCTCTGTTCGCCGTAGCGGTTGAGACGCGTGACGACGCCGAAGGCGGCCCACTGTTGCGGTCGCTCACGCCGCACCTGGCCCTCGAATATTCCGCCGCCAGGAGTGGTCTCCATTATTACGGTGTATGTTATTTTTTCATTTGTTTCCTTAAACTCGGTAACGCTTAATACTTTACGAAGCGTTAATTTATGGCACTGAGAGTAACTTTGTATGTTTTCGTTAATGTAAGCTAGAAGCTCAGAAGCTGCCACCGAGGCGTCGTGGCGCTGTGCCGGCACCGCGGAGCCAACGCTGCAGGCGCACCACTGCTCCGCGATGCCGGCCGACGCGCAAGTGCGGTTCCCGGGCACCGGCAGGAACAAGCTCAAACTACGCTCTCGGTGCCTGCTCATTCTTCGAACCCTTTTTATTATACTACTTTTGCCCAAAGACGACGGATTCACTAGATCTTCTAGGGTTCGGAACACATCAAAAGGCGTAACTAACCGGTTGCTGTTATTTCTAAAGTTATGATAAGCATGTTTATATCTCATTTTGAAAACTTTAGGAAAAAGAATCGTAAATATGGGTAAGCGTGATTCTAAATGACCTTGTCGAGTAAGTACGCCTTTGCCCCATCGTGTGCCGTGGTCGCTCAGAAATATTAAAATTGTTTTATCCAGGTACCCGGCATCCTCTAACGTCGTTAAAAATTCAAAGTAACCTTCATCCATTATTCGTGGATTACTAATTAAAAAGTCGTGGCTCACGGATTCTTCCCAAAAGAATGCAAATAACTTGTTATGCTTTAAAATTTGCGTTAAACCTTTGACGTACTTCAAAAGTATTTGGTAGAATAATTGGTTTCTGAGGCAGCGGCGGCGGTAGACGTCGAGGTAGCGCGCGCCCTCGAACAGGCGGCGCGTCTCGTACATGAAGGGCTGCAGGTAGTAGTCGGCGGGCAGCCGGCCCCAGCCGTACTCGTACCCGTCCAGCACGCCGGCCGCGCTGTCCGACCCCAGCGCCGTGTAGAACCCGCCCTTTCTGAACTGCTCCCAAATGAACTCACACTCGCCACTCTTACACTTACTGAACGGTTTGCCCGTCAACAATGGAAACAAATTGGGAAAAGAATTATCTCCTACTTTATTATAACCCCTGAGCTCTATAGCGCCACGTGTTGACAGAAACTTGGTCGTTTCGGGCATCGTCCTTTTAAAATTTAATCTAGATAGGCCTTCCAAGCCGAGAACGAGAACGTTTAAAGTACGTGTATTTATATTTATCTTCGGCTTAACAGAATCTACTGTAAAAACGAAGTAATTCATGTAAATCTCTGAATCAAGATAATAACATTTAACACGGACAAATTCGTGTAGTGCTTTTATTGACGTAAAAAATAACAAACAGTCACTATATGCAATGTTCTGTATATGGTAAAGAGCTGAGAAGTTACTGTAGCAACAGTAGAGCTCGTCTTCGTTTTCGACATTGTAATTAATGTAAGCCACGTATTTTTCTATCCAAATATGTGTCGCATTGGATTCCAGTAGGAGGTTTTCACCGTTGCAGTTCGTGGGCCCGACCGGGCCACCGAGTATTTTAGAGAATTCGCTCTCTTCCGGAACGCCGGGAATAGTGCACCCTTCAGTGACGATCGTGAACGCTCTGTGGCGGTCCTGGGAGCACGACCCCTCGTGGGTGAGAAGGGCACACAAACTAAACGTTAATAATATTAAATATGTCATTGCGGTAACACATCATTATTGATTCTATTCTGTCCCATATTTCTCATAGTAATTAACACTTACACGTAGACGTTCACACTGCTTTTTTAAGCTTATGTAAGTAGAGTTAAGTTGACTCAAATGTAACAAGTTATGTTTGCAAACAACCTTCCTGTTTAGTAAACTTCGCTTTGTGAATATACCAAACATTACTTTGCTTTAAACTAACACGATTTTCAATCATACTAAAGCAATAAACGGTTACAAATAGAGGAAATTAAGACATATTATTATGCAGTATAAAATCTAGTAATTATTTATGAAGAACAAAATGCTTTACACCAGCAGAGTTGTTAAGTGGTGCAAATTGACCGTGGAGTACGACACATTGCTTCCTTTTCCCTAGGAACCACGATCTTTCGCGTGCGTACATGGGGAGTAATAGTACCTATATTACTGCAGAGGCCGGGAAATTGGCTGTTGCGGGACGAGTGTGAGTTGGCGTGACCGAGACGCAGTCGGTCTTCCCGGCTGTATAGTGCTGTTCGCCAACAATGCGAGAAAATATAACACAACTGTTAAGAATATTAAACACAGTCCCAAAATTTCCTTTAAATATTACCTACTCACAATTATATTTATATTCGAAACAGGTGCGATTTAGTACGAAACTGAAATAAAGCATTAAATAAAATAACAAATTGAAACGTAATAAGTACAATTACAATAAAATATATCAAATAAATTCTAATATTTATTACGCGTTTATGTAAGGTATTTCGGAAATTTATTTTTCACCTCAGCAGCTCAAACAAGCAGGTTTTGCTGCTTAAAAACAGTGAGCAAAATTCAATTTTGCTGCGAGCGAGAGGCAAAGTAGCTTTTTAATATTTTTTTTAAATGCCGTGAGCAGTGCTGGGGCTACTCACAACATTCGAAAAAATTGAACTTCACTTTGTTCTGTCACTTTCACTTCGATAGGAAAAAAGCGAGAGATAGTTTAGAAACAACTTGATTCGAAGTTCGATTTTCAAATTCCACACATAGTAGGCCCAAAAAGAAACGCACGTTCGGATGCACACATAACCGTAAAATTGCAAATAAAACTATCTGTTAAAGTTTGAAATGTGTTTATTATAACTATTTTATACAGTAGGTACAATCTTTTTTTTTATTTAATGTTTTGAAGACAAAATTAATGAAAAATAAGAAGTTTATCATGTACAGTCACGAGATTAAATTTGGTACCCACCTTAGGTCTAAAGTCAATCTGACATTCTAAAATAATAAGGTTGTGGTTCCTATAAGTTACAAATGACTTGACATCTCTAATGACATTGACGACTTCAAGCATGTTTTTCTTGAAATGGGTCCCAAATTAACGCTCGTGACCGTATCTACATAATTTTGTTATCGTTTTAACAATCTTTAATTTCGTGACATAAACCGCGGGGGCAGTTTCAGAATGCATTTCAAAAATATAGACAAGGCCTAGTTAGGTTTTTTTAAAGCCACAGACTACATAAAGCTGTATAAAGTTGTGTTTGCACTACGGCATTATCAAGTTGAGTGACAGGTTTTATCTGTTTCATGTTTATTTTTTCCACTTTTTATTTTATTAGTATTTAGCAAAAATGCTTGTGATTGATGCATATGCGATCGTGTTGTTATTTAGTCGTGTATTCACCAAATGGTCACAACGGAAGACCTGCGTTGGCCCTGCCAGCTTCACGCTGTGTTGTTCTCGCTGCTGAGGTGAAAAGTTGTATGTCTCACACGAGACCAAAGTTTTTTACGTCCCGTATCTTTGAATCCCTCGCTACGCTCAGGATTCTAACCTAGAATCACTCGCTGCGCTCGTGATTCAATAATAGAATCCTTCGCTTACTCGGGATTCAAAATCATCACTCGCAGCAAAAACCAACTTTGCTCTCTTGTTGAACAAATAACTATTTCACATCACCTATTCGGAAAGGGGACTTTTCTTTCCTAAATCAAAGGATCAAAGTGGCACTTTTCTGTTCAAGGACCGTTTGTTGCCAGTATAAAATATAAACGCAATGAAATATGAAAATAGTATGCATATAATCGACTACAATTCATTTTTCGTCGTTTAAGTGCATACTATGTGCACATAATTTGTTTCATCACTAAGATCTTTTATTTTCCTCATAGGTGATGTGAAAAGCAGTATTCTATTTTACGTTTCCGTGTTACATCATCATTATCAGCTGAAAGACGTCCACTGCTGGATATAATACCTTCTCCCCGATACGACGGCCGGTTTTGTGCTACTCGCATCCATCGGCTTCCCGCGATCTTCACCAGATCGTCGGTCCACCTTGTGAAAGGCCTGCCAACACTTTGCTTTACGGTCCCCGGCCACCCTTCTAAAACTTTTCCGCCCCAACGGCCACAGTTCTACGAGAAACGCATTTTTTTATTTTAAATTAGTCAAACTATTTATTATTTAGTTTATTTTAAATAAGGTTTAATAATTTAAATAGTAAACCGGAAGTAGAATAAGCTGCATTGACTATTCTGATGACGTAAGTGGGGTTCCCAAGGTGGTAGCTTGGCGAATCGGGCAATTGAACTGAACGGTCATGGAACTCATGGATTAATAATAAGTTTGGTCATAAGCGATACGTTATAATAAGTTTGGATGCTAAATATAATAAGTTTGGATGCTGTGGATTGTTTTGTTGGATACAAATAAAATAAGTTTAGAAAGTGGTCAACGTGTTCGTTATTTCTGAGATAGCTTAAATCTCAGAAGTGGGATTACTACTCAAAATACTGTAAGTACACGCCTGCATTATATTTTTGATATTCTTGCTTCTTTGATTGTCTTTTCAATTCAGGTATACATAACCGTGGACTCGTACATACGAGTACATACATATTTGGAATTTAACGTGTTAAAATTCGTCGTTAAATACATGATGTTTGTCTGTTATTTGCCTAAATTCAAATCATTTTATCCGTTATTCGTTATAATTAAACGTTATTATATCTTTTCCTTTGAAAACTACGTCAGGGGCTCTAACATGGCTGCGTTTATCGCGTGACAGGGTTTGGATAAGGCATCCGTCACCTTTTGACACGTAGATAAGTACGACAGTGACAGGTGCTTCATCCACATTTGACGCGCGATATAGATGCGGCCATACTAGGCCCCAGAGATTGATCAAACGCGGCCGGAAACGCGATCAGTCGGTTGTAAACGTTGCTTAGTTTATTTTTGTTATTTTACCATAGTTTTAATGAGCGAAAGTCTTACGTTAAAGTATATACACTCAGGAGCAAAAATAAAGGGTCAGAGTGCGTTTTTCATACTAAAGAGGCTATTTCGAAGCCTTGGTTCCTCGCCAGGGGATGCTTTTAGTGAATTCTGATGATGAATACCGCGAGCATCGATACAGGACTTCCAGAGTGCCTAGGATACCCAACTGAATGAATCCACGGTTAACGCCGGAATTGTGCATGTTCAGAAAAACATCTAAAATGGCAATAAAATGTAAGGAAATCCAAATGCTGACCCAAACTGTCCGGCTGTGGTGTTAAAGTAGTTTGATTATAGCAAATGGGGCGTCACGTTGACACTTCCGAAACAACCGAAATAACCATTTCGATACGCTCAAGACAACTGAAAAAAATTTGAAAATAGAACTTCGTATTTCAATAATATGTGTCCTTGTTTAAGGAGACTCGATCCGATACAAAATTGCCAATCTATGGCGTTTCGGAACGTAGCAGCGTCGCGTCATCTGTCAAAAATCTATTTAAACCTGCTTCTGTATCCAGGGCATAAAAAAAATAAAAAAACTACGGTTTGTGATTGGCTAGTTTTTAGCCAACAGAACAGCACAGTACTGCAACAATTACGGACGCCGTGGTTTGATACAAATGTCGGTGATTGTATTAATGACTTAAATTATTAATTTTAATGAACTCGCACAAAAAGTATTGTTCACAATAGTGTCATAATCAAGCTTTTTAATCTCGTACCTTACTTAGGCCACTCAGCAAGCTTCGTGGCCTAAACACGATACTCGACTAAAAAGCTCTCTTATTATACAGGGTGTCCCAGGAAGTAGTGTCAAGCGGAAGTCCAGAGGTAGTGCACCTCAAGGGGCATCTGAATCACCTCCATGTATGTTCCGCGATTTTTCGTAGTTTAGGAGTTATGGCCTTTTTTCACATTTTCTATGAATCTGCGACCACGGAGACAGTTTTGGTCATTCTGACTGCAATAATTGAGATAATTGACTGCTTGTTTTTTTAATGTATACCTGAATAGTACGTGCATGTACTCCATTTAAAAACAAAACATGATCGTTGACCGTTTTGTCAAAAAAAAAATAGAATCACAAAAAGTGAGAAAATTTTAACTGTGGTTCAGACTTTGAAGGCCGATTACAAAAAAAAAAACTAGCATAACTTTTTTTTAAAACCATGTTTAAAAACTGCCTAATTTTATTGACTTTCTACCCTATTAATTTTATTGGTCTAGTATTAAGGGATCATGCTAAAAAAAAAATCAAAACGTACGTCATCCGTAATTTTCACTTTTTCTAGTATGGCCAAGTACAAATCTGAAATTAGGTTTGTACTCCGGAGTTGGCATAAAAACCTTCTTGGTGGAAAACAATAACACTGGCCACTAATTTTCAGATGCCATTAAATTAAAATTAAAAAATATTTGTTCCTCGTTTGTTTTTTTTCTCATTCGATCGTGTTTTATTGCATTTACGGTTCGGATTTTGGTTTTCATTGTGATTTTACGACGATTTGGTGTTTCTGGAACTTGGATTTGATTTGCTTTGTGACTTGGATATCTTATTAGTGATTTTAATATGACCTGGCTACATTCTGGATTTTTGATTTGCTTTGTATTGGATTTATTTTCTTTTTACCTTTTTTTTCGAACTGTTTCTGCACATTAATTGTAAATTATTCTCAAAACCATGTCTTTCTCACAAAGAGACTATGCGTTAATGCATTATTACTATGGTTATGCAAGAGGCAACGCATCTGAAGCAGCCAGATTGTACAGGGAGCATGTAGAGAATAGAGGCGAGCCCGAACCTGCATCTTATCCCGATCACCGTACCATTTTAAGAGTACATAACTGTTACATGGAAGGTCGCTTGCCTGGTACGCGATCTGGTCGTCCTTTAGAAATGCATGACTTTAGTTTAGTTGACTTGGTAATGGACGAAGCAGAAAGAGATCCAACGATTAGTGTCCGAAAAATTCAAAACCGAACTGGTATTTCAAAATCAACGGCACATCGCGTACTGCAAAATGAGGGTTTACACCCGTACCACTCGCAAAAAGTTCAATAGTTAAAACAAGAAGACTGTCCTAGAAGAGTAGCGTTTTGTCAAGAAATGTTGCGGCGTCAATCTGAGGACGAAAATTTTTTCAACACTATTTTATGGACTGACGAGTCCCACTTCAAGCGATGTGGGATTTTTAATATCCATAATTTCCATTATTGGAGGATTGAAAACCCACACGCGGCACGTGCGTCTAATTTTCAAGAGCTATTTAGCGTAAACTTGTGGACTGGGATTGTGAACAGACAGCTGATTGGTCCATTAGAACTACCCGACCGCTTGAACGGCCAATCGTATTTAAGATTTTTGCAAGAAGAACTAAACGAATTGTTAGATAACGTGGATTTACTCACACGCAGGAACATGGTGTTCCGAAACGATGGTGCTCCATGCCATTACGCGAGAATTGTAAGAGCACACTTAGACGCACGATTCCCAAACAAGTGGATAGGCCGTGGGGGACCAATCGCATGGCCCCGCGGTCTCCGGATCTTAACCCTATCGACTTTTTTGTCTGGGGTTATTACAAAGAATTAATTTACCAACATGACATTACTAACATAACAGAACTAAGAGCGAGATTGAGAGAAGCGGAAGAAACGATTAAAAACAATAGGTCCGCTTTAAGGCTGAAAGGAATTTTTTTCAGGAGATGAAGAGCATGCATTGATCACGGAGGTCGTCATTTTGAAAACTTTTTATAATTTGGTACGTAATTAAACTACTGGCGTGTATTGTATTTGCTTTTATTTACTTTAAGTAATACTACAAAAATTTAATTAGGAACGAGTTCGATTTGATTTTTTTTTTAGCATGATCCCTTAATACTAGATCAATAAAATTAATAGGGTAGAAAAAACAAACGAGGAACAAATATTTTTTAATTTTAATTTAATGGCATCTGAAAATTAGTGGCCAGTGTTATTATTTTGCACCAAGAAGGTTTTTATGCCAACTCCGGAGTACAAACCTAATTTCAGATTTGTACTTGGCCATACTAGAAAAAGTGAAAATTACGGATGACGTACGTTTTGTTTTTTTTTTTAGCATGATCCCTTAATACTAGATCAATAAAATTAATAGGGTAGAAAGTCAATAAAATTAGGCAGTTTTTAAACATGGTTTTAAAAAAAAGTTATGCTAGTTTTTTTTTTTGTAATCGGCCTTCAAAGTCTGAACCACAGTTAAAATTTTCTCACTTTTTGTGATTCTATTTTTTTTTGACAAAACGGTCAACGATCATGTTTTGTTTTTGCATGGAGTACATGCACGTACTATTCAGGTATACATTAAAAAAACAAGCAGCCAATTATCTCAATTATTGCAGTCAGAATGACCAAAACTGTCTCCGTGGTCGCAGATTCATAGAAAATGTGAAAAAAGGCCATAACTCCTAAACTACGAAAAATCGCGGAACATACATGGGGGTGATTCAGATGCCCCTTGAGGTGCACTACCTCTGGACTTCCGCTTGACACTACTTCCTGGGACACCCTGTATAACACGATTACGATTACGATTACGAATTATAACACGATTATGAAAATAACTATTTTCTACGACTAGATTTCAAATAAAATGCAAAATTAAATTACACGCGATATTTACACGACAATAATATAGCTACCTAAAGTCGCGTCCGTTGCGTCGTGTTTTCGATGTTTTTAGAACCGAAAAAGGGGCGTGGCCAAAATGTTTTTTCTTTAAAAACGCAGAAACATGTTTTCGTCACGGATGGAAAACATTCCCCGCGCATGTTTTGACTTTTGAAAGTTTTGAGTTTGAGTGAAGAACTGTCAAATAGGGCATTAATTATTTAATTTATAATTATTTGCAATGCAGAGGAATAAAGAAAAGACGCTGTATTTTATTCAATTAAATAATAATAAACAAATAACAAACGCGGGGAATGTTTTCCATCCGTGACGGAAAACATGTTTCTGTTTTTAAACAGAAAACATTTTGGCCACGCCTCTTTTCGGCTAGAAAAACATGTTAAATGTTTAAAAACATCGAAAACACGGCGCAGCGGACGTGGCTTAATACGAACGAAGCACAGAATAACAAACGAGCGGGAAACATGAAAAAAACCAAAATATGTGTCTATGGTTAACTTTTTTTAAATTAACTTTTACTTGTCAGGTTTTATAATTAAAAAAGTTTATCTTATGTTGGCAGTGATACACTTATGTAAAAAATCTTAGCTAAAACTTTGAATTCTTTGATTTGTTATGTTGGTAAAAATGTATATTGTTGTAAAGATTTTGTTTACCGCTTAATACTTTATCCTACGTAAACAGAGTATTCTATTATCCCTCTACGTTATCCTAGGTTTAGGAGCTTTGGCAGCTAGGAGTGTCGTTTTGGCTCAAAAAAGCACAAGTGCTGTTATGGGACATGGATTAGATAGACTTTTCTACGGATTATTCTGCGGACATATGCACGTTCTTCGTGACTATAAATGATGGATAAAAGTACAGGAGTAGGAAAAACATGTTATTCTATCTTAAAAACCGTCGGGACCCGTATAAAGTAGCTGGATCCGGAGATATGACGTCAACAAAATGGCGGCCGCTGTATTTTGACATGTGTGGGGTATCAAATGAACGGGAACCAAATGGTCTATAATGCTATTAATTATTATAAACAACAGTAGCTGTGTGGTACAGTTAAATGTAATCTACAAAACCTCACTATTTTCGTTTACAGCCTTGGAAGTATACCTACACTAAAACTATATACCTATATGGCAGACATAACGAAAAATTTATCAGCTTTCTATTAAAATAAACCGGAACTCGATCGGATGAAAAATGTCTTAGATATGCCGTTATTAGAGTCTGGCAAACGAAAGTTGAACCTAGTAGTTATTTGATAGACACACATAGAGATAATGTGTTGCCAATCTGAGGGGTCATGTCGTATGTCAAATTGATATATATCCTATATATCTAAGAAAATTGCGGCTGTTGAGTGACCCTCTGTTATCCTGTCATGATTTTTCATCATGCCATAAAAATAAATATCAATTCAAATCAAATCAAATTCTATATTTTACACCGTTCTCTGTATGTATGTAATTTAAAATTATCCTTTGATGAATTTGGACACTCACATTATTGTGCGTTATGACAAATAATCATTATGACCAATACATACAGGTAATAACTAATAAAAACAACTGGACAAATTACGACTTTTTAATGTTATTTAAATAAGTACATTCTAATTCAAATAAAATAAATCTAAACATTATTAGGCAGTGGGCCATAAAAAATCTACCACAGACAAAAGTTGTAACAAAATAAGACTTTCTTAATTTAAAAAATCGGACTCTACGTTTTTTTTTTACTTTTGGGTATTATGTTCTCACTGGTGACGTAAAAAGTTCTATGTGCAACACGAGACCAAAGGTATTCGCATCTCGTCTCTTTGAACCTTACCTATAGTCCGGTCAATCTAGGCATTGGAAGGTACATAAATTTACAACAAGCTGCAAATGCGTGTAATTGTTCAAAACATAATTAAAAATAACATTTTAAAATTCCGAATCATTGCGATGCCTGGAATTTTTTTTATTCGAGGTCAAAGGTCAAAAATCTCGAAAAAAAATGGTTTTTCGTGATATTCAGCAAAACGGTAAGGTTTATCATAAAATTACCTCAGATAAAAATTGTAGATCATAAAATTCTCTACAAAAAATGTATCAATACTTTTTGTCTCGAGAGCCACCGTTTTTGAGATAGAACGAGTTAAAAAGTTGTAATCGTCATTATATGCACACGTTGGTTGGAAATGATAAAAGCGATTGAAACTAAAAAAAAATAGAAACTTATTCATCTGATTCATAATCTTCAAGTACTTCTTCTAGTTGTTCTTCTTCTTGATCTTCTTCTTCTGCTTCTTGACCTTCGTCTTGTTCGTTTTCTTCATCCTGGGTGTAAGTAAATTCCATCAATAGCGATGTATCGCATGTTTCCTCGTCAGTATCAAACGAATCCTCCACTATTGGTGATTCAGCATTAGAACATGACTGGCCTTGACAATGTGTACATGCCAGAGAACACAACAGTCCAACTTTTTTACAACCACATTTAGCGCTGCATCCCTTTTTACAGTTGCAAAAAATAGTGTTCCAGCAGTTTTTCCGGCGCAGGTAAAGTCTGAATAGGTTCTAATGTATTGTCGACCAACTTCCAACCCCAGTCTTTTGGGTCTAGCTGATAACCAAGCCACACTTGAACTTGGTAATATACCCGGAAAAGATGTTGATGTGCAGCAACTGAGGTTGGAGGAAGACAAGATAATTGCACCTGTTTCTTATTTTTAGTGTTTTTAACGAAACATGCATATCGATACTTATCTAAGCAGGTGGTTTTTTTCGGAGCTCTGTACATAGAAAGGAGAAACCGAATCCCGTTCGTGATAATTTCTTGTTGAGTTGAATTACTTTTTTTGAAGACTTCAGCACATTGAACTAAATCTTAATTAATCTAAATTCTGACATTTTTATTATAAAACTCAAAATAGCACGAAATAGGTTAGATTAAACACGTGTTTTCACTACGGCGTGGCGCTCAAGACTAACGGTATTTTATTTATTGGGCATACTAACACAAAGCAGGTATATAGCATATTTTGACGATTACAACTTTTACAACTCTTTGACTCGTTCTATCTCAAAAACGGTGGCTCTCAGAAAAAAAAGTATTGATACATTTTTTGTAAAGAATTTTATGATCTACAATTTTTATCGGAGGTGATTTTATGATAAACCTTACCGTTTTGCTGAAAATCGCGAAAAACCAATTTTTCAAGATTTTTGACCTTTGACCTCGAATAAAAAAAAATCCAGGCATCGCAATGATTCGGAATTCTAAAATGTTCTTTTTAATTATGTTTTAAACAATTACACGCATTTGCAGCTTGTTGTAAATTTATGTACCTTTACTATTATTTTTTAGTCTAATTTGACCGGACTACTACTCGGGATTAAAAATCAACACTCGCAGCAAATAATAACTTTGCTCTCTTGTTGCCTAAATAATTATTACGGGGGTAGGTACGTATAACTTCGACAAAGAGGTCGATCACAGCTCGGCTGGGCAGCGTTTTGGGAAGCTGCGCATTATATTCTTGTCCAATACATATTTCGCACTTTTCGCAGTGTCTTAAGTCGAACGTCTCGATCAGTGTGTGCGAGTAATGATTTATGGTACTGAGTAGGGCATGCAGTATCGGACCATTTCCAGTATCGGAATTGAAAATCGATATTGAACCTCAATATCGGAAACTCGGAATTATGTAGGGCACACAATATTGAAATATTTCCAATACCGGAATTGAATTTTTTCGGTATTGTGTCTCAAGTTTGGTGTTGGTTTTAAAATAATTATTTATTACTTTATTACTTTGTAACGTTATTTTTAAGTATTATTGTATTTTATTATCGGAAAAAATGACCTTCTGCTGGAGTTTCTTGCGGCGCTTCTTTTTCGCAATGATGGTCTTGCCCGAAGTGCTAGTAGAATCACTCTATTACCGACGTGTAAAAGAGCCCACATGTGGCCAATTTACTGAAAAAATATTTTGAATTTTGAATATTTATCGGAATTGCTCCGTCTAATCCCGAAATTTTAACATAACAATATTTAACAATAAATAAATAAATAAATAAATAAATATTCTCTTGGTAGGAAAGTCATCAGTCGCGTTTCTTCTGTGAAGGATCTCGGAGTCGTGTTCGACACACGCCTTAACAACCATGATTTTGTTAGTAGTCGTTTTAAACGGTTAGGATTCTTACTTCGGAATGTTAGAGACTTTCATGACCATGGAGCTATTAAAGTTTTATTTAACGCTCTTGTGCGTAGTAAACTGGAAGCGTCGTCGAAGCATAATTACTTCTCGAGAATATACAGAAAGCCTTTATTAGGTTTATGCTAAGGGTTTATGTATAAAAAGGCCATACTTATATTAGGTTTTACTCGAGACTCTTGGGTTTAATTCTCTTGAGGTAAGGCGTAACAACAAGTTGCTGACTACTATTTGAGGCATTTTGCGCGGTGAGTCCGATTGTCCCGAGCTAGTGGGGCGGGTTGTGAGGCTGTACGTACCGCAAGTTGCCACTATATGTCTTTGCCCTAAGCCGCGGCCACTGCTGGCGGTCCCGGCAGCGCGCACCGTGGCCGCTACTGCGTGCACTGACGCTTAGGGCTCCTGGCAGAGGCACCCGAATAAGACTTTTATCATTGGAGAGATTTTGATTTGAGTGCCGAGAATGTTTGTGATTTTGTGAGAAGATGTATGTGATAGACAATCGAGTGTACTAATATGTTTTATTTCTTATTTATTTATTTATTATTATTATAGTTTGTTGTTGTGTTCTACATTTGCGACTAATAAATTGTATAGCATCGATCTGGTTTTCACGGCGCAATGAAATTCTGTAATGCCGTGTAAATAAATCAATAAAGAATAAATAAATAGAAGACGACAAAGGTTGCTATCCACGGACTACCCGCTTCTATCAACTCGGCGGAAATCCAAGCCGCCCTCGCTGCGAAGGGATACGCGGCGAAGCACGTGAAATGCATTCGGGCGAGTAGGTGACGCCGAGAGTGCGTTTTCGGCGTTGTTCTCACTGACAACTCCGAGGTGTACAAACTGCCTCGGCTGCATCCGGCCAATCAGTCTGCCTGCTCCGTTCTCCGCAGGCAAAGGAGGAATAAAAGGGCAGGCACAATCGCACCGCCACCTATCTTAAATAACTAACTACGACTAACAATCCCAGCATCATCGCCGCCGGCTCCCTCGGAGGAAGAAGACGCCATAGCTCTACAGACGGCGGACGTCCCCACCCCCAGGACCACAGCGGAGCCGGCAGTTAAGCCCGCGCCCCCCACCATCGCAACTATTCCGAGGAAAATGCCCATGCGGGCCGGAGTCGCGACGGCTCTTACTGAAGTCGCGCTGGCGGAGGAGGAGGAAAATTGTAATCCCACAAGGCAATGGACAAAAGCTATTCCGGGTACAGGAGGAGCGCTACCGGGATTCCTTTAAGGGTCTTGAAGAAGAGAGTCACAGCCGAGGTAGCCGGTTGAGGGAAGAATGGAATATCTTTGAGGAAGGGACGGAATTCCCGTTCACTCTATGGAAAACTCCGGATCGCGGACCCTGGTAGTGCGCGCCTTCCCGCACTCTCGAACACTACCCGACGTCGCCGACGTCCAACGCTGGCTTTCGGCATCAACCACCAGGGAACCCAAAAAATGAGGCCCTGATTCAAAACAGGGTTCACTAAAACGCCCGGCCAAAAATACACTGAACAAATCGCCCACTATCCCCCTCGTGAGAAGATCAGAGGATCGCGTTCATCATTATTTACTTGAACAACGTACGAAGAAGGGCGACCCGAGCGGTCATCTGCGTATTATGAGATAATTGTATGCGAAAGTTAATTGAGTGCTTTAATAGTTTTGCTTTTAAATATCGGAGTATAGGTATCGGCACGAGAGTTGAGGCCACGCACACATTCAACATTGCATGTAATGATAGCGAGGTTTTGAAATTAGTGTTCTTTTTTCGTACCGATAGGAAAATAGCAAACTGCAAGATTGACTAAAGATTTTTCCAATTTATTTAGTTACAATTATTTTTTAGGACAAAAATATCCGATTGAATTAAAACAGATCATATTCCTACTAATATTATAAAGGCGAAAGTTTGTGCGTGTGTATGTTTGTTACCTCTTCACGTCTAAACGGCTAGAACGATTTTAGTGAAACTTTACAATAATGTAGCTTATATATCAGAATAACACATAGGCTACACTATTCCCTCAGGAACAGCGATAAACGACTTCTACGCGGACGGAGTCGCGGGCAGAAGCTAGTAATTATATATTTCATACCTACGTACTAACTGATAATACATATACGCAACATTGTCCAATTAAAATAGTTTTATATAAATGAATATTTATCTAAATGAATAGGTAAAGGACAGATGAATATATTAATCGTAAATTATTTGTTTACTTTAAAAGTATTCACGTATTTGTCTTTTTTACATACCTGCATCACTTCTGCGTCATTATTAGCGTTATGGGAAAATTAGAAGAAGAAATTGAAGCTCTTAATGAAGAGACGTGTCACAGTATTTTGAGAAAAATCCAAGTACAAGAAGAAAGATACAGGTTAATGGAACCTAAGATTGATAGTTTGTCTGACAACCATATCCTTGAAATAAATCTAAATGAATCAGATGAATATACTTATGTCGAGTGACTAGTTTATTAAGTATATTTTTATTTTCTTGATGTTTGTTTTACCTATTTTTCGAAAATATTAATTCGATCGTGCACTTAAATTACATTCACTCATTCGTTCATTAACTACCTTTTTTGCTATTAGTACTCTATGTAGCTGTGTCTGTAACCATTCACCTCAACTCTCGTGGCGATACCTATACCTAATTGTGCATTTATTTAAGTTACCTACCCCCACACACGTCACAGTACGTGATAGATACTTCTAATACCTATACTTATTTATAACGGTGACTTTAAAATCATATCTTTGTATCGTAGCTATTTTAATTAACGTTCTACGTAGTTATAAGTCTAACAAATTTAGAATGCCTACCTCATCTAACAAGAGCCAACTACGTGAACAAACATGCATAAGGTTGGTTTAGGCGTCAAAACCGAGTTTTCGCGGCGGTCTTCCGGCGATCGGCGAAAGCGAAGCGGGAAGAAGATCCACAAGAGATCGAAGAATGAAGGAAAGGAGACTATCTCTATCAGACCGGGATTGTCTCTTCCATAGATGGTCAGAACAACTAGAAGGCCCGGGAGTTGAGAACTAGTAAATGCCGTTTGGCCCATCCTTCGAGAGTGGGTATACAAAAACATAGAGTGCTGTCCTTTCATTAGACGCAGCTTCAAACAGAGCAAGGGTGCTTCGGATAATATCTTTCCAGACTGAGGCGATGGATCAGGGCAGTATTCAAGGGTCCCGAATGTAGGCCGCTCGAGTGTTTCGGGGCGCCTTTAACGGAGAAGGGTTAAACGCTCTATAGAAGACCGGTCCGTAAGAGCAAGCGCCGATTGCCGAGTTAGCGGATACCACTTCCGCGACATAGTCCAAGGTGGGAGGACGAACACCTCAGAGATTTTAGTCAGTGCGAGTCTTACATAATCGCTCTCCCCCCAGGGTCGCTTGGTATCCATATTGGATTTCCCTAAAGAAAAACAAGGCGTCAAAGTTCTTTGATTGACATCAGCTTCTTGATAGGTAGGCACTTAGTCTAGATTGTTAGGTGACCTTAGGTACACGTTTAATACCTAGATCATCAGAGGTGCACGCAATAGCAATACAGTTTGAGCAGAGAGTCTGACACGCAGTGACTTTGGTTGCCGTAGAGGTTAATTCGACTGACCAAGCCCGCGAGCACCCAACGTGCACCGGTGCCCTCGTTGTTCTCGCTCTGCAGCGTGGCGTCAAAGACGCCGCCGCCGGGTTCCGTCCGCACTACCACAGTGAACTCGGGCCAGCCTCTCACATAGGACTTGTGGTGAGCAAGCATTTGTTTTGCATCTAAAATTTCGACAGCAACAAGTTTGTTACATTGTGGATAGTTTTTTAAGAGATTGTTTAAGTGCCATACCACATGTTCTGCAGCTTCCCTTACTTTTAAACCATTTTTTGGAAAAGTTACGCTTCTATGACATGCACACGAATGGTCCTCTATACCTGCTGCTTTACATGTTCTACTCTTAGGTATGGGCAAGAACAGACTGATATTTCGATATGTAGAATAATATTGTTCGCTTCGCTCGATAATCTTTTCATTTTCCACATTATCTATATTTGCCAAATCTGATAAAGTAGCATGCATGTCGAACGGTGTTGTAAGACGATGACTGTTCATTTTAAGATTGTTATAAGCTTTACTATACTTGTTACGAAACGAGTTAGGCATGACAGCGAAAACAAATGGTAGACTTTCCTCCAAACGGCCTTGATTTGTTAATCGGAATTCGCCCCATCTCATACCATGATCACTCACCAAGAAAATAATAGATTCATTTAAGTAACCCGAATCATGCATATTTCTCAACAGATTAACGTAGTCATCGTCCATTACCATAGGATAATTTATAAAATCATGAGTCATACTCGTTTCCCAGAAAAAACCGAAAAGTTTTGATTCGACCATTGTCGTGAGGTGTTCAACGTAGTCTAACAATATCCTGTAGAAGAATTTATCGTTCATACACATTAGTTCGTTGTACCCCGCGTGCCACTCGGCCTGGTGCATAAAGGTGTGCGTGTAGTGGTCGGTGGGCGTGGCCAGGAATCCGCGGCGCCCGAGGTTAAAGTTGCCGAGTTTCGCCGAGTCCTCCACCAGCGCCGTGCGCGCGCCCGCGCGCAAGAACTGATCCCACACGAACGGGCAGTTGTCGAACGACGAATCACTGTTGGGCACGCATGTTTCCAATAACTCGGTGTCTGTTCGACCCAATAACATAGGTATCAAATTCGAAAACGTATTATAACCGATTTTATGGTACCCCAACAATTCCACTGCGTCTAAATGGTTCAAATAATTTACAGTTTTAGGCATCATTCTGTGAAAGTTCAATCTGGATACTCCGTCTATTCCCAAAATCAAAACGTTGTAGGGCAAACTTTTATTAGAGCTGATGAAATCTTCATCATACCTAGGTTTTTTATCAGTGGCAAACAAAAAAAAAGTGTCGTATACTTTTTGTGTACCGTTACAAATTACCCTGACGAATTCATCTGTCACCCTTATTGAGTACGAAAAGAATTGGCACTCCTTGTATGTGACGCGCCTGTCAGTGTAGGGATAGGTGATGTCGTTTATCCGGACCGAACGGTAGAATGGTTTATAGCAACATGTGAAATTGCCATTGTAACTGACATTGTAAAAATGCATGTTTTGCTGTTGAACCCAGATGTGAGTTTTATTGGATTGCAACAAAGGATTAGCCTTACAAAGTATGTTTGGATATTTTACGAACGGAAGCACTGAATCCTCAAATGGTGTCATGAATGGTATTCGGCAGCCTTTTGTGTGAATAGTGAAATCGGCTGTTGATTGGTATTGGTGTTTCCTTCGTCCGGTGTCCTTGATTAGATCCGCTATGTCGTTGGATCCCGAGATCAAAAAGAGCAGAGAGCCGCCGCCGACCAGCAGCGCCAGCAGGAACAGCGCGCGCAGGCGCATGCGCGCCACCTCTCCCTCTTGTGATGAACTCATGCTGAAATAGTTTCAAATTCATTAAATTGCTTAGACAGACAACCTCCAAAAGAAACCGATATTTCTTTTGCCAATTTCGTATTGATGCACTAGGAAGGTTCATTGAATTAATAGAACAAAAATTGTGTTATAATATTCTGCCGCATTGTTGGAAAAAATCACTATACAACCCTTGGTCGGGAGGGGTGACGGCTGGAATCGTACAAATCGTATTCGCCCCGCAGCGGCTGTCTTCCCGGTCTTTACAGTAATATATAATACCTACCTTGGGAACTGATCTCAGGTTTTATTGGCTACGTTGGAACGCCAGGAAACGAGAGCGCAGACGAACTGGCAAAGCAAGCAGCCCTTAGGAAGAAGACCGCCCCCCATATTGTCGTATTGACAGGGTGCCGATGTCCTATGCCAAGAGGTCGATTAGACAAAACACAATCGAACAGTGGCATGTTATCTACGAGGCATCCGGGACAAGTGCGACAAGCAAGAAGTTTTTTACGGTGAGAGATGCGAACAGCATATTAAGGAAACTCAAACTCACAAACCTTTTGGTTCATACGTTCACTGGTCGCGGAGGCTTCGCCGCCTATCTCCACCGTTTTAAGATCAACCTCGTGTGTCTACGTCCCGACCCTTGACGAGGTCATCTGGCACATTGTCTGCGAGTGCCCATGGTTCTGCATGGAAAGGCTCGACCTTGAGCAAAATACCGGAGTCAAAGTCTTTTCGGATAGCTCAAGCTGGAAATCCCTGCTGGGAATAGAAGCCAATCGCGAAAGCACGAAGTGTTTTATAGAACAAGTGGTACGCGTAGCGTGTTTAAGGAACAAATAGTTCGGTACTCGGACTATTCTGGAAAACGCTACTCTGAAATCTGACACCACGTTAACACCACGGCCACAGGACCCGGGCAGGATCCCACGCCGAAGCAACCCCCCAGTCCTCCCCCAACCTTCCCCCCAAACCTCGCCTTAAAGCCAATCCCCAAAGCACCCCTAATCTTGTGGGATGATCCCTCCGGTTTAATCAATGACCATTGAATAAGTTAAACCCAAAGTAAACTCTAGTACCTAGGCCCTCCATTCCCAGGTCTCTGGAAGGGATTTTCACCTCTGCCCCGTGTTCTAAAAGTAATTAATTAATAATAGCAACCATAAGTAAGGACTTTTGTCTTTAGCCCTTCAGGCGATTACCAACAACAACACAAAAAAAACCTACATTTAAAGTTATTTGGATATTATATTTATCTGGGTTCCTATCTGGCGTAAATAACTGTTGCATCATGATTGTATTTTAAAAAATATTTACCTAACAGACAAATAAACTTGGCCTTTACTAGCCTGAGCTAGAAAATGTATACTTAGGTACATATTACGAAAATATTGACTCTGATTTGTATGTGCTCTCTGAGGTCTACCCTACTTACTTACCCGATTTACCAAATAAGAGAGATCATCATTGCTAGCCGCAGCTTATTAAGTCGTCAGCATAAAGATGATAACAAAATTTAATAGATTGAGTTGATAAAAATCTATTAATAAAGAATAGAAGAGGAGAAAGCACACCTCCCTGGGGAATTCCAGTAGAGAGTTCCGTCCACTTTCAGTATCCGTCCTCAATTCTAACGCGCTGCCGATGACGTTTTCCAGAGAGATTGGAGCTAACCCAGTAATGTGATATAAGATGATAGATATATTAAGGGTCGTATTAATAAACTCATCTCGGCCGAGATGCCCATCACAAGATATGCCAAAGTAAAGTCATAAAAAGCTGTCATTTTTGACGCACCTTGAGACGAGCATTGCAGTCGAGATTTGCGTCGCTAGGTATTGCCTTACGCACTCGCAATCGCAATCGTCTTCAAAGTGGGGGCTATTGCCTAACCCGCTCGCAATTATTATTACTTATGTTAAACTTATATAAAAATAGCTTCTAGACTCCGTCCGCGAAGAATTAGTAATTTTGCCATCCCACGGGATTACTGATTCATTTCGGGATTCAAGGTAGCCTATGTGTTAATCCAGTGTATAAACAAACTCTATTCCAAATTGTATCCAACCAAATTCGTCCATCCGCTTTAGCGATGAAGTAACAAACTCACGCACGCATTGATAATATTATGTAGGATAGGATGTAGATGATGCTCCGGCCGAAATAGTAGTCGACAAAAATACCCTCGGTGCTCGAGTCCGACTCGCAGTTGACCGGTTTTCAGTATTTGTAGTTTTATTAGAGTTCGTACTATGTTCATAATTATAGTCATACCAAATTGTACGCTTGTGTGTTTTGCCGTTTTTACTATACAATATTGTTTTTAATTTTATATTGAAACCGGCAATATCCCAAACAAAGCAAGAAGGACCAAGCGGGCTTTGCCGCTCCTATTTACTCTTCCGGCGCTCACGACACGCTGTGAAGAACTTTGTCGCTGTATAGGTACTTTCATGTAAGTATTAACTAAAGTCGCACAATTGGCATAGACCAAAAAAAAGAAGTCAGGGTTTTTACATTCTAAATCAAAAGAATAGGTAATTTTAAGAGACCATTTCGTTAATTTTGTGTTTGACCCAATAGTTTTGTCTTAATATCTTTATTTATTTAGCAGACATTTTATGGATGACATGATTATTTTTATTTCAAGCGGTTTTCGCCTCACCCGTAAGAAACACCTAGGAGGGCTTCAAGCCGAAAACGAAAGTCAAACAAAGGTTAAATATACTTTTGTCGAAATATCCGAAATAGATAAATGTTTCAAAAACTTAATAATGCAGAACGGCTTTAAAACCTTATTCCTCGAAATGGTTTCCGAATTAGAGTACTTGTAAAAATATGAACAATCCCAATTTGACACTGAACGACTCTTACCATTTAGATGTTTATTTATTTATTTATTAAATGAAAACCAACTGCACAAAATAATACTTGTATAGATAAGTAATACATCATAGAATATATACAGGGGCCATAGAAGTTTCAACCATTGCTTTAAATTACATTTGTTGCTCAAAAAGGAGTAAGTAACCCCATTCAAAACAATGAGACTGGATAACCATTAACAATTATACATATATAATTGTATTATTTTTTCACTTATTCCTATTCTACCTAAACTTTTAAACTAAATTGTTCTTAAGTAATCTATTTACTAAGTATTAAATATTTATCTACAACTACATTTTTTTTTTTAGTGCGAAGATACATCTGTTTGTCTCATAGAAATTTATTCTTTGCATGCATTGTATGAGTAGATGGCACTGCAAAAATGTTAGAGACAAGATTTTAAGAGTATACCGGATCATTTAAAATTTTGAATAGAAACACCTCATCTCTGATCTGATCGCGCCTGAAGAGACTCAATGCCTTAAAGGATTTAAATTTAAATTTCTCTAACGCATTTCTTTTGTATTTTATCGAACGCGTCAATATATACCGAATAATGAGGATTCCAAACTGTAGACGCGTATTCCAAGTTAGATCTAACAAGAGAATTATACAACATCACCAAAATTTCGGGTTTTAAAATCATGAAACTGGCGAAATATGAAACCTTAGAAGTGATCTTATTAATATACCGTAGAGTCGATATACACGCCCAGGTCCTTCATCTCTGATACTTTATTAAGAGCTTGATTATCAAGGGAGTATATAAAAACAAAAGGTCGCGTTTGCATGAAAAAGATATATTGAAACATTTACCTACATTCAAATAAAGTTTATTGCTTTCGCAATACTCACGCAATCTTTTTAAGTCTGCCTGTAGATTAAAGCAGTCAGCCTCAGATATAATGATGTTAAATATTTTAGTATCGTCGGCGTAAAGTAACGCACGAGAGTGATAGAAGCAGTCAGTAACGTCATTAATAAATATGTTGATTAACAAAAGGACCCAAATGCGATCCCTGGGGGACCACAGATGAGATCGGAACAAAAGTAGATGTGTGGCCCTTAACTGCAACTGCTTGTGTTCAGTCGCGTAGGTACGAGGTCAGCCACCTAAACAGGTTGTCATAGATGCCAAATGATTCCAATTTCAAAATTAGCAAGGAGTGCGATGTTAGTGCGTAAGGTAGTACTTAAATGTAAGTGCCCAATTACTTCTTACTTCTAAAGTTGAATAGGTAATAAAGAATAGTTAGTGTATTTAATTCTTTACATGTTTAAATTTCGGTAATGGGTGGTCAAAACATAACTTAAAACCTGACCAAGCCTATTCGGATTAAAGATGGTCAAAAAAAAAATACTTTACCCTAACCGACTGCATTTGGATTTGGATTTGGGTCATACCAGGGAAATCAAAAAAAAAAAACCTAACCAACAGACTGGGTACTTACTCCCAGTATATTACAGCTATTATCATAGCTCATAGCTATCAGTTAATTTATTCGGTACATACTTCTACTCCCCCATTTCAACCCCTTAGGAATATTTTTTTCAAAATCTCCAAAAGTAATATCTTTTAATTTTATGAGTAGTAAAAACCAACCACCAACCCAATACCAACCCAGTACCAATTTTAACGTTACAAACTACAAAAATGCGAAACTGTAATATAAAATTCTACACCCCCCTTTTATCCCTTAGGGGTAGTTTTTCCAAAATAGCTGAAAACGATATAGTGTTTGTAATAAAAGCCTATGTACCAATTTCTACGTTTCTAACTTAAAAAAGTAGAAACACAACAAAATCTACACTCTCCTTTTACCCTGTAGGGTTTATAATGTGAGTACAATTATAGTAGGATACTCGATACGTATTAGTAGGATTTTGGATATTAGCTTCCGAATGCGTCTCCGTCCGCTTAGATTTCGATTATAGTTATTCCCTCGGGAACTTTTTAATATTCCGGGATGAAAAGAGCCTGTGTTATTATAAGATATCTCCATTCCAAATTTCATCCAAATCCGTCCAGCCGTTGCAACGTGAAGAAGTAACAAACACACACAAACATTCGCATTTATAATATTATATAGTAGGATATAGTTAGTCGTTATTCTCAGCGATGTAGGTGTTTTTGTTGCGTTGCGCTTCTCAAATGCGAAATGTATTATGTAATTATTATTTTTTTAAATAAATAGTAATAATAATAATCGCAATCGTTTTCATTTTAAAAGTCGAAGGCGAGCCTGCATACAAAATGTAAAAAATTGTTCCACTTCGAAGCCGATTGCGATTGCGAGTGCATTAGGCAACAGCGAGAGAGTGTACTGTATATTCCGAAAATTGTTTTTTCCAAGTGGCGATTAATACCATTCACATATTTTATCACTTTATTTTTTCTCAATAGCTGCTATTCCCGAAGGACTTTCTAACCATTCGCATATTTTCCCACTATATTTATTTTCTCCTTCTTCCCCACTGCTCAACTGACTACTTAACCAACTGAACTGACCTTTTTTTTATATCAAAATTAAATTTAACAGAGTCGACGGAGCTCTGCGTCAGCGGAGATCCTATTTCTGGGTGGTTTTGGCCCTACGGGCCTGTTGCAAAACTAATATAACCTAATCTTACCTCATATTTATGATAGTTGAGCAGTGGGGAATAATCCAATTAAAAAATAAATGTAGTGGGAAAATATGCAAATGGTTAGAAAGCCCTTCGGGAAAAGTAGCTATTAATCGCCACTTGGAAAAAACGATTTTCGGAATAAAAAGTACACTCTCCCCCAATCCCCCAAAGAGTGCCAAGAATAGCGAGAGCAATACCTATTTAAGTCAACAGAATAACAAAGAACTGCTGAAATCCAAAAGAAACAAACCTGTGAGCTTCTTGTATTTGATTTTGAGATGGATGTCAACGGTGACCCTTATCGGAGCCGAGACGTTACCTTATTTAGGTAAGCAGAGAGATGGCGATTAGGGAATGCAAAAACCGGTAAAATTTCATAACCGGGTATTGTATCGGTTATGGCTAAAAAATAACCGATAACCGGTTATAACCGGTTATTTTATTTTTTCGGTGGGAATCAAAGAAATCATAGTTTAATCATATTTATTATGCTGCATAAATGAAACAGGAGGCTTTGTTTGATATTATTTAATCAACTTTAGTGATAACTTCAATAAAAAATTCTGGATCACTTAAATATTATAATAAACAATCAAAATGTAATCAGTTATAAGACTTATAATTATAAATAAGAACATTATGCATAAATATTTATTTTAAGGTTTGAAACACTGAAAATAAAGTCATAGAAATAACATTATTAAGAAAAAATTGCCACAACTACACTTCACAAGTTTCACAACCTCATTATTGAATTAAATAGTGAGATCAATATAACAATTTAACAAGTGACAAAATGTCATGTATTCATTAACAATCAACGTTTATAATAAAAGTGGTAAGATAGAGTTTTACTAAGTAATATTAATCTTTACCTTTTACAGTCTTAAACACTAAAATAAAATTGCAAACAATAATAACTTAATCATTCATACATAGGAACTACTAAGTACTCGTAACTGGACTTGACTTGATTAGCTTAGCAGTTATTTGTTAGATAATCTGATAAATACAATAAAATAATGGTAAAAGAGGCTCACATCAGCCTTATTAGAAAGTCCAAATATTTATGATCTTTGCTTTTAACAAATTAAAATCTAAAAAATCAACATACTATATTCATAAATAGCTATTTGTGAGTAAGAATATAAGATCTTAAAAACATCAACGCATCTAATGTGGAGTCACTTAGTCTTAATCGTAATTTACTACAGAAATACCCCGCAGTTGAAAATGCACGTTCAGCTTCTACACTGGTGGGCTTAACTGACAATAACTGCTGGTATGCTTTAGATAAAAACTTTCCTCGCTGACCCCAATTCTCATGTAAAGCCATTTCGAACAAAACCATTTGTGGTGTGCAGTCATGTTCAGTTACAGAAGTTGATGCCGCTGCAGATGCTGCTGAAGTTGACGGCGTAGAATCGGCTGCCAATTTATATAGCAGCTCATCTTTAAATGTTTTAAATGTCAAATTATGTGGTGTAGGTATATCAATAATATCACGTGCATCATTTGTGGAAGATACAGCCGTATCTGTACCTAAGGCGGCAACTATTGTGTTTTATAATATCAGGCGTAGGCTTTTGAAAAAAATGAAAATTTAAATTTAAAGAAATAACCGAACCGAACCCGGTTTTGAATTAAATAACCGGGTATAAAAATTATCCAATATAGGCGGCTATAACCGGTTACACGGTTTCGGTTAAAACCGGTTTGCATTCCCTAATGGCGATTAATAAAGTGTTTAATTACACCTCACACAGTATTTTCTCGATTAGTATAACCGTATAATTGATGCTATAAAAATGCAAATTACCAGTTGATAGCTTTTGCTACTGTGACAGAGACCGATACCAGATGAGAGACAGACACCAAAGTCAACCGTAATGGTTCCTTTTTTAGGGTTCCGTAGTCAAACTAGGAACTCTTATAGTTTTTTCATGTCCGTCCGTCCGCAGCCTAGCTAAGAGACTCTTAGTACTAGAAAGCTGTAATTTGGCATGAATATACATATTAGTCACGCCAAAAAAACTGTAAAATAAAAAGTTGAAAAAAAAAATTTTTGTGTACCTCCCCTACAATGTAACGTGGGTTTTTTTTGTCGTCTACGTCGGTGTCGTTGGATATGGTTCCGTTTATAACATATTAAGCTTTAAAGCGCTAATTTTTGTTAGACTCAAGCCCCCCCCCCCTACAGTCAAAACAACAAATACTAAAAATCTGAAAAATATATTCAATGAAAGCGCACATAACGAATTTAAAATAAAAATTATCACGACTAAGTAAAGATCGTTGTTTTTTGAGATACAGGCGATTAAAGTGTTTATACCAAATGACTTTAAATAGAAAATTAGTTATTACTTGTTGTTTTTATTTTTGAAGTACTTGGCGGCTTCGGAACGGAACCCTACACTGAGCATGGTCCGACATGCTTTTGCCTGATTTTACCATTTTGGTGGGGCACCCTAAATTGAACAGTATTCGTAATAAATACACAATACCTACAGTTGAATCAGAACAGTCACCTAGGAAACTATGCCAATTTGTACCTATTAGAAGAATTAACAGAAGGGTTTATTTGCAAAAACGTACACTGTATGTACAAGACCATAGATTTTAAGAAGAAATATAGGTATACAATTGTACCTACTTACTTTAAATTTGTTTCGGTGTTTAGTTTTGGCACATTTGTTTTAGTTCAGTTAAATTCAAGACAAAATATTATTTCAGGCAATGTAAGTACAGTTTTTCTCACCTATGCTGTTTTGGAGTAACTAGTTTATAATTAAATTTAAACTACGTGATTCCAATAATTATTTATTTCTTTAACACATGTAGGTAAGGTTGTCTGGAAGAGATCGCTAACTAGCGATAAGACCGCCTGTTGTTTACCTGCTGTTTTTGTTTTAATTTTACTGGACCTCTGTAATGTTTTGTTTGGTGTTCAATAAAGTGTTTTGTATTGTATTGTATTGTAGGTACACTGTCCTATAGGCATGAGGACCTACTGTGGAGCCCGTGTGCATAGCTAACGTATATAGGACATGACTCATATCGTTAGCTTTGCAACTGTGTCGCTGCAGAAGCCCCTCACTTACAAAATTAAAAAAATATTGTTTTGTAGTAAAATGTCAAACTAAACAAACTCAGAAAATATTTATCTACAAGGACGTGTTGTGACGACTTGTGAGTGAGAGCAACAATAATGGCTTAAAATTTCCTAGCATCGTATAAACAGCTCTATAGCTAGTTCCAAATGCCAAACGGGGATAGGTGACGTCATAAGTGTCAGCCTCGTGTATTCCCGGCAAGGACACTAGCGTACCAGCTTTATGACTAGCTTACTAGCATATAAATTGAATTAAATACGTAGTTCTGAATACTCACGAAGCGAGGAATCTTACCACTATCCGAAGTTGAAAATTCTTGTAACCCTTGTGTAAGTTTTTTCTGACATTTCTGGCCAGTTAAACGTATATCTATTTAGAGGTCAATTTCGTTATAAGGGAGGTTTCGGTGGTTTCTGTTTCTTTTCATATCACCTACTCGGAAAGAGGACTTTTCTTCCCTATGCTAGGAGGGATCAAAGTGGCACTTTTCTGTTCAAGGACATTTTGTTGCCAAATTTGATAATTGTTGTTAAGTGCGATAATTTCCTGTTGTTAAATTTGATAATTTCAGCATTTCTAGAATGTGTGAATAATTAAATTTGTTTCATCACTAAGATCTTTTATTTTCTCATAGGTGATGTGAAAAGCAGTATGTGTCACACGGTAGCAAAATTATTTCCACCTTGGGCGTTAACACTTGAATCCCTCACTACGCTCAGGATTCTATTTTAGAATCCCTCGCTACGCTCGGGATTCAATTGTAGAATCCTTCGCTTCGTTCAGAATTCAATGTACGCCCTCGCCTTAAATATGTCATTTTGCTCCCTTGTGACACAATCTACTATTATTGCAAATAAAAACAATAAGTGCCTTATACATTTTATGGATTTATTGTTAAGGTTCCGAATACAATGATGGTTTCGATATTCAGTTTTTTAATGTGATTTTACTTGTTTGATTTAAAGTAGGTATGAAAGAGATTTAAATTATACAATCGGTTTGATACTGTAAAACAATGTGGGTAAGTATTAATATTATTAGCTATTATTATTTGTCTATTTATAACATAATATACAAGTATATTTACAAATCCCCCGTAACGTATTCACAAAACAACAATATTATATATAAATAACTTATTACGAAACTTACATTTATGCATTTAGTTTGGTTTGTTAGTATGCTGCGATTCATACAATCACACATAGCAAAAAAAGTAAGTACTAGGATTATACCTCTAGAAAGACTAAGTAATAAGATACAAAATTACCTTATTAGTAACAACAACTCTATTAAGTGTCAATACAGAAATTAATTATAGTTTAGATTCTGAATGTTTACCAAACCAGTGGGTTCCTTTTTTCTTGCATAAAAAGTATCGATTGCCCGAAAGTACCTTCTTGGCATATCCGGTATCGTATCGTATCGCAGAAATATTTTTAGCCGAATGATTCCTTAGCATAATAGTATAGGTACTTAGCATAACTCTCTTAACGCAATGTTATGCAAAAAATAACTTCCGCGGAATTTATTATGGCATAATTGTACGATAGCATAATATGTAACGAACTGTGAACAAGCATTAATCATAGATTAACGATATTTGAATTTGCCGCCTATTGTGTCGGCCGCCCGCTATCCCTGCGCGGATCTAAGTCCGCGCGGCTCAACCAATCACAGACAAGCTTCTTAGCCAAAACACTTTTTTTATGGCCGCAACACGAAGTCGATGAATCTCTCGTACTTTTCGGTAATAATTAAGTTAATGGACGAATTAGTTGGTTTATGTGTAAGGACTTACTAGTAATTAAAGACGGTAAGTAAAGGTGCTTGTGATGAAGATACTAAGATACGGCTTCGGACACAGGAAACACGGCGCCGCCGATACTGCGGCGCGTACAATCGTTGGAACAAGGTTGGTGAAATCTTTATTGATGTTCTAAGGTTAATGCGGCATAGTG
Organism: Acleris sparsana; assembly: GCA_923062465.1. Classification (NCBI taxonomy): domain Eukaryota; kingdom Metazoa; phylum Arthropoda; class Insecta; order Lepidoptera; family Tortricidae; genus Acleris; species Acleris sparsana. The sequence continues at coordinate 7,169,605 of OV281286.1, forward strand.
GAATCAAGGCAACTTAACCATCCTAAATTTAATACAGTCCACAGTCCTCTCATAAATATCTAGACAAACTGCTAAGCCAGTAAAGTAGATTAGGTTAGCTCAGAACTGCGACATTTAACAGCCAGGACAGAATTGCAATTGGTGGAGTAGGATGAATAGGATTAAAAGCATTCTAAATAATTACTATAACATAATTACAATCAAGGATTTATAAAATATTATTCTGCTTTATAACTTTATGCCTACTAAATATGCAATAAGTATTATTTTTCCATCAACGTTAATCAACGTTATACCAATGTACTATTCTGCCAAAGAAAATTGTGCGAAATGACGGTAAGTATGCTAAGAAATTTATGCAAAAAGTAATACTGCGTAATGAGGATTTTGCGAAGGGTGGCTATGCGAAACGAAATTATTACAATCAATTTTATGCAACATAATTAATGAACCAACTTTTTGTCATATTGCATCAAAATCATAATTTTCGAATTCTTCCATCGTTAATTTAAATAGAGGACACCCCGCCTTCACATACTACTTTAGTTTGGAAGTATAAAGAGATGTTATACCCAGCTGTGGATTCTTAGAAACTACATTTATGTACTATATTTTTAATGTACTTTTCGAAATCCCCGTTGCTTCTATAACTCGGTCTTGAACCTTATTAAAATATTTACAATCGACACTTTTCTTGAAGCTCAGCTTCCGTTAAAAAATATTTTTATACATTATAAACAATTTCCCGTGATTGGCTATTTACAGAAATACTCTATTGAACGAATATTTACGAATATAACGAATATTTTTTTCTACGATGTTTTTATACGCTATATGGCATAGAGATAGTATATCTACAAGCCTTTTTTTCAAAATAATATATATTTTTTAATTACTATGATTTTATTTATTCACTGTTCCAACAATCTATACAACATTACCTATCTATTTCAATTTATTACGAAATTATCCAAATAATCATGCATTTAAGGGTTAATTGTTAACAGAAACTACAGTAGGTACTGAATTTGTAGTTTCTATAGAAACCCTTATCAAGTGGTTTAAATATTGAGATAATGTCATAGTATAATTAATTTACTTACCAGATAATTTTGGTTTTATATCAAGGTCGTAATGTATATTTTCGATTTGTAATGAAAATACAGCTGTATCCATATTTTTTTTATGAATCGGAATTAGGTTTTACAACTCTCCAAATTAAGCCTATTACCAATGGTACGATCAGATAACCCTCGGTAATAGAATATATGGGAATTTATTACCGACCATTCAATTTTTGTGAGGTCCAGAAGTATCTATAGCCGAGTTACATTTTAGTCGGCTGTTAAACTTAATCAGATTTAGGGTACAGTAAGTACGGATGTCTTTGATAAAATTGAGAATTTTACTCATCAGTTGGAAACTTCCGTGTTTACTGGTCTATAAAAAATATTTGTTTTGACAACTTTGACAAACGAAATATAAATATATCCTTGTTATAAGTAATCATATTATAACGTTTTATTAAGTTTTCCTTAAAAAAGTTAATGTACACAAATAATATTCAGTACTAAAGCAATTTTTAACCCTTGGTAGTCAATTAGTTCCAAATCGTGAGTCGGGGGGGGTCCTATTACCGATGGCAGAAACTTGCTGTTTTTTATACCCTCGGTAATGGAAGCCGAATTCGCGGTAATAGAATCACAGCCTGCCCATTGCTACGGTAATAGAAGACTTGGGTATTTTGGTTTCAACAATTATTGTATAAAATATACATTTACTAAAATGAGTCCAAAAAGTTACGACCCCCATTTAAGTACCACGGTAATAGGCGCCGTTACGTTATAAAGCAGGTAAGTCGGTACTAATAATTTGCACCAAATTTAGACTTCATATTTTCGATGGTTATGTATTTTTTTTTATTTCTCTTAAACAAGCCATTGCATTTTCTTTTTAATGGTTTTTGATTTAAAGTCATAAATGTTCAAAAAATGACCCCCCCCTTATCTCCCAAGTTTTATATTTTACGCGGAAAAATAAATTTAGTTCAGACTCTCCCTCGGACAGCTGCAGGTTGTAAGGTGTAGGTACTACAAATACCTAGATCACCATAGACGTGCAATAGCAATACAGTTTGAGCAGAGCGTCAGAAACGCACTGACTTTGGTCGCCGTAAAGGTTGAGTCGACTGACCGAGCCCGCGAGCGCCCAAAGTGCGCCGGCGCCGCTGCTGCGGGTGTTGTTACCTGCGACGGCGCCGCCCGTGCGTTGCAGCGTGGCCTCAAAGACGCCGCCGCCCGGCTCCGTCCGCACTAGAACAGTGAACTCGGGCCACTCTATTACATGGGCCTTGTGGTCATTCAGTAATTTTGTTGCACCTAAAATTTGGACCACTGCGAGTTTGTGACATTGTGGATAGTATTTTAAGAGGTCATTTAAATGCCATACTACATGCTCTGCGGCTTCCCTCACTTCTGAGTCGTCCTTTGACACGGGTAAACTTCTATGACATGTACACCAATGGTCCTCTATATCCGCAGCTTTACATGTTCTATTCTCTGGTATAGGCAAGAACAGACTGATATTTCGATATCTAGAGTATTGTTCTTTGCTTCGCGCATGAATCTTTTCGTTTTCGAGATTATCTATATTTGCCAAATCTGATAAAGTGTCATGCATATCGAAAGGTGTGGTAAGACGATGACTGTTCAGTTTAAGATTATCATAAGCTATACTATACTTATTACGAAATGAGTGAGGCATCAGAGCGAAAACAAATGGTAGACTTTCCTCCAAACGGCCTTGATATGTAGATCGGAATTTGCCATATCTTATACCATGGTCACTCACCAAAAAAATAATAGATTCATTCAAGTAGCCCGAATTATGCATATTTCTCAACAGATTAACGTAGTCATCGTCCATTACCATAGGATAATTTATAAAATCATGAGTCATACTCGTTTCCCAGAAGAATCCAAAAAGTTTCGATTCCACCAACGCCGTGAGGTGTTCGACGTAGTCTAACAATATACTGTAGAAGAATTTGTCGTTCATACATAAGGGCATATTTTTAACTGGCATGCGCCCCGCGTGCCTCTCGGCCTGGTGCATGAAGGTGTGCGGGTAGTGGTCGGTGGGCGTGGCCAGAAAGCCGCCGCGCTGGTAGTTGAAGGTGCCGAGTTTGGCCGAGTCCTCCGCCAGCGCCGTGCGCGCGCCGGCGCGCCGGAACTGATCCCACACGAACGGACAGTTGTCGAAAAACGAACGACGGTTGGGCACGCATGTTTCCAATAACTCGGTGTCTTTTATACCCAATAACATAGCTATCAAATTCGGAAACGAATTATATCCGACTTTATTGTACCCAAACAATTCCACAGCGTCTAAATGACTCAAATAATTTATAGTTTTAGGCATCATTCTGCGAAAGTTCAATCTAGATACTCCGTCTATTCCCAAAACCAAAACGTTGTAGGGTAAACTTTTATTAGAGCTGATGAAATCTTTGTTATTACTAGGTTTTTTCTCAGTCACAAACAAAAAAAAAGTATCGTATACTTTTTGTGTACCGCTACAAATTACTCTGACGAATTCATCTGTCACTCTTATTGAGTATGAAAAGAATTGGCACTCCTTGTATGTGACGCGGTCGTCAGTGTCGGGAGAGGTGATGTCGTCTATCCGGACCGAACGGTAGAAGGGTTTATAGCAACAAGTGAAGTTGCCATTGTAACTGACATTGTAAAAATGCATGTTTTGCTGTTGAACCCAGATGTGAGTTTTATTGGATTGCAACAAAGGATTAGCCTTACAACGTATGTTTGGATGTTTTATGAACGGAAGCACTGAATCCACGAATGGGGTCATGAATGGTATTCTGCAGCCTTCAGTGCGGATGGTGGAATCGTTCGTCGTCTGGTATTGGTGTTTCTTTTGCTCAGAGTCTTTGAGTAGATTCGCTATATCGTTGGCTCCCGAGATCAAGAAAAGCAGGGAGCCGCCGCCGACCATCAGCGCCAGCAGGAACAGCGCGCTCAGGCGCCCGCGTGCCACCTCCCCCCCCCCCTGTGATGAGCTCATGCTGAAATAGTTTCAAAACTAATATAATTGCTACAATAACGAGCCACCAACAAAATACCGGATGATTTATTTTGAGTGTTTCTCAAAAAGTTGTCCCGTCATGAAATTGTCAAGAAACATTTTGTCATGAAAGGTCAACAATTAATCAACACAATGGATATTTTAATACCACATGCTGAAGAAATTCAGTGACGAAATAATGAAAGCGTTTTTGGTAATCGAAAGTTTATTTTATTGTCTACCTACTACTTAAGGCTGTGACAACAGGTTAATCACGCTAATTCCTATTTGAGATCAGACTTACAAAAAGGACCATTTTTTTTAACGAAAATAACATTTTCCCAATAGTGTACCTTCAAAACAACAACAAGACAACAAAAACTTACAAGTGTTTTTTTTTTTTAAATTTGCATAATAATACGTAGGAAACACGCTCCTTTCACAGATTAAAATATCAACGATGTCCTCTTTTTCTATTATTGAAACCTTATTCTTACATTCTTAATAACACCATATATGTATATATACATATATAATACATATACTCGTATATATATATTTATTCTATATTTCCTTTCAATTACACTTTATTCGTTTAGCGTACCGTCCGCCTGTAACACTCGGAGCTGGCTGAAAATCAGCGCTGCAGGTGTTTAAAACCTCAGCATTATGCCGAGCTAGTGTCCGATTCACTGCCGCGAAGACACACTCACTATTTGTTTATTGTTGTTACTGTTTCCAATTGTTATTTTCTGTGTGTCTTGTGTGTTTAGTGAATAAATGTATTTTTCTTTTTCTTCTTTCTTTCTTTCATCAATGAAGAGAAAAAAAAACGGTGTAATTCGCTCCCATTGCCGTTATTCTAAGAACCCACGAGACTAAACCTAGAAGTATAAGACTATTTAGTCTCGTCATTAATGGGGGAACACGAAATGTTGAGGCTGCAATTCAAAAAACTTGTCTAAGCTGTTTAATTTTTAGTTGTAACTCGGATGTCTAGTATTAAGTCTTTATAATAAGACTCCCGAGTTTTGGTTGATTCTTCGGAACAAAGGAAGGGTAAGAATATGGGACAATGCAGTGCTGCAAGCCAGCTGATTGGCCTAATCAGTGGCAGCAGCATGATAAGCTACGCCTCGCACTCAAGTATATTTTATGATCGATCTCCTCAAAAAACCAAAGCTCATCTGAAAGATCATCAATTTCTACTACACAGAAGTGTAAGAAAAACCACTGCTGCATTTCCACATCGACCTTAAAACAATTTAATTATATAATTACAAAATTAAATTTACATTTTTAAATCTTATGCTATTTTAAAATTAAAAAGCTATATCTAAAAAAGGGACAGCTATTTTAAAAATAAAAATAAAATATTGTGCCCGGTTTTTTGCATTGTAGCATTGCCATTTCGTTGACGCGACTAAATATATGTATATATCATCCGATAGTCTTATCGAACTAGGTTTCGGTATCGTGGGCTCGCCTACTACCTCCACTTCGAATAATCAGAGCGGACGTTGAATACCGGTATTATTTTCGTGCAAAAATACTAAATAAAAATAATTGAATGGTTTTGTTCTTCAATTAATTTATATAATACTAGCGACCCGCCCCCGCTTCGCTTCGGTTAAAGTGAGTTTTCTGTAACACCCGTACATAATACAGAATTTATTATACATTTAAACCTTTTCTTTGTTTACTTACAGGGACAAAAATATTTTTTTCACCACAGCAAAAAATACGAAGTTTATCATGTATCTACATAATTATTAATCGTTTTAAGAATCTTTAATTTTGTGACATGAACCGCGGGTGCAATATCAGAACGCATCCTTAAAAAATAGCGGGATTGTTTTTATTGTTTTTGTTTAGGTATTGTTCTGTTACGCTATCTACTATTGATACACGTTGGATATAATAAAAGTAATTAATAATTAAAAATTAACAGCGAGTCCATAGACGAAGTCTGTTCTTTAACACCGGAAGACTTGAAGCAGCGTATAAAATATGGGGAGTTAAGTTTCCTGTCTGAAAAGTCTCGCGAAAAATATCTAAAAGCGTTATGATATTTTTATGCAATGGAGACTTGCAAAGGGTGCAAACACAAATTATCACAAACGAAGCAACCATCTACAATGTGGAGTATTTACTCAATGTTGAAAACCACAATAAAGACAAAAGATGACGTGCACATTGAAACCTATCCCAAACTTATTTATTTTTGGAGAGAATGTCGGTAGGGCACAAATTGTCCCACACAAAATGTTAAAATTAAAGTTTCTTTACGAAGCTCCGGACTGCAATTTTGCTCGCTACACACGTAAGTATTTATCCGTCATTGGTATAAAAATATATGTATATCTGGATACTACCCAGTTGTAAATCTTTCGGCGTCTTAGGTACCTACCTACTTAGTTAGGCCCTAGTTCCAAATAAAACTGCCACTTTGAATTTGCAAAACTCCAACAAATTGAGTTTCAACTTTTATTTTTTGTTATCGTTTGTTTTACTTTTTTTTTACCTATGTAATATGTTTTTGCTGCTGACTTGAAAAGTTGTATGTGTAACCACAAGTTTCGCAAAGAAAACCACTACCTAATTAATAGTCCAAAACTACAAACAAAAACCTCTTTCCCGCCACTGTATGTTTTTTTTGTTTATTTTTTTATTTTCATCATTGTATTTTTGACTGAGGTCGAACGCAATACTGCCAAGTCATGGGTTGATTTTGTAATGTTTTTGTTAATAATGCTTGTATTTAATATTTTTAAATGTCTTTTTTGTTAGATGCAACACAGAAGGCAAATAAATTAAAGTAAATGTATTGAAATAACAAGTTTATTTAATGCAGTCACCTCGTCTGTCTGGCTTTAGGGCTTAATTATCTTAGTCTAGATAACGACAACACTTTATGCACTAGTTCATAAAATGCGATTTTATGCAGCCTATACCCAGCAAAGAAGGACTTTACGAGCATGAAAAGTGAAAACGTATGAAAACCCTTTCCGTCCATGTCGATAGTTTTTTTATAGTGCTGACAAATGCATGCAGAACAGAAAGGACCATGAAAAAAATCCGATACAGCCAAGGTAACCGCTTTAGCACAGTGCGTACCTACGTATTTTATTTTTCCTTTTTCTAAAATGTTGGAAAAAAATATTTAAATGCAACTCAGTTATTGATAATTAAAACGAAAACTGGTTGTGTGCAAAATAGTTGTTAAAATAAAATGAGCGCGAGTCATTGCGCGAGTGATGAAAGTAACGAGGAAATAGGTACCAACACCGCCTATTTTGAAAAGTGAATTCGCCTCGGCTAGGGAAAACTTACTTGCTGCTAAAATCAAGAAGAAAATATGATAGATCTTATAGCCAATTTAAGCTATGGAGGGCAAGCAAGAATGTGAATAGCTTTTCTGAAGATTTGTTTTTAGCATATTTAAGCTTAGTGAGCAATCTAAGAACAAAAGAAGCCGTCAACAGAAGTGTCACTGAAATATTAAAATCAACAGATAAAAATAAATGGGTCCGGACAACCCATAACGTTTTCGTTTACAAATTGTCCTAACAATGACAAACATCCTACCTACCCTTTGTACCTTCACTTAATCGTTGTGACAATTCATATATGGCAGTTTATAAATGACATAAAATAGACAAGGTGTATACGTATTTATGAACTCGACTGTACAAATGTATTTGTATCATTTCTTTACATTGTTTGAGAAAAGCATTATATATCATCATCATGATCATCTCAGCTAAACGACGTCCACTGCAGGACAAAGGCCTCCCCCCAAGGATCGCCAACCGGTGCATCCACCGGGTTTCCGAAACTCACGCTGTGTCTTTCGATACGTGGGCGCCATTTGAGAAGCTTGATATAAGTTTGATTACTTTGGTGATAGAACATTAAGGATACGTGTGCCATATGTGTTGAATAGTTTGCCCGATGATACAAATATTCGTAAATTTTAATTTTCGACAAAAAAATAATATGAGAGTCACTTCCATACTGTAAGGTAAGCTATTTATATGTAAAAAAAAAAGCAGTTTTATTTACGGACACAATCCTGCAGTTAAACTGCTCTAACAGTTTTGCAGGGCCTTTAATATTATTGTACCACGTTGTTTGTATTTAATAAATAAATAATAATAACAATAAGAAAACGTTTTGGATGTTATCGAAATAGGAAATAGCTGATTTGTTATACTATTTTTATTTAGAAATAGCTTTTGCCCGCGACTTCGTCGACACTCCCTCCTGCTCCTCTTCCTTGGTCAGAATGATCTTTTAAACATACATGTAATATTGAGCTCGAAATTTCACAAGTCTAACGAAAAGCAAGCTTTAAAAAAAACCAACTGCTGTTTGGATAATGACGTCAACGTATTGTTACTTATCAGTTATTGATTTCTTTATCGCTAATTTCACATTTCAATAATTTTAATATAGCCTAGCGTTTAAAACGAATCTAACCACGTATAATTCATTAAAATCGGTTTAGCCGTTTAGTAGTTCCGAGCGGACATTGAGTCGGACATATATACAAGTCAAGCACATACGACATAACCCTTCCTTTGGGCTAGGCCGCAGGCGGGTAAAAAATAAGTTGAATTCGATAATATCTAAGTAGTTTAATAAGTACATTTTAGTAGACAATATTTTTTGTTCTGCCGTCTTTCGCTGTAACATGAAGTTTTCTTGGGCTTGATACTCGTCCGCACGCTACATACCATACTGTTGAACACGGGAAATACAGTTTGTTTCTTACTACGAGTATGTACACCGGTTTCTTTTAGTGTTTGTCCTTGCGCTTTGTTTATGATCGTGGCAAAAGCTGTTTGAGGGAACTGCATTCTTTTCAAGTTCAATGGCAAATCTTTCCGAATTATAATCAAATGTGAATCAAATGATGAAACATTTAACCGTCGACTAAATAACCTTTTATTAGAGAATGCGTTTTATTCAGTTAAAGAATTGGTTGACATTAATCTCTAGTTCTAGGGTTCCCTAAATTGATGTTGTACCTATTTGTATTGATGGACTTAGTATTAGTATAGTTTTCTAGTTTTCTGTTATTTGACAAATTTAATTATTTATGTTGACTGCAACTTTTATTTTGTTTGAATTATTGTACCTACTTTGACGAACATAGATGAATGCATGTACATTTTGATGTAAATTATAATGGTTTTATGCAATAAATGAACTAAACTAAACGGAGAGATACTCCACAACATTGCATTCTACGTGACGCATATTTTTTTCATTTATCCATCTGACAATTTCGTTTGTCAGTGCTGATATTGCCCTCTCACACAACCATTCCCTATTCTTTACATTGGTTTGTAGATCGGGGTACCTACACGTTATTTTTTAGATTATCTGTATTTCTATCAGCGGTAGATGAGAACCTGTCTAATTTCGCCATAAGTACCACCATCCCTTCCATGATTTGGTTGATGTCCGTCATAGTTCGATATTATTTATTATATTAAGATTCTCAATCCAAATTTTAATGTATCTAACATTATAAATGGCCGAACTCCCAAAAATAAATGACCAATAAATTCTCATACAAACTACCACCCCCCATCTCAAGGGGATGATTTTTGAGATAAAAAGTAGTTTATGTCCTTCCCCGGGACGGGACTCGAACTATCTCCATACTAAATTAACTCTAATTCGTTTCAGCGGTTTATCCGTGAAAAGTAGCATAGTATTACATAGTATCTTAAAATAAACCGGTTGGCGGAGATCAACGTAAGCCGCGTTACTTCCCGCCAGGCAATCACCGGAAGGAGGGTGCTGAAACTGCCACCTGACGATTACGTATGAGAATACCTAAAACTGATTTCCCTTATCGTTGGTTTAATACAAAAGCGACGCAAAACAAAATGTGTCTGTGTTGCATTTGAAATCGGAATGCTATATACTTTCAGTTTTAAATCAAACTATATTTGTTTTTGATTTGTGGCGCTTTTGTATTTAAGCAGCGTTATGTCAATATACGTAAGGTCGAAATAGGTACTTAAATTTTAAAATAATCGACGGGACGCAATACCTAATGGAAAGTTGATTATACTAAATTCAATATTTTAAAAGAGGTCATACCTAACTTCAAAAAGCCTAACTATTAGCCATATCACATACCTAAACTTGTAATCCCTACATAACCTTACCTAACCTACTTTACTGGCAGCAGTTCGTTTTTGTTGGGGTTGCAGTTCTAACCTAACCTAACCTACTTTAATAACGGAATAAGGGCTTGTAGTACTATTAGGCGATGGGCTTGCAACCTGTCACTAACATACACATGATACACATCTTAGCCTGATTGTGCTAAATGTGGTTACAGCATTACCAACAAGTTTTTAGAGTTGGCCGGGTGCTCCCCAGGAGTTACTAAGGTCCATGACGTACTCTAAATGGTCACATTGCGATATTTGTTATTTAAGTTATCTGTGATAAATGTTAATAATTTGTTTCATGAGTTTTTCCAAGAGGTGCGATACGACTCGACGGGTCGCACATTTATTGCCGAAGCTTATGATTGGAAGTACTTATCATAAATAAATAGGTATAATAGTTCACACACCGGCTCTGGTACCCGTACAGGTTAAGGCTGACTCATAAGGTAAGGGCACCTATTACCGCTCCCCCCAAAATCGACACCAATTAACGCGGTATTTTTAAAAATGCGTTTTATGAAAAAGTCGATTTTCTCACTAAGAAACTTATTTTACACGAGCAAAGCGTAGTTTGTAGACTACCGGTTTTTTTAGAGCTAGTGTTTATGCATCAAATAAACAACTTGCAAACCGCAAGGAACCGCGACGCCGGCGCAGGAGCAGGTTGTGCCATACAAACGCGAGACGCCACACGTAAGTAAACCCACATTTTATTTAGTGATTTGCGTAATAGTTGTAATGACTATCCTAATGCTAAGATTTTTAAATTATTGTTTATTGTTTTCTTTGCGACTTCCAAGTACTATTTTTGTGTGTTTTTGTCTGGAAATACGTTAAAATTAGAATATTAAATACCGCGGTAATCGGTTTCGTTTTTTGCTATGGCTCCTTAATCCGAGGTATACCACGGTAATAGCAAAAATGGTACTTTAGTTTCAATGGTACTTTAGTTTGGTTGACGACGCGCTGGCCTAGTTGGTAGTGACCCTGCCTACGAAGCTAGCGGTCCTGGGTTCAAATCCCGGTAAGGGCAGATATTTGTGTGATGAGCAAGAATATTTGTTTCTGAGTCATGGATGTTTTCTATGTATTTAAGTATATATATTTCTCTATATAAGTATTTATATCGTTGTCTAGTACCCATAGTACAAGCCTAGAGCTTAGTTTGGGACTAGGTCAATTGGTGTGACATTGTCCCCTGATATTTATTATTTATTTTTATTTATTAATGGCCTTTATTATTTATATCTGCTGTTGGTTATTTATTTTTTCAGTGCTATAAAAAACTTTATATATCTAAGCAGTTAAAGAGCAATTTCCGTGGTATGAAAAATACTAATAAAGGCCTTATTTTTTACTATAAACTTGTGCACTATATTACTTGTTTTCATAGAAACCCTTAAATGTTTGAGTCGTTTATATATAAAGATATAATTTAAAGATATTCTTTTAGTTTTATGAGTTTTGTTTTATTAGATGGTTAAAATGTTAAGTTTTTATTTGTTTAATAAACGTCACGATGGCTTATGGGTCGGAATTAGGTTTTATAGTACCGTGAATTTATCCTATTACCGAGGGTAAGAAAAGATAACCCTCGGTAATAGGATGTATGGGAACCTAGTTCCGAGGTATTTAGATTTTTTATGGGTCGGAGTTAGGATCCCATACTATCTCCTATTACCGTGTGACAGTAAATGAAATATCAATTTTAGGGTACCGTAGTCCGGATTCCTTAATAAAATTAAGATGTTTTTGGTAGTAAAGCTTACCCTCTTGGAAATTGTTGTATTAACTGATGGTACAACACTTATTTGGTAGACTGGATTTTTATATTAGTCTGTCGAAAACTGGAATAATAGTATTAAGTGTATGTTTATTTTGTATTTCAAAAACACATCTATGTTATTTATTTGAGTTTTGTTCAAACGAAGACTGATTATTTAAAAAAATATATAATAAATAATGTTGATTTAATACGCAGTTTTAATTAAAAATAAACTTTATCCACTTTTAAATGTTGTATTTAAGTAGATTTACTAAAAAAAAACAAAATGTTAAATATTAAATGTACGGAACCAAAAATACATTAATCCTCTACCCACGGTAATAGGAGCCTCATCCGCGGTAATAGGGTCAAAGCCCGTCCAATACCACGGTAATAGGAGAATCCGACTTTTTGGGTTTAATATTTATTTTATCCCAAATAATCACCTAAAATGAGGTTATAAAGGTGCAAATTAAAAAGTTCAATCAACACACTTCTGTAAAATTGGTCGTTAGGGTGTCTTGATTCCCTTAATTTTTGGCTCTGATTTGAAAACTACCTTAACTCCCACGGTAATAGGTGCCGTTACCTTAGGGTTTGGATTTTTATGGGTGTTGAATTAAAAGTAAGGAGATTTGCACGAGTGGGCGGGGCACAACGCTCGCAGAACAGAAGGCCGAGCCGGTCAAAGAGTTCTCGAGTGGTGTTCGCGTGTCGGAAGAAGCAGCGTTGGTAGACTTCCAATAAGGTGGACCGACGACGTGAATAAGGTGACGAGAAACCGAGAGAATCTATCGTTGCCTCGTACTTATAGTACAAGCCTAGAGCTTAGTTTGGGACTAGTTCAATTAGTGTGACATTGCCTGCTGATATTCATTTATTTATTTAGCCTAGTGACAAACCTTAGGAGAGGCTTTTGTCCAGTCGTGGACATTTTTCGGCTGAAATGAAAATGATTATGATGATGAAACGAACAAAATCAAGTGAATCCATTTTTGGTAGGCAATTATAACAGACCACAGTTACTAAATTTATATTCAACATATTTTATCACTGTGGCCTGTTTAGGTCAAGGTTAGGAAACTTAGGTCGGGTTGAAAGGTGTACTACACATACCTAGATTACCATAGAAGTGCAATAGCAATACAGTTTGAGCACAGGGTCTGACACGCACTGACTCTGATCGCCGTAGAAGTTGAGTCTGCTGACCAAGCCCGCGAAAGCCCAGCGCGCGCCGGCGCCGCCCGCGCCTCTCACGCGTCTCAGCGTGGCCTCGAAGACGCCGGCGCCCGGTTCCGCCAGCACTACCAAAGTGAACTCGGGCCATAAATATTTCTCGCGGGTATTAAGCATTTGTGTCGCATCTAAAATTTGGACAACAGCGAGTTTGTAACATTGTTGATAGTTTTTTAAGAGATCATTTAAATGCCATACTACATGCTCTGCGGCTTCCCTCACTTCTGAGTCGTCCTTTGACACGGGTAAACTTCTATGACATGTACACCAATGGTCCTCTATATCCGCATCTTTACATGTTCTATTCTCTGGTATAGGCAAGAACAGACTGATATTTCGATATCTAGAGTATTGTTCTTTGCTTCGCGCATGAATCTTTTCGTTTTCGAGATTATCTATATTTGCCAAATCTGATAAAGTGTCATGCATATCGAAAGGTGTGGTAAGACGATGACTGTTCAGTTTAAGATTATCATAAGCTATACTATACTTATTACGAAACGAGTGAGGCATCAGAGCGAAAACAAATGGTAGACTTTCCTCCAAATGGCCTTGATATGTAGATCGAAATTTGCCATATCTTATTCCATGGTCACTCACCAAGAAAATAATAGATTCATTCACGTAACCCGAATTATGCATATTTCTCAACAAACTAACGTAGTCTTCGTCCATAACCATAGGATAATTTATATTTTCATGACTCATAGTCGCTTCCCAGAAGAATCCAAAAAGTTTTGATTCGATCAACGTCGTAAGGTGTTCGACGTAGTCTAACAATATCTTGTAGAGGAATTTATCGTTCATACACAACTTTTTGTTGTACAGCGCGTGCGTCTCGGCCTGGTGCATGAAGGTGTATGGGTAGTGGTCGGTGGGTGTAGCCAGGAAGCCGCGGCGGTGGTAGTTGAAGGTGCCGAGTCTCGCAGAGTCCTCCGCCAGAGCCGTGCGCGCGCCGGCGCGCCGGAACTGATCCCACACGAACGGGCAGTTGTCGAACCACGAACGACGGCTGGGCACGCATGTTTCGAATAACTCGATGTCTTTTCTACCCAATAACATAGGTATCAAATTCGAAAACGAATTATATCCGACTTTATTGTACCCATACAATTCCACAGCGTCTAAATGGTTCAAATAATTTACAGTTTTAGGCATCATTCTGTGAAAGTTCAATCTGGATACTCCGTCTATTCCCAAAACCAAAACGTTGTAGGGTAAACTTTTATTAGAGGTGATGAAATCTTTGTTAGTACTAGGTTTTTTCTCAGTGGCAAACAAAAAAAAAGTATCGAATACGTTTTGTGTACCGCTACAAATTACTCTGACGAATTCATCTGTCACTCTTATTGAGTACGAAAAGAATTGGCACTCCTTGTATGTGACGCGGTCGTCAGTGTCGGGAGAGGTGATGTTGTCTATCCGGACCGAACGGTAGAATGGTTTATAGCAACAAGTGAAGTTGCCATTGTAACTGACATTGTAAAAATGCATGTTTTGCTGTTGAACCCAGATGTGAGTTTTATTAGATTGCAACAAAGGATTAACCTTACAAAGTATGTTTGGACGTTTTATGAACGGAAGCACTGAATCCGCGAATGGTGTCATAAATGGTATTCTGCAGCCTTCAGTGCGGATGGTGGAATCTTCTGTTGATAGGTATTGGTATTTCCTTTGCTCAGTGTCTTTGAGTAGATCTGCTATGTCGTTGGATCCCGAGATCAAAAAGAGCAGGGAGCCGCCGCTGACCAGCAGCGTCAGCAGGAACAGCGCGCGCAGGTTAACCCGCGCCGCCGGCCTCCCTCCTGATGAACTCATCCTGAAATATTTTCAAAACTAATTAAATTGCCTCGACAGCGAACCAAAAGTAACAGATATTTATTGTTGCGAATATTGGAATTTATGGTATTGTCTGTACTGGTGAGTAGGCGTATACAAATTTTGTTAGCACTCCCGAATTTCACCGGGAAGCTCAAAAGTTCAAGAAGTGTTTTCACGTACGATATTTCCACTGCTGAGGCCGGTTTTATTTATTTAAAGTAATAGTTTTATTTTATCTTAGAATGCGGATATAATTGTAAAGGTTAGGTTGTTTAAGCAATTATTTATACTGTTGGGCTTTTAGATTTGAATCTTGAAAAAAATCTTAACACAGGTTTTTTTCTTAATTCAATTACTTAAACTTAGCTCTTCAATTACTATCGAAAAATTAAACACTTTCTATGACCGGAACTAACTAAAACGAATAAAAAACGCGTGTTTTTGAATAAAATTCAAGGCAAAATAGTCAACAGGATAACTTTAGTTACTGTATGTAAATAATTGGTAGTACCTATATATTTCTGCAGAATGAAATAAATTCGTCCATGGAATAGAAAATGAAATAGAAAAGTTATTTTTATATTCTACTTCAAGCAAAAATAAACAGCGTTTTTATACATAAAATAATTAAAATTAATATATTAATACGCTTATAAACAAAATTAAACAAATTGGAATAAAGCAAACTAATATTAAAAGGTTTTTTTAAATACCGGTTTAGGCAAAAATGACAAACATACGAATTATGTTAGACAAAGGTGAATTTAATTTAAAATCTTACTTATATACAAGAAAATTAAACACATTAATGCAAATCGTTTGTATTGCTATATTAAAATATTAAACAACACCTAATATGTTTAATTTTGAGAAATTACGATATGGGTTTATATTATTCAACAACTAACAGTTCTGTAACATTTATGCCTGAACCGATATTTGATATTTTTGGATATTTCATAAGTGCAAAGTAATATAATTATAATTTTCTTAATAATAGCTGAATATATGAATTCAAATGCATTTAGTATGTTTTTGTTCTGTTGGTATTTTTGCTTAACGTACAATGTAAATAATAAGATTTTTCGAAAAAAACATTGATGCGTGGACAACAAATGTTTAATTACCTAACCTACTGGTAAACTTTGTCTCTTCTACAAAAACTCCTTACAAACAAGCGTTTAAATATATTTTTTTCTACCAAATTGTATTTGATAAACGTAAATTCTTTAAAAAAAACTATGCGCGGGGTGAACTTTTCGAGGGATACAATTTAATTCACTCTCTTGTCTATACTCAACACATTTAATGAAAAAATAATAATGCTGTTTTTAATTCATGCAAGGTTGGCCTAATTTTTTGTCCAAATTCCCCGGGCTATTAGCCCTGGCTGGAAGCTCGGAATTCAGATGATGAATATTTTCTTAATTTTAGCCCTTGGAGCCGACTTTTTTCATTTTAACATCCGAAGGCCCACCATAAAATTAACTTAGTCTATGGAATATGAACCTATTATGAATGAAATCAAGTCAATTTTCTAATTTCATCATTCGTCACAAAAACTAAAGAAATTTCACTTTTCTTCCTTTACCCCGCCGCCGCATTATCTACTCTTTTAGTACAAGGGATCTCAGGACGTTAAAACTGCCCTCCTACGGAACAAAGGCACACCTACTATATGAATTGTATTGCACTTCAAACCTTATTATAACCGTTGAGAGTTTAATATGCTTCTATGAATTAATTGCATTTGTGCCTTTTCTCCATACGAAGGCATAAAACTGTTCATCAGGTGATATTTTTGTTGAATAATGCGATTATTATAAAATTTATGAATCACGAGAATAGGTGAACCAAGCTGCCCGAAGGTATCATTGATCATATTTTTTTCTCGAATTTGTTCAAAATCAGGAACGGAAACCTGTCCCTTTTGAACCAGCAACTCGCAACTCCCTGCAAGTTTGAAGGAAAGGTGAGTATTGAAACAAAGTGTCGGAGTCATCCAAGAACCAGTCACCTTGGTTTTCACCACGCTACCCTTCACTTTACTGGAAACCTAATTTCTTCTATATGTTTTGGCATTTTAACAGGCCAGACACAGATATAACTGGCACTTTACGCAATTAACAATCCCTGAAAACGGCATTAAAATGAAAAATTCGAGTGCCATCATCGAAGTTCTTGTTCGGCAGGTCCGAATTAGTAAAACAACACTTTTGGCCAAATGTTCCCCAAAATGCCTCTAGAATTGTTAAAATGGCAAGAATATGTAGAGAAAAGCGAACCAGTCTATGTTCACCTGAAGTTTTGCAAAAGCAGCAAGAAAAGTTCATCGTTCCGGGCCAACGCAAACAAAGACATCAGGTTTTGTTCAATCCATGTATTATATTTAACAAGTATCATAAATAAAATAAAATCTAGGGTTTATTAATTATTGTCGCGGTTTTCTTTTTGTCATGTTTAGCTTACAATTAGTTTAGTTTGTGTGCTATGTGTGTGTAATTTGCCGTGGTTTCACTGGATGGTTCCAACGGAATGTACTGACCCCTTTAAACTTTTAAAATATTATATGCCTATAATTTAATCGTTGAATTAGCCTTGTGTTCGTCTAATGTACAGGGAACCCTACAGTGGGCTTCACAGAATACCAATTCATATGGTAGTATCTTGACGTGTAAAAGTGCCCGAGCGGCCTACTTACTAAATAAATTTCTTTTATCTTTTTATCTTTTTACCAGCGTTGCGGCACTAACAAGTTCACTCCAAACATCTAACAAATACGTAAGTACAATGACCATCTGATTGTCCTGAAACAATAACAGAAAAGCCTTATCTAAGGTTTGTAACATACATACTTAAATTATTAACAGTGAGTTGAAAAGGCACAAAGAAGGTTCCGATTTTTGTTTTTTCTTAACATGTAGAAAACAATGCATCATAGGAAATTTTGTTGTATTGCATGCATGATTCTTTTATGTCCAATCGTTGTCTCGATACAAGCTCCAAAAAACGGTCAATTTTCAAAGATGTATTTTTGACCCCACCTTCTTTGTGTTACTTACATTTTTCTCTGCCTTGCTCGTGCAAGCTATTTAGGGGGCTGTTTTTTCAGATGATATATGTATATGCAAGTTAGAGAAAAATGAAACACAAAAAAGTGAGGTCAAAAATACATCTTTGAAAAACGATTGTTTTTGGAGTTCATATCTAGACAACTGGAAATAGGTACTTTCTTTCAATGGTAACGGCCGTGAAAAAAGTATAAAATTTCATTAAATAAGTTATTTCACAAAACCACATCCCCCCCTTTTTATTTGACTTTTTATAATGTGTCATAGGAATAAAAAGTTAGGTTGGGATACCCTTACGAAGTTCGCAGTCGAATGCGCAGCACGTCGCGGCGTGGAGAGAGAAACGCTGGGTTTTTAGTGGGTATTCCTGCCACTCTCGGTTGGTGCGTGAGGTGCCTTACCCGAGCTCAGTTGGTTATGCGGGAGTTTACGTATCCCAGCCAGCGGTTCAAATTTGAGTCATCCCTTTCTATAATAATTTTCAAAAACTATAAAAATCTTGGTTTGTCTATCTTTCCGGAAAGTTGAATTAAGATTAAAGATAATTTATCTCGAACGATAATTAATAAGCGAACTGATGACTGACTGACTGTTGCGTGTTATTAGAAAAAAAAAAATTTTAAGAGTGCAATAGAGTGCGTCTTATTAAGTAAGAGTTTGACTCACGCACCGAGGGCTCAGTTTTTAATGTACTGGCTACTAATCAAACTACGCAAAATCATATTACAAATAGTTTTTAACGTGTGCAAATTGAACCTATCACTATGTCACCATATTTTTATAATAAAGGTTTAAAGTGATTTAAACTTTTTACCAGAATTGCGCTGAAATGCTTATGATTTTTGGAAAAGTATAAAAACGACGGTAACTAACATAATTATTACATGTAACTTACATGCTTGACAAGGATAAACGATTGAGTATTGAGTATTGAGTGTTAAGGAGCTAACAAAAAAAATAATGACTTTGTCACTTCTCATGCTCTTAAATTGTTACTTTTCACTTCTCATGCTCTTAAAATGCTACTTAAATCTCTGCGAATCGGGACTAAAGCTCCTTATTAATCTTTAGGGATTAAAGTTTTTTTTTTTAATTTACCTACTTTGAAAACCCCTAAACAACCAATCACCGTGTTTGTGAATGGAGGATTATTGCCATTTTCAGTGATTGTGTATGGATGGACCATTTTAGGGCGTGGAAATAACCTCAAAATGACAACTGTGTAAAACTATAAAAAGCACGATTTCATTTTGAGAAATACGATTAATGATTACGAATATGAGTCTATTTAATTACACTAAGGATTATTTTATTTTATTATGCACAATCCGAATAGTTTTCAAGTTTGTATCTGTTAGCTAAACATGCAAGCAATTAAACTGTCACTTTACAAAAATAAAAAACCGCGAAACAAATTTGTCAGAAACTTAGTTACATATTTGTTAACTATAGTAATTTTGTATAGAACTACGTTTTTGTCCTCGCATTCAAAGTGAAAAGGAGAAAGTTTAACGCGGGACTAAACCACCATAATGACACTCGAACTATATAGCCACTGTCGCTCGCTCGCTCGCTTGCGTTGCTAAACATTTCATGTCATTATGGCTTGTTTTAGTCCCTTGTTAAACAATCTACTATTCTACCGCAATACTTTACAGTGTGTCTAAAATGGCATATGAAATTGTTAAAAGACTACTTCTTAAATAAATCGCTTACATCTATTCTAATATATACACAGATAATTCCTAGAACATTAAGAAAGTGGTTGTATACGGCATCTGTTGTCCAGCAGACATATACAACTAAAATAGGGCGGTGCAACATATTCAAATCCTTGTTTCGGTTTATCGACAAAATCGTCGTTTGCTCGATCGCTGTCTTAAAAACCCTCTTTTTTGAGGTCTCGTGTTTCGGGACGGAGTGTTAAGCCGGTCGGATACCGATACTCGAAGCTAGTTGACAACCTAGGAAAGTAAAACCAGTGGTGTGGTGCGCCCATGGGCCCTATCGAACATTTGGCATAAACCGTCTTCATACAAATAATTATAACAATTATCTGTTACAACACCTACGAACTACGTTGTCGCGAACGGCGCGAACGAGTGCCGCGACTGCCGCGTTGCATAGATGTAACCTGTGTGTGCATCCAGGAATAATATATTATTTTTATGTAGGTAGTTTCTACTCTGTAACATTTATAATTGTATAATGTACTTATTTTTTTAGTGTACTAAAGTGTGTAAATATATATAGGTACATACTTACGTTAGTCAGCTACGCCGCCGATATACACATATAGTTTGTTTTTATTCTTCTACCTAAAATATTGAATGATCACTGACGCTATTTTTGTACATATTTATTTTTACCATTATTTACCCATAGCTGAGAATTTTAAAAGATATGTCTATAAAAATTAAAACTAAATGAAATTAAAACTATATAAAAACATAAAAACCGAGTTAAATGAAGTGATGGAGCCCCTAATAAAAATTGCATGAGCGAAAACTTTGTCGAAGTCGGCGTTTTGTTTGATTTGGTCAGTATTTTCGGTGATACTTTACAGATACTTAAATACTCAGATACTTAAATACTCAGATACTCAGATACTCAGATACTTCTCGGATAACGGAATACGGAATACTTCAATAAAATATTTTGTAAAATACGATAAAAAAGACACCCTTACAAGGTTACTTCGCGAGTCGCCAGTCGATACATTGAGCAATCATGAGTATCATGACCGACATTTTGGACTTGAGACCAAAATTGTAGCGATTTATTTTAGGGTTTATTTAATTGTTTCACACGCAATAAAAATAATGGTCACTAACCGATGATGAAATATTCAATCTTTCTTTTTAACTTTTGTATCGTAATTTATGCACCCTGTAACCACGCAGCTAGACATATTTATGTCGAGCGAACTGACGTCAACGACCAAGTCGCGATTGGCCCTAAACTGGTTTTTCAGGGCCAACGCGCTGGACCCATTTTGTCGCGCCGGCGCCGTTGGCCCGGTCCTGGGTGCGCCACTAGCTTAAATAATAGAAATCTATATGAAAATTAGTGGCTTGAAACACTACCTTCCTAAGTTCCGACTAGCTTACTAGCCTAGATATTAAGCTAGTTTCGTTACACGAGGCCAGAATCACTAGATTACTAACTTATTACCATTCGCTCACCAGCTGAGCTTGAAAATTGCTCGTTTATCTCGGGCTTAAGGTCACTATCACGGTATAATCGACCCAGTTACACCAATCAGACACAGAGTAAAAATACTAATCCGTAGGTACTAGGTACATAGGTATATCTATTTAGAGGTATTTTTCGTTATAAGGAATGTTTCAATCGTTTTTTGTTGCAATAAAAAACAGTAAGTTTTGTGTACATTTTATAGATTTATCGTTTAACGTTCTATATACAATGATAGATATTCCGGCAAAGAATAAATAAGAACTACGTAAAAGCAATCTCCTTTACGCAGGCCCAAAATGCCACGCTTTAAATACCTACTTCCCTCTTCACCCCTATACGCCCCTCTGTCGTCGGTGTCTAAAGTTAGGGCTGTCACGCCTGTCACTTGCGAAATATTTTAATCGGTTTATGGATATGTTATTGAAGCTTAGTCACGAAATTTTATTTTTGTTTTTCTTCAAAATGAGTTTTTTACATTTACGTTAAATTAGGGATTATGGAGGTACTTTTTGATGATATTAAGATTATCTCCAAAAAATGACATGACTTATTTGGCTATTCATAATCTGTAAAACACGGAAACGAGTCTATAAATCATCGTTATAATAATATTTAAGCTCAATAAGTTCCATAGTCTGGGATCCGCAGTTACTTTTTTCGTTCCTTTCTGGACCATTAATTCGAATTTTTATTAAGTTGAAAAAGCTTTATTACAAAATACAATTTCTATCTATCAATTCGTTTTTTGTCACCCTTACTTTTACAGCCAAATAGACTGCAATAATTTATCCCTTTGGCTAATTAAATAGGTGCGCTGCCTAAAGCTACTCACAAACGGAGCTACAATATATATATTAATATACCGGAATATATAGGACATTATAGCAAAGAACCACACAATACTAAGATATGAAAATATATATCCATCCAATTCCTTATATTGGCAAGGAAAATAAAATAAATGGGAAAGAGTATTTTAAGATACCTTGCTATACTATTAAAATAATAATAATATATATCATTATAATTGTAGCTGCGTGTGGACTCTGTTAACTAGTAGGCACGGAAAAATATATTGTAATGTAATGTAATATATTGTAATAGTATAATACATATATATTTCGCATATATTCCGTGTGTGACACCCTTGACTGACTAGACACCTCAGGCGTCGCCAAGCGGTAGGTCTCTAACGCGCCGAGCGCGCGTCGGGAGCAGGGAGCTTCGCTTATTCTACGTAGTATTTATAGTATTTATGTGATTTTACTTGGTGGTTGTTGTGGTAGTAGTTTAAATAACACAATCGGTTCAATACTGTATCAATGCAACTAAATTTGATTTGTTAGGCCCTATTTTATATTATTTATCCATTTAACATTATAATAAAATGGTCCTACTTTGCTCCTAGAGTGTCAACTTTGCTCAGACTAAAATCCTTTCCAGACAAAAATCCCTGAGGGCCTTGCCAAGATGTATTACACTAACTAGCGTTTCTATTCGTATTTGTAGATCACGTGACTTTTCGTATCACGTCATCTACCAGTGACGCGATTGGTTTAAAAACGAAACAAATAGAAACGGTAGTTGGCGTAGTGCATCTCTGTTGACTTGACATTATGCACTTATGGTTTACAACATCGGTTGCATTGACTGTCAAGGCTGTCAAGCTTAAATATTTTGGCACTAAAAGTTCCGTTTTAAAAGTGCTTCACAGAAATAGGGGTGCATCTGATGCGTCCTCCGGAATAATCTTTTCTTCTTCATACACATTAGGTAGGTACTTACTTACTTTGCTTAAAATCTAAAGTTACAAGATATCGTAAATGTCAACTAAGCACCGACAACATACGAGCTAGAAAGGCGAAGAGTATTACAATTATCAGGACCATATATCTGCATATATTATGTTACAATAGTTGGTATATTTAATTGGAGCCAATTTTGTATAGTTGCTCCCGTTCGGTCTTTAAAGGGAGCGCTCCGATATCGGTCAATCGGTCAAAGGAACTAGTTCGGTCTTTTAGTACCTTTTGCTCCGGAACAAATGAGATCTGAGCACTGGGTACGCTTTTAAATAGGCATAGGTATTTGCCTCGTTCACATCGAGCCCCGTGCCGCGAGCTCTTCGTGAGCTCTTTACTCGTTCGCTCTGTTTCGCTCATACGTTCAACAATTGATACTGACGTAAAGAACCGAAGACCGATTGAGATCGTTTACGAATAACTAGTTCCTTTCGGTCTGTAACGAGAATTCATTCCTCTTAGTTCTTATTTCCAGACCGACTCAAGCCTACAATTTGGAGCAAATTTGGACTAGTTTACGATATATGTAGTTAAAAATAACATATATAATAATTTTGATTTAAAATTAACGTTAAAATGCCAAATCTCGTATATTTCAAACATCTCTCGTAAGTTAAATCAAAATCAATCATTAACAATAACAAAAAAAAAACATAATTATGGAACTTACATTCACGTAGGTACTTCACCCACTCTATTGCTATTACTACTACATTGGAAGTGGTTGGAACCTTTACATACCTATATAAATAATCAGAACTTTACAACATAACATTATAGAAAAAATATTTTAGTAAGTTCTAGCATGCATAATAAGAAACATGGCCTCTCTTGCTTGAGCAATATCGATCTAAAAAGCACTTAAATTAGGCACTACATATATATGGATATGTTTCTTCTAAATTAACGATATCACAGCCTTTTTCTATCATTACGGGATGTTTTCACCGGCAATAGCAGTACAGCTTGAGCTGGTAATGGTTCACGCACCGGCTCTGGTCCCCGTACAAGTTGAGGCGGCTGACGGAGCCCGCGAGCAGCCAAGGTGCGGGCGGTGCGGGCGCAGGCGTGGGCTCGGCGCGGCGCAGCGTGGCCTCGAACACGCCGCCGCCAGGCACTGCGCGCGCCACCACCAGCAGCTCGCGCCAGCTCTCCTCGTCGGGGGCCGGCGCGCCCGCCTCCATCTCCGTCGCCTCCAGTACCTCGGACAACGCAAGCCGCGCACACTGCCGGTGCTGCTCCAGCATCTTGTTTAAGTGCGCGACTAAGTACCATGCCGCCTCCCTAGCTTCCTCACTTTGTGTGTCGAGCTTGCGACCTTTGTGACATGTGCACCAATGGTCGTCTATCCCCGCTATTTTGCAGGTGCGATTTATTGGTACAGGGAGGAATAGACTGATTCTTCTGTCCTCTGCGTAATGTTGGTTTCTTCGAGCCACTATTTTTTCGTCTTTAATAGATTCTAAATTTACTAAGTCTGATAAAGTTGCGTGTATGTCATATGGCGTAGTAAGCCGTTTACTATTCAATCTTAAATTATCATGAGCTAAAGTGAAGTTATGCCGAAACGATGGTGGTAGAACGATATGCACTAGAGGCAGGCGCTCCTCCAACCGGCCTTGTTTAGTAAATCTAATTTCACCCCACCGCAAACCGTGATCACTCAGTAATATTAGAACAGTATCATCTAAATACTTGGACTTTTCAAGGGAGTTTAAAAAAATACTGTAACTGTCATCCATGAGCATCGGGTAATTGAGGTAGTCGTGACTCATTGTCACCTCCCAAAAAAAACCAAACAACTTAGAAGATTTCAGCGTCTTAGTTAAACTTTGCACATAATCTAAGAGAACGTTGTAGAAGTATTTGTTCCCCATGCAAATGAGGGAATTGAAGTCCTTGTTGTTGCCGGCCCCTGACTCAGCCTCGCGCATGAAGGTGCGTAGGTAGTAGTGCGTAGGCGCGCCAGCGAAGCCGCGCTTCTCGAAGTTGAACGTGCCCAGCGAGGCGCTGTCCTCGCCTAGTGCCGTATAGAATCCCGCTTCGCGGAACCACTCCCACACGAACGGACAGTTGTCGAATGTCTTCCGAGGATTCGCCCAGCACATATTTCTCAAATCCGTGTCTCTGACGCCGAGCAGCATTGGGATGAGGTTCGGAAATGTATTGTCACCGACTTTATTGTAACCTAATAGTTCGACGGCACCCTTCCTTTTAAGGAAAGCTAAAGTTTTCGGCATCGTTCTATAGAAATTTAATCTCGATACCGCATCGATGCCCAACACAAGCACATTGTAGGCCGTCTGATTAAGAGCATCGGGGAATTCTACCTCTTTCGGGTCTAGAAGTTTCTTCTGGGCAAATAGGAAAAATTGTTCATAAATGTTTTTGACCTCACAATCGTAACACGATACCTTAACAAATTCATTAACTACTTTTATAGTATCGACGAACTCTACGCAGGCATGATATTGAACTCTGTCGTCGACGTATTTGGAATAGATGTCCGCTATCACAGAGGGCCGAAAAAATGCCTTGTAGCAGCAAGATATGTGGCAGTCTGTCGATAAATTGTAATGATGTAAGTTGTCGTAGTCTATCCATATGTGGGAGTCGTTGTTGGCCAGCAGAGAGGTGTTCATGTGGTGGCACGGTTTCAGGCGGCCGGGGTGCTCGATAAACTTTTTAACGGTGTCATCGAAGGGGTAGAGGCCGGGGATGGTGCAGCCGGCGGTGCTGATGGTGAACCGGTCGGCGCCGGGCCGTCGCGGCGCGGCGTGGCGCGGGGACGGCGCGCTGCGCCGCGCCGTCAGCAGCAGCATGCCGCCACCGAACGTCAGCGCCGCCAGGAACCAGTATCGGTAGCGCAGCCCCCGCTTCTGCAGCTGTGCCATGCTGGAAATTAACATTCGATCACGGCTATACTCCAACGAACCATTTTGAAAAAATAATTCATGCCGATGCATATTAAAAAGTAGAAGTTTTTAACTTTAAACAATCAATGTATGGAGTATATTCAGATTTTTAGTGCGTGGTATTATGCCCCCTAAATGCTTGATGTTATTGGTAACTGACTAAAACGGGGGAGCAGGGTAGAGTTTAAATTAAATTCTATCTATCACATTTAAAACAACATTTTCAATTTATTATTCAGTAAATTAAATATATATTTACCTTAATTTTTAATCTTAGGCTCTTTCGCAACTTGAGTATAATTATTACATACTAAGAGTAATCGTAACGGACTTCTTAAAAAACGATCTAGTGCGGAGTTTGCCAACAATTAAACAGACCGAGGTTCGGCAGCTGTCAAAATATAATGACTTACAGCTGATTTTATACTTAACATTCTTATAATATTCATTTACTTACTATACTTAGGTGACACTGAAAGTTTTTAGAATAGACCACTTAATATTCCTTTAGAAAAAAAAACAATTTGAATTTTAAAAATGGAACTCTTTGAAAGTCTAACGCCGTCAATTTTTTTAATCTGTCATTTGTTTTGTAATTTTGGCGGCAATTTGAAAATAGAGTGTTTGCTTAAAAATGGATTTAACACGCGAGCATTTTCGTGCCATGATTTCTTACGACTTTCGTTGCGGACTAAATCAAAAACAAAGTTATGAAAGACTTATGTTAGCATTTAATAATGAAGCCCCATCTATTGCCACTATTTATAACTGGTTTAATGAATTTAAAAGAAACCGTACCCAGCTCAGTGACGCTGAACGAGAAGGTCGTCCCTCTACGGCGGTGACCGAGGAAAACATTGACGCTGTGCGGCTCATGATTGAAGAGGAGAAACGAACGACATACCAGCAAATACGGACATCATTAGGGATTGAAATGAGTCAAGTTCAAAAAAAATTACATGATCACCTGCAAGTGAGGAAGGTTTGTACTAGGTGGATACCGCACAATTTGAGCGAAGAACAAAAACTCTGCCGTGTGAATTGGTGTCGCCAAATGATAGAAAAATTTAACAGTGGTCTATCAAATTCAGTTTTTGACATCGTCACAGGCGATGAAAGTTGGATTTATTGCTATGAGCCCGAGACTAAACGACAATCAGCTCAATGGGTCTTCCCTTTCGAGGAATTACCAACAAAAGTGAAACGAGGACGCAGTGCTGAAAAAAAGATGGTTGCCTGTTTTTTTGGTAAATCGGGTCATTATGCTACAGTACTACTAGAAAATAAAAGAACTGTTACTGCTGACTGGTACGTGAATAAATGTTTACTTATCGTCTTACAAAAAATTAAAGAACGACGCCCTCTCAGCAGAGTAATCCTCCATCACCATAACGCTCCAGCCCACGCCGCCAGACAAACAAATCAATTTTTGAGTTCTGAAAATATTGAATTGATGGGTCATCCGCCTTACAGCCCCGACCTTGCACCTTGCGATTTCTATTTATTCGCAAAAATCAAGGATAAGCTCACAGGAATATCTTTTATGAATGCAGAAGAGGCTGTAGCGGCGTTCCAAACGGCAGTAGAAGAGGTGCCTAAAGAAGGATGGGCTGAATGCTTTACTCAATGGTTTTATCGAATGAACAAGTGTATCGATTGTTGTGGAGAATACTTTGAAAAACAATAAAATAGTTTACATCTTTATATCATGTTTAATTTTTGAGATTCTAAAAACTTTCAGTGTCGCCCACGTAATTCGAAATCTCATAGCATTTTAATACCTACCTACTTATTTATTGCCAACCGGTAAAACAAGAATTTAAAGTATTCGGGGAAAGAAGAAGGGCAAGAATTTTAAGTTTATATACTTGCAATGTGTTCTCATGTAAGTGACTTATGTCTTTTTTTGAGGATAAATATCTTTAAACCTTATTCAACAGTAATAAACACAGTGAAGTACATACTTTCAAGGAAATATTTTTTTAACGTTGTGAATTCCCCTATTAATTTATGGCACATAATAGAGTATAAATAGTTACATTATATTTAATTAAATTGTAAAAATAACTGAAAATAACTAATATTAAATAAGACTAAATCTATATATACACTAAAACATTAAATCTAAGAATGGCCCCTGCGGCATTGTACCAAAGATGCTGGCAGCATTTCCTCGTTGAATGGCTAAACTTATTCGTTGAGCGAGGAAACTGCCAGCTCTTCGGTCTCCAGTGACGTCAATGAGTCTCTTTGACAATTCCTTAAAAAGGCTAATAGCACTAGGACCCCACGGACCAAGGGTCTCGACACCGAATGGAATAAAATTATATTCTGGGCCGAGACCACTATATTTGCCAGTCTTAATGTTTTCAGCCGCTTCGGCCGCTGCACCAGCCCTATTGGAGGTTCGTGGGAGATGTGACGGGGCCAGCTTGTCTACACAGGTTGCATCCCACACTAGCACCCGCCCCATGTTCCACGGAACCAAAGACATTCCGTCAGGTCTCTTGCCATCATTTCTGGAGATACCGCGGATGGCTCTAGAAGGGCCGGCACGTTAACAGAGGCATGAGACCGACGGATGATGTCGTTTAGTGCAGCATGTCTTGAGAAGCGGCCAGCACTTCTCTGGCAAGAAAGTCCGTGATGTCCTAGCCAATCGACGTCACGTCCGCAGGGACCCCAAGGCGAAGGCAAACTGAAACTCGGAGTGTGTTAGGGTCTAGGAAAGTACCAGTGCTTGGCGAAGGATGAGCTTGAAGCCAGTATCCAGCCTCCTTTGTACCGACTGCTAAAATTCTAGCACGATCCGCAGCGCAGCACTGGCTAAGAAGGGAATCAACAGTCAATTTACATGCTATGTCATCCCAACACCTCTGCGATTTTGGGTTACCAGGAAAATTTTGACCGGGGCATGCAGTTAACCAGCCATTCTTTGCGTCCTCCAAATCAGACGTAGAAAACGGCTTCGAAAGATTTTCGTATATTGCACTCTCTACTTTCAGATTTGGATTTTACGTAAACGACTACTATATTAATTGTTTAACTTACCCAATGGTCTTTTGTTTTCAATACTCCATTAATAGGATTTCAAAAAATTTAAACATTGGATTGTATACATTTTTATATAAAGTCGCATGTATTATTTCTCGGCAGGAAGTGATGGTTGTCATTTTATTGGATTTGTGATTCCAGTGGAAGGAATAGGAACTACCGTTTATTGGTTAGACGTATGGGTTCCACACCAGATTCGTTAATAAGTACTGTGTTGAGTGCGAAGAGGTCGCGCGGGGGCGCGGGCCCTCGGAGCGCACAGCGGCTACTGCCGGTGCCGAGATAAGAGGGCACGCGGAGGAGTGTGCGCGCCTGCGCTCCTCGCACCACCCTCCCTCCGACCGAACGTACCCTTCCCGATATGAAAACGAGCGTAGCCCATTGAGTAATAGACTTAAAAACGCAATATTGAAATGTATGTATCTCATAGGAGTAGGCCTTACATGCAAACAATAGTAGATTGTTCAACAAGGGACTCAAACAAGCCATAATGACACGAGACGTTTAGCCACCTAAGCGGAGGAGTAGTTCGAGTGTAATTATGGTTGTATACCCTCGCGTCAAACACTCTACTTTTCACTTTGATATCGAGGAAAAAAACGACGTTTTATACAAAATTTAAATATTTTATCGAAGTTTCTTAAAAAGCTGTTCCGCTCCGCGGTGTTTTTTTAAGTGAAAACTTCTTTAGACGCGTTGACCACTTTTGGCTGAACAAAAATCATGGAACTCGCGTCATCGTCACCGAACGCTATTATTATTATTATTTTTGACTGCACGTACATATGAATGATGATATACTCGTACATTGTTGTTCACACAACAATGAAATAAAATGAGATTTCTTTGATTTCACAAGGAAGAAGGAGTGTTTTATAATTTTTAAACAGCTCCTGACAAGAATCTCTTTGAGAAATTCCACCAAGTGCCCTTAAGCAACGTTTTCGCATTCTAAGTGCTTTTATAAAGTCCATAGAATGCCCCCAAAATATAATACCATAGCCATAGCGATCCTGCTTCCAATGAGGAATTGCTTATTATACGTCTCAAAGTATAAACATAACGTGATAATTTACTACAGAGATCTTCTATATGCGGTGTCCAATTACAGTTACAATCAAGGACAAGTCCAAGAAACTTAACTTGCTTAACTTCTTCTACATTTATGTGCAATGGAGTTTTATGAAAATTATGGAATTGCATGATGTTCGTCTTTGACACACTAATGTTTAAATCGTTGTAATGAGGCCAATCTTATATATTTTTCAAGTGTACTTTTGATGTTACTTTCAAATTGATCTGGTGATTTACACGTAACTATTGCGGTGCTGTCATCGGCATACAAAACAATTTTCTCTTCATTATATGCAGGGATCTCATTTATATAAAATCGGCCAAGTGCGAGTTGGACTCGCGCACGAAGGGTTCCATAACATTAGCAAAAAATGGCAAAAAAAATACGTTTGTTGTATGGGAAAATATTTAAGGGGGGCCCCTTAAATATTTTGTTATAGCGGCACCAGAAATACATCTTCGGTGAAAATTTCAACTGTCTATCTATAACGGTTCATGACAGACAGACAAACAGACGGACAGCAGAGTCTTAGTAAAAGGGTCCAGTTTTAACCCTTTGGGTACGGAACCCTAAAAAAGAAATAAAAGTAGTCCTAAGATACTACCTTGTGGTACTCCTCTATCATTAGTTCTTAATTCTGACCTTCTTTTCTATTACTACAAAAGTTGCTTAATTCTGTACATTGTTTTCTTTCTACCAAATACGATTTCAACCACTCTATAGCTACACCCCCTTAACCCATATGGGTAATTCAAGTTTGTGAAGTAAAATGTTATGGTTTACACAGTCGACTGCGTTTGACACATGTCTGTAAATAATGTTGATACATGAACCATTTTATCAACACAATCTGTATACCATGTATATAATATGTGTACTTTTTGGGTGAGCAGAAATCATGGAACTCAATGGACAACGCAAGGAATTCATCCTCACCGAACGCTTTCTATGAGCTATATAATATACTTAAACAAACTTTTGCGAAGAAGAATGCTACCTCCCGGGTCCATGCTGCAGGTTGGAGGAGTTTCCATCGCTGTCAAGGGTATCATGATGTACCTAGGATTGGTTCTTGACAGTCGATGGACATTTGAGGGACATTTTCGGCTCTTGAGCTCGAAATTGGTGGCAGCTGCCTTTGCTCTATGTCAGCTTTTGCCAAACATGTGTGAGCCGAGCTCAAACTGCCGCCGCCTTTTCATCAGAAGGCAGCATGCGTGTTGACGGGATCCCCACCATGGGATCTTGATGTAGAGGCACTGTCCGCCATTTATTGGAGGACGGCGGAACTCAGTGCTGAGGGTGTGGAACCACTTTCGGAGCTACTAACTCGCTGGCGAACAGAACTGGAAAGCCAGGCTAGGTGAGCCAAAATCCGACCACTGGACCGTCCCGGCGATTCGACCCGTTCTGGAGGAATGGGCACGCTGGAGATTTGCCTGAGTTGGGCTCAGGAGAGGGTGCAACTGCCCAACGTGGTCAGCCGTGACCTCTCCCTGCCAGTCGTTGTTCACGCCATGGTCGGCAACGGCAGGTCATGGGATGCAATAGTTTATTTCTGCGGCGACGTAATGTCGCAGAAGTAGGTGGCAGAAAGGGACCGGGAAGAGGCTAGCTCGCAGGCAGCGGTTGGATTATAACCGCCACCCCGCCCTAGACGAGAGCCCCGGTGTTGGAAATGGGATTTCCACCTATCACTGGACAAGGGTTCACGGGTTGGTTGGTGTGCCAAATGTCCCATGCCCGCCACAGATGATGTTGGGGAGATAGAAGTCCCGATCGGAGATGGGTCCTGCTGGACAGCCGTTGACGGGGTTGTGGAGTCGCAACTCGCGTGACCACAGCCCCGTCCCCATAGCGGAATCGAATGGATCATCGTGGGGTTTTAGAAAGTAAGAGTGTAGCATTATTTTGTAACACCTTAATTTGTTATTGTATTCTAGCAAATAAACGGGGACGTATCAGAACGCCAAATATGAACTTTTAGATATTATAATACATTAGGCTTATTAATTTTAGTCGTTCTGATACGTTCCCAAATAAACTTATTGGATTAGATTAGATTTGGCCGCTCTCCCCAGGCGGTGGGTATCCATGAGGTTTTCCCCAGTTAAAAAAATAATAATTGTATGCATGTATAAACTTATTTACTTAATGCAATTGATTGGTATTGCTATAATCAAGGATTGAAGTTTAAATTGGTCAGTTTCACTTCTTTACAAAACAAATATAATTCAAAAATAATAATCTAATAGCTCGACGATACAATTCACATATTACATAGTTTTCCCTTCTATCGGCAGTCCCCAAAGACTGGCCGGCATGTTTTTTTTTTAAATGACGCTTATAAATGCTTGCATAATTAGCCAACAGAGGGGTTATATTATGATGATATAGCTATGCAGTTCATTTTACGGCGAGCGTAGACAGAGCTATAGATATATTTTTGCACAGTTGTCATTTTGAGGTTATTTCTACCCCCTAAAAAATGTCTTCTATAGTTTCAGAAGTGTGACAGACAGATAGTGCTTAACTATGAGTATCAATTTTTTTTTTGTAATAATAGCAGCTTAGCAATGTCATTTGTTCGGTATTTGTTGTTTGACTCATGTTGAACTATAAATCGTTAAATATTCTTAGTTTAAGTTAATTTATTAGGTACCAAAATAAACAGTCGTTTTAATATGTTTACGGCGTACAAAAATGGTATAAATATTACAGATTTCTCGTATCGAGAACCGTTAATATTTGTTCCAATATTATTTGTAATAATTTCTGCTATTAGAACACATATTTTATGAAAAAAATAACAGACCTATTAGGTACGGTTTCAAATATACTGCCCTAATATACGATAAACAGTTGGACGAAAGAGAAAGGGTACATTCGAGGCGCTCGTACACGGATTCTCTTTCAACTTTCAAGTCGATTGCGATCGTGTACGTTACGCAATAAGCCAGGGCCTCACCACGGTAAAAACAACATCGTTTTTGATCTGTTATCGTATTGTCATCGTTTTGATAGCCCTTAATTACTTGACAGTAATGGCACTGAAGTCAGAACAATATCATAAGAGAACAAATACGATATGTTTCTTACCGTCGGGCCCAGGGCCGCTATTCAACACGGTCAAAACAATATCGTTTCTGATCGTTATCGTATTGTCAACGTTTTGCTAGCTCTTATTTTCTTGACAGTAATGGCGGCCGACTTAAAAACAATACAGATGTAGTGCATAATTGTTTTCCTTCGTATTTTCACGGAAACGTACGAACGTGTCATGCTACTTCAGTCAACCTCAGTACTTTTTGTACTGTGACCGACTGAAATAGCAAGACGCGTTCGTACGTTTCCGTGAAAATACGAAGGAAAACAATTATGCACTACATCTGTGCCGTAACAGGTCAAACAAGATTTGAATTTTACCGCCTAAAATAGAGGCGCTGCACCCTTAAAAGAGGTGTTCTTAGTATTTTTAGTACCATTAGTATTACCTTCGATGAATTATCGTCGATGGTATTACGACCTAATTTTTGTGCCGATCAGCAGGCCTAATTGCCTAACTTACCCGCGATCGCAATCAACTTCAAAGTCGGTTCCACCGACTTCAAAATAAATGTGAATTAAACTCAACGCGAAACTCACAATCAGTGATGGCTGAACTTCTTTATGCAGTCGGGTCCAGTCGGGGGAAGACTGCCAATGATAATAAGTATGTTATGAAGCCTTTTGCGATTGCGAGAGCGTTAGGCACTAGGCCTGCAAGTTTTCCACCTGTAAGTACCTAAATATAAGCAAAACTTCTTGATAATATCTGATCGAAGTTAGGAAGCAACTTTAGAACACGAAAAGAAAATTAACTTTATGGCTTGACTGTACCTACTTTATTTGTTTTGTTGCTACGAATTTAGGAAAAGTGCGGCATTCATTTCTGAAATAACCTAAGTTTAGCTTAAGAGGTTGCGTAACTTTGTATTTTGTTTTTAACGATTGGACATATCCTTTGGCCCCGAAGAGGTACCTAAATCGCCGTTTTTCGTATCGCATTGAAGGAAATAGGGTACGTATCTTCGCGATAGAGTCGTCAGCCAGTAGGTACAGTCGAAAGCATTAATATCTACACAGCCATCGCGTCAAATATAATAGGGTCTAGTGGGCAAACTTTTGATATGAAACACTAAAAACTAGCCAGAAGTAAAGCTCTGTATGCTAAAAGTTCGTAAATCGGATTCAATATTTTCGGCCTCGTGACTTTCATACAAACTCGCAAAGTTCTTTCTATCATTTGTGTACGTTCTAGTAAAAGACGTTTTGATATTATTCTCTAGATCTCCACATAAACGCCACTTATGCCTGTGCAGCGATCACGCTTCTATGTGCGAAAAATAGTAAAGGTTGGAAAGGATCACTCTAAAGCCGGTTACTCACTAGCGAGCTGTAACTGTAACCGTAGCAGTTACAGTAACGAGCTGTTAGTGGAGATCAGGCTCGCGAACCGCGTAGGTGCACATCACGATTTTACGTGCACCAGGAACAGTTACGGCTCGCTAGCGAGTTCCCGGCTTAAAACTTCACGGTACACTGTGTTATAGTGTAGTTCCCGGCAAACTTCTTGAGAATGTAGTGACGTAGTGGGGGAAAGTTCGCGCATTTATTGTATGGGCGCCCGGCACTGCCGCCACCAAAGAGACCCTAAATTCGCTTCTGCGCAGTCAAGGCCGTTTCACTCGTTTCTCAAGAAGTAAGCGGGGAACTGTAGCAGTTGGTTTGTGGCAGCAATTTATAGGGTGCAAAAAAATATTGGACCAGGAGGGGGGACTCTCTTAAATCCTTAAGTTAGATCTTTTTACTTAAAGGAAATATTCTTTTACTTTTAAATAGAAAAGTGCATTCAAAGATTTTCTCAAATTAGCTTGTCCCACCCGGAATCGAACCAGATAAAAATTCAAAAAATAAACACATGTGCAATAGGTTTATGATTTATGATGGATTTAAGGTAGGACCTATCGAAAATTTGCATCCCCAACATACTAACCAACAGAACGAATTTTTCATAGATTTCATAAATATTTCGTATTTGGACTGGAAAGACATGTTTCAAATAAATACTGTAAAATGTAAATGTTGCCCAATAGCTAATGAGACCTTAAAAGGGCGGTGTCGAGTTAGGGATCTCGCACGCTCTTGCGGCTCTAGCCGGTTAAACGGAGACTTAGGGATTTTAGGAGCTGGTAAGAGTTATGACGGGCACTGGCTGACCTGAGGCTGCGGGTGAGCTGCGGCTGCGCCGCGGAGTTAGTGCGCGCGCGCTGTTTTGCTCTTGTCGCGTGTTATTGAACACGGATTGTTTTCACCTGATTAATTGCAGTTTTATTGCTTTGTTATGTCGCACATACTTCACACCTACTATAGTACGTTATACTAGCATCAACCTACCAATTTGGGGGTTCAGTAGCCATAATTGTAATATCGAAACTTTTTCTGAAAATCTTAATCTTTCAGTGATC
The DNA here is from genome assembly GCA_923062465.1 of Acleris sparsana. Classification (NCBI taxonomy): domain Eukaryota; kingdom Metazoa; phylum Arthropoda; class Insecta; order Lepidoptera; family Tortricidae; genus Acleris; species Acleris sparsana. The sequence goes on from OV281286.1 coordinate 7,205,329, forward strand.
GTTTTTATCGCAAGAGGTTCATTAACAAGTATTTAAGCCCGGGTAAGATTTTTAAATTTTTATCCCTCTGGAACTCATTAATGGCAAGTAAAATGTGCTAATTCAGGATAGCTACCACTCAGTGCCGAATTTCACTCAAATCCGTTTAACCGTTCGTGCGGGCTTAAAGGACAAACATCCAAAGACCAACAAAACAAAATCTATGTAGATATAGATGAATTAACGAGAGCATGCAATTGCATATGTAGTAGTATTGTATGTTTACAGGCATTCTATATTTGAATTTTCTATTTTCTCGTACTATCAGCATAAAAAGAGGTTTGTTATATATTGAAGAAGTAAATACCAAAATAATGTCAGTGTCAAATTCTGAACATTATTTACGTTGTGCATATATTTTTACGTCTGATTTTATTGTATTCTCACAATTATCAGAATAATTTTGTGTCAGCCCGTACGACTAAGTGTAAGTTACATAATTTTCAAAAAATATGGCAGTGAGTAATTTTGGTCCGATTGAGAGTCAAAGTAAGCAGATTATTTTTAACTGATATAAATATTTTAAGAGAACTGTTTAATCCTTATGCAAACGAGGTTTGACTTTCAAAAAAGGAATAGTTAATACATAGTTATTTAATCTAAAAGTTAATATAAATAGTCAAGTGTGTACATCAATTAAAATACTTCACGCGATGTCCAAAAGTACGTGATTTGGTGTAATAATGGTAAATAGGTCCGTTTGGCTTTGTTTACATTTTTTGTCGTTTCTATTGGCCCCAACTTTACAACTAAAACTTACACTTTATTTAATAATATTACTTAACTAATGTTCTTATAAGTACACTTTTTTGTATTCTTAACAGAGTTTTAGCACATGTGCTGTTATTCCATAAAATAACTCCATAGCTAAGGCGGGAATGGGCATACGCATAAATAATAGGCAGAAATACAATCTCTACAGTCGTGTTCTTAAATACGTGTACCTACACTTTAATACCTCGACAATTTAATATCATGTTTAAATAACTGCCATACATATGGCGGGTGGTAGGACTCTGTGCAGAGTCCGTCCGGATCGCTACCACCATCTTATCCATTAACCTACCGCCAAACAGCAGTGTTCGCACTGTTGTGTTCCGGTTTGGGGATAAGACAGCCGGTGTAATGACTAGCCTAGAGGCATTCCATCTTAGTCCTCAGGGTTGGCAACGCATTTGCAGTCTTAGTCTTGTAGTCTTGTCAATGCGAATGGCTATGGGTCACAGTTTCCGCTTACCATCAGGTGGCCTGTGTGCTCGTTTGCCTTCTCTATGTCATAAAAAAAAAAACATGTAAACAGTGATTAAAGTGACCATTTACTAAAGTGTATACATATCTATAAACTCGACTGTACATCTTTTTTTTAACTGACTCAGTGCATACTGAGACAATTTCACCGACATGTTATCGACGTGGGCTTTCCAACTTAAAGTACTTGAGTCAATTTCCAGACGTAGCCGCGTACGCGCCGTCTCAGTTGGTATTTTATTGCTATCATAAGAATAATCCATATCCAAAGGCATTTTCTGTTGTGACTTTATTTGAATTAATTTAGTTTTCCATAAATTTAACAGCAATTTGTGATCGTTGACCGGTTTAATATTTGATCAAAATTTATGTTTATTGTTTGCTCTAATTCGTTGCTATCTCTAGGTCCTCTAAAGCAACTGTGACATCATCTGCGAGGTCACACCAAATAAATCATTTAGGTTTTTTAACCTTGATAAATATATATTATACGTTATGAAAATGCAAAAATATATAATTTATGACAGTTTGCATTGAATCGATATGACAACACAATAAGTTACTGACTTTACATTTAAAAGTTAAAGTTAAAACTAAACTTATTTTAAATAAAATAAAATAAAACTAAGCTACTCCAATATTAAAAATTAAACATAAACACCACTATAAAAAGAACACCCCCTCTAGCAGGTCCGCTCGCGGCATGGTCCCTAAGACACTGGCTGCATTACCTCTCTGGATGGCTAGCCCAATCCTTTGGGAAAGGTAAGCGCCAGCTCTAGGGTCTCCGGAGGTGTCGATGAGCCGGGATGACAGGGCCTTAATAAAACTTTTCATGTCAGCTGACCAAGGTCCCATTTTTTTAACCTAAACAACGAATTCTACGTTTCTCATTTCAAAAATTACCGAACTCTCTTGTTACGAAACTCTCTGCGTTGGGTAGTTTTTTCAAAATCGCCCAAAGCCATATTATTTTTTATTTATAAACAGTATCCTAATCCTAACTAAACATTTTCACATTTCTTCCTTAAAAAAATAACCAAAATCCCGTACAAACTTCTGCCGCGAATTTACCACTTTAGGGGTAGGTTTTATAGTATTTATAAATCTCATGTTTCTATCTCCAAAAATGGGAGATATCCATACGAATTTCAACCCCCACGTTAATGGAATGGGTGGAGATTTCAAATATCCTCCCTTAGTAATTTAGTGACTTTAACTTTGCGTACCTAAGTACAAAAAAGTACGTCATTTTTGTGTGTGTAATAAAAGAAAGTAATTGAGGCACTATGTCATTTTCAGTATAGCCTTCAAATTGGCATAATTATGTTAATCTCCGATTTCAGCAGTTATTACTAGTGTAGGTACTGGTTTTAGAGTTTGAAAATATCATTTCGAGGTCTGAAAACATGTTTCAGGCGCCTGAAGATAACGGCAAGTTGGTTGAATTTTTTATTACGTGGTATGTAATAGAGATAAGGGTAAAAAACTGAAGGTAGTACCACAAATAAGTTACAACGATGTACCTGCGCATAAACCATTTTTTTAGAAGGCGCGAAAACGTTATGACCAATTATAAGGCGTTTGCGCGGGTAAAACTTCGACGGCTATTGGTCAAATATTCGGCAGCCATTGCAGCGATACCGTCGACCGCCATTTTAATTAGCGTCGCGTCAGTTGTCATTCGTACACAAGCTGAGACGCACGAGTGCTAATCGTTACGTACAATTGAGGACAATTTAAATGGCGGCATTATTAAATATTATTTTTATTAAAATGATTTCCCTCAAAAAACGGCGGCCTTTAAAAAGTCAAGCTAGGGAAATAGTTTATAATGTGCATCAATTTATGCAAAATGAAGCCCAAAATGCTAAAAATAAAGCTTTGCACACCCGTCTTGATCAATTTGTAATCAATACTGGCTCTTCGTCATCATCAGATGGTAGTGAAGAACACGACGAAGATGATACATACCTACACCAGATAGTGACACTGAAGGAGTAGTTCCATTAGAATAGATTATAAATGTTACTGTTATTGTCTTACCTGTCATTTTTGACGCATTAAACTAAATAATGTATGTTTGAAGTTTGTATTTTTATTCAGTAATTGGTATAATAAATATTGCTATAATAATATTATATTGGTATAATAATATTATATAATAAAGATGATCATTCAGGTTTTTTTTTGTTGATTAATTTACGCAACAGTCATAATTGTGTTTTACATATCGGTCTTGATTCGCAGAAATGTACATCAAACGGCGCGGCGGTCACAAAGCAAATTTAAAACTATACTAGGTTATTGGATAAAAACATATACAGTCATAAGGATAAGACTGCGGTTAAGTTAAGTATAGGCAACAGTGTCGGTTACAAGTGCTAAAATTGGGATGTTTTTAACAAGTATGAAAATTGTCAAACCATTTTGAGGAGTTGGCGTCTCAAGTTACTGCAATTAGGTAGATTTTCTAGATCTGTTACAGTGAATTTACCCCCTAAAAGCGGGCAGAATTGTGGCTTAACAATATTTTAGGGGTTTTATATAAAACATAAAACCTCGCTAATATTATACCTTTTTGATACAAATAGGTACCGAAAAGATCAGGCGCCAACGTCAACCCACCTAGGAGTGATAGAGCAGCTAAAAAGCTATCGGTTTAACCTCTATGTATATGTATTTGTGGTCTTACTGTAAAGCTCCTCTTGCGTGTAGTTGTAACACATCTGTGTAGACCGTTCGACATTCTATATTTGAAATTTGACGTAAACCCCATATTATTTTTGTACACAAAGGGCCTGAAATGAGATTTCTGCCTGCCTATAACGGGTAGTTTCCATTTATTGTATGGAATATGACATCATCGGACAGAATAAGTATTTTTTTTTATTTTGTGCTATGGAACGTGCAATAATTTCAAATCTCATTTTGTTCTATAGAACAAAGTAAATAAAACTTATTTACGGTTAGGTTTTATCTCATCAAACTGGTCACTTGTCAACGTGACTAATTTAATTTAATGGAAGATTTTGGGAGAGTTTAGACTACCATTTTGTTCTATGGCATGAAATTCGGGTGAAAAGCTATACCTATGTAGTTCTATGGAAAAAATGTGTCATTTTGTTCTATGACGTCATGTTCCAAAGAACAAATGGGACCTACCCCCAACAACCCTTCCAAAGCACCAAAAATCACGATTCAAACTTAGACGCCTTAACCCACCGGTGCAACAATATTATGCTTTAGATCTTGCTACTACGGATCCCACAGTTAATGCGATCGCGACTCGCACTAGTCGCACTACTACTACGCGCGGCCGACTAGTGTTCCGTATCGTATCATTACATACCGCTTCAATTACTTCTATTTTAGGGTTCCGTACCCGAATGGGCCCCAGCGGCACCCTATTAATATCCTTACGCTGCCCGTCCGTCCGTCCGTCCAGCCTAATGTATGTTTTGAACCGTAATACATAGCGGTTGTTTATTTTTCAGAGTATGTTTCAACGGTGAATTTACTAACAAAAAAAAGTTAAGTAATACAGGGGTCCCCATAAAAGAAACTTTTTTTCAACGTATTTTTATTTATGTAGGTATCGTATAAACGGTAAAGACAACATGCGTCAACATTGGTAAGTAGTACAAACCCTGAAGAAAAACAACAAATAAAAAACAATCTCAAGCTTAAAAATCGAATTCAAATCGGAATAATATAAAAATACCTACTGTGTGGCGCTACGGAACCCTCGGTGCCTGAGTCCGACTCGCACTAGACCGGTTTTTAGGGTTCCGTGCCCAAGGGGTAAAAAAAACAGGACCCTATTACTAAGACTCCACTGTCCGTCCGTCTGTCTGTCTGTCACCAGGCTGTATCTCATGAACCGTGATAACTAGACAGTTGAATTTTTTGCAATTTTTTAACAAAATATAACTTAACAACCTAGCTGCCTGTGACATTTCCTGAGTCACTTAAGGTCACATTTCCTGGGTTTCAAGCTTTGAAACAGAAACAGTACATTCATGATTGTATTGTATAACCCATAAAAAACTCTTCTATCTGCTGCATGACTAACATGCGTATTGATGTTATTCTATAAGAAGTCAAATTATTATTGCAATGTTATGTTTCAACCCCAGTGGGGTAAGTCGGCGCATGCGCCCCCGCGAGCCGGCGTGACCCAGTAACTCGACCAACCTTCAGTAAAATGAACATCTGCTGACGCGCTAAGCTTTTAATCAGTGACAAAACCAAAAATTAACGGATTTTTTCACTATTTGCCGCATAAAAGATATGAATGAGGACCACGTCGTTCTCTCTCGAGGTAAGCGGTAAATGCATAAGCTTTATCAAGTTTGGACATAATCTGGTGCTGGAAAATCGATAGTGAAATGTCACAAGTAAGCATAACCTGTAAAAGAGCCTGTTTTTTTTGTAATGTTTGTTTCGACTTGAGTTTCTCCGGGTGGTTTCACTGTCCCGGCGACGTTTTGTTTGGATAACATAACAATAATGTTTGATTGCTGTTTGTTGCTCGGCAGACCGCTCGTTTTTGACAAACGGTTACCGTCTTTAAAATAGCAGTGTTATTGCAGAAATAAAAGACAATTAAGTATTGTTTTTGTTTAATACAGCTTGTTCGATAACATACATTTTACGTTTTAATAGTTTTGAGAAATAACACATTTTTGATGGATCGTTAAAACAGCATAAATCCTAGTGTTTTTTTTAATTTATGTTTATAAAGTTAATTTTGTTTGTAATATAATAAACATACCCAGTTTTGCGTTTAACCGTTATTTGAGAAGAGTTTTAATACTTAAGTAATCCTATATTCGTTTAGTGAAATAGAGAATCTTAACGTGTATAGTGGGGGTAGGGATCTACCAAAGTGAATGTTTAAACAAAGATGCAGGTCTTTTAACAACAACACGGTATTAAAAATCGGACACACTTTAATTACTTTGCATATAAGTACTCCAATAATAAAAAAATGCCTTCTATTTTCTTGTCTGCTTATGACAATAATAATAATAATATGTAAGTATTTACCTGTGCCATGACAGTCATGTTCCGTGTAACCCTGGAGAGCGGCTTGCGTAGAACGAAAGTCTGAAACCGCTAAAACAGTAGTTTATAATATTATTACCAGATATTATGAAAGCATTGTCACATATTAACTTAAAAAACATTTTTTTTTAGGTTTTTATTTAATATTACTTTATATACTTACATGTCTACAAATATCATTTGTACGTTCCCTTGATTATAAAAGTGCGTTGATTTTTAATATGATAATGATTTTGTAATGGAAATGATAATACTCAAAGCGCAGTTTTGCTGTTAAAAGGACCTTCAGTTGTTTTCTTCTCTTTTTATCGCTCTCATACATTGTCATGCAAGTCTAACCGACTTTACCCGAGCCCGAAATAGTTTTTAAGGGTACAAAATTGCTTTGTATCAATGCACTATCACTAATAGCTTAGTAACGATCCATGTTATAATTAAGATAATTTAAGGTAAGTTATTCCACTAATCCAATATTGACGTCTTGAAAACGTGTATATATTTATGACTTTGACTGTACAATTACTATACTTATGACAGTATACGTTTTATGCAAATTTTATTGTTGTGACCTTGAGCCAAGCTGTCCAGGGCTGAGATTGCCCCATCTATTTCTGGCAATAACCGTAACAAAATCATCTTACGAGCGGGCAGGTAGTCTACTGAATTAGGTACCGGTGAATTAGGTATTGATAATATCTACTTCATGACGTGTTAAGTATACGTGAACCGTTAAGGTTAACAAGATTCTTAATGTGGCTATGATAGTTGTACCTACGAGGTGCGTCTGTTGTTCCAGGTCCTGACCCTGCTGTTCCTGACGTTGATCCCCTGGCCGGGGCCGTCTATCTTCAAGATCACCTGCTCGCGTGACAACTCAAAAATCGTACGAAAAGTAATCCAAAACAAATGGCTCCCAGTTTTAGAAAGGTTTCAGGTAAGCAAGTAAGGCTACTTTACAGTAACAGTGTCAAATAATATTTAAACATATTGAAATAACACATACCTATTTAAATCTGGCGAGCACTGACGCTTCTTACCGCTGAGAATTCTGTGTAAACAATTCAAAGTTGAAAAAATAATTATGGGCCGTGACTACGAGAAAATCAATGTTCCACCAAATAAATTGATCGATCAACGTTCAAATACTAACTACAATTGAGTAATGTAACTAAAAATGTTCATTTTTACCCACAACGGCACGGAGACGGTATATGCGTTTGGGGTCAGAGGATGTTTGTTTTATTTGTGCAAACCAATGTTGCCATTTATCTCCAAAACTACTAGTCCGGTTGTGATGCGGTTTTCAGTGATGGGTCCGGGTTTGATTGGTGCATGTTCTTAGATAGGTGTTACGGTGACAACTCACCAGGGGGCGCTACAGTAAATATTTGTTTTTGCAAAACCACAACTACTGGTCCAATTTTGACGCGGTTTCCGTTAGTTGGTTTGTGGTCGATTAGTGAGGGTTCTTAAATAGATGTTACGGTACTATACTATACGGTATGTTACGTAACTCAATTGGGGGCGCTGCAGTAATATTTTACCTATCAACTCTATACCTACTTTTAAAAGCTTTTTATGTTTATTATCTCTCGATACATAAATTGTCTAAGTCAGGGGTTTTTAAAATATTTTATATTTTTTCGACTACGTTTTAACCGTCGTGGGATTTTTCAATATTTTTAATTTTGGTTTTTATAAAGCAAACCCTGTGCCCTGTACCTACTGTGTACTCGTGTGGTTAACGCCAAACGAGTACAAACCAATGTAATACCAACTAAGGAACCATCCCTTCTACTAACAGTAGCTGTATTCGGGCATTTACCGGATACACCTTGAACTAAAATCTGCATGACACAGTTAATTACTCACTTCTGTGATCTTTGGAAAGCCTTGCGGAGATGATAAAAAAACCGGGCAAGAGCATGTCGGACCATGCTCAGTGTAGGGTTCCGGTCCGAAGCCGCCCTCGCGACAAACTTAACTTTGCCGTTGGAAAACTGTTATCCCCATACATCGACATAGGTCGCGGTCAGTCAGGTGTTAACCCTACCGCACATAAGTTTTCGGTAGAGAACCAATGAAGTCTACTTAGTCGTGATAGTTTTCCTATTGAATTCATTGTATGCGCCTTCATTTAAGATATTTTTTAGATTTTTAGTATTTGTAGTTTTGGCTGTAGATATTATATGACTCTAAAGGCCGTATTAATAAACTCATCTTGACTGTGAGGCCCGTCACGAGATACGTCAAAGTAAAAGCCAAACCATAGAACACTGTCATTTTTGACGCATCTCGAGACGAGCATTAGAGTTGAGATCAGTTTATTAATACGGGCAAAAATTAGCGCTTTAAAGCTTAATATTTCATAAACGGATCCCTTAAATTGATTGCACAAACCCGCAATATTTTTGTTAGTCCTATCCAACAACAACCCACACCATGGGGTAGACGAGAAAAAAACAATACATCCCCACGTTACGGGTAGGGGAAGAACAGCATATATAATTTTTTTCAATATTTTAATTACCGCTTTGTTGGTGTGACTAATATGTATATTCATGCCAAATTAGAGCTTTCTAGTAATAAGAGTCTCTGAGCTAGACTGCGGACACACGGACGGACATGCCGAAACTATAAGGGTTCCTAGTTTGACTACGGAACCCTAAAAAACGACGACAAATCGGCCTTGTTATGGAGCTACTAAGCTTTAGGCTCGACGGGGGATCGAACCCTGAACCGAACCGAACATAGTTACTCGAACTACCAATACGTTAACCCCGTGTTGTTTTCAAATTGTAATTAGGTATTCTAATGCCCGTATTAATAAACTGATCTCAACTCTAATGCTCGTCTCGAGATGCGTCAAAAATGACAGTGTTCTATGGTTTGGCGTTTACTTTGACGTATTTTGTGCGGGGCCTTACAGTCGAGATGAGTTTATTAAAGATTACTCTCAATGTGCCAAGTTCGCTTTAGGACAAAATCGTAATACGTCCGAGTCTCACTGTGCCAAGTTCGATTTAGGACAAAAGCTCATTCGGCCTAAGTCTTATTTCGACTATTTCTCAATTGGTCTAGGCATAACGCGAATTAGTCAGAGTGCGTTTTAGGCAGACCCGGACAAAAGGCCTGTGGCAGTACAGATACAGACAGTCAGGCCTGATGTATCATCCCAGAGTGAACAAACTATACTATAAGAGTATATTATGCCTGTCTACTAGATAAAGTCTGAATTCCACTGTATCGTTTCCCGCTATTTTCCCCAATTTAACGCCATTAAGTATTAAGAGACGTCAGACGTGACGGTCGATGTTGTTTTGCAGGTGAAGCTGCCGCTCGAGTGCCCATTCCACCCCGCGCGCGACATCTTCGCGCCGCAGCACGCCGCCAAGCTGCAGCACCGACCCTCGCAGTGGACCTGCGCCTTCTGCGGCAAGTCCTTCTACGAGGAGCGCCACCTCGACACGCACTTCGACCAGCGACACAAGAACCAGATTAACAAGGTACCTACTGAGTACCAACACCCTTTTGGTGGTGGAATACATATTAATGGCGCGGAGGCGGTAAGCTCTATAATTTTTACCGAGCATGATATCCAAACCGTCAAACTTTAAAAAATCAAATGTATTTAAACATATTTCTTATGAGTTATGTGATAATCCTATATAACAAAAATGAATGGCGAAAATGTACACGCATAACTTTTGAACGTCTGCTCAATAATTCCTTTTATGTTGTGTTCGTTATTGTCAGGATAATGTTTGTATGAGAGAAAAAGATAATCCTCCGGGAAAAATCAGAAATTTACAGTGTTGTGAAGTTTATTATATGCTTTCGTTCGTGTACCTACTGGCTACAGCAATTTGCGAAGGAAGATCTATAAATTCGGGGTCATGGTCAAAGTGTACCCCAGAAAATGAGAAAAGCTATATAATGTTGTAGTTGTAGTGTTGCGATTGCGACAGATGGGTTGGTGTCGCAGCCGTGCCAGTGCTCGCTGAGCGCCGTCAAAAAGCTCGTATGGCCTTCGCCAATTAAAAATACTATTGGTTTTGTGCAGGCGGAAGACGCGGTGTGCTTAGCGGAGTACTGCGACATCATGCGGTGCCAAGTGTTGGTGGCACACGGGCTGCTCAGCGGCGGCGGCGGCCCCGGCACCGACGTCGAGGTGGGTTCTACTAGTTATACACCCCATGTCCCCCACGTTAATGGCGATAGAGATGAGTAACACTTTCTAATGATATTCATTTTTAGTACAAGAGATTTAATATGCGAGTACATTATTATGTTTATTCGTTTTCGGTAATTAATACGAGGGGACATGAAAGCACATGATGCATATATACCTACATACCTTCACGCCTTCATACCCAGAGTGGGGTAGGCAGAGCTACAGAATTACCAACAACTCTAAAAACTTGGTGACAATTCTGTAACCACATTTTGCGCAATCAGGCTAAAATTCTTACCAGTGTTTACCAGTGGACTGTATAGTGGACCGCAAAACTAAGTATCACACTTTATATGACATTATTCTTTAAAAGTGTGATACTTAGTTTTGCGGTCCAGTGTATATGCATATGAGAAATTACCGGACTACACCAACGTAACTACTTAAAAATTACAATAAAAAATATTATAAATTATAAATGCATAGCAAGATTGTCACCTGACCTTTACATTTTTATCTCATCATCTCTTATTAGCTTATTACTAATATTTAACAGAAGCTTCCGGGTATAAATAAAATAAACAAGTCAACCAAGTAACCCTTTACCACTTTGGGACCTTATTGTCCTTCAAGTAGAGCCAAAAAGTAGTAAAGGGGTAGTAGTGTCGACTACGCAATGTTCTCTGCGCATGGTGGACCAGTGGCATGAGCCTTTGACCGTACGTCTTAAAACTGGGTAAACGACACTGTTGGACAGAGTCCTTCGGAGAGGCACGCCTAAAAACTTTCCCTCGAATTCCGTGGGGAAAACAGTTACCTAAAAACGCCTCACAAAGTCAATGTTCACTAAGACATTATTATTGGGTGACTGTAGGTAGAGCAATCTGAATTGAACAGTATTTATGGGGAATTTGGTATCTATAAGAGTTAGTGTAATCAGCATACGTAGGTACATACTCGTATATATATAAATTCACGCCTTAATTTCCAGAGTGGGGTAGGCAGAGCTACAGAATTACCAAAAACTCTTAAAAGTTGTTGATAATTCTGTATCTGTAACCATATTTTGCACAATCAGGCTAGTGGAAAAGGAAAAATATTACTAATTTAAACAAAACTCTTAGGTAGGTACAAACTGCTAGGTTTGATTCTCGGAATAGAATAGAATATAACATATTTATTTGCCTTAAAACATGATTACAAGGTGCTTAATACTAGCAAGTAGCTGAGTGTCACATGTTTTGTCATACAATGACATTCAAAAATAAAAACCATCCAACCGGGGTGTACAAACCGTTCTGTTTTATCTTTTGCACAATACCTATGATTGTTTTTTAATCTTTAATTGCAATTTTACTAACTAACTAAATGTAACTCTGATAGTTTCTGAATTTCAAAGGTTCTAAGATTCTGGCGATAGTTGTTAAGGATAATGACGATAGTTGAAACACTTTAAACTGTAGGTGTGGCAGGACGCGGAGGCAACGCGCAAGGCGCTGGCGCCCGCCGCGCCGCGCAGCATGGCTCGCGTGCCCCCACGCCGGCGCCGCCGGGGCGCCGCGCCGCTCCTGCAGCCCATCCTCGACTGCCCTTCCACCGCCGTCGAAGCTGATAACTCAGGTTCCTAGTTAACCTTTTAGGACCCATTATTTGATCAGTAGTCAACTGAACTAATGGTTAAAATTTGAAAATCGATCGAAAATTTAAAATCAGCACGGGTTCAGCAGAAAATAGTTTTCTAAGAAACGAAAATTCTGCGAAGTGATACGTTCTATCACATTAGTATCTATAGAACAAGGGTAAACCTTTTACCCCTAATTAATGCGGTCCGAATTGTACTAGGGTAGGCTGACCTATTTTTGGCCGCCTACTGGCCCCATGAACTTGAACATAAGGTAATATATACCTAAATAGTGACGATATTCAACAATCGCTAGGTGCCAGTAACTGGTATTTGAGAGGCCAGTTACTAGGTGTTGTACCCTATATCAACCTCTTTTGTGGGTTTCCATAAAATATATCAGGTCAGGGGACAATCAATTAATGTCATGTTGTAATATATGGGGTCGTGGATGGAGGGCCCATCCCATTCCGTTGAATAAAAATGAAAAAGTGAGCAGTTATTTTTTAGGTGTATCCCAATTCTGACATATATGGCAGTGGCCGCTAAGAGCGAACACGACGTCGTCTTGCGGCTCGTTCCCATGCATAAATAAATACCTTTTTAAAACGCTTTGATATCGTTTTTTATTAAGGCGTCGCGCCGCCTTCGCTTTGTTGTGGCTTTAGTCCATATCGGCGACACTTAATAATTCACTGGTTTTAAAAAAAATCTATATTTTGTCAATAAGTGGGTAAGTCGCACTTACCTAATTCAGAGCAAGAAGAGAAGCCGGCGGAAGACACCGAGGGCGACGCAAACCAGACGGCGGAGCTGTGCGACGCGGACACGGTGGAGTCAGCGCTGCCGCCGGACGGCCGGCGTCGGCGCCTCGCCGACTTGCAGGCGGAGCGCGCCGCCTGCGACCCCGCGCGCCTTCAGCTACTAAAGATCCGCTGCGAGCGCGTCGTGCACTCTTGCATCGCGACCCTCTTGCTGCATCTCACGCAACACCAGTTCACAGAACTCGAAGGTAGCTTGTTTAGTTGGATATTGTTTCGCTTTAATATTTAGTGGTCTGTCTCACTCAGCCCTACGAATTGCATGGTAAAACACTCGAGAAGGACATTTAGCCAAAGTACGATTTATAGACGAGATGCAGCGCGCAGTGTGCTGGTACCTGAGCTGCGACCGCTACTGGGAGGACACGGCCCCCAGCACGCGAGCCTTCCCCTGGTCGCTGCTGTTGGCGCTCGCCACCGGGCTGGCGCTCGCGCTCTGCATGTGCTACTACATTATCTGGATCGTATTCGAGTGAGTCGTAGCTAGACCCGGCAGCACTGGGCCCCATCCAAAGCGCACGCGGCCCGGGCTGCTGCTGCTTGTGCTAGTGTTTTTTGACTTCGCATTAGGTACTTGCTTGGTTATAAAAGATGATCATTTGCCGTTACAGTTCGGAAGAGGGCAGCGTGGCGGGCAGCGCGTCGGTGTCGATGACGACGCACTCGTCGCCCGCGCGCGCCGAGCGGCTGGCCGGCGACGAGGGGCTGGACGAGGACCACGACGACCACTACATCTACGTCACCTACCCGCCCGAGCTCAAGCGCCGGCTCATGGAGAGGTACGCTCGCAATGTCACGCTTGTGCTACTCACGCCTTTCATCAGGCAGACGCGCGTTGATTGATCACGCTTAAAATCAAGCTCGAACTATTCTACAAAAATCTAAGTTTCTACTGAGATGCCTTTGTGTAAATTACTGAAACGAGGCAGCCAAAATGTATAATACATTTTACGGAGTGTCTGAACTCTTTAGAAATCAAGACATGTGAGAAGGTAGAGGTACCTAATAGTGTTTTCATCTACGAAGACGGCGCATCCACTCCCTCTTAATTTGAGGTTGCACTATTGCGTAAAACTAAAATGTAGGAATGTAGCGCGCCTGTATGAATTGAAAAATCTATAGTTAGTAGACAGCGTGTTAGAGCATTGAATTGAAGTGGGACTGGGCTCGACGTAGTGAGTCATGCATGTCTTTCGCATGCATGATAACATTGATGACAGATCGACGAAATAATTCAAGAGGGACCCATGTCCCTATGAGCTAGGGTAATTAGAGTGTAGACCCAAAAGGATATGGCGGAATGACTTTGCTAGTGAAAATCAGGCTAATTAAAAAGTGAGATAAGATAATTTAGAGATGTGATAACATGCAGATAAATGTAATCTTTGTAGTGAAAGAATACATCCTTTAATTAGTTTAAAAGTATCAACAAATCAGTTTTAAATATAAAAACTAAAGTAAATCCACATCTGCGAGGAATATCATTGTTTTATTTTATTACTTTAAATTTTATACCTTCCTATGTATGAGAAGGTGTTGCCAGTAAAACGTGTCTAAAACTATATTAAATGTATGTTTCTTGTATGGCAATATCTCCACACGGCTTTTGTGTGTCAAGTGTGGGATCCCATATACTATGTAGTCAATTATGACGGCGGGAAATAGGGCCTTATTGAGTTTGGGTAAATATGCATCGCTCGGTTTGTTCTTCGCACTTGTCTGGACTAGTGATGGGCGGTTTCTGAAACACTGCAAAACTTTCATGAACTGCGAAAATTACAGCTTTTCAAATCTACATAATTACATACTTAGATTATTTTTTCTAAAACTACTCGTATGTCACTACAAACAAACTTCATGAACGTATCCGTTACTTACGTTACGTTAAATTAAAACTATAGTAATTTTCAGACATCAAACGATAATTTTCGGTAACTTTCAGAACATTGCATTAAATTTAAATGAACATTAAATTTTTGAAGCATTTGGATATTTTTATGAAATTCAAGTGTATGTTACACCTTTGAAACTTACAAGCCTCCCATTGCTGCCGTGTGTCTAATCTACATAATAAGTAAATAGGTGAATACAATTAAACTGAAACGAGATGCGAAATATCAAAATTACTACGTTAGGATTAACTTAAAAACCGTAACACTTTTACTAGACCCATATTGTTTACATAGTGCAAAAGCTCGTTGATATAGATACAGGTTGATTTTAACCTCTAAATACAGGTCAACCTGTATAATTACACAAGAGCACTTCGATAGTTTTTTGTACCGGACACGAATTTCAAATCGTGTTCGTACGAGTTGCATACCCATGCTGGCACCTATTATCACGTACCTAGATTAAACATAACCATCGACCTTTGCACTTTACATATCATATAAATATTAGTTATTTTTGTGTATTTTAGATAACTTATATTAATAAATATCGTTTGTTTTAGCTGCTACAATAGAACAACTCGCCTCTGAGACCCAACGTGTTCATCTTATTCCATCGTGCATGCACCGTATGTTTTTTAGGTCCGAGCAAGTAGATTACTTATTAGTTATGTACTTAGATATTTTAGAGGTACCTACTCGGGGGCAATCCTGAACAAGATATCGGCATGTTTAATAAAAATAGACCTACCCAATCGCCTTTCGCAAACAACATGTGCAGTAGTGAATTAATATCGTAAGTAACATTTTAATGGTACGACACGGTCCGTATCGTAACTAAAACATAAAATAGCTATAGCATGCTATAGGTACACTTTAGTAACACCTTAGCAACTTTGTGCGATAGTTCAAATACGACTTTAAAGCAACCAAGTACTTAATTATACAATTATCTATGATTGATTCCGACTGTACGTATTATAAAGTGAATGCCTCAATCAATCGTAGGCGTAGTTGGTTCATGTAATCTTGCGCTGCCGTTTTCAGGGTTTGATGCTGCGCTGTGAGTGTGCCTAAAGTCAACGTCATAAGACAATCTACAATTTCGCATGGCAGTCAAAAGTACCAAAGTGATCATGACTCATATAGAAACTGGACTCGACATGACTCTTAGGTACTCAAGTGATTATGATGGTAAATACCTATAGGTACCTACTAATACTATACTTTGTTTTTCTATTTAAAGTCATTTGGTGCCGTTTTGGATGATTTTAGTGGGTATAAACACTTTAATCGCCAGTTACTCAAAAAGCAATGATGTCTACTTAGTCGTAATAGTTTTTCTTTTAAATTCGTTATGTGCGCTTTCATTGAAGATATTTTTCATATTTTTAGTATTTGTAGGTTTGGCTGTATCGCACTTGACTCTAACAAAAAATAGCGCTTTAAAGCATAATATTTCATAAACGGATCACTTAATCGATAAAATTGTTCTAACACACCCGCATTATTTTTGAGTCTACCCAGCGACACCACACACTATGCGGTTGATGAGAAATAAAAAATCATCACCACGGTAAGTACACTAAAAAACATTGGTTTTCAAGATTTTAATTTTACCACTTTGTTGGCGTGACTAATATGTATATTCATGCCAAATTACAGCTTTCTATATGCCTTCACATATCTCTGTCTCGTCTCTGAGCTACGCTGCGGACGGACGAACGGACATGGCGAAACTATAAGGGTTCCTAGTTTGACTACGGAACCCTAAAAATGGGTGCGTGACAAATTATATATGCACAACGATAGGAATATTCGTCTACTGGCATGTTCTTGGCGATCTTGAGTTGGAGTAGGTACCTACTGTAAAAAAAACGACGGCCCCTTTGAATGTACCGAAGTAGTCAGACTTTTTTTTAGCGATAGTGCTTATATAGAGACTGCTGCGGTGTTTGTAATGAAACTAATGAATTATGTACGTACCTACCTAGTGGGTAATTGTCAGTAATTGTTCAAGAAGTTGGATGTAGGAGGGTAGGTCAGCGTCAAAACTCGATTGCAACACGCTCTCCAATATGTGTAGAAACTGTTTTTGTTGTTAATATACGGATCGTATTTTGCAGTGCATTAGCTCGAAGCTGAAAATTTCAATACAAAATGCAGTAACGTATCTCTTCCCTAAAATCTATTTAGATTTTTAAGATTCTTGAATATGTTGTAGATAGGTAGGTATTATGTAAAACTAGGTACGTATGTTAAATATTTCTTGGAAAGAAACAAATTAAAAAAAACAAACGGTAACGTACACCTAGTATTTATCATAACTGCAACATATTCAGAAATAGTGGAAATCGGACTAGATTTGGGGGTTAAAGAAGATATCAGCCAGAACTAAATTCGTAGTTTTTTTTACATTTTAGCGTTGATTCACAATCCTCTTTCCAGTTGGTATTTTTTCACTGGCTCTCGTAAATACTTTGCCTAAAGAAATAAAAAAACAAATAAACAAGAAAAATACAAAAACCCTCGTTAAAAAAGATTATCTTGGTATTTTTGATAAAAAGTGAACACAAACATCATGTACGCTGTCGGTGCCCGAGTTACGCTCGCGTGATAGATTTTATATAAGGAACGTGTTTCTGTGTTGCGTCGTATGCGCATCGCCATTATCGAGTTGTCGAGAAGGTGCAAATTGGCGTGGCACCATCCTTCTTGCTAATATTTAATTAACTTACATATATACTTTAATATTTAATGATGTATTGGCGATCCAGGTGTACAGAAAAACCTTGCATGGTTTATGTTACAATACGATTAATTGGACTTAGACACTCGGCAATTCTCGACATTTATCGGGATAGATCGGAAGTGCAAATGACATGAGACTTGTTGTTGCATATTCATAAAACCATAGTGTGCACTTAACAGCCTAAAACAGTAATGTGGATCACCTGCCACAATGACATATTTTTACAGTAGACCTGTGAATAACACAGACGTGGCTTGATTTAATTATTACATCGTACCTATAACCAAAAACATGAATATTTAATTAAATATTCATGTTTTTGGTTATAGGTACGATGTAATAATAAAAAACCTAATTAGGTAGTACCGTGAAACCGTGTAACATACTTTGACCTTTTTAGGGACCCATTAAGGGATCTTTTCCAGTTAACCTAACGTTTAGGTTTTTATAAAAATATGCTGGGACCTCAATTTTTTGATAATTTGACTTAATATTGTAAATAAAATGATATTAAAAAATATATACCTAGTGAAAGTACCTAATGCTAAATTAAAATACCACTCTTTGACAGATTAAAAAAATAGGTAGGTTTTTTTTAACTAACAAAAAAAAACGCTTCGAAAAGGATAAGCCATAGACGGTGTAAAGGTACTTTAAAGTACCTACTAACAATGCGGTTCCATTATGCAAACAGTTTGCGGCGTCTAGTGTTTCATGCAAATTAGCAAACTGTACTTACCACATGGGAGGGCAGACACATTAAACCACGAAACCAACTGCTAGCTTAATGGGATCGCAGTCTCAGTTTAGAAGAGTGAGTCGGTAAAGATTGGGAATGGATTTTAGTAAGGAATTAAAATGTTAATACTCATAGGTACCCTACATCAATAGTTGAACATACCATGACACCTATTGGTTAAGGTACACTCGGTCGCTAGCCCGAGGCCTGAATGCTTGCGCAGTGTAAATCTAGCTAGCGAGCCGTGACACTCGTGACAGGCAAATTGATAAAAAATCCGTCTGGTTACAGGAGGGTTATGCCAGGGTTCCATAGTTCAAAATAGTTTCCAAACGAAGCATATAAATAGCTTGTGACACGACTCTCTAGTAAGACTATACTAACAGTGATAATTTGGTTGATTTCGGGTTATTGAAGCAGAACATAATTTGATGCCTACACAAACGAAAGTATTTAGCTAGAGCTGGCTGGTTGGTGGCCACGACCAGTTACAAACGCGCCTTTAATGATATAGGAAACTCTTAAGGTTGCGTTTCCATTATCGCTGTACGACGTCGCTAAGCGGTGCCAGAGGAATAACCAATTCATAGAATCGCTGTGCTGTGATAGGCTAGGTAAATAAAGTTATCCTATTGGTCTATTCAGCGCTCCACTTTAGTTGTCTCTCATAAGTCTTATAACTTTGGTGGAAACGCAGCCTTCTCGTCGGTTCCCACTGGGATGCACCTTACTGTCTAGTTATAAGTTACCAGTAATGTATAGAACCTGTTGCATATTGTAAATAGGCTATATTTTTTCCAAATATTGTAATAAGAAAAGAAGTTAAGTAATATAGGTAAAGATACCTAACATGATATTTTAACTTTTAACAGGTGCAGGTTTTCGAAGCGGGGTTCTACATTTAATATAATTTTTAATTTGCTTGATAATTCGTTATGGTATTGGACAACCCAGGCCTAAGACTTTAAAGGACCGAACTCAGACATATTTCTGGCTACTTGTTAATGTAAGAGGAGTGGGTAAATATGAAGTCTTTGAATTTTGTCTTGTCATCTTCATTCATGACTCATGAGAAGTCTTCATCTACAGTTTGTAAAGAAGTCTTCTTTATAAACCGTCCACAGTTCTGCCACCGCGAGCAACGGAATTAACGCGCGGGCGCCGAACACGAAGAATTTCGTACATTGACTCCCCAAGACTTGCCTTGTCGCTCTCCGGCATTTTGGATTGTAGGTAAGCCTTGTCCGTATAGTAAGACGACGCCCAGCAGGAAAGTTAATGTACGAAATTCGCTACCAAAGGGTTTTCACCAATGAGGCGGCGTCATTTGACGAATGCAATCAACCTAAAAATTATGACAGGCGTATTTTGCGTCAGTTTTTCACCGCCATGTTAGGATGTCCGCAACATAGGTTCTAAGTTGTGAGTGGGAAGTAACCTACGTACATACATATCTTTCTTCATTAATAAATAATTCATTTTCAGCTGTCATTGGCGTGAGTGACGACCTCAGGTGACAACTCATGTATAAAAAATAAAATGTTTTATTTATTTTAACGTGTCGATGCTAGTTTTAACGGAGAAAATACGTTTCCAATGCCGTAACGAATTAAACGTCATTAGAGTACAGTAACTGTATAGAGTTAACAACTTTATTTGTTGAGCATTTCTACAACCCTGTCACAGTCACAGTTTCAAATAATAAAATAACGTAAATATATCATAACCTTCTGCGACAGGGTTCTACGGTGGCTTAACAATTAAGGTTGTTAACCGGACCTACCATACAGTGATTACCGTGAAAAGGGCCTTCAGTTGGTAACAAATGAAACCAGTTATCGGTACAGAACGTCGACCAAAGAAAGTGATAACAATTGTTTTGGTAGTGCCCCTGTACCTACTGCTCGCTTTTTCATAAATCTTACGGAATGCTTTAACGAGACTGAAGTAAAGCATACATTTTAGGCATTGGTAACTCGCACTTTTACAATAGTAACGTGCACTTTTATTCTCATTAGATAATTACGAGATTGTAAAAAGTTTGTTAAATAAAAGCGTAAATTGAAATCAGAGTATTTATTTATAAATATACATTTATTATAAAATCGGCAGTCACTTCAAGTTATACCTACATTACAAATACACAATATTTACAATAAAAAAACTTGTCATATCGTCACTGCATATAGCTACATTAATCAGTAAAATGGAAATCTTGCATAATTATGTATATGTGTGTGTGCGTGTGTGTGTGTGTGTGTGTGTGTTTGTGTGTATCTACGGGGTAAAAATGCCTGTGTTGCAGTACATCCATCACGGTAAAGGTAGGTACTACGGTAAATTCTTCAACACACCAAACGCAAGACCAATCAGTAGCGGGGCGGCGCGTGGCGTGGGCCAGTCTGGGGCCCTAGACAATATGCCTAATGCTAACGTTAAAGTTCTTTGAATACTGTCAAAATGTATGGAATTGACATAAGCGCTCGATGCGACTTTCCGGCAATTTACGTCAATCCTATGCATTTTCGATAGATATAAATGCCGAATGCACCTTGTCTAGTCAAGGCCTCAGGCGCTAAATATGACCACCATAGCGCGGGCGGCGGTACAGTGCAGTTGCGATGCGATTGTATTGATGTATACAACTGCATAATGAACACAAACGAAATGCGCAGCTACGTGCCATTAAACGCGTTTCTAACGCGGGGCCAGTTCACCTCGCGCTGCTCCTGACCCCCGTTTGGTGTGCCAAAGCCTTAAACATATAACATTATACCGTCACGGACTTCAATTCTTGGCCCATAGAAGCTTCTTCTCCGCAATGATCGTCTTACCCGAAGCGCTAGTAGATTCACTCCATATCATAGACGTGTCAAATTACCCTCATGTGGCCAATGTATACTGACTAAATATTTCGAATTTTAACGTCACGAGAAGCAAATCATGTCGAAACTATTCATTGGCAACCTGCGAGAGGGTTAAAGTCCATGATCGTACATGAACGATGGGGTTTCGGACCGTTCTGTCCGTTTCCCAAAACATCAGTTCCCGTGACTACCGTTTTCTTAACCGTTTCTATACCGTTTCCCGATATGTGTTTCCCAAAATGTGCTCTCCCTAAAATATACGTTTGTCTTGATATCCGTATCCCAAAAAGACCTAGTCCCGAAACGACCATTCCCGTCACTACCATTTCCTAAGAATCCGTTTCCCAAAACACCCTTTCCCATTTCTGTGACCCAAACATGAACGATGTCTGTGACCCAAACACGAACACGTAATGTAGTTAAATTAATGCAATTTAAACATTTAAATAAATATAGAGACTTAATTTTTTCGTCAACGGATTGTCGAATAGCTGATACGATTAGTATGCAGTTTTAGATACTACCAATATTTCCGCACTCTTAGCGTGGTTCCTTTTGCTGTGAATGGTCACAGAAATTGCGTTAGTCTTTAAACTGCAAAAAGATAAATCGGGATTTCCTTACGAATGTCGTAAGAAACGGGTCGGAAACGGTTTTGGGCATACGGGTGTCATAAGAAACGAATCTTTTGGCATACCGATGCTATGAGAACCGGGTGTTTTGACATACTGATGCGATGAGAAACTGGTCTTTTGGGCATGACTCATGAGAAACGGATCTTTTGGCATACGGATGCTCGGAGAATCGGAGAATGGGGTGTTTTGACATACTGATATACTACTATATATCCATATGTATATATAAAAGGCAAACCTGACTGACGTATATATCAACGCACAGCCGTAACTACTGTACCTAAAAACTTGAAATTTGGTAGATGGGTTCCTTTCATGATGTAAGTGAGCACTAAGAAAGGATTTATCAAAATTCACCCCTTAAGGGGTTAAAATAGGGGGAGTAGCGGGAAACTTATTTTACATAGTCGCGGGCGTCCTCTAGTAATAAATATAATAATATACAAGAAACTGTTATTTTGGAACGGGTGTTTTGGGAAACTGACAGTAACTGTCCGAAACCAACGAGGGTGATTATTATCTCGAGTTAGCTATGCGCTCGGCGAGTCGCGCTAAGAGTCGAGGCGTACCGAGCAGGGGTCAGGCGTACTTGACGCCCTTCCAGAAGGCGCTGGTATCGATGACGCACTTGCAGCCGCAGCCGGTGGGGCACGCGTCGTGCTCCTCGAACCTGCAACCAATGCCGTCAGAACTTCTTCGTTGTGTAATGGGCTCAATATACTTACTCCGCTTCTTTATTTAT
Organism: Acleris sparsana; assembly: GCA_923062465.1. Taxonomy (NCBI): domain Eukaryota; kingdom Metazoa; phylum Arthropoda; class Insecta; order Lepidoptera; family Tortricidae; genus Acleris; species Acleris sparsana. The sequence continues at coordinate 7,227,929 of OV281286.1, forward strand.
TAGAACTTAAACTCAATCTTACAAAATTATGTGACAAAATGACAGTATGTTACTGCAATACAAAGAACACAGTAAAGATGCCACAAATCGTACATTATTCAACGTTGATAAATGTTATGTTATTGCTGGTGACTGTACTATGTTTTTTGTGTTGTGTCGTACTTAAGGCTTGTCCACGAAATAAAGTAGCCACATACAGTCGGGCTTATATAATGATATAATAGATTTTGCTATGCTAATACGTCATATGTCATAGACTTGATAGAATCAACATGCCCAGGATAAATGAAAATATTCGCAAATTTATTATTGTCTCTTATTGTACAGAAAAGGGCATCTCTAAGCGTCAACTCATAAAAGAGAAATAAGATCTAAAGATGGTGTGCGAAAAATTATACCCATGTTTGCAGAGTTTAATATTAAAAATCGCTACAGATGCATTCTTATGGGGATGATGAACATATGACAAAAAAGACACGAGAACTTTATCAGGACCCCAGTGTTATACGTGTGAGGCTGGCCAGGTTATACCGGAAGAACATGAGCTCGCGGCTTTTGAAAAATTCGGCCAAAAATCCTTTTATAGCAAGCCATTTGCTTATGTGGGCATAAAAGTTCCAGCTTTTTCACTACGGGTGCCATCAACGGCGATGTCTGCCAAAAGGAGTGCCTTATGAATCGCTTTCCGCCCATGTATAGGAAACATGAACGTCCCCCAATACTCTAGCCAGATTTAGCTTCTGCTCATTATGCTTAAGACACTTAAAGTTCCTTGATAAGGAAAACATCGATTATGTTCCGAAAAGCATGATCCACCAAATCGCCCAAAACTTCGATTGAGAGATATTGGTTAAACTTTAAGAGATACCTGCGCAAGAAGGGTGCAGGAGCCGACAGTGGTGAAAGTGATAAGTTCGTCGTTACCAGTGCAGCATGTGGCGGGCGTGTCCCGCGTGGCCGCAGTAGGCGCAGGCGGCGGCCAGGCCGCGCACGCCGAGCGCGCACACGGCGCAGCGCAGCGCCAGGCGCCGGCACCCCCCGCACGCCGCGCCGCGCGCCGCGCGCCCGCACGCCGCGCACGCCGCCGCCAGCTCCGGCCCGCCCGCGCCCCGCGGCCCGGCCTGCTTGCTCACCACCAGCTTCATCACCTACGATTTATTTTATTTATTTATTTAGGTTGTGTAAGGATAGGCATTACAACAAGAGTTTGGTTTATGAAACGAGCTGACAGGCGAGTTTCATAATAGATCACACGAGTGTTGTTAAGCCAATCACGCAGACTCGCGTACAATACTTTATCAACACACATATTATATAACCACTCTAAGATAGGTACAGAACCCGAAAGGCAAATCACTAGCATTACCTGTGGTAAAATGACAGCGATGATAGTTGTAACTGTAACGTAAAGAAAATGCGTTATCGAATATTGAAAAGTAATGAGATCCAAATTTGGAACGTCTTCCAAAATTAACAGCTGTCATCGCTGTCACCTACTACCACAGGTAATGCTGGTCACTGCCTACGGGTTTTGAACGCATAATAAAGGATTTACGATATGTGTGTAAATAAAATATAGCCTATGTTAATCATGGATAATGTAGCTTCTAATGGTTCTGATTAAAAATTAATCATCATAAGTTTCGTTTTCCATAGCAACCCTTAACAGAATCAACATCTCGCAGAACTACTTTTCACATAAATTTCTTAGCATACTGTACTTTTGCACCATTTTACTTGGCAGAATAATACATTGGCATTAAGTTGGTTATAATAATAGTCCTCTGAAGACATAATTGCCCCAGCGAAATTTGAATCGTATTAAACCTATTTATTTAATAAGCATAAAGTTATAAAGCAGAATAATATTCGACTAATCCTTAATTGTAATTATGTTATCGTAATTATTTAGAAAGCTTTTAATGTAATTTATCCTACTCCACCATTTGCAATTCGGTCCTGGCTATTGTCGCAATCGCAGTTCTAACCTAACCTACTTTACTGGTAGCACTTCGTTACCAATATTATGCTATCTATGGTACAATTACGCCACAATAAATTCGGCGAAAGTTATATTCTGCTACATAATATTCTGCGAAATTAAAGTCAATGATATTAGTATTCTGCCAAAATAGTGGCAGTTGTAGCAGATAAAATACGGCGTTTCGTGAACCAAAGATTTCCTTTGAAAGGATTGGTCCTTAGGACCCAAGGCTGGAATTTAGAAGTGGAGCCACCAAGATTTCTGATGTAATTTTTGGAGGGGGGGGCAACTTTATCTTTATATCTATATCGGTTCAGCTACTAGGCCAAGATTGGTATCATTTTCGTATAAATTGGGGATGCCGAATTCGTTTATGGTATCATATTGACACCGTTCCGAAGTATAAATATATAAAATAAAAGAAAACTTGTTTTTTAATTTCCTATATCATAAGGAAATTTTCCATATATACTTATAACTTATACAATTATGAATATTGAAAAAATAAGAGATGCTTTAGACAGCCCTATTATTCGTTCCCAAAAAAAGATGTAATGTCAAAATAAAATGTTTCGTACAAAAAAAACTGTTGACGGTGCTAAAGATGGAAATGGAAAAATTCCAATTCAAATGTTGTTTTGCGATCCTAGAATGATAGGGATGGGTTCGCAAACATGATTAAGATGTAAATAAATATAAGTAATGGTTATGCATTCCGCTTTAGGCCAATTCGAGCCATAATATAAAATAATTAACTACGCCATAACTTGGGAACAAAGATATTTATTACATAAAAAAAGTTTAAAGTCTAGGTGTTCCCTCATTTACTACGCCGACAGTCTTTGGATCCAATCCAGCCTTATCTTGAGGGCCTCGGGGTAAATTACACTGCAATAACTCTTTTTAAATCTTTTTGAAATTTCTTGTTTTTACTTTAGATTGATGCAATTTTTATTCCAGAAAATGATACCCCGCATGAAAAATCTGCGTGGCTCCACTTCTTCAAATAGGAACCCAAATATTAATCCTGCTAAAGGAAATCTTTGGTTCAGAAAAAGCCGTATTTGACCTTTTATGTCGTGTAGAAACGCAACTAAATGAATGAACCTAAGTATACTATTATGCTAAAGTATCATTCGGCAAAAGATATCTGCGATAACTGTTATGCGAAGTACATTACGGACAACGATATTAAGCAAGATAAAGAGAACCCATACACCTTTGTACTTGACTGCAGTAGTGGAGCCAGTTGGTCAATACCACTTGAAGATAGCAACTTTTTAACATACTTTTTTGGGAAACTCTTACTTCAGTCCTCTTGTACAGCAACTGCCAGCGGTGCAGTATGTCGGCGTAGGCGCGCTTGAAGCAGTGGTACTGGTGCACTGTTTGCTCGTCTAGAGCACACGACAGCTCCGTGCGGCTCGCGCTCGACTCCGTCGGCAAGTTTTCGGCCTCCGAGCAGGAGTTGCTGCGGTGCACCGTCATCCAGCCATCGGCTATCTCGCTGTACTGGTTCACCGTGCTATACGGCGAAGTCCCGTTTCCCTTGAATATGGTTAAAACAATAAATAAGAGGCCGTATTAATAAGTGTCAAAAACGGCCAAGCAGTTACACACAAGTGAAAGGGACAGTGCTATAGCAGTTGCATATCTCCAGCCAATTCACTAAAGGCCGAACCCTATATGAAAACCGCGGACTGATAGGCTTACTTCGAATTAAAATTAGATATCTTGTATCGACAATGTCAAATTTGAACCAGAAGTAAACGTTATCCATCCGCGGTTTGAAAATAGTGTTCGGCCGTAAATGGTTTATAATGCCCTCAGAATCTATCAAATTGCACTTGACGATATTTACAACGTAGGCATGTAAACCCTGTTCAGACTTACGTGTCTTAAGTAGTAAACAACTTTGTAACCTCAAAATGCAACTTTTTTGGATGAAACAGCTATTTTAAATTAAATAAAGCAATCACGGACAATACATTGGCCAAGTGATGTCCAAATTTTTTTCTCACTTTACTTTATTTATAATAAAAGAGCTGTTTTAGCCAAAAAGTTGTTTACCATATAAGACAAGTAAGTCTGAACAGGGTTTAAGCGCGAACATGGTTTACCAGCTCGATTGTCCCCTCTAGCATAAAACAATCTTGTAGCCGCTCGTCGTCGTTTCTAAACTTACATTGCTGGAGTTGCTGATAGTGGACTGCGAACTCCACTTGTTCGAGTCATTGAAGATGGAGAACGCGCACGCTAGCATCGCCGCCATTTGCACATCCGCTGCCTTGGCGTAGTGAGATATTCTGGAAAATAGGAAATCATGTCAAAAATCTACCTACCTCTAATGTAGCTAGTTTAAGAAAATCTGATATCTAGGTACCATTTATTTTACAGCGGGATCATAAAAACGAAAAGGAAGGATTTAGTCAGAAATACGAGTGCTTTTGATCCCGGAAAATTAAATAGTTCCCGAGGGAATAGCGATAACCGACTCTTACGCAGACTACGTAGTAAGAAATACATTATGTATGTTGTATAAACGAAAAACAATATGTCAAGTATAAATAGCCCCTCGAAGGTCAGCGGCAACGTGACGTCGGTTCTTGCCGCGCGTTTCTTACTAAAAGTATGGAAAAATTAAAATCGCCAAGGCCTTAGGGGATAGTACCTCGTAGAAGCTTTTAGCTCTCGTTCGACCCTAACACTTTCAAAAAACTTTTTTTTATGAATACGTTCGGGCTTTAGGCTAATTAGTGTGAGTGGAAAAGGTGTTACAGCGACTGCAGCAGGGTGCAGCACAGGGGGTGCGAGGCCCAGCCCAGCGACTCCTCGCCGGAGAGGGCGTGGTCGCGCACGCGCGCGCGCTGCGCCCGCGCCGCCAGGGCCGCCAGCCGCCACGCATGCGCAAGCTCGCTCTCGCCCTCCGCGCACGCGGCCGCCGCGTTATCCGCGCACATCCCTGGAAACATACACTCCCCTTCTTTAACGAACTCTATAATAATCTCAATCTTACGAGTACCTACGTAGAGATTCTTACAAACATTGGGCTCAATAAAAAATAGTGTGAAGTTTGATTTCTTTTTTAGAGTGATCAAAGGGTATCTTTCAAAGTATGTTATGTTTTATACCGATGGAATCTTCAGCGTTGATTTTGTATTTTTCTGCGAGTATTCTGTTCAGCGGGAACAGATCGCCAGCGGCGTAGAGCACGACGCGCGGGGAGCAGCCCGAGATGCTACCGCGGCTACGCATACTGCCGGCGCGCCGCCCTTGCGCTTTCTGCGACAGCAAAAATAGTTGGAAATTTTGGATCTAACTCGAGTCCACTTGATATTGGTACATTTACCTACTTACCCACCGATCTTGAAAGTAGAATGTCGTGATAGAGTTAGAAGGATGCCTATGGAGTAACTGTGGGAATCCAGGCGCGTTTGTTGGCGACGGAGTGGTGGTCGCGTGCGGGGACACCGAACTGTATCCGCTGCCGAACAAGCTTGGGAGCGTCGACAGCGAGGACATGGACCTGGGAGTCCCGGTCTCGTGCTTCAGCGACAGCCTCCGGGTGTTGGAGGGCCGGTTGAACACGACTAATGTGCTGACGCCGCACCACTTCGCACCACACGTACGCGGGAATGGAATACACGAATCACCGGCGTTTTCGCTTTCCGATTGACTCCTTTGACTAGACTTCATCGAGTCCGAATCGTCACTTGATTTAACCGGTATCTGAAATCAAACATGAAAGATGTGGAAAGAAAAGCATAAGCAAAGCATAACAAGTTTTACTTTAATTTGATTTTGTACCTCATCAATTGATGTTGCTAATGTTTTCAAACAATGCAACAAACACCTTTGCCCTTCTCGTTTCTTCTTGTGAGCCGTTTTATTCAGTGCTTGTAAGATCTTGATCGTTGTCGAACTGTCGACATTTGTACCTGACAGCCAAGAAAATTTGGGTATTGTTTGCTCAGAGACATGTCTTGGGAAAGTCACTTGTAGGTTGGCAGTGTAGCCATTGCGCTCTGAATGTATCTGACAGATCCTGGTCTCAATGTTCATGTCTGTTACCTCGATATTCGCCATTTCTCGGATAGATTCAAATTCTTCGTCAATTGATGTCAGGTTTGAGCTTGCCATTTTAGTCTGGAAACCAAAATACACTAAACATGACTAATTTTACAAAATACAGAAGTACACTTGTACCCTTTTCATGCCATTCAAATATCATATCATAATAATAAAAATAAAGTTATTATTATATGATATTTGAATGGCATGAAAAGGGTACATTTCAAATACTAAATTACCATTTGCATATCTTGTCCTTTGTTTTCAGTCATATCATTCATGGAGTCAACTGTTGATGCATAGCTGATTGCTGTAAAATTACATTTTTTGTAGATTTATTTACATTTCCAAATAAAAACATAGGATGATAAACAATTCAGCCAACCCACAGTTAACATAATACACATGGACAATGTTCCAATGCAGAATAAGTTAATTTATTACATAGGTTGCAAAAAAAGAAAAGACCATCCAGACCCAGGCAAGTGACATTTAAAACATGTAGAATTGTAGAAAGCATTAGCTTACTATCACTACTGTTGTCCTCTTCATTATCTGCATCATCATTAGGCAAATAGTGATGGCACATCTTTAGCAAGGATGGCTGCATAGCCCATATCCTCAAGGACTGATCCCGCCCCCAAGTTACGAGTTGGAAATTTGATGGAGATGTGTTTGGTCTCCAAACCATGGTCTGTACTGTGTCTGTGTGTCCCACAAGTCTATGAGTCAAGGCCCCGGCTACCCAAATGCCGATGACTCCAGCCTGCTCAACTCTTGGCAGCCCACCCCACCCAACACCAATGGTCAATAAACCACTCCCAAATGGGGTGTATATGGCTCTCCAAACAGGAAAATTGGTCATTATAACATTCTCTGGCCTTCTGGCATTATTTATGTCAAAAAACTTGATGCTCCCATCATGGCTTGATGTTACCAACTGATATTCATGATGTGGACTCCAGTCGACACCGTGTATTTTACATAAGTGAGCTGATATGTACTGAAAGGGTGCACTGTGTTTCCTGTAGTCCCAAATTTTAATATCCCCATCATGTGCAGTTGCCACTATGTGTGATGCCACCTTGTTCCACTGCACTTGAGAGGCACCAGCTGCAAATAATAAAATAAACTTAATAGGGAGGAATAAACATAAAAAGAAGTCCTTCAGAAGTCAGCGCTAAAAAAATGTAACAATTGTATGATGTTAAGACTAACCAACAGCACATAGTGAAATTACTGGTTTTCTTGCATCTCTGAGGTCCCACATGTGTGTAAAGGTGTCTATAGAACATGTTGCTATGAGGTTGTGGTCCTGTCTGTGGAAATGGGTGTCGCTGACGACTCGAGTGTGCCCGCGTAAGGAACAAATACAAGTTAAATCATTCCCGTTGCGCCATTCATACACATCGACACGCTGGTTACTCTAAAATGGTAAAATAATTATGAATAGGACGATAATTATTTCTAGATAAAAACTTGGTATTAAACAAGTATTTATTTACCGCGATTGCACATAGTTTTTGACCGTGATAAGATTGACACCACTCGGCCCCAGCAGCGTCGTATTTGCTGTGACGCGGATACTTCTTAATAATGTCTCCGGCGTCTTCTTCCAAGTTGACCTGCTTAATTGCTAGCCACCTGCGCCCAGCTAGTAAAACGTTGTTACCCGAATAATCTACGGACATAGCAGTCGCTTGCATCTCCCGGTATTCCCATTTCATCACTTCTGAACTCCAATGAACAGACATTTTTGTTAATATTAGCCATACAAATTGATCTGGAGGCGAGTAAAATGAATAGTTATTAGAGAGTTTACAGAATATTTGGTCAATGATAACACAAATAAATCCCCGCGTTCACCACACCATACCAATCGAGACGCATTCGATAAATGTCAACTTGACAATGACAATCAGCTGGGCTTAAGACGTTTTTTTATTATATATAAGCATTCTAGTCTTTTGAATATATAAAATAAAAAGACACAGCCCTACACTTTTACTTTATTATATCTTAAGCAATTTTAATTTGTATCGATTGTGGTTGTTTTCAAATCCAATTGGTGCTTAAAGAGAATTGTATTAATAATTATTTAGAGTGCTATACAAGTAGTATTGGCTGCATCTGAAATGTGTTTCTTCAGATGTCATGTCAAATTCAGCCGATCGTTAATTTTATACTGTTTGTTTGTATTCATTGGCATTATTATGATAATATGAGTTAGAGCCAAAAACTAAAGTAATTTTCCTGATAACGCACAATATATTATTATGGTGTGGATCTCCCGAAAGTTACGCCATTCATTGTTTATTCATGCATTTCCCCGGCTTTTAGCTGGGTTTTTGTTAATTTATTTTTATTGTGATTATCTCATTTATATTGTGTATCAAATTCAGGTAATGATTTTTCCACCACCAATAAATATTTAGTTAAAGTATCAGTTAGAAATCAATATTTATTTATTAATGTTTCAGTGTGAATGGCCAACGTTTACCGAGGTGTCTGGTGTCCGGCCGGTGTACGCAATGATCCTCGCGGACCCCCTGCTCGGCCACCACAGTGGGCACTGGTTTGACAGGTGGAGAAGGGAATGGCAGATGCACCGCGCATTTCAAACTGCTATGCTTTTACACAAACCTGATGTTGTATTTGTTTTAGGTAAAAGCTAATATTTCTCTAGACCAGATAAACCCAAAAAAAAACCGAATGAAGTTGCAATTTGGATAGTGGCAGCTAGTTCAGTTAATTCCATGTGCAGTTTAAAAATTAAAAACTTGGTTATTAAATGTTTAATGGAATTTTTCATTGTGCATTGAAAATTGCCATTATAATAATACTTTTCCCATTTGTGTGGTGGACTATATAGCTAACATCCTTATAAGCATGCTTATAATGCCCAACTTTTTTAACTCCATCCACAGCTTAGCTATTTTATCTATAAATCTTTCCAGATAATTTATTTGTGATAACTGATGACCTAAAAGAACAATAAAAGTAGTAATATTAAAATAATACATATTCCAGGTGATCTCTTTTATGAAGGGCATAAAAAATCAGAGAAAGAGTTTAATGAGGTTGTGCAGAAATTTTACCAGTTATTTAAAGTTCCTGCTGGGACATCCTTGCATGCTGTTGCTGGAAACCATGACATTGGGTTCCATTACAAGTAAGTATGGTTTGGTTATAAAAATTACATGAGTTGGAGAATAATGGATAGACTGAACAATACTTTCTGTAATTGTACTTTCAATCTTTGAAGAAGCGCTAGCGTAGTTGGTAGTAACCCTGCCTATGTAGTTAGCGATCCCGGGTTCGCTGCAAATATGTGTGATGAGTGCGAGTATTTGTTTGTGAGTCTTGAGGTTTTTGTATGTATTTGAGTATTTAGATTTCTATATAAGTATTTATATCGGTCAAACCTATGGCTTAATTTTGGAGTAAGTCAATGTGTGTGAGATTGTCCCCTGATATCAAAAAAAACTATTTGATTCATGGGCTACTATGAAATATGGAACTATATTAGTAGTCAGTGTGTTAAAGTTTTAAGCGGTCTCTCACAATTTCATTTATTAAGTCACTTGACATTATTCTCAGACACCAATTAGGTTGACCATACAATTATAAAGTGACAAGATAATATAAAATGTATGATTTGCTCAGATTTATTTTTAGTATATTGCTTTATTGATTTTATTTTATTTTGTTCATAAAGTCAGCAGTTCGAGAGAGGCTCGAGCTCCTGGACCCATTGCAAGTGATAAACTTCAACGGTAATAATTAATAATACCCTATCTAATGATTAGTCCAACAGGATTGAAATCAGAATGGAGTTGATTTTATAAAACTACATGATACAGGAACCCAAAATATCAAGACAAATTAAAATCTGCTTGATGGCAAATGTTGCCTGTGCCTGTAGAATTGCAACTTACAACTTAACAAAATCTGATATTAAGTAATTAAAAATCATTATTTGTCTTGCTTGTTTATTAATGTTTAAAAATAGGACCAACGAGAGAGTCCGATAAAAATGATTTATTCCCCCGACGCTCAGTTGGTAATGACCCTACAATAGTGGAATGGTTTGGTGGTTTTACTCCCGAAAGTTCGAATTTAGCCATTCCTGTCTAGAGGTGAGACGTACTTGACGCCTTGTCGTGGCGGTGGGGTTTAGTAATTATGAACTTGTCACCCACAGTTCAGCTAAGAGGTACTCAAACCCGGAGTTCGTTCCAAGCTGACGCTGCCCTAGGGCCCGAAATTTGGAGAGTTTCGTGGAGTCGAAGTAATAATAGTGATGTGCGTGCGGATGCAGATTTTAATCGAATAATCTACACTAATATTATAAAGAGGAAAGATTTGATTGTTTGTTTGCATTGCATAGGCTCCGAAACTATGGGACCAATTTGAAAAATTCTTTCACCATTAGAGTCCTACATTATCACTGATGAACATAGGCTAAGTTTTATTTTTCTGCGCGGACGGAGTCGCGGACAACAGCTAGTCGAAATGTAAAATGAATTTATACATGTTACGTTGTGTAGGTAATTGTAATTAATTATAAAATGTCGGTAATGATTCAACGCCGCACAACCACCGACCAAAGCAAATAAAGTGCAATATCGTGTAATTTAACTTAGGAAAGTTTTTTTTGCGCCTTATTGAATTTGTTAGCCACGCCACGCGGCAATGCACTATCACCGACAATAGGTGGCGCAAAACTACACCGCTAGTAGTTTGGCGCTATCTTTCCGCGTCCCGAAATCCCGATACGCCTAAATGCCTACTCGATACGCGTTGGCGCAATCTAAAGGTATCATGGTATTTTGGACGCCCAAGCAAAAACAGACAAGTAAATACGTACGTCTCGCTTCTATTCCTATCTGATGACTCGAAGTTTTTGTCGGAATCGGAGTAACCCGAGAACGGTTGCCCTTATGCCGTGACGGTGTCGACTAGGTAAGTACATATAGTCGTATTTTTTAGCTAAAACGCATTTAGCCATGTTATAAAAATTTTAAGAATTGCATGGCACTCCAGTGCGAGCGAGTGTAGCGGGTCCCGTACGGTCGGTGTAGCTTATAACGGTGACTTCAAGTGTTTCCACCGCGAGCCTCTTCACCTCTTGAAGTCACCGCCGTAAGCTAAACGAAGTCCAGATTGGGCCCACTCCACTCGCAGTGGACAGCCGACGTAAAGGTGCTTTTCCACCGGGGAGTCGTGGAGAGGTCTGGAATAAAATGAATAAACACTCTTTATCAGAAACACGGCTTAGTATTAGGTACACCTACGATAACAAATATTTCCATCTATTCTAGCGCATATTCGGTGGAAATCATTTGGTTTTGCAAGATGTGTGAGACGAGAATTTAAGTAAGTAAATATTTTTTTGTTGCTATATTGACCTGTATGATCGACAAACAGTGTTTTTAATTCTGCAAGCTAGCTCGTAATTTTTGGTGAAAATTGCCAAACGAGATTTCAGTTTCGTTTTGCCTCGCCGGTGGAAAATCCAATCAGGACGGTTGTGTGCCTATCTAGGTATACATTTCTACTTGTGTAAATAAGTGCCTTTAGTTACTTTGCCTTATTCTTAGCTCAGCGATGACCATACAAGTGCTTAGCGCGGATTGCTCGCAGGATTACGTCGCAACTGGCGGCGCGGTTCGAGCGCGAGCTGGGCGCAGCGCCAGCGCGGCTGGTGAGCGCGCGCGGAAACCACTTCGTGCTGCTAAACTCCATGGCGCTGCAGGGTGACGGTTGCTCGCTCTGCGCTCGCGCCGCGGCAGAGATCGAACACATCGCTGGTACCTTAACTTATATTAATTAAGAGACGTCTGTCTGGTACTGCGTTAATGTTTTGGAGCTGATCCGGTCAAGCACAGTGTAGGGTTCCGTTCAGCGTATAACTTGATTGACGTTTTAGCTGGTCGGACTTGCACACGCAAAATGTATTTCATATACGCCCTTTTTTTTTGCAAGCTCTCCTTTTAAAACTTTGTGGTCGTGATTAATATGTGTGACCATGCCAAATTACAGCGTACGGCTTCTTGTTGATTATGGAAGCCTACAACGACAATGCCTCTTTGTACTAGTAGGTTCCTTTTGGATATACACATTGAAATTTAAAAAAAAAACATTTTTTTATCTTGTTAAGTAGCTTAGCTTAATTGTAAGTAGTTCATGTACTTATTTACGAATATTTTTTCTATGGTTCGAGCATTTTTTTCTTTATTCCAAGATATCCTGAAGTGCAGCAGAGGGTCAAAATTATGCAAAGGCAAGACGAAACTAGAGAAATATAGCAGACCCATTTTGATTCAGGTATGTAACGCATTGGAGATTATTTAAGGTTGCAGTGGGCCTAGCAATAATTATTGGGACTAAGGGCACTGAGAAATAAGATAAACATAACTTAGTCTCGTCCCGTGTTATTTCTTTAGGTACCTATGTTATAATATAATTTATTAATTGCTTGTTTCAGCATTTTCCGCTATACAGGGCGTCCGATGCTCAGTGTTCTGATGACGAGATTGCGGCAGAGAGCAGGCTGCTGGTGGAGCGCTGGGACTGCCTGGCGAAGGAGTCGACGGAGTACCTGGTGGAGAGGCTGCGCCCGCGGCGAGCGTTCGGGGCGCACACGCGCCGCGCGTGCGTCGTGCCACACAGCTTCGCGCCCACGCCTGATCATAAGACCGAGTTCCTGGAGTACACAGTCCCGTCTTTCTCCTGGGCGAATACAAGGGTTCCCATGTATTATTTGGTGAGAGTATTTATTTGCGTAATAAAAAGACGGATGTGTGCAAAAGGCCGACAGCGTCCGGTTATTCCATTATGACATGAAATTATTACACAAAAGTGAAACGTATAAAATCGATGATCTAAGTTAGGTAGCTCCGTCAAACTTCTAAAATTGTATATTAATTAAGTACACTAGACGAGAGAAATTTCCCATAAAAAAGGTTTGAAATCGCTAAAAAAAATTAGATACCAAGAAGACCGTAAGTAAGAGTACCTAGAGTGACAGATCATAGCCCTGAGAACAATCGTTTTTATTACGAAAAATAGGTACAGTGCACTGTAACTACCTATTTTCCATAATTAAAAACGTTTATTTTTTTATTTGATGTCTATTTTCTTTAGATAAATCACAAGTTATCGTATGTGACGGTGTTATCTACACGAAAACATGTTTATAATGCAGCCTGGTGATTGAGTTACGTGGTTTATCAGTATTTCATACTTGCTTATCATTGATGTTTTGGTTAAGTATCCGTTTTGAAAGTTGATGCTCGTTTCTAATTAGGCCTTGAAAATAATGGAAGCATAATGTAGTTTACCTATTACTTACAAGGAAAAGTTAGAGGCTGGGCGGTCCTACAGCGTCACTCAAGGAAAGGAATCAAGTGGAATTGGTATTTTATCTACATCCATATCATAACTTCTATCTAATAATTATATTCAGAATCGATAAGCAAATGGCCTATATTAAGAAACCTGTATCTGTAGTTATGTATTAATTTTAACATTAAAGTATTGCATGTCATTAAAGTATCGGTTATCGGTACTTTAATGTTAACATTAAGATACAGGTATGTACATTAAGATACAGGGCAACCACAGATACAGGTTTCTCACATATTGTATAAAGCTTATGATATACAATGTAGATAAAGCTATGTTTGCGACTACACGTAATTTTGCATTAAAACACTCCTGTATTATTGCTTCTCATTGTGCGCCAGTCACATGCGCTGAGTTAGCATACTTAGTGAAAATGTAGTACTAGCACTACTGGCCTCGATGTATCATCCCTTCAGGCAAAAGGGATCCGTGTGTACTACATAAAATCTACTCAATAGTATCTTGTATGTAAGTACTGTTGTATGTTAGGGCTGAATCTCTACTGTGACGTGTGATTAGTCTGCCAGGTTAAGGGTTATACTTAGGGTAAAACTACGTTTGTTTGTTTATAATTGCAGTTAAGGGTGACTCCTGAAGAGGCTCACGCGGCGCGCTGCTCGCTGCCGCGCGAGGGCGCGGTCGCGCTCTCGGCAGCGCTGCTGCTGCTGGCGCTCGCGCTGTACATGCGGTACTGGCTCACCGGCCGGCCCGCTCCCAACTACAAGCTACTGTGAGCGCTCTACACACTTCTATCAGTTCTATAATGCATATAATGTATGTAAGTATACATATATTGCTATAATGCATATAATGTATGTAACTATATGTTATAAGTCAAAACACTCAAATTGATTTGATTTAATGATTATGGCTGTGGTAAACATACAGAAGAGAATTTAAAAAAATAACATAAATTAAAGCAGTATTTAAGTCTCATTAAACTTATTCAACTTACCATTTCGCGGCGTGTAAAACCATTTTTAATTTTCGTTACTGTTACTCACTCAATCACTGTTATTTTAGGCGCCGTAAAATAAGGAATTCATTATGTCATTGATATTTCAAATGGTGGCAAAAATTGAAAAACTGTACGATTTAAATCCAGGTATTTATAAAAACTGAATTGATAGAATGAACTTCTTGACCTTAGGACGGTTTTTTTAATCTATGTAATAGTTACTTTATCGTTACGAACGTCGCGTTTTGACTATTATCTTTCCAAGTAGGAATGCTCATCAAGCCTATAAATCAATAAGACGTATTTTTTTTAAAAAATCTCATCATGTCTACCGCCTCTGAGCCTCTTTTCCATGCCTTTATAAGAAAGTTGAAGTTACTTAGCATTATTGATCACCTTTATTATGAAACTACTTTGAAAAAATATTAAAGAAATAAGTGTATGTGCATATGTATGTAGGTAAACACTTTTTATACTAAAGAAAAACAACAATACAAAGTAAAATAGACCTCATGTGCCCAATTTACTGAATAAACATTTTGCACTTTGAATTTCTATCAGCTAACCCTTGAGGGATTGGAAAAAGTGGAAAGTAGTGCATCGAGTAGGCAAATGTATTCTAAGGTTAGACATATAAACTTATCTAAAGCAAGCAAAGCATGGTAGAGTTCGGCCTTTGATTGAACCATATTAATATTTAGATAGGTTAAATAATCGAAAATGTTTTAAATTTTAATTGTCGCCATATGTCCATAACCTTATTATTCGTAAATGTGTAAGACGTTCGCCTAGCAACTTGCGCGATTATTTTCACAAAGTGCTTGTTATGAATAATGTGAGATAAGTGACGAGCTTGTGTCCAGATGGAAACTGTTTCGATCCGACAACATGTTGTGATCGGGCTCGTTTTGTTTCAGATCGGGGAAAAAGGTGTAGAAGGACCACATACTTGGTAATCGTTCAGCGCCCTCTCCTCCTGGGTAAAACAATATTGAATTCGACATGTTATCGTAATGTCAGCATCATTGCGTATGGCGCTCGTCCTGCATGGATCAAACGATGTAATGTTAAAATGTCGAGTGCGATGGTGAACCGTATTGCTCTTGACGTGTTATCGAATTGTTTTTACGAGTAACTCGGCTGCCATTACCGTCAGGTTAATAAGAACTTGGTAAACCCAGTAGAATAGAGGCCCTTATATTTTTCTCGTAAGTTTTTTTAAAATAAATTATTGCTTTATGTAATTTAAATAAAAGTCATTTTGTTATTCAAAATAGTTTTTCATTAATGATGATTTTTATAACCTCATTATCTTAAAAACAATCGGGTACGTTAGGCTCGGGGCATCACCATACAAACATTTTCCGAGTTACTGGAAACCCTGCTAATCCATCGCCTATAAATCAATAAATAAATATCACGTGACAATCTTACACAAATCGACCTAGTTCCAAACTAGGCTTGTACTATCGGTACTAGGCAACGTTAAACATACTTATATTGGGAAATATATACTTAAATACATAAAAAACATCCAACACTCCTATTTCAAGCGGTTTTCGCCTAACCCGTAAGATACACCTAGGAGGGCTTGAAGCCGAAAACGAAAGTCCAAAGGTTAAATATACTTTGGATGAAATATCAGAAATAGATAACTAATTCAAAAACTTAATAATGCAAAACGGCATTTAAACGCTATTCCTGAAATGGTTTTCGAATTAGAGCACCTAATTGTATTAGAATGCCTAATTGTAATGCTGCGCGGTGCAACGTACCTATTCTGAATTTTCACAATGAAATCTGTACCTTTTCGGGTAGTAAATTAAGTATATTTTGAGTCGCACGTGCGCGCAGCGTCGCGTCGCGTCTGGTCTCGGTGTGAGTTACCCTAAAGAATTACATTTACATCTATGATTTTTGTTTTGTAGGTAATGGAATAGTTGGTGAAGAGTATCCAATTAAAAGTGTGATCATGAAAAATACCAATTTTTAGAAAATTTTATGTGTACTTGTACTTTTCCGTGAACAAAACTCACATGACATTTGTTTTTCTGGAAATTATTCTAAAAACGGCGCTAATTATTAATTAATGATGGATCTCCTGTACAAAATTTATTGAGTTTGGTTTACAGGAAAATGTAAAAAACTAATTAAGTAGGTACCTACTTATTACAAGAGATTAACGAACTTCCTTAACTGAAAACTTATGATTGTAACTAAGTCAAAGTATATGAATTAGCCAAAAAAAAGGGTGGGTACCAGTTCTGTTGATTTATGGTGACATATTAAGTAATACTTTACTGTAGGGCCCCGTTAAATGTTTTCTTTAATAAATAGTACATTATTGCCTAGGCACGGAAGTAGGCAATTGCGGGGCGAGGATTGGTAAAAATACGAGGCCCGCAATTGCCGTTCCTGCCGAGGCATATACATATAGTGCTTTTCTCAAAAATCGCAAGAATAAAATTATGTTGGAGTAAAGTACTTTATTAAGGAAAGAAATACCACACAATCTATACAGACAATATATTACCTACTCTTTACCGTCTTTTGTTTATGACAAGGAGAAACGCAAGCTTTTTTTTTAAAACTACTCAAGCTATTCGAGATACAGATAAAAAAGTTATATTCCGAACAAAATTTGGATGTAATAAGACTTGTGCCCTCATTTTATTAAGGCCGTTTTCACTTTTTAAAAAGTTAGATACTAGATGGTAATGAAATTTGTATGCAACATTGCGTGCTTGTGTAGCGAGCACGCAATGTTTTTTTTTTTTAATTTGAGATCTGTCAGTAAACTATGTACTTCGCATCCCAATATATAGATAGTAATGTCAACTTTTCCTGTCATTTTTGAGAAAAATGTTTTACATAAGCTATATCGACTTCTTCTGATTTGGCCTGCAATCATTTCAAAATGAAATGAGAAATTATGTGAATAATTTGAAAGAACTAAGAATAGTTAATCGGTTATCAATAAAGTAGATCGGTTAGTTACTTCCTAGTAGTCACCTAGAAAAAGTGAAAAGATGAGAAAATTAGAACAACATAAAGAAACATTTAGGGCCGAACCCTATATCACAGCTTATATTAAAACCGAGGATAGATAGGCTTACTTCGGATTGAAATTTGACACATTTTGTATGGGCGAATGTCAAATATTAAACCAAAATGAGCCTTATATATCCGCGGTTTTAAAATAGAGTTCGGCCGTTAATGAATAACATAATTACCAAAAACGAACGATGGCAAATGGCCATTCGGGGTCAAATATTCGTGATTGGGTGAGTTTACCCAATTTAGGAATAGTTTGATGCAATTAATAGTCCTTACCGGATAATCGCTCAAAATTTACTTGAACATTTGAAGTAAATAAACTCACTATCAGGGAAACAAAGTTAAATAAAGAGGTTTAATTAAAACTGGTATTTAAAGATATTCCACTTACCTATTGATGAATTTCAGGCCCAAAATCTACTTTAATTTAGTTTTTCACGCAACGCACGCACGTTTTAAGTTTTCCTATGATTGCAGTTCTCGGATTGTAGTCTTGAAATTTCAAATGTCGATGGGTCTCAAATCCCACCTACCATCACGTAGCCTCGAACTCGCGGGCCTTCTCATCGCCATAAAAAAAAAACTTTTTACTTCGGGGAAAATTGTTAATTTAACACTTTGGGACGCGATTAACCAAATTTTAATTGTTCCTGTAATTTGAATGCAAAGAAAAATTAGTACCTACGGAAGATTAATCATTAACTAGGGCAGTGTTTGAAATAGTTCGTAAAATAAATGTTATGTGAGTTTTGTTGGCTATTGGACCCGAAAGTTGGAGTTAAAGTTAGGCTTACGGCGACCGTTCAAGACTGATTATTTTATTAAAAATTGGTAATACTTTTGATGGTGGCGTAAATCGGACACTCGAGAACAACTATTCGACTACCCATAAATTAAAAATCGCAGCTGTGGATTCATCTGCTTAGATTAAATTAGCAAGGTTAGGTGTTATAGATGAATTAACGAGAGCATGGAATTGCATATGTAGTAGTATTGTATGTTTACAGGCATTCTATATTTGAATTTTCTATTTTCTCGTACTATCAGCATAAAAAGAGGTTTGTTATATATTGAAGAAGTAAATACCAAAATAATGTCAGTGTCAAATTGTGAATATTATTTACGTTGTGCATATATTTTTACGTCTGATTTTATTGTATTCTCACAATTATCAGAATAATTTTGTGTCAGCCCGTACGACTAAGTATAAGTTGCATAATTTTCAAAAAATATGGCAGTGAGTAATTTTGGTCCGATTGAGAGTCAAAGTAAGTAAGTTTATAACAGAGGGTATTCGTAAAATTTAACAAAAACTGAAATAACTTTGAAACAGTAGAAAATCGCTGAAAATACATGGGGGTGAAATGGATAGATGTTGACGTCCTCTATCGACCTGCTTCATTTGATCCACTCCTCCTGTTCCACTCTGTAATTATGGTTAACTACTATCAATGAAATTCACCTACGCTGAAATTCACCCAGGTTGATTAGCTGGCAAAATTTTGCTCACTGACATTTCTTATTTTCATAACTTGTTTAGTTACTTACTTTGCAAAAATATAAATTTAAGATGAGCCATGGTCAAGAAATTATATAAAAGGCATGAAAAAACACAACATTCTACTTACTAGGTTTAGAAAGCGGATAGGTGTAGTTATAAGCACCAAACCACTTATTCTAAATGTTTCCTGCTCCTATATTTTCGTTGTTGGTTGCACAGTCGAGTTTAATAAGAGGACGTGTACACTTGTGGACTATCTACGCTGTATAATGTGCATCTTATCGAACTTGGCTGTACGAGAGGAATATACCCAGTCGGGCGAACGAAACAAAACATATCTCATATATAAAAGTTTATTAAATAGTATAAAAACAATAGGAACTTTATACGTCTTCTGAAATCAATTATTCAGTTAAAATAAAAAATATACAAAGCTGACACAAACTACGAGCGAAGACTATTTTAGGTACAAATTCTATTCAATTAATACTGCTACAAAATTAAGTATAATCCTAAAAACTAATTTAAACAATATAAATGCAATCAATGTTCTCAATACTAAAAATCATACTGTCAATCACATAAAGCCAGACAAAAAGGCGGACCTCGGAGCTTCATCTTTGCCACCGAGTCGCTTATCTCGTAATTTGATACTCCGTCTGCGCCTATAGCGAGAGGTTAATTATTATAATTAACAACTACTTTCAAGCCGATAAGCAAATAATCTTAGAAAATTATATTAAATGCTGAACCTTAACAATAATATTATTTACGCCCTACATTAAACTGTCTAGTTTGTACTAAGTACGGGAGATTTCGCGCAAGGTCTGCCGTTCCGGTTAGGTCGTGTGCGTGCAGGTCACTCCGGGATATCGCTGAGGCGGATGCCGCCGGGGCGGCGGTACATGCGCTCGTCCATCGGCAGCTCGCCCACGAGGAACCGCTCCAGCGCCTTGGCGGCCACGCGCGAATGCCCCGAGCTGCGGAACGCCGTGCTGGCGTCCTGCCCCGCGCACTCCAGCATGATGTCGGCTCCGCCGGGGTGCTGCAACAACCACACAACAGACGTTACACATCTGATTCGCAAAACTTACAGCCTCAAATAAAATCAATAAATTGCAAACAAGGTTGTTCACAATCTTTTGTAACTCACCTCATCGAAGAACGTGGTGATGTCATACACGCGATCGTATATGACCACCCAGCAGTCGCGCCTGCTGTCGTGCTGGCTAACTTCAGCGAGGGTGATGATGCGGTCCTTTGGGTCCTGCGGGTCCTGCGGGGCCCGGGCCGACTCCTTCCAGCTGGGCTCGACCTTCGCCGACCACGACGGGCTCACGAACCGCAGCGCCGCCATGGTGATCGCCATCAAGTCCAGGTCCTTATTCTGGGGCACGGCCATCGGCGTTGACGACGATAGGCTGATCTCTGATGCAGTTTGCACAGTAGCCATCTTGTATTTTATCTTCAGTAACTTTTAGATCTCAAAAAGATTTGACTTCTTGATCCTTCTTGAAATTCTCAAAAGTAATTTCAGAGCTTACAAACGCGTAGCTAACCTCAGGCGGGCTCGATGCGAATGAATTGCAGAGTCTCGCTTGACTGTAAAAGAATTAAGAAACCTTATAAGTACAATTTCACTTCCCATCAGGGCTGGGGTTTGTTTGCAATATAGAGTAAAGTAAAAAAAATG
This sequence comes from Acleris sparsana, assembly GCA_923062465.1. Classification (NCBI taxonomy): domain Eukaryota; kingdom Metazoa; phylum Arthropoda; class Insecta; order Lepidoptera; family Tortricidae; genus Acleris; species Acleris sparsana. The sequence continues at coordinate 7,248,603 of OV281286.1, forward strand.
CAAGCTCACTTGTTACTAACCGCTTCGAAGATATCTTATTTTGAAAAATGGTATATCTATTCTATAATGTGAGGTTTAAGAAACTTGAACATTGGATAAAGCAAGAAGTCGTTAATGTAAATTATATAGCCGTAATAATATGTCGACAGCCCTAGTTAAATTCAGTAGAGCGTGAGTAGATACATATTGCTGAATACAGTTACCTAGGGATAGAGTTACCGGCCGATGGCTGCGGGGATTGCAATACGCGTGAAGCATATTCAACAGTTCAGATGAAATTGTTCGAATCAGTTAATCAAAGAAATACGTTTACTTGAATCATTGCCTTTTATCAGGACACAATAGTATGGTATGTTCGCTTTATCTCTGCCTACTTGACGCAAATTAAACTTTATGATAATTCGGTGGAATGTAATTGACCTTTTAGTTATCATCTCATTTTTATTACTCTTTTTCTTTATGCTTATCTAAATTGAGCAAATGAATCTGCGTATGGCTTGAATTTAAATTAGCAACTGAATTTTTTGACTTGATCTTTATTATGAAGATAATACCAACAAGTAGGTATTTGAAAAATTATACTAAGATATATAATTTGATAAAATTATAAAAAAAGACATCAATTATAAAATAAGTAACGCTAATATACTGTATTAAACGATTAATTATATAAGTAAATAATGTATTTACAACGCTGTCTAGTCTCGTGACCTATACTAATATCAACATCATTGGTCATCATCGGGGGAAAAATATTGACATAAACACAATATTTACCTTTTAAATCAATGCACTTGATCCGATCGGGTCGTGTTATCTCTGCTGCTGCTCGAAGCGCGGGGAATGGCAATCGCACCAGTTGTCACTGTACCACCACTGTTCGTATTCAGGTTGACTGTTCACATAAGTTTCAGGATGATGCATGAGAGTGTAGATCATTTCCACGAATTAATATTGACTCGTCATTTATCAGTTGCGATCGGTGAATGAGTCGAAGCGAGTAGCGCCGGCGCTTTTATACTCGCCGCGCACGCGCCGCGGTCTGATGTAATCGCGCCGTTATCTTGCCGGCACCCGCGCGCGCCCGGTAGGCCTGCCGCGCTCTAGGTGGGCTTGGTGGGTTCCATCCCCTTGATTTGATTTAATATTTATAACAGAGGTCACTCCTGGGAAACGCTGGTAGAGGCAGATATCTTTGTGAAAGCCCCCGTGTGGCCTATTTGCAAAGTGATGTTCATTAATAATTATTTATTCATTAGCTTTTTAATGTTATTTACTTAGCGAAGATTATGCCAAACAAATGAAAATTACGGTAAAATGAGTATATGTTTATTTGATTAATATATTACCAAAACAAAAAGTAATAAATTATAAATATATATATATATATATATATATATATATATAAATATATATATATATATTTATATATTTATAATTTATTATATATATATATATATATATATATATATATATATATATATATATTTATTACAATTATTATTTGTGCAGGTTACGATTTACGATCAAGTCATTACGAGAATTATATATATATATGTGTCTATCTATCCAATCACCCCGTTAGTCAGCAATTTCAGCCTATCTATGGCTTCGAGTACCTACCTAACTCTTTTTTGTAACTTTTTCCACTCATTCACTGCAATGTTATTCAAATGGATATCTAAGTTATCACTTGCGTGGAATCGTATCGTACGATAGTTGCGGAAGTCTTGTTTGGTGGTGACGTAGGCGGTGAACGAACCCGCCACAAACAGCGCGTCCATACTTACCAGATAGGGTTATCGACTTTAGCGGGAATTAATGTTTGGAAAACAAACTTAAAAACATAGGTACCTACCTTCATAAACTTTTCCTCATAGGCTCCTTAGAATGTGGAAAAGGTACTGACAAATAAATCTAGCTATCATTGACTTATTGAATTGAATTTTAAATTAGGTCAGGGTGGCGGGAGTTGTCTTTGATATCCGCAATTGCTACGGACTAAGGGTAAAAAAACCGCATTATCATTCAAGTTTGCATCTTTGTTGTTATGAGCATCAGCATGATGCAAAATGTTTTTCTGATTTCATTCTAATTCCAAAATACTAATGTGGCATTTATTGGCGTCGCCCGCGCCGCGCGTTATGACTGACGCAATGCCATAGAAAAATTACTGTGCCCGCGCAGCCGCCCGGCGGCGTGGACCGTCCCGTCGGCATTTTTTTATAGCTCACCCCAGCTAGCGGAGAAACAGAGCGGCGCTTATTTAAAAATAGAGCTTGAAGTATTTAGCCATTACAGTGCGAAACAAGAAAATGGTTACAACTATTTACAATAAGTTATATGGACTCCATGAATTACGTTGGTTGACAAGTGACCATTGGTGTCGTACTTAATCTTTTTTATTTATTATTATTTATTCCTACTCATTTTTAAGTGACTAAACCTTTAAGTGAGTAAAGCCTGGGCTCAAGTGCTCTATCCAATATTCCTTTTGCCACGAGCGAAATTGCAACAACGACGGACAAGGAGGACGACGATGCGGATGACCCAACACCACATGCCGACCCAGCTCCACCTCCAGTAAACATTACCCCTTCTCCCAACTCTCCCCACTGATCTAGACTGGATGAGACCTGGTCTTGAAGGACGGGGCGATAATCTAAACGTCTTGTGCTGGAATGTGGAAATAGTATTATTTTATAGTATACAATTTATGTTTACGTTGGTTTTTTTGATACGTTTATTTGTTTTGAAACCATGTGTTACATCCTTAGACTCAAATTTATACTCTCGGTTTTTTTAAGCAATACATACATACATTATTCAGTACAATGTTTTTATCATTTAACCAAAATCCGGTATTTTACTATTTTTTATTTTTTTTAACAAATTATGAAAGCTAAGACACTGGTATTAAATTATAGCTAATTGAATTCCCTACAAATTATTTTAGTATAACTTTTACCTATTTAGGGGCAGTAGTTTGCCGGTACGTGTCTTTAAAAAGGACCCTACCACACATTTTTCACTTTTTTTTAAATGGCTCATCTTTGACTTGCTGTATCTCCGCAACCAATGACCATAGTGTGCTCAAGTTACACTCAAATTGTAGCAAATTTAGTTATCTTTATTAAAATACGTCACAAATATAATAGAAAAACGCTTACTTAGGGTAGTTTTTGGAAGAAACTGAAACAAGTGCCAACATTTTCGCAGTTTTCCAATTGTATGTTTATTTCTTTAGTGTATGTTTATTTGTAGCTATATCGTATATACATATAAAATGGTAAATTTATGTTTGTGCACTTTAGTTTTCAAAGAAAATCATACCAACATTATTCCGTACAATACAATGTTTTATTATTTAGCCAAAGTCCGATATTTTACTTTATTTTTATTTTCAATGTAACTATGAAGCTCCACTTAAGAATTAAATTGAAGCTGATTGAATTCCCTACAAAGTGTTACCTATGATTTTACCTAGAAGCAATTAGTTCAGCAGGTATGAGTCTTGAAATATGACCCTACCACAAAATATTTAACGTTTTGAAATAAATGCTCATCTTTGACTTGCTGTATCTCCGCGACCAATGAACATTTTGTGCTCAAAATTGGCTCACATTGTAGCAAATTTAGTTATCTTTACTTAAAGTACAAGCAAAGATATTTAAAAACGCTTCCTTAGGTTAGTTTTTTTGCAGAATATGAAGCATGTGCCAAAATTTCGTAGTTTTTCGAGTACCATGAGGGTAGCACTGGTTTTCAGGGTTGCAAACTTGGGTGTTAACTACTCTCAAGGGACCAAACAACATATAAAAAAATCGAAGTTACATGCGCATTTGCGATGTTTGATGTCGTTATAGACCGGCGTAGTGGTGCTGTGTCGTAAACTATACGTCACAAACGTATTTTTCTTAGGTTGACGCACTAACCAAATAGTTTAGCGCACATTATGTTTATCAAATGTTTTGATTGCCTACAAACATTGATTGATTGCATAAAAACATGTCAATTCAACGTAATCACAACGCATTCGACGTCAAGCCCATTTGTCACTCTCCTCCATAGCTCTAAAGATAACAAAATGATTAGTGACCATTAATGAAAAATATTGTTACACAATAGAGAGGCTCGGCGGTCGCATGACTTTACTCGTACTAGCCAATGGCCATTGACGTCTTGCTGTTTGTTTTTAATTTGCGTACTACGTCTTATGAGGAAAATTCAACAGTAAACACGTTTTCAATTAGTTGATTTACTTATGGGAATGTCCATCTTATGGAAATTTACGAAGAGGTTGGTAGGTATGTCATTACTTCATTAGTTTTAATTACATAATATTACAGTTCCGGTTACAAGTTTTGTTTGGTTAAAATTGATGATGTAAAAGTGCATTAATAGGGACCGAATAGAACGCTAATAAAATAAAATGAAATTCTTGAAGGAAAGTTCGCCCTTTTTAGCCGACTTCAAAAAAGGAGGAGATTCTATGTTCCACTGTATGCATTTTTTTTATATATGTTTACCTATTTCTCCGTCAATTATAGTCCGATTTCAAAACTCTACTCTTTTTTGTTTGATAGAGTATACTTTCGAGATGGTCCCATTGTCACCAAAGTGTAATCTGATGAGGGGATCCATCCAGGGAACTCCTCAAATATGGGCATTCATAATACATAATATAGCAATTTTAGTATTTTTAGTAACAATTCCAGAATTTGCATTCAGAAAGTATCATTTGGTGAAGTGGAATTGACGATGAAGACCACAGATGGCCAACGAACTCCTCAACGGTACCAATTTCAAGGGTGATGATAAGATATCTCGATTAAGATAGTTGAGCGACTATAACAAAGAGCATTTAATTGTTTAAATATGACTATGAGTTCCCCGCGGCGTTGCTTGCGGCGAGCTTGAAATGTCTTAAAGTTTCGTATCAACAAAGAAGTGGGACTACGTAACAGCGTAAGTATTATGATCAATAAAAAGCATGAAATAAAATAAAATATTTAAAAAAACAGCCTTCAAAAACGCAAAAAAAACTTCTTTTAAAATGGTAGGTAGAGGTCAATGAAACTGAAGTCGGCGGCTCACAACATTTTTAATCAAAAGCCGACCTCAGTTGGGCTGACCTATACCTACCTACCATTTTAATAGAATTTTTTTTTTTTCATTTTGGAAGGCGGTTTGCGGTTATTAAATCATTTTTGGAACACTCTTATTAAGCGATCACGGAGACGGCGAGTGATCAGCTGTTGCGTTCGCCGCGGGGCGCATTGAGGCAGACTAACGACGAGGAATGGCATGTTGTTCAAAGAAAGAGGTATAAAAATCGCTTTGTTGGTGAAAAGGGTACGTGTGCGGACATGGATGGGAGATTTAAAGCGGCGAACACTAGTATACCCATCTTTATAAACAATGTGGATAATTATACTTGTGAAGACGATATAGTGTCCTACATAAAGCATAAAACGAATGTTGAAGTCACCCTGCATAAAATGAAATCCAAGCAACAAAAAGAATACAGCTCTTATAAAATGTTTATACCTAAACATAAGCTGAGTCTGTTTATGAATTGTAATCTTTGGCCTGAAGGTATAACATTCCGCCGCTTTATTGAATTTCGTAAGCGGGACACAGGCAGTGAAAATAAAAATAAAAAATCTGAAACTGGCCCGCCTAATTTAAATGTCAATGGATAACACAACCAGTACTGCAAGATTAATAAGTTTTAACTGTAAGTCTTTCAAGAGATCTATAGACTGTGTAAGGTTGCTTAGTCAAAATGCAGACCTCATTGCGCTGCAGGAAACCTGGATGTTGCCGCACGAGATTCCAGAGCTGCGTAAAGTAAATAGTGAATATAGCTATTGTGGAAAATCGGCCGTGGATATTTCAAGTGGTATACTGCGCGGGCGACCCTATGGTGGTGTGGCGCTTTTATGGAGGAATAGCAAGTTTAGCTGTGTTTCAGTGATTCCGTGTGAAAGTGATCGGATTGTTGCAATTAAGGTATGTGTGTCGGGCAGGTCAATACTATTTTTTTCAGTATATATGCCTACTGACTCCCCTGATAACTTGATAGACTATGTGCAATGTCTAAGTGAAATAGTAGCTATAATAGAGAATAATAGTGTTGAATCTGCGTATATTTTAGGGGATTTTAATGCCCATCCAGGGGAACTTTTTGGAAATGAATTGCTTAGTTTTTGTGCGGAGCAGAGTTTGATATGTATTGATCATAAAATATTAGATTTAGATTCTGGTACGTACACTTTTGTAAGTGAAGCGCATGGCAGTCGTAGGTGGCTTGACCACTGCCTCGTCACTGAGGCGGCGTCAAAGTCAGTGTTATCAGTAAAGGTGCACTATGACATTTACTGGTCGGACCACTTTCCTTTGGAAGTTTTGTGTAACTTGGAGTCAGTCTGCCTAACATCTGCTGCCACACGCTAAGTTTGACAGGGTTCTTTGGGGAGATCGGAGCTCGGATCAAATAGAAATGTACACCAAATACTGTAGTGATAAATTACGAAATATCGGGTTTCCGCAGATATTTAACCTGTGTTGTGATAGTATGTGTAATAATAAAAGCTTGGTTCATACTGCAGGGATTGATAACTTATACAATGACATTGTAACAACGATGCAGGAGGCTGCGGTATTTAGTTACACGGGGCGCTCGGGAGGCAGCAAACCAAAACGAGGCCGTCATATCGCTGGTTGGAATAAATATGTACGCGACGCTCACCGGGACGCCAGGCAGAAGTTTTTAACCTGGGTATGTCACGGTCGGCCTTTATGTGGTAACATTTATAATAATATGTGGGAGTCTAGAAAAATATTTAAAAGTCAATTAAAGTACTGTCAAAATAATCAGGAATTAATTAAAATGAATATACTAGCTTCAAAGCATAAGAACAAAGACTTTAGAGGATTTTGGCAACAAACAAAAAAGTTAGGTTCAAAACCCAGTGTCCCGGTGAGTGTTGACGGCATCAGCGATGCTAAAGACATAGCGAATATGTTCAGGTGTCACTTTCAGGTGGAGTCTCCGCTTAAAGCTGCACAGTGTGATGTTCAGACCGTGGTGTCGGGGCTACCGGAACGTATCTCAGCAAATGATATTGCTTTAATAATAAAAGGTATGACAAGGGGTAGGTCGCCCGGGCACGACGGTCTCAGTATCGAACATTTTCAATATGCGGGTCAGCACCTCCCGAGGCTATTAGGGTTGTTATTCACCCTTTGTATTAGGCATTCCTACTTGCCCAGTGAGCTAATGAGGACGGTCGTGGTGCCCATAATTAAAAATAAAACTGGAGATGTCTCCGACAAGTGTAACTACCGGCCGATTTCATTAGCTACAACTGTATCCAAGGTGCTTGACGGTATGCTTGAGGGGCAGCTTAAAAAACATCTACGCCTGCATGATGCCGAGTTTGGGTTTAGACCCGGACTATCAACTGAATGTGCTATTTTGTCCCTCAAACATACCGTTAGGTATTACACCGACAGGAATACGACTGTGTACGCTGCTTTTCTTGATCTTTCTAAGGCGTTTGACCTGGTTAGTTACGATATACTTTGGTCTAAACTAAAAGACGCGGGTGTGCCTGGTGAACTGATTAATATATTCAAATACTGGTATGGCCACCAAACTAACCGGGTCAAATGGCTGAACGAGTTTTCTCAGGAGTACGGGTTGGATTGCGGAGTGAGACAGGGAGGGTTGACGTCACCTTCGCTCTTCAACCTGTACGTGAACCAGCTGATCGATGAGCTGAGTGGCACCGGGGTCGGATGCTCTATAGATGGTTGCAGCGTCAACAGTCTCAGTTACGCGGACGATATGGTGTTACTCAGCCCATCGATCGCAGCACTTAGAAAGTTATTAGGAGTGTGTGAAGAGTATGCGAAGTTGCACGGTCTCCTGTATAATGTTAATAAAAGTGTATTTATGATATTTCAACCTGGGAGTCGCAAACTGGTGACTGCGCTGCCTGTGCTGCTTAATGGTGTCAGTCTTGCCAGGGTAAAAGAGTTCAAATACCTCGGTCATGTAATTACTGAGGATTTGAAAGATGATAGGGACATTGAGAGGGAAAGGAGGGCGATGGCGGTCCGCTGTAACATGTTGGCACGCAGATTCGCACGATGTAGCATTGAGGTGAAGATTACTCTCTTTAAAGCCTTTTGTCAAACCTTATACACGTGCAATCTGTGAGTCACCTATACGCAGCGGGCCTTCAACGCCCTCCGAGTACAATATAACAATGCCCTCAGGTTGTTGTTGGGGCTCCCTCGGTATTGTAGCGCATCAGCGATGTTTGCGCATGCGCGCACGCAGGCGTTCGGCGCGGTGCTGCGGCGCCGTGTCGCCTCGCTGATGTGCAGGGTGCGGGGGAGCCCCAACACCATCCTGAGGACCATCAGCGAGAAGCCAGACTGTCCTATCCAACGACACTGGGTGCAAACACATATGCATGTGCCCGGGGTCCCACAGGGTGGCAGATTTTTAAATTAATTATATTTTGTTCATTTTGATATAAATAATTACCAACTAATATAGTTTTCTAAGCCTAATTTACTTACTAACCAAATATGGACGCTGTCTGCAATAAACTGATTTATTTTATTTTATTTTTTATTAGCTTCACTTGTAAGTAAGTACTTGTAGTTTGTAATGTAATGAAATCTTGGAATTAAATTCAAAACCTACTTTTCATAGTCATCGAATTAAATTTTCATTTGCTATGTAATTCTGATTACAATACTATAAACACCAAAGAAGTGCAGGTATAATAAATGTCCTCAGATTATTTTCATGCTTTACAAATTTACAATGTATCGCAACGTAGAGGTACTGAGTTACGTTGACAAATCTCAAAGTCCCTACGGATATTTCTTGTCCGTGGACATTTTAGATGAGTGTATATGTCGTTATAGCCTTGATGATAGAGACGGAAGGTGCCAGCCGTGGGTACTAAGAACTAAACGGCAAATGGGTCGTCCCGTTTGACTCGTCTTATAATAACTAATTTATCATAAGTGGACAAGTACAGTCGGCAAAAAGGTATTTAATTTTAAAATGTACTTATACTTATATTAATACATGTTTACATACATACATACAACACTGGATCTCTTCGCAGTTTATTTAGTATCGATAAGCTTTAATTTTAAAATTCGATCTTAATGGCCGAGCTGCCTCAGAGTATCTCAGAGTAATGACGGACGGAGTAAGTATCATGATCGAAGGAGGTATCTACTACCTGCAGAGTTCAAGGACCACCAGCAGTCTCCATGTTGGGTTTCCCACAATATTTACGATACGGGATACGGCCACTTCTACTATCAAACTAGGCAATAAGAACAACCATAACTTTTGCAATATGATAACTTATAAACAATGTTTTAAATTAATTAACATTTGGTTTGGTTCCTGATTCCTCTGTCACCGTGTTAGTTTGCAAGGGCCAGAGGGCAGTCGCTTCACTCTATTAACCGGACTTGCTAATTTTGGGATCATGGTCAAAGTGTACCATGAAATACAGAAAATGCACTAAATATTCATTTAATGTAAATCAATGATTATCGTTGGTGGAACATTTCGATTTTAAAGCAAATTTAAAGTAAATTAACGTTTAAAACGTTATTATTTTGAAATAGGTAAAGCCTCGCGGATAGTTCGAGATTGTTTTTTACGATAGGTAGGGGTAGGCATTGTTTTGATAACCAGTGAATCATGTCACCCGCAATGAACTGCTATATCTGTTTTTAAACAGTTATTTTTCATCTGGTCTTTCAACATGACTTTGGTACAAACCTGATAATTTTTCACTTGATTACTCGGTAATTGTATCCAAATATTTCTTTATGAGATTAAGGAAATAAATCTCATATTTATTGACGATAGAGACCCACCCTTACTTTGCTTTGGTATGGCAGCAGTAGATTTACAAATGTTTTTTTTTATTACTAAAATTAAGTATACAATATATCTCTGAAATTTTCATTGCAATCCTGTGAACCATTTTGTAGCCTATTCGAGACAAACATTCAGACAGAGAGCCAAAATTACTAAAAACGGTTATTTATGATTCTTTCATAGGTATCATATAATTAATAGTGCCTAGGTTTTATTAAAATTATAGCTCTTATTTCGAAATCACTGACAGACATTTCAATTTTATTTATTGGAAGGCTACGGCATAAGGATTTTATTTTGAGGCTCTAGCAAATAAAATTGCATTCTGACAATTTTTGGGAATAAAAATTTCTCCATAAGAAACATTGGCAGGGTGTGCCTGGCGATATCTTAGGAGGCGAGCACGGCCTGTTATCGGCGTGATTAACTGTAAGGGTCACGGTTTGCTCTTACTCCATTTGCGGCTTTAATTATGTAGGTATACATAGTTTATATAATATGTATTCAAATTTATCTCAATGGATTCTGAACACGAGCCATTGAGATTACAGATATTGCGCAATATTTCTTTAAAAACGGTACCTACTGTATCAAGCGACATTAATTTGTTAACATTCATATAAAAACCGAAACTACCAGGAATGATTTATTTTTATAAGAAAATTCTTAACCTTTTGATATTTAAAAGTTAAAAAAAATCGTGTCCGTAAGGTTTATATATCATTTGTAGGTAATAAATTACCTGACGCAGTTTTAAAGTTACCATTTCCAGTACTTAAAACTTACTTGAAAAAGTCGTTGATGTCTAAAGCTTACTATAGGGTCGCTATCTAACAGATAAAAATGCTTGGCCTAAACTAAACACCGAAATAACTTAATAATAAAATAGTAATAAAAAATATATGTAAATATTGTATATTATCTAGGGGACACGGTTTCTGTAGGAGAATGTATCGAGACTTTGTATGTGGTTGTCTTGCACTGTCATAGGTAAGTATAATTTTAGAAAATGAAAATTCCCTATGAAAATTCTGAGTTTTGACTCATTTTCCTGCTGAAGCTACGCTTGAATATTTTTTGTTTTTTATTTTATGGTAACTCCGTTGTAGGTATAATGCTAGGTTAAGCTTTATAATTGTATAATATCATAAGTAGTATTTAAAAAAAAAAAACTGACTGTTGAGTCTTTTGCGTCGTTTCTTCTCAGCAGTGTGGTCTCTTGCGAAGCGCTGGTAGATTTTGTAAAAGTGCCCGTGCGGCCTACTTACTGAATAAACATCTTTTATCTATATTTTTATCTTTTATCTTTTTACCTAACTCTGTTTAGCATTATAGGAGTAAAATTTATCTTTATGCACATGAATATTTTCATGCTCTCGACCCTGACGGAGAACTGCCGACGGCCCTATCTCGCGGAGTTCAAGGCACAGCATCGTCACACTGGGCGCTTACATACTCTGTTTATTAGTCGAAGGAGTCATATAATTCATTGCATTTATGTGTTACAATGATTACTTATATTTGTACATTATAAACCCTGTAAGGGCAATTTAGTTGTTTATTTTTTTATTTTTTTTATGGCATAGAGAAGGCAACCGAGCACACAGGCCACCTGATGGTAAGTGGAAACTGTGACCCATAGACATTAGCATAAGACTGCAAATGCGTTGCCAACCCAGAGGATTAAGATGGAATGCCTCTATGCTAGTCATTACACCGGCTGTCTTATCCCCAAACCGGAACACAACAATGCGAACACTGCTGTTTGGCGGTAGGTTAATGGATAAGATGGTGGTAGCGATCCGGACGGACCGTGCACAGGGTCCTACCACCACTAAACCTAGTAATTTATACAAACTTACACAAACTTAAGGTTAAGATGAATACTAAATGTCAAATTCATGCAAAACGTGTAAAAACTAGCTACCTTATATTTTTATAAAAGGGTGGTAATATATATATTTATATTACTTTATTATAAGCACCATAAAGCTGATTGTTTGCAGTTAGTACGCGATTGGTAAATAGGATGGTTAATTAAATCTTAATACTGTTATCTGTATTATGATCAGGCGAGCGAGTATGATCTGCCCGGAATTGGAGCACGGTATCTTGGGTCATTACTCATTATGCGCCTCGGTCACCATCCGGCCCGAACCAGTGTCGACGCTGCGGTTAACTATTATATTAGATACACGTATTACACATTGTATGTAAAAAATAACAGACTGATATCAATGAACGTTAGCTCAAGCAGATAAGGGTCATGTTTACAATGGTTAAATCGCTCAATTCGTACAGGGAAATAATGGTTTAGTTGTAAGATTGTCAAATGCTATCTGAAAATCTCATTAGTGTTAGTTAAGATATCTAGTTTATAAAACCTGCCTCCAGCCGGCGACACCAGCCATGCTGCTGCTCTGGGCTGGGTGGGATTGCTACTGTTGATTTTCAGGAACGACGATTAGTAATAAATCAACCGAGCGGCTAAAATTGGCTAACCGTCAGTCTCTTATCGCAGTGTCAATAGGTATGGCAATCTAAATATGACATTAAGTAGAGAAGGTTAAAGTGTACACATATGTATGAACTCGACTGTACCTCAGTACCTACTTTCTTAACACGAGGTAGTACCTACTAGCCGCCGGTATCCTATCGCAAATTCGAAGTTTAATTTCGTAACTGTTTCATTTGTCAGAAAATTCACGTTAGATATTTTTTTTCTGAACCCATTAACTTTTAAAAATTTAAGACGCAAACAACAATAGTTTCAAAATAAAAGGATTTTGTACCTTAAGTATATGAAAATTCGGAAAACGAAACAGTTGGTAACTGAAATTCGACCTTATGATAGGTCATCGTAGGTAGGTCACCGCGCTAGCCCCAATGGGAAGGGCTTTATATAATATTATTATTCGTGAACATTATAAAGCTCTGCTTATAATAAATTTATCATGTGATGATTCACTGCCGGTATTTGGATTGCATGAGCCTGATGAACTGCTTTTATGCTTACGTGGCTACGTGCACTTATTTACTTAGCAAGGTACTTATTTATAATTGGTCAATGAGATGAATGTATAAAACCTTTGAACCTGATAAAATGCCGCATCATCGTCTTATTTAATTAATATGTGATTGCCCAAATAAAAAGGGAATTTACGTTGCCTGGCGTTTGTGCTGTTTTGTTTATTTTTGTTGTGTTACTTGTATAACAGAAATGCCAAGAAAAGCATAACCTCCAACCAGCTTAAAGGTTCCTTTTGATTAACGCAACATAGCATATTTAACAGTTCATTTGAACATATTTTCTCGCATTCGAATAGCGAGTGTTTGATGATACTCGTAGCAATGTATCAAGTATATCAAAAAATAATTAGCGTACTTATAATGAGTTAATTTTGTGAAATAAAGCATATTGTACTTAGCGCTTGCGCACGTGGGCGCCACCTGACCACAATCAGCCGCTTTTCAACCTTTTGGCCGCCGCCGGCGACGCGCCGTAGCGGCAAAAAGAACTTCCTTTAAAATTTGTAGTTATATTATTATGAAGTTGAGCTTGGATTTTTTTAAATCTTTTTTTGTTTTTTATAGTTTATATTACACCTTTGCCTCCTAGAAGTGGAACACTAGATATGCTATACAGATAGATAGATGGTATATTATAATACCATTAGTTTGTTTAGTGTAACAAATTGATAATAAAATTAATATACTGTAGGTACGTTTTCTGTGCCCAACTAGCGTGCAGTGTAACTACTTTTTCTAGTGGAAAATGTATATACATAGTTCCATCATTGTAGATCCATTATGATTGCAATAAAATATTTGAGTATTGAGTAAATTCATTGTCATTCGAATAGAGGTAGGTACATCTTAAGCATATTTTAATAATCAAACAATCAAGAAAACCTTGATGTTTGATTTCATTGCCAAGAGCTCTGGTTTTCGTACAAAATCGAGTCGCCTAGCGGGTTGGCGTCCGTTAAAGTGAATTGCTAAACAGCTCGGACTTCTAACACAATTTCGTAACTGAGTTATTAAGCCGCCCTTCATGTTTTTTGTAGTTTTCCAAAGGCAATCTTAAATAAAATACGCGCTGATCCCAGCTCAGAATTGTAAAAGGATAATTTCTCATACCGTTTCAACCGCCCGTCAGTGGCTACAACTATGATGATTTTCTGAGGAAAAGCTAAACAAATTTGATAAGAATTGTGAGCAGCGGTTGAGTTCTACAGAATAGCCGCAAATGACATTCGAGTCTATATGGAAGCCGTCCATAATGTGACCACGGTGGTGACAGCGGCCAAAACGCTCGAGAGAAATACTCAAAAAGCAACACTTAAAATAAACTCTACTTTGGTTACATGACAATGCGCTCGCTACCTGTGTTTTATTTAGCACGTGAAGTGGCCGGCTGATGCAAGTGCAAGCGGCGATAACGTGAGCCGCCGCCCGCAAGTTCGGCGCACGCGCAGCGCGGGTGCTAAACCGAGCTAATCGCGCGGGGGCGCGCGGGACGGGGGGTCATTCATGCTACCGCCGCCGCGGTGAGGCTTGGATGACACTGGCCCAGCCGGTGTTACGTCAGACAGGGCTACGTAGATACTGTCGTCGGTCAGTGGATATTTGTGATGACGAAACATTTTTAGCGTTTTTACCGTGCGAACATTGCATTGGTCATATTTTATGATGCAAATTTTGATTAGAATTATTTAGCCTGGACCTGAAATTCAGTAATTGCTCCAAATGATCTAAATAAATTCGACCTGTGTACTGTGTGTGAATGCCTCTATGCTAGTAATTTCACTGTTTGTCTTATTCCCACAACGAACCACAATAATGCAAACGCTGCTACTAGGCTGTAGTTTAAAGGATAAGGTGGTGGTAGCGATCCGGACAGACCTAGTATAAGCTCCTACCACCACTACTAAAATGGACGAAACTTGTTCATGTATGTACTTTGTCTCGTCTTTGTATTTTTGCCTTCGGAGTGGCCACCGTCTACTGAACCAAGAATACCTACTTATTTGCAAATGAATCGGCTTAGGCCAGCTTGTACCACGGATAGTGAATCTACTTAGAGGTCAGCAAAGAGATACGAGGGTGACACTGAAAGTTTTTAGATCTGGCTACTTGTAAACAATATAATAAGAAAATAAGATTAAATTTTAAAAATGAAACTCTTTGCTATTTCGATGTCATTTAAGTCAACAAGAAAGTTACGATAGACTACGATTGGCCTTTCACAATGAAGCCCCATCTCGTGCCACTGTTTACAATTGGTTTAATGAGTTTAAACGTGGTCGCAATAATCTCACCGATGTTCTGCGTGAGGGCCGGCCTTCTACGGCAACGGCTGAAGATAACATCACTGTTGTGCGGCCTATGATAGAAACTGATGAAAGAGTGACCTATCAGCAGATTCGTACAAGCTTGGGCGTCGGTATGAGTCAAGTGCACAAAATCCTCCATGAACATTTAGCGGTCAGGAAGCTTTGTGCCCGTAGGATACCTCATAATTTGACCGAGGCCCAAAAACTCCGTCGTGTTGACTCAAATGACTCAAATGCTATGTTCGACATACTTACGGGTGACGAAAGCTGGATTTACTGTTATGATCCCGAAACCAAAAGACAGTCTGCTGGGTTGCCAACTAAAGTGAATAGAGGTCGA
The DNA here is from genome assembly GCA_923062465.1 of Acleris sparsana. Taxonomy (NCBI): domain Eukaryota; kingdom Metazoa; phylum Arthropoda; class Insecta; order Lepidoptera; family Tortricidae; genus Acleris; species Acleris sparsana. The sequence goes on from OV281286.1 coordinate 7,264,213, forward strand.
AGCGTGGGAAAAAAGATGGTACCCTCGTTCTTCGGAAGGACAGGTCATTACGCGACAATTGTTTTAGAGGATCGAGAAACAGTTACTGCAGAGTGGTACACTAACAATTGTTTGCCACTTATCTTGGAAAAAGTTCGGGAGAAACGACCTCGCAGTAGAATCCTCCTTCACCACGACAACGCCTCGTCACACACCGCCAGGCGAACGATCGACTATTTGGCGACGTCTGACGTGGAATTACTGGGTCACCCGCCGTATAGCCCGGACCTCGCACCTTGCGATTTTTATTTATCCCCGAAAATAAAAGAAAAACTTCGAGGAAAACGTTTTATGGACGCCGAGGAAGCTGTGGCTGCGTTTCAAAAGGCCCTCGAAGAGACCCCTAAGGACGAGTGGGCAAAGTGCTTTTGTCAGTGGTTCCATCGGATGCAGCGATGTATTGACGTCAATGGACACTATTTTGAAAAGATGTTATAAAGCTATAACTTGCTAGTTGAATCAGTTTTTGATTTTCTAAAAACTTTCAGTTTGACCCTCGTAGATACAAGAACTGACAATTTACATTTATCCTAATGGGTAAGTATAACTTTTAAGTCGTTTAATTTAATACACACACTGTCCTCTTTTAACGTTATTGTATTCATAAACCAGTAATCAATAATATAAGTAGGTCGACATATTGGAGCACCATACAAGTCAAGTGGCAACGTCCGCACATTAGTGTTAGGTCATAATGCCAATGGAGAAAATTACACTGTATTTTTACAATTTATGATCGTTTATGTGTTAGTTTGTTAATCCTTCACGCTGCATTGGGGACAGGTTTAGATTAAATTTGGAATGGAGATATACTTACCCTGGATTCTCTTTATCCCGGTAAAAAGGAACTCTCTCGAGGTAACAACGATAATCGAAATCTACGCGAACGAAGTCGCGGACAGAAGCTTGTTTCAGTGATGAAGCTTACCGGCCCACTTTAAATTGACAAGTTAACTTGTTTCGAGTACCTAGTTATGTGTTAAATTTTGTAATTATTTATTAAACCTTTAGGTTTAGTCGAACAAAAGATATCAACGCATTCAAATCACCTCAGGCTTCCACACTTGCAGAAACTATTAATTATAAATAGTTATAAATTGAATTAAAAATAAAATAAAAATACGAGTATTTTTTTTTGATGAATCCAAATTGGAATTTATTTCTAACCGTTTGGTTCACGGAAATTAAGAGCCGCAATCTGGAAATACAACATCCAGTTAAGACTAGCGACCCGCCCCCGCTTCGCTTCGGTTTATGTAAGATTTCTGCTACACCCGTACAAAAACCAGAATGTATATAACATAAAATCCTTCCTCTTGAATCACTATCTATTTAAAATAAACTGCAACAAAATCCGTTGCGTACTTTTAAAGATCTAAGCATACATAGGGGCAGACAGACAGCGGGAAGCGACTTTGTTTTATACTATGTAGTGATTTGGCACCTTCACTCCAGTGACTGAAAGCCATTAATTATGTTATCATTACTACATCCATTACATGCATTATACTGGTACTAATATTGAACCGGTTCACTCGACCCGAAGCACCATTCTACATACCTAAGTCATTTTGTGTAACCTAATCTCTGAAACGTGGATACATGAGAACAGAAGCATTGAACCCGAGTGTCCATCAACCACATGTGATAAATATGATCCGGATCTGCTAACCTTTACTGTATATAATATAGTATGTAAACAGTACACATTCGAACGTATTAATTCTACAGGGTGTGACACTTGTGTGACAAAAAAACAAAATATACCTAAAGATGACAGCGTGAAATCAAAACAAAAGTATGTGAAAACGTCAGGCGCTGGCTCTCGATAACCCCGTAGTAGTGTAGGCATTTACGCGGGTTTTGCTGTCTCTCTGACTTAACTTCTTGGAGTTCTTGGAAATCTAGCAAGACCTTTTTCCTTAAGACTCGGACAGCGGAATCTGCGGCGGACAGACAGACAGACGGACAGACGGATAAAGTAAAACTATCTATAAGGGTTCCTTGTTGACTACGGAACCCTCAAAAGGACCAGATCCCCATACATACATATATGTTTGACGGTCGCACTCAGAGTCAATTAAGATGTAGTGAATAATCCTGTCACATCGTAACTTCGTATTTATCTTGCTTTCTCAATTAGCTAGGCTTCAGTACCCATCAATAAGCCAACTGAGAAAGTAAAAAAAGATAAAAAGATAAAAGAAATTTATTCAGTAAGTAGGCCGCTTTTACACGTCAAGAATCTACTAGCGCTTCCCAAGAGGAGACCACTGCTGAAAAGAAACGCCGCAAGAAACGCAGCAGTCAGTCATTTTTTAAACATATTTCATAAGTACGAAATTATCCGACCAAAAACAATGGGAAAGGATTATTCACTACATCTGTAATGAGTAATGACTATTTAAGGTGCGACCACACCACTGGTCAACGGTGCGTATATTACGGTGCGTCGAAAACGGCGCCACTTTGATACTATGACCCCGTCTTTTGTTTACGCAACGACACCTTATTTTACGCAGCGTTGGGGTCGCACCTTAAGTCGGTACATATTGTTAGTAGGTAACAATTTTTCAAACGCAAGTTCGATAAAGGACAGAGTTAATTGTCTCTAAAATATTTCTTAGTACGGTATTATAACCTAATGTTAAGGAATGTACTCGTAAGTAAGTCTACGTTCAAACATTTTTCATACGACCAGTTGCGGGAAGAATAAAATAGCTACGTTTGGTCTTAAGTTTAGTTTAATTATGTCAAATATAGGCAACTGTGAGCATCTTTCCCTCTGATTTATTTTTTTCGTGCGTTTGTAGGTATACAATAAGGTAAATGTATCAAAGACGGATTTTAACTAGGATCAAAAGTAATTAATTTATATTGTAAGTATAGGACGGCAGCATAAGTTCTTGAGAATCTTAGACATTATGACAACTTATTTAGCGAATGTTGAGTTGGGACCGTTTCGCAACTGGTTATCTGTGTCATGTTCTTTTTGTATCTATGTAATGTGGTTTTGTATTGTTGCGATTAAATGTCTCCTTATCTTTATCTTTATTTTACGTTGAAATGGAATATCCAGTTTGAACTGGTTTGTTATATAGATGAACTTAATTAACCATCTTCATTATTAACATCAACAACGATCGAAGCAATTAAAGTGATTCATATTGGTTGTTAATAATTGAGGATAACGATATCATTGTAATGGTTATAGGTATTTGCAATGTAACTAGATTCAAATACTTGAATTCAAAAATTCCGCGGTTTTTTTGTAAAGTGATGTTTTAAATGCTTGCATATTTAGCCAACAAGCAACGTCCTCAATAATGAAGATCCAGTTGTAATTATCCGCAGTCCGGGGTAACGGCCCGAATAAATCAAATGCGACTACTTCAAAACGTTGATTCTGGGCTGTAGTCTGGAGTAAACCGGCAGGTTTCTGATTAGAAGCTTTATAGCGTTGACATTGCAGGCAATTTCGGACATAGGTTTCTACCTGTCCTCTCATTCCCTTCCAAAAATATCGCTTTGCTATACGATCAAGCGTTTTGTCTGCCCCGTAATGTCCGGCAGTTGCTTCATTATGGTAAGTAGTAATAATGCTAGCCTGCTCCTGTTTGGGAATAACTAACTGAGCGCTTTCAGCATCTGTGTCCTGACTGAAGCGATACAACAGACCATTATCCATTACGTATCCTTTCTTACTCCAGTATCTGGCCTTCTCTTCAACAGTACCTTCAAGACTTTGTACTATATTTACAATGTCTTCATCTTTGTGTTGTTCCATTCTAATGACTTCCTTACTTTTTACAGGCATGTCTACTACCACTGTACAAAGTCCACAGTCTTCCTCTGTTTCAGGTTCACAGCTGGGACGTGATAAAGAATCAGCAACGACATTTATTCTTCCAGGAATGTACTTAATGTTAATGTCATATGGCTGCAGTAGTAAAGCCCACCGGGCCAATCGCCCAGTTGGTGATTTTAAGGACATAAGCCATTTAAGGGCTTGGTGATCAGTCATGATTGTTATGTTACCACCTTCAATATAGCCTCGGAATTTATTAACTGCCCACACAACTGCAAGGGCTTCACGTTCCGTCGTGGAGTAGTTACGCTCGGGCTTCGTCAGAAGTCGGCTAGCGTACTCTACGGGGTGCTCTGCATTCCCCTCCCCCTGCACCAGAACCGCACCGAGAGCATAGCTGCTTGCGTCAGTCTTGATGGTATAAGGCTTTGTTTCATCGGCTTGGGCAAGAACTGGGGGCGACACCAAAAGCTCTCGAAGCTTTACAAATGCATTAGTTTGATCTTCTTCCCATTTCCAAACGGCGTGTTTTTGGGTCAGGCGCGTGAGTGGCTCTGCAACTTTTGCGAACCCGGGCATAAACCTTCTATACCATGAGCACATTTGAATAAAAGACATCAAGTGTTTTAGATTTCGTGGAGTTGGCATACTCAGTATAGCACTGACTTTCTCAGGGTCAGGCTGCAGACCATCAGCGGTGATATAATACCCTAGGTACTTTATCTTTTGGCAGCAAAAATTACATTTATCTTGATTTGCTGTCAAGTTGTATTCCTTTAGCTTATTGAAGACATCCTGCAGATCCTTAAGGTGTTCCTCGAATGTTGCGGACATCACGATCAGGTCATCTAAATATACCATCAACTTGATATGGCTCAGGGAGATGCGAAAACGATCCATCATTCGCTGAAACGTTGCTGGAGCATTGCGTAGCCCGAAGGGCATCCTTCTAAATCTGTACATCCCAAAGGGTGTAACAAAAGCGGTTTTATCCCGATGCTCTTCTTTGACACTCATCTGCCAGTACCCAGCGCGGAGATCTATCGTACTCATGTATGGCGTAGGCTTGGCATTGTGAAGTAAGTCGTCGATCCTGGGTAAGGGATATGCATCAGGTGTTGTAACAGCGTTAAGTTGCCGGTAGTCAACGCAGACTCTTGTGCTTCCGTCCTTTTTGGGTACCATTACTACAGGCGCGGCCCACGGGGATGAACAGGGCTCTATGATCTTTTCAGCTAGCATTTTACCTAGCTCTTTCTTCAAGACTTCGGTTTTTATAGGAGATAGGCGGTATGGTGGAACCGAAATGGGTTTATGATCTCCCGTGTCTATGGTGTGCTCAAAATCCTTCACGGGCTTCCCATTAGGCGTAAACACGTCTTGGTTCCTGTCCAAAAAATCCTCTAACTGTTTGACATCAACTGACGATATTGACGTTGCTGGAAAGAGCCTACTGTCGACGTCATCCAAGTCACCATCTTCATCATAATTTTGCAGGCTCCTCCTAGCATCTTCATAAAGCGCATCTATAGTCGAGGAGTAATTATGGCCTAACTCGGTATGGGGCCGTTTCTTGGGAGGTGATGGGATGTCTAGCCTTACGAGAGGGCCATAAGGACGTTGGAGGCAGGACTCGGTGTTGCTCTCTTCTGGCAATGAGGGAGATAATGAAACGTCGTCAGTCGTCATGGTAGCTACTGCTACCTTTTCGAATTTTGTGAAGCTCTCTTCGTAGAGTTCAAACTCTTGAAAGGGTTCTTCTACAAAGTGCCAGGTGCATTGGGGTAAATTGAGCACTATGTGGGCATCTTGTATAAACCCAACTCCAAGGAGTGTCCGGTTCCTGCGTGACTCCGGTGGTAGGACCAAAAAGGTTGTCCACACTGTCCGGTCATTAACTTTAACAGGAGCCTGGGTGATCAGTACGTTCTGCCGTTTCTGAATACCATCAGCTAAGGTTATACCGACACTTAACTCTTTGAACGCGTATCCTTGTCTACGTAACTCACAGTATAAAGAGTATGAAGCGATACTTGATTTAGCGCAACTGTCCAGGTATGCTGCACCAGCTATTCCACCAATCTCAACATATATGATCGGACGATCTCTGGCATCGGTGGTAGTATTTGAATGCGTAGATAGCCGGGTGAAAAATTGCGTTGTCACCTCTAGGGTGGAAAGTATTTTTTTAATAGTTACCTTTGGCCACTTTGAGATAATTCAGCTACGTCATATTATTAGAATAAAAGCTTTTCATATATCTAAACTCGGCTATACGTTAAACGACGTATTTATTACGATCCGTAGGTTCATATTAATAGTAGATTGTTCAACAAGGGACTAAAACTAGCCATAATGACACGAGATGTTTAGCCACGCGAGCGAGCTTGCGAGCGAGGGTGGCTGTAGTTCGAGTGTCATTATGGTTGTTTAGTCTCGCGTTAAACACTCTACTTTTCACTTTGAATGCGAGGAAAAAACGACGTTCTAAACAAAATTACAACATTTATTATAAAAAAGTTTCTAACAATTACAACTAACAATTAGGTATCTTAACAACGTACGCTCAATACAAGTTATGAACATCTATTCAAAATACAAATAGGAAAAAAAGGTTCCGCGGTTTTTTTGTAAAGTTTTGTTTTAAATGCTTGCATATTTAGCCAACAGATTCAAACTTGGAAACCATTTTAAAAGTAATTGGACCACGCATAATAAAACAGTTCGGCCTTACTATGATTAAATAGATTCATATTCGTAATAATTAATCGTGTTTCACGAAATTAAATCCTTTTTTTTAATATATTTGCACAGTTGTCATTTTGAGGTTATTTCGACACCCAAAAATATGGTCCATACACAATCACTGAAAATGGCGATAATCCTCCATTCACAGACACCGTGATTGGTTGTTTAGGGGTTTCCAAAGTAAATTAAAAAAAAATATACTTTAATCCCTAGAGATTAATAAGGAGCTTTAGTCCCAATTCGCAGAGATTTAAGTAGCATTTTAAGAGCATGAGAAGTGAAAAATCATTTTACGACTAGTCTCATTTTTTCGCTATTACAGAAAATCTAAATTTAAAGATTATTCCCTCATTCTGCTGCCCGCCATAATGCCATGATAGCATAGCATGAGACGATTTTTTTTCACGTTTCGGTAGGGCCTTCTAGAAAATACACATACTGCCAACATTAGAAAAGTTTAATCAAGTTGGTCACGACCAAGGAGCTTATATACAACACTGGAGGTTGAACGCCGAACCTCTTTTATAAAATGTGCGTGTAGTATTTTACTTTCCTCACAGTCGAAATGAAAAGTAGAGTGTTTAACTGGGGTGAAATTACCCATTTCCTCTCGAACTATTGGCGCTCTCACTTCGTTCGAAATATCTCGGATGAATTGGGTCACTTTCAACCCTTGGTTTTCTATCTAATATTTAAGCTAGTTACTAAAAACCAATAAATCTAGTTAAACCCTGTGGAAACAGCCCAGGGAGTTGGTTAAAACACCTACTATCAGGAAAAAACCCGAGATAATAATGATGCAGGGGTAGGTTATCGAACGACTCGAGTTTTATTTACATTACAACACCAAGGTTATCCAATTCGTTAACTTCAAGTAACCGCCCTGATAATGATAACATCACCTTAGCGATTTAATAACAATGAATAATCAAAAAGGCTTTATCTCATTTCCATGAATTGCCTCTTGATTCAGAGATTAAAAATATTGCGTATCTTCCAATAATAGGTTATATCCTATTTTACAAGCCTCGGGCTCCCGGGTATAGAACCGACGGACTGACCGACTGGGTTACCGACGCGCTGAAAATTAAGCCTCGAAAACTAACCTTTATCTTTTAGGTGGAAGCTAAATGACCGTAATGTTGTCGACTTTTCAGTAGCATAAGTATTTTCCCGTTTGTGGCAGAAATTACAAATAGGTACATTCGTTTGACAAAACTCTTCTTTGATTCACTCGGCGACGCAAAGTCAGTTGGACTTTGGTATGAATCAGAAATTACGCGGCCGCAAATATGCGACTCACAAGTTCACAACTCAAACAATTAGTTACGCTCGTTTGGCTTCACCCTTAGTCGCTTTCAAAAAAACAGATAACGGCCATTCCAATTCCCGCTAATCGTGTTTAAAGAGTTATTACGCGCCAATGACAAACAGTAATAACTGTCTTAATGTCTTTTTTAATTCTTATATTTTACACATTATTTTTCAATGTGGTGAAATGAGAACGATTTTGTAATCTTTTAATATTTGCCTACAACACCCTAGGTTGGTAGGTAACCTACCTACTTTAGTATCATTAACGTTAGCGAATTTACCATACTGGCTTATGGAAAATGGCTTAGCGTACCCACCTAGTCTTTACCTACACGGCGCCCAATAGAAGATTATAATTTTATTATATATTAAATATATTAAATGAACTCCTTACAAAATAGTAAAAAAATCCAAATGACGAATAAGAAACTGTAGGATATTTCAAGCTCGCCGGAAGCAACGCTTCGGGAAAGTCATACCTACTTATAATAAAAATACCGCTAGCAGATTTTTGACGTATAAGTAAGCCGTGCGGCCTACTTTCGACATCTTTTATATTTTATCTTTTTTTTAAATACTATTTGAATGTTTCTATAATACCTAGTCGCTTAGTAGTAACTAAGCGACTAGGTATTATAGAAACATTCAAATAGTATTAATAATACTATTTGAAAATAACACATCTTAGTCTGATCTGTCGATAAATGAAGCTTCTGTATTTATCTGTGGTCTGACTAGTGAGCAAATAGCTGAAATATTACAAACTTTCCAATGAGTATTATATGCATACATAGCAAATGCAACATGCTGAAAATACGAGGGAGAGTTTCAGCTAGCTTCATTTTCCTTTTGATGTCACTGTTTTGGCCACTTATCCTACCTTTACCAAAGTTGAAAAGATTTTGAGTTTCAGGCTAAATGTAGTCAGTAAGACCAATCTGACAGATGTACAAAAATATGTAGCGATCTAAGGTAACTTTATTTGCTAGTGAGATCCCGTTTGAAAGTATTTGCAACGATTGTAACACGGCAATATTAATTATGTGTGCAAGTATCACGTTAGTACATACAATTCTAATCTAATAATGTAGGTGTCCAAGGTTGACTTGACACAGGACATTGGTCTGTTTATGATCCGCGGTGTTTATATGTTTTATTACAAACATTTAGTCGAGTCGTGACAGTTATTATTATTAGTGTTATTATATTACCGATAAACGAGTATATATCTGCTTGACGTCAATCAATGTTTTCAAATAAGTTTGCGATAAAAAACGTTTTAAGTGAGAACATCAAGGTCAGGGTTCATGTCTGAATGAAACCTCCCTTGCAGGCCATAAGCCTCTCCACTGAAAAGCCTCATCTACCGACATTACCAGAACAATATTTATGTCAATATACTCACAATAACATAAATTAAATCGTAAAAATTTACAAACTTAATTCACCTTACAATTCAATCCTTCAATTCATCAATTCAATTCTTTTTCACTAATTGACTACTCACTGGTATGTTTTGACAATAAAACAAAAACAATAAAAAAAGGTTTCTTGTATGACCGTCTTAATGATTATTTTTTAGGTATTTTTGTATTTTTAAAAGATATCAGCTCTGAAAGAAACGGTCTCAATTATATCGGGGCTTTATAACCATTTAATAGTTTATTAGCGACTAACTTCAGCGAGGAGTTTCCTGCATTTGAAGTAGCCTATGTGTTAATCCAGGGTGTAATCTATTTCCATTCCAAATTTCATCCAAATCTGTCTAACCATTGCGACGTGAAAAAGTAACAAACTAACACAACACACACAAACTTTCGCATTTATAATACAAGTAGGATATGAGGCCTGTTTATAGCTGTAGTTACCATTCGGATTGTAATCAGTCAGGGTTTCATGATACATTCTCATTTTTCATTACCTAATTAGTTTCAACAGTGTACAGCATTATTGGTAAAACTCTGTTAAATTAATGAGGTATTTACAGCAGGCGTCTAAACTTCGGCACTTACCCCATGGCGTAGCTTTCCACTTCTGCCTGAAATAGTCAAACTATAGACAAGGGAAATAAAGAAATAAAACAAAATACTATCTAGATAACAATATATTTTTGTCATCAACGACAAACTTAACAACAGACTACAACAGAGATATCTCAACGAAACCCTTGCGAAGAAAATCTGTGCATCTCACATATGATTGTGAAATGTTTACCAACACACTGATAATTAAATAATTAAAGAAAAGCGACATTCTCGGCTTTAAAGCCGTAATTTAAACGCGTAAATAATCGCGAACTAAATGGACGGCTCACAATAATTAGGTTTATTCAATAAGTTACCGAGTCGGTCGCCGGCGAGCGGCGCCTGCGACGGCCTGCCGCGCAACCACTCTAGGGAAGGGCGTGCTATGTTGGTAAACACATCACTCGTACAACTGAATATAATCCGAAACAATACGTAAATTATGCAAGTATAGGTAATTTGTTGTAGCTACACTAAAAATAATTCTCAATAACCTACTTTTTAAATTGCTTTTTTATATTACCTCGAAAATGATATAGTGTTTTACGTAAACGACAAATTGACTCAGAAGCGAGCGCCGCTTTACAAGTGATCGCTTAATTGTAATCATACAAACTTATTAAGTACATTTAATTATTAAATACAAGTTAAAATTAATTATTATTACTCGTACAAAATATAGTTGATTCAGTGCATATTCTGTTTATCATTATGATAATGAATTAAAATACTTGTAAGTCAAGGTAAAATCGTAAGGTCTTCGGAGAGCATCGCAAATATACATAATATACGAGTAGGTACATGTATACAATACTCGTAAATTAATAAATATTACATTCCACGTTACTAATTTCTCCACGCGTGTCTTCAAAGTGAAAAAATATCTTGTTGTGGCATTGATTTATGAGTATAAGGTACGACGTGCGTACGCTATAAACGGATTAATTATCTTAAATGAATTAAAACTCTGATGCTCACGATGACCAAATCTAACAGTCACAAGCGTTTTTGGTGAATGCAGCGTTGATAGAACTATAGACATAGAAAACTAGTCGCTGGGAAGCGTCACGCGCCGCGTCTGCTCTGCGTCGGCGCACGGCGCGGCGGCGCGCTCTTGACCGAACCTACTGTAGAATGCTTTTGGCACTAACTTCAATAAACATATATTTAGTTATATATAATACAAAACATTGAAATCTGATATTTACAGCTTATGAGTAAATACATATATTTACAAAGACAAGTAGTTATTATAAAAAGCAAGTCTAGTTAAAACAGATAACTTAAGTGTAGTTACAGAGTTGAGTCCTATTAAAGACGTAGATACAATGTACACTAGTATCCGAGGTTTAAACCTGAACATACTAATGCACTTACTATACAGCGAACGTGTACAATATCTACAGCTGTTTGTTATAATGAGAAGCACTAGCAACACGCACATCGATACATTACAAGTATGCCGGATCTCTGCTGCAGACATCACAAAACGAATACTCGTAACCAATACTCGTACCATGCACTGTTAATGCATTTGCTTTGCTATTTTAAAGGTATTTTATAAAAATGAGAACTGTAAAACATGGTGTATAAAAGATAAAATTAAAAAAGAACAATTAAATCGACGCCTTTCTAAATCATTTGTTACAATACGTACCTAATGGTGATAATGCTACTTTGATAATGGTAGGTACTCAAATAGGTAGAGATCTGAAGAATTAAGCCACATGACATGACAGCGTAAATTAAAAACAAACTGAAATAAAAATGTAAAAAATACAGTTTAAATCTAGTTATCAACAATGGCCGCGGTTTCCTACCACACCTTCCTATTTTTAATATTCAAACCTTTTGTTTGTTTTATATTAAAATCTGTTTTTTTTTACATTTTAAGAAGGTCGGTATTCGTCTCGTCATGTTCCACAGCATAGAAAAATAGTTGATTGACTTTAACATCTAACGTAACATTTGATTATATTGCACACATTCCATTATATTTCTACTTACAAATATGTATGTATATAAAAGAGTGGGCTGAAATCCCTCTCCGCCATAATTGTCTTAACTCACCGCTTACCTACTTACCTGATGGAATGACATGTTGACGCACTGGTGGAGCCGCGCTAAGCAAACTGAACTAAGCTCAAATTAACAAAACTCTAGTCTCAACAGATTCGTGAAATCATTATTCATTTAAAACAATGAACTGCAAATGCATACTACTTTATGAAAAATTGCTACTTGATACAAGAATTTTGAAAAACAAACATAACAGTCATGGTCTATCGGATCGTGCTGTAGGTACAGCTTGCTTAGGGGTGTGCGTTGTGCTGCAAGCTCTGCTCTACGCCGACGAGGGTGATGGATGAGGCTAGCTGCAGCGGCCGCGACCGCGGCCGGCGCGCTGCCCGATGCTAATGCAACTCTGATGGCACATGGATGACGCTCTCGAGTGAACTCATTCTCATGAAATGCTATGATGCTGACGAATAAGCACTAATCGATTCCCTAATGAAACTACAATGAAAATGATCCGGAAAGTCGAAACTCTTCAAAATTACCACTTTCCATAGCACCAATGCCAATCATTTTAATGTCAGCACATTTCGCTGCTTAACTGAACATCTTAAGGTCATATCGACATCCCTTCACTTTCTAGATCTATTAATTAGTTACGAAATTGAATCAATAGAATGTACTGCAAAGTTTACTGTAAACTCTAAAATGTGAAAAGTTTTTGATGAATTTATCGTATTTAGCAAAAGTAGGTTTTAATTCTTTATAAAATTCAGTCACTGACTACTGTTAAAATTGGTTTAATTTCTACTTCTAGAAAATAACGTATAAAACTTTCAGACCACCCGAAACTCCCATCCGCAATACGGAAGATTAATTTTGTCAGAATAGTTTTTTAAACTTTCGGGCAGTGTGCTTCGTAACTAATTCATCATAGTTCCGGACAATTCGTCGTGGTGTTAACATTTAGATTGCCTCCCTTGTGCCATTAATTTTGTATAGCCTACTGGTTTACCTGCGTCATCTCCTGTTTCTGTTGGCGTTTTCTCGCTTCGTCATCTTTCGTCGCAGTGTATGGTCAGTCGTAGTGTCGATGCTCATCATCCGTTCGAATGGTGTCGCGTCTCACGTAGAGCGAACGCTCATTGGCCTTCTGTCCCGCGCGCCGTTGGCGTCCTAAGTGTATAAGTTGGACTATCCAGATCTCGGTTTGTTGTGTTCAGCGCTCCTGGGATAGCGTGGCTTCAGAAACGCATTTAGAAGAGCATGTGGCAGCGCAGGTTGGAGTTGGCTATTCCGTGGTGTGCGCGGTGAGGTCGACCCCCGTGGTCGCGGGGCCCAGCGCGGCCGGGGGGTCGCTGGCGGGGAGGGACAGTAGATGTTAGGCCTCCAAAAAAATCAGTGCGGTCGGTTTCGGCTCCAGGTTCGATTTTTTCGCTTCGACCACTAGGAACTCGATCTCCTGGAAACGGATTACAATCAAGTGAATAGTTATCAATGAGGTTAGTGAAAGACTAATTGAATTTCAAATAAATAAGTCATTATTTGGTGAGGGAATGGTTAAAAAACGATTAAAAGAATTTATATGTAGTTATAGTTATTATAACTCGATTTATGATTGTTATATCAGGTGGATTGTTATAGTGTAGGTGGAACGGACCGACTTGTCCCTCTGCGCGAAGGACTCGGCGATGAGGCGCGCCACTTCCTGGTGCTCCATGCCCTCGACGCGGTGCCCGTCCACGGCCAGGATCAGCTGGCCCACCTCCAGCCCGCCGGCCTCGTACGCCGCACCGTGCTCCTGGGAAAGTCATTACGTAAAGTTTATAATTCAAAATAGATGAGTGATATTACTGACTTATACCTACCGCTTGTTGAATAAAAGTCTAAATCTTGTTTAACTGCGCCAACTTTTGAGACAACAGAAAGTATAAATCCATTTATATCTCAATTAGAGAGCTTAATCATAAACTGCCCGCATGGCTCATTACCCTCTCGTATGAAGATGTAGAAGAATTTGTCAAAGTTTTGAATTAAACACTGCATTTAACCTAAGTAACGCAATTACGGGCAATTTCTTTCCTGTCATTCAAAGAGACTCTTACATACATTTACAATCTTAAAACACCCACATTACACACGCACACACTCACTCATACACGCACACGCACACACTCACACACACGCACACACACACTCCAGCTTTTGCATTTGTAATTTAGTTCTAGTTTTACTTAGTATAAAAATTATATCTTAAATTAGACTTCATTCCTTTGTGTTGTGTATTTTATTAGCTTTTCGCAACTTTCTGCAAACTCATTTCTGTATTGGTTACCTATAGGACAGGCTACGCCTAGTGTAGGGACCAGTGTCAATGACCAGTGTCAGTGTGTGTGTGTTGCCTCTTATGACAATGTTTTAAGTGCATGAGTATCATCTACATAGTTCTTATTGTATGAAAATAATCAATATTCCATAATTATGTATCTTTGTCAACTGAACTTGATGTGTATTTATGTGCAATAAATTTTATTTTATTATTATTATTATTATTATTTATTATTATTTCAACTCTACTAATTAAAATATTAAGCTTAAACTATGTTCTCGACCGGTATATAGAGGCCCTTTTTTTCTACCGCACCTAATTCTGGGATAATTACCTCGAGTTCTGTGACATCTTGTATATCGACTAAAAGATCCCGATGGAATTAACACTTTAGTGGCCAAAGACAAGATGCTTTGCGAGAACGTTATCAGTATTGAAAACACAAAGTATTGCCGAAAGCTTCCAGACGGTCGCGTCATGCGTTTATGTCAATTCGATATATTTTGTTGTGAGAGTGGGCGTAGGCGAAAATGCAAATGCTGCTACCGTTTCTGTATATAGTCTAGCAGCTCAGTCCGCTGGTACTTTTGTCCTACAAAATGTTTCAAAAAGTATTGCTTAAGTATACATACATTTTTCATGACTAGCCAGTCATGAAAAATGTAAGTTTTCGACCTCGAGGGGTCACAGCGTTAGCTGCCATTTGAATTGAAGGGGCCAAAATTGGTTATTTTAATATATTTTTCTTTTTATTGACTCACAAATTTCTAGTTGCGCTTACATGTATATTTATGATTCTGGGCAACGGATGTTTGGTGTTGGCGCCACCTTCGATGGCGATGCCGAGTATAGGCTTGGTCTTCTTGACGGTGATCTGAAGATTGCCGTGGTGGTCGGAGACGACGCGCGCCGCGCGCGCCTCGTCGCCGCCCGCCTCCCCGTGCTGCAGCCGCTGCATCGACTGGTGCCTCCGGATGCCTCCCCGCTCCTCCAACAACCCACTTCCTTCCTCCTTCATATCGAAGCTACGAGACATCTTGTGTGCCAACTCCTGTAATATCAAACCAGTTAAAGCCACGCTACGATCACGCCTCACTCGACTTAAATAAAGTACGACTGCAGCCAAGATACGTGAAGTAAAAGTATGAACTTATGTACACGATCAAAGTATGATTGTTAAAAATACGTAATGAAGAATTAAATTCGTAGGAGTGTCATAAGTAGAAACTATTATCGCCACATCCACTCTATAGTCTTACGGCTACTTTACTAAAGAGCTAATTTATTTCAGCCTCTAAGTACATGTGCTTTAAAGAGGTCGTAGCTGGGTGGCAGAGGGCTGTAACTAATGTTAACTACTCGCTACAGGCATCGTCTATAGGAGGAACCGGTGGGCGTTGCGCGTTACTTACAACCTTGTGCCTCTCAGTTATATAATGCAGTGATCGTCCTCGGCGCGAGCGCCGGGAAGCTGTAAGTGAGATGTGTGCTGGAGGCTCGGAATCATGCGTTTCGATCACTCGGTGGCGTGGTCCAAAGATGTTTTGTTTCACATGTGTACAATGTTTTTATGAAGAGTTACAGCAATATTTATCCCGACTACCTATCTAATTAGGTGTTTGTTTAAATAAATACCTACAAAAAGAATGACTCGAAAGAAAGGCAACATAAGAACACTAAATTAAGTGTAGGTAGCATTAAATAAAATAAAATATATCTGAATATTTTTACGCATTATTAAATACATATATAATATCAACAATATTTGAAATTTTCTTTGTCAGAAACAAATTAGACTCTACATTTACAATGTAGGTACAAGACGCTGTATGGCAAGAAATGGGCGCGAGTGGTCGCGGTCGCCGTGAGCAAGTCGTCATGCAGTAGGCAGCGCGGTCCATCCCGACAAGGAATGTACCTCATTCTACAGGCTAATGAAATTATCGTAATGATCCAACAAATTGTTTTATGTGCAACGCTACCTCGAAATTAACGTTGATGAATTAAATAAATGTTAACACCGAAATGAAGTGCAGCGATAAGATAATGTGAAGACATACAATAAAATTATTTTCTAACACCAAGCAATCGTCTCGTTTTATAAAGCAATAATTTTGAATAAAAGAAAATCGAAAGTTTTTCGTAAAATATCGTGCAAATGTTAATAATTGTTAATGTGCTAGGACTTGTTGCTGGTCGTCCGGCCGGCGGAGGCCGGGGCACTTACTAGAGGTCGTCCCCAGTACCATGATTTAACTTTCTGCGTCCAGCCACCGAGTGATGAGCGCAGCCCCTCGAGATAGCCGCACTGAAACATCACACTCGCTCAGCACTTGCCTCTGCGCGCCTACGCTACGGCGCCGGCGCCGGCGCCGGGGCCTGCGCGCCCCTGAGCCGTACGTGTCGCTTGTTTTGTCATGGGATCAGGGATATAGTTATTTACAAGCTCTAAGGTAGATATAGTACTCTAGCCGTATGCTATGCGACAAACCTACTGCCACAGAAGACTCGATTAAAATGTTTGAACGATTGATAAAGGAAAGTGCTAACTACAAATGGTATTAGACTGATATTTAGTAGACCATGTAATCGATGCCTATGCATAGCCTGTATGCGTTTATAATAGTTTCAAGTTAGCATCAACTACTATTATCATCTAGCCATCTACGTATTTGTCGAAATTGGTAACGGCATAGTAAAAATAATAGCAAAGCCTTGCTAAAAAGTTACTAACCCCCATATAAAACTTCCTACACGGCGTATAAAAATTCATTTTATTTATATAAAATCCAATAATTAATGCAAATGTAAATAAAACAAAATGTACATACCTGATCCTATATTTTAGGTACACGATGACATGCATGAAACAAGAATTAAAACAGAATTTAACAAAAATCTCTATTTATAATGTACTATTTTTAAGCTACATCCTACATCTACATAAAGGTAAAAAGGTTGTTTGATGGCGGCCGCTCCTCGCCGCGCAGGCGTGAACGTGGTCGCTAACTTTCAAGTCATGCAACAATTTTGCCCTATTGTGTTTCCATTGTTTATTATGTCGCTTAACTTTCCAACCATTTTGCGTAATGTCTTTCCAAACAAAAGAAAATTCGGGCATAAGGACAGCACTTTTTTGTGGGGTTTTGCTCAAGAAATAGGAGCCTTGTTCGCCATGACATGTTACTTGTCACCCAGTGACAATTATGTATAAACTAGTGTGTTAAAGTTGTTATATCTCAGAGTTCAGACGTGTAACATTCAACACAGCTGTTAATTTCGCTATCAACAGTAGTAATATTAATAAGTTTCAGTGACGGGCGCTGGTTTCATTCGGTTTTATACGTTATAGTCGTCGTTCTTACTGAGCTTACTGACTCTAAATTTAAATCAGTCATAAAATAAAACTAATTTCCCGCGCATATTTTATAGCAGACGTTTATATCGTGGATAGGGTTGTTTAGCAGTGAGTCGTGCATCCTGCATGAGTAACCTACGCTTACAAAAGGTGCACCTTCTGTGCAAAAATACTGTGACATTATTTAATTTTGGTATGATAACTACATTATACATTTTTGAAAAAATTAGAGCTTGCCGAGTTCTTCTCGCGGCAAAGGTTTTATTTTGTGAACCGGAGGTATTAATGCTATTTGACATTTTTAGGTGCATTATATTATGCCTAAATTGAAGAATAAAGAACTTTGACTTTGACTTCCTAAACTAATACAAGTCTGTAATTTAAAAAATAGACAGCCCGTTGACGACTTTATTTTGTGAAACTTGTCGAGTCCAAACGCGGTAGGTCTGTGTTAAGTAGAGACGGCGGATATTCTGTCGCCACCTTCTGTCTGACCTCATCACCAGATCAGCTCTCAGCTACCAGCTACCATAATACTCACTGCACTGAACTCCAATAACGGGGACATGTTAAGTTAAAATGCAACAGCAGGAAAAGAGACGAAGTCTTGCTCACTCATGTAATGTGATTAAATCCCAATAAACACGACGGAGTGGTTGTTCCTTTTGTTTAGGTATTTGTTCTGTTTTCACACGCTAAGTGAAATCGATCAACACGTGAAATTTGATACGGAGATAGTTTAAAGCCTGTATGGACTTATAGTTCTTTATATTCTGGAATTCGGGATCCCAAGGGAATAGCGATTCAGGAATTCTGTGATTTTGGAGTCACGCGCAAAGGCCAGTTTAAATATGGAATTTGGTTTTAACTCGTTTTTAGGTTTTATCTACACGAAAAATAAAATAAAAGAAATTAAAGAAGGAAATACCCTACCTTCGTGATGGAACCAGTAATAGACCACGACCAATGATCATTTGTTTTGCAACAATTAAGTTTTTCAGCTAAATGTGTCCAGCAATCGTGCTATCCCTACCTTATATATTACTGGAATAAAATCGCTTTATTGCGATAAAATGAATGAGTGTGGGTTGCAAGAAATAAATAAATAAAATAAAATAAATAAATATCAGGGGACAGTGTTACACCAATTGATCTGGTCCCAAACTAAGCTCTAGGCTTGTACTATGGGTACTAGACAACGATATAAATACTTATATAGAGAAATGTATACTTAAATACATAGAAAACATCCATGACTCAGGAACAAATATTCGCGCTCATCACACAAATATCTGCCCTTTTTTTTGAAAAGAATCTTGCAATGGAATTCATAACAGAAACCAAAAAAACCTGGACTACTGAACCCTTCATTAAGCCGGTTTCTTTGTTAAACGCGTGATATAACACTTGTTTTGCCAACAGTTTATAAGTACACCAATGTTACATGGCTAGCTACTATGTATGCCTATTAGCAAGAATAATATGGACGGTTACGTGCATATTTATAAACCTGGCCAACAACGCGATTGTTACCCAGAACATGTCCTGTACAATCTGGCTAGTGTATCTACTATCTATGTGGCAGTACGTAGCGGGTTCTGTAAATAACGCGATAAAATCTGCGGGTGTCGTCCGACACGCACCGGAACAAGCACCCTGTATCCTAACACCAACAATAAAAATGCCAATCCTCAGTCTTACTGACCTAGGCCCTTACCTACTCAATGTACAGTCGATTTATAAAAAGCGCTACACTTTTGTACCTTGCCGCTTTAAAGCCTTTGACAGATTAGTGCAGCAGTTTAAACAAGATGTTAAAGTGACAAGGCACTAAAGTGCTTGGAGCGGTATTGTAAATAGGTTTCACTATCGGTACGTTGTGTTCAGTAAGAATAGATTAAAACGTGTTTACGTAGACAAGAGGAGGTTAAGGTTGGGCCGTACCAAAAAGTCAAGCAGTTGGCGGAGGACCGGAGCGGTTGGCGATTACTCCGACGTCATAAGCATGGCTCTTATAAAGAAAGAGAGAGACAGAGAGAAGTAAAAAAAAAACTTCGTCGCTAATTCCGTCTGATTTCGCCGGCTAGTCTTTTATTATTACGAATTTTCGTCAGCTAGATTCGAAGCCACGCCAGGCTTTTTCTCAGTTTTGATCATAAACAATATTAGATGTCGACAAAAAAGTTTTACAGCATGATTGGCCCTTTGTGCACGAGCACGCTTTGGCCGCGTCTCGTTCATTATCACACGTAACTTGCGGCCCATATTCGGGTTCCGTTACAAGCGGGGTCTTTGCGAAGATGACGATGTCAAAACTTTTTGGGACGTGACGCTTACGGCACTTTCGATGATTACACGACGCACGTACTCTACAAACCGGCGACGTTGTGACGATGTGCTATGGTTACTTTGTTGCTCGAACATGATTTTCAGGTTGCATGTATCCAATCAACACTTGGTTACAGAAACTTTGCTTATAGCCTATTGTGTCGTATTGTGATTAAAAATACAACTGAAAAGTGGTCAGTTTAGTTACAGATAACGATAAAATTACACGAGGATTAATATCTAGTTCACCTTAAGAATGGTACA
This sequence comes from Acleris sparsana, assembly GCA_923062465.1. Taxonomy (NCBI): domain Eukaryota; kingdom Metazoa; phylum Arthropoda; class Insecta; order Lepidoptera; family Tortricidae; genus Acleris; species Acleris sparsana. Next base: position 7,284,441 of record OV281286.1, read on the forward strand.
TTCGATAGAAGTTGAAATAAATAAACATGAGACTTTAAGTATTATTACTTCCAAGAGAACACTTGAGTTGCGTACTATAAACACTATAAAATAACTTTTTAAATTGAAGAAGGACTCGTTTAGCAGAAGGTCATATGACCTGGAAGAGAAACTTGTTGGGTACCCAACACCCATAGTTCCACCAGCAGGAGACAAAGCCAACATTGATTTCACTTTTACCGACCGCAGCTCAGTCCGCTTCAGTAATCATTCTAAAGAGCTGTTTGATTCAATTACCAACTTTCGCTTCAAACTTAATGATTACGTACCTTAATAACTTCAGTATTGCGAATTGGCTACTTACCAACTTGATACAACTTGATACTCTTATTCAAGGTAATATTCAATATATCTTCAAAAGGAAATATCATTTACATTATTTAAGAATATAATATCTTTATACGTAGGTATCAGTGGCGAAGCGTCACGTAAATAAATAGACAAGCCGGAGCAAAAAAAGGTGTATGGCGTGTGTCGGTTTTACGTTTTGTTTGTATACCTACTCTATGCATAGGAATTTTTGGTAAAGCCGTAAATAATCGGCTTGTACGAACGCCTCGCGACTGGTAGGTATGAAGTGCACAAATATAGCATAAGAAATATTAATGACGTTTATTATTTACTACAAGTAGGTATATGTTGGCCACTATTCTTGCTACCAATAAAAGTAAAAGTTAGTGTCATAAAATGAGTGATACATACGAGATAGCGAAACAGTATTCCGGCAAACACAATGCGGCTCAACACGCAATCTCTGCATACGATACGAGTGTACTGTACGGGGAGTAGCATTTCACGATAGGGGGAGGTAGGATACAAAGTTGTTTTCTTTTTACCTTTTGCTGCAAAATAATTACTATTTAAATATTAAGTTTTCTTTAGTAACATATATAGATCGATTGATACTCGACTACAAATATGGATAGAGAGCCTAACCTGTGGCCTAGAAGAACTGTAAAGTGAAGGAAGGGCTTGTTGCTATTGATGATGGATGTGAGATGCCCTAAATTAGATATAATGACTATTGTCTCGCCCAATTTTATCTTTGAGCTGCAAGTAGTTTACTCTTCAATTACGGGCTTAACGCGCTCTTGTTATAAATGTCTATCAAAAACGTAAAAAACCGGTCACGTGCGAGTTGGGATCACGGTCTAAGGGCTTCATGCTGCCTGACTCACACTTGGCCGGTTTTATTATTTGTTAATTGTGTTTTGGGTTTGTAAAACTTTTTAATAGCTATTAATTATATTTAGCTACCTACTTAGTAGGGAAGGGTGTAAAAGGAACCTCAAAGACACTCTGTAGTCAAATAAACTACATAGTGTCTTTTCTCTTCGGTAATTTGTAAGTACTTTATCAAGTACGCGGGGAATTACGAAGTTCGAGGTAGAAAAATCTCAAAAAACAACAAGTTGTAATTTATATCAAATCAATGTAATTTCGTATTTTCGCAATTTATATTGTAATATTACTTAAACTTAACTAATTATTTTGTAATAGACAACTAATTTCATCAGTTTCAAATTTCAGTGGTTTTGGTCGTTTTTTAATTCCTAGTAAATGATTAGCTAAGTTCTGAGGTTCTGACGCGTTGATGTCTTTTCTATAAAAACGGCGTAAGGGCAGAAAATGTTCAACAAAACCAAACACACTTAATTGAGGGTCAATAAGCCAGTTCCTCGAAACGTTTTTGAAAGCTCTAATATTTATAATGTATTAAGTTAACTTTAAGTAAGTAGCGACGGAAGTGTCGATGCGCGAGTCCGGCGCACTTGGATGGTCATTTTTATTTTACTCGAATTAAATACTAGACTTTAGTTCGTGTTTTAAAACAACAAGCGGTTTCCCAACAATCTTTCTAAGTTATGTACGTTCCTCCGAGCAGAGACAATGTCGCGAGCACGTAATAATTCTCACTTTCTCAATGTTTTATCCTTTTAAAGCGTAACATTGCGTAACAAGTTTATGGGTTCAACGAGCGAAAGCAGATATAATTACACGTTATTATAACAAATAATACGGGTATCCAGTAACCTTCCAGTAACCATCAACATTTGCAGTCGTAGTTAATAAATAACCGCTATGGCTGACAGTTAATCAAGAACACGAGCAGATCCGAAATGATGATAAAGAAATGAATTGTATGCGCGCTCCTGTGTCCAGCGGCTGTGGGAACAACGACTGTTAACTTTTGAAGTCGGCGAGCACAGGTGCCCACTCCGATGTTTTTTATGTTGCCGTTTCCGGCTTATCCAGTTTTGGAGTGATGCCTGCCTCTCGTGGGAACTAACGGTGTACAGCCGAGCTTTTATTTATACTGGCTTTTCTTATTTTGTAACGTAGTTGACTACAGCTCATCTTCTCTTTTTCTCATCTACTTTATCGTCTGTGCCTATCAATGAATCGAAAGAAACGAGTCCCAACACTCCCAACTATACTATAATATGTACCTAAAGTCCCAACCAAGGTCCTGGTAAATCTTTAGAAAGGCTGCATGTCTTTTACATAATGAGTACCTACCTATATCAGCACAGATTAATTTATAAAGCTAGGAACAAATTGATTCGTGGCAATTCGATACTAAGCGATCAGATTTAATTAAGAGGGTTAGTCCTTGATGTGCAGTGAACCTCTGCGTGTGGTCTAGCAAGCTGCAGCGGGCGGTGCACGGAGCTGTGCGTGCGCAGCTGGTGTCGAGTGAACTCCATTCGCGCTCGGAGCTAGCCGCCTGCGCCCGCGCCGCTTTGCCCCGTCGGATGACGGTCGACAGTAGTTCCCGAGCAGTCTCGTTCCGAACGCCGCCGAGCACGCGCGCCGCCGCCTCACTCCCTCCTCAAACTTGTTTACAAATAGAAGGCAGTGTGATTCTCGCAAACAGGATAAGCGTGACAGGTGAGTTAAATCTAAAATTGAGGTCAATGTTTCTGTTGTGGTTTTTAAATCAGCTGGCGCACATTGAGCAGCATGGTCGCTGGAAAACAATACCTTTGTGGTAACCTTTTGTTTTCGATCGTTGGGGATCATTATTGCCGATTACAACATTTCCTGAATTTAGCGTTTACTACTGCTTAACACAGCTGTGATAAATGTTTAAAATTCCTGATGTTTCTTTTTAATGAAAATAGGTAGGTAGGTAGATACTTCTAGTTTTGTATAACGGTACCTGTACTCGAAATAATACTTTGTTTAAAACGCTTTTAATAACATTACTAATTTGTCGTATTATATAGATTATGTTGCTAGCGAGTCCGTCCGCGCAGAAAAAATAAACATAACCTAGTTAGGAATGTTACTCAGGAATAATGTAGCATTCTAATGGCGAAAGTATTTTTAAAGTCGGTCGAGTAGTTTTTACGTTTATTTGTTTCAAACATACAAATCTTTCCTCTTTATAATATTAGTGTAGATTTAATATTGGTGGTTTGGGGACTTTTTGGATTAAAATATGACTTGTATAGACCAACAAATAGATTTACATACATATCTACGTAATTGTACAAAACAATATGTTTCCGCTATAGTTTTTCAGAAATACTTATAACAAGTATCTTATAGGGTCATACCTATTGCGTTTAACATTGCAGAGTGTACCTACAACGTGTGAATACACAATCTTTTAAGAAGACCTACTTAGTCTACTTACCTTGGTATAAAACGGCGCGCGTAACTTTTTCCAATTATGATCATTCCTACCTATCTATACACAAGAACACATTAACAACGTGTCTTCCCCTTAACAGAGACAATAGGAAAATAATAAAGGACAAATTCTAGCTTAGTCCGTCCGTATTATAAGCTAAGGTCAAATTTAAAATACGTATTAGACGTAAGACTCGATTTCAAGACAATATTTAATAAGATAAAAAAAAACCTACCTATCGATCGTGTTAAATAAAACCTTAAACCATAGCATTCCTATATTTAAGTTAGTTAGTGCGGTTTTCACAGTACAATTCGTCCATATGTGCAACAGTGGAAACCGACTGATTTAGCTATTGCGGACATTTGGACGACCTTACCCTCAAAAATCCTCGTATACCTACTTACTTTATAAACTACGACATACAAATTACTTACCGAAGATAAATAACTTGCACCCTATAGTTTACTTGTAAAAGTTGTTATTAAAATGTTATCTACTACATATGTACCTACCTACTTTATTTCGTGGGTTTGTTCTACAGTTAAAGGTCTCAAACACACAACACTGATTTGAAAAAAATGCATTACTATCCAATTACATACCTACCCACATAAAATAAGTAATATTTTGATCCCTTCAGAAAATGGTAACTGACCTAATCAAACGAATCAAACTTTTTTTCTGGCTTAATACTACTAACTACTACTAAACTACTTAATAAGAAAATGATTAATTTCAGCAAAGTGCACTTCTTTATTCGGATCACATTCATCAGATCGAGTTCGTTGCCGGCCGGTTCTTTTTGGGCCACGGACAGTAGGTAGGTAGGTATATATCCTCTTTCTCGCTGCACCTTGTGCATGTGCTGCAGAAATTCGTATTTACAAACAAACACAGTGCTTCGTCGGCAAAATTAATTCAATCGCAAATCCTTGCGCCCAATTTGAAATGAATTGCGTTGTCTTCTTAGATCTGACATGCAACAGAACCAGTGACGGAAATTTAAAAAACCGCTCCTTTACACGGCAATCAAAAAGTCTTTTGTGAATCTTGAGGTACCTTGGAAACCATGCTAACAATGCTGCCTAAAGTTCATTTGTTCAAGTTTTAATTTAAAGTAAACAACGTATGTGTACCTACTTTGTTTACTTTAAATTATAACTATACTACTCGTAATTTTAGATCGCTTACTAAGTTACTACTCAATTAAAGGAAAACTTAACGGATACCTAATTACGGCAGTAACTGTGAAAAGGATACCATTTTCATGATACTAGAAATAAACGAGTGCTCATCAACAACACAATCGCAAATGTAATTGTCGCCTTCCACTGCGAGCGGAGCGGACTCTTTACGGACTCCATCTGGCTTACAACGGTGTCTGTTCAAGAGGTTTGCTCGCAGTGGAGACACTTAAACTCACCATTGTAAGCTAAAGTGAGTCCGTGCGGGGCTCACTCCGCTGGCGGGCATTAAACCGACGTAAATGCAACTCTGCCTTCAGAGTTAATAACAAACAGTGCGCGACTCTTGAAAACCCAACTTGTTGCCAAACGGACCACAGAGCCATAAATAAGCTAGTCGGGTTTTGGACAGGGTTAAGAACTGTAGGGTCATCATACGATGAGTTTTTTTCGAAGATTAAATCGAAACTGCAGGTGCAACCAATAAAGGCTCCTGCGGATTGCCGCTCACAATCGCCCGGTCCCCGCGGACACGCGCGACCGGCGCTCGGATGCAACAAGGACGGTGCCGGCTCAGCGACACAGATCCGGCCTTCGACGCATGTCTATTGTATTGTAGTAAATTATGCGCTTTTTTACCCCCCTGCCTACTTCACAGACAACCAAGTTCCATGACACGCTTTCTGTGGCTTTAATGGAATAAATTGACTAAGTACCGTGACTAATTCAGGTTAGAGAACCATCAAGCGCCGCCTGCGCCGCAGATTATTACGCTCGTGATTTATCGGGAAATTTATTATCAACATTATCTTTATAAAATTTCAAGAGCGACATTTAAGATAAAGGAGGAAGTGGTATCGTTAACGTTACGTAGAGTCGCTGATATCTAGATAGGTATCGTTAATCGTGAAGCTGCGCACGGCGAGATCACGATCCGGAGACGTGGCTGGCAACGGGGTTAATGTTACAGTGCACCTTCCTTATACAGTTTGTGTGGGACGCCGCCGCGATGGGCCGATAGCCTCTCCGCCCTTTAAAGTACCGTTTTCTCAATCATAACTTATCTTCTATTAGTTAGTCGAAATAAAAGTTTGCTTTTACGCCGGTGACGCAAACGTGCTAAATCGTATACATGTGGCGCGCCGCCAGAGATAGAAACTTTGGATTTGAATGCTTTTATTGAACTAGGTAGGTAGGTATCTAAAACGATAAGAAGAGGCCGGGCGATTGGGGCGTCCAACGTATCGGCTCAATGGGCCGCAAGAGCGGTGCAGCTGAGATTAGCGCTGACCCGCGGGTCGCCCCGCCGCACGACCAATACGGATAGATTACATCGAAACCTTTTAATGGTCTCCCCTACCCGGAACACTAGACACCGACTTCAAACTTGAAAATTGCGTTTGCAAATGTGTTGCATAAAAAGAAGGTAAACCCGCTCTGAAGTAGGAAAATCATTTCACAATAGACCAAACAGTTTAATATCAACGCAACGATCTTGCAATCTATGTTAAGGCCGCAGTTTTGGCAAAGACTAGTAAAAATTTACGACTGGACGGGCGATATTTGATATTCACTTCAATATTTTATCACATGGGGCAATTTCCACTGGTTTCCAGTGAGATATGCTGATGTCACTTATACCGTTTTGAAAAATAATTGATATGCGGCAAAGATGATAAGAAAGGGATGCCTATGGAAAATATAAGGTCTCTGAGATATCAAGTGGGTTGAGATCGGACGGGTTTTGTATCGTCAAACAAAGCTGGCAATTAGCGCGAGCGCGTGGGAGCGACGCGCAGGCGCAGACGGCACATGACGTCGCGCGGTCCCGCTAGCCAAACAAGCGGCCGTTCACCGCCTGTCTTCACCCACCTGCATCCTAGACCATATTTTGCATATTCATAACTGCGCAATGCCTTTAACGCTTTCCATATTTCATACAGTATTGCTAAAACGTTGCGTACGTTTTCAAAATAAACCGTGGAGAAGCAACATTGCAAAGGTAAATTTGAATAATTAACAAGAAAATGATTAAGTGGTACTTAAGTATAGGTATGTACTTAAATATATCGTATATGAGTACGTGTAACGGTAAGCGCGATGTTGTAAGAATCCACCCTAAGCACTAGTCAACGTGCGAAAGTAACGTAACGAGACAGCGGGAAACTGGAAATTACAGGAAACATTGAGGCAGGCAGTACAAGTATGTAAATGGCGTCTTCCTGCTCGCATTTCAGTTCCTATGAATAAATTGCACAACTTTTCTATTTTGCTGCACGATCATTCAGATCTCAGAATAAAACGGGCCAGCAATAAAACCTGTAAATTATGCTTGTTCTCTTTCAAACATTATACCTACTCGTATGTTAATCTGAACCCTTGTCCATTTTTTTATTTTATATTTTACAATAAATGAATAGCCCTTACGCAGCCATTACACGGTCAATCTAACCGGATACAGATGACCGTGTAACATGTTAGATTGATAATCTTTACACACTTCATCTGAATCGATATCACTGGAATCGAATCGCCAGCTAGGTTGACCGTGTAATGGCTGCCTTATAACTTATAAGTGAATAATTAAAACCTGACTTGCGAAATTTGGCTGCTAGTATGACGCACATTTATTATACCTACTTTTATGACACTTGCTTGCACTGAATGGATCGTATTTATTAAACTCGGTGCCATAAGTGCCTAAGGTATATCACTCGATTTTCACTCACATTCCCATGTTGTAGTTTTGAAAAAAGAGGTAAAAACACGAATATTATGTGTTAGAACAATAGCGAGTCATCACCGTTAGTCAGTTGGAGCTGGTCACGTGAGAGCGCCGCCGAGCACAAAGAGGGTTATCTAACCCACTGGGGCACGGGCGGAGGCACTGTGACACGCTACTACGGTGACACGTGATTTACTTCCATCACGGAACAGATAGCGGAACAAAACGTCGAACATTTTAGGCCATTAATGTGTTTATACGCAGGTAAAGTTTACTCTAACATTTAAGTAAATAACCGACTTACTACCTACTTTGGAACCGTAAAAATGCGACAAATAATCTTAGTAAAGTTCTCACCGAGGATCAAGTTGGTAATTCCATGCAATAAAGTCTGTTCAGAATTCGCGCGAGGGAAAGTGAGGCATGTGAGCAAAGGCCCGATCGAGTGTAGTTTATGGTGTCACGTACGAAAGCAATTCGGTGCGTGGCCACCTTATACACTATTCACTACTACTTTATTAATTACATTACGTTACTTAGTGCCATTGACTTTCTTTGTTGCCTTTTAGTTAGCTACTCTATAAGAGGTCGCAGCTCGAAATGAATAATAAATCAGAGTGGTCTGTTCTGTAACGACGACCTCGCTGATGGATTCAATGATGTACCATCGTGACGTGCCATCTTTAGATTCCATGAATCTACCACTGTGTTGCCATTAAGTAAAATGAAATATTCCAAAATTAGTAAATTGACTCTTGGCGAAACAATGCATTTAAGTAATTAATTAATTTGTACTTTTAAAAACGAATTTAAATGTTGTGGGTTAAATAAACAAGCTTATATAAAAACCAGTCGTATAAATAAATATTTAATTAAAGTTATTTTGTGGTAGAAAGCTATGGCATATTGCATATTGCAATGGTAAAACTCAGGTCAGGTTCAGGTCTCAATAACATTTCAGTCTTAGGGCCGTATTAATATATTCATCTTGACTGTGAGGCCCGTCACAAGATTCGTCAAAGTGAACGCCAAACCATAGAACACTGTCATTTTTGACGCATCTCGAGACAAGCATTAGAGTTGAGATTAGTTTATTAATACGTCCCTTAGGCTTGAGGTTTTGTGAATGCGAATGTCTATGGGTCACAGTTTCCACTTACAATCAGGTGGCCTGTGTGCTCGTTTGCCTTCTCTATGCCATAAAAACCATGTATTCGTTTAGATACAGTAATTGAAAGTGTGCGTATGTGCGTGATGCGTACATTAAACCCGTAAATTCAAAAATAATGTCTGTCTTGAGCGCTCGAATGTTTTCTTTACCCGTCACGTGTCGGCGTCGTGGTAACTTATTTACATTGTTAACTTTTGGTTTTCTTTTAAGTTTGTGTAATTAGAAAACCCCTATGTTTATATAACTGTACAGTGTCTGTATACAGAAAATGGAGACTTTTTTGAATTTGGACGTCCTTATTCATTATCTATACCACTATAAAGACAGTGATTTCGTTAAGTTTCTCACCTACAATAATATAATAATAAAATAATTATGAATCCGAGTTTTATAGCTTTGACTAGGTGACATCAGGTTGACGCGATCAGACTCACGCGAACTCCAAACCCAGGAGGTTGTCAATTATTTAAAATTTCAAATGATGAATTGTCTTGTTTTGAAATCTGGAGACCGTGTTATTTAGGGCGAAGTTTGTAATCAATCTGAAACACGGTGCTATCATTGCTTAGCGAAACATACATATAGGTATGTGACATTTTTGTTCGCACAACCCTATAACATAAACCAATGCCAATATATGTCTACGAGCTATAAACTATCTAAGTACCAAACTTTACGTCAATCGGTCGAAGCGTTCAACTGTGAAGACGGAACAAACAAACAAAACGATGCACTCGCATTTATAATATTAGCAAGGATGTCAGAGTGGTTTCCCGGTCTTTTTCCACGAACGGAAACCGAATCAAAATGTAATTCGTATCTACCTATATATATAAAAGGCAAACCTGACTCACTGACTTATACCTATATCAACGCACATATGCGAAACTACTGTACCTAGAAACTTGAAATTTGGTACGGGGGTTCCTTTCATGATGAAGGTGAGCACTAAGGATTTTTCAAAATTCACCCCCTATGGGTTAATATAGGGGGAGTAGCGGGAAACTTATTTTCCGCGTACGAAGTCGCGGCGTCCTCTAGTCATATTAACATACAATATATTTGATGTCCTAGTGATATGTCATTTGGTTTTTATGTTTTATATTCAGACTTAATGTAAAGTAAAATGACAAGAAACTTTACGGTATACTGCATACTTAGTTTTTAAATGAATCGTAAGATAACTTTGCTCGTTGTAGAATGGTAAGAGCGACAGAAGGCGTGGGCGATGCGCATGCGCACGCGACGACACTTCCGGCAAGTCTCGCGTCCCACCGAGCGAGACGAGAATACTATTGTTGTCATTTGCATTCTCCTGTATTGGCTGCACCTTTCTCAGATCGGTATGCTGATTGTCGTAACTTGCATCATAATATGTGGCTCATAATAGAACCAATTCAGGCAAAACGAATATTTGTTACACTACACAGGTATATCATATCATAATTAGCAAATAGGCATGTTTTACAATAAATACTATATCTGAGGTACTAGGACCTGGCACCAATACTCATAAGAGTTCTCAAAGACAACTTTACTGTCATTATATGTTATGACAAGATTTTCTTAGAAAGGACGTACACACACACTTAATAGTAAACCGGCTTAACTCAAAATACGTGAATTGAGTTCAAAGTTTACAAAGTTAAAATTCCATACTTCCCATGAATATCTTGAAGTGTTTAAGTGTATTACGTGCATACCTACCTAGGCTAGCACCATATACTCAAACTTTTTGTTAAAATCAAGGGTACAAACAAATACAAAAAAGGGTATTTGTAATTTATATATTTTATTATAAAGTTAACAGAAAAAAGTTACGAAGCTACTTCTCTTTATTGTAAAAATATTCATAAACATTTAATATTTAAAAAGAGTCAACTGTAAATGTGCCGGTTTATGTGGAATAATAACAAGACAAACAGAGATGTTATTAATGATTAATGGCGTTTTATTACTAAAACTCTTTTTTTTTCAAATTTTGAGTTAAGCTGGTTTATTATTAAGTGAGCACTCATTTACTTTACACTGCGCGGGATGCGAGACAAATAGCTATAAACATATAAGAAGATTGTATAAAATATACCTACTGTAAAGAGTGGGGGTTACTATACTTACTACCTAGCAGTTATTTTACTATATCGCTGAAAACAGCTTAATTGCCCGTGTCGAAATAAACTAAGTAGCAAAGTTCCTTCAATCTATTTAGGGACATACCTATTTAGCGAGTTCTCGGAAAAAACACATGGGTATATAGGTACGTGTAAGTTGTCTCTTAGCACAGTATCGCACCCGCGACTTTCAGTCACGACTGTCTAAACTAAACCAGAACACCAGAAGTATAGCTATTTGTACCGACCCGCTTTCTCAGGCTTATTCTATATTTCTAAATTGCCTACCTTCTATGCTATTCGCGTGAATTGGCCTAAAGCACGTGTCCAATTGATCTATCGCTAAAATGTCAGTTGGATCGCCGGTCGATGTAAATCAATACTAAGTAAGTAGGTGTCCGTCATATTCGAAAGAGGTTTTACCAGAATTTAAATAAAACGAATAATAATTTGATGTGAAACAAGCCAATTGAGGAGTTTGAAAGCGACAAATAGAATAATGCCACCGCATTTAGCCACACTTTCTCCGGAGAAAGCCGATCGTGCATAAAGATCTTTGTCTTAGCACACGACGCGCGGGCGCGCTAACGATCCATTAATCATTATCATTAATCACAACTATTGTTGATTCCCTTTTCACAGCACCACTTATAAGAAATATTGCGAAACAATAAAGTACAAACGGCTTGAGCGCGATGTTGTAAGTTACTCTTCTAAAGCACGAGCGGCGGCGTGAGTTATTAGGCCTTCAGTGGCAGCGACCCAGCAAGGGTAGGGTTGATTTGTTACGAGCTAGTGACATGAAATTCGACTCCTCAGAACAACTGTTAAGTGTTAAGCTATATAATAAACGGTTCCAAAATATTACTTTGCAAAATTTTGTATAGGTAACCTAAAAATAACTTTTTCTTTACATAAGTATGTAATATGGGAGTTAAAGTGAACACAAAAGCAGATTTAAGTTAATTATCTTGACTAATGAATGACATAATCTTAGTCTACTGTTTAAGACACTTATTGAGATGAACACATTAGCAGTCCATTAGCTGCGCTCTTGGTAGGTATAACGACGTTTATGTAATGTTAGTTATTATTGTGCTTTTTAGCTTGATTGTCCAAAACAATTTATGAATATAAACAATTACAAGGTACGAAACCGAACTAATGGGGTCTAAGCATGGCCCACTGACCATCGCGGCTTGCACAAGCGTTGGCTAACAATTGCCGACACCAGGCCGGCGGCGGCGGCGGCGGCGCGGGCCACGCGTACGCCACCTTTAGCAGCGTTTAAAACGAGATTAGATACGATCTATTATATTGGCTGATTGTTTTCGTGTTTGTTTCACTTAAAGAAAAGCAAGACTGTTGTTGTATAGTTGACCAAGAAACTCCCGTTCGTCGAATTTACTTGTAGGACATTAAAGTCCCACAGTGGTAAAGGAATTTCTTGGTCGACTGATACTAAAGAAAATCATGATATTCATGATACAAAACTCGTTATTTGTTGTATTAAGTTAAACGCGTTAAAATACAAATTAAGTAGCCAACTATAAAATTTCAAGTTTATCGCTTTGTTTACAGGCACGCCAGCACTCGCAGATCCTGGTGGGGTTGGCTTCTTAACCGTTACATCATACTCGTCTCATACGAAATGGAAAGCTGGTTGGATGACGTAAAGCGTGTCCGGATCCCGAGGCCGAAGTTCGGGAGCAAGTATCCTGCGGAGCCGCCGAAGGACTACCTGGAGGAGTGCGGGGGGGAGCTGGCCGGCAAGCAGCGCCACCACGACAGGAAGGATCTTACTAAAGCCACCGAGGAGCTGCGCCGGTCGCTGCAGGAGAAGCTATGACTGTCGACCTATTAAAGTTTTAGATGTAGTTGACTCCACGCGTCCGCCTTACCGACCACGGACCTCGCTAATCAGATTAAAATGGCAACTAGAAAGAACTGCATGGTGCTCCGTTTAAGCCACAAATTAACTAAATCCGTCAACAGGATTACGACTACTTAATTTGATTGTATATCCGCAGTATGGTGATGATAGTATCAATGACTACAGAAACGGGTCGTAGGTACTACTGTATTTTTTGCTTCTTATGTCGTATTGAAACGGTACTCATATGTAATTCAGTGTACTTGGGCGTTCAATATTGTTTCTCTCACAAGCCAAAACGGCTATGTGCAGTCACCGGCAATAATATATTATCCAACATTGGGCTCAAAAGTTTCTATTACCATATACGAGCGTGTCAGATATTTTCGAGTACTGTAGGTACATACTAATAACATGAAATCATCATCATCATACTTGTAACAATGTGTACAGCGTCTGTACTAGGTACGCTTACGCGGTGACGCGTATAACTTACTTACTTAATGTAATTTAGACTGATATAAACTAGGTTAAGGTAAACGAATCTCCGAATGTATGAAATATATAGTAATTAATTAAAATACCTAAGCAATACATAACGTAAAATTATTTCATTTCTTGCCCTTTGCCTACCTATATATGTAAATTTGAATACTAGTTAAGTACTTATAATAGGTACCTTTATCTAAATCTAAATCTAAATATATAAAAGGAGAAACTGACTGACTGACTGACTGACATATCAACGCACAGCCGAAACTACTGTACCTAGAAACTTGAAATTTGGTACAGGTGTTCCTTTCATGATGTAACTGAGCACTAAGAAAGGATTTTCCGAAAATCGACCCCCAACGGGAAAAAAAGGGGGAGTACTGGGAAACTAATTCTACGCGTACGAAGTCGCGGGCGTCCGCTAGTTTGCTATATTACTCAAAAGTGTGAAATATGTATTAAGAATGAAGCGCAGACAAGAAGTGGTCTGTGGATTTACCTAATAGAACAATTTACAGGCGCATCAGACCAGGGAGTATTTTGCCTGTACATACATTTTGTGAAAACCCAGACCCATAAGTATTCTTTTTTTTAGGGTTCCGTAACCAAATGGCAAAAAACGGAACTCTTATAGATTCATCATGTCTGTCCGTCCGTCTGTCCGTCCGTATGTTACAGCCACTTTATTCCGTAACTATAAGAGCTATACTATGGAAACTTTGTAAGTAGATGTATTCGGTGAACCGCATTAAGATTTTCATACAAAAATAGAAAAAAAACAATAAACTTTTGGGGTTTCCCTTACTTAGAACTGAAACTCATTTTTTTTTCATCAAACCCATACGTGTGGGATATCTATGGATAGGTCTGCAAAAATTATATTGAGGTTTCTAATTAAAAAAATCTAAACTGAATAGTTTGCGCGAGAGACGCTTCCAAAGTGGAAAAATGTGTGTCCCGCCCCCCGTAACTTCTAAAATAAGGGAATGATAAATGTAAAAATAATATATGATGTACATTACTATGCAAACTTCCACCGAAAATTGGGTTGAACGAGATCTAATAATTAGTTTTTTTTTAATAGTTTAAAAAAATAAAGAATAAAGAATAAAGAAAAACATTTATTTAGATGTATAGTGGTACGGAACCCTACGTGCGCGAGTCCGACTCGCACTTGGCCGCTTTTTTTTATCTTACGGTACGATAGCTCTAGCTGTTATTTACATGGCAGTAAAGGTGGCCATATTGAATAAAGAAATTGCAATGTTGAAAGATTAGGCCCTGCAAACTGTATAAATATTTTGACGGATCAAAGTTTGTTTCATCCAAATTATTTTGATATTTCTTACAATGTGCGTCGGTCAATAGAAACTGTCCGAGCCAGCGAGTCTTGCCATGTCGAAATGGGAAAAAATATATTGTACCGTTATTGTGTCTATAAACAACCGCATAGAATGTAATTCGCAATGTGTACCTATCGCGGACGAACTCTTATTAGTCGAGAGTCCCATAACAATGACTATAAATTACTAAACTGCCGTCGGATTACCACCATCAGTGCCCATAAATTCGTGCCGTCGGGTTATGGCTGCCTATGATAAATCGAACTGCAGTAGGTACTTTCTTGATTAGAATGGTTCTGCATTGAAATTGCATGTTTTGAAGATTTTTTTACAAATTATTACCTAACAAAAGTGACTTTTATCGTAGTATTGTGTGTATTTGATGTTAGTAATGACTTAGGTACTCAATTTGATAAAAAAAAACAACTGCCTAAATGTAAACAAATGTATTATGAGAAGGCAACGGGGACCTTGCATCGAATCTTCCTGGAAATATCATGTTTATCAAAACATCGTGAAAAGGCCTTTCAATACAAGTTAAGTAATAATATTTCATATCAAGTTTAGAGAGGCCACTAGGACGAGGATGGCTGTGTCAGAAAGCTGGCGACGCGCCAAGCTATTCAGTTACAAACGAGTTTTGGCGGGAAACGACCCAACCAGACACAATTCATACAACCAAGCCTCATATTTCCTCTTTGTGAGGCTCCGAAGAAGAATAAGCGCCTCATATGTCAGCGAGCAAGCAGCGATATACCTAGTAGTGCACCATATGGTAGTGTGTAAGACAAAATTGTCCAGAACAGGCGATGCTGTCTGGAAAGAGCAATATGATCCACAAAGACGCAGAACAGTAAACAGCCCTTCCAAAATTTGCACACTCTGTGTTGGTGACTGATATTTTTGGTAAATAAGTTGACCACAGATGGGTCACAGGTAACATTCTGAATTCTACCTTTAAGTGAGGTACAGTTTATCGGTTATAGTTCTGACGGTAGTAATTACGATAATTATATGTATGGCCGAGGTTAATTCGTGTTAATCTTACCCCTTATGATGCTGTCCACGCGTACAAAAAACTGTTGCCGAGTGAGATGTTCTTATTCCGTAACTAATTACTGCAACTTCGATGTATGGCACCGGTCGGCGGATTAGTGACTAATTAACACATTAAATTCTCATACGTCTCACTTGCATAGATTACATGACACACCGCATCGTACATATGTCATATCGCACCTTCGGTAGAACAAGGGCACAATGTACCATATAACCTAAAGGGCAATTGTGCCCTTGTCCTACCGAAGGTGCGATATGTACACGTGTTTACCTACGTTAATTTAATACGATACTGACCTGTTCGTCGTAGTGCTGCGTGTGCAGGGCGGTCGTGCTGCCCTCCCTAGAGTTGCACGGCGAGGAGTGCCGCCGCGAACGCCGCCCTTCCTCTTCGTACTCCTGTTCAACATAATCTCAATCTTATTCACACTCAGGTAAACGAGAAGGTTTTCTGCCGTGAGCGGTAACGTGGCCTCTAACCTGAGGTAACCTGACTTAAAACGAGCAAACGTTGCACGACACGTGTTTCCGGCTGTACCGCAAAAGGAGCCTTGGCATGCAAGCCACAATACCCTCGAGGGATTTAGGACACTGGGTACATTAACTAAATATTTTGCTAGGTAGGTACCTATTTATTTATTGAGTTAATTTGCTATTGTTTTTTTGACAACTTACAAAGAAAACATAGTTTATATTAGAAACACATGACTTCATACATAATTGGCAAACAATTGCTTTAAGTACACACCTTTAAGTTAAGTACGTAGACAACGTTAATTATTTCTAACAAACCACCCAAAGCACATAAACACGATGCATCACGTGCAGAACATCAAGCTCACAATTTATAAATAACACACGGACTACACAAACTGAAGTAGGTACCTATTGCTATTTATCTAGAAACACAGACATACTAAATGCAATACAAGCTTATAAGTGAAAATGCAAGTCTCAGAGTTGATATCGAAATCTCGGGTGTGAGGCAGCGAGGGCGCGGTGAGACTGGAGTCCCGATGACCAGCCATCCCGACGATGCAATTGATTTCTGACGCTATTTTTGCATGTTGGCACAGTTTCCACCCGCGCCAACAGAATGCCGGCTAAGTGCTTTACTGCATCGCTTACATCTCAAGCTCTCTTTCTTTTGCAATCCCTGGTAAGCTCTTCGCACGCAGTAGCTTCGACTAGGATTTGTGAAAAAATTCAATTGTCCTTGAGCGTGGAATGTGAGTTTTATGGTATCGAAGGTCCTGTGCGGCGGAAAGCGCGTGTTGCCTCAACTGCCTGATTTCAAACCCGGCGTGATCAAATTTCCTAAGAATATAACTATGTATCGTTTATATTTACCTGGCGTTAACATTTTATTTGATACCTTAATAAGTCACGCAAGGCGATAAGTGCTAAACCTCTAGTGTTTCTTACAATATTAACCATTGGTTGGCATTAATTCCATTTTTAATATAACATTTAATGGTTGTATACTTACTTACGAGTACATAAGTAATTATATCCGTTAATAATTTCAATCATACCATAACATAACTATTGGGGAGCAGAGTTTTTAGAATCAATCGACTCATGCTTGCAATAAGTTAGTACGTAACGTTACATGATAATGATGATGCGGTAAAAATAAGCGATGGTGGTCAATTAGTGAAGAACACCGGTTAAATGCGAGACCTGCACCTGACAACCAAGGGGTGGAAACCTCTTACTTATTTTTATAAAATCTTACAAACTTAAAAAGTTCTGCTGATGCTTGATATTACCTACTAGCTTTCAACAGCGCGTCACATCGCAGCTTTTTTAAGTAAACAGAAACCGTAACATTGCTGTATTTCTTGTTTCTTTGTCAATAAACACTTTCACACTTTCAACGTTTTCTTTCAATCGGTATTCGTCCCCAATGATTTAACAGCAGTTAATTCATCCACAGCCAGTGATGCTTTTACAACAAATTAAATTAGTTGTATTGAAATAACGTCGTCGTTAATTGAAAAGCATCTCAGCAGAATGGACGAATCAAAGAGAAGTGGCCCTGACGGCCTCCACCCCGTCTTTTTAAAACGATGTTCAAAAACCCTGGCTTTACCTATTAGCTTATTATTTGAGTTATCGTTAGCTTGCTTATTGTCCCTATTTTAAAAAGTGGAGATAAGCACGATATCACCAACTACCGGGGATATATTAAATCTATCGACAATCCCTAAAGTATTCGAGAAAGTAATCTATGATGCCTTTTTTCCCGTAATAAGACCAATGTTAAATAAACACCAGCACAGAATCCAACTTATGTGAACTTATGGAATACGTGTTAACTATGGATACGGGTTATCAAATAGATGCTATTTACACAGATTATTTCAAGGCTTTCGATCAATTATCTTATGCAAGTTTAATGAATAAAATCAGAAATTTTGGAATCCATGGCGATCTCTTAAGATGGCTAACTTCATATCTGCGTGACAGATCTCAAGCAGTGACGGTTAAAGGCCATACATCCAGTTTCATTCCTATTACTTCTGGAGTGCCTCAAGGCTCTCATCTAGGACCGCTTTTGTTCAACATTTATATCAACGACGTAGTGGACTGCTTACAATACTCAAAAATACTATTGTACGCTGATGACACTAAAATGTTTAGGGTAATCAAATCCGAAAGTGATTGTTATGAAATGCAATGCGATCTGGATAGGCTTAGTACTTATTGCTCTGAAAACAACGTACACTTAAATATTGATAAATGCTGTGCCATTTCATTTTCCCGTAAACGATCTACCATACATTACTATTACAAAATGGGTGGGAGATCTCTTAATAGGGTTTCATTAGTTAAGGATCTTGGCGTCCATATTGACAGTGAGTTTCAGTTAACTACCCACGTTGAGAAAATTGCTTCAAAAGCGTACAAAATGTTAGGTTTCATTTTTCGCCAAGGTAAGGATTTCGAAGATTCGAATACCTTGATCCTTCTGTTTAATTCATATGTAAGGTCATGTTTGGAATATGCTTCTACTTTTTGGAGCCCTTTTTAATCATTGAATATAAAAACGATCGAAAAAAATCAAAATAAATTCATAAAACGGCTGAAGTATAAATATCCAAACTTTATTACTTCTAAAATGATTTCATTACAATTTCGAATATAAGCTATCAAGCAATTTAATTGAGCCCGACTGTCTTCTTACTAAAATATGTTTTAGGTGTCCTAGTTTTAGAACTCGCTCTAATCATATATTCGCTATCCCTGATTGTCGCACTAAATATACTAAAAACACATTTCTGATACGAGCGTGTGCAACTTATAATAAGGAATATTCACACATTGACCTATTTAACATTAACACAAATCGATTTATGGCTGTCATCAAAGATTAATGGAAACCAAAGTAGACTTAACTTAAATTAGATTAAAATTCAATGCATATTAATAGATACGTAACTATAACTCTAAATTAAAAAACCTTTAAAGTATGCATGCAACTTTACCTTACTTGAATTACTTAGGTATCTTATATGACTTGTTAATAAGGAGTCCTAATTAAGATAGTTAATTATTAGTATAGGCATTTTTCTTTTTCTTCTACCTTTGTATCTTGGATCATAATTTTGTAAAATCAGTTTACTCTTATTATTTCTTACGTCATATTGTCAACCTTGAGCAAATGTTAATGTATTTAACTTTAAGTGGAAACTGATTTGGCTTACTGTATTATGCCATGTTTTTGTATAATGTGTGTATAAATATATGAAGGCTGTTTGTTAAAAAAAAACGGACTATTTTACCAACCACACAATAAAACAAAGTATATGCCTCGTGACAATTCCATAAAATTATACTTGTTACGATGCATTTTGTTGTTTATCCTGCAGTCAATAAAATATTTAGAGAAGTTAATAGGTTTTGTCTTTTGTAAATAGTTTCTGGAATAAAAGGGAGTGGGGGTGTTTTCCTTTGCGTTTTACGTTATTCCCCAAATATGTCAAATAATTTCAATTTATTAACTTAAAGATGTTTTTTTTTATAGGTTAAAGAAAAATGTTACTTTTGTTACGCTAACAAAATATTCTCTGATCAGTTTATGTGCGGACCAAGAATAATTACTAAAAAGAAAAGTGTCGAGACAGACAGACGAACGGACAGACAGACAAGATCTTATAACGGTCCTCTTATAACCATTTCTTTAGGCAATCGGAGGTTATATGCCAGTCACCTTTTGTTAACTCAGACTTGCTATTTCTGAAATCATTATTGAAAGCGTATTCCGAAAAGTATGAAAATGTAGTAATAATCTCATACAAAAGAGTTCAACGAACTTCATCTATTTATATAGCTTTGTGAGCAGTATTATGTCTACGTCATAATTAAATCACACGGCACACATTTTGTTCAACAACACAATCCCAACATGTATTACTTAAGAGCAAAACTTTTATAATGTTCCCGTGGCGCCGTATCTCTATGTGCCTATGAGACGCTAACTTTTAATCTTATTGTAGTTTTGAACGAGGAATGGCGATGAAAGGACCAGTATATACCAATATATATTGTAAGTACAAACAAATGATTATTTCAGATATGAGAGGCACGTAGCTGGTAACGACAGCTTTAATTGTTTTTACTTCAAAATGTAAACGACGCGAAATAGTTTGCAGCGAAATTACGTTGTCAAGTGGTTCGTTGCAACTTTGTAATTAGCAGGCGCCTAATAAATTCTGTGTATTTCAGTATTATAATTGACATTTTTACTTTTAACGAGTCTGTTTTGAAAATAACGCCGTATAGTTTGTTGGTATTTAAAGAATAACACGGCAACCTCATCAAATCTAAGATTGACCTACAAAACATGAAAAGAAAGAAAAATACAACAGGTATTAGGTATTTATGCACAGTGACATACATACTAAGTCCACAAAATATTACGATATAATATAACATATCAAACATACTATAGTTTTACCGACGAGAATAGAGCTGCAGGTCACATGACGGTATCTCAGACGCCAAAGACAGAACTTTACCTAGTAAATGAAAGTAGGTATCAACGCTTAACAAAAAACACAATGAACTTACCTATTGATTTTGTGTGCTTCTACGTTGCATGCAAAGTAATAAACCATCCTAGGTACTGGATATTGACAGAGTTGACTTAATGAAATAAGCTAGGTACAAGTAGATACAGTCGACTACAAAGAGATATATCCACCTTTTCACCTTATTGCATACAATGCAAAAAGCATAAGGGGCAAAAGTGGATACATCTTTTTGTAGTCGACGTACATACCTAATTAATTTATAAGACCTATTTACTTAACGCTTTTTACGTTAAACTTTATGTTTTTAATTTGATAACAAACAAAGAAATAATCGGTATCCATACGCAGAGCATATAGCTATTAAGATCTTTACCTTTTTGGCAGTTTCGATACATCAATGTTATTTTCGTGGCAATAATGAACGATGGGCTTTATAGGCTAATTAGTAGAGTGTGGCGTAACTGGCGTAGTTCGGTTTGATCGACGCTTCGCGGCGCGTGCGGCGTGTGCGGCGTTTGCGGCCACATTTTATCGCTAATTAATTATAATGCGAAACATACCGCCGATGGCTCGCGGTCGCGAGTACTGCCATTAATTAATTAAATTTTAAATATTGAACTAACCCTAAACCGCGGTGTTCTATCATTTATTATTTTATAATGATGAACAAAAAATAATAAAAATCCTTAATTGGCCCACAATTTATTATTATGTCTGAAATTTACCGCCTATTGGCTTATGGGGGCAGTATATAAATAAATGATTAATTTTCGTAACTCACCTGACTAAAACTACGGACTCTAAGTTAAGTCCTTAACTATGGCCACTTTCTTTGAAAACCGCGCACCAGCCTTTATTGTAATTGGTGCTGTGGCTATATTGTTTCAATATGATAAAATAAAAAATAAAAATAGGATTTTGTAGTAGCACATGATCTCATTATTAAGGCATTTTCGAGTAAGCATTGTACTTACCTTAAATGTAAATTTTATTCTGGCCTAAATTGTATTATTATTATTACTTCTTTGAATTGATTATGTGTTCTATTGCATTAATTTTATAGTATACTAATATTAGGCTAAGTATTATTTTATTTTATTACTAACAATAATGATCCTTGTTGGTCCATGAATAAATGAATTGAATTGAATTGAATTGAATTGAATGCGTTTTATGAAAATGTAACTAATAACAAACAAAGGATGATTATACAATATAAGTACAATTTTCGAATACCGAATAACACTTATTTTAAGTTTTTTAAAGTGGCTAATGAACCCTCAGTATTTAGGCAGGTTACATACATATACTCGTATTTCGTATGTTATCAGATGAGTAATGGTAAAACTGCAAACTATTCAGTGCTAAAAAGTTTTTTACCATTTTAACAAAATACCCGTATTCAATTCAAATCTGACTACTGTTGATATTCATTTACACTTTACTCAAATGGGGAAAATAGAGTTATTTTTTTTTCGATATTAAATAACAAAATATTCAACAGCACAATTAAATCGACGTCAATATTTTTAAAATTCTTGGATGTTTTTAAATAACCATACAAAGTTACTTAGTTATGAATCGGTTTGTTCTACTTGGTACCTTGGCCATGGCGCGAACGTCCATCGGCATGTAGTCGCGGAAGGCGACGCGGCGCCGGGCGCGCCGGCGCGACGACATGCTGCCGCCGAGCCGCGTCTCGCACTGACAGCCAGAGCCCAGGCAGCCGCCCTACGCCGCCCTACGTCACCCCGCCCTAACCACCAACTGTACTGTTAAGGGCGAGGATCGCGAGCTTTGTATTCAGTTAGTTAGGGAACAATTATTTTTAATTGACGTTATAGTTAATACGTTAATGTGGCAAACGGGCTGTCGCACGCCTACATTACGTCAAAGGTTGATAAACTACTTATATTTTAATAAACATTTAAGTAAAGGCGCTTTTACAAATGAATAATTAACTTGCCAGCTACATAACAAACACATTTAATATTGATATCTGACAAAAAACAGACCACACCGTAACACAACAGCGGTAACACCGTTAAAAGACTACTCGGTCAGAATCCGTGATAACTGCGCGTTTAGTTGCCGTTCAGGAGAGAACCTGTTGTTTGACTTCCAAACTAAAAATTAAATAAATAAAGAAAGGAATTAAATAAATAAAGTTTTTAAAACACCGAAATAAATTCAGGTGCCTAATGTTTCACAAACAACCCGTTTAATTTCCAAAAAAAAGGAAAATGAAATCTAATTTCTGCTCGCTTAAAGTCAGCTTAACTCAGTTATGAAATACGACGATGAAAAGTTTTGCTTACTTATGCGCTTAAAAGCTATTTCAGAGGACTAAAGTTCATTTACCAAAACTTTTGCAAAACAGAATTCGTTACAAAGAAAATATATCACAAGAAGTAGGAAATGAGCTGCGGAGTAAAGCGAAAAGTTGTCATTTATAGCTCGCGGCTGCGGAGCGGCGGCGTGGAGCGGCGCAGCATTCAGCAGGGACTTGGAAGAACCCTAATTACGATACGATGGCTGCGGCGGCCGGGTCCCGCGGGACGGAGACTAAACCTGCGCTTCCTCAAGATGATACGAAATGAATCATAAAAAGAAATGTTTAATTGCTCCGCGTTTTAACTGAAATTATCTGTCTCTACGTCAAAGCGTCATTAGAGGTACGTTTTTGATATGGGCTGTGTTATTTTACAAAGTTTCTGACCTAGTTCGGTATTTGTAAATGTTACGGGCTCATTTTTGCTTTTGTCTGTTTAGTGTTAGTGCGCGGCGAGGCCCTGCGGGCCGCGCGGCGCCCTAACGACGTCTCGCGGGCGTGTCTGTGACGACATAATTACACTCATTACTGACATGACGTATGAATGTGTACAAGTTGCAGTTTTGTCCTTCTCGAATGTATTTTTTTATAAATAATTATAAACACAATTTTACCGATGTCCCCACTTTTTAATGTTAAGCAATATTGGGACCAAAACGTTTTTTGTTACTAGGTGCATGAACAATTAAAGTTCTTGATCTTGATCATTGTTTGTTGTATTTTAAAGATCGACTAATTACAGTCGAGTTCATAAATATGTAAACACTTTAGTACCTTTGTTTATTTAATGTCATGTTTAAACTGCCATATATTAATTATCACAGGGATGAAAGTGACAAGGTACTACAGTATATACATATATTTATGAACTCGACTGTACACCCCACAGAAGTTGTGTCGTCCCAACTCTAGATACGTAAGTAGTTACTTACTCAAATCAGTACCTAAAGTTTGTAGGTAATATATTATCACACGCGTTATAATCCTACTATCTATGCGTTTATGAAAATGTCCACGAACACACGTTTTTAGAGAAATACTTAGACTAAACGAATTGAAAGATTTTATTGATTTTGACTTAAACCGACTGCGATATTTAACGTACCTAGTATGGTATTGATTTTGCAAAACGAAACTCATTCAGTTGTAAGATGTCAAGAAGATTGACAAAATGTATACAATAAACTTATGACATTATTTATATCGTATGATATTGAGCATACAGCCAAGTTCAGACTTCATCATACAATAATTCGAGTTATTAACAATAAAAGTACTCAAAAATACTTGACAACCAAAAGGCACAATTGCGAAAGCATACATTTTGTAAACGAAGCAAGATAGCAATTACAGCCTTCATTTCAACTAAATATTCCTCCGCAACGGGGGTCGATCCGAGTCAAGTTCATTAACCCGGGCTAAAGGCTAAAGAGCAACGCTATCTTTATGACGTCACAGGACCGCTTCGACATTGCAATAGAAATGCTGACGTCACTGGAGGAAATAAAGCCTATAGCGCCGAAAGCGTTATAAAAACTCTGAATAAGTAAGCCCTTTATAATAGCTTCCGATCGTGTTTGCCTAAACGCTGCCGAAGATTCTGCGTAAAGGGAGTTTCTAGCTAAAATCTTCCGCCCGCATACAGTAGTGCGTATTTTAGTTCTGAGAGGACCTTCCCCTGAGAGTAGAACTACGCATTAGTTGGCGGTGTTGTGTGTGGACCCTTGTAAGGGTTGTGTGAATAGTTTGCGCACAGATATTGGGTAAGCCTGATTTTGGCTTAAACTAGCAACGAATTTTTAAAATATTTGGCGTTTAATTTCGACAATAAAATATTGTGGGCTTAAGGCATTGACGCGTTAACTAATTTACTTATACTTCAATCCAATACCATAAGTATATCAATAGATAATACAAACTTTGTATTTTAAGGTTCCGTTCCCAAGGGGTAAAAACGGGACCCGGGAAGGTACCTTAGTATCTCATGATCCGTGATAGCTAGGCAGTTACAGTTTTTACAGATGATTTAGATATTTCTGTTGGTGTCCTGCCGTTTGACCAAAAGTCATTTGGCAAAATTACACTTGACAAACAACGTTTTGCAAAAAAATGTTTCGCCAATTGATCATTTTACTAGTTGTCATTTTAAAAATGGCTCACTTATTCAAATGATCAACAGTTAAATTTGCATTTTATAAGTAATTATTTGACAAAATGAACATTTAGCAACGGAGTTATCAGACAAAATTTTAAATGCAACGAGCAAGACGAATCCGGGCAGAACTGACTCGGATAGGTTAGGTTAGAAGGCCAAGGCGGGAGCTTTGCTCCCGCCTTGGCCTTCGAGGTTATTTTTTTCTGCCCAGAAATAGGTAAACTACAGGAAATAATATTTGGTGAAATGGAAAACTGTCAATTGACATTTTATTATTTAACACATTTACCAAGTGTAGTGTTTGCTATTTGATCATTTGCTAATTGAGTTTTTGCAAAATGATACTTTTGTCAAATGTCACGTTTGCCAAATGATTATTTGGTGAAACGTTGTTTGTCAAATGATCATTTGTCAATATTTTTTTGGTCAAACATTAGTGAACCATTTCTGTTACCACTTTAACAACAAAATTTAATACTAAAAAAAAAGTTAATATTTAAGGGTATATACGATTGTGATTTTTTGCCGTTTTTGCTTAAGTTGTCATGGTACGGAATCGTTCGTGCGCGAGTCTAACTCGCACTAAGCCGGTTTTTTTCGATCGTGACCTTATCGCGGGTTTCAAGCCAGTGAAGTTTTCTGCAATATCGATGCCACGAATGGCTTCAAGCTTTCCTGCGGATACGTATTATAATTATGTATTGATATGATGATTGATTACGATGTAGCAAGCATATAGGTATGCCAGATGGTAGATGTAGGTATACCATACTGTTACTGCCCGCGACCAGTGATTACCCCCTTACTTTTTTTAGAGACTGCAATCTCAGGAAAAAATATGTGCTTGACTAAAATAATTATGTGTAGCAATAATTTTTTAAGTGATTGCAGTCTCTAAAAAATGTAGTGGGTAATCACTGATCGCGGGCAGTAACAGTATGGTTTACCCTATGTAGCTACCGATTACGACTAAGCGCCATATTGGAACGTTTAGACGAAAACAATAGCGAACTCATAGTTCGCGAAGTGTCAAAACGATAGCCATAGTGTTGTATGAATTACTAATTAAAAGCCTTGACCTCGCACCTTGGGACAGCGAATGTCGCTACTCTCTTTTATAGTCTTGATTAATTTACGCAAAAAGTGCTACAATTCTTGCTGTCTTCGTTTTTACGAAGGTTTTGTACCTACACGGTTTTTATTTTGTGGCTAGTGTGAAATCATTCAGGGCCTCTATTCTAGACGGTAAAAAACATAGTTTTTAAGACCTGTTATGGTAATATGGTATAGTTTTCAACTCGGCCGCCATTAGACTGTCAAGCAAATAAGAGCTATCAAAACGTTGACAATACGATATCAGGTCAAAGACGATATGGTTTTTACCGACTAGAATCTCGCCTCAGGTTGAGTATATCGACCCCCGTTAAGAGCTTGGACCTGCGCTGTGACTATAATATAAATTACCGCTGTGGCCTACTAAAGTAAGTTATGTTGTGACGGCGCAGCTCAGTAGCTCTAGTACGGACATTTCAGTCATACGTCACGTTTCGAATTTCCTTTACTATTTGAAAACGTGGAGAATACTTCTACGGAATCTATCCGTAGGTAGTACGAACCGTAAAAATAGATATACATTTTCATACATACTTTTATGTATACTTCTCTTTTACTTCCCGATGATACGAAAGTCACCGTCAAGGTCAAACTGCTAAGAAGTTTCGTTTAGTACTAATCACGGAAACGGGACGCTCCAAATGCCATACACATTTTTCGATGACGTTACGTTCACGATACTTTACTAAATAAAGGGAAAAAATCATGCTCGAAGTACGGAGCTCAGCAGAGGTTACGAACAGTAAAATTAATGATAAGACGTTCGGCGCCTGTGATCGTGTTTTTAAAGATTTTCGACAGCTAGGGGCGCCATGGGCGTGGATGCGTTAATGTAACTAATGCTGGCACAGCACGCACCTTCCATTACCCGCTTATAAACGCGCCCATTAGTTTATTGCTTCCCGGTTACCTTGATTTATCCAACCCTATTCCAAATTACAAGACTAAAAAGTTAGGTATGACAGCCAAAATATATCATTTTGTGCCATCTTGCCCACGAGTTTAGGTACCTTGCTCAATTTACTTGGTGCTATATTGTGTTATGCACTTCATTTAATACAATACATATTTACTTAACAATGTATTGGCTACCTACACGATAGTTATATTCCCATAATAATATAATATATCTGACTTTAATGCCAGCATTACGCTGAGTTGGGACC
This sequence comes from Acleris sparsana, assembly GCA_923062465.1. Classification (NCBI taxonomy): domain Eukaryota; kingdom Metazoa; phylum Arthropoda; class Insecta; order Lepidoptera; family Tortricidae; genus Acleris; species Acleris sparsana. The sequence goes on from OV281286.1 coordinate 7,311,886, forward strand.
CTTTCGTGGGTACTTTCTTCTGGTACGTTTTAATCTGTTCTTTGTTATGTTTGTCGCGAATAAATAATTTTCTTTCTTTCTTTTATTTATTATTTCCATGTTTAAGTCATAACTATCATTTATTAAGTAACCCTGGCGTGCCCTATACTTTGATAATATTTTCAATCTCATTAAAAATCAGTCTGCAAAATGTAATACAATCGGAACGCCTCCACAAAATACGTGAAAATATTTATACTAAACCAAATTACATTTTAAAGTTATTTTTTTCATTACACCAAAAATACAAAAATAGTAATTGTTAAAAAAAGTCAATCTTGAGGGCTCGTCCGGGATTTGAACCCGGGACCTCTCGCACCCGAAGCGAGAATCATACCCCTAGACCAACGAGCCGACGACAAGATGCAATAAAAACAGCTATCTTGAAGTACGATAATCGGGGCTCGCACTGTACTGTAAGTATATTATATAATATTACTAGCTGTCCGTGTCTGGCGCCCCCCGGGTGTATTAAGGTGTATTTTTTTTTCGTCCATTCTTGTTCTGGTAATTACGAACAAAACAAAAAAAACAAATCGATTCTCGAGTTATTGCGTGACCAAAAGCAACGGGGAGTCATGTTTGTATAGATATTCATACTTAAAATTCAACAAAAATGTTTTCTATAACTAGATTGGTAAATTTTGATATGGGGACAATGCTGATCCGTCATGGTGTGATTTGTGAGCGCAAATTGACACTCTTCCATTATAAACTAGCAGAGTTAGTTGTAAACATTGTCTCCATTTTTATTATTATAAACATAATTATTAATGTACTTATCGAAAGCAAACCTTTGTAGCTGTCTTATTCGAAAAGGGCCTAAAGAGCCAAAAATGTGTTAAGTACTTATACCTACTTTACAAATAACAGTATATTTATACCATCAGTCTTCATATAAGGTATTATTGCACAAGGCATACATTTTGGCTTTTCTTTTATTATGTTTGAGTAAGGACCAACACCATAACTTCACACGTAGGTAAGTGATGTTACACGTGGGAGGTCAAACCATAATATTGAAATTTGCGAAACGTATTTAATGCCATGCATGCACCACAACTCTTATAAAATCACAACATGCACAATAGCGACACAAAAAAAAAAACAAACAAACGAAATCGGTACGTAAGTAAGTACCTAGCTATCTAGAGAAAACAGACATTACAAGCGAAGTGGAATATCACACGCAAACTGATGGAATCAGTTAGAAAGGAATGAATAAAAACTATTGTTCTATTCATTTAAGTCGTTAAAAAAGTTATTTTGTGATTGGCCGCTATTGCCGATATTTTTTCTCAAACGGAAAATAAAAATGCCAATTTTTTTTCCCAGACCACATTGCGAGATGGAAAATAGAATTTTGCCAGATTTACCCCTCAGGAAATAACGGCCACAATGATAGATAACACATTCTACTCCTTAGCCGTCAATTGATTCGTGCATAGAAGGTGAGAATACACTACTCCGTAGTGGTGTGGATGCCGCCGCAGCCTCGGCTGTAATGTCATTGGCTTCGTGGCAAGTTTGATAAAGGAAATCATGCAGAGACGCACTGCATGACAGATCGCTAAGGTACTGTGGCAAATCCACATAACTGTATTATCTAGGTTCCTTAAGCTTTTTAAGTGCGCCTTTGCAGGTTTAGTTTAACGAGTCAACATATAAATATAAATAGACCAACAGACTACTATAGAAGCTTCTTCAACAGTAGTAAAGCTTGATTTAATATTAAGATCTACAAGTTTTCGTTATATTCGCAATATAGAAAACGCTACGAAGAGTGACAATGGTTTGAGATGAGATTAGCAAGTGACACCCAGGACGGCGTTAGACTAGGCACTGTACAGAAGTGAATGTGGTCATAAATAACATTGAAAGTGTATAAGGTAACTCTGGCAAAATCACCTCGTGCGGTGGGTCCAGGTCGTCGTCGGCCGGCGGCGCGTCGGCCGGCCGCCACGGGCGCCCGCTCCTGCCCCACACAACATCACATCACTGTCTATACTGCTACACATTCATTAGATCTATAAGGACATACACAATCCACACCACAATAGGTCTACACACTAAATTAGAAGCTCTGCCGGGATAGGAATCTCTCGTATGCACTGACCTCTATTTATAGGGACAGTAGATAAATAAAATTAACGTAAACAAGTCTAGTTGGAATCTGATGCAGTTCGCAATCTGGGTTTTTCCAATATAGGACTAGATGTCTTTGAACAGTGTAAATGGATGGGGTAATAAGCTAAATAGTTTTGGAGTGACAGGACCACAGAAAAAAACATTCTTAATTTTAAGACATAGTCGTAGTAACAATATCGATGAAATAAAAGGACTGAGCCGTCGTAATTGATACTGAACCGTAAATGGTAGCTCTATAAGGGATTAAAAGTCGATCTCGGAGCTCTTTTACGGGCAATAAATTTAAAACAAACCCTCACGGATGCAGGGCAGTGAAATAAAACCGCCGGTGACAGTAAATACGAACGTTTATGCCACCATAAAGCAATCGATTTCGATGGTAAATAAAAGTGGAAGTGTTGGCGCTTGGCCAATGAGCCGTCGGTGCGGAGCGCGCCGGGACAAGGGTCTGCGGAAAGCGGCAGGTTATTTTCGCTCCGAGATGTAAAAGAGCGGACGAAAGCGAACGCTCAACGAGGACTCAGCCTTTGCTTTCGCACCTAAAGGGTACTTTCACGTTTAAGCGCTTTTATAAGAGGCGTCAGGCTTCGGGGAATTTATGCCTCGCTCATTAAAGTGCGCGCGGGAGCTCTCTGATGACGGACAACTTCCTCTGACTACCCATTAATCAGGTATTTGTATTTTTGAGAAGCCCGTTTTTTTCAAGCACAAACTGCCTTTGCAATTTAGTTATTAAACAGTTAGAGAGCTGACTAGGGTTAATACCTAAGATTTTCTATGGCTATGTCATGGGTCGAGTACATACACCGGTGTGAGGGTACCTGTAGGCATGGTCGTGCGGCGGCAGGCCCAAGCCGGAGTCCTCGGAGGGCGAGCGGTGGTCGGCCGCGAGCGGCGCGTCCGCCGGCCCCTCCTACAACAACAACTGCTACACCCGCCCGCCCCGATAACCACCACGCAGGGGGTCCCAACCACTGACCACATCTTGGTCTTGGTAATGTTGTGCGAATTAAGCAAAACCGAGTGCCACCCTGACTTCATTAGCACATTCATTTTACATAACGGTTATAATTATCATCTTAACTGTTGTTTGTCACTAGAAATAGATGCAAAAACATCACTGGATTCGCACTTAAATTAACTATTTATCTATTATGGACGGGTAACACCTAACACAGACTAACCACAGAAAAAACATCGATGCGTCAAAAGGTACAAGTTCATTAATGAAAGCATCTAAACTACTAGTGGTTATGCGTTTTGTTGGTAGGTACTATGCTAACACTGGAAGCATGCGATGCGGAGCAGCGTGCGGTGCACTTACCGCGTCGTGCAATTCGTGCATCGTCGAAGAGGGCAGCATGTGTCGGTCAACCCCTCGCTACGGACAAATTGCAGCCTTCAGATTCCGCGACCATTACTTATTTTCTCAAACATAATCTTTCGAATACTCCTCTTTGAAACCTATCTTTCAGTTTACTGTTTACGTGAAAATTCATTTTTACAAAAAATTCGCAGTGCTTGACTTCAATTCGCTATACCTACCTACCAACAACAAAAGTTTCCTACCACGCTTATTTGCAAACCGTCATCCAGAAAAACCTTCTTTTAATTAAATAGGCTTGTAGCTGTCTCTGTGTTCTTAACGAAGCGCAAAATTCTAATTAGTGGCTCTAGGTGGCAGTCGCGAGGCGTTCGTACAAGCCGATTATTTACGGCTTTACCAAAAATTCCTATGCATAGAGTAGGTATACAAACAAAACGTAAAACCGACACATGCCATACACCTTTTTTTGCTCCGGCTTGTCTATTTATTTACGTGACGCTTCGCCACTGCTAGGTGGAGCGCAGATTACGAGATTATTTCGGAGCAGCCCGACCTAATGAACACAGAAAAATATGCTTCGAGCTCTTCAGTCTTTTTGCTGCAGGATCTTGTAAATGAGTCTTGGTTCTTCTTGTTTTTTTAAATATATTCTTTTATGTTTTGTCTGCTCGATATTTTTAATTACAAACGAGTCTGGTTACCTTTAAATGATGATCGGAGGACTCGTCGCCGCGCCTGTACACGAGCTCGTCGAATCGCGGCCGGTCCTCGGGCAGCATGAACTCTCGGATTTCGGTCAGGAGGGTATACTGAAAAAGAGGACATAAAATGAAACAAAGTTACGACTGCCGATGCTTCCTGACTAAATAAAGTGCAATTATTCTAAAGACGAGGTCTAAGTTCTCTACACATCAAAGCTCGTTGATAAATTGCCTCGATCTGCATAATTCCCTCGGGTGTTGAGCTCTGAAGTGCGAATGCAGGATTAGCTATGTTGGCGTTGGGCGAGCGAAGCGTCACGGCGCGCGGCGGGACCCGAACTCGTTTCGAAGTAATGAAGCCCGATAAAATGCAATTAATGCGTGCCGTTACATCCCTCAGCCCGAGATGTCCCAAAAGTAAATCCAAATATATTTTTTTAGCAAGTATTGGCAATTTTAAGACATTGTAGGGAAAGTACTAGCATTTATCCCAGCTGTTAAAACGTCGTTAAAATTTTCGTCGTCAATTTCATAGATGGCCGCAATCCGCAATGCCAAAGCTTTTACTACATAGTTACTTAAAATTTATTTAACACAAAAAAAAAAAAAAAAAAAAATACATACAGTGGAACGTATAACCTCCTCCTTTTTTTGAAGTCGGTTAAAAAAGCTGTTTATTTCTTTAAATTATACATCATTCAGTGAAAAAGGTGATTTTGACTCAAAGATAAATTTATTTCAGATAAATTACCTCTTTAGATGTCAGAATGTTTCCGCATTAATTAATGACCTTGACCAAAATTTTAATGAATCATCGTTTTACGTCTTGATTTAAGTTAAAGTACCTTAATTAAATCTTAAGTACCTTAATAACATATGGACAAAACCGCGCCATCTTCCCACCTATATGTAGCACGATGATTAATATGAATCGGATAAAATTTTTGACTTTAATTTAATTCTTTACCAAATTTCCTTTAGTAATCAACACATATATACATATACAGTGGTTGCCAGATAATTAGGAGCCTGCGTTTTTTCATATTATTGCTTGCTAATAAGACGTATGGTTTTAAAAGATTAATTGTACATAAGTAACTGTAAATTTTGGTTTATTATTTAACATGTGTAACTAACTATAAAGGTCAGGAACTTTCTGATTGATTGTCAAACTTAATAAGTTTAAACATATGTATACTCGTTTATAGGAAACTAATTAAATAAGCTTGATCGTACGAGCTGTAGGTAGGCCTCCAACAAGATGGAGTGACGACCTCGTCAGGATCGCGGGACCGCGGTGGATGCGAAAAAGACCGGACTGAGTGGAAAGCCTTGGTGGAGGCCTATGTCCAGCAGTGGACATCTTTCGGCTGACATGATGATGATGGTGGCAGGAGAGTTAGCGAGAGGTATAGTTTACTTTGTGCGGCGTGTCGAGCAGATCGCGCAGCACCGTGAGGAAGGCGTCGGTGGCGAGCCGGCGCGCCGCGTACTCCTCCATGTAGTACGCCAGCGCCGGCAGGTCGCTCTGCGGCAGCAGCGAGCGCGCCTTCTGCTCCACCGCCGTCGCCGCGGCGCCGCGCCGCTTGCCCCACCCGCTTATTCTAAACACAAAACACAAATCGTTGAACTCTCGGGGTGCGTCATGAATCATATTCTAATATAACATAAACCGGATTGTGCTAGAAAAAAATCGAGGCTTGCCCTCTTGCAATGCCAATTATAACAAACCGTTTTTGGCTTTCTCGGTTATTATAAAATAGTATCTTATATATGAACACTCCGGTGATGTGCTGATAATCGGCGTCCCGATCAAGAGTAAATTGGGACGTGTCCATAGATACTCCTGAAAATCGAGACGTCCCGCAGAAATCGGGACGTCTGGCAACACAAGACATGATAGTGAGCAATAACCGCTGGTAATAGATACCCGCAACGCCCTTTCATACTGCAATGTGCCCTAATATGGCTGCGTTTATCGCATGACAAAGTTTGGATAAGACATCCGTCCCCTTCCACCACGTAAATAAGTACGAGAGTGACGGAGGCTTTATCCACATTTGACACGCGATATAGACGCAGCCATACTAGGCCCGCAGGCCCGGTATTCTAGGCGGTAAAAACGATATTGTTTTGACCTGTTAAGGAATTGATTTTAACTCGGCCGCCATTACTGTCAAGTAAATAAGAGCTATCAAAACGTTGACAATACGATAACAGGTCCAATGCGATTAGGATTTTACAGTGTTGAATATATAGAGGCGTAGTAACTTGTTTTGGGCGTGTTTAGGTAGGTACATCACAACTAAAATTCCATACTATTTCGTCCTGTGTGAATTCATCACTGCACTCATAATCTAATTGAGAATCAAGCCACCCCGTAGGGTGGTTACCCTTGCCGTAAATTTATCATTAAATTTTGACCTCTAGTGCCTACTTACAATATTTTAATGTAAGTTGTTTTGTTTGTTTTGCTGAGATTTATTTGTGTCGTGTCGAGTGGGGTACGGGGCTTATAGGAAACTCAACTTAATTGTTGTAGAATTAACATCACATTGACTTTGGACCTAAGTTGGGTCTTTGACTGTACCTGGGCGCGTCCCGCTCCCCGTAGGCGGTGCAGGCGTGCGGCACCTTGCCCACGTCGCGCACCAGCAGTGACATGCGCTTGTGGTACTTGAGCTGCGCCACGGCCTCGTCATGCGTCACGTCCACGAACGACTGCCCGTTCACCTCAAGGATTTGGTCCCCCACCTGCGTACAAATAATTAAATAGATGTCATAATGCGTAAGACACGAGGTCGACATATTGATCAATCGGAAGAAATACAAAAAATCAGCGGCTTTCCTACGATAAGATATGATATTCGTCAAAATTGTGACCTTAGCATCTGAATTTTGAGAGGTTACCTACCTCCCAAAGAGCTTAGAGCTCTATCTTATAGTAAGTAACTGCTATTTTTCAGGACACAAAAAATATGCAAGATAGTTTAATGAAAAATCTTGACACGCTTGAAACTTAATTATAATTTTTGAAACAGATTTAATAATTTGATGAAAATTCTTTATACATTGTTTAAACTTGGAAAAGTTACGAGGTTCGAATGTGGCGTGTAGCCGGCGGGTGAACCTCTAACTCAAACACTATAAATTCTCCGCACCTCGCACCGGTCATTTTTACTCTGTCAGGCTTCACAATTTTTTGGGAATAGTCTATGATTGAATTTAAAAGTGCGGTCTTTGGTTGGCGAAGATTCACAAGCTGGTCGCTGGCTCGTTAACATTAGTTTAAGTATGATGATAAAAACCGGTCAAGTGCTAGTCGGACTCGCGCATCAAGGCTACTGTAGCGACGCACAGGATTTATTGTATTCCGATTTGAATTCGATTTCGAATTGAATCAGCGACGGCCCGAGTTACGCTTGACCAAATTTTAGTACTTGTTTTTTTTTCAGGGTTTGTACTACAATGATACCAAATTTTAAGCTTGTATGTTTTATCGTTTTCTATCACGGTTCAAAAGATACAGCTCTTTAAAATTAGGAGGGACGGCATCGGGCTACCGTTCAGGTCGTCGTTATCAGCCGCAAGACGTCCACTGCTGGACAAAGGCCTGCCCCAAGGTTTTCCACAACAAGTTTTTTTTTTTTTTTTTTCGTACCCACTCCTGTCAAAGTTGGTGACTCTACTCTCGAAGTTGTTGACGACTATGTATACCTAGGACAAAAAATCCAGTTAGGTAAGTCCAACTTCGAAAAAGAGGTCAATCGTCGAATCCAACTCGGATGGGCAGCGTTCGGTAAGCTACGCACTATCTTCTCGTCCCAAATACCACAGTGCCTCAAGACAAAAGTCTTTGATCAGTGTGTGTTGCCAGTGATGTCGTATGGATCCGAGACATGGTCGCTTACAATGGGCCTCATAAGAAGGCTCAAGGTCACTCAAAGGGCGATGGAAAGAGCTATGCTGGGTGTCTCTTTGCGAGATCGAATCAGGAATGAGGAGATTCGCAGGAGAACTAAAGTAACCGATATAGCTCACCGGATTGCAAACCTTAAGTGGCAGTGGGCGGGGCACATTGCTCGTAGAACTGATGGCCGTTGGAGCGGAAAGGTTCTAGAGTGGCGACCGCGAACCGGGAGACGAAGTGTTGGCAGACCTTCCACAAGGTGGACTGACGATCTGATAAAGATCGCGGGAAACCGCTGGATGACAGCAGCAGAGGACCGTTCAGGTACGGAACTATAAAAACTACCTCGATAAATGTAGGGACGAAAACATTGAACTAAACTACTTTAACGAGAGACAAACAAGCAATGTACCGCCTCTTTGGACATCTTCGTAACAAGCTGAGGATCAATATCAATAGCGTTTGCCTCTCAAGTTGCGTTTTCATATCTTGATCATCTCATTGTAATTTATTCTTGTGTCTCAAATAAATTTTCAGCTTCACCTTTCACCTTGAGGGAGGCCAACAAGTCAAGTCAAGAGTCAACACTTCGTTACTTTCATTTCTTTCTGCCGCAACGGCGGCGGTATTTAAAATCACGAAAATAAAGTTGTTAAATAAGTAAGAGTATATTTATGATGACATTAATATAGATTTTTGATACCCTAGACCGCATTTAAATTAGTAGCAAACACTAACTAAGTAACTTTAACTTAACTTTAACTACAACACTACAATGCAATTGAAATAAATCTAAACTACGAGTAAATTTGTAAGTAGCATACTCGTAGATGTTTCTCTTCTTATTACATCATACAAGACCATCGATATGTTCATATCTCTCCGGCTGGCAAAGCTGCCTCAAAGAAAATTAATAAACTGTATTCCCTTTTTGCAAGGCTTGGTCTTGCTCGTGGCAGTTTGGCGAAATCGCCGCTTTTACAAAATAAGAGCATGATAAAAGTTTTACAAGCGGCAGACGGGCGCTGCCTCAATATTCCGCACAATACATTGGCGGCGGACGCGGCGGACGCGACGGCCTGTATCTTGTCAGCGGCCTTTACTGACCTACTTTTTACACGAAGGATAAAGGAAATCCGATAAACCCTTTGATGTAAGCAATAATTTCTATTTAGAAAGCGAACGTATCTGCAATCTCAAACAGCCCGTAAACAAGTAGAATGGCTGCGATTGACAGGCGCGATGGGATTTCTACGGTTGGATAGACAATTATGTTTCACGTATTATACCTTATTGTTGTTTTAGAATAGATAAGCAAATACCAGACCTACATTTATGAGGAACAAATGAATCTTGAACCATATTTTTCTACAAAAATACTACTTACAAAAAAAAACCATTACAAAAATTCAAAATATTATGATCAGGCAAATAATATGGCACATACAAGCCACTGATTAAAATATATAGACCTATATGCTCACCATGAGACCAGCTCTGTCTGCGACGGAGTCCTTGTCGACTCCGGTGATGTAGATGCCGAGGCTGTACTCCAGGCCGCCGCGGATCATCAGCCCCAGAGACTGGCCCGGTTCGATACACAAGTCCACCTGTTCGTAATCATATAGGACACATTCTTAAACTGAACTGGTGCTTAGCGACCCTTATATTTCAATAGAACAAAATAAAGTGTAGAGAAAGAAATGGACTTTCCAGATCATAAATCAGGATTATGCGGAAAACATTGTAGTAAATTTTAAACTGAGTAGTTAATTTTAAATATGAAATGAATTTTATACACACGTTATTACGTTTATTTATAGACGAAATTGATATATAATTTGAAGGAATGTTAACATGACACTTGACCCCTTCTGGCAGCAGGCGAGGGAGGGGAGCGTGTCGGCAGCCTCATTACAACCACTAACGACAGCTTAGTGGGCAGTGGACCACGATTAGCATTCCGCCGGGTGTTTACTCCCGCTAACATATAAGTACAATCGGGTATTTTACGACCAAAATATGGCACATAACATTTTATGAATAGTAAAATCATTAAGGGTCCATTCCTAAACATTACCTGCTTTTTATACTCCTAAAAAATATAGTAGATACGATGATAATTGGTAGCGCATGTTTTCATTCAATTGAACCCAATTAAGCCTTTGCTTTTTGCTCCGCTCATTGATTTGGAACAAGTTTTAATTGAGTTTTAAGCGGAGACAATTTTGTCATTGTGGGCGGTGCAATTCAAATATCTAACCGCTTCCACAGATAAACCGGTAGCGTAATCATGTAATAGTTAACGACACTCAGTCAAGAGACCTAACAAATTGTTGTCTCCGGAACCGTTGGATTATCTAACCGTTAGTTAGTTAGTAACAGAGTTGTAAGCCTCTTGGCAATCTTTGAATTGTTCGAGTTGGTGTTAAGTTTACCCTGCGTATAGAGCGGTCTTTGCTGGCGGAGCGCGGCGCGCGCGGCGGCGGCGGTGATGCGGGCCGCCCGTAGCGGTCCATCCACGAGCACGACGCGCGCCCCACCAGCGCGCCCGCCGTGCGCACCGTCATCGTCAGCTGCCGGCACGACTTCAGCATCTGACAACACACAACGCATTATTACAACCTTGAAGCGTACCTAACAAGTGACACACGCGCCTTATAACACTCGTACATATATACGTACAATAAGTTGCCCCGTTACGAGGATCCGATTGAGGAAAAGGACGCATTAGTTATTTATTCGAGAGTTGAATCAGCGAAAATAACGTCCTCCGCTGGCATTGTTGAATGCCTATAAATATTTTAGTAATCTCGATTCAATACTATTGCAGTTCTCGTAGTGAAATAAAACAATATTTTCATTTCGCTTGGACATAAAAGATACTGAATAATGCGGACGGCCGCCAAGGGTAGTGGACTCGGACGTGTACAGTAATGTTTTCTCTGAACACAAACCATGTTTTAAGCCAAGCATGCTTAATATTACATTTTATTAAAAAAACTCCGCTATCTTAAGTGCGTTCAGGTAATTTGGAAACAATATGCGTTGCTTGAAGCCAACAAGGTTTTAAAAGCATTAATTTTACGTCTAAAAATATTTTTGCTTTGATTGCAACGTTATTATTAATAAAATAACTAAATATAATGCGTAAAGGTTTAATAATAATTCTGCTTGTGTATGTACATGATTTCATAACGAAATGTCATCGACAGAGACCACATTAAGGTATTGTGTAGGTATACCGGACCTGTCAAGGCGATAAAGTAAATATATTCAGGCAATATTTATTTAAAAGATTGTACCATTATTCCGATTAATCATTCTAAGTCTTTGTATATTACGATACAAAAACTAAGTACCTATGGCAAATAGGAAATAAAAATGCTTACCCTCTTACTAATAAACGTTGAGTAGCCGTGGCGTAGTTAAACCATGCTTTGTCCTTATCTGTCATTGTGACATTTGAACTTGACAGATAAGGACAAAGCATGGTTTAGCTACAGCACCGTTACTCAACGTTTATTAATAAGGGGGTTAATATTACAGCTGCAAACCATGTGCGCTTGCAGCTTCACGAAGAGAACTCAACCAAACTGTACAATAGTGTACAAAAACTTTTCGTCGTATACATGTTCATGTTCGTTGCACCATGTTGTTCTACAGGGTGGCAGGTAAATTTATGTTAAGTAAAAAAAAGGCTAAAGAAGTTGAACATTTTTATGCTTTATTTATTAATAATAATAACAATACATAAAATTACTTAGTCCGACCTCATAATTCAAACACAATCACATTAAGTGCGTGTCGTTGATTCGCGTAGAAAAATCCATGACGTCAGAGAGATGGAGCGTGGGCGCCGCGGCGACGTCACGGGCCGGCCGGCGCGGCAGCCGGCGCGGCGCTCGCCTCGGCCACTCACTTTAATTGCCGCCAGCACACCGCTCCTCACGTTTTTAACATCAGAAACAAGTTCAGGACTACACGCGACACATTTTAACGAGCCGTAAAACCTCCGTTGCTAAAAGCATATTCTCCTGATATTGGATACAAAATAACCCTCCATCTGAAAGGTTACCGAACTATGCTACTAGCCCTAAATACGTCTTTGACTTTTATCAAGTCCCTCCGGGCCGCCGCCGGCCGACCTTATTCGAGTCTGTGAATAAACCGCACTGTTAAGACAACACAATTTGATCGTAGATCGAAAATTAAATCGTCCTCTAAACGAGAACTCCACTGCTAACGAAATAATTGAAAAAATAAACTCTGCTTAATCGCCTATAATGTGTTTTATAAAACTTAGACCCGGTCGGTGCGGTCAGAAGTTATTTCATGGAAATGCGTACAAATTTAAATTGAGCTGATAATCGTTGCGGTTCAACTGCTTGTGAAGGCAGCATTCTAAGTTGTAAATAAAGCAAACACGTTAAATGCTCGACGTTTGTTAATCTTACAGTATCTATTAACAAGTATAGTTTTCTGAAACTAGCAATGGAAGGTAATGGGCAACATAACCCTCAAACAACTGGGTCCCACAAATATGTACTTAGTAGCGTTTTCAAGGAGCGTCGTCGTAAATCAACCGATAACGCTAGTACGGAAGGAGCCGTCCGCCAGCATTGCGAAAATAGTGCCGCCTTCCCGAACCTCCCACGGCTCCCTCTATATACCTATAATGCTCTATATAACTCTGCGATTCTTCTAGAAACTAAGTAGGTTAAGGCCGCAGTTATTGTTAATTATAATTAATCATTTTCCCCGCGACTCTTGGCAACACATCATGTTTATTATTACTTAGCAATATTGACCTACTCCGTTTAATCCAAACAAAAGTCAGTTATATTATTCCTCTTCGACAAGAAAGAAGGCTTGCCGAACTAATACAAACTTTCCCTCCTGTTCATTTTTCCGTGAAGGTTAGGCTCGTAAAATATTGTGTTACGTACTGGTTTTACAAAAGCGCTAAAAATACAACGGGTGCACGGGTTCGTTGATATTTAGTACGGGGATCGTTGATATTTGAAAATTTAAGCAACCGTCGGGAAACTTGATACAAATATTGTGAATTGCTGAAAGTTTGTTAATTTGAGCTATTGGCTGGAAGTTGTTTTGATTGGGCGTCGCGGGGCGCCGTGGGGGCGCCACGCCACAGAAATACGGGGGGACGTCGCTCTCTCGTGGCCGTCGTTATTTCTAACCACAACGCAGTCAATCCATTGGAATTGAAATGATTTACCTACATAGTGATTAACCAATCCATTTCATATATTTGTCTTTATAATTCCTGTAAAACTATTTCAACAAAATATCACAATTAGAATGGTAACGTTCGCATCGCGCGTAATATCCGGGGACCCGATAACCGCGGCGATAACGCGCGTCACGCGCCTCTGACTCCCTAATTTCCGAATTGATCACAGAGCGACGCGAGCCCATCACGGAGCGACGCGAGCCCATATCGCCGTTTCAGCTCGACATATCTCACTGACAGCTCTTTTCTACTCACATTGTGCCCATATATTGGTATGTTTCACGTCCGTCGGGGATCCGAATTGCTTTTACTATCAAGTCAAATGGTGGAGCTGTTTTATTAACCTACTCGCTTAGAAATCAATGTGAAAAAGGAAAGCTGAAGTAGCAGTATAATTTTATGATAGACTGTTAAGAGTACGACAAATTACGTTGGCATTTAAAAAATATGCTATGAGTAAAGAAAATAAACGCTTATTTATCATTGCATTGAACGTAGCAGTGCTACGAAACGGCGTAGCACTTGGAGACCGTGCCATGTTCCGTCTTAAATTGCGCGAACCCGCGGCTACTATGGGCTAGGAAACCATATTGTTATCATATCACGATAGCAAAATAAAGTAGTAAGTAAAGTAGGTTGGGCCGGATAACCGTTCGATAACTTTGCTTCACCCTTAAGCTTGACCCTATTTAAGATTAGGTCGGGAACTAACTCCATTGCAGGGGCCGTCTCATAGTCCTGTCACATTCTCCACAGCTATCTCTAAGATAAATAATTAACTGACGCAGCGTGAAAGTCCGCACCGGTAAAGTTTACGCGATGTCGGGTCAACCAGCGTTTCTTGGTTGACGAGCTCGGCTGTGATTCTTAAGGGACTCACACGGCCGGTATAGGTACTTAGTAGTTTTCAAACTACTTCAGAAACCAGTGTTAAGTAGTTTTACAAAACTTTATAAGTATATAGTAAGTAAGCATTTTCTTATAAGTAGAAAGCGAAAAAGCCTTATACAGACACGTAACCACAACGACCGCTACATGCTAATTTAAAAAGATTGAAACGTTAACGGAATACTAAATATGCTGAAAATGAACAAAATAGTCTCTAGTACCGTTCGTACCTACCCAAATAAAATAGACTAAAATAAATAGATTGAACAGTTTAGTTGGGCGAGGAGCACGTGGCGAGCAATTGGCGCACATTGGCAGTGTCAAAGCCATTTGGCCGCGGCTCAGGAGGACCTGCCAGCTGCAACAGGTCCGATTGACGCTGTGCTTTTGTCATGTTTTATTATTTTACCGTATCATAAACAATATTTGTAAAAAAGTTCATTTTGGACCTTTACTAACCGGAAAATGTATACATATATTAGATAAATGTGCAAATACTGACTGTCGCACTATCAAAGAGATTCAAAAATAGGAACATGAACAATACCTTGAGCGCATCTTCGTGCGAGATCCCTGAGAAGGGCGTGCCGTTGACCTGCAGGATGGAGTCCCCGGGGCGCAGGCCGGCGCGCTCTGCCACCGAGCCGTCCTCGACGCGCGAGATGTACACGCCTACACCTGCAACCGCTGCACTGTATGCTCGCACACACGCATACCGCCGAGTGCCAATGTCCGAACCAATCAAAACCACATGCAAAAAATAACGTTAAAGATTTTGAAATTTGCTCTAATACGATAAGTATGGTTTGCAGACATGCGTTTTATGTAAAAGCATCAAATTCTGAAGTCTGATTTGAACTGTATCAGTGTAAGCTAGTAACATCGGCTGTCATTATTTACTTCGACCTTTTATTGGGGTGGTTTTATGCTTAGAGATTATTAAAGAACGGCTCCTGAGCAAACC
This sequence comes from Acleris sparsana, assembly GCA_923062465.1. Taxonomy (NCBI): domain Eukaryota; kingdom Metazoa; phylum Arthropoda; class Insecta; order Lepidoptera; family Tortricidae; genus Acleris; species Acleris sparsana. The sequence continues at coordinate 7,327,117 of OV281286.1, forward strand.
CCGATATGAGACGGCTAAGTCCGAAAGCGGATATTAGCGTTACCTGAGCAAGCGGAACGAGCGCTATCTCTTCGCGGCGGATATTGCCTAAAGCTCCTTATTTTACCCCAACAACGCTGTTAATTAAAATGTCAAATATTTCAGACAGCCATAATTTCTGATTTAATTTAGTAAATAAAGAAAAAGGCTGACCCAAAATGTATTGAATGGGTAAATAAATACAGAGCCTTGGAGCGCAGGTGTTCTGCGAACTTTATTATGAATTACGATCAACTGCACACTTGGGAATTTATCTTTACAATTAAATAGCTTTTTAGCTTCGGCTCCAGCTGCGTTTATATTTTATCTTGTAATATAGCTTCTCATCATTTTATGGATCAAAACACCTTACTTAAGTGTTGCAATTTAAATTCCTATCTTCATCGGTTTAAATTAAGGAGATATAGGAATGAACGAACACACGGCCTGATGCAACTTATACCTCCTAACTAACCTAACTAAAAAAAACTACATAATTGTTTGGGGTAAGAACTATCAATGTCCGTCAAACATCTAAATATGTATTATAATATACCTATAGTCATGGATGTCCGGAAAAAACAGGCTCAGACTAGTTTGGGACCCGCCGGAAACTAATGTAATGTGATTTTATTTATTAAATAAAATTGAATTTAAAATAAACTTCACTAGCTGAGCCTTAACGCAATCCTAAACTTTTTTTTTATTCTAACTAACACATTATATTACTCAAATCAGAGGTGTATATTATAGTGTTGAGTCATGGTACCTAGTTCCTACGTAAGTACTCAACTTTGAGCTTGTTGCCACAAAGATCAACGCCACATTTGGGAGTTGGGTCACTGACTGACGGCAGGGGTGGTAGGTGATATTTTGGTGTTAACATCCGGTTAATATTTTGGTGCAGCAGATCTCATTGGTCGTTCATCGCGGCATGTTCAAGGTGTCTACCAACAGAAGTGACTCAATATTTGTTCATATCAAATTTCCTTTGATGACAACTGCTGCAGTTACCTATTTATTGAATGCAATGATATTTAAAATAAATACCTGATTACTTCACGAAGAATATATCAACAATCATCATCATCAACATCAAGTTGATGAACATATCAAGATTTATGCCAAGATTAACGGGAATTAACAAGTTTATTTACCAGACGGCTGCGTAGCAACAGAGGCACCCATAAAGAGGACAAACACAAATCGTGTATCGAGATAGAGCTGTAGGTCATTGAGTGGAACGCTTTGACCCTTCGAGGGCTATTTATACTCGAGCGTCCCACGGCCAGGACAGGCAATCGATACCTCCTCGTCTGACGATCACCGCCGTGATTAAGTGTTATGGTTTGTTTTACAATGTAAACATTGTCTACTTCAGTTTAGCCGAAGTATTTTATTCTATTACTGAACAATACATAGAGGTCTGGGTAGGATATTAATTTATTGATTTGTTAACGTTTACGAACAATTTGACAGTTAAAGTCCAAATCAGGATTATGGCTGAATCGATTGAATGTGCCGCATGATGATCGTGGGTCTAGAAGCGGTGTTCATGATTATAGGTATAAGAATGGCATTGTGGGTAGTCTCACCTGCCTCCTTCCCACCTTTGACGCAGATGCCGAAGCCGTGGGAGTCGGCGGGGTCCCGGCTCATGGTAAGGGTGCGCGTGGCGGGCTCCGCGGCCGGCGCCGGCGCGCCGCCCGACGAGTACGGCCGCTCGCGCTCGCCGCCGCGGTATATCGCCTAACACACCCATTTTTTTTTATTAACATAAAATAAGCTAAGGCTAATAAAAAAAAAATATTTTTCATTCTTCGCAGATAGTATATTGTTGTAGGAACCGAATGTAGATGGCTGGGCTGAAAGTGAGACCATCCGAGATAGTGAAGTGAAGAAAGTCCTTCTCACGATAACTGAAAAGAATTACAGTCTTATTCTACACTTTGAAAAAAAGTGATTTATTAATGGTATATATCAAATGGGATAAATATTAAAGTCGAGTCGGTTTTACAAAAACCTAAACCTGGCTACATGTTTTTCTTTTAGCGTTGTTTTGTTTTTTCACCAATCGCTTAAGCGGTTCCAACGGTAGACCAGTGCTGGCTTTACGGCTAGCGAATGCTGAGTTGGGACCGTTTCGCAACAATTTTTCTGTGTCTTGATATTTTTGTATATATGTAATGTGGTTTGGTTTTGTTGCGAATAAATGTCTCTTTATCTTATCTTTATCTTAGATATTTACTAAGGAACTAGGTATCAGTTACAAAAAAAATACTATTTAATATTTTATTTACGAAACCAATATTGTATCCTGATAACTCCAATAGGCTTTGCGGCTTATATGTATGGCCGGCACAGCGGCACCTTAACTGGTTATTTCGATGAGCTACGTCGATAACTTTAGTTGGATTGATCTTACAGACAAACTCCCAGTGTAGCCATTTCCATAGTACGCAGAGCGACTTTGTGGACCAGCCCTACCGTGAGTGACCACGTGTCGGCTACATACTTGACGTGCGAAAGACACGACGTGACACGGCTCGCGTGACCTTTCCGCGCAAAATGACACAATTGGGCTTACTTAATTCTTCAAAGCCATCACTCGAAATTAATTTAGCAAAACCAACCTAAAGACACAGTATCAAAGTTATTTGTCTTCTCGGCACGAACGTTATGATCAATGACATGGGTACAAGCTAGTCTAATTTAACTAGGACCCGATCAAAGAGTAACTTAACCAAAAGATATACACGAGTAAATAACTAATGGTGACAGTATTGAATTACTATCTGGTTTTTATCCACTCGTAGTCCATGTGTAGCCTTAACAATATGTTTAATCTGTCGTTCAACTATTTTGTTCCATACAGTGTACCTACGATAAATTGTGTGCTTTATAAAAAAACAATATAAAAGTTTCAGCACCCTTCATTACACACAATTCATTATTTAGTCGAAGCTGCTTGTGGACTAAACAACGGTAAACTGTTCTACACGAGGCAATGCAAACAAAAAGTTAACCGCGCCATAAACTACGGCTAACTAAGTTTAGATAATTGAAAACTACATTCATTCATAGGTGGTAAACGTAAAGTTTAGTTAGGTACCTGTTTTACAAGTTAAAAAGCCTGTTCTAAATTGTATTTGGAAATACAATGGTATATTTTTATTGAAGTGGCAGCGAGAATTGTAGGGAGCGGCGCTGGGTATCCCGCGCGGCGTTCATAAGCAATAAAGCTCGAGTATCTATCGCAAACAATGCTTCTCGGGGCACGTTTAGCATCTCAAAGACGCTGTGCAAACGCGCCCACCTCGCCCTCGCCGCGCCGCCCCCGCGCTCGGAACGTTTCCTATTATGTCACTAGAACTCTCTTCAATGTGCAATTTTGATAGACGTGGTACCTTCTATTAAGAGTATCGATATTTTAGAGATGCAACTCGAAGTTTTAATATAAGGAGATACTTATCAGTATTAATACCTTGGAATGCTCAACCTAATTTAATTTGGTTAGAGCACCCCCATTCGCATCTTAAGTTTGTTATTTTGTAGAATAAGGACAGTAACATGATAATGGGCTCGCGAAAGGTGTAAGTGATAAAATATTAATGCTGTGCAGAAATGTCGCCTTTCTGTTTTAGCCGTAAACGGAGTAAAACTACAAATTGCATACAATTGTATGTTCTAGATATGAGTAATTAATCAAAAGAACAAGAATCAGCTGGAGTTAAGGAAACGTTTTCATTCAAATAGTTTAAAACCATTTAAACTCTGAAACACAACTAGCAACGTGCTATCATAATTCAAGTAAATTCAGGTAACCCAGTGAGAATGAAATAATTTATCACCAGTTAAGTAATGTGTAAGTATCAGAAAAGCTCTTTACGTTATTAAATTAGCCACGTTTAACTCCGACCTATGCTATGGTTGCTTATCTATCGTAACATTCCCGTCCATGTGGCATCATGCCAACAACTGCATTCCCTGTTCAGACTCTTGGATGCGATAGCAGTGGCGCGAGAAGTGGATTTCTCTGTTTATCTAGCTCAATCTGCAAATAGTCTGTATTTTATTGGTACTTTTAATGTGTTAGAGGTAATGCCCCAAACTATCCGTAAGTATGACAATTTGACTTGGATAATTTAGCTTGATTTTGCAATAGGTTATATTCTGCTTTATTTAGACTGCTTAGTTATGAAAACATCTTAGATTAAGACGGCTACGTGTAAATCATCTGACGCCACATTGAAGGTATTTATTTCATCCCCTAACTTTGTGACAAGTACAAGGTAAGTTATATGGATGGAGTGTAAATCAACAGGTGCGATTCGGGAACTCAGGGAGGAAGTGATCACATCTGAATCCCCTGGGGACGAGTGTTCTCTACTCCGTGTCGTAGAGCCTCGCCGGTCGGCGAACGAAGCCTTCTAGCACTAGAATAGTTTTAATATTCCGGGTTCGTCAGGACCTAATCATAACAGCCCACTAATAGAATAACTTACCTCATAACGCTCGAATGAATCCAATTTGGAACTAGTATTGGGCAGACTTTGTGATGGATCAGCACCGTAAAAAGGGACATCACGCACTTATTAAAATTATTTTAACACGCCATATTTATAAATACAATATTAAGCACTTCATTACCCGATACCCGAAATAAACGTTTTGAATTGAATTGAATTGAATTGAATTAAATCCTTTGCAAATAAATAGAGCAGTTGTCTGAAAAATAAAAAAATATGTAGACTATTCACTGTTAATCGATCGCGGTTGCGACGTTATTATGTAAACCGTGAGAAGCAAAGCACCTGGAATATTTCACAATTATTTTACAATTTGCTACAAAAAAACCACTTAATCTTCAGCACTTAACGTAAATGAAACGTTTGAAAAATATTTAAATAGAACTTATCACACGCAATATTATGCAATAAACACGGTAACCGAAGTATGTAAAAGTAATATTTTATTTTATTTTGTAAATGGTAGAGAAAGCGGCGCCTCCTGCCGACGATCGAGGACTGACTGTGATGATGACGTTATTGTCCATTACTGGCCATGGCGACAGGCTTATGAAGGACATGCCTTCTTGCTTGGGAATTTTAATAACACATAATCGTTCGGAATTTGTGCTGTATAGCTATAGTGAGCTAAGTATTTCAGAAACATTTTGAATAGGTACGGTCGGCCAAAAAACTAGTCCTTCATTTCTACACAATTTTCTATAATATATAAAATATGGCTTCAAATTCAAAATTATATTTTGTGAAAATAAAATGAGAAAAGCTTATTTGGCACATAGTAGATTATATAAAATACAGAATATATACTCAGATAGAAAAGGTGACCCAAATAAATTTAATTATTTTAAAGGCCAAAAAGGTGGAGAAGGAATGAGTTTACGACTTGCTAAAATTATACGCTCGTCTCCCGTTGCCCAACCAAACGAGTAACACCAGTTAACAGTTATTAATTTGGTTTGGAATGAAAAATATTGTTAGTGTATGGGGTCGTGTCCACGTTTTCATGTCCTCCCTTAAACGGCTGGCTCTGTGGTAATGAATAAAGTAGCAGTATCGACTGGCGTGGCCTCCGACTAGAATTATTTACACCTGCGACACCCGCCGACCCGGCACTCGGTCTATTTTAAGAAACATTGTTAATGCGGCGACCGAGTCACTCACTCTTCCCTTGACTTATCGATCAATTCCAATTTACAATGCATTCATAAATGGCTCATGCGATTGTTAAGTGCATCGTATCCGCCCTTGAAGCAGCATTTATCTACGCCATTTATAGATCAGTAATGCGCTCGCTTCGAATAAATACTCGTTGTGTTTATACGAGTATTTTTACTCTTATTAGTTTTCTTTTTAAGTACCTAGATGGACTTAAAAAATCGAATAACCTGTTTATTCAAATTAACAATAATGATAATGACTCTAGGAATCTGAGATTTGGAATATTTGTAATGTGTCTCAGTTGTGTGTGTAAAACAAACAAAGCAGTTGAAGCAATAATCATTTATCGAAACGACATTTTTTCCGCATTTATGTAGATTGTGTTTTGTTTGCAAGTGATGTGGCTGTACCTACATGACCAACCCGAGTAAGTCTTAAAGCCTTGTCCTTATCTGTCATTGTGATATTTGAATTTGACATGGGATACGTGATTTCCTATCGCCTACTAATGTTATAAAATGTAAAATTTGCTAATATGTTTCGATGTTTGTCAAGTATACATTCCTTAAGCTTGAGGCATGCTCATGGTCAACATTCTTACATGATGCGTTGTGCTGCTGGGGCTGCTGGCGGGCGAAAGGCGGCGCGGCGGCGGGGCGGCGTGCGCGGTGTGCGCGGCGTGCGCGTTGTGCCCGGTGTGCGCGGGCGCGTGCGATGGCGGCAGCGCCTTGCCCAGCGCTGCGGCACCGCCCTGCCCAAATAACCGCAACACCTGCTCCGGAGAGATCGGCCGCTTCTTTCCGTTGCCCGCACCGAGGTGGTTCGTGCTGTTTCGAAGACTTGTTGCGCCTGCCCAAAAGCACAAAAAAAATAAAAAACTTTGTTAAAGAGCTGATCAATAATTACATTTATGCGACCGAGCAAGTTATTTAACTCGGCTTTTAATTGTGTTTAGCATACTTTAGGATGACCACGCGAGTTAGAGTGATACAAACTATAATATAGTAAGTATAGAATGTGGATAAAACACTAATTTGCTTTAAATTGTGTAACAGTCCAAGTTAATTAAAATTCTACTTTAATAATCGTGGAATGAGTTAGCGTGACATGGAGTGCCGTCAACGCTCCATGAGTCGTGTACTATACATATTCCTGCTCAGCGTGCTTCATCACTGCGGGTTATCCTCGATTTACGTGAGTTCCTAACGATAATATTCCCGTAGCGCACTTAAAAACTTATTCAAAGCGTTTGCGTAATTGCTGCGCAGCGCGACTCAATTACGAGCCGCGGTCCATTCAACAGCGCTTTCCTGTGCGCACCGGATTAAATGTTCTTCTAAGGTATTTTACAATCGCAAAGGTAATGACGTTTCTATGCAGCTACATTATTTATTTCATTAATAAGTATATGCACCGTGTAATATTTTGTTTGCACGAAGCGGTGATTAAAAGTTGAACTCCGAATTGACAGTCGATTATTTTTTATAGGTATTACGGTAGGGCTGAAATGGCGTGCCAGAACAATTGCCAACTTAACTCAAGCTATTCTATTGCTGATATAATAAACTGATAATTACCTGCACTATTGCCTATTGTGGAAGAGCCGAGGTAGGGTTGCCGGGCGAGCTTCCCTGCGTAGTTCTGTGAGTAAGAGGCGTGGTGGCCGTGCGAAGAGGCCGGGCGCTCCACGATGGTGTACGAGGTGCCCGGCGGCGAGTAGTACACGCCGCCGCGCGGGCGCGCCCGCGCATCCTCGGCCTCGTAGCTGGTGTGCCGATTGTCCTACAACCATTGCCAAATTAAACTAAATACGCTCTTCTGCTACTAGTTATTACTACTTATTACATACGCAGTTATTATTAACTTTTAAAAATTAAATACCTACTTACTACCCGGGTATAGCAAAACCGGATGGCGGAGGGTGTGTCTAATGAGGGACGATGAGCAGTAAATTAATGGTCGACTTTTTAACAAGGTTTATACCAATAAATAGGCCTCTATTTAACTTGGTAAAACCATATGAACTTTAGCATACGATCGTATTGTCAAGGTTATATGATATTTCTTTTACTTGACAATAATAGCCGATTTATATACAAGACGATAACACGTCAAAGGCAATATGGTTTTACGGAGTAGAATAAAGGTCCTGTACTTTTATAAAGGAGGTAAAGAAAGACTTGCTGAAAGACAGAAGAGTAATAGAACGCCTAAGCCGATAAGCTGAGATCCAATTTTATACAGGAGGTGACAGTATTTAAACCTTGCGTCCGGATTACGTCTATACGTTTGAGCAAAGTCAGCTCCACCTAGTTCTCCGATTACCCTAACTAAGTGAGAACTATTTAACAAAGTTAATACATAAGTTGTATTCGATTTTTAAGTTTAGGCTAAGTTATCTACGAATACAAACTGCTAACTGATTTCGGTGCTTTTAAAAACAAAACAGACGCATTTTAAACTCTATATTTTATTGAACGATAATCAAGTTCTACCCAAACGAAGTCGCAGGAAAATTCAAATTGAAATTGTTTTTCGCCAATTTTGTATTTAATTTATGTACCACCGTACCGTTTCACGTCGTGCCAAACCGACATTTCCATGAAATGTAGTCATAGATTCGTGCGCGATCGTACGTATCCCTTTATTCGGTTGATTACCCTCTCGCCGTGGAATCGTTCCGCCGGATGTGCAAATAAGGCGTTGTTCTCGCTGTCTGCACGAACACCTCAAGTCAACACGTTGCGGCAACGTAGCGAGACCCTACGCCGTAACAATACACCATCCAGCCCGCTCGTTTCTTGTTTTAGCGTAATCTAATGCGGGATAACGTTTGTTCTACTGGCCCCTGTTGTTGATGTAGAAACAAGAAACGCCAAAAATAACATAGTGCCATTGTAGAAACAAACAGCGTATTCAGTTAAATCTACGTTTTAAATTTTCCAGACGTTTTTTAAATTAATTTTCTTGAGCGACTTTTTCAATTCCGGCATACGCAAATGGTGTCGTTTCTCTATTTTTTCAGACTACAAGCCGATTACTTCTTTTAGGTATTTATGTAGATTAAAAAAAAACTATTTAGGGATTTGAATATGTAGGTAATAATATTTGCAACGTAATGATATAAAAGAAAATGAAATTATGCCAACAGTAGGTATATTGGACTCTAAAGATCTTGATGTTAATTACCCATCTACCGGAACATTACCTGTCTACAATATTTACTTGTTCAGTAACGTTAACTGCACTACCACCACTGACAGATGTCTGTGATGTTAAACAAATAATAAAAAAATGAATGCTTATCTATGACAGGTACATACTCGTACTAAAAGTAATTATTGCCGCTACACATTATTAAGAAAAGCTCAAGATGCTATATGCTCAAAGTATCTGTACAAGATCCAATCAAGTTCACAGAGAACTAAGGTCATCGTATAATAGACGTAAGGGTATATTCAAAGACTTAAATTTGTAACCCACCTTTTTCGACAGTCAATCTGACATCTAACAACAGTACCTAAGGTTGAGTTTCCTATAAGTTACAAATGACTTGGCATCTCTAATGACATTGACGACTTGAAGCATATTAACGTTGATGAGGGTACCTGCTGCGAGCGCGAGTGGCGCGAGAGGTGGTGCGACGGGTGCTGCGGCGTGGCGGAGCGCGTCCAGCCGTACCCCGGCCCGTAGGGCGGCGGCCAGCGCGCGCCGAACTCCGCCAGCTCGGAGCCCTCGCCCGCCTCCCCCGACCTCATGCCGGGGGTCACTCTGAACGCTGCAACAAACAACAGTAACATTTATACAAAATTGTGACAATGCCATTCTTGAAAAACATTTTTAATCGACAACAACGTCTAGTCGTAGTTAACCCGTCGTCGCTGTGGTTTCCTATCTGAACTGCAAAAATGTTTGACTGATTTCTGTTGCGGCAAAACTTGTTTTGGTGTTTTACCGATTTAATAAATTATCTCTTCCTTATTACTGGTTTCGCTTTACATTTCTAATTCTTGCTCGTTGCATTTTCTGGATAGTTAACACAAATTACAAGCTAGATTTTCTGGGCTGAAATGAATATTTGACTTAACGACATCTATATGTGGCATTGATGAAGTGAAAAATGGGTTAAGAAACAAAATACGTAACGATCCCTAGGCTAGTTGTTGCATTGGTTAAATGAAAAAAGGCTTTGAAATAAAATAGGTATACATAGGGCACGTGACTAGACGAAAAAAATTGCTTTGACTACAAATCTGTTTACTTAATGTCAAACAGTGAAATAAAAAATTACGAATCCTGTCATCGGACAAACGATAACAAACGAAACGGTTACGGCCAATGAAATTCGCTCGAAAAAAAATTCGTGATTCTGATAGTTTACCACGGTGTTAAAAACTACGAACAAATTTTATTAGATTATTCCGATGCCTTTGTGGGAGTGAGTGCCAACACGGTCGAGCTCGAAGCTGAACATTTTTATACATAGGAAACTCGATAACCGATAACGTACGTGAACACCGCAGTCAATTATCGAATTTCCCAAATACGGCGATGAATATTGTCACAGCTAAACTGTTAACGATTAACCACAAAATAAACTAGACAACGAGCTTCTCTACCTATTTCATGGCACATTCTCAATATTGTGCACATCCAAAATTGAAATTTACTTGCACGATAAAAAGCTTCCAAGCCAAGCAAGTCCATCAATCAAAGCAATCATTAAGTTAGTGTATAACTATTACAATAACCGCAAAATATATCTGTAAAAATATGCCTTCATTCGTTATTTTATCACGATTAGGTTTAAAGTTGGATGATGGCCGCTATTTGAATAAATAGCTCTATTGAATGGAATTAACATTCAGCAGCCCCACAAAACCTAATTCAAGTCATGCAACCTTGATTATCATAAATGGGCAATATCTTTAAACCATTATTCAAGAAGGCGAACGAAAATCGGTACCTAACCTACCCACTCTAGGAAAATAAGTAATCGGGAACTGAGTCCGCGGCACCTGGGCGCGGTCTGGTTTATTTATGGGAGCATTGAACTGCAAAAAACGAGACGGCCGAAAATCAATAAAAAAAAGACCTTTACATAACAGCGTTCAGAGTCTATTCATCATCAAATTGAAAGCAACCAATGTGCTGATTCACGTTATTGTCAAAATTATAAAGTCATTCTACAGGCATCTATGTATGTATGTATGTATGTACATACAACACAAAGGAGCCGTTCAATAGCTTTCCTAATATACTTATGCCAGACTACTAAATGTATAACATAAACTTTCAGAAATATATTATTCAAATGCAAAAGAAAAATTGGCACGTTTAGTTAACAACGATCATTAAAATCACAAGTTGCCCGACGAAAACTTCGCATTTGATCACATCTCGAATATTTATGAAGTCGCATTGATTTGTCAGGAAAGTTCATTCAGAAGTTGTCAGTTTACACGTAGTTGCCAAGAAGTAATCTCTATCTGCCTCAGTACTGCGACACGTCCCACAGCCAACTTACCGTCCAAATTAACTTAGTTTGTCGACGTAACTAGTAGTTGAAGTTTCCTGCTCAATTTTCTAGCGGGCAGCCGGGTACGTACCAATTTCCCTAATGTTATTACTCCGAGAGCGTGTTTATATGACAGTGACGTAAATGCGGATTATTGGATAGAATATAAACAGTAAAGGTCCTCCGTAACATCGTTTATGAACGTTATAGGTATTATGGACAATTACTGTACTGAAATGGTACCTTGAATGGAATGCCAGCAAGTAACTTTCAAAGTTGTGTCACTTTCATGTGAGAACTTTTGAGAGTTCACAAAATTATAATCGGGTTGAGAATAATCTTTTAGGTATAACTGCCTACTTTACGAAAATGCCCTCATGTTAAGAGTATGTTTTGCAACTGCCACAATGCACAACTTCGTTTTTCGGCCGCCCCAAACCATATCTTGCCACGAGTGTTTTTTGTAATTATTTGTTAACATCTGCACAGGTCCTCTATTCCCGACGGTTAAAAACCTATCGTCTTTGACCTGTTATGGTATTGTTTTGACGTCATCCGCCATTACTGTCAAGTAAATAAGAGCTACCAAAACGGTGACAATACGATAACAGATCAAAAACGATATTATTTTTACCGTGTTGAATAGAGGCCCAGTAACAGTGCCCCGTATGATTTACTTTTAAGCTTTATCATTACATTATAAAGAACCGACAAATGACGAAATGAGTACCGTAATGAGGGAAGTAATGAGTATTTAAAAGCGTAACAAGCTTCCGACCATTAGGGCGCCTCCGGTGTCGCCGCGCTGCGCCCCGCCGCGCCCGGCCTGCGCAACCTTTAGGTACACACCACTTACCAGCCACAACCACTTACAAACTTACAAACCAGCTTAATAAATTGTTTATACCTGTTCTACCTTTTATTTTAAGGGAACAAATCAATCTTTAATGTCAGAACTGTACGAGTAATTTATCGAAAATATTAACAACAACAATTATCATAATGTTAAAAAATGTAATGTTGGAACTTTCAAAGTATAAGGGCGTTGGTTAAAGTAATATAAAAGTAATTTCCCGAAACGGTCCTCGCTCCACTTGGGCCGGCCGACCACTACTGGGGTTTCCGGAGCTAATATCAACTTATAGTTCCATTTTCCAATACCTATTGCATGACCTATTCACCTATTGCATGACTTAAATATTATTACAGCTTGCATTGTTGGAATTGGCAAATAATCAAATAACACTCTCATATAAAACACTTGAATTTGAAGGTGAAATAGGTCAAGTACAGCCTATTCTAAATTCCTAGAGCAGCTAGGCCTATAAAATAAAGGCAGAGGGTACAATGTGTCGTAAATATTGGATAGCGGGTCGTGTCGTCCAATAAGCCAGCTGTTTTCACTGCACCGCGATCGCTCACGAGTCACGAGTCACGCGTTACACAACGCCTGCACTGCGCCCCGCCCGGCTCACCGGCGGCTATGCCACCTTACCACACTTAGGGGCTAAGCTCGTTTCTATATCACTGGCTTCTTTCTTGTCCTTTGATGATGACAAAACATAGAGATGTGCGACAAAGCGGGTTTAATATGCCAAACAGTGTCTACTATAGTCTACGTCAATACTCTCTCTCTCTCTCTCTCTGCCTCTTTCTAGCTATTATTAATCTAATCATGCATCAATCTAATTTAATAATAACACGCAACACCAAATTTTTACAATTCGAACATAACTTATCACTAAATGGAATTTGAAACATATGTATTCATCTGTACTTCTAAGATTTCAACTTACTTATAGTATTTCATTAGTTTGTACAAAAGTATTTCTTAAAATAATTCAGTTTTCTACTTAGTCGTAAAAGTAAGGTTATTTCTTCAAGGAATTCCATTTGCATATAAACTGTAAATAAAATAATGAAATTCATTGAATCAAGACTAAGTGATTCTATTAGTTTATTGATTTGTAATTTGCTTTAGGATTTGTTATCATTAATCAGTCTATGGTCGAGTTAAGGACCCCTTTGTTTATTGTTATTAAAATTCGATTGAAACAGACTAAGTAGACTTGGTATGTTATTGTCCCACATAAAGTAGAAGCGTAAATCGTTTAGTACCTATAGTTTTTGAACCTTACGCTACTCGGCTTTCTTTAGAAATATCGTTGCAATATAGTTAAAAACCGCCCTACGAATCCGAGTCGCGCCTTAGGGAGGCAAATGGTTGTAGCAAATTTAGCTACGAGGTGGAAAAACATTGCTACGTGCTACACTCGTTACGCGTAGCACTACGGTGTGGGGGCATTTTAAAAGGCTATTTAACATAATAATGCTGAAAAACAAGTCTAATAAAAAGCAGGCTTTGAAAACTCGACTGGAGTTTTAGGGTTCCGTAGTCATCAATGAACCTTTTTAGTTTGGCCATGTCCGTCTGTCCATCATCGGTATAACTCAGAGACTATTACTACTACATAGCTATAATTTGGAATAGTTGTACGTTTCGATTACCTACGCCGACAAAGATGAAATAAAAACTTGATTTAATGTTCTGTTACCTCCCTTCATTCCATAGGTACAAGGCAATGGTCGTTTTTAGGGTTCCGTGCGCGAAGGGAGCCCAACGGGACTCTATTAATTAATATGCCTCCGCTCTCCGTCCGTCCGAATTTTAAACAGTTGTATCTTTTGAACCGTTATAGATAGCCAGTTTTTCAGAATATGTTATTATTTTACTAACAAATATACGTATAAAAAATAATACAAAGTGAATAATAAAGGGGGTCCCCATACAAGTTTTTTTTTTTTTTTTAATGTTACTTACAAACCATGAAGAAAAACAAAAAATTCAGAAACATGCTCATTTGTTTGTTGAGCTCGTGCTGATTCGATTCGAAGTCGAGTCCGACTCGCACTTTACCGGTTTTTTTCACAAAATATGTCGAATGTATCATTGGATAGCTCATTAGCTCATTACGTAGATGTTATCATTAAAGTCTACTTCTTCTACGGGGCAAGTGCGTCAAATAATATAAACAATATCTCTTGAAAAATTATCTGGTTTGTCGCACTTGCCCCGCTGACGCACGCCAACCTAACCTTACCTAATTTACGAATATTTATGTGTCTAATAAGTAAGAAGTGCGTTTAAGTAAAATTACTTAGGAAAGTAAAGCTCCGCGTTCCATATAGGGCCAATAAAATGAAGGGCTGAAAGGTATGTTATTCAATTACGACGTACCTTGCCATCGCAAGTTAGTGTATGTTAAGGGGAGCGCCATACTCGTTCACCACATAGTCCATTAGGATTTCAATTAAGTATGGTCAAATATAAAGAAAGAAATAAAATACGTTGTTAAATATTTCAAACAGTTACGAGTATGATGTATGTCATGTGATGTTTGTAGGTAAGGTATCTGAGTTATCTGTTTATATTTAGTCAAAAACCGGTATTTGTTTTTTTTATGAAGTATAACAAACTTAATAACCTGCCTGCTCGGTGTCATAATTTTTAGCAGCGGGACTTTATCTGACTGGCTGCCTGATCGATCAACGCACAGTCGAAACCGCTTTACCTAGGGGCTTGAAATTTGAAGGGAATATTCCTTGGGTATCCTAGAGGTGCACCAAGAAGGGATTTTTGGAAATCCATCCCATTAAGGAGTTAAAGTAGGGCGAGTAGCGGGAAACCAATTCTGCGCGTACGAAGTCGCGGGCGTCCTCTAGTTATGTATATACATCTTGTTAAGTAAACTTAAGAGGATTGTATATAGTTACATATATTTGACCCGTATTTATATGTATTTAATCTTTATTGCACAGAAATAAGTACAAATAGCGGACCTAATGTCTTATGGCATTCTCTACCAGTCGACCAAATAATCAAACAGAAATATACGTAAAGTGGGTGCACAGAAAAACCAGACTGACAGAGATAAAACTAATAACTTAAATCATAATTATCTTAATTATTCCTAGTACTTACTACAATAACCGAATATGTCATATAATACTCATACATATAACAGTTATATAATACATAAATAACTATTAATAAATATACATACATACTTACATATCTTCAGGCCTTCATTTCCAGAGTGGGATAGGTAGGCAGAGCTACAGAATTACCTAAAGCTCTTGAAACTGGTTGTTAATTCTGTAACCACATTTTGCACAAACAGGCTAAGATGTTTACCAGAGTTTATTAGTGACAGCTAGCAAACCCATCAACTAACTATAGGGCCTTTAATCCCTTTGCCGCCTCTTACGATGTCCACCGGAAGACATGGAGTGGCACTATTCTAAGCGGCAACCACACGGCGGGATTTTAAACATAATAACCTGCCGGTAAAACTCCTTTCGGGAGAATTTCTAGTGATTTAAAGAAAATAATTTCTTCCTTATTCATTTTCTCGCCATTACCATTACGAAATTCAGTGATAGCTCTCCCTTGAAGCGTGTATAGATTTAATATACCGACCTATAGAAACAAAAGCAGAGACTAAAACATGAACAGTATGTGATGAGTGATGACTGATGAGATAAAGCATTCGCTTGAAAGAAAGCTTGTTAGGGGTAGGGTACTTTGCTGTGGTGTTTTATATACATTTAAAGGGTTCTTTATATATTTTAAAATGAAATTAATTCCTAAGGCACAAGATGCATTTCTATCCACAGGTTAAAGTTTTTTTTTTACCTTTCTCAGAATAAATAGGTCATGACCGTTTCTTTTATCGGTATTTGGTGCGGAACCATAAAATAGATTTATATCGTCAAATGAAATAAAAACTGTTCTCAAATTTCATAATGACGTATGTAGACATGCAACTATAAGATATCGCTCTTACACATAGCTCAATATGGAAAATATAATATAGGTACTTTGTTTCCGAAGTAAAACATAGCCAAAATTGGCTACCATATCATGTAGCCTGGCTAACGCAGCAAAGCCGAATATTTTCTCATTGAATGGAACTTTTGGGTGGCTCGTGATTTGAGAAACGGATGTGCAGCTTCGATATACAGGAGTGAAATAAACGCGTCAGTCCGAGTCCGAGGCGGCTGGCGCGCGGCCAGCGGCGGCCAGGGCTTCCAGTTGACGCGGTGAATTACCACCGACAAATTGAGAAGGTGTTAGTTAAAAAGTTAAAATAGTACATCATGCAGTCAAAATCTTAATTATATGCGAGTAAGTGTCATACTTTGTTGAAATGCATAAGTAGATTACGCTCTCGTTAAGTTATTCCGCTCACTCAAAACGATACCTACACATTTAACGTATACTTGATATTCGCTGTCGCGTCGCCGATTTAAGCGTTTTTCCGCGTTTGTGGCAAAAAGTTCCTGCGGACAGAGAACCCGCCGTTGGGCGTGCGGGCACTGAAAGTGTTAATAGGTATTTTTTATGGTTTCTTACCAAAACGCAACACTTATAAGATGACATTGTTGTCTGTCCGTTCACTACGTACACGCAACTCTAGCAAAAATGACATTTAAGTGTTCAAAATTTCCTATAGTGTAAAGGTCAGAGCTGTAGCAGTTACACGGCTCCGTTCCGCTTTCTAACCGTTAACTGAATTGCTTACTTAGCCATGTTACGGTAATCCCCCCGACCTTCTTTCATAGTATAAAACAAAGTTACTTCACGTAGTCTGTCCCTCTGTATGTACGCTTAGATCTTTAAAAAATAGAGGGATTCAAGAGGAAGGTTTCTATGTATAATGATTTCTGGGTTATATATGTACTGGTGTTACAGAAATCTCACACATAAACCAAAGCGGAGTGGGCGGGTACTTTAATAAAAACAAAGCACTGAATCTGAATATGTAGGTGCATTAATATTAATAAGATGCAGTATATGAACTTCTTTCTGTTTTAAGTAGTGTTTTGAAATACAATGTGTATAAAAGTCATAAAAGTGTCATAAGTATAATATAAAAGCCCTAACTATTTTATACAAATTTATATACATATTTACTGCATATATAAGGAAAAATACGAGTGTCATCTTGTCCATTATTTTATTGACAGCACAGTGTAAATGAAATCAAAGATATTGACATTCTTTAAAAAAACGGCCAGCGTTACTTCAACACAAATAAGTACCTACAAGTGCCAAAAACCGATCACCATACTTACAAATATACACGTTAATATACACCGCGGCATATGTCAATCGACGTGGTACTCAATTGATGAAGAATCAAAGTCAAACGGCGATTTGAAAACATTGGTTTCTAGATCACCGGGCGGGCGCTGCCGGCTTTCGTTATGGCGCTGTCCGAGCGGCGTGCTCGCGGGCGCGTCGCCGTAAACACGAACAATGGCTCTAATTTACGCGCCAACGGGCCATTTGGACCACAGATTGGACGGTGATATTATTCGGCGACGACAACTTATGATAAACCAGAAAACCGATAATGGTATAAACTGGAGAGGTCGTTGCACTGCACCGCGTCAAGGTGTGAACGAAAAATAACGCAAAAATGAGGTTGAAAAAAATCGGGCAAGAACATGTCGGACCACGGTCAGTGTAGGGTTGCGAAACCTTGTTTGTAGTAACAAACAAATTAGAAGTAGTGACAAACTTAACTATGCCGTTGGAAAACTGTTAGCCCCATACATCGAAATAGGCAGTTTACCAACACCGCAAATAAGATTTCATTAGGTATAAACATTTAAACCGTCTGTAACTCAGGAACCAATGAAGTCTACTTAGTCGTGATCGTCGTCTTAGATAAAAGGTACGGAATGAAAGTAGGTACAGCGCGTTGTTATGTAAAATGCCGCTCAACCATATTTATAATAAATCAAATCAATTCCGGATATATGTCCATAGGCGGCGGTGACCACTTCCCATCTGGTGGGCTGTCCGCTTGTTTATACGTCGATGGCAATAAAAAATTAAAATTCAAAATCTAGTGACGTAGGTACGGAATTATCACCATAAAGAACGTAACGGTAAGTTAGTCATTTATTGATAACTAAGCCGAAATAAAACCATATTTTAAACTACGAGTATATGTTTGATAAACACAGATGAAAATTAAAATACGATTCACTATCATATTCATAAACCTACACCGTAACGTTTTATAAGGACTGAACAGTCGTTGCATCTTGCATGCTAAACTCATGCCGTCTCTCGCAGGCAGGCTTCAGCTGCAAAAGCACAACAAAAGCCTGCTAGGCTACAAGCGGCTATTCACTCACAGGAACAAAGCTATTCTACACGCAGCTGTCCTGTCGCCCAACCGTAATATAACCTCTATTTTGGTGTGACTACGCACCGATTCGCACTCCCTTGGGCTTTTAGTAGTTTCATGAAACGTGTACCATATCTTGTACATACCAAAGTGAAAAAAAAACGCACCACGTAAAAAAAATACAAGTACTAACATCATTTTATTAACAAAAGCATCCGGAGCGCTCGCTGTAAAGAATTAAAAATAAAAACGGGTTACAATGTTGCTTTACAGGATATTAAGCATTTTAACATGTGCCGCCTGAAGTGTCACGTCCCCGAAAAGGCCCATTTAACATTTTGTTAGGGTTTTTATTTTATAAACCTCTCGTCGGCACTTGAACCGTTAACCCGCGTTGTGCCTGTACCTACCTAAGTTTTAATCGGAAGCAGTTTTTAAATCATATCAAAAATAAATCGTATGAAAAAAAAACAATTCATAATTCTTAATTGATAACATTGGTATGTAGTTGCTATATATCTGTAACAGACGGACCAACAGTCCCACGAATGAAGGGAGTCGCCCCATACTCGTTACTTACCTTTTCGGTCACAACTCTTATAGAATTCCAATAATTCGATTTGGTAAGCTCCTTACAATAATAACAATGTTATGAAAATATAGCTTACATTCGTGTGGCGTTACTCGTTCAAAACATAATCAGGGACTCTATTCTACTCCGGTGAAGCTTTGACATAGCTATTTACTTGACAGTAGGTAGGTAATGGCGAATAGACTCCCTGTAGATAAGTTAAATATTAAATTGTTGTGTAATACTTCTAAAAATATAAATAATTAGATATAAGCACTTATTGTGTAAGTAAAGTACTGAGTCCATATATATGTTTTTCATTTTGTTGTTTAAGTAGATGAACAGCAATGTATGCTGTCTAGCAAAAAAGTCCGTGGGTCCACAGAAAACCAACGTCGTACTCCCGTTACCGATACCATTTTCGCAGCTCTGTTATTGAACTGTTATTTCTTCTGAATTGTTAGATTTAAGAACATTTTGCAGCAGACGATGTAAAAACGTTGAAATTTGGCGAGATATTTAATTGGTTTATATTCTATCCTATTCTAATCCATAATACAAACATTAGTATTGTGTTCTCATTCTAATTGGGACTCTATTCTACTTCAAAAACCTTGCTTCTTATATGTTATCGATCTGTCAACGTTATGATAGCTGTTATTAACTTAACAGTAATAGCGGCAGAGTTTATCACAATACGATATGCTCTGCGTCAATAGTTCATCACTGCATAGGTATTTCGAGATAAAATCAATACGCTTGTGTCAAATTGACGAGTTATATCGGGCGTATTCCAGTAACGGATTGCACCGGACCACTGAGCTGGAAAACTGGGGAAGCAGTAGATAACCAAATGGAAAATTCGATCGGTGTTCCCACTCGGGGACCATCTGTCCCGGACGCGGCCGATGTTATTCTTGTTCATAGTCGTATTATTACTGCATAAACGTACCCTTGGTGTGTAACTGAAGCAGTTCCTTGGTTTTGCTCATTATTATTACTATAAGCCTTATACTTCTTTATTCCTTAAATATGTATAGTTCAAATATGTTGGTATTTTTGGTAACATGCTAATAGGTAAAAACCCATTTATGGTTAAAGGTCTTCCCCAGTTTGGTCCATTCCTTTCTGTCCTGTGCTTTTTTTGGCCAATCTTCCTCGTCGTCTGCTCATGTTTTTCTTGTTCTACCCACTCTCCTTTTATCGGCGTTCAACAGTCCGAGGCGTATGCAGGCAACGCCCATATCAATATATAAGTTAATGCTATCCCTCATAGTTCCTTGGCCCATAATGGGTATATTGTTTAAAGATCCACAGTCTTCTCTAACTCATAGAGCCATTTGCATCACAATTAACTGACCATGAGTGCATCTTTTTACATAAAACTAAGGCTGTCTAGTGGTCAGTTAACAGTGATAGTACAAATATGAAACAGACAAAGTGTCTGGCGGACATTCAGGCTCGATGTTACTTTGATAATATCGTGTGTCTATTATAATGCTCCTACTTGCTCCGCAAAGTCCGCTGTACTCTGGAGTCAACGGCTGTCAGCATATTTTTACCATATAAAACTCTACTTAGTGGTTTAAGACATGGCTCCCGCCTTAACCGAGTATAAAAAACATAAATTACCCGTTATATTGACTTAATTGCCGACTACCTTCTTTTTATCCTTAAAACAATACAATGTTAAAAGACAATAGGCTCGGGGTGTTTGTGACGTCACGAGCGCGCGCGGGGGGGCCCGGGGGCCGGGGTTCAAGGGCGTGAATGTAGGTCAATGGGGCAGACCAAACCGGGAGCGCGGGACTTCGGTTCGGATATACTAATAACTTATCGTCGTCCGTGTTTCCTTATCTCTACAACATCCACAACGACACAGGTCTAGGATATTTAGTACAAAAACGTTCTCTAAGAGACTTGGACTATGTTGTAAATGCATCAATGGCCTATCATAAGGTACAAAGTCTGCACGCCCGCGCGCCCTCGATTGCGCGCCCGCCATGTACAGCCATTTTCTCTTAACAAAAGCACATTTCCCACATACCTGACTATGTTAACCGCGCCCCGATGCCGTTATGGTAAAGGAAAAGCATCGTGAGGAAATCTGTACAATCGGGCAGCTGACTTGAGTGTATAAGATAATTGCTCAGAAGATCCTTTAGTGACGAATCGTGTGGATTAGGTTATAATTTTATGATGTTCCGATTATTACTACAGGTAACTGGTTGAGGTTTAGGATATTTTAAAGAACTGTAGCCATAACAATATTAGCAAGGAGTTAATTAACGAACATATAAACCAAAATTAAATTAATCTTTTAAAACGCCTAAATAAGACGAAATAAAAACAAAAATGCAACATACTAGCATCGTATAGCTATTATAAAAATATTGCTATTAAGCGCTGTCAAGAAAGCTTTAAATAATCTCGTAAGGGTAGAATTGCAAGGACTGTGAGACACGACATTAAATTATATTATTAGATATCATATGTAATTTGTTTAGCCTCAGTCTTAAACCCAATGCCACCTCAAAGCTACGTGCGACACGCGTTAGAAATTTCTTTCAGCAGTATTAAAATGCATGCGTGACCCAGATACCAGTATTAGTCACACACCAAACTGGCTATTAGACGTAGGGCCCGGAGGCTCATGTGACCTGACATTGATTGAGGAATCCGTTTATAAAATTCTAAACCTACCAGCCCTCCACCTAAAATTTAGTAAGGTAACCAAGATTATTTTTCACCTCGTCGTCTTAATTAAATGAACTTGCTTATAAGCTAAAGGAATAGCGTCACAGACATGTTTAAGTAGAAGTGCCTAACGTGCCGAGCAAGGCGCCGCCCTGGCTCGCGGCTCGCTGCGCAGTCTTCCGCCCGGCCGGCCGCGACCCTTCAAACAACTTTCAGTGGACCAATCTCACGGCCCCTTTTATGCTTCATAGCTGATTGCCTATCTTTACGAATGCCGCTAAACCATCTCCAAACCGCTGCATGCTATAAAACATTCAAAGTACGCTCATTTAAATAACACGGAAAAGCTATTGTGAGCAGTAAAATGCTTTTTATAGTCATTTTTAGAACGTTTTCCGGTGGTACATCGTGCAGCTATTTCGTGTCGTGACAAAATAAAATCGCTGCTGTCAGCGGTGACCCGCGACATTACTGCCACCAATCTACGACCCATCAAATACATGTTATGGTATTCCAATATTTTTAAGCTCAGGTTCCGTGATTATCGTCAGGTATTGTATTAGTTTTATTGCGAGAAATATTTTTCATTACAAAAATATAATTTTTTATATTTATGATTGGTTATAAAAATTGGGAAGCCCCGAAATATAATCGGCGATCCTTAACGCACATCGTTTCGGCACGTGTCTGGCGAACTTTATAGCTTACAGAACAAATATTCAGTGGGTACGGCTTGCCAGGAGTGCCTGAAACATGCATTTTGAAGCTAAGGCTTCACCTGACTTTAATAATGCTAACCGCACCGCCGAGCTGAACACAAATAGTCCAACTTGACGGAACCAGGGCAAACCAGCGCCGTTATTTGGTTTTAAACGAGTTTTAAACAATATTGATACCTCGTAACGTTTGGTTTTAAACATCGTCCAACTCATTTAATTGAATCATTAATTGTTTGTGAGTGGAATAATGATGGAATAAAGATTATGATTTATGGTCGAAATAAAACACTAAAAAAGACTCTCGGATTGTAAGAGAGTCTGCGTGTTTCTCACACCTTATTTCCTGAAGTATTTTACGTAACATGCTTACATAATGCTTTGTTGTTAATTTGTCATGTATTTATTTTGAAATTTCTTTATACTTACTTATTCACTAAAAATAATTAAATTGATAGTATTAATTAACTAGGTACTTAGGATTAGTAAAATACGTTAATCTCCCTGACTATTTTTATGGCTGAATATATTTAAAAAAGATGACGACCATTATTTTGTCATATAAGTTCTTTATTTGACTTCCATGTTTTCTAAATACATAAAATACATTTAATATGGGCATGCGATGCAAATTCATATTGCTATTTTAGTCATGTGATAATTAAACCTACACCTAAACCAATAATATTATGATTTGTCCCAAAACTTATGTATTATATCCTTTACCCAATTTAAAACTGCAGTATTTTAAATAAATAATGACTGCTGCAAAATAAGTAGAATTACATGTTACCATGTGTGCTTAATGCATTTCATTCGTTCGCCGTGCGTGCTGCCGCTCGTGTCCACCTAATGTAAATATCAAAACAAATAAAGCGAGCCGCGGCAGGCATAGAGTATTTGTATGCAGGCCGGCACGACAATCAATCAAATCGTGGCTTTAGTCCTACTTTTTTGTTATTTAATTGAGTGAAACCTCTATAAACGACCTCAATCCGCCGCTATCGCTGATTCAACCCATGCTCAATAGCAAAAACGACAATACCCTAAACCGGTCTTTGTTCACTTTTGAACAGTTTAAACGGAGTGTAAATATGTATAACCAAAACGCCTGTCTCAGCATGATGGAATCATTTTCCACCCTCAGTTTCAGCAAACATTGTTTGATGAATTAGCTAGTGTTGAGATTGATGTACATTCTTCACCTGCGTGATTCAGCTTACAAGCTTACTTTTATAGAAAGCATTATTAAGTCAGCTAAGAACAGCGCTTGTTACAAGTAAAGTTAAAGAACTTGTGCATGAATTACATTATTAGGACTCTGCTCCGTAAGAAGCATTTATTTTGACTACTTCCAATTAACAATTTCGATGTTCAAAGAAAATGCCGCTGATTTTTTCAATTACGTAGGTATAATTTTTATGCATTTGCATGATTTTTCCATCCCCCTTTTTAATCATTTTAAAAACTTTAGAAATCTATGATTTTTTGTCATACCCGAAAATTAAATTAAAATTAAGTATAAATTATGTCACACTTTATTCCTGACAGCTAACTGTGTAAGAGGGGTAATTGGACAAAAAAAATCTAGACAACTGAAATGAGATACATTTCGGTTCCGTAGTCACGTAAAACTACCACTATTTTAACTTGACTGAACCAATACGGGCTCCGCCCTGAAACTTAGGTTTCAAACTTTCTACTGACATTAACCTTGTCCCTTTGGAATCGATCATGCAAATAACTGTTGAGTGACAGATATAAGATGTTCCGAGTTTTCGTTCAGTCGTAAGGTTTCCTGGCAAATACTGTTAGTGGAAGTCCTTTTTCGGATGTAACTTACTTTTTTTTAATGTGGCGATTATTATAAGTAGGTGTGACATTAAAAATCGACGATTGAATAATGATACATAACATGGAATATGCAATTCGGACTTCAAGGGCTTACTGCCTAGCTAACTACCGGGCATTTCGTGCCATTCCCAGAGGTAATGGGTGTGTAATGATGACTGGTATAAAAATAATTTATATAAGTTCATTTGATACAATTTTAAAGCATAATCACTAATTTTATATTTATATTTATATAATAAACGATAACTATCATCTGGCATATCATTTATTTATTATAAACATCATTTGGTATAATCGTCATTTGATCTAAAACTTGTATTGTATTATTTACGGGTCGCAGTTCTAACCTATCCTACTCGTAACCTACATTTGTGGTAGCACTTAGTTTAGAGCCCGGGCAAGGGGTTCAAGGGCGAGTCATCGAAGCCCCACTACCGCGGGGCTTCTATTACAGCTCTGTGGGGTCACAAGGTAACCAACGGACCTACCCAAGTGGTGTACGAGTAAATGTAGAGTTTTTTTTTAATAAGCTTCGCCCCCCGTCCCCTTTACCATTTTGCCTATGTTATTTTTATGGGGTAGTAAATGTATGATTATATCTCATATATTTTGTCAATGCATTATACTTAAAGTATGTTATACTGAATATTATTAGATCAAATTATCATTATATAAAATAATTATTATATTTGGTATATGATTAAATAATTATATCATATGATCGTTATTGCGACTGATATTATATGAAATTTTTATATCGATCGTTACGCACCCACCTACAATCCCATTTTAATTTCGTGCATATGGACTATGATTACAAATAAACAGACAGGCATATCGGTGATATCAGGTTATGTGAAACATATGTCCCGAATATCTAATAAACCGATGAAAATTAAAATGAATTAATAGGCAATTTTATGATACCGTTTCGTTATAATACTGCATTCTATCGGATAGTTTTTTAAAATGTAACTTGCTCGTCGTGTATTTCGTGGGTGATCAATTTGCAAATAACCAAGAAATTAAAGCTTTGTAATGAAATGAAATGATGACCAGCTATAGAAAATGGCTGTTTAAGCCCTCTAAATGGTTTTCGCATCACCATACTCAATCCAATTCTAGTTTTCCATGAATTAAATTTTAAATAACGTCATTAGATTTTTTAACCATTTAATCATAATAATAACTAATTATTCAAAGCATTATTATAAAATTGACTGAATGGATATTTTTATAAAACTTATGTTACTTTTCGAAATTCCATTTATGTTGTAAAAATCAGGTGTACCTATCCCAGTTCCGTGCTAACTTGTTCTGACATTTCTAAATGTGAGAGCCATAAAGTAAATGCCCGTAATGCCGTATGTAAAGTATTGATGCCCGGTGAAAATAATCTCATCTTAATTTGTATTTTATTCTGTATAGCCAGGGCTGAGACTATTTCCATAACGTGTAATCGAAATACGTATTTGGTGTTTATATTTTAATTACCTACATGCGAGAAAGTATTTGGTAATTTGTATTTTAATTCAAGCAAAGCATGTACTTGGCCCAGCCCTGCACAGCAACCCCTTTCTGTATCGCTCATTATTTGCATACACATAGCCCATGCACGCTGCATGCGAGAGTCGCCACCCTCATTGGTATTCGCTCCTCGGGCTCTATCTGCTGCCTGAATTCACTTACAGCAAAAAATACGACCATAGCGTACTGAATTCACTTCTTCACTAGCTGCTAATACTGAACAGCTATGTGAAAGATGTAATGGGTAGACGATTCGTGTATCCAACTTTATCTTCTTATAAGTCTAAGAGCCCACGACACTAAATCTAGAAGTTCGATAAGACTACCAGATGAGATGATATATATAATTAGTCACCTTATAAATGGGGCAACACGAAATGGCGATGTTGCAATGTAAAAAACCTGACAAAGCAATTATTTTTATTACTTTTTTTTATTATAAGTCCGATGTCTAGTATGATAAAAGCGTTTTTTTTTTCATTAAATGTGTTGAGTATACATAGACAGGTGAGGGTATTAAATTGGATCCCGCGTAAAGTTCACCACCGCGGCAACTTTTTTTTTAAATTACGGATATTTATTTAACTTGGTAGAAAGAAATATTATCAGGTATGTTTGTGAGGAGTTTTATGTATGTAGTATTTTTAAGTAGGTACCGGAGCTACTTAAAAATACTTTAATTTATATTAATTTGCTTTATTCCAATTTCTTTAACTTTTGTAAGGGTGTTAATATATTAATTTAAAATATTTTAAGCAAAAATATTTTTTATTTTAATTTCCATAAATTTTTGGAAAAATATATAGGTTCTACCAATTCTTTACATACAGGTTATTATTTGGAGAGGTAAGTTTAAATACATGATGCAAGAAAAAAACGCTCTTTAGATATTTGCAAGGTTCTAATCTAAAAGCCCCACAGTACTTACAAATAAAAAATGTAATAATAAAGTGATCCCCATACAAGAAACGTGTTTTTTCAACCCAAATGTATTTCTGTTGTATAGTAGTAAATGATAAAACATGGAAGCGTCAAATTTGGTATGATTATAGAACAAATCCTGAAGAAAAAACAAATATTATAAAATGGTCAAGTGCAAGTTGGGCTCGCGCTGAGTCAATTTGAAATCAAAATATAATTATACCTACTGTGCGGCGGCACGGAACCCTCGGTGCGCGAGTCCGACTCGCACCTGACCGGATTTTTACTTCTTTTTTTATGTCGAATCTATAACTAAGATAAAAATAAAAGCTTGTAATTAAGTTGGATACATCCATATATATCTCCAAATTAAGCTGCAAATCGCATCTCAATATAGCGGAATACGTGGGTAACTTGATGAAGTCGTGGAAACTAGGTCTATGTATATATAAATGAACCCCCATTTCTCCTCGTCACGCTATAGCGGGAGGCCGGTTTTACGGATTTCAATAATATATAATACCGTAGAGGGTTATTATATTAAAAAATAAGAAAAAGCGCAGAAAAAAAATCCATTGTGAAAGCCGGAAATTTGGAGCGGGCGGGACGAAGCCGCTGGCGGGCCGCATGTTAATAATATAATCACTCGGTCGTACCTACTGAACGAGGTGAGCTGTTTGATACAGATGACGTCATCATTTCGCTAAACCCTCGTCACACGTGCTTCAGCAGTCGCGAGCAGAATGTAAGGTGCCTCATTAAACAATTTGTGGCTGATGCCGGGTGTAATCAGGAGCAAAGACCAATTTACTAATTCTACTTTATATACTTAAAAACGGAGTCGGTCAGTAAACTTAAAAAAATACCTTAATTGTGTTTTTAAGTGTAGGTATTTTTCATGCCTATAATTACTCACCTGCCTTGTAATATTATAGGTAGGTACTACTCGCCTACTTTACGGATTTAGTAATACGGGACAAATTGTACGGATATTTCTGGAAATAACGTACCTGAATTTTCTAGTAGGTATGCATTTTAATATAAGTAATTTGAGACCTTTGGTCCGCAGGGTCGCAGAGTGTTCTAAGCCTTTTTAAACAAATTTCGAAGAGGATCATAGACGTCACGTGAGACCGAAACTCATGCAGTTCCTCACTTAATATACCTATTTGTTTATAATTTTGCGACAAAATGCTGCCATTATTTTCGGGATAAATAATGCGAAAAGGTCAATTTTTAGATTTAGCTATGTTCTTATCATGGATTTAGTTTTATATTTAGTTTTTTTTGTTGTTGTTATTTCTTAGGTTCTAATTAAATTATTATTATAAAAAATAATTACTTAACGGTTTGTCAATGCAGACCAATTTCGGAAGTTTAACTTGTTTAATAGAATATTAGAACTGTCTATGTCGAGTACGATGACTGAAAAGCCTGATGCTTTCTTAAAATGATTATTTTAGTAAATATTTCATATTGTTAACAGATACTGAACTTTTTGTGTAAAATGTATAATTGCAATCTGACCTGCAAATGCTTAAACATACCAATAAATGAATTGAATTGAATTGAAACCTACATTAGTGATTACGGACATCGACTTCAGAAAATCCGTGTTATATGACTATATCTCTACGTAGTAGGTAGGTAGGTAGGCTTATTCTTATTATATTCCCTCTGCCTTAAGTTATTCATACGGCGTAGCAGCGGTTTAATTACGCGGGTCTTACATTCATACCTTGCTGCCCGCATTCCACAATAGGCACCTGCGTGGTGTAGACGAAAGAATGGCGGAACAATGGATACCATACCAGTGGAATAGTAAGAGGCAATATTCAAAACCCGGAAGGCCTCAGATAACTTTAGACAGGTTGCCATTAAAAACGATGTAGGTACATTCAAATATAGTGGAGATTAATCGAATTATATGTCATGAAGACTTTTAAATTGCTATCGGATCCCATTTCAACCCATACCTGCACATCTAACCTCTTTACCCGGCATTTTTGGACTGTTTATGTTATGTTAATCGCAGAAAGCAATATTGATTAACCGCTAACAACGTAGGTACGACTGCGTTACTGCAAACTGTATAAAACAATGAAGTTTAAATTCACATTCCGATTTCGTGTTCTGATTCAATCAAAGTTTCAATTCCGCCTATCATATTTCTTAGGATTGAAGGTCTGCCGAAACAAACACAAATACCGAACCCCGTTGCGTGCCCGGTGAGTTTTAACCGTTTCCGTTTAAAGTTATCGGTTTACGGCTGTGGCAAGTCCTAAAACAATGAAATGAAACCACATACGGTGCAATTATTTTAATATCACGCTATAAACAGGTTTTACCCATGAACACGGGGTCGGCCGAATCAACATAAAAACATCGACAGTTTTCGGGTCTCACATATGGGTAATTATCTCAACCACATTTTTTGAGCGGCGGACGTGATAATTGAGGTGTAAAGTACATGTATTGGAAAACTATTTATTTTATAAATAATCTTACTCAAAGTACCATATTGAGCCAAAGTTAAAATTATTATTAACTTATTATATTTATCGTAAAAAAATATTTTCAATCCAAAATCAATTTGGTGTCGTGTCCTGTACTTCCCGCATATACTGATATGTCGTGGTACAGACTTATTAAGCCTCAACTAGACTTATATTTTAGTTATCTGTATTCCTTATTAGTTGAGGTATTTTAAAATGTATCAATTATTGCATTTGCAAGTAAAAGGAAACTGGGAGCAGTGTAAATAAAACTGTCCAAGCGAAATAGTTAATTTTGGTGGTGAATATTGAAATTGATTTTATGATCGAACGAAACGTGATTAAACAAACAAATATAGCGTCAGATGTTCGTTCAGTTTCACTCCAGCAATAGACGGTGAAAGATTAGTACCATCTTTCTGCGTCTTCCCGCTAAGCACATAAGTATCTAATTTTGGTGGTACTTTATTAATCGTGATAACTTAGATAAGTCATTATTTCGCAAAAAGTTTTGTTGTGTGATAGTTTTTTCAAGTATGTTTATGGTGTCTTTTTAACTGTAACGAATTAAGTTTTTGTTAAACTAAAACATTTGTTTTTAATTTAAAAAAAATGTTAAATTTTATAACTTTGGTGGTACAATTTTGGTGGCTTTTGCGAAACACCAAAATTATCAAAATTTCTGGTCTCCACCAAAATTATTTAAACAACAAATAATCATTATTTATTATATTAGAAACTTACGTTTTGGATTTTCAAAAATAACAAGGAAGATTCCCTAACGATTATATTTTAACTAGCCCGATATGTTATTATTGATCGTGAGTTTTTCTAAGAAAAGTAATTTTGGTGGATAATAACAATTTTGGTGGTACATAATTAGTAAAATCGTTATATCTTAAAAAACACTTGGTATAATAAAGGGCCATTTTAACACTGTTTTTATAATGACTAATGACGTCACTTAAACGTTTAATTGTAAACCGTACTAAGAAAATAAAAAATATCACCAAAATTAGGATAATTTGACGCTTGTTGAAATTCACCCATATACATATACAATACATTAACGAAATTTAAATTTATCTTTTTTGGTATACTTTAGCTACTACAACGACTCTTGTAATCATTAACTCTTTGGGGCATAGTGGTCGAATTTTTTACCACCTTGAATTTAAAAAGCCGGGCAAGAGCATGTCGGACCATGCTCAGTGTAGGGTTCCGAAGCCGTTACTACAATCAAATTAGACCTCGCGACATACTTAAGTTTGCCGTTGGAAAACTATTATCCTCATATATCGACATAGATCGCGGGCAGTTTATTTACCAACACCGCAAATAAGTTTTCGGTAGGTATAAACATTTAAACCATTTGTAACTCAAGAACCAATGAAGTCTACCTAGTCGTGATATTTTTCCTACTAAATTAATTATATGTGCTTTCATCAACCTAAGATATTTTTTTTAGATTTAAAGTATTTGTAATTTAGGCTGTAGGGGGGGGACACTTGACTCTAACAAAAATTAGCGCTTTAAAGCTTAATATTTAAAGACCTATCCAACGACACCCCACACTAAAGGGTAGACGAGAAAAAAAAACATCCTCAAGTTACGTGTACTTTGCTTGTTGGCGTGACTAATATGTATATTCATGCCAAATTACAGCTTTCGTAGTAATAAGAGTCTCTGAGCTACGCTGCGGACGGACGGACATGGTGAAACTATAAGGGTTCCTAATAGACTTTTTTTAAATTGTATTGCAATGGACGTATATTAAATAAAATAATAAATATTTAAAGAACTATACGGCTTCCTAATTTGACTACAGAACCCTAAAAATGGACTCAAGTGGGTTAAGAATAAGATACTTAATTCAGAAACCTTACTTTAGGTGTACTTCAATACTCATTAATCAGAAATGGCACGAAAATAGCAAACTCTAAATGTACCCTTCTGAGAGAGATTCCACACAGCCTAAATCGTTTGCAATGTCCATTACCTACCTACTGTTAACCTTCGTAAGATCTTGTTAGTCTTCTATGATATCGATTCGCGCCTAAAGCCTCGCTGCTCGCGTATTTTAATACTAAAATTCTCGAATGTGCAGGTAAAACTTAAAGAACATGGAAATCCTCTTAGCGTCGGCGTAAGGCGAAGCCTTGTCGAGTATTTTCTATTAGACCCTGTACGGGTGCATTCCTCCTCGTAAAACAACTTGCGAATCGAACGCCAGTAATGGATAGTAAATTTTACTACTTTACTTCTGAACACCCGAGTTACGACGCCAAATAAGACGGGCGGGTACTAAAGTCTAGAGATTAAGATTAAGCTAGACTCCGTGTCACCTGCTCGCGGTCCTTAAGTCACGCTCATGCAATCATGCAATTTTCTCATTAAAATCCACGTCTATTAAATAGCCTTATTTGGTTTGCAAAGGAATTTAGAACGTACCAAAACTCGGCGTGTTTATAAAGCGAATGAATTATACGGGTACTCGTAATGCAAAGTAGGTGTCTCACGACGAAAGTGAAGACTTCGTTTTCGGGGCCAATTTGTATTATTTACTTATGTACGTTTGTACTCGGCGCATGTTTCATAATATCCAGCTCCTACAGTAGGCACATCTATATTTTATTAACTTAATTTACGAGTTTTTCGTCCAGTTTAGACGGTACCGGGAAATCTGATCCAATTACTCCCGAAACTCGTAAAACCCGTCCTTCTGAGGGACCGTATAGTTCGACGGCACAGGCTGGGTGCTGGAATAATCGCAATCGCCCCTCCATCATTGATTTAGCTCTTCGGAAAGTATATACGAACTTTTTGTGTTACGACTTATCTAAAAAGAGCAAATATTGAATTAAATGATTCGTTAACGTAACGTTACTATAAGATTCGTATGCGATACGATTGGTTTTGAAAATAATGCATTGTAAAAGTTACAAATTAATTAAATAACAATAAGCTAGCTTTAAAAACCCAACAGGAGCTAACCGTTACAAATCCTAAATGAACACTCAAAATGAAAAATGTTGAAAGAAAACTAACGATGATTTTTAAATACCTACGCTATTAAAAAAAAATATATACGGTCGAATTGAGAAACTCCTCCTTTTTTGAAGTCGTTTAAAAAGGAACCTCACTTGTCTTACTTCGTTGACGTTTATATTTTCTTTTTTTTAATATGGTGTCTGGTCACGAGATTAAGACAAATCTTTTGATATTAGAATCAACAAAATCGGCCCACGCGTTTTGCTTTTAGAGCGCCACAAATGATCAAACATACATACATATGTAGGTTGGCACACACTTTACCCTCCTCTTTAGGTAGTCGGGTAAAAAACTACCCGAAACCTACCTAAGGAAATTACTACGCTATACCGAGACCCCCGTACGCGCATCCCCGTCACCTTGTCCTATTGTTTGAATTTAGTTCCTGCAAAGCTAGTAAAGCCTCCTGAATTCCTTGCCTAATAACGTGTGTTGTTATTTATAAAAACAGCTAATTGCGAAGGGATTTATGTGAGTCGGGTCGTGATTAGCGGGATCGATGGCGACGGATGCCGTGCGTCGCCGCTGCGTGCGCGGCGCGGCGCGCGGCCGGCACGCGAGCGGCAAACGCCGCCCCGTCACGAGCCACTAATGAGGGGGCAACAATCAACATCGGAATACTTTCAAACTCTATTTAACGCCGCAAACATTTAAAATGTTTGCCTTCGCCTATGATTATAAATAAAAGCATTATTCACTGATACATACTGACATTATAATTGCGAAAGTAACTTTGTCTTTCACGGCTAAACCGCTAAAGTGATCTCGATAAAATTTGGTATGGAGATAGCTTGAACCCCGAGGGCATCAGTACAAGGGTACTTTTAACGGGAGCAGCGATAAACATCTTCTGCGCGGACGAAGTCACGGGCAACAGCCAGTGGACTATAACAAGAAAAATACTCTTATTGACCATAAACCATAATACAAAACTCGCGTGCTGTTGCACGTAGATTTATTATAATTATTTGGAACACATCAAAGAACCTAATTAACTAGAAAATGTTAGCTCTAGGTCTTCTTAGATCTTATGCAAGCTTCATTAGCTTTCGTATGCAAGGTGTAACTTCAGTCGATAATCAAGAGAAACCGGTCGATAGAGGACACCAAGACCTAACGATTTCACCCTCATGCATGCACATTATGTTACTCGATATTGATCTAAAAAATGTAAATTCCTTATAATCCTGGGGATGCTTTTTTCACATTAGTATAAGATTGCCTGTAAGTCATTGTTCCATGTATACCACTTAGTACAGGGAAAAGAGAACATTTGAACATTTTACCATATTTTAATTTTACATTTTCCCAGATACTATCAAAGTTACAAAACCGCACAATAAGCAATGATGAAATAATAGTACATTATGATATAAGTGTGCTAAGTTGACCATTGTATACAAGACGCTATTGTGTGCGCACGAGCGAAAGCGAGTGCGCCACAAGAAAGCCGCGTATATTATGGTCACAGGCACACGTGTTACATACGACGTTTTTCAACACACTTGCGAAAAAAAAACAAGACTCTTCATTTAGTAAAATTTTAATTAATTATTAAAACAGTTGGTAAAATTACAATTTCTTCATTTTCTTTACTTAAAGAAGACATTTTCGTTAATATTAAACTTCACAATAATTAATCCAAACTATCTTCGTCACAGCCGTCAATTATTTACGAAAAATGGCGGCTGGCGCGTTGTTTTTTTTTCTTGCCGCGATACCGATGCGCGCGCAAGGCTAAGGCGCGAACGAGATCGGCCAACAGCCAAATTTAAAATGTAATAATTCATGTTTAAAATACAAATTACAGAAAAATTGAATAGTACATTATGATACAAGTGTGCTAAGTTGACCATTGTATACAAGGCGCTATTGTGTACAAATTACAGAAAAATTTAAATGATTTTAATGAAATTGAGTTATTTTTTAGTAATAAAGCTGATTTCACCAATTTATTGAAATAAATATGTAGATAATGTTATTTGCCGCATAAAATATATCGTTAAATTATATCGTTTCTTCTTCGTACTTACAACTTGGTACTAGGCTACAAACGTAAATTGTTTGGGTTAATAAACTAAAGGCACTTGTGCGTAATATACTGAAAAAGCACGCGTGTTTAATATCTAGGTTTATGAGCCAAAAATCGGTGGAATAAAAAGGTCGTTTTGAGCAAGTGTGTTGAAAATAAATTAAACAAACTGCGGACCGTTGTATTGTTAGGGTTCCGTACCTCAAATGGAAAAAACTGAACCCTTATAGGATCACTTTTTTGTCCGTCTGTCTGTCCATCTGTCTGTCTGTCAAGGCCCTTTATCTCGGGAACGCGTGGAGGTATCGAATTGAAATTAAAACCATATACCGGTCTACAGTACCTCGAAGATGTAAAAAATCAAACTTCTACATTAACGTAAAAAAAGATACGGCCATTTATGCCGCAGCAAACGTGTATTTCGTCACTCTCAAGGGAATCAAAATCTATAGGGTATTTCCCGTTGACCTAGAACTATACAATTTTGTAAGTAACACCGTCTTTTACTATAAGTTTAGGAAAAAAACTGAAATCGGTACATTTTAAATTAAATCACAAAAAACAGGGTATATATGCAAGGAACGGCGGACCAATTGACTCAACTGCGTCATCTGTGGAAACCTCGGTAGGCGAGTCCGACTCGCACTTGTCGGGTTTTTTTACTTAACAACACCGTGTGTATCGATGGATATCTATTAAAAACCCATTATATGTATACCATTACATTTTTTAGATTTGGGGGATAGTTTAGCATATATTAAACTATAAAAGTCCAATTTTTCTATCACGGCTAAATATACTTCATTGGTTCTCTAGACACAGGCGACTAAAAAACTAAAAATCATCTAAGGCACACAAATAACTTTAAATAGAAAATTTGTTCATACATAATGCTTGTGTACCTACGTGATATGGGCGTTGGAACTCTGCAGTGAGCATGGGCCGACAACAGTGTTGAGGAAAAAAGGATTGGATTTCAGTCGAATGGGCTGAAATTGCTGTTTGAATAAAAAGTGAAAAAAACATTTCTGGATAAACCTTACAAATGTTGAACTTGTGCAGCAACCAAATAAAATATTATTACATGAAAAATATTTTTCACATTCATGAATAAACGTAGTTAATATATAAGTAATTATTAAAGTAGGTAGGTAATTTATTTGAATCTGAAAGAATAATTAATGAATATTGATGTTCGTTGCGATTTTTACCATATTTCTACCGACAAAGACGGCAATCCGCAGCGAACGCTATTGTTACAAAGAGATAAATAGTTGTGCCCGTCCCTGTCTTCATTGTACTCATGCGATATAAAATAATTGTATATCTCATGATTCACAGATGACAATGACGCCGCCTCGGATGTGCAAATTAAACATAATTTGGCGATGTAAACAAATAGGTAAATTTTACAGTACTTACGATTGAAACGAGACATCCTTTTTTCGTTTTATAGTTACAGTATAATATCGGCAGCCTCGAAAATCACAGGACGGCATTTGTTTATGAAATATATTTGTTACATTTCGGTAATAAAACTTTATTGTCTTTGATGCTTGCGTGTCAGCGGCCGTGGCACAACTGAACGGTAGGAAGGTAATTTTACCTTGCTTTTTGAAGAACGCTTTTGCGCAGATGACGTATCTTAATATAATATATCATTAGTTCTACACAAAATTACAAGATTGAATATATAACAAAGTTCCTTACAAAAAAACTCCGCATTTTTTTTTTTTTAAAGTGACTCTTTATATGCTTGCATATTTAGCCAATAGGTTCAAACTTGAAAACTATTTTAATACTAATTGGAACATGCTTTATAAAATTAATTAATCCTTAATATAATTAAATAAATTTACTTTATTTATTCAAATATTAAAAATTAAACATAAACACCACTATAAAAACTATAGTGGTGTGTAGTGTATGTTTAATTTTTAATATTTGAGTAGCTTAGTTTTATTTTATTTTATTTTAAATAAGTTTAGTTTTAACTTTAACGATTATTATATTATTATACTTAGATAAAAATTAAATAAATTCATATTCGTAATTATTAATCGTGGTTCACGAAATTAAATCGTATTTGTTTTATTTTGTTGCGCAGTTGTCACTTTGTGGTTATTTCACGCCCTAAAAATTGTCGCCGTCATTAGCTGTTTAGGGGGCATTTAAAAGCAAATTAAAAAAGAAAACTTTAATCCCTAGGGATTAATAAGGAACTTCACTCCCGATGTGCAGAGAGTAAAGTGACATTTTAAGAGCATGAAAAGTGAAAAATACATTATATGTGATGATACTACACAAATACATAAATTCAAATAGTTGAACAGTGCAATAAGTAATTTAAATTCAAAATTTCCCGAACCAAGAGTCTTAAACGAGTTCTGTGCGAGCTTTTACTAGTCGTCAATCTATTTGTCCGTTGCGTTCTTTAGATAGGTAATAAATACAATTTGCTCGCGACTTCTCTTGAATGGGGTAAATTAAATTACCGGAATAAAAACTAACGTTTACTTTACAATTCTCTTAAATTGATTCAGCTAATTAAATTACAGGATTCAAGCACACCCTGTGTAATTTAAGATCTCCGGGCGGTTTTTTGACAAAACCATTCGTTTTAAAAATATATGTAACTTCAATTACTTTTTTTTCCTTACTCTTCTAGTTTATTCTCTTATTTTTTCTTAGTTAATAGGTATTTAGTTAGGTTAGGCCTTGTTCTTGTATAAAAATCTTGAAGCCCAATAAATATCGGAATATAATCTTATCTTGCTTTAATCGAAATAATATTATCGTTCAACACATTCAGTGCCAGCAGTGCTACCAGTGCTACGATAAATTTTTCCACTATACAGCAAAAATCTGCTAAGAACAGTGGATTGCTATGCAGCAGTGATTGCATTGTCGTATTCCGGCGTAGAGCGTAAAGGCATTCCACCTAGTCCTCAGGGTTAGCAACCGCGTTTACAGGTTTAGGATTGCAGTTTTGCTATGGTAGTTCTATAGTCAAAAGCTATGGGTCTCAGGTCCCTCTTCCCCTCAGGTGGCACGTATACAAGTTTCCTTTCTTCTTGCCGTAAAAAACCAAGCCATTCTAATAATACAATGTAACGAATAGGTCAATTCAACAAGGGCGTGCAGCCCGACTTATGTTGCACAGTAAAACACAGATACATACATACATAAAGTCACGCCTTCATCCCAGAGTGGGGTAGGCTGAGCTACAGAATTACCAGTCATATATCAGTAAAACATTGTTTTTATTTTTCATGTTTGTCTTTCAGTTTTTAATCTTATACCTAAATTATATTAAATTGCTCAGTCACCTACTTTGTATTTGTCCCATGAATATATCTATTAATTAAAAAAAAAACTTTAAAGACGTGTAGTGATAGGTACTGATAACTATGACACGAAATTATTATTCCAATCAGAATAAAATAGAGTATTCTTGGTATTGTATGTGTTTAGACAGCAAAGAGCTCCCCAAATATTATTAATCGCCCAAACCGACGCAATGAAGTAGCATTTTTGGCCTGCCTCAGTAAACACGCTCGAGGTCAATGTTTACTTGCGTAGACCCATCGCCAACATCGTCTAAGCTGGCTATGTGTCTTGGCCGCTTCAAAATATGTGTTATTGGCTTAGTTACCGCTTACCGCCGTTCCCTCAAAGACGCACCATATAAATGCATGTACGTCAGTTATATAACCACTTTTTATTTAAGGACGGTTTACTATCACGAATGTCAGTTCAGAGTTCGTATTTATCTGCTAAGGTGATACACAAATAATAAAGAGTTAAAATCTTCGCAGTTTAAACCGAAGCTGAAGATTCGAGTAACGTAAATTAGGCCGCGCTACGAGCTACACAACAGCTACGACGCTACGACGGACCAGTCATTCCGAGCCAATTTACGTAAATATGTCCAAAATGAATAGGTACCTATACTATTAAATTATTTACGCGGACGGAACTCGCATTGAGTGATTACTAAATAGGATAGTAGCCAGTGTCTTATGGCTGTGGGTGTGCCATAATCTGATTGCGGCAGTCGTAGAGCTTCGTTGTAGGCAATTTTGCCGCTCCCCCCTACGAATTGGAGTGAAAATAACACACTTGTGTACAGAAATTAGATTAAAAGCTTTACTGGCAAATGTTAGCATTAACCTGTGTCACGAGTGAGAGGCAATGTGTGCTGTTAGCGGTTAGTCTCGTGAAGCAATTCTACTTAACTGTGAATTAAAACTTGTGCTTTCAGGTTTCTAATCAATAAAACCCTTATTAATATGATATTTAAAGCCCGGTTATGTGATGAAACAACAGTTTTGACTCATGCTTACCTTGTTATTTCATCTTGCGTGCGTCTCCGCCGTTCCACATGTCTGAGGCGGCTGATATGAGTGGAGCTTGAATTTTACATGTCGGTTGGCGAGTGTTCGCGAGGGTCGAGCACTGCACCTGCACCGGGTGCGAGGCCGGTCGGCGCGTGTTGTTGTTGTGTGAAGGTGGTGGGCCGCGAGTCTCCGGCGGTCGGAGCGTTAGCAGACGGGCGCTCGGGATGGCGGCGCGGCGCGACTGCGCGCGCTAGGTTCGCCCGCCTGCCCGCTCGATACACTGGCCATGAAATTTTCAACCGAACACTGTCAACCGGTGGCGGCACGCAGGTGCGCCGCGGCATGCAGCGCCCAAACCGGCGGTTGCTGCGGTGGCCGTCGCCAACCAATGCCAACATTGTCCGCACTTGTGGTTCGATGCTTCCATGAGACTTACCGTAGAGACTAGAGACTTACTGTACCTGTTCTGTTAACGCGTTAGTCGCTGCTTATAATTATACACTACATTGACTAAGATACACTTAAGATAGATCTAAAATTACTAACGCGTATCAATACGGCTTATCTTGTCGTATACCAACCGTACAGGCGGATAAATTGCATGCTGGAAAAATCTTCGTCAGGTTGTTAAATATTGTCGATCGGGACATGCTGATAGAGACTAAAGTCAAAGAATTAAGTCAAGACCTACCAGACACCATTCGGATGCTACAATCGAAAAACCTTTGCATTCGTGGTTCTCAACTTTTAAGCGATATGGATACGAGGATTATAGGATAAAAATAAAGAAAAGAGCACAGTGTAGAAAATGGTAGCAGTCGGTACAATGCAAAGTGATTCAAGAAACAAAGTGCCATCATATTTATTTAATCACTAGCGGCAGCAGCTTCGCCCCTGCTGCATATTTCCGACTTAACAAGTGGTTTTTTTCTGTTTTAGAAACCTTGTTTTGGCAGTAACAAATACAACAAAAAAAGAATAACCTATCCAATTTGTTACACTCATTCGAAATTAATGCGCTATATGTAGATAGATTGTAAGTAAGTAGTCATCAGCAATCAGCAGGCTGTTGAGTTTAGGTATCCTATTTCCGTGAGTGTCAGAGCTCATATAGAGCAGCTCCGGAAAACGTTTCTATTCCAAACAAAATGAATGTAGAGTGAGCCTCCTGCAGAGATTTTCCCATTGCGATACAATAGGGTTTTCTTAAAAAGGGCATCTTGAAACTTCTTCAAGACCGCACTCACAAAAAGGAGAGCCAACCAAGAGCATTTTCTTTTAGTTGACAAATATGAATAATACAATTATGATGGTATATCTAACCTAGGCATAACAATAGATACAAATTTGCAATGGAGTCCCCACTTAGCTGTACAGGCAGGTAAACTAAGTTCGGCAGCTTACGCCGTTAGGAAAATTAGACAACTAACTAATGTTGAGACGGCTCGCTTAGTTTATTATAGTTATTTAAATAGAGTTATGTCTTATGGTATTCCGGTTTGGGGTAAGGCAGCTGACATACAAACTATATTTGTGTTACAAAAAAGGGCCATTCGTTCTATTTACAATTTAAATTCCCGTGACTCCTTAAGAGAACTTTTTAAAGAAACACCGCACCGGTCTAAACAAACAACTTTCGTTCCTCTACGTTTATCACCCTACGCACACGCACGTTCTTGCACGTACGTCGAGTTCGGGTGCTTTTGATTTAGCCCTTATTCAGTACATCGCGAACCAGGGCCTCTATTCAACACGGTAAAAATCATATCATGTATGATCAGTTATCGTATTGTCAACGTTTTCATAGCTCTTATGTTCTTTACAGGAGTGGCGGCCGACTGAGAAACGATTCCGTAACAGGTCAAATACGATATTGTTTTTACCTTGTTGAATATTTAGAGGCCCTTGTCAAAGTCAAAGTCAAAGTCAAAGTTCTTTATTCTTCAATTTAGGCATAATATAATGCACCTATGAATGTCAAAAAGCATTACCACCGGTTCGAAAAATAAAACCTTTGCCCCGAGAAGAACCGGCGTAAGATTTTTTTCAGGAAAAAGGTTTACATCATTACATAATAATTATAAATAGTTTACAATATTACAGTATTTTTGCACAGTAGGTGCACCTTTTTTAAGCGTAGGTAAATTTATGCGTAGATTACTCATGTAGGACGGACGACTCACTGCCAAACATCCCTATCCATGATATAATCGTTTACTTTATAATATGCTCGGGAAATTAGTTTTTGTTTTACGACAGATTTAAATTTAGAGTCAGTAAGTTCAGTAATACTTTCACTGTATATACCTACTATATACCTACCCTAAATATGTTAATACTTATACTGTTATCACATGTCGTTAACTTGTGTCAAACCACTCCAATTTCTTGCTAAAGTGACGTTTTTACTATAAATCTTCTCTAAAGAGCGAAATAGGCGAAAAAAGTGTAAGGCGTGAGTGATGACGGGGACAAATTATCGCTATCAAACGCCATTGAAATGCTTTCACGGTCTGTGTCGTGTAATGGGTACAAATAGACCGGCAGCCAACACCAAGCCATTTCTCACCGCTCAGGAAAACGTTTAGTACAGGCGCGGTTACCACATGGTGGTAGTTTTAGTCTTGATGTGGTAAAGCATCAGAATTTAGGCCGTTCCAATATATGGGGAAGTATAATTTCATCTCTCCTGTTTAAACAGTAACAAAAAAAAAGATGTTTATTCACTAAGTGCACGGGCAAAATCTACCAGCGCTTCGCAAGAGATCACTGCTGAGAAGAAGCGCCGCAAGAAACTCAAGAGTCAGTCGTTTTTTAAATATTGCTTAGCTATCAGTCGCAAGGCGTTCGTACAAGCCGATTATTTACGGCTTTACCAAAAATTCCTATGCATAGAGTAGGTATACAAACAAAACGTAAAACCGACACACGCCATACACCTTTTTTTGCTCCGGCTTGTCTATTTATTTACGTGACGCTTCGCCACTGTTAGCTATGATATTATACAATTACAAAAAATTATCTAGCATTATATAAAACCATGAATTTAACATAAAATAAGAAATAAATATGTGTATATTCATTCGTAGATGAGCAGGTAAATGTGTCAAAACTCAGAATTTTCAAAAGAACTAATAAGTGGTAATAACAAAAGAATAAAAAATATACAAATTAAGCTGCGACCCCACTGCAGCAGCGGTGTGGAGTGCATGCGATAAAAACGGAACGGATACGATGCGTCACTGCGATTCCATACCGTCACCGTTTTTTAAGCATTGCTGTGGGCGTACCACATTAAGTTTCGATACATTCTCCTACAGAAACCGTGTCAGCCACACAAACCCTCAGCCATTTTTGACTCGGTACTTGACCATGGAAGTAGGTTTTTGCGACCCATCTTAGGTCCAAAGTCAATCTGACATTCTACGACAATAAGGTTGACTTTCCTAAAAGTTACAAATGACATCTCTAATGACATTGACGACTTCAAGCATATTTTTTTTGAAATGGGTCCCAAATTAACGTTCGTGACCTTAATAACCTTATACACTATCACTAAATAAATCCGACTTTTTTTTTATAACGTCATTATCACATTCCGGATTGCATAATAATTAATATACTTACCTATAGTTAAATTGTATCAATAACATAAAACATTATGTTAACTTTCTTCATAGTCGAAATGAAAAGTAGTGTGTTTAGCGCGGGTGGGCCCTAGAATATACATTATACTTAAGTTCTGGCCTAAATATCCGGGATGTAAATGATCATTTTCATCCCTTCATATCATATTTTTTCCGAAAAAGCAACAATCTTTTGATCGTCGTTGATTGATAGACCGATACATACATAGATAAAACGTTTATTTGCCATTACATTTTACAAATCACCCGCCACAATACAATTCAACTCTACAATTAGGTTGGCAATTCTACTGGGTAAAACAATATTGCTTTTGACATGTCATGGTATTGACAACATTATGATAGCTTGAAAAGAAACTGGTAGAAGTAAAACTGGTAGACGACTTTCTTGGCCGACCGTACATACAAATTTTACTAAAAGTGCGATGATTTTTTTTCTTTTTTTATTCCTACTAAATATATCGAAGTCTTAAACGCGTTCAGGTCTTTCCTTTAAAATATTTGAAGGTTAACAAAATATCGAATTCGATAATCCGAATGAGGCGGTGTTTAGGAACCACGAATTGCAAAAAGCGTTCTTTAACTAAGGGCCTACTTCTTCTTTCGTAAACAGATGATCCGAGTGCCTATTTTTAGCGACCTCTATCCAAATACTCAATAATCTTATTTTGTCGGCGTGAATAATATTGTATATTCATGCCAAAAAAAGCTTTCTAGAACAAAGAGTCTCTGTGCTAAGCTGCGGACGGACGGACGACCATGGCGAAACTATAAGGGTTCACTAAAAAAAAATTGATTTATTTCGTGATGGCTGTATAAAGTACTTCCAAGTATCGAGTCATAAATGGCTGAGTGCTTGACCAAGATTTGGTTTACCCGACTACCCGAAGATTAATAACGTGTTAATAACCATACATGCGTTAGGCTCACATTTGGGTTAGGAACAAAATAAGTATATGGAAAGTATTTAGTTGCCAAGTGAATGTTTTCCGAAATGAAATTAAGTGATAAAGTGTTTGGAAGTAATAATTAGTGACAATAAATCTTCCATAACCCAAATTAGTCATTTTTGAAAATTTGTAATTGATGTAGAAATTAATCAACGTCTTTGTAACAAGTGGAACAAAAAGCTAATATGGAAAACCAGACTACTTCAAATTGTGTTAAGGACTGATATGTTGGGATTTAAAATTG
Organism: Acleris sparsana; assembly: GCA_923062465.1. NCBI lineage: Eukaryota > Metazoa > Arthropoda > Insecta > Lepidoptera > Tortricidae > Acleris > Acleris sparsana. The sequence continues at coordinate 7,370,590 of OV281286.1, forward strand.
AATTGATACCTATGTCATGATTGTGTAATAATCAGTATCAAAATCTTTTTCCATACCAGTTATTACTGTACAAGAGGAAATACGGCTTCTAACGACATCTGGCGTAGCTGTTAACAGCGGAGATGTCGATGAACGCACTGAAATAATGGTTGATCGAGCTAACTTTGCACGATGGTTTTTGCCGATTTCATAGATGGCGCTGTTAAACATATTAAGACTCCTATAGATTTTCTTCCATACATAATGGACTATTATTGGATATAGGGTTATCGGTGCTAATCGTGTCACGTGGGGTTCTATTCTAATGGGTATAACCATATTGCATTTGACATGGTATCCTATTGTTTTTAACTTCGCCTCCATCACTGTCAAGTTAATAAAATCTATTATGCCGTAATACCAAAGAAGGCGCTAACTGCAATGTAGTATTCAAAGCATTATATATTCTTTTGATAACCACCTGTGATAACCACATTTTACAGTGTGTTACCGGCATGAGGGCTTTCCTTGATATGATATAGAGTAACAATGGGCAACTCCTTAAAGCACCGACTTGTTTATGGAATTAAAGCAAAAAAATATATTTCACACTTGTTTTCTTACAGAAAATAAATTGTAAGCAATGTAGTCGTACCCTGTGCATTAAAGTAATTTAGTAATAGGTATAACGTGACCAAACTAAGACTTGTTAAAAGTGACCATAGCAGCCCCATTTGACGTTTGACCAAAATCGAGGATCGAATCACTTAGTTCTGTCCTTTTCTCTCGGTTTGGTTCCGAATGGAGAGAGACTGTGACGGAGCCCTTCACTTCTTCGGTCAACCGTGAGCGTGCGTTACGTTTCACTGCTCCTGTGCTTTGACATATGGACTATGGCTCGGATCATTCGATACGTTTAGGCATGTGAAATTATTTATTTCATGAAGTATCTTTAGAATTATCTTTTGGATTTGTTTTGATTTCTAAAGTGTTAAAACAGTGAACGAGCGTTACCATCAAATCTGACAAATTCAAGGAGTATTAATAACTCTCCATGTTTTGCCCTTGTACCAATGTATGCCCTGTACTAAGTAATAACGATACTTACACATAGCTCCAATACGTTTATGGTAATTCAAATCAACGAAGTGAAATTGCAGCGTTACGTTAGTTAACTTCGACTTAATTATACCTGCAAATAATTACTTACACAACATATTATCGTTAGTTAAAGCAGAAGCCCTCATGCCAGTAACATACCTACTGTATATGTATGCAGTTAGCCGCCTTCTTTGGTAGGACAGGGCCTCTATTCTAGACGTTAAAAACCGGGCAAGAGCATGTCGAACATGCTCAGTGTAGGGTTCCGAAGCCGTTAAGTACTACAAACATAAAAACAACAAGTAACAACGAATTTTCTGTTTAAAGTCATTTGGTGCCGTTTTAGATGATTTTAGTAGGTAGGTTGGTAGGTAGAAATTCATTATATGCGCTTTCATTAAAGATATTTTTCAGATTTTTAGTATTTGTATTTTGTAGTTTTGGCTGTGGTGGGCGCAATTGACTCTAGCAAAAATTACCGCTTTAAAGCTTAATAAGTCATAAATCGAAATCGAACCGAATCTAATCGCCCTTAAGCGAAAAATTGTTTCCACCAACGACACTCCACACTCAGACGGGACAGACGAGAAATAAAATCATCCCCACGTTACGTGCATGGGAGTCAGTAAAAATGTTTTTATTATATTTTATTTTACCGCTTTGTTAGCGTGACCAATATTTGTATTCTTGCCATATTACAGCTACTGCTAGCTGGCTGACTAAGAGTCTCTGAGCTAAGCTGCAGACGGACGGACGGACGGACATGGCGAAACTATAAGGCTTCCTAGTTTGACTACGGAACCCTAAAAACGATATCGTATTTGACCTGTTATGGAATTGATGTTAACTCTGCCGCCGTTACCGGCAACTAAACAGGAGCTATCAAAATGTTGACAATACGATAACAGGTCAAAAACTATTTTTACCACCTAGAATACGGGCCGCACATTTTCGATAACGACCACTTGAGAAGGACTAGACGATTTAACGCTTTTTTTAAATTTGTTGTAATCCGAATCATGTTTTCTATAAATGTAAAGCACTAACAAGTAATCAAAAATGTGACCTGTCCAAATTGGCTCCTTGATGAGCGATCAGAGCTTAGCGATTTTCCATCTTTTCGCGAATCTGGTAAAGAGGGATACTTTTAATAATAGAACATAAGATGATATTTGAATTTTATTACACAAATGTAAACAATTGCTGACACTGGTGAAAAACTACATAATACATAGACAGGTTACATTATTTACAAATAAACATTTATAAATAGCTACACATATCGTAACGCCTGTCTATCCGTGGTTACTCTTAATGGCGGCTGCTCATGATCAGTGTTGGCTGAACTGTTTAAACTATAATTAAAACTCAGCATGTATCGAATAAAAACTGACAGTTTTCAACCTACACACGTTTAGTTTTAACTGAGAGATTAAACAGTTCAGTGAAAACTTATCGTGGGTGACCACCCACGTGGACGGACCCGTCCACGCCGGAACGTCACAGCGCGGCACTATTCGGACAGGTGGAGGAATCCTAACGAAACCGGAAGGGCAGCTCAATACTGATCATTATTGTTCAGGTAACATGCAGTTCATTATTATACAAATATACATTAGGTACTATAAATTAACATTACACTGAAGATGCTTTAATGGATGGATATTATATTATTACAAGTAGAGAATAAATATAGAGTTTTTTACTCACCGTATTTATCAATGAAAGTGTTTGAGTAGATCGGGACATTCTAGGCACATTGTGTTCCTTATGGATTAGGTTCTACTTATCAACGAATCAGTAAAATTGTCATGTAGGTACAAACATTTAAAAACGAATGAGTAGGACAACGTCAGTCAATTTTATCTGCGAACACCGCAACTAACTCTCCAAGAGTATATATGATAATTAAGAGAAATAGTTACATGGACAAGGTCACAAGGCAGACATATTAAAATGTCCGTTTAAAATAATAAAGGAGTTTTATTGAAGTTTTAATACATATCTTATTCCAGCTTTAGGGCTATGCCACACGGGCAGTAAAATATCTGCGGCGGAAGTCTAGTTTTAAAGTTCAAAATGGCTTCAAAGCTGAACCCATAGAATAAACATAAAAAAAGTTCGTATTACACAGCCGGTGGATTATAGCCGCGAATAACCGTCCGTGTGGCCACGGCCTTGATACTGCGTAGATGTTTAATATTTTTTACCACAGAACATACTACTGATAAATATTATATGTATACATAATATGTAAAAGTTTACTGATTAATACCTTAAAAACATCAATTTAACCTCATTAAACATTCATTCTATTTTTCTACAATTTAGTTACTTCCATCTAGTTATTTGTCTATATTCGCTATATCACGCTAAATTAACATTATACATGTTTATTTTCTGAAATTCGGCTTACGAACGTTTCCAAAATGTTAAAGCTTGTCAAAATGCTTTATATATAAGAGTAGACAGCACCTTGTAATTAGACATAATAGTTTGCCTTTGGCTCAGTATCATTATCATTACACCCCGACAATAATATCATATGTAAGATTCTTATTTACAAAATAAATCACTATATACACATAATCATACGTTTTTACATACATAAGTTATTCACAACATATATTTTACTACAGCTAGAGGTGGCAAAGGATTTATCTTTATGTTAAATGTACAACTACACTAACGCACACGTTTATAGTTTAAGGACACCGAGAAATGCACGGAACGAGTACACTATGAACACAAGTATTTTAGTTAGCGCGCGCTCCAGCTGGAAACGAACTTAGTCTTGTCACACGAGAAAGTTCACTGCTGACGAGCGAAAGGTCAGTAAATGTTTAAATGTTTAAAAAGGACTCCTTGGCCTCGGTTACACCGAGATCCAAAGTGTAAACCCGAGGGTTTAGAAAGTTAATAGTCAGGTTCGCTTCCCGCGGGCCTTGCCGTTGAGGAGCGGCTCGGGCCCCGGAGGCGCCTTGCGCGGGCGCAGGATGAAGTTCAGGTTGTACGCCGTATTCACTGCGTAGTACACATTTGCATTTGCCGGAAGTAGCATCTCTGTAAACAATAATTATCACTTTAATAAGTGGCATCCAACAAACCAAAATAATAAGTAGTTTTATAGTTGAATTAGTTGGGTGAAATTTGTTATTTTTAGGTAACAATTCCTGAAACATAAACCTTTACAGTTTGATATCACTACTGCTTTTCAGTACTTTAGGGTTACGAGCTTGCGAAAGTAAGGCAAGTAATTAGAATGGCAAAGCGGAGTTGAAATAAAGGAAAATACCTCTGTCAGGCAAGACCTGCGCCAGCGTGTACCCGTCGGGATCGCCGTCGAGGTTGAGCTTGAGCATAGCGTTGCGGATGACCTGCGGCGTGCGCTCGTTGTTGGACAGCATGATGGACTTGTAGAGCACCACGCCCTCCGTCTCCACGCAGTCGGACTCGTACGTGACGCGGATGATGTAGAAGTCGGGCCCGGCGCGCGGCGCGTGCGCGGGGCTGGCGCCCGCCTTGCCGTTGGGCTTGGGCCCACTGGTCGCGCTCGACAGCGACGCGTCCAGCGACGGCAGCGACGACGACGACGAGCCGTGCGACAGCCGCGTTGGCGACGCGCGCCGCTCTAGGCTGTCCCGCTTCCACGCTGCCGCTGCCGGCCCATCTGTCTCGCAGTAAAACTGCGAACTGTTGCTCGAGCTCGTGCTCGCGATCGAGTCGTTCTTTCGGTGCCCGTGCCCATTGTTATCACTATTTTTTTTCGGATGCCGGTCTTTTGGCGGATTAGTCTTCGGTTCTATCTGACACGAAAGCGTGTAGGCTTCTCGGTCTTCCAATACTATGACCGAGTCGAACCATCGATCGAACAACGGGTCGGTGACTAGATGATACGCGTTAGCCGCTCCCTGTAGTAATTTTATCTGAGCTAGTACCTCGAACTCCTTTCGACGTTTATCGAAATTTATCAAACCGTCAGCTACCGTATCCGGAATCGCAGTGTCTATCATAGTAAGGTCAGTCAAAAAAGTGCCGAGGTATGGTATAGTCCCGTGGCTGACCCCGGGCGAACCTCGCTCGTGCAGTAACTTCTGCAACTGACGGTCGTTCTCCCCGACGGTATCGGCGAACTTGGCTGTTCCTTCTCTCATTAAGAGTTCTCTTTGAGCCCAACGGTTATTGTCTTCGCTAAATATCCGCGCGAGTTCGTCAAATAACTCCGCTTTTTCCTTCGGTAAAAGAGCCCACGCCTTCCTCAACCTGTACACGTTGTTACTTTGCAAGCCGGAGATAATAGCTTTTAATGACGAGAAATTTTTCAACACTCTCAACTCGCGGGCTATATCTAACCACGAGGCAAGAATTTCGGCACGCTCCAGCGGTCTGAGGTTGGGCTCGACGAGCACCGTGGAGATGACGCGGAAGGAGACAGCGTTGAACTGGTTGACGGTGGCGAGCACGGTGACGGCGTCGTGCGAGCGGTCCTTGTCGCGGCGCGACCACACGGCGCCGAGGCACTGGTGCGGCACGAGCTTCTTGAACAGCTCCATGTCCATGCGCGTGAGCTGCTCGGCGAAGTGCCGGTGCGGCACGTGCGGCAGCCGGTACGCGCTCGTGTGGTGCGCCGGCAGCCGCATGCCCGGCGCCAGGCACACGCCCGCGCCCGGCCCGCCGCCGCATAGCCCGTTCCGCTCTGCTCTGAATATCGCTAACTTCTGTAACACCTGAAATAGGACCATAACACCCCATTACAATATCTGTCATTTACTTAGAGAGGGCATCCCAGAACGAATTAATTTTGAATGCGTTAGTATTTTGTAATTACGAGTATATCTATAGGTAGTGTAATTCAATACAGTGCTACGTAATTAAGGATTGGCTATCATGTTCTAGAAACATAAATTAAAGCAATTTTAAGCCAAACGAGGCCAAGGTGTATTGCAAGGTAGCAGTATTTGTCAGTATCATTAAAACATTAATAACTCCTACACTACTTTACCTATACATAACACAAAAAAGTTAAAACTAGTTGGAACCTATAAATAAGGCGCTTTGTTATGCCGTAATGTTTACGTCAAGTTCTGGGACATTCTGTATAATAAATATAATCATATATACTTCTTAGTAAATGGTTTTGAGTTAAGGTAAATAGGTATATATGGTTACCGTATATAGTTTCGGTTGCACTAGTTTCATTATTTAAGCTAAGTTTCAACTATATCAAACGGCAGATATTGGCGATTCTTATCCAATTAAATTGTGACTGTTTTTAGGTACCCTAAACAAGCCCTAAACCAATGAAAATAATATTACTTAAGTCATTTACCTTCGAGTGTAGCTCAGACCCCGGAAGATGGAGCTGGGTGAAGGCGAGCAGCTGTTGCAGAGCGGGGTGATGGGGGGGTTGCCGAAAATCCTCCGGATAGGTGTCCAGCCACACGTGGAGACATGCCACCAGAGTTCTGAAATATTATCACTATATTTGAAATGATATTCATTGCGCAGGGCCAGGGCCTCTGTATAGTGTCAAAGAAAACCGGGTGCCCCTTAAAATATCGACAAACTATTTATCGAATTTAATTTCACTGAAAATGATTCATAGAATATTCAGTCCTAATATTTTCACTTGCAATAATTAATAAATTACCATAATTAGGCTTCATCGACTATTACTTACATAATATTAGAAGAACAGTACAAGGATCGTTTAAATATACATTTCATAAACTATTCAAGAGACAGAACAACTAAATATCGCTGTTTATTTCTTCGTTTATGTCATACTCGACTACATAATTATTAACAAAAAATATTTTACTACACAGTTAGAGTAATAACATAGGCAGGCTAGATTAAAGCTGCGGGCACAATAAAAATAAATCGCAGCCAGAAAAGTAGGTTAGGTTAGGTTAGAACTGCGATCCCAATAAAAATAAATCGCTCCCAGAGAAATTGGTTAGGTTAGGTTACAATTGTAATCCCAATAACAATAAATCGCTCTCAGAAAAGTAGGTTAGAACTGCAACCCCAACAAAATGACTTGTTAGATACATTTCATGAAATAATTATTTCTGTCTGTGAAGCGATATTTCTTTTTGCATATTTTCCTTTTCTTAATTTTACCCAATTTTGTCTTTGCCCGGTCGATTTTATTACCGTAGGATTTGTTCACGTTCGACTTAGGTATTTCGCAGTCGCATTTTTTCCCGATCGATTTCTATGCCAGTCACACTTTTTCCCAATAATAATTACATTTACCTAATGTAGATAATATGTTTAGGTAATGTTAGCTTTACAGCACGCCCAGAAGGCCAAATAACCCAGAAATAGGAGTTCCGCGACAGCGTCGGTCTGTCGACTCCGACACTTTTCATTTTTGGAGTGGGTAACATTACAGTGAATATTAATACTAGGAAAAGAAGCGACTAGATAAAACTCGCAAGGGTAAGAACACGGATGTGAAAATAAACCGCCGAGAAAAAGGCGACTGGTAATATCACGTTCGCCAAAAATGCGAAAAGAAAATTATCTTCAAAGAAAAAACGCGTTGAGAATGCCATATAACAAATCCGGTAGGGTTAAAATTAATAACGTCCCACGTCAAGGAAAATATGGCCTTTACCGCCTAGAATAGAGGCCCAGTTCAATTGTCAAAATTACAATATGTAACACTTGAAATATTGTAATGTGTCATACTTTCGGTGTTGCTGCGAGGTATCGACTGCTGAGGGAAGCACCTCTTCAGCCGCCAGTGCTTCATACCGTCGCAGCAAGAGATCCAATACGCGATTGCATTCCGCAAACGAACTGGAAACAAGCAATTCATACCAATGAGAAAATACGCTCAAAATACACTCAACAAAAATGGGAGTGGGAGCCAACCAAGGAAGATCTATTTTAGTTGCCAAAATAAATTATTATGATCTCAAGTTAGACAAACTTATACTTTCGCCATGCCCGTCCGTCCACCCATCTACAATTTAGCTCAAAGACTTTTAGTTCTAGAAAGCTGTTATTTTTCATGAATATACATATTAGTCACGCCGATAAAGTGGTACACGTAACGTGGGGTGGTTACGTTTCCTAGTCTACCCCATGGTGTGGTGTGTCCTTGGATAGGCCTTTCAAAGATATTGTTTGTGGAAACTATTTGTCTATTAAGCGATCTGTTTGTTTGTTTGGTTTATTTCGAATTTGTATGTTTTCTAAGTACTAATATTTGTTAGTCAAGTATCCCCCCCCCCCCCCCCCCGTCGTCAAAACTACAAATAATACAAATCTTAAATGAAAGCACATACCTACCTATAACGAATTTAAAAGGAAAACTTTCACGACTAAGTAGACTTGATTAGTTCCTGAGATGCATGTCACTAAAGTGTTTATATCTACTAAAATAATAAAAAGGATAACTTTAAATAGAGAATTACTTGTTGTTTGTGTAGTAGCGGCTTCGGTACCCTACACCTACACTGAGCTTGGCCAGACATTCTCTTGGCCGGTTTTTTCCTCAAAATCTCCAGTTAAAATACTAACCGATAAGTAGCCAAGAACACGTTGACGTAGGTAGATTCGAGTTCTCCGTCGTCGGTGGCGAGCGCCTCCACCAGGCGCTCCACGGTGCCGGCCTTCACGAAGCGCACGCGCACCGTCTCCCACTCCAGGTGCGAGATCTCGTCGTCCGACTCCTGCAAATATAACACCCAAACATGTAAAGACGCTAACAAAATGTAGATCCACAGCGCCGAAGCGGCATTCGTGTTATATATTCATGAGCTTGAAAATTGTATGCGCCAAATTTCCACCGAAAGGTAATGTCGAATATCTCAAGTTTATACGCAATCTCAGGGTTCTTTACGACGGAACATTTTCAGTGGGATTACGCAATCGTTATTGAATCAAATCTAAATAATAGCAATACATTATACAAACAGAAGCACCTAGATTTACCTAAGTTGCGAAATATTCGCCTGTGTCATTTTTGTTGGTTCTATTTGTGCATCGTCTAGTGAGTTCCTACTTAGCAACGAGTCTGCTAACGAATGAGCGATATTAAATTACAATGACGGTCATAAATGGCAGTAAGTTTACTGCATAGTTCCAGCGATTTTAATACCTGCCTGGCTCAATCTGTCCTTCACGTGTTCATAAACAACACTTTATGTGTAGGTACTTAATTCAGAGCGGCAAACAAACAACGTAGATACCAAAACAATTATCTTGTTTGGAACAGCATTGTTTATTAGTCCGCCGTGGATAACTGATCTAACCTACAGCGGCACACATGCCGTCACCACTTCCTCGGTGTGTAGGTATAGGTACCTACCGGCATGCGACCGCACTGTGTCGTCAATGCTGTCATCCGGGAAGTAAATTAAATCGCTATTGTGATGAACTTTATTGCCACTAATGGTAAGATAACAAATGATAACGAAAAAACTAAATACAAAGTTGAAGGTAGGTACAGTATTCATGTAAAAACTTCATTCATAAACCATGTGCCAGTTGTATTTTGTATGTGCCACACAATGCTCGGTAAGTATTGAATAGAATCTAAATCGTTTATAACAAATGAAGATTCAAATTGTTTTGTTTTGCTTCACGTACGTGAACCTACTTACCTAATTAGAAATCCAAGTCTGTTCCCTTCATTAACTTGTTAATTCTATTGACATTCTATTGTTTACTGGATCACGCGAGGTTATACTCGTATGTAGGTAGGTAAATTAAGCGTTTAAACATAATGGACGTTTCTTTAAAAGTTTGTATGTACCGAGTTAAAAGGACTAAAATTAAGGAACGTTAAATTTTCCGCTGAGTTACGAGAATAAGCTGTACATTTATACACTACATTTCAACGCCAATTAGCAGTAAGTATCTCAAATTCAATAAATGAAGTAGTTTCAATCCTCACCCGTTAGTAATATGCTTGGAAGATGGGTTGGAAAATGATAGCGATTTGATTCCTTATAGCAAACGGATGAAGGGCTCAATAGGCAAAGTTCGAAACTGTTCTTTTTTGAATTTCCAGTGACGTACTTTTTGATTTATTGCCAAAAAATGTACAGAACAATACCGTCGCCGTCGCGTTAAGGCGGGGGCCTTAACTCTGAGGAATATGGACAAAAAAATGGAAAATTTCTGATTTAAAGATAATTAATTATATTTTAAGCGAAAAATAAAATGAAGTTGTCAAATTTTACAGTTTTGGAAAATATTTAAAACTTTAAAAATCTGTATTAAAATTTAGGCTAAAAGTTCATAACAAAATAAGTGTTTTCTTTTCCTTTTTTCAACCATATTATCTTAAATACGGAAGTGCGCGAGTCCGATTCGCACTTGACTAGCTTTTTTTAGTCTGTTAGAACTAAGATTCTTGACGCTAACAACGGATTTAAAAATATATATTCAATAACAAAGACTGAGTGGCAAAAGAGGAAGGTATGTGTATGTACGCTATATTACGACTGATTCATTCATTAGTTGCCGGCCATGACTAAATCCGTGCTGTTATTAACAGATCCAGAGCCAAGAACTTTGTACCGGACCCGATTTGGATGCAAATCAGCAAACTTGGAATTAATATACTTACTTTCCCAGGGAAACAACCCATCCCTATATAGTCTTAATAGGTAAGTAATATACTTAATTGTGGCAAAGACGCTCTTAAGTGCAGCTGCACTGCTTTCCAGTAACAAATAATGACATTGGCTTGCGTATGATCTTAACTTAATTCAGATCGAGTGCTTAGTCATTCACCAGGTACCTACCTAAGTACATTTACTCTGCAACTCTTAAAGTACTCATTGGCTGTTTATTCTATATGTGATCTTCAAGTCATATTGTTTATAAATCAACTTCTATATCATGGGTTTTTAAACGCTTTATCTTCGCTTAAACGAATCGTCGTTCTTAACAGCGCTGTGAGGCCTGTGAGCTGTGAACTTATGTTTGTGACAAATTCAAAACTGGGGTTTAGGTCATAGATAGAGAGACGACAATTAACTGAAACATTCGTTAAATCATAGCCTCTTTCATGATGCTACTATTTATTCTTGCCATTTAAAATGATGATACATATAAATACTTAAGAGGTCAGTCTCTCGAAATTAAGGTACGGATCTAAATAATAAAATATCGGAGTGTGTGACTCATATTGCAATTTTGACTCCAAACCGCACCTCTATTCCGATAAGTATTGTCTTTTTTCGATGTATATCATATCATAGTAGTCCGATTTTCCTACAAAAGGTTTACCAAAATTCTCTGAATGAACTTGTAAAAATACATCTAGCGAGATGTAGAAGCCATAATGAAAAAATCAATGTCATAAGTCATAACTCATATCGATATGGTTTACGACGAAGTGGAATACTGCTTCAGACTGCATATTTTGGGTTTCTAACGGTACTTACGCTGGACGCGCTGCGCGTGGGCCTGTGGTAGCGGACCTTCTTGAGGTAGACGGTGTAGATGGCGCCGTCGACGCGCTCCTCGCCCCACAGCCGCCATGTCGGCTGCTGGAACACACCACAGCAGGTCAACACAAGTGATCAACCCACATCGAACACTGACAACGGGTGTAATGTACAAAAACACAATGTTACGTTCGTAATGACTGCGACCATTTAAGCCCAGTTTACTAATAAATTACTAATATCATAGACAATTAACAGATAACAAGAACACTTTCAAATATACCCGCGTTACGTGTGCTTACATAATCATCGTCAATGTAATCAGCGAACAGCACGGGCTCGGCCTTACTGACGCCGCATATCTTCCACATGGCCCATGCTCGCGACGTCACGCGCGACGTCACGGCGGCGCAGCTGAGCGCTCAGCGCATCACGCTCACTTTCTCCCGCGCACGCCGCACCGCGCGCAATTAATCATATGCTGATCAAATGATTCTGCAACTGGATCGATCGGCGGCGAGCTGAATGCGGGGAAGAGAGCATGCAAGCGGCGCGCGGACGTGCGTGACGCGGGTGAAATCGCCGCTGGGGCGCGGGCAGCGGCACACTTGCCAGCCGCATCCGGCTCTACTCCACTCCTCACTTCAATTAACCGATTTATAGGCAGTCGCCTTTACCAATCTCCGTAATTACCGCCCTTCTCACGATCACACATGACTTGAACACAAGCCTGACAACTCTCCCTCAGTAAACTACTGGTTACTGGTACGAAGTATTTAATACCCAGCACGGTCTATTAATGTCGGTAATAATCATCACATTTTCACTTCAAATGGTATGAAATGTTGGATTTGCATATTATATGACTATCACATAACAGAGTTGAGGCGGCGTGGCGGTGCACTATGAAGAACTTTCACGCGTTCGGTATGTACTACGTATGTTAAGTAGCGTGCCCTAGTGGAATGTTAAATTATGTAACGCAAGTTATTAACTTTTCGCAATAATAATTATAAAAGCAGTTGGAAAGTTTTGATCCGGATGCCGCAAAAGCGTAGAGACGCTGATACGGCGGCGCGGGCGCAGAGCAACTGCTCTCACGCGGAGAGATCGCGTGAAAAACTTCAATAGAGCATGTCAATACTGCTTGACGTACTGACGACTACGCGGGTGTTAAATGAAGTAACCGGTCGAGTACATACGATACACTGCGCCTCACGTGCCGGCGGATTTACCTGTCTCTAACAGGCTTACACACAAAACGTTTCTCTACACATGTCCTCAGGTAAATCACATTAAATGATGACAAATGACCGTAACGAATTAACTTCAATCTTTAGTTACGTTTATTGAATTAGTGTAGGGGCTAAAATCTGATCGGTCCGTGTATGCGATCATTGGTTTTAACCTCGCACTTCACCTAGATTGTTTACGATCACGATTGTTTACCCACGTAAACGTTTTCTGCACCTGCATAAGACGCATTTATCTGTTCCCAGTTGTATGTATGGGCGAAAGGGCACAAATAAACATTTCGGGTGCATTGACAAATACTTACTTATTCAAATTTTACATTTTTTTAACTTTTATGTCATTACATTACTTAACAACGAAAGACCTCAAATAAGTAGGTATATGAACTGAATAGCGAAGTTTTCATTTGGAATCAAATCAAAATAACTTTCAGCTATTAAGTAGGTACGTCGTCGTCTGCAAAATGTTGATGTAGGTAACTAGGTACTTACTAAAATTATTGAGAAAAACGGTTGATTTGTAATGGCCACTAAGGGCTGATTGTGATCTCACGAAATTTACATTGTAGGCTCAGAGAAAACGAATCAATTCAATTCATTAGTAAAGTCAGCAAAGGGAAGGCTGATTTTGAATAACTTATATAGGTATGATCATGAACAACGCTCACTTTTTTGAATTGAGGAAGATTGAAAGAGTGGATTAATTTAGAATACACGAAACTCTTATCCGTTGTGCAATCGCACGAATAAATGCTTACCATTACCATTATAAAGTTTAATTCCGCATTTAGCTCTTATTTCTTGTCTGAAATTATGTAACGAAAAAATTGTATAGACAGGTTTATTGGGCCCTAGCCAGTTCCAGAAATGTGGTTGTGTGGTTGACTCTGTAACCTTCGCATGCTTTAAATCGTTAAAGTCTTGATAGCAATTACTGATAGCTTATGGAACCCGACCGGCTCATCTTGTTGTTCATATTCTTTGGTACTCAAGTTTTGTCTCAGTATTTAGTACAAACTTTGTTTGCTATCGCATAAATTATAATACAACTACCTAAAGTTATAATTGGATTGCATACATCGGATTATTATGAAAAGTACCAAATTCCGATTCCTTCCGTTATCTTACTTACGAGTATAATCAGTGATCGTACTTTTTCCAGCGTTTTTGGTGCGTTGACGTCAAATGACACACGACAGCGACCTAGGGTTGTCGACGTGTATAATATGATTGACGTTTAAAATTATGTACCTACTAAATATTATGTTGTCATTGAAAATAAAACACTTTTTTTGTACTTAATCAGTTATTATAATTGTGTACCTATAACATTTATTAATGTAACCCAAAATTCCTCAAATTTTTCGGAGGGTATGCTGACGATTAGTTTTCGTAATTTTGATTGCCCTGTCAAACAACAGCAATCAGGTTGTTTATTTTCTGAAAATAACAACTGACTTCTATATTTTATGCACTGCCATTACCTACGCACTATACTGTCTATGCTAATATATAGTTATTATATCAATTCCTAATCATAAATATGAACTATAACCTGAGATAATGATTCATTGCAACCGTGTTACATTTCCTCATATACTCGTAGTAAATTAACCCTTCATTTCATTATGCATATTGGGTTAACATGTTCTGATAATATTTTCTGTAGGTATTTCCGATTTTTTTAATACGCTATTTGATTCTTGGTTCAAACAATTTAATATTGGGCTCTACTGACAACCCTAGCACCGCACCAAAAATGCTGGAAAAAGTACGATCACTGCTTATAATATATGTATGTACTACATAAATTACATAATACATTACCTATAAATAAGAAAGTTTGGATGTTTGGATGTTTGTTACTCAATCACGCTTAAACCGCTGAACGGATTGCGATGAAACTTGGCACATACCTTGGTTAGGTCCTGAAATAGGACAACGGATAGTTTTTAGCCGCAAAATTTATGTTTTAAGTTCCCGAGGGAATAACGATAATCGAAATCTACGCGGACGAGGTTGCGGGCAGAAGATAGTTATTATAAGCATACAATTAAGAATCTACACTGGTTCAAAAATTATTAAGGATTTTGCCTGAATATCAGGAATCGACACTGGGTAAAAATATTAAATTAATTTTGCCTGAGGTATATTAAGAATCTACATTGGTTCAGCATTAACTATTAAATTAATTTTGCCGGTATCGATGTCTACTACTTGTGTTTCAAAGTATAAAAAGCTTAATCGCGTTAACACATGCATATATATAATATAATAAAGTCTAGAACATAATCAGTTTTATGAAACGATGCTACATTTGAAATTGCGAAGGATAAATTGTAAATATCGATTAGGCGTGCAACTCGGTGTGCGGCTAAAAATAGCGGCTGCCAGGACAAGGCTGTTGTCACCCCCCACCCTGCCCCCCCCCCCCCCACTACGTAAATGCACCCGCACCCATAAACCCTCTTCTAAAAATACATTTAACTAGACACAGAGGCTTTTTGCGACTTGTTAGCATGTGACGTCAATAGGTTATTACCTACAGCACACCACACAATATAGCACAGCACACTTTATTGATCTTTTTAACAAGAGAAAATATATTTTTAGCTTGTAAATCATGGAATAATCTAAAATTTAATTTTGTTATCCTGAAGCCCTTTGCGGCCTGACGGTCATCGGTCCTAAGTATTAATACAGCCTAACATGGATTATTGGTCTATATTTTGGAAAATGTAAGATGCCAGATGTATCGACTTAAAAGTTTTCGGTCAGCCTGCAAAGTCAAAGTATGTAATTATAGGTTTTATAGGTTTTTTCTAGGAAAAGCTATAATTTTGACATTTCGGCGTGCAATATCTTATATCTTATGAACTAGAATTTAAACATAGTCTAATAATAATACACCCTTGAAAAAATCAATCGCTTTAGTTTTATTTAAGTTTAAAATGAGCTGATTTTCATTAAACCATCGCATAACTTTATGAAGAGTTAAGTTTATCTTGGCCTGGTAGTTTTTCAAGATCGTTACATTACATTATAAAATGGTGGTATCATCACCAAACAAAACAATATCATCTGGTAGGTCGTTTACAAATAATAGAAATAATAATGGCCTCAAGATGCTACCCTGAGGCACGCCGTGTTCCACGGTCCTCATGGTCGAACCAGAAATGACCGCAGATTTGCTATTTTTTGTTGATTTGTGTTACAACTGTGTACTGTTTTCGGTTACTCAAGAAAGATTTTATAAGTTCGTAAGCGGGACCACGGATGCCATACGAGTATTTATACATTTTATTTAAAAGCGATGCGTGATTAACGCAATCGAAAGCCTTTGTCATGTCCATGAAAATAGCTGTTATTGGTAAACGTGTATTTAAGCTTTCAGAAACAGTGGCCATGACTTTAAATATGGCTAAGTTTGTATACTTATTCTTTCGAAATCCATATTGAGCCTTAGACAAAACAACACAGTTAAAAAAAAAAACTAATATAGATTATTCTTTCAAATACTTTCGAAATTATTGATGTTATCGCTGTTGGGCGGTAGTGTTCACATATTTCTTTGTCACCCTTTTTAAAGATTGGTTTTACAAGGGTTACTTTCAGTTTATCCGGAAACGATCCTGTCGATAACGCTTACATAGTTAATCATAAATGAAACTGCCTTTGCAATTTCGCCAACGCAATACTTTATTACCGCGGTTTATATCTCGTCATATCCGACACCGTTTAAGCTTTTCAGGTTTTTTATAGTCTTAGTGACTTCAATCGGAGACGTAGGCTTCATAAAGATGGTTTGCTCAATCGAATCGATATATATGACTGCCATGAAGCTGAGGCGAGCTGCGATTTTGCTGATATTTTACAAGATCATGGAATGTATTATTGAAAGCGTTTGCAATATGAACTTGGTTATGGAGCGTTTTACCTTATATTTCACCTGCGCTATTGTTTCTCGCGGTTCATTGTACCTGGCTTCCTTTATTATTTTCAACACTCCTTTACTTTCATTTGTTGGTTATTTACAAATTTAAAGCTCTGAAGTCCTTGAGAACCTTTGGAAGTACTGCAGGGTCAAAGTTGGGTAACTTTTATTTTGATATTTATAAACGCCTTACACACAAAACATACTTACGCAAACTCTATTTGTAAAATAATAATATGCACCTAATTGTTCTTCCTGCTGAACGCAACATGGTTATGTCTACTGATAATATCTCAAATTGCAATTTTATCAAGTAGAATTGCGCATACAACCTTGAATTAAGAAGCACCAAACGAAATTTAGCAACTAGTAATTTTTAAACAAACGAGCTTTACGAATACCCTACATTTGGTCTAGTTTTTTGTACTTATACAGGAATACCTACCCACAAACCGACACACGTAACTCGTGACCACCATCCATAGAAGTAGGAAAGCATAGAGGGAGTATAAAAACGACTAATAGAACTCTTCGGTCCTGTTACAAATGCCCTTCGTTAAGAAGAGTTGTCTTTATATGACCGCTTTCGATGAATTTCAAAAGCGTACCACTTTTTAGGTGTGTTCGTGTGTGTCACTCTGCACTAACCATAATTAAAAGGCAAAGGATAAGCCTATTCTCAATAATTTTTGTGATTGTACCAATTGAAAATTGACCTCATTTAGGAAAGTAAACTGAGTAATTAACTTTTTTGTCGTGTAATAAAAATAAAGACAAATTTTACAGTTTTTATTTGAAAATATAACGTTTATCTTTAATAATGATGATAAATAAGCCTTACAAAAGGTAATTAGAAGACAGTTTGTGACCCTTTTTGGATGCGGGATTGCATTGCAACTTCTGAAACCAGGACGAACCATTTCTGTTAGAGCATTTCCAACCATTCCTGTTTGAAGTCGTTTATCAGCCTTCATAATAAATGTATCTGCTGAATTCGTATTCGAACATAGTCGGTGACATTTTGGGTGTACCATTCCAATCACACAGACTGCCCAAACAAATTTCAGCTATACCTCTCTGACTGGCGAGGATTTTGGAAATCTGAAACAATACAATTAATTACTATAAAACATAATAGGCTCTTTTACCGATCGATATATATGTAGGTACGTAAAAAAATCATATTAAATTAAAACAGCGATGTTAAAATATTGAACATGAATAACGTAAGATCCAAATATCTACAATAATAATGTCATGCCTATGTCTAGAAGGCACACAATGCAAAAAACCGAACGTTTAGAATAACAAATTTAAATGTTGTTACTTTCGACATTCAAATACATACAAAAAAATCCTTTAAACATTTAAAACATCGGCCTTTTAACTATTCGGCATCTCTATTTTAACTCATAATGTATTCAGTTTTTGATATATAAATACATACCCATACACATATTTACTCTTGTACCTACTCAATCATAATATCGAAACTTTACTTATCGATATTAATTTCGGAAGCACTATTGTTTACCTCCGAAAGAAAATAAAAAAATGAGTAAAAAATGCACATTTGCTGCACATTGTGCCTTTGTATTCATTACAAGATGTAATACCATGATAATGTTTGAAGTTATACTTGCAAAACGGGCGCATTATGAAGAAAATTAACAGATGTATTGTAAAGCATCACTCACCTGTAAAAGCTTATATTTTGAGCATAATTTTCTTTGTTTCCCATTCGGGATTTGCACCCACGAAACACACAGGCCGTTGCACTTTAACTATATTTTAATATTACAATGTTAACTAGTCCAATTTATATATTTTCTGCGTACTATGTTGAAATTCTAACCGGTGGGCGAACAGATAGCGAACAACAACAGTAATCCGACTAAATTAAGTGACACTTTTTCTTAATTTTTTATCCGGCTAGCCGCTTATTCTATCCATTCGTCATTAATCTAGTAGGGTTCACATGTCCGGCATTGACCAATGAGCAATGGCTACAAAGCTGGGTTGTACACAGAAGAAAAAGGCGGTACGCTTGAAAGTTGGCTACGCGGAATCTAAATTATTAAATAATAAAGTATTTTTCAAATGTATATACAGCGTGTCCCATGAACCGAAGTCAGCACGCCTAGGGCTGATAGAGCAGCTTTTTAACCATTATGTATGTTCAGGGCCTCTATTCCCGACTATTGCGATTGCGAGTGCGTTAGGCAATAGCCAAAGAAACCAATAGGTCAAAGACGATATGTGTTTTACCGTGTTGTATAGAGGCCCAGCTATAGCTGAACCTACATACATAGCGGTTAAATATATAGCTTTTTAGCTATCCTTAGGCGGGTTGAATTCGGTTTCTGGGACACCGGGTATGTATCTATGTATATTTATTTAAATTAAATTACTTTTTTTTCCACTCAGACCGGTCTTGTGCTTTTCGCATCCACCGCCGTTCCTGACGAGGTCGTCACTCGATCTTGTTGGAGGCCTACCTACCGGTCTGAGTGGAAAGCCTTGGGGGAGGCCTATGTCCAGCAGTGGGCGTCTTTCGGCTGACATGATGATGATGATAACTTATTTAATTCCAATGCGTTAGTATATACCTACTCAAGGACGACTCAACAAAGCTGCAATAATAAAACACAAATACTGCCTAATATCTTTATAAGTAAGTACTTACATTACACACCACACCCATTGTCACTATTCAAAAACTGCACTAATTTTTAAAGTTTTCAAGACACTCCTCATGATCATGATTCATGATGCAATTGATCCTCTCTGAACAATCCGAACCTATATACAACTGCACATTTACACTTTGAAAATAATACTGACCGCCGCGGTTCATCCAGTTAATAGGTAGTGACGAATTAGGAAAACATGTTAATATAATTATTGTGACGCATTAATTAATAAAATCTCCTTGTAACAAACAAAATATGACGCGAGTAGTCGCCAGAGGAACGTACGATCTTTCACGTCATCCAAATAATGAAATGAGTCAAATAGGTATTCCAATATATTCGAATCTTCATTGTGATTTGTTTAATCTAATTAAATTATATGTTGGTACCTACCTACTTGTATTCCTCTTGCCTTACTATAGGTTAATAATCAAAATTAAAAAAACACTGAACAGAGCGTAACTAAAATTAAGTTAACATTTTCAATAATCACTCGCTACAAAATGAATTACCTACCTACTTAAGATTTGATATCATATCTACATGAAAACATACTAATGAACTCGTCTTTACTTGGCGCGCTCGGGTGAAAATCAAATGTACTTTGTTAAGGTTCAACGTTAGTGCAATCCCGATTTTCGTTAAAAAGTAGTTTTGCCTCTGCCGAATTAGTATACCTACCTACCTACGTTGTATTCCACTATTCCGATAATTATGGCATACTTCGGGTTAAAATTTGACATTTGCCCATACAAAATGTGTCAATATCTAGCGCGGTTTGAACATAGCATTCGGACATTTGTGATATATAACCACCCTATAGGATCCTGTACTGTACTAATTTTAGTCTTGGAAATATGTGTTTAGTATTTATACATCGATATGATAGATCTTCAAAACTAAATTCAAGGCTACCGACCTACCACGAATCGCATCGAGGTCGAAAAGGCAAGCATCGCAAATTGAGGGAATTTTATTGCAGGGGCACTTAATTCTAAGAGTAGGGAATAATAGCCATGAATAAACAATAATAAGCTTATCATTATTTATTCATGGCTATTATTCCCTAAAAATAATAGGCTTTTCAGTGACGTGGCGGCGGGGCTTCTACTCGCAACAATTCATACCTACTTAGGATCACGCGCTTTCTTGGTAGTAACGTTGTTAGGGATTTGGAGGGACACCCATATTGTTGGCGCCTACTGTTTTACTCGTGAGTGGTGGTTATAATACATACAATACTCAAACTGTACGAGTATCTAGTCGGTCTTGACAGCTATCTGAATCTGAACTCAATTAAACAAAACCACCAGGAACTAATTAAACGGCACTTTTAAATGTCCGTATTGCACATGCATAAATGATTCTGGCTAGGCTACTTACTGAAGTATCCGAGGTAATGCTTAAAACAGTAGAAATGAAGAAAGTTACTTTACGTTCATAGTAGTTGACAGTCGCAGAGGGCACGGCGGCGCGCGCGCCGAGCGTGACGGACGCGCTCGGTCGCCGCGCCGCCGCGCCCTGCGTCTGCGCGGAAACCATTGTCAACGATTAGACCCAGTTCTTCCATACACCCTAGGCACTCCACCCAACTCGAAAGGTTTCTTTAGCTATCTCTCGGTGGCATTACTAAGAGAACAATCTCTGAGATAATGTTGGCCATTCCTTTGCGGCGTCCCTAACGTGTGACGGTTCTAAAGAGCCGGCCTCGAGTAAACACGCGTGCTCGTTTCCTTATTTGTAAAACGACATGGCAGGCAGTCAACGTTCTCACCGCATTGCAACATGTTCTTCAAACATGGGTGGCGTTCATTTTCAAATACTGATTATATGTTCTATACTTTTCCTTTTCAGGTAGATAGGTACTACTTTGGTAAAAAGTTGATAATACAAGCCGGATATTGCGCGTGAAACTACAAACAGAAAAGGCAAAATGTGTCTCCGAAGATAGAGGATTAAGATTAATTTGACCATTTTCCTGACCATGAAGAGATGCCAAATGAAGGACTTGACCGAAATTACCAATAACAAGGCTTGTAGACCGATTGATAATAAGTAATAAGTGCAATTACATGTTTCTGATTGAGAACAATCCTATCAAACAAATAAGCTAAAGCATGTAGTGCTAGTTTCTGCAAAGTAGGCCATAATTGGGTCTGAGAATAGAATGAGGATAATGGCAGTCTTTAATACCGTCATCACAAAACTTGACTCATACCTAATTATCGTACTCTTTGTACTAAGTACAGCAGTAAGTACAATCGTAGCGCACACCAAACCCCCTAGCGTGACGCTGATTAAGCGAGTGCGAGCTCACCGGTGCAATTGTTTTGCCGAACAATCGCACCGCACTAATCTAATCAGAAACCCGATAAAAACCACGTGTATGTAGGCCAATAACATGCAGCTATTTACACAATTAATTACACTTAAGGTACTTTTAATCTTTATTGTAGCCTTATCACTCATATCGGTTTTATCACTGTCAATATTGATGTAATATATTTTATACTCGATAATAGGTAACAAGATTATTTGATTCATTTAGCTTAAAAGATAAGGAGAGTAATTGTACCCTCTTGGGTGAGTAAATACTGAGTAGCGGAGGTCGTCGGCCGCAACACCTCCGCAATCGATACCCCATCGAGCATCGGACCGAATAGCCGCGGAGACGATGCCCCCAATGACCTAATATGCGTGTTTTCACCTTAACTAGGCATTCAACAGTGGTAAAATTAATTAGTGGTTGTGGTACCTCCTTTGTTTCAAAGTTTATTTCAGCAACTTACCAGGTCTCAGCAGGTGGTTTGATAGAAATGTCTTTTTCTTTAGATGGAAAGTAGGTACTATAGTACTTAGTGTAGAAAAAAATAACCAAATCAATTCATACACAAGCGGCGTTTCACGATTGACACCGTAGCCTTAGACATGAAATGAATGGGCCTCTATTCAACACGGCAAAAACCATATCGTCTTTGACCTGTTACCGTACTGTCAACGTTTTGATAGCTCTTATTTACTTGACAGTAAGGCGGCCGACTTAAAAACAATAACATAACAGGTCAAATTCGATAGACGATATATCAGAATAGTGGCCCAGATCATTATTATCTATCGTAGTAAAACTCCAGATAAACTTCATTCTAATTAGAATTGTAATTGTATTTAAGTAAAAAAATACTTCTAACTTGCGATACTTAATTTTACTCTGCATTGATGGGTTTGTACTAGTGCTGCTGGTCGATTTCCTCCGTATTAACACAGTGTAAAAGAGCCCTAATGTGGCCAACTTAGTGAATAAATTACTTGATTTAATTTCTTGCGTTAGAGTTAAATTCTAGGAAGGATGGGCAGTAGCAAAACTGTTTGAAAGGATAAAAAGCAGCAAAATCATGCTCGATACCCCGTCTCGGTGGATTTTACTATACTACAGAGCCTTTGTCTTGATAAAATAAAGATTTATTTATTTATTACAATACCCTTTTAAATAGAAAACTGCTACCAACCCAGTGAATAGGATGAGTTTAACATTGCCTGGGCGACCGATACCATCATGAAGACAGAAGGTCTAGGTCGGTTCGATAGTTCAATAACTCCGCTGTCTACATAATTATTATTAATAAGTGCATGTTTTACTAAAAAAATATTTTAACCCAAATCGCTTTTAAAACTAGGAAATTATACTTGATATCACTTATCCTGACCTCAATCCTCAAAAGATAATTGTATTGGGTGCGCTGTTCAAGGACGAAGTATGTACCTACTTGTCAGGGGAGGGGCTCAGGGACGTTCTATATACGGAATCCTTGGGCCCGGCCTTCAGAACCTTCGACCTACACGATTTGCAATAGAACATTTGGTACCGCAAACCCTAAATGTATCATGTTGATGAATATAAGTCCTATAGTCTTTCAAAACAACCAAGCACTATGTGTCTTAGATTAACATATATATGTATGCAATATTTATACTCACAAATTTAGATACATGCCGTCACGTACCACTTAAAACAAATACTACGGAAAAGTCTTGAACGTTTTAACCATTATAAGTAAGTAAGTTGGTAGTTTGCAGAGTAATAAAAGGATATAGAATAGCTTATTGTTCTGGAAAATCTGGATTTGTGCCAAAACGCTTGCGAAAATATACGTTGCAGAGGAATACGGGAAGGGAGTCAACGACCTTTAAATCTAACGCTAACTGAATCGGACATTCACCTTACAACTGGTAGGTATTTAATATTAATTTTATAGTGGGCGAATTAGCATTAAATAAGCTGCAGCATTAATAACGCTGTGACTGGAGAAACGGCGTAGATTAAGATCACACAAACAACTATAAAACTATTCAAACTAGTTCCAGTCAAACTGGTAGTGATTTTATTTATGCCCTAGATGTACTTGGAGGAAATAACGCAATTTCATTAGACTTCAGGCGCTGCGGAGTCGACCCAGTATCGGGCCGAAAAGGCACTAACCCGCGTTATCCGCGGCTTGCATTCCTGTGTGCATGCACCGACACCGACGCTCACATAACTCGAGCCTTGACCTGCATTGCTAACGAAGCTGAGACACCACTACATAACAACACACCACAAAACAATCTACTGAAATAGAAAGAACCCAAGAAGCTCTTACTTTTCTAAGGAACTCGCGAATAAGCGCTATAATAAAGTTGCTCTCGTGGTCTTATAAAAACAAATAACTTGAAGTCATAATCATATCATAACACATATAGGTAGTTAGTATCTTGGACGTTCATCCATTAATGATAAACGATACTTACTTCAGTCACAGGACAAGTAAGTAGCTCTGTTGTGTTATGTATGAGTAACTGTTGACACAATTGGGTCCAACTAAGACGGTCACGGGTGAATCACACGAAGTTATTAATGTTTCGTGTAAATTAGCACGTCTCATCTCACATGGTAAATACGTATTCAAATATTTTCCTGAACTTAGATTGGTTTACGTCGAATTTCGTATAAACACCACATATCTCATCATAGTCGTTGTTATTCAATCATTTAATATCTAGATAAGATAAACTCACATTTGTTACAATGATTGATTGATACCTATCAACAATGTCAAGGGATACAAAACATCCTTAGATTATTTTGATATTTAACAATGTATCGGATCGAACGCAGTAAGTTGCAAAATATCAAAATAAGAACCTGGAAACCTCCACAACACTGCTGTAACGTTTCTCTCCCGTTTAACCTTATCCGGTTTTTTTCGATTCTTGAATATGTTGTAGACGTTATTTATGTTTCTTTTCGCAATAACTGCAACATATTCAAAAACCGTGGAAATTGGACTTGATTTAGGGTGTGACAAATTAAATTAGTATGAAATTCTTGTGACACACTATTTAACCGTCGGTTAAACTCGGTTTACAATCTTCTTAAGGATTACCTATTTTATCCTTTTATATTTTTGATGTGCGTATTTTATGAATTTTATGAATTTAACGTACTTGCAGTGCATGTACATGATTGTATGCCTAACCGCACCACGGATGTCAAGGGCTCAGGGCTCACTACTTCCTAATCATAGCACCATGGGCTATGACTTCAACAATTTTCGAACCAATGGTTACCTAACAGTAAAGGGGCGATGAAACTCGTTTTTTAATATTTTTTTTGATGTATTGTTAAATAATAAACGAGTTAGGTAACTAAGCAATAATAAAGAAGAGAAATGCCTACCCATATTCCCAAGTCGATTTTCGTGGAGACAGTTAGTCGTGTGGCATTATGGCTTACCTTGACGTACCACCTGGTCTGGGATTTCCTGTGCCTGGGGCGGCGGCGGTCGGGGCTGCGCGGCTCGCGCGGCGCGGCGGGCGCGCGCAGCGCGTGGCAGCGCGCCGCCAGCGCCTTGGTGCGCTCCGCCAGCGAGTGCCGAAGCTCGCCGCCGCACCCGCGCACCAGCATCGCTCAACCCCCGACACCCACAAGCTCGCTGTCCTCCTCGTCGGCGCTGCCGCTCATTGTAATCGACTTTAACGTCCCGAGTTCACACTTATTTTTTGATTTAATTTATTCACCTATTACTTCAGTCACGTTTTTTTTTTCAGTAGCTGTAACTGTAGTCTATGTCAAATCTAAATTTACCGTACTAACCTAGCTTTTAACAAAAGGTTTAAGAATTCCACTTGAACTTATGGTCTAAGTCAATAATGTTATCTAATCCAAGCGAACAAGATTCATTCATCTAAACGACCCAAGGTCTGGGTCGAATGATAAGGTTGAGTTACAGTCCATTTATAGTTGTGTGACTAATGTTGGTGACTCCAAAGTCCTCGGTCAACGCACAAAGGGGAATCCTACTATCATGTAACAAAACAACTATAAGTACCTAATTTATATGGTGTCAATAGCGTAGTAAAGTTTTATTTAAATTTCTAATTGATATTTATTCTGCAGATGCAAGTTTATGGTAACTACTTACTTTATAGTCATGTCGTACTACTTATATATACAAGTGAATAGCAACCATTCATTACGGCACCTCCGCCTAATTAAGTACGAAGCAGACCAAAATACGCGCAAGCCTACCACCTACTTCATTATGCATCCCGCTAGCTAGGGAAGTATTTCATTCTTCACGATAAATAATGATAATGTATACAGTCCTCAGTCCACAAAAAGGGCTATCTTTGTACCTCGCATAAAAGCGGGCCACATTCGTACATACATCACTGCTGTGGTAGCTTACCAATTTAATCAGCAAGTCATATAAAGATGTAAAGCCAATCAATTACTCTTAATATGACAGAAATGTTTATCTAATGGGGTGTGTGATTATTACTAATTACTCTAATTAGTCACGTTATGGGAGCGTTAAGAACCTGTGTCAGAACCTACTACGAGAAAAATACAAAATATAAACTTATAAATGACTAGCGGCAAGTAGGTATATACCTACCTAGTATTTCTTAGTGGGTTGGTACGAGTAGTTGGTTGTCAAATGAATGAACCGTGTTGCGGTCGATATCTGACGAGGAAATTGGATAATTGAGGAAGGGAGCCTCGAGACGACTGACGCGAACGCGACCTACACACTCGGCTCTTCAACTCGAGTAGTTACTAGGCACTTGAATTCAGTTATGTTCTATTCACCTAATTTACCCGACATCAAATACGTATAATTTGATATTATTTAATCAATACGCTCGCTTTCCCAATGTACAGGAGAGTTCTTTGAAATAAATGATACCATTTTCGCTTTATTTAACATAACTGTTCCGTTGTAGAGTCCGTCCGCGCAGATAAATCAAACAGCTTTAGACGCGGTTCTTTAAACAGAAAGCTAGATTAACAAGGGTGGTTCTTAACGAGGTTGGACATTTTGTCCATTTGGCCACAGTTTTCAGTTTGTTTTCTTTTCAGATTAGTTTAAATAATTGCTGACCGACGTATGAAAGAGCCGTACCTATATGGCCAATTTACTAAAAAATATAGTCATTGGATTGAGAATTTTGGCTGTTATTAATAATTTATGGGTGCATGACGAGAATCGGTTAAAGTTTTTCTGTTTTGTTACTATCCAATAAAGAATTATGACAAAAAACAACTGCATTTATGAGTTTTATGACGCTATCCGAAATTTGAACCGTAGCCAGGTGGTGAATGTAACAATAAACAGCTGTTCTATCAACAAGTTTTAATAGCATGTGGTTCCCGCTCTTAACAAAAGAGTAGAGAGTACAGTTTGCCCAAATCGAAAAGGGACAGGTGGCAGGCGAGGGGAACGCCCGTCAGGTGTGCAAGGGCCAAAACTTGTATTTCAATCTTGTTACCTGAGCGTCGCCAATAGTGCCACTTCCCGCTTTGCCAAGTTACATGCATTGGATGCAGTTTAGTCTACGAGAAATTACTTATACGGCAGAAAGATTGTATACATAGACAGGCATAATGCATTGTTTTTTCCCTGTTATCTATCTCAGTCGGAATACCTGTTTACCTGCTAACAAGATAGGTACTTTGTTCTAAGAAGTACGAATAAGTAAGTGAATCAACATCAGCTGTCATTTATGAGTACAGTGTTCAATCGTTAATTCGTGTTAGTCATTCTGTTATCGCTTTTATCACAACTACATTTTGAATGTTTTGGTACAGCGGTTTCGGTTGCTTCCTAGCACTTTAACAAAGCCTATGTTAATTTAAATAGACAAGGTAAACTAGGTACCTACTACTTGGCCTTTCACTGCACTATAAGGTCTTTTTTATACCACTAATTTCAAATTTAATATAAATATGAATAACTTATTATAATATATATATAATAACTTAAACTTATTGATACTTTTGCAACTAGGTACTTAAACTTGACAATGACTACTTACCGCCACTACTGTAATCACCAAGTGTGCTACTATTACAGCTTAATTACCATGCCAACTACCTATTCTCAGCGCAAAAAACACCGGCTCACTTTACAAACACTAATACGAGTAGTACCGTGGGACTGATCACTTTCATAAACACTGAATTACCTATTTGTTAATTTTGGAATACAATGTATCACTTTGTTTTTAACGAATTGTCACTAATTGTATATTATAGAATTTAGCTCGAAAAGCGTTTCAGTGATAATAAAAAATACCGCACGGAGTGGACGTTGACAAGCCCTTCCGAACGCAGCGCTCGGCGCGCGTCGTCTGACGTGCGGGGCGCTCACACCGCCGAGACACGGAGTCGCTCGCTCAAATCACGCATGTGCGGGATTTTCATGGCTTTCCATGCTTTCCGAGTCATCAACACCATGGCAGGTCTTGACTCATACTGTTGCCTAACTCATTCTTGCAATTGAGGTTTGAACTATTTTAAAGAGACCGAATTGTTCAACCGCTGAACCAGAAGTGAGTTACTTGTAGATATAAGTACTTAAATATTTAATTATAGCTCCACTTTTATACTTCATATTTTACCTTCATACCTGGGGATCGGAAAATCAGCCCCAAATAATTGTCAATTTAATTTCCAAACACTAGACCACTACTTCCACTTAGCTAATTAATTGTCCAATTAATCGAAATGGGGTTTTTGTTCTCGGGCGCTGATGAAGCTGTACCTAGGATCTATACGAAAATGTTCCTCCTCTTTACTGCAAATGGGTCGCAAACCTTGGAACTACGAACACTCCTATGGATAGGTAGGTTAAAGGATAAGACGAAGCTGGCAACGGTCCGCCCTAACCATACACAAGGTTAGAACTACCAGTATGTACCGACTGAAATACGTTTACTTCGCCTAGCTTTGGTAACACAGGAGTCGCAATAACAACATCACAGAGTTGTTGGAATGGCATTAAAATAGCAAATAGTACGGCCAGCATATGACGTAACTATTTGAAAAATTCATGTGTCTGTTCAAGCATGGCGTTTGAACGGGTGCGCTTCAAGAGCTTGTTTCAAAATCGACACGTAAATTTATCTGCCATTTAAAGTTGACTCTCCCTTGTCTATTTCCAAGTGTAAGAAAGAGAAAGGTCTAACTTTATCTTTCAAATATGTTTTACTTGTCGATTATGAAACAGGCGAGTCTAAATATATTTTTCACTTCTCAGGCTCTAAAATGACTCATAAATAGCCTTTGTATAGGCAGACTAAAGTGATGTATCTAGGGATTAAAATAACACTTTACTCTCTAGGGACTAAAGTACTTTTTCGTTTTAATTATATAGTACTTTTTTGGCTGAGACCGAGGATTGTATAGTGCAGGGGTTCCCAAAGTGGTCCAGGTGGACCCCCAGGGGTCTACAGGAGACTCGACGGGGGTCTACGTTGGCGTGACAAAAAAATGGGGGTTCTCAATTCGTAAGTGGGGGTCCACGAAAATGTATCTGGTTTCAATAGTAAAGAACGAAAACAGATACTATTTTTTGTGCTATTTTTATAGCCTGGATGACTGATAAATACAAGATAGCTTTATTACGCTGCTCCTTGATTAAAACTGCGAAAAATGAAACTGACATTTTATAAAAATTACACCATTTACCTCCAAAACTTGTCGACTACAAGTCTACAACAAATCGCGAGCGAGCTGTTCGACAAGCGATCAAGCGACTTGCGAAGCACCGTCGCTGTCGCCGCCGCCGCGCCGTCGGCAACGCTTGTTCGGACTTCTTCGATTCTTCACCAATAAATACGAATGCTAAGGACAAACGTTACTCATTTGTTTCCTGAATTTCGAAAAGAAAAGTCATGTGAATCGATGTTCGTGTTTGCTAGAGTCGTGTTGGAAAAGTAAGTACATTATCTGTCTATCTATAAAAATCGATTTGTTATGCAACTTATATCTCATTTTGTAGTTAATATATTTGCCTTCTTTGCGTATTAAAACGTACGTATTAAAATTTAAATACTGAACAGTACCATTGTTACCTACTTCCATAAAAGAATAGATAACCGAGAACAGTTAAAGTTTATAAGTATTTTTTTATTACTCGACTGTGTGGTGGCTCACTAAAGGAGAGATATCATATTTATGAAAGACGCATGATTGTGAATAATTGAATATGTACATATTTCAGGTTCCTCGTAGTTGCTAATGATAAATGACGTGAATTGTACGTGTTTTTACGTACTCGTAACGTACATAAAAGTAATAAACAAATAATTAAAATCGCGGAGTTTTGAGTCAAAATGTTATTTAAAAGTATTTTCTATAGAATTTACAGAAATACTTAAATCAAAATATAATTGTGCTAAGCTCAAGTAGCTCCTCTTGTAATATCACGTTCTCCACTTCCATTTCATCGAATGGATGTATGATCCATGGTGGTATTTCCATCGTCAGAATATCTTCAAATCTGATTTTGAAATCATTATGCAGGGCAATCAAATGTTGAACGTATGTCTGAATATCATCATCAAGGCATTCTACCTGTGACAAGTTTGAAAACTGGGAAAATTCGCGCCGACTAATATTTTGCTTCATTAATTTCAATTTTCCAAGAAAAGCGGAAATTACACCCTTTGTTTTTATTAAATTGAGGCTGTCCCCTTGCAATTGTAAGTAAATATCATTAAAAAAAATTGAACAAATCTCTCAAATATGCGATGTCTGCTTTAAACTTGATCAGATTTTCTTTTAAATCTGGAGCTTTTACTATCCAGAAACTCTAAAACGACTTCAAAAAGTGACTAAAATCTTGTTAAACAGCTACTTCAGTATGTAAGAGCAATCGTTGGAAGTCTTCATCATTTTCATCACACAATTGGGCAAATAAACGCGTATTCAACGCATGGCTTCTTATTTTATTAACCGCATTAATCACAAATTGAAGCGATTGGTGCAGTCTATCACTCGAATTTTTCGCTACTAGGTGTTGTCGGTGGATGACACAGTGAATTGCAATTACCTCTGGTATAATTCTTTTAAGATGGCTTATAAACCCACGATATCGCCCGACCATGGCAGGACCATCTGTTGCCGCCCAAGTAACGTTAGTGAACAGAATCGATTTTTCTTCAAAAAAATCGCTCATGATATCAAATATTGATTCACTTTTAGTGTCCGTCTTCAAAGTTTTGGCGAATAATAGCTCTTCATGAATTTCTTCATCCATAAGAAATCGAGCATACGCCAATAATAATCCTTATATTTTGGCTGCAGGCAGAAATACCCGAAAAATATCCTGGACTGTGGAGAATTGCGAGAAAGCTTTTGATATCATTTCCCTCATCATTACTTGTCGAAAAAAGTTTTAGCGTCGTTACAAACCTTTTAACAAAAAATAGGAACAGATTGAATATCACAGAACGGGGAGATTTGCGATTATTTCTAACAAAACTGAAGCCAAATACCTATTGATAATTTGCTGTCAATCCATCAAGTACATCCCTCCCATTAAAATTATGACTATTTTGTGATTGTCATTGTACTTAGAAGTTACGTTACGTTATTTATGATTAATTTGAATAAATACCACACAAGAAAATATACAATATTTATTTTTATTTTACCACTCCGAATGGGAAGAAGTGAGAATTCATTGGTTGCTTGGGCTGTGAGTAGATGTCAATAAAGTTAAGTTGTATGGAATCACTATTTTGATTTTTGATATCCACTCATATTCAATTAATAAAATTGACCAATCAATTCTCACTTTTTTTTCTAAATCTGTTAATTCGTGATTGAAACTCAGCCGCAACGAAAATTTCCATAGTTAGATCGTCTCCACACTTAGGTAATGTTCACATTTTTTACCGAGTTTTGGGAATACGGTAGAAATGTGGTGTAGGAAATGTAGTCTACCAGAACTAGTTAACTTTTGAAAGTGGTCTATGAGAAAAAAAAGTTTGGGAACCCTGGTATAGTGCTTTTATTAAGAGTAAATTACTGCAATCTTACGATGGCAATCTTGAGACTGCAATATTACGATAGCGATCTTAAGACTGCAATATTACGATGGCAATCTCAAGACTGCAATCTTACGATGGCAATCTCCAAATTATAATTTAGTTTTCAACTTTGTATCTGTTGGCTAAATATGCAAGCATTTAAATTGTCACTTTACAAAAAACTAACAACCGCGAAACAAATTTGTCAGAAACTTTGTTACATATTTGTTAAATGTTGTAATTTTGTATAGAACGTCGTTTTTAGGGTTCCATAGTCAAACTAGGAACCCTTATAGTTTCGCCATGTCCGTAAGACCGTCCGTCCGCAGCCCGCAGACCGTTCGTTCGTTCGTTCTTGAGTTACAAACAGTTTAAATGTTTATACCTACCGAAAATTTATTTGCGGTGTTGGTAAACTGACCGCGATTTATGTCGATGTATGGGGAGAACAGTTTTCCAACAGCATAGTTAAGTTTGCCGCGAGGTCTAATTTTGTTTGTAGTAATTCAAAGATCAAATAACATAACTTATTATAACGAGAATTTTCTTGTTATTATGCATTTTAAGTCAATTTCTACTTACTAGGTTAGGTTAAAACTGAGACCACATTAATAGTAATCAACAGAGACGTAAAAAATGTCCACTTTGTAGGGTTCTGTAGTCAAACTAGGAACCCTTATCGTTTCGCCATGTCCGCAGCTTAGCTGTAATTTGGCTGCAATATTAGTCACGCAAACAAACGCGGGAACATAAAATATTGAAAAAAAATATTTTGTATGTACTTCTCCTACACGTAACGTGGGGATGTATTTCTTTTTCCTCTGGCTTTTTCATTTTTACTCGATATAATAGGGCTTTTGTAGGAATCTAATTTAAAGTAATTAATTACGTGTATTAAAAGGGTGATTTGTTATTTAAAATTATTTATTAAACAAATGTAACCTCGCCTACCTACTTAATACGTGAAAATGGGTGGCGGAGCTATATAGAAAGGCGATTTTTTATTATCTGTATTCAATGTCATAATCTCACTATACTGAGAATAGATGAACGTCTTTAAAACGTAATGTAAACAAACAATCGCAATACGATATATTAAATATTTCAGAGTATTATAAGCATTCGACCATTGCTCATTACCTAGACCTCAATGAATACGGTTCCGCATGCATGACCCTAGACTAGATCTACTTAACACAATCACAATACTACATACATACATACATACATAAAATCACGCCTGTTTCCCAGTGCGGTAGGCAGAGACGACTTCTTTCCACCTGCTACGATCCTGACAAATGTCTTTCGCTTCTTCCACATTCATACATCGAGTCATGCACGCACGTCGGTTTCGGGTACTTAAGATTCGGCTCTTTTCCAGTATTTCTCCGATTTGATTCGAAAAAGTACGCCTAGGGCGGCCTCTTCCGACCCTTCCACTCACTTTCGCTCTGTATATCTCTTTCGTCAATCTTCTTTTATCCATCCTTTCCAAATGACCGAACCATCGAAGCATGCCCTTTTCAATCTTAGTCACTACATCTTCTTTTAGTCCACATTTCTCTCTGACCTTTTCATTCCTTACTGTATCAATCAGTTTCACACTACACATACTACGCAAAGAGCGCATTTCAACTACACAATACTATTATTTAATTAAAGGGGTTCCATACTTCCAATCATGACTTTTTACAATAAATGTTGTTACCGTCGTTTTGAACCTCTTGGAAAATCTCAACACACAAATTATTAACATTTATCATTATCACACTTAACTTAAAAAGAGAAATGGCCATCATCTATATATAGGGTAGGCCACCAAAAATTTGTAAATTGCTATTTTTAATAATATGTCCTATAAATGTATGTGTAGTAAAAGTTTTCCTTAACACTGATTGGACCAAGAATGTTTTCGTCGACCTGCTTGCAGATTGGTCGACAAAATTAGTGTCTACTCTAGTACTCTAACCAACACATGGAATAAGAACATCGGTGGTGGGTCACAAAAAGCCAGCTACATATCGCTTATGTTGTTGGAAAGGGCGCTGGAGGGGCGGTTGGTCCAACACTATCGACACGAGACGAGATACACCTCCACCACCTCCAGCGCCCTACCACCGCTCACTCCGACTGCATGACCAACATGTAGCTGCTTAGGCTGTTTATGTGGCCCCGATATGGTTTTTACCTAGTAGAATAAAGGCCCTGTGCTACAGTTCTTTACGAGCCATCGGCAGGCTATTTGTCACGCGTGTCATAGAATTACCTACGATGATTGTCAATCAATAACAATTTAAACTGGTAGGCTATAGGAATTCTAGGTATATGCTTATGAAGAGACGATAAATGATTATTAACGGGACTGTAATTATTTTTTAATTTCTCACGCTGCAACGATAGCGCAGATGAGATCTAATTTGTGACTTGTAAACACTTGTGACTTTAGTTGGTGCGAGTACAAAACAGATAGACTAACTGCGCAAGGGCAAGAAGCGTTACAAAAGATTTCAACGCGCAACGAGATAGTTTCATGAGAATTGACAGTTTTCAAGTATTAGGCGAACAAACATTTTTTTTTACATTGTTTGGACCGTGATCCAGCTATGTGTTGATTGTTGACGAATCACGAATCAGAACACCGGTAGGTATTATATCGCGATAAAATATTATACGGGAACTATCCGCCAGATGTTCTTTTACAATTAAACATATTTATTATTTGTATAAAACACCGCAGTGCCTAATAATGAGTTTTTGGAATTTGATGCATTCCGTTTCGAGAATATCTATCGCCAATTGGCATTCTATTTAGTCAGAATGAAACTAACTGTGAAAGCGTTTGTCCGAGGGTCCGGTCGTTTCACTTACACTTTCTACGGAAAAATTCGCACACTGGTGATAGTAGTCTTTGTGGAATAGATACATATAATATAATATAATACAGATACATAAAATAGTAATAGACAGGATTTTACCGCTGTCATTGTGTGTTTTGCATATCGTTCCCCACTATTACCTTTTGCCCGCGACTCCATCTGCGCAAAAGTGGTTTATCGATATTTTTTGGGAACTGTTTGATTCACCGGGATCGGCGGGATCGCTATAACTATCCGTCTCTGGCCTATACACTAGCTTGGTCGCAATTTTTACAGCGATTGGTTGAAGCGTAAAAACTTGGAGACAAAACGAACAAACAAACACTTTCACCTTTATAAGGAAAGTGAAGCAAATCCTAGCGCAATAGTGCAGTATTATACTAAGATAATGACAAGACTTATAACTGCGCACGAATGAGTAATGACCCCTATTATAAGATGGCCAGATTCGCAAGTAGCTAATTAAATGTATTGCTGTTAGTAAATGCCTAGGTGTTTTAAATGGATGATTATTGCTGCCGCTATTATTGACTCCGATGTATTAATGAATAGAATTAGCTTCTGTCCGCGGTTTCGCCCGCGATGACCATCTCACGGAAACATTAATTCGGAAAAGGTATGTTAGTTAAGGGCTCAGGGCATAAACGAGGCTGTAGGGTAGCGGTATGTTCAACTGCATCCCGTTTTTAGGCAGTCTGATAGATAGCAGATATTTTATGTTTTGCTTTATACCTTTTTGGTACATAACCCTAAAAACGGTCTTAGCACCAAGGAAGGATGAAGTAATTTAATTGACCAGTCTCAAATTTCACCACAACCTGGGGAAGGCACCAGACCATTCTGCTTTATGCTTATGGTTGCGATTTAAATCTACAATACATTTGTCGAAAAAAATGATGTTTCAACGTTTGCATTTCGTAAACTATATAAATATTTTTAGTGATCAACTGCTTTGAATAGCATGAATCCATGCGATGATTAATATTTTTAAACAGTCGTATTTTACAGTGCGCATTCTTGTCTTGCTGCGTGGTAGATTATGTTTGTCACTCGCAACACAATACAATGCTTTATTTACAACTCAATAAATAAAGCCAACTCTTTCGCTTCGAGGCAGAATAATAGCTCCGTTATTATAACGTTAAATTATAGGTACTTTAAGGTAGGAAGACACAATCTTCAAAATCATGGATTATTAATTAATACAGTAAATTTAAATAAAACAAATATAGCGCGATCATCATTCATATGATATGATTGCAAATCAAAGTAGTAGGTAATCTTCTAATAATACTTGGCAAGCAGATGGAAAAATTGGAAAATTTTGGCTTCAACGTCCTTACTACGAAATGGCAGAGTCACTAATTTCGTCTGTATTCCCCGCGTGTTGTAACTTGGGACCGGGTTGTAGGCTTCAGTGGATAAGAAAGGTTTTGTTCAACCAGGATTTACCTGGTTTTCACCGATTTAACCAAGTGAGGGTTGTTCCTATCTACGAGTATATTCTATTCAACGTGCAGTTTTTCTAACAGCGGAATCTCGAACCCAAGTTAGGTGCTGGGATCGGATGGTGTCTTGTGTGACGAGATTATTACAATTAATTACGTGCTATAGGGAAGCGAAAGGAGTGTG
The DNA here is from genome assembly GCA_923062465.1 of Acleris sparsana. Taxonomy (NCBI): domain Eukaryota; kingdom Metazoa; phylum Arthropoda; class Insecta; order Lepidoptera; family Tortricidae; genus Acleris; species Acleris sparsana. The sequence continues at coordinate 7,406,833 of OV281286.1, forward strand.
TGATCCAGTGGTGGTAACTAGGAGGGAAATGTTGAAAGAAACTAATCAGCAGGCAACAACAATGGGCAGAAACTGGAGCGGCCCGGGCGCGACTGCGGCGAGACGCAACGCTCCCACGGACACTTTCAACACTCTGATGTAACTACCGATTGCTACTTATGATTATGCCTTACTGCATACACTATTAATTTGTTTTATATGTGTTTACAACTTATTCTACCTTATTAGGATCGTTATGTTATGGTTAATCTTAACTAACCAAATTCAAAATGGTTCTTCGGACACATGAGTCAGGAACTTTTGAATCACGTTTCAGCCCACACGACCTTTAATAAAAACTAGTCAGCAAGCTCGGTCCACAATCGGGTTGATATTGTTGACTCAACGCAGATAATTGTTAATTATGTTGGGATTTTTTAAATGTATTTTTAATTCGTCAAAATAAGTAGGTTTCTTTACCTGAGGAGGGCATTTGGTTTTCGTGGTACATAAATATTATGTAGGGATCCAAGTAAATAACATTACACAGACAGACGCGACATCAATAAAGTGTTGAAATAAACTGTTTGATCATGTTTCATGTCAGCTAAGCGTATACGGCCTTCATCGTCTATGTAAAAACCGTGATGTAAAAATCGCCGATAAAGTCATCATTAAAAATAGCCAATACCGTTCTCTACTTATTGCATTGATGGCGCTAGTCAGCCACTGTGTGGTGCTCTCGTAACCTGTGCTTATGTCGGCAGTTTACATCACAAACAGTGTTAATAGGAAGAGAGAACCAATTAACGCGAATAAAAATGTACAATTTTAAAGTGATATTACCAAGCTCTCGTCATCCTGGTTCATCTTTTTCTACGCATGGTTCCCGTGGACCAGGCGCGGGAGGACGCCCCGGCTGCCGCCCAGGTGAGCCCTGCACCCTCGCACGTCACCACAACAAAACACCGCATTCCATCACTGCATCCGCGTCCAACATATGATCGCCGGGGCCGGTCCGACTGACGTCACACGCTTTCTCGCCGCTAAACAAGGTTTTATCGCTTCACATTCACCCCCGTCCCGGAGTCCCGTGCACTAGCTCACTAAACATCACACACTGATCGTTTTCGCTCGATAAATCGAATAATTTCGATCGTCCGCACTGTAGACTGTGCTCGCGTGTGGAGGAAATGCGATATTGTGACGCATGTAACGACTTTCGCGCACGAACCGACTGAGTGAAGCCCGTCCGCGTCGTGGCAACGGCGGCGCGCGCGCTCCACGTAACGGCACCGAGCCCCCTCCGCCCCGTCCCCGGGCCCTCGGGCCTGCCCTCGCTCTCCGAGCTAGTGCCTGCCCGCCAACTGCGCCTGCCACTTCCTCCCTGTGACTCCGCTACCCCTATCCGTTATCCTGCTTATTATCTTTTCATTCATCAATGACGGCGAGCGTAAGTACTCTTAGTATATTGTTGTCGCCTCGGTACATATGACTACAAATTAATTGTAAACACACAAAATATTAAAAAAAATATTAAGTGTTTGCCCAAAAACACTTAACAAACGAATTAATTAATTAGTAGGGGGTAGATAAGAATAGTAGTGCAATAATCAACGTTAAAACCCGAGGCTTTCGTTTTGAAGTCTGTTCTCCCATTTTTTGGAATTCCGGTAGGTATGTACATACCATCCGATTTCCAAAAGTTATACCGGATAAAACACTAGGTGTTCACCAATGTGAACTGTGGCCATACAGGGCCGACATTCTAGGCGGTAAAAAACATATCGTCTTTTACCTGTTATCGTATTGTATATCTCTTATTTACTTGACAGTATGTAATAGCGCCCGAGTTAAAAACAATACCAGAACAGTATGAGCACGATATGGTTTATACCGCCTAGAATAGAGGCCCAGATTAGATAAACTAGACAACGGTATGCATGTACCAATGGAACCCTGCCCCACAGAACTGCAATGTCCAACAGTGACGTTATGATTAAAGTCGTAAGAAATGTCAAATAAGTTGTTTTATAATGTCACTGTGACACCGTTCCATGGTGGGTCAGGGTCCCATTGGGTTGATAGTACGTACCAGCTGAAGCCCCCAAGCCCGCAACTCTGTTTGGGTGGTAGTTAGTAGTTTATCGCGGAAATTAGTGGTAGGTATTTTTCGCGGGTGGTAGGACCTTGTGCAGGGTCCGTCCGGATCGCTACCACCATCTTATCCATTAACCTACCGCCAAACAGCAGTGTTCGCATTGTTGTGTTCCGGGTTGGGGATAAGACAGCCGGTGTAATGACTAGCATATAGAGGCATTCCATCTTAGTCCTCAGGGTTGGCAACGCGTTTGCAGTCTTAGGCTTGCAGTCTTGTGAATGCGAGTGTATATGGGTCACAGTTACCACTTACCATCAGGTGGCCTGTGTGCTCGTTTGCCATATCTATGCCATAAAAAAAAAAAAAAAGGTAGGACTTTGCGCTGGGTTCGTCCGGATCGTTACCATCTTATCCTTTAACACGTTGGCTGCGGGATTGATTTACAGGTTTGTTATTCTGGTGCGTTAATAGGTCCAAAGAGCCCCTACCCTACTTAAACTTCAGTGCGGCACTAGGTCCATTGTGCCCCACCTCGCAAGAAAAAAAAAACTAGTTATTTTTCCGTGGAAGTTTACCGTACTGCATAGAAATTTATACCCAAGCAATCTACATCAGTTAAGCAATATGGTTCTGGCTTCGCCCCGGTCTCAGACATTTAGAACTATTAAAAAAAATATTATTAAACTGTGGGGTCTTTTAGACCTTTTGCCGCACTGGATTGACCGAATTAAGCCATTTTAGGGATGGGTAACGATTACTATATTATCGGGAGAGAATACGTTTGCCTAAAGAAGGTTGTTAGACATCGCACAAACGTATTCTCACCCGACGAAACCAGAAAAATAAAAACCGTCGTAACTAAATAGTAGTTTAATTATTTTATTTTGAACGGTTTTCATTAAAACACTCTAAACATAATGCGAACAAAGGCGAAGAACATAATGACGCATCAATCTGAGTTGCAACCTGATTTTGTATTCTGTCATTATGAATTTTGTTTACCTTACGACATTTTAAGTTAAAAATGCTCTCATCACTGTCAGAATAAAAAAACGTATTCACATCTATACCGCCCGTCACATTCTCATTATTTATATTTTGACTTGGTATACTTTTTGATACCTTAATCCTTCGGTATCATTTTCTTCCTCAGAGTCAAATAAAAAATTCAGCTTCGTTTTGCCCCTTTGATGGTGCACTCATTTTTCTTCACAAAATTTTCACTACAAACACAAACAATAACTCGGTAATTAAAACAATCGCCTATCGCGGTTCGTGTGCGGTGCATCACTACCCGTTGAAATTGTCAACATCCAGTGCGGATGGGGCGTGTGATGGGTCGAAGGTCTATTGGACCCCTTCCCGCACCTAAGTGAAAAAAAAGTCATTCAGTGCGGGAGAGGTCTAATGTGCCCCCACGTAAACTAAGTATGCCATATTATCAAAATTTAAGAGCAATACAGAAAACAATATTTGTCTCTGTCCTACTACAACGATTGGCCAAGATACGCTCCCCGCACCGTACGAAAGTACACTATTTTCCAGTGCCGCACAGGATTACGGCCACGCATGGGGCTTTTTGTGCCTTCTCCCGCAGCCAACGTGTTAACCTAACTCCTAGCGGCAGTATTCGCATTATTGCGTTCCGTTGTCGGGCTAAGACAACCGGTGAAATAACTAGCATAGAGGCATTCCATCTTAGTCCTCAGAGTTGGCAACGCACTTACGGTCTTAGGATTGCAGGCTTTTAGATTGTAGTCTAGTGGATGCAAATTTGTATGGGACTTATCCATTCCATAAAAAAATACCCATTTTGCTGGGACAAAAAGTATCCTGTGTTCTTTCCCGGGTTCATGCTATCTCCCTCCGAACCAAAGTTCATTAAGTTATACGAGTAGGTGCTCGCTTATGCATTTAAAACTTGACTATGGATATGTATGGATAAAAGAATACATCCTTTTTTTCCGTCATATTAAGATATATAACTAAGTTTTGTCTTATTATTCAATCATTACATTCACATCACACGAACATTTTCCCTTTCAAGAATCGAACCCGGGGCCGCTTTGCGCATGCCCTTATAACTCTGCAGAAATCGTACTTGTCATCAATCAACGAGCAGTCGAAGTTCATTGGGACAAAGCACTAAAGTGCTTTACATTTTCTATGAGCTGTACTAGTGGAGACTATGAAAATAAAGAAGGGAATCTAATGATATTTATGCAATTAAATTTAATTAACTCTTATCTACCTATTAGGCATTTTTCCAGTTTTTTTAATCTATGGGTCTCTTTTCGCACAATGAAACATTATCAGTTTTCTACTTAGCTGTTGACCCGTAAACTGAAATCATTTACAGTCCGTGTGTGCTCCTAAACAAACCTTAGGTATTGACGATGACACGCGATCTTGATAAGCGGTTCTGTTCTGTTATCAACTTGCAAAACTTTTCGAAGTTACCGTAAAAAGTTATGTAAATAACCATCCATACAAAATAAACCTTACTGCAATAATATTACGCTTATTTATCTTTTTCTAATTTCAATACAATATGACTTTTGGTCATGACATGATACAAATAAAACAAAATAAGCATTTTCGAATTCTTCCATCGTTCATTTAAATAGAGAACACTCCACCTTCACACACTACTTTTGTTTGGAATTACTAAGTCAAAAAGACAAGACAATTGTCATTTTTTACTACATGAATCCTTCCGATTTCCCTCGAAACCCGAAGGTTTTTCTAAGAGCTCACGGACTGTAATTCTAATTATGTCCCGTTATACTCGTGTCACAGGCAGGAATGGCACTACTTAAAAGAAATCGTAAGTACGTGACATTTAATACTATGTTAACTCTAAAAAGCGCATTTTTAATTTAGTATGGTATCATGTTGTATCATCTACGCCGTACGGATAACGCCGTATTCTACGGATATGGCCCGACTCGCCACTTCGTATTGCGGGTAGTATAGTTCCTTGCTGAAGATATTTCATACATATTACGTTTTAAAAGGAACGAGTTACTCGTAATTGTCTTTGATTACGGCGGTTAGAGATACGACAATTTCAACTGAAATCAAATAACATGAATTTTCGATATAGCATTAGCTTAAAATTTAATAAAGATAGGTAAATAGTCCCTAAGATGGGATGGTTAATGAAGTTAAGTATGCAACTACAAAATTTACTATAGTATCGCCTAGAATTTAGAATTGCTAACCCAACTTCATGGTGTCCTTGGACACTCTTGCACAGCAAAAGCAAATTTTAACCCATCTTGAACCCTACACGATCTAGGACTGTCCACCAATTCTAGTAAATAAGAGCTTTTCGCAGTACCTATTTATATCCCAGTTAATCTTAGGTTATATTTTTTTACTGAAATGAGAGCCAATTGGCGCTTTTATGAATTTTCGTCGCATGCACCATCCCACCATCACGCCAATGGTGAACGGTGTAATTGCATAGGAACTGATCTAGGTAAGTGGAGAGTAGGGTAGTAAGCGTCTTCATACAACTGCATACTTACATTAGGTCAGTCCATTCCCGGCGATGGTAGGAACAAAACGTGCCGTACTGGAAGATACCGAAGTGAACTAGATACATTTTTAAGAATACCTATACTATGCCATTAAAAAAAAAAGCCGTCCGATACAAAACTCATGCTTTACAAACTCTCATTCTTCCCATCCTTGATTATGCAGATGTGCGTTACCTAGACCTTAATAAGACAACTGCATACGGTTCGTCTTTGGTGTTAGGTTAAGTTTAACCACATGTCAAGTTATCGATCCCAGCTTAAATGCTTACTGATACGGGAGCCAAGAAAACTTCGCCTACTTCCTCTGCTGTTTTCAATATTAAATGACCCCCTAGCCCCTTCTTATCTCAAAACCAACTTCAAGTTCGTCTCAATGAGTCACTGCCGCCCGTCCGCCCGTCGCAGTCGCCAACTTTGCAGTGCAAAGTTTGCACCACTTTTTCTCATACCAGCTTTTTTGAGACTTTTGCAGTTCAAGCAGCAAGACTCTGATTTGCCTTTGCGCTACAACAGCTAATGAATATAGTTTGTTTTAGGAACAGCTTCGTGAGTTTTACCTTTCATCTCTCTCTTTTATTAGTTTTCTTGCCGAGCCTAGATATCATAATTACTTCTGTTAGCTAGTCGCATATTTTGTATATATTTAGTATAGTATAGGTATATAGGTATTTAATTTATATGTAATTACGTATATTTATACTATATTGTAGAATAACAAAATCCTACTTACTTAGTTTTAATTTTTTGTTTTACCTTCAGTTTTTTGACATTGACTGGTAGGGGCTTAATTCTACAAGCATTCACTAAGTCCGCCTTTTGTATTCTATTTTAATTTAGGGCAACAAAGTATTAACATAAATAAACAGCACGCAAGCGCGAGCGACAAGATGCGACGCGATTTTTAGACAGCTCAAAGTGAAGCGACGCGACGCGACTGTCTGTCTTACTTGAGATGGCGTGGGGTCGCGTCACCCCACCCATATTTTTGTCGTCATAATGCATCAGCCATGCAAAGTGCAAAGACGTCTCTCTCGGCTCTTTGTTTAAAAAAATCTTACTTAGAAACAAAGTTTTAGTTAATATGTTAATTAACACACTGTAGAATAAAAACTACACTACTATTCTCACTTACTCGTAGTTCTCATGATATTAGTCACTTTTGTACGGTAGTTCTTATTTATTTCATCCCACAATATAGGCCGTTCCTGCACTTTATTAATACAAAATTAAATAGTCGAAATTTTGAAGTCGCAACAAGTTTGTGCACATCAAGCTTCGCCCAACATGATCCAACTGATCCATACTATGAAATCGAAAGTGACTCTGTTTGTCTATCTGTCTGTTTGTTATACTTCCACGGCTACAATTTGGAAATTTGGTTGGAGATATTGATAGTTTTTAAATTTTGATTATGATGCGATGTCGAAACGTTATGAAAAAATATCGATATTATTTTAATGAAACGTAACTTAATATAGGGTGGGTGATGATATAGATAAATTTCGTATCGATGAAGTTCTGGGGCACGTTTTATAAAGCTACAAGTTACAATCTTACAGGTCTAAACTATCAACACTGCTCAAATGGGTGGTCGTCATTGGTCGAGGTTGTGTCAAATGGAAACTTGTAACCTGTAAATTGTTATTTGTAGGTTTATAAAACAGGCCCCTGGCATTAACTGGCAGAAGATGGCTTACTCCGAACCATCTTTGTTGTAATCAAATTAATTTGCTTTTATAATTTCTGGGTATTTACCTTGGCTAACTTTACGCAAAAAAGTTCAAAGGGTTGTCAGTGTAAATTAATGTGTAAACGGTTTTAAGAGTGATGGCCGATCACAGTCCCGTTTTCAAGGACCTTTTGCTCAAAATGAGCGTACATTATATAAAATGGGTCGTTGTAACATTTACAACCTATGTCTGATGTGTTATATTATCGTCCAACATCCGAACTGATCATCCAACCATTGATATGTAACTCGAAACTTCGAGTGCAGAGTCCCTGTCGAGATGAGAGAAAGGGATAAGGGCTGGGGTATCGAAATTTTACCTTCGATTTTCAAAGTAGGGCCTCTGGTCTGGTTAGCTCGCAAGTTGGGTGATGTGTAATATCAGCTTAACATTCAATCATTCTTCCATTCGTTCATTTAATTTTGCGTCGTTTTCACTTGACAAGTTGACAACCTGAATATACCTGGCAGTGTTGCCAGGTCTCCTGATTTATCAGGAGATTTACAGATTTCAGGGTAGGTCTACAGATATACAGATTTTTATAGAGAATCCCCTGATTTTTTGGAATATTCCTCCTTTTAAACATTTTATTCGACCTTTTTAACTCGGATGCAAACTGAAACGTTTCTTTTTTCGTTGAATTGGTCGAGGTGTCTGTGATCAAATAGACCAATAGCGTCAATTCAATTTAATTAATAGGACTGAATAGGACTGTCGCACTGTCTGTCACGTGTCATCAGGTGTGAAGCGTTAATCAAAACAAAACTAACATCTTCAAACCAAACTTCCGATAACTTTTCGAAGCTCGAGTTGGAATCTGGCCTACTACTTTGAAACCTGTAATTCGAACTTCGAATCGCCCAGTCGCTTTCTTGCGAACTATTAACGCTTAGAGAGCAAAAGGGATAGCAATAGACGAAGTTCAAATTACGGATTTTAAAGTAGAGCCCCTGTGTATATCTGATGTATGCTTTTTTTTACATGAAAACAAAATATTCATCTAAGACAAAAATCATGTTCATACATAAACTGATTAATTTATATTTGAAGTCAAGAAACTTGATTAAAGGTAAGATATTCGACTTGTAAAAATCTACAGATTTTTTCTCTCAATCTCCTGTTTTTCTGGCATTACGTCTTCTGACTTTTTCAGATTAGACCTGGCAACACTGCCTGTGCTACCCAATACCTTAGAATCTGTGTTCGTGGTTGACTAATCCAGAGAAGTGTAAAAGCTTTGTCAAGCAATTGGTTTTACATGTAATTTCGTTCCTAAGTCCAGCTCATCAATTTAAGACGACTATTTTTCAGTCATTCAATATATAACTTGAGTTCCCTATATTAAAATAGGTTAAGTTGACAGTTTAGAGTTTAGTTGAAAGTATTTAAGTTTACAGAACCAATTAACTGAAAATAATTGAAATGAGTACTTTAATAGATGATGATGCTAACCGAAATGACTGGAAAAGACAAGCTGGTGATGGAGCTCACGAAAATAATGAAAAATTGCCGCAAGGAGAGCAGCACGCCTCGGTCGTGGCGGCGCACTACAACCACCTCGAAGAGAAAGGACTCAAGGAACGATTTAACTCTCCTATATTCTATTTAAGAAACTTTAACAATTGGGTGAAAAGTGTTCTCATTCAAGAATATACTGATAAGTTACGTGAAAAAGATTACGGCAGACGTTTACGTGTCCTCGATATTTGCTGTGGTAAAGGAGGTGACTTGAGTAAATGGCAGAAAGCTAGAGTTGACCGCGCAGTATTCGCAGACATAGCGGAGGTGTCGGTGCAACAATGTCAAGCTCGTTATGAGGATCTGCGCCGACGCTGTGGCCAGCTCTTCTCTGCAGAGTTTATAGCTGCAGACTGTACTAGAGATACTTTGAGGGATAAGTACCACGACCCATCTATAAGTTTTGATGTTGTCAGCTGCCAGTTTGGGTTGCATTATAGTTTCGAAAGTTTAGCACAGGCTCGCAGGATGCTCACCAACATTTCAGAGTGCTTAAAACCTGATGGATACTTTTTTGGAACAATTCCCAATGCATATGAGATAGTATCACGTTCACAGAAATCACCTGATGGAACATTTGGAAACAAAATCTACAATATAAAATTGCTTTTTGATCCAAAAGATGGATACTCACTCTTTGGAGCCAAGTATGATTTTCATTTAGAAGGAGTAGTAGATTGTCCAGAGTTTTTAGTTAATTTCCAGTTGTTTGTCAAGCTTGCTGCAGAATATGGCCTGGAACTTGTCTACAGTGGTGGGTTTGCAGATTTTTATAAGGATCATTCTGAAAAGTATAAACAACTATTAAACAGAATCATGTGTTTTGAGAGTTACCCTGCACCACCAGGGAAGGAACTCATTGGTGAAGAGGCTGATTATGAACATGCCAAAGAATATTTTGAACAAAAGGAAAAAATGGATCCCAGAGACAGACTTGGGACTATGAGCCTCAGGGAATGGGAAGCTGCCAGTAAGTTTTTTATTTATTTTTAGTTTCACATTCATTATAAATTCACTGACTGTATACAGTAGCGCCCACACTGCTAGTAGGGTGATTTGCTGAAATAAATATACAATTGTAATTTTAAGCTACATATAATATAACATACTGTTTCATATTTAAGTATTCAACTCAACTTAAAATAGTAGCCTCTTCAAACTTGATCACACAAAAGTCAAATGTTATTAAGCTATATAAATTACTAGCAGCCAGCCCTCGCTTCACTCTGGTTTATGCATACATAAACCAGAGTCTATTATACATAACAACCTTCTGTGTTATGTAAAGAACATTTATTAGTTTTATTATATCTTAATTGTGTATTCATTAGAACAACATTTCATCCATCTTCCATACACAAAATCTTTAACATGCATCAACTATGATACTCTGATTAATACATTCTTAGATGCATTTATTCTCTTTTTACATCATAGTAGTCACAGATCAGAAAATACAGTAGAAGTGTTAAGTGGGAGTGTAACATGAGGCATAGTTATTATGCAGAGTTGCATCTACCTGTTTTTATGATAGTTTGAGTATTGTTGACAACAGGTCTGATACTAAGCGAAGCTCATGCCACTTCCACTGTTTTTTCTATTCTGTGGTAGTAGAGTAAGTTTACGAATTTGAAATATTAAAACAATTTTCTAACACCTTATTGTTCCATATCTTAGTCTTAATTCTAATTTTTTATAAAGCTGTTGGTTTTCCATGTATCCATAAATAAATAAATAAGTAAATATTATATGAAAAATATTGTATTGCATACTTAACTAATTCATTGTTTTTCTTACAGCTATATATATGGCATTTGCCTTTAAAAAACAGAAGAGCACTTGGGATGCTAATGGCAAACCGGTGTACAAGAGCTCAACTGAACAATCAAAAAAACAATGACAATAAAGAAACAAATAAATCTGTAAGAAATGGTAATTTGAACTCTTTGGTAGTAAAGATGTGTCAATAGAAGTGTGGGAGTTCATGGCTGTATATTTCGAAAAGAACTATCTTTTGATTCTGATTATGGATCATAAGTAATTAGGCTATCTTTTTAAATTATCTCATATAAAATGTAAGTAATTTGATTTGTATGTGTTAAGTTAATCAACACAGTATTACTGTTGTCTTTTTGATGGATCTAACTTTGACACATAATAATATTTATTGTTACTCTGAATATATAAATAGTGCAAGAGAGATGGAAATGTGTTATGACTTATGAGTGTAAGTAAATATGATAAAACCATCAATATCATTACAACATAATGTCAAAATGTACATGTAAAATCCTTACCTAAATGTTATAATATAATAGCCTGTTTTTCTGAGAAAGAGACAATTTAACAATAATTGATTCCCTTGGCTTAGTACTTATCTACTACATAATCTATTAACTTGTGGTAAAACATGGCATCAAATAGTGTTAGGAATAAGGTGGTATTTTAAATCTAAGGGTATTAAGTATAAGTAATAAGTATATAATAGTAGTCATGAATTTTTTTTAGGGTTCCATACCCGAAAGGTGGCCCAACGGGACTCTATTAATATCCCTAAGCTGTCCGTCCGTCCCAAATTTAAAGACCTGTATCTTTTGAACCATATAAGATACAGGGTTGATTTTTTCAAGACATCGCATTTACTAATTACATACATATTTTTATTTTTATTGTATACTAAAAATGGTAAAACATACAAGCATCAAATTTGGTACGATTATAGTACCTGAAGAAAAACAAAAGAACCTACTAAAAAATGTTCCAGTGTGAGTTGGGTTCGCGCTGATTCGATCTGAAGTCTAAATCAAATCGGAATGTAATAATACCCATACCTACTGTGCGGCGGTACAGAACCCTCGGTGCGCGAGTCCGGCACAATTGACCGTTTTTCTTTTTCTTTATGTGGTACCGACAGTAGAACTAATGAGAATATTATCGAGATTATTTATAGTTCGAAGACGGGCGTACGGTATTTTTTATCTCAGTTTGCGAAAACACGAGAAAAAATTACTTTAATTTAATATTTTTAGGGCAGGTACGCACTATGCGGTTGACCGCATGCGGCTAGCCGCACAGCTGATCAAAACGTATGAAACCGCGAAACCGGAACCTAAACCCACTGAGCGGTTAGCCGCAACCGCATGCGGCAAGCCGCGTAGTGCGTACCTGCCCTTAGCCACGTGCCACGACGGCACGGAGACGGTATATGCGTTAGGAATTTTGTTTGTTTGTTTGTTTGTTTGCTTTTTAACAAAAGTCACTGATTGCTTAAAGAAAAAACATTTAGCAACCCCATTGCGCTCCTAAACTTACAATCCCACCAAAATGCTAACCCTAACTAAATAGTTATAAGTAGAGTAGGTAGATGTTTTTATTGGATACCTTAAACATTCATGAAAAATGTTAACCTAGGCTATTAATTAATTTGATGAAATAAAGACAACTTTTGATCAATTTCTATGGACATCCTGCAGTCAAATAAAAATAAATCCTTACCTATAGTGGTTATGGAACATGTAATAAAAATTCAATAATGTATTTTAGACCATGCAGAATATTAATGTCCACAAACCTGGTTTATAAATTTAAGAGGTTTTATTGACTGAATTATTTATTCAAGTTCATTAAATCTATCTTGGCCGGCAAAAACCCAACTTTCGGTCACTTTAAATATTTAGAAACCTTCGTAATCCCGATTATAAACGAGGCTAGTTTTTAGGTTTCCAATAAGGAACCCTTTCAATTTCGCCATATGCGTCTGTCCATCTTTCCGCGGTTTAACTCTGAGACTGTTGGTTGCCTGTAAAGCTGTAATTTGGCATACTTATACATTTACATTACGCCGACAAAGATTTGAAATAAAATCTAGAAAATAACTTTTTCGGGTACTTCCCGTAAAAGTAATGCAAATATAATATACTTATTGCATCGAGTGCAGGTAGGTATTAATGGATAGCTTTTAAAAAAACATTTTGAATATGTTATTTACCATTTAAACTTGAGGGGATTTTAGGAAATATTGAACTCGAAAGATGTAGTATTACCCCCTACATCCAAAACCAGAATGGAGCTAAGTAAGTACCTAAAAATCTGAGAAATGTCTAAAGCCTTTGTTTCAATCATATCTCCATACATAATTCGTCTATGGTCCGACATGCTCTTTCCCGGTTTTTGAGCTAGAATAGATTAAGTTAGAGATTCTGGCCTCGTGTATATAGTAGGGGAGAGTGGGGGACAGTGAATCAAGGGGAACAGTGGATAAAAACATACAGCAACGATATTACTACTCACACAGTCACGCCCCTACTTGTGTACGAAAGTTGATTTAGCCCTCCCCGCACCGCGCCAGTCGCCAGTGGGCTCAGGTGCATTGAGGACATGTTACGGACGGTTGACACAAGATTCGGTACGTATTTTTTTTTTCTTCCCGTTTTTGAAATTTATCTATAGAAGAAGTTTGTTACATAATATTAGATAAATAAGTGTTATTGTGCATTGTGATTATTCAAAATTCGATTAGTAAAAGGTATATTTCAACTAACCACGTGGTTCATTTTTGATATATTTTTTCTTTTTCTGACGGCATTTGGGGTACAATGAATCACAAGCTGATGGGGTACAGCGGACCTTTGGTCCACTGTGCCCCCTTTGATCCATTGTGCCCCCTTTTATATTTGTAATGTGTGATGTATTACATTATATTGAAAAATATATCTGTTTTAGGTAAAATGCCTAGGACGTACAATCGGAAAACAGGCATAGGCTTGCATACCGCGGATCAAATGCAAAAGGCCATCCAATTAGTAAAAGAAGGGAACAAAATTCGATTAGTTGCAAAGTTAACTGGAATCCCTTACACGACACTTTATAGATACAATAAAAAAAAACTGATAACCCCACCCATGCACGATTTGTCCCTAACTATGCAGTTAATAAAATATTTTCGGCTGAACAAGAACTATCATTAGTTGATTATGTGCTTCAATGTAGTAAGATGTTTTACGGACTCACTCCGCTTGAGGTTCGACAGTTGGCTTATCAAGTAGCTAAGGCTAATTTTATTAAAGTGCCAGAAAACTGGAATAAAATGGAAGCTGCTGAAATAGACTGGCTATATGGATTCCGTAAAAGACACACAGTTTTAAGCCTAAGAACACCCGAAGGCTGTAGTTTAAGTCGAGCAACATCTTTTAATCGTCATAATGTGGATTTATTTTTTGACAATCTGCAAGAAGTTATGGTTGGCAATGAAAATTTTGGAAACGGAACGAGAATTTACAACTTAGACGAGACAAATACCGTAACTGTTCAAAAATCTGGTAAAGTTCTGGCTCCCAGAGGTCAAAAACAAGTCAGTAAAGTGACAAGCGCTGAGAAAGGTACATTAGTGACCACTTGTTACATAATTAATGCCACAGGATATGCCTTGCCACCAGTAATGATATTCCCTCGCGTTCTTTTTAAAAACCATATGATTGCTGGATCCCCTTCTGGCACTTTAGGATTGGCTAATCATTCGGGGTGGATGAACACGGATTTGTTTGTCGCCACTATGAAGCACTTCATATCGAAAACTCAAAGTAGCAAAGATAACCCAAGCCCATTGATAATGGATAACTATGAAGCACACATCAGCCTCCAAGCATTATCTTATCTTATCTTTATGGTGGGGTCCTTACGGATACACTTCGACCCTGTGGGATCTTTTGTGTAATTACCCCTCTTTCCGCACTTAATCCAATGCAGCCTCCACCCCTTCCAAAAAGCGGATAGTGAAGTGCAATGGCAGTGCCTCAGCCTCCAAGCATTAAATTTGGCAAAAGAAAATGGAGTGACCGTGCTCACAGTTCCACCGCATTCTACTGGAAAACTGCAGCCGGTTACATGTTACATGTAAAAAATCTTTTTTTGTTTGAATTGGGAAGCAACGAGTGTTGCTATGACTCTACAATTTAATATTGTTGATTTATGAGACTTCCGAGTGATAGAGAGATTCCTAAATGATACTCGCTTAAGTATTACTTACAATTACAATAAATACATTGATTAATTTAAAGTTTGTTTGCCTTGTAGTTACAGTTATCCTCTGTTCCCCTTCGAGTTCAATGTTCCCCATGCCTCAGTTCAGCCCTCCCCTGATATGGGTTACAGTGGACCGTCTACCATTAAAAAATATATAATTTTATACAAAAAACTAGAGTACCTATGTCCTCCAAAGTATAATTAATTTATAGCCTATAACCCTATTATGCAATACAAATCAAAAATATGGAATAAAGGTATATAATTATCGATTCACGTGTCTTTTAACAAAAAGTGGCCCACTGTCCCCCACTCTCCCCTACTATAAAGGTGACTGCGCGGTCGTGATCCTAACAATATTCCCAATTCCGTAAATGGTTGAGATTCTATTAGTTAGTGGTTTTTGAAACAATTAAAGTTTAGCATTTTATTAAAATAATATTGTTTCCCTAATTATTACTAAAATGATGGTCATCTAATGTTTTCATGTTAAAAACTTAACACCTAAGTATTTGAAAATCCAACGATACGACGAGTAAAGTCCCAGATAAACGGGCGAGTAAGTACGCGTACTTTTCCTTGATCACACGTACCGAGCAATCGGGCAAGACTGCTCTCGGCAGAGTAGGTACTCTGTCCTAATTTTAAAGTATGTGTGAAAAGTTATAGATGAATTAACGAGAGCATGGAATTGCATATGTAGTAGTATTGTATGTTTACAGGCATTATATATTTTAATTTTCTATTTTCTCGTACTATCAGCATAAAAAGAGGTTTGTTATATATTGAAGAAGTAAATACCAAAATAATGTCGGTGTCAAATTGTGAATATTATTTACGTTGTGCATATATTTTTACGTCTGATTTTATTGTATTCTCACAATTATCAGAATAATTTTGTGTCAGCCCGTACGACTAAGTAAGTTACATAATTTTCAAAAAATATGGCAGTGAGTAATTTTGGTCCGATTGAGAGTCAAACTGAACTTAAACTGAAAAAAAAATTAAATTCCCCTTACACTGCTGCCCAGTTAGTTGAAAAAGCTACAGGTGTTTGTCTCTCTACTATTTAGAACATTGTGTCTGAGAGCAATAGTGAGAAATTCACCTCCCCGAGAAATAAAAAGTTACGTACTTGTCCGTCATCAGCAGTAGACGATTTTGATCAGGAAGTCATCCGGAGAACTATATACAATTTTCATCTGTCCCATAAGCAATTTCCAACCTTAAAGGCACTCTGTGTTAAAATCCGATATAGATTACAAATTTGGCATTTCCACCTTACGAAAACAAATTAGGATTTAAATGGAAAAAGACCGAGGACAACCGAAAAATATTAATGGAAAGACACAACATACGACTGCTAAGAATAAATTACCTTACCAAAATTGTGGAAAATCGGTCTAAAGATAGACCACTAGTTTATACTGATGAAACCTGCATCCACACTTCACATGTGTCCGGAGAGGCTTGGACCAAATGGAACAGAATTTGGTGTAAAAAACAAATCAGTACAGGCCAGCGGTTAATAATAGTGCACGCAGGAGGAAAAGATGGTTTTATTCCCAACGCTTTGTTAATGTTTAAGGCAAACCAAAAAACGGGAGATTACCATGACCAGATGAACTTTGTCAACTACGAAAACTGGTTAAAAGAAAAAATAATACCGAACCTTAAACGTAACAAACGAATGAATTACTGCTGAGGACTGGGAAAATATTTGTCGCCATGTCGAAAGTGAAGAAAATAAATATCGATGTCAGGAAGAGGAAATGGACCGAATTTCAGACAATCTTATTATCAATACTTGTGACAGCTCAGATGAAGAACATGATAGCGACTAAAAGCAAAACACAGAGGACTACTACTTATTCCATTTCTTAAGGGTATGTAATTTTATTACTTAAATTAAGAGAAAATTATTCTCCTTTTGTTGCAAACGGTACTGGGTGTCCAGCAAGAAAATTAAAATTTGAATTTCGAATTTTTCGGGAATGTCACGGCCTACGAGATTTAAAATGCCGCCATTTTGTTCATAATTAGTGCGGATTTTTTGTTAACCATGAATCGTTGGTCTGGTGAACATCGAGCATTTGCCATCAAGGCTTTCTTACAATGTGGAAAATCTCTTACGGAAGCCAGAAGAACATTTTGTTCGCATTATAATTTACGAAAAATTAGTGCAGCACCGTCTATTCAGCTTATACGGTTGTGGATTAAGAGGTTTGAAGAAACTGGATCCACAATTCCACATTAAACAAAAACTTGCCTGGCCGTGGACCTTCAGTTTCCACCGCCGAAAACATTCAAATTATTCGAGAAGCCGTGTATGAAAATCCACGTCGCTCTGTTAGAAAACACGCATCGGTTTTGGGAATCAAAAAGTCATCAGTGCACTTTATATTTCGTGGAATGTGTTCGAAACCTGTGTCGCTCAGCCGACATTGTTGCACTGCAGGAGACATGGTTGCTGCCGCATGACCTGGCGTTTCTGGGGACTATAGACGACGGCTTTGCCTTTACGGGCACCTCTGCAGTCGACACATCTATGGGGGTCCTGCGCGGGAGGCCGTATGGTGGAGTGGCACTATTGTGGAGAAAGTCTACGTTTTCTAACGTCACGATAATAAAGTGTAATAGTGTACGTCTAGCCGCGATTAAAACTGAGCTCAGTGATCGGTGCTTCTTAGTTTTTTCTGTTTACATGCCTACTGATTCAAGTGAACATTTAGTGGAATTTACCGAGTGTTTAAGTGAAATATCGGCTATTATTGAAAACCATAATGCGGAGTCGGTATTTATGTTAGGGGACTTTAACGCACACCCCGGTGAGTCTTTTGCAAATGAACTTTTATCTTTCTGTGATGAACAGTTGTGGACTTGTATAGATTTAGATATGTTGCCTTCCGATAGTTATACATTCGTGAGTGACGCACATGGGTGCCGTCGCTGGCTTGATCACTGCCTAGTTACTAGCTCGGCGCAGGCCTCAATACACTCTTGTTCAGTATTATATAATACGTACTGGTCCGATCACTATCCTATATGTATAGAATGTAACTTTAACATTTTAAAACCAAAAATACTTGGTAATAATAAGTATATAAATAGGGTTACTTGGGGGGAGCGTGACACATCTCAGAGTGATACATATCATAACATCTGCCATGAAAAATTAAGAGAATTCGATTTTCCTGTACAATTTAGTGAGTGCAGCGACAAAGTGTGTTGTGATAAAAGTCATAGAATTTTTTTAGACACATTTTATGACGATATTGTTTGTACACTGTCAAAAGCTGCTGAGTGTTGTTACAATGCAAATGTAAATTGTAAACGTAAACATGTCACTGGGTGGAATAAGTACGTGCGGGGCGCTCACGTGAAGGCTCGGCTTTGTTTCGGAAACTGGTTAAGGCACGGTAAACCGGACTCTGGCCCCTTATACAGAGAGATGTGTGAGTCCAGGTGCATATTTAAATCAAAATTAAAGTGGTGTCAAAATAATCAACAACAAATAAAAATGGACATCATAGCCGAACACCACACAAATAAAAAGTTCAGTCAGTTTTGGAAAACCTCGAATAGTTTGAATCCAAGACTGAGCCTCCCCGTGAGCGTGGCAGGAGTGTGTGATCCCGTCGGTATAGCTAATGTTTTCCGTACTCATTTTAGTGTTAAATCTCCACTAGGGCCGGCGGAGCGGCGGGTGCCCGATGCTGAGACTGTCGATAGGGAGCGTAGTGTGAAGTTTACAGCGAAGGAAGTGAGTGCAGTCATAAAGGGAATGGTGCGAGGCAAGTCGCCGGGCCATGACAGCCTCAGCATCGAGCACCTGCAGCATGCTGGGGTACATTTACCCAGAGTGTTGTCCATGTTTTTCAATTTGTGTCTGGGCCACTCATACCTACCTGAAAGATTAATGCGTACAATTGTGGTTCCTATAATTAAAAATAAAACCGGTGACTCCTCGGATGTCAAAAACTACAGACCGATTTCTCTAGCCACGGTCATTGCTAAAGTGCTTGACAGTCTCCTTGGTAAGCATTTGGATAAGCACATTAAACTCCACGACGCACAATTTGGTTTTAGACCGAATCTTTCTTGCGAAAGTGCTGTACTGTGTCTCAAGGAGACTGTGAAGTACTACACCAATAGAAAAACACCGGTGTACGCTATTTTCCTGGACTTATCGAAAGCCTTCGATCTTGTTGCCTACGATGTACTCTGGAGGAAATTAGAGACTGAAACTAGCGTACCTAGAGAAGTAACATCCTTGTTCAAGCACTGGTATAATAATCAGAGAAACTGTGTACGATGGGCACGCTCG
Organism: Acleris sparsana; assembly: GCA_923062465.1. Classification (NCBI taxonomy): domain Eukaryota; kingdom Metazoa; phylum Arthropoda; class Insecta; order Lepidoptera; family Tortricidae; genus Acleris; species Acleris sparsana. Next base: position 7,426,054 of record OV281286.1, read on the forward strand.
TTCTCAGATGAGTACGGGTTGGAGTGCGGGGTGAGGCAGGGGGGGTTGACGTCTCCCACGCTCTTTAACCTGTACGTGGACGCGCTGATCGAGGAGCTCAGCGGCACCGGTATCGGCTGCCACATAAATGGAGTTTGTGTAAATAATATCAGCTACGCAGACGACATGGTGCTGCTGAGCCCCTCGAGTGGCGCGCTGAAGAAGCTGCTCAATGTCTGCGAGTCCTATGCGGTGGCCCACGGACTCAAATACAACGCTCAGAAGAGCCAGTGTATGTTTTTTAAACCGGATAACATTCGTTATACCGATGCTCCTGACTTTTTACTCAACGGTGTAAAATTACAAAAAGTGGAAAGGTTTAAGTATTTGGGTCACTGGGTCACCGCGGATCAAAAAGACAATGCAGACATTGAGAGAGAGCGCAGGGCGCTATCAGTCCGATGCAACATGCTGGCCCGTAGGTTTGCTAAATGTACTGAGCCAGTAAAAGTCACGCTGTTTAAAGCATACTGCCAGTCATTTCATACATGCAGCCTATGGGTTAACTATACGCAGAAGGCTTATAGCGACCTGCGAGTTCAATACAACAGCGCGTACAGAGCGTTGCTGCGGCTGCCGCGCTATTGCAGCGCTTCGGCGATGTTCGCGTCTACGAACACGGCGGGGTTCGCCGCCATCATGCGCATGCGCTGCGCCTCCATGCTGCAGCGCGCGCGCGACAGCCGCAATGCGCTTCTATGCGCTGTTGTTGAACGCTGGGACTCGCCAATACTGGCGCGGTGGATCAGGCTTCACGCCCTAAAATAAATATTAGTTTTTGTATTTGTAATTGCCTTGTTTCAAATTTCAATGTTTTATTTATTTATTTATTTATTTTTATGTTTTATTGTATAACACTAACACCTGTTTTAAGCTGCACAAATTTTACTAACAAAATATGGATCAATGGTCTGAAATAAAATTTTATTATTATTATTATTATTATTATTATTATTATTATTATAATGAAGAAGGTATTAAAATTCCATCCCTACAAAATTCAAATTGTGCAAAATTTGAAACCCGACGACTACTCTTCAAGAATGGCTTTTGCTAAGCAGATGTTACTGAGATTTCAAACCAATTATCGCCTTTCCAATATATTTTTTAGTGATGAAGCCCATTTTCATTTAGACGGTTACGTCAATAAACAGAATTATCGTTACTGGGCCCCGAACAATACACAAAACAAGCATTCAAAGTCGCTTCACAGTAAAAAAGTCACTGTATGGTGTGCTATATCAGGTGCGGGAATTATAGGGCCGTATTTTTTTGAGGACTCAACTGGACGATCGATTACTGTTTCAAGTGAAAATTATTGTAAAGTGATAGAAGATTTTTTTATGCCAGAATTGAGAAGCTGTTTGTTTGCAAACAGAAACACCTGGTTTCAGCAAGATGGAGCTGCTCCTCATACCGCCAGGGTGACAATGAATGTTTTGAGGAACAATTCCCCTGCGAAATTAATATCTCGTTTTGGGGACATGTGATTATTTTTTATGGGGATACTTGAAAGCTAAAGTTTAAAATAGTCAACCTACAAATTTGGATCAACTTAAAGAAAATATCGGGACTGAAATCAAAAATATTTCATCAGATTTGTACAAACGCGTTTTGAAAATCTACGCTTCCGCTTAGAACAGTGTGTTGAGCAAGGTGGTCAACATTTAGACAATATCGTTTTTAAAACATAAATCCGCAATAATAGTTTAAAGGTTTTTGCTATTGATAGGGTTATAAGTTATAAGTTATAAGTCATGTACTTTTTTAAAAATAAATTATTGAAGTTTAAAGTTTCTTATTGGACACCCTGTACAACCACTACAAATGCAATTCCATGTTCTCGATAATTCATCTATACTTGGCTGTAGTTTAAAGGATAAGGTGGTGGTAGCGATCTGGACAAACCTTGTGCAAGCTCCTACCACCACCACTAAAATAGACGAAACTTTTATGTACCTATGTACTTTGTCTTGTCTTTGTATTTTTGCCTTCGGAGTTGCCAGCGTCTACTGAAAATTTACATTTATCCTAATGGGTAAGTATAACTTTTCAGTGGTTTAATTTAATAGTAGTTTATGTGACACTGTCCTCTTTTAACGTTATTGTATTCATAAACCAGTAATCAATAATATATGTAGGTCGACATATTGGAGCACCATACAAGTCAAGTGGCAATATCCGCACATTAGTGTTAGGTCATAATGCCAATGGAGATAATTACACTGTATTTTTACAATTTATGATCGTTTCTGTGTTAGTTTGTTAATCCTTCACGCTGCATTGGGGACAGGTTTAGATTACATTTGGAATGGAGATATACTTACCCTGGATTCTCTTTATCCCGGTAAAAAGGAACTCTCTCGAGGTAACAACGATAATCGAAATCTACGCGAACGAAGTCGCGGACAGAAGCTTGTTTCAGTGATGAAGCTTACCGGCCCACTTTAAATTGAAAAGTTAACTTGTTTCGAGTACCTAGATAAGTGTTAAATTTTGTAATTATTTATTAAACCTTTAGGTTTAGTCGAACAAAAGATATCAACGCATTCAAATGAAGAAAGAGATATATATACATGAGTTTTTTTAAAATCACTTAAAGTTGTACTATGGTATCTACAGGAAAAAAAGGGAAACCTTTACGAGACCAATAACGCAATTATCTACAATGTTTATAAATAGTTGGAAAAAAAATAAGATGATAGATAATGTTAGGCCCGTATTAAGAAACTGATCTCAACTCTAATGCTCGTCTCGAGATGCGTCAAAAATGACAGTGTTCTATGGTTTGGCATTTACTTTGACGTATGTTTTGACGGGCCTCACCGTCAAGATGAGTTTATTAATACGGCCTAATGTGTTGACAATGACAATTACACTAATAGACTAGTGATAAATGCGGCCGATAATTAGTGACAGTGATATTAACCTCAATGAGAGGACGTATAGTGAAATGGGCGGATTCGAGAATTTTACGCATTTTTAGCATATTATATTATTCCTCAACCTAAAAACATAAATAATTATATTTACAAATTATATTACAATGCTTCTATTTTCTTAATGTCTCCAGGCAAACTTCTTGTTTCGTCAGTCGTCGGATAAATATTCATTTTAGTCGCATTCCCTAATTGTCCAACCTAAGAATCTCCTCTTTTTTGAAAGTCGGTTCAAGAGGTATTTTATTTTGTTTAATATTTGTATTAATTTCGTTGGTGTGTGTGTTGATGTTGAAAACGAGTAAATTATATTTACGAACTAATTTTACAGCTCTATACTATAGATCACGCGGGAATCAATAACAACAACCAAGTAACTAAGTTCTATTATTTTAATTCTAATCAACGATGCATCTAATAATTGACGGACATGGAAATTAGCATTCGTTTGTATTCGGAAATGCGATGATTGCCGATGTGCAATATTTACCGCCTGTACGTAAACAACTAGGTTGTGCCACTAACGTCGACAGCGTCGTAACGAACTTACCGGTTGCTTGGCTTGTCGCAGCTTTAAAAAAATAGCCTTCATCTTAAATTATCTTTCAACCGTACCTCAAATATCAAGTGCGCACTGTAGGTAGAACTCGTATTAATTTCAACACTATTTGGTTTTCGCTAGCAAAACTTGTACCTACGAAACCCTCGATGTGCAAGAACGACTCGCCCAGTTTGTGTAGGTCATGTTGAACCAATTAATAAAAACATCTCAAATTTTATAATTCAGGTACTTGTCATAAATTGTTTCCTTTTGGTACCTTAGGTCCACTTTTCTAAATGGTCCACTTGCCTGAATTTTTCCAACAATTTTAATGTATAAAATACGAAAAGTATATTTAATTAATTACCATAATAGCTCGTGGTTCTTAAGAGATAATTATGACTACATATCTTCCCTTAAGGTTGGTTTTTAGTTAGGCAGAGGCCCAACTTGAAAAACCGAAGTTCGAAGTTACGATACCTCCATCCCTTTCTCTCGATTTAATCTCAAATGACGAGTGACAGGGATGGGGCTAACGTAACTATAAACTTCGATTTTAAAAGTAGGGCTCGGAAGTAGGTAATATTTGTGACATTTGCTAAGTAACACGTTGCCAGTATTAAAAAACTTGTCATTACAATTCCATTCACCTGAAGTTGAATGCATTCACTTCACTGACCTGAGTGAGCGCATGCGTATTCGTCGTTTCTCTGCACTTAGAATTTGCGCTGTCTGTTGGCTCAGCCGCACTTCTCATGTAATCTCACTCATTATTCGGGCCAACGTTGAGTATACGTAGGCAAAATGAGTGTCGAAAACCCAGCCAGTGATAATGATGGAGACTCGGTAAGTATACAGTTCACTTCCAATTGATAAACTATTCAATTCTATTTCGTTATTATTGCTTAGTACGTGTCGAATCACCTTATTTACTGGTGAACACGACTCGTGAAGCGAAATTTTCTAAGTCCCAATATGGCGTCAGCGACTAAGTCCCCAGAGAGTGAAGCGTCGGTCTGAATAATTTAATGAAAAAATCTTTTGCAATTTACATTATACGCTGGCATGCTTGTTTAATAAAATTGAAAAATAAGGATAAAAAAATATTTGCCGTTGTCGAAATATATATTGTCACGAGTCGCGGTTATTTTGTTCACAGGGAAAGGTAAATGGTAATAAAAGTGAACACGTGAACGGAATTCACAACGGGTATAGCAGCTCGGAGAAGCACAAGAGCAGCCACAAGTCGTCAAGCAAGGATAAGCATCGCGACAAAGACCGCGACCACAAGAGCTCCAAACACAGTAGCTCTAGCAGGTTAGTTTTGTATAAAACTCGCAACATGTTTTATATTTGCTAATCAAACCATATTTACCTCGTTTTTTCATTATTAGAGATAAGGATAAGGAAAAGCACTCCAGCAGTAAAAGTCACAGCAGCTCACACAAATCTTCTAGCAAAGACAAAGAGCGAAGTGAAAAAGAACATAAAGAACGAAGCGAGAGAGACAAAGATAGAGGTGTTAAGGAAAGCAGCGGCAAGGACAAGGATCGCAGTGACAAAGATAAACATCGCAGTAAAGACAGGCACCGGGACAAAGACAAGGAACGGAGTGATCGTGACAAAGATAAGCACAAGAGCAGTAGCAGCAATGGTGAAAAGAAATCGTCTTCCTCTAAAGATAAGGAGCGGGAACACAAGAGCTCATCCTCATCATCAAAGGATAAAGATCACAAGTCAAAAGATAAAGACCGTGAAAGAGAAAAGGATAGGCATAGAAGTGACAAAGATAAACACCGCAGTGATAAAGATAAACATTCAAGCTCAAAAGACAAGCACAGGTTAGTGTTAATTAAACCTGGTATTCTTCCATAATCTTATAATACTGCTAAGTCAGTTGTGGTTATTGTAGTTAATTTAAACAAAAAGCTGTGAGGTATGACCTCTGCTACTACAAGACCACTGGACAGGCTATGGCATTCAAAACGCCAGTTCACATCAAGAGTACCAGGAATTAAAAATAACATGTTGTGATCATTTTGTGTCACTTCTAACATTAGTTTTTTAAAAGGGTGATATTCAAAATCACATTGGTAATAGGCAGTTGACAGAGGTTAGTGAGTATGAATGATATATGGGTAGGTTTTCAGTATTTGTATGCTTATGGCCGAACCCAGGGGTTCAAACCACAGATAGATAGGCTTACTTCAGATTCTAATTTGTCACATTTTGTGTGGGCAAATGTCAAATTTTAACCAACAGTAAGCTATATGTGGTTTGAATATAGGGTTTGGCCGTTAGTGATTGATTTATATCAAATTTTGATTATAGTATAGACTTTGATCTAGATCTGAAGGGTAAAAGTGTTATACCTATCTGTGGAATAGTATGACATTGTCAAGTTATGACATTTAAATTCATACCTAAATTGATGTTTTATTAAATCAATACGAAACTGCCATAAATATTAAAGAAGTAGATACCTCATAAATTCATGAGTTTTATATAAACTCTCCCTGTTTTACATGAATGACAATCAATTTTACTGATTTCATGTTACGTTTACTTTTTAACTATGTTACCAGCAAGGACAAGAAGAGCAGCAGTGAAAAGCAAGACAAAAAGACAGAACCAGAGGATCCCCTGATGGTTGAACCAATGCAGGTTAGAAATTAAATCATGGCATACTTGTAATATTATTTAGAAATCATAATAAATCAGTGCATTTTTCAAGTGCACACAAAGTTCTACCCAAAATTAATGCATTAGGTAGGCAAGCAGTCATATACGGCTCCACTCTGTGCAGATCAAGTATTCGTTTTTGTTTGTTTAGTAAAACAAATTATTTTTACATATTTGAAATATAATTATAACCTTATACCTACATAAATCTCTCAACCAATAATAAACTTTTTGTATTACTAAAGTTTTTTTTTGACATTTTAATTTTTAAGGCTGTAGGTATCATTAAAATTACAAGCATACTTTCAACTTAAGGTTAATAAGGTTTATATTTTTAGTGAACATTCATCAGCAAGTCAAACCTTACTTACTTATTTAGAATTATAAACATTTTTACCTGTAATAAGCTAAGCTCTCTGTAGACTTTCTCAAATCACTGTTACCAAGGAAGATTAGGAATAGAAAAAAATAAATGTTGACACTGTTGTTATGTTATGACAACTACTTAATGGCCAAAACCATAAACAACTCCTTCCTAACTATTTTTACAGTTGAATGAACCAGAACTGAAGATGGAGATTAAGGAGGAAGACAGTGATGATGGGTATGCTGGAGCTGTCAATAACACTGCCTCGTCATGCGACTACTCACTGTCACAGTTCAAAGATGAGCCATTGTCTGAACTGCCTCTGGAAGAAGAGAGTGAAGAAGACACGCCTTTGGTAAATTACATACATTCATACACTATTCTAAGCCGGCAACCACACGGCAAATTAAAATGAAATATTAAAATTTCATTAAAAAAGAGCATGGATATCATTTATCTTAGTGTAAAGATTAAAGTTAAATTTAAAATCATCAATCAATATTATTAACAGTGCGCGTGGAAAAGAACCATATAGTTTGGCTAATGTAGAATAATCCATGTGACAGCCATAGTTGGTAATATCTAACGCCCATATAAACTAGCAAGGCATATAAAAAGACTTATTAATCCTTTAGAAACATGAACACAGCAAGGTATGTATTAATGTAGTAGGAAAAGTCAACGAAACGAGGGTGATACATGGTTTATCTGAGCTGTCACAAAGATCAACCTAGATTGATCCAACTATAGTAAATGATCATCCATTTTTCCTTAAACTTGGATTGGAAGTATTTCAACAAGTGAACCTTGTATTTTCAACTCAATTATTTAATAGTTGCATTTGCATGCAGAAGCTTTATCTTGTCGAGGTTGATTTAGGAAAACATAGAAACTTTGTGGTTGTCTTGCACTGTCTTATATACGCATAAGTTGGTGTTTTTTTCCTTTTTCTCCCTCTATCCGTCTCGTAAGATTTTTTCCATGTTTTCCTGCTGAACTGCACATGTTATTTGATATTATATTTGATTAAATATTTATAGCTTTCTTTAATGCTAGACTAAGTAGTAACCATTCACTTGGGCGGAATGAATGGAGAGCCACTCGACCGCCCGCCTGCCTCGGCGGCGTCCCCACTCATCAAGTAGTAACCATTGTAATGTTTGAAAAATGACTAACTGCTGAATTTCTTGTGGCATTTCTTCTCAACAGTGGTCTTCTCTTAAGAATCGCTGGTAGATTCTTGAGGTGTAAAAGAGCTTTTTATTTCTTTAATTTATTTATATTAATTTGTAAACATTGTTTAGATTTTGACATAAAGTTATCCTTTTATAGCTTAAGCGGATTGCAACCAAGCGTCAAGTCCCAAGTGATAGTGAAGACGACACTCCATTAACTAAACGAAAGAAACCCAAAAAGAAAGTAAAAAAAGGTGAGGAGAGGTTTTTTCTTATACTTACCTAAATTTAATTCTGTATAATTTCAGATGCCAACTATCCTTTTTTAATTCATGACATCCTTATCATTATTTTAGGTTGTTTCTTTCTATTAGTAAAATACTGACATTATTTAATCATACTGCTTATTGTGTAGTTAAGTTTCCTTCAATTTTATTTAACATATTAATTGCCAAGAAGTGATGTTTCTAATATATTCTTTGGGTTTCGAGCCTACCATTAAAATCTAGTAATTTTTAATGTGGTCTTTGTTATGTCAAAGAATCTGGATATGATGAAGAAATGTCAGAGGATGATGAACCAAAACCTAAGAAGAAACCGAAGGCTAAACCAGTAAAAGTAAAGACACAACCTAGTGAAAGTGTTAGTCCCACCAAGCGGAAGAAAAAGCAAGAGGATGAACCTGAAGTTTGGAAATGGTAAGCGATCTTCACTTAACCTGTTTCCAAATAATAGTATGAATACCTAGTTTCTATAACAGTTTTGAAGGTGTAAAAAATGTAAAACATATTTAAATTGCCTTACTCTTTGGTTTTTAACTTTTTATCTAATGGCATACGTATATATAGCCTCACTAACCTAAAAACTAAAATCCTTATTTGGGGCGCCGCCACTAGCAACTTCTCTCTATATAACCACCAAACATAAAACATAACATAGACCCAACCTAGTTTCAAGTCACATTTACCTCAATGAGCAGTTCTTGCTGAAATCGAGACAGAGTACCTACCAAGTAACCTAATGTTTAATAAATTTCTTTGTCTTGAATTGTCTTTTTATATAATTAATAGCTGTATTATTACACATAAATATTTAAAAGAGAAGTGGATTCAATTCAAGTGTATAAACAGCTTTAGTCTAGAAATTACAAACTTCATATCAATCACTACTACCATGAAATTCGCCATCAAGTTTACAGATGGCGCCACCGAGTTTCGTGCGTGACATTCAATCTTATTTTTAGGTTATGTCTTGAGAAATTAAATGATGCTCATAAGTATAGGTTTTAAATTAGTTGCCTTAAGCCGGTGTGTTTTACCAAACTCGCGTCTTAATATTTCGAGGCAACTTAGAACACGAAGAATACAGTGTGTAATTAATAATTTAGTTTATTGATGGATTGTCACTTAACATTTATAATAGTGTGGTGTATGTGAGATTAACGTAAACTTATTTGTTAAGGTGGGAGGAAGAAAAAAAAGATGATGGCACTAAATGGAAGTATTTGGAACATAAAGGACCGCTGTTTGCGCCAGACTACGAACCGTTACCTGAGAATGTTAAGTTCCGCTACGACGGTAAAGTGATCAGGCTCTCTGAGAACACCGAGGAGGTGGCTGGTTTTTACGCGCGGATGCTGGACCACGACTACACCACTAAGTCCACTTTCAATAATAATTTCATGACAGACTGGCGGAAAGTTATGACTCACGAAGAAACAAAATTAATCAAAGATCTCTCGAAATGTGACTTCAAAGAAATGCAATCCTACTTCCTAAGTGTATCAGAGAAGAACAAAAATCGCTCGAAAGAAGAAAAAGCTGCTTTAAAGGCTAAAAACGAGGAAATTCAAAAAGAGTATGGATTTTGCACAATTGATGGCCATAAAGAAAAAATTGGAAATTTCAGAATAGAGCCTCCTGGTTTATTTAGGGGGCGTGGTGAACACCCAAAGATGGGCATGTTGAAGAGGCGAGTCATGCCTGAAGATGTGCTGATTAATTGTTCTAAAGATAGTAAAATACCCAAACCACCTCAGGGTCGCAAGTGGAAGGAGGTTAGGCATGATAATACTGTAACGTGGTTGGCATCATGGACTGAGAATGTACAAGGGCAAGCCAAATATGTTATGTTAAATCCCAGCTCGAAACTGAAAGGAGAAAAGGATTGGCAAAAATATGAAACAGCACGTAAACTGCACAAGTGCATTGATAAAATCAGAGATACTTATCGTAATGATTGGAAGGCAAAGGAAATGCGGGTTCGACAACGCGCTGTAGCTCTTTACTTCATTGACCGTCTTGCATTAAGAGCTGGTAATGAAAAAGATGATGATCAGGCAGACACTGTTGGTTGCTGTTCTCTTCGTGTGGAACACATTCAACTACACAAGGAAAAAGATGGCAAGGAATATGTTGTAGTATTTGATTTTCTGGGTAAAGATTCTATAAGGTACTATAATGAGGTACCAGTAGAGAAGCGCGTATTTAAGAATTTAGAGCTGTTCATGGAAAACAAAAAAGATAGTGATGACCTCTTTGACAGACTAAATACGCAGACATTAAATGAACATCTTAAAGAGTTAATGCCGGGACTTACGGCAAAAGTTTTCCGCACATACAATGCTTCAATAACATTACAGAGACAATTAGATGAACTAACTGATGGTGATGCTTCAATACCAGAGAAGATATTAGCCTACAATCGTGCTAATCGAGCTGTTGCCGTACTTTGTAACCATCAACGTGCTGTCCCTAAAGGTATGTTACCCGTAACATTATACTTGGTCAACTTTAGGATAGTCTCTGCTCATAAACACTTTTCTTGAATTTTTCATAAATACTTACCTTTGGCTATAATTTAATTAAAATTATTGTGTATATAATGTGTTTGAAATTAAGCAATATAGCCTTCTCACCCTACATCGACCAAGGTGAACTCAGCTAAAGCTACTGTTTTTACTGAAACAAAAAAATCTTCTCAGGTCATTCGAAATCCATGGAAGCTCTAAAAGAGAAAATTCAAGCTAAGCGTGATCAAGTGGATGAAGCTGAGGAAGATGTGCGTGAAACTTCAAAGGCTGCTAAACGTGGTTCAGTTAAAGAAAAGATGAATTATGATAAAAAGAAAAAGGCTCTGGAACGTTTGAAGGAACAATTAAAGAAACTAGAACTTATGGAAACTGATCGGGATGAAAACAAAACTATCGCACTCGGAACTTCTAAACTCAACTATCTGGATCCAAGGATTTCAGTAGCTTGGTAAGTGAATGAAATTATAAAGCACTAAAGTAAAACTTTCATATTGACCTTTTTGAGCACAGCGCTAACTGTAGTATTTGTTGTTGCAGGTGCAAAAAGCACGACGTGCCGATCGAGAAGATCTACAACAAGACGCAGCGCGACAAGTTCCGCTGGGCAATTGACATGGCCGGACCCGAATACGTTTTCTAAGGTCGTGTGTTGCATTATTTAATCATTGCGTTGAATCTGTAAACGTTCCAGTTTTTACATTATTCTTTTATGGACTTGACCAGGTTTTTAAAATTAGGTGTGATGTTTTGTAGTAAACCTAATAATGTATTGGACCCGAATAAATCAACACATTGTTCCTCAAAATGGATCCAAATTGGAAGTCTGATTCTAATTTATTTTATTTAGAAACATTAGTTTCGATCTTGCTTTTAGTTATAGGTATAGTTATTTTAATTATATACCTAATTGCAATCTGTTAAGTAACTTCGTTTTTTGCTGTCTGTACATTTGAAATATGCCTTTACTTCGGTATTTGTAAGTTTTGAGACAGTTTAGGTTAGTGAATCTTTAGGATGGAGAATGGAAACTAGTAGAAACTTGCATATTTTATCATAAAAGATACACAGTACAACCAGTTATTAAATATAGAACGGCAATCTTCGTTTTTGTATCAAACACGAGTGACAGACATACTGTCAGTTGCGAGTGCAAGGGTGATAGTGATTGCCAGCCGAACTCTTTTAAGAAGCTGGGAGTACTGTAACTGATAAAAAAAAATGCTGTGAAATGTACTGTAGCTTAAGTGCTTCTGTGTCATCTGGTATGGACCATTTGAATCACGAAGTCACTGAGGACTAGTAAATTAATTGAATATGTCAAGTGCAGGTTTGGTGGCATATGGTTCCGTTAGTAAATCGCGCTGCAGTCTCAAAACATCCTGTTCTTAAATTGTCCCGTTCGCTCGTCGTCCAGTATCAGTTTTAACATTTTGCAACCAGAAAATAAACAGGATAATTGAAAATATTTTTTAACGATTTTAAGGAAAAAAATGTCTTCTTGTTAATCTGTTTATGTTTGTCGATATTTTTTTTCATAAGCTCTGGTCCTTGTGTCTGATGTCAATCAATACATTTTCACCATAACTATTGTTATAGCATATGTGTTTATTTAAAGTTCCTAGGACCATTATAAGAAAATTAGCCAATGGGAAGATTTGTGACTGCAGGACAATTTACAAATGGCACGAATAAGGCGGCGCGACTGCTTGTAAGATATTAGTAAAAAAAATTAAAAAAATATCTTTTAATCCATTACCTTTGTTTGACATTTAACTACAAATTGATAGTTAGTAGGGATCACAATATTCCATTGTATCTAAATTTACACCTGATGAAATCAGTCTATGACCTAGAGCATTCCTCGAATTAGGCGCAACACTGATACCTTGATAGGGCACTCAAGAACTCTGAATGTAATGCCCTATAGAGTCGATCCGCGGATGGAGAGCTTGATACCCAGACGCTACATATGTGTATCTATATCATCTACCTACTTAACATGAAACTATAAGAATAAGCAATAAATAAATTTAGAATAAATGCTTGTAGAATTAATAGATAGAAAACATCAGTCGGGAGTCAAGAGTAACCTTCTCATGTACAGTCAAATTTAAAAACAGCTAGTTTTTACTTTACCTGTGGGCTTAGTTTGGCTGCGTCTATATCGCGTGTCAAATGTGGATTAAGCATCCGTCACTGTCGTACTTATTCACGTGTCTAAAGGTGACGGATACCTTATCCACATTTGACACGCGATAATCGCAGCCATGTTAGGGCCCCTGATGACGATGGGTGGCTAAAAATTTCACCGTCTTGCCTGTGATTATGCTAACTATTCACTGCTGAAGATGTTAATATCGTAATGTGTACGTGCACAATGTGCATTTATAATTATAATAATTATCAGGAAATACGGTCTGTATTTTATTTTTATACAATTATGATCGGAAACAGTGGCAGAACAAAGCCGGCAATGTTACGAAAGGTACAATGTTATAGATAAATTTGTAATATTACTTTTATGTGTGTCTTGTACATAGAAAATTTTTACCATGTCATGCGAATGTATAATGAGATTATCACAAATAAATAAAACATTGACACTAGGGAATAAGTTTATTTTATTTAAAGTAGTCTTAATATTCTTAATCTACCCCATATTGATGGTTCGGTTTCAGCTGTCAATGACGACCTCTTGAAATGACGACTTCGTTAAATGACGACATTTTAGAATGCCGATTTCTGAAAATAACGACTTCTTGAAATGACGACTTTTTTTTCCAAATTATTCTAATACGTATGAGCAGTTGTAATACAAGGTTGGATACATAATGTAAGTATTTATACATAAGTATTAATATTTATTAATTTAGACCTCAGGATCTCGGCGTAGTGACGGCAAAATAGGGAAACATGGGGCCAAATGGCACAGTTTGATATTTATTGTAGCGAGGGCCTCGTGTCTCTCCTGCAGTGAGAGACAAGTACAAACCTGAAGCACCTAAGAGCTATCGCACTGTAACTGATGATGTGAGTGGATGAAGAAAGTGCGTCCTATTCATTCCCAAAATACCAGATTACAATTTACACCAGATTCCCAAATTACCAGATTCAAAATTGTGGGTAAGTATAATAAATTAATCCATGTTTTGATTCTGGTGATTTGGGAATCTGGTATTTTCAAATTATGGTATTTTGGGAATGAGCGCTTTTATGCTGATCTACAATTTTAGGGCATAGCATAGATGAAAGTGTAAGGCTAAGGCCTGAGTGGACGCTCGAGTCGTACAAAGGAAACTCATACTGGTGTCCAGAGTGGACGCTGCACAAGTGTGGTGGACGCGCGCCCGCGGCGCTGCCGGCCCCGCTTCGAGCGTCCACTCAGGTTGTACACTTAGGTGATAACACTTTCATCGAATAGTCGATAATTCAAGAAGTCGTCAATACGAGAAGTCGCTGTTTTAAGAAGTCGTCAATACGAGAAGTCACTGTTTTAAGGTCGACATTTTAAAAACTCGTTAATTCGAGAACTCGCCGATTTAAGAAGTCGACATTTTAAAACGCCGTCAATTCAAGAAGTCGTCATTTTTAAGAAGTCGTCAATACGAGAAGTCACTGTTTTAAGAAGTCGACATTTTAAAAACTCGTCAATTTGAGAACTCGCCGATTTAAGAAGTCGAAATTTTAAAACGCCGTCAATTCAAGAAGTCGTCATTTTTAAGAAGTCGTCAATTCAATAAGTCGTCATTTTAAGAAGTCTTCTTTGACCGCCGAAAGGATTCTTACGAGCCAACAATTGAATGCAATGGCTAATGGCCATCTTCCTCCGCTTCATTAAAAAAATTCACTTCTTCCATACCCTCAGGCATGTAATGCAGTTCTGATTTATCTTTATGTAGAAGATTATAATTTTTGCCATACCCTGAAAAAAACCAAGTTAGTCTTGAGTTTTATGGATCTTACTCTATAGTTATGTGATGTGTTTCATATTATATAAATTGGGGAAGATAGAGAACGCTAGTGGCCGTAACACCATGGTAGCGGAATACCAGATTGCCAGAAAATGTATTATGTATGGGAATACGATATTAAATAAATGTGGTGCATCTGGCAATCTGATATATCGCTTCTATGGTTTTACGGCCACGAGCGATAGAGAGGAGGATAACCGAGCGACAGACGAGTCGCGGGTAAATTGCCCTCCAGACTACCTACCGTTAGGCAGTACCATCTGTACCATTGATGGTCCTAATGACGCTGATTTATCCCACTAGTACTATGAAAAAACATAGTGTGACTCGGTGTTACTTGAATAATATTAAAAAAAATGTACAGTGAAGTTTATAAACCTTGTCTATTTCATGCCATGTTAAAACTGCAATATACGAATTATCAAAGCAATTAAAGTGACAAGGTACTAAAGTCTATACATATTTATGAACTCTACTGTACATTGTGAATAAATAATAAATAAATAATAAATAAATATCAGGGGACAATGTCACACCAATTGACCTAGTCCCAAACTAAGCTCTAGGCTTGTATTATGGGTACTAGACAACGATATAAATACTTATATAGAGAAATTTATTATATTATTCCGAATAATGCAAAAAACGAAAAAACGGTTTACATATTTGTGTTAAAAATGAAAGACAAAAAAAAATATATTAAAAAAAACTTCACCTCCAAAGGCATGCAAACTATTCAACCAGTTTAACATATTGGACAACTTTCCTCCAATATAACTTTAAAACATTGCAATAAGTTCAATGACAATGTTTCTGTTAATAAAACATAATTAAATAAAAAAGGCATAAATTAATTCTTGGATACCAGGACAGCAGAAGCGATGGAGATTTTCCCCTCGCGAACCCACTGGGTAACTACTGGGATTATTTTTCCCAGTAGTTACCACCAAATCACCAATTAGTTTAGTGGTAACAGCTGGGAATAAATTTATTCCAATCAATGAAATAAATAAAGTTTTGTGGTAACCTCCATAAATATGGAAATAATTTTTATTTTATTTTTTATGTTGACAGTAAACTGCTCTGAATCTGAACAAAAATATTTTAATATTTTCTAATAAGTAGTAGGTAAGTCGGAAATGAAAAACTGGGTAAATTAAATTTTCATTTTAAAATCTGCTTACTTTATATGTGGGACTGGAATTAAAAATGGAATTAGTAATTTGTATTCAAAAGGGGCGTACCTCAAAAACATATGAAAAAGATGTTTGTCGCTTAATACAATATTTAAATATTGTAATTAAAAAGTAAAATATTGAAATATTGTTTAAATTAAGAGATAGAGAGAGATTACTGTCGACATTAAAAAGTAGTTCTAATCTATTGCATGTGTATTTTTATAAGACCAGAAAATTAAAATGAATGTGGTGGTAACAACTGGGATTTTTTTCCCAGTTGTTACCACTAACAGCTGGGAATTTTTATTCCCAGTAGTTACCAGTGGTAACAAGTGGGAAAAAAATCCCAGCTGTTACCACTGGTAACAACTTGGTGGTAACAGGTGGGAAATAACCCGATTTTATAAGTTTCGAATTATCATTATTCCCTAGGGACTAATTTTTTCCAGGTTGAAAAGTAGTCTGTTAACTTTTCGTATGCCGGAGAGACTCGCATACTTGTACCCGTCTCGTTCAATGGGCTATGTCGTCATCGGTGTCACGTGACCGAGTTTAATTGCTCCTAGCTCGAAAGTGAACTGACGTTTCGAGCAACTGAATGCTATAAATGGAAGAATGTTGAAAAATGTAAAATCAAATTTCAATGAATACAGGGTATAAGCTATTCAGCCGTTGCAGCTTGAAGGAGTAACAAGGGAACAACAAACTTTCGCATTAATGATATTAGGAAGATTACGACGAAGTAGGAATACGGCGGCGGAACAAGAGAAGGTACAACTCGCCTATTTGTTTCATAAGATCAGATGTCGCATTCCTCAAGTGCAGAGGAACCGGCGGCAATGGTCCTTTCGTCAAAGAGTGTTGGCATCGCTTCATGGCGTCGTGCACGGCGCGGCTCTTGGGCGCGCGCGCCAGCCGCACGGCGACCTGCGCCAGCAGCACGTCGCACTCCGGCCGCCCCAGGCGCGCCGCGCCCGTCAGGCACGCCACCGCCTCCACCAGCGCGGACGGGTCGGCCAACCCTGTACCCGACACCATTTATAATAAAATGTACAGTGGAGTGTCGACCTCTTTATGGGCACAAATATATAAGAGATGATACCTTCCGGAGCCATACTCGCAGTAGGGGAGCACAAGGGGCTAAATGGGGATTTACTCGAGCGTGTAGGGACCTATTAGGTTTTGAAGATTAGATGATAGAAAGATAAAAAAAATATATGATGTATATCGTTATATCCTTTCAGCGGTAGGGGAAGCTACAGGTTTTCAAAAATATAAATAACAAGTCAAACGGAAATACTCGAGCGCGTCAGATATGGATAGTGTATAACTCCCACGTGTCTCTGATAACGGTACCTCCGTATGTTAATCTGCCGGTTTGCACGATGCGGGTGGCCATACGGAAGGGATGAAAATAAGAAAAAAATATGTTAAGTGAACCCGAAAGAACCTCTCATTGCAAAGACTGACGATTCGGACGTGAAGCAAGTTCTTGGGGGCTTTTCGAAAATGCATTTTTATTAATCGAAATTTTGAAAAACTCGGTCACGTCAGATATTTATACAGTTCAGCTTGATGCCTTAGAACCCATAATCCGTATTTCCATTTTTTATAAACCAATGAATGAATGGAATGGAATCCATAATATTTTGTGTCCCATATTTAAATTCCCTAATATCGTTAGTCATAATGATTGTTTGTCCAACGCACATTAGCCCTAATGCGATTTTCCTAACATTGTTTGCCCTAACACTGATATACACTAATATACGAAAAGAATAGTATTTAATATCCCTAATAGAGTTTATCATAAAGTCATGTTAGTCATAACTACCTAACCTAACCTAACTTGAACCACTGACGGGTTGAGTGGGGAGGGAGTTGAGGGTTAAAAGAGAGGAACTTGTCAACAAGTCGAGAAAGTCAGTCACGTTTTTGCAAATTTGTGACCCCCCCATCCCCTTGCGTCACACTGAAATCGTTCAGATTATTCAAATATATAATTTTGTGCATGTAATTAACCTACTCGTACCTACTTTACCTTAATCGGACGCGCACGAGTATTTCTAGCTATCGATTTATTTTTACTATTCTGTTCGGTTATCCTGGACGCACGTTCCAGGATAAAGTGCTCATATTTGCTGGAGGTACTCAACAGGATACCAAGATGCCCCCTTTTGTTAATCTGCCGCGCTCGAGTAAATCCTGAAATCCCTTCCTGGGCTCCTCTGCTATAGGTATAGGACCTAGGCAGATGACTCAATGTCAATGCTGAACTTACACTTATACGGGCAATTTTTTGAGTATTAATTGCCCGTCTCCAGTTCTCACCTACACCGAATTAGAGTGAGTGATGACGGTGAAATTATTGCGCTAAAAAATTGCCCGTGTCACCCTCGCTCTTGACGCAGCCCGACCATGAAACTTCTGAATATTAATAACATTGACAGCAGTGACACTATGCTAAGCTTATTTGTTGTGTGTTAAGAAATGGTAATAACAAGCTTGTTAGATAGCTGGCTGAAGAACAAAGTCCCATCTGACTCATGATATATTATCAACAATTAAAGATGATTTCACAAAACTTTACTTGAGGCAATTACGGACATCTTAATATTGCTTTGAACCTTGCCAGTAGTCCAGTAAAATTAGAATAGTAAGGTGTCACCGACCGACATCTTCGCTGGCCGTCCGCACGAGGCGGCGAGCGACGTAGAGCGGGTCCTCGCCGCCGTGCAGCGCGCGCGTCGTCCAGTACAGCGCCGCGTTGTCGTCGCCGGCGCGGATGGACTTCTGCAGCGCCGATATGGTGTTGTAGTGCTCCTCGCCTTTTCGGTCGTACAGCATGTGTGTCCGCTACGAACATTTATAATAATTATTGTCGTTCGATTCAAGTTGCCGCACTAGATGGGTTATTCCCACCCTTTACCACCAATTTGTTACTGGTAACAGCTAGGATTTTTTTCCCCTCCTGTTACCACTAAGGTACTCGGTGGTAACAAGTGGGAATATTTGGTGATAACTACTGGGGAAAAAAAACCCAATAGTTAGTGGTAACAGCTGGGAATTTTTATTCCCATTAGTTACCAGTGGTAACAGGTGACAGGTGGGAAAAAAAACCCAGTTGTTACCAGTGGTAACAAATTGGTGGTAACAGGTGGGAATAACCCCACTAGATCACAAACCTTAGATATTCCTTTTACGACCTACATTATCTCATAACCACCCTTTTGACGAGAATAATAGTGAAATGAAGGAACTCTCACGACAATGTTTGGTTTATCTCTCAAATGTGAGGGATTCATTGTCAGTAAAGCAGTTCACAGTGAAAAAATGCTCTGCGCAAACCACACATGATTAAGATAAAGGCAAAAATGATGATTAACCGCTATTTTGTTAGTACCTCCCTAAGGAGCACGTTTTACTCATATTGCATGACACACAGATGACGTACAGATGGCTGGTTTTCCAAATACCTTGATCCCGTTTTGGACGTCATCAAGTGTGAGCAGAGCCGGGCCGGCCGCGGGCCGCGGGCCGAAGGTGCGCGCCGTGAGCGCCAGCTCCAGCCCGTTCAGCGCCACGCGCGCGTCGCCGTCGCACACCTCAGCCAGCCACTGCAGCAACGCGCGCTCCACTAGGTATCTGCGGGTAACGTACCACTAGTTCACTATCTTCTCTAATACATAAAATTCTCGTGTCACAGTGTTTGTAACAAAACTACTCCGAAACGGCTTGACCGATTCTTATGATTTTTTTGTGTATATTCAGTAGGTCTGAGAATAGGACGTAAAGTATATTTCATAAGGTTTGTATGAAAGAAAGAACGCACCGGGTGACGCCGGGCGCGGACAGCTATAAGGTACACACCAACTTAGTATCAGGGACCGGACCAACCTTTCCTCGGGAAAAGCCTTTCAAAGGGCTGCATGGAAATAGTGGATTTGATTACCCATTCCAATTGACAACCCATATGATTGACTTTCCCTTATCGAATGAAGAACCTAACGATAAGGCTCGCCCTTTGAAATTAGTTACTGGTAACTGATTCACGTTGATATCCCTATGAAATGGTTCCTAACGCTTTAGCGCTTATTATAAAACTTTCCATTATGTTAACAAGCCAATCACAAACTTTTGTCATTGAAAATCGAACCGAATTTGGAATGTCTGCTCTCCGCGCGGTAACTTCAAACGAAACGGTACGCGTATACTTACAAATAACTAGTTAGTTAGCGCTTAGTTGAATGGGATGTCATTTTAACTTCCTTCGAACGGGATGCAAGGTAACGGGTGTTTAACGAAGTCTGCAAAAGGTTCAAGATTAGCTTTTTAAAGGGTTTTGTAAGGGTATTGGTTAGCGCTTAATACAATGGGCAATCGGTTGGAATAGTGCTTAAAAAGCACATTTAAAATGTTTTGACGGGCAGAGGGTTTAGTAAGTTAAGCCATAATAAAAACCAATACAAAACCCTTTGAAAGGGATAGCGGGCCGGTCCCTGCTTAGTATGGCCTACAAAATAAATATATTTACTTTGGTACATCACAATCTGCCGGACATTCGAAGTTATCCTTGCTGTCTATGACAGCTGCCTCTTTATTGTTCTCGATTGCTCTCTCCAATATCAGCATAACATTGTCAATTGTTAATTTTTCCATGACAACAACTTTACAACGACTGAGCAGCGCATTGTTTATGCTAAATGAAGGGTTTTCAGTGGTTGCACCAATAAGGATAAGGGTACCTTTCTCCACATGTGGTAAAAAGGTATCTTGTTGTAGCTTATTAAATCTGTTAAGAAATAAAGATAATTATACTGCAACTCACTACAACTTCACAACATTTATTTAGTCTCTTAATTCACAAAAAATAAATGGTCAACTTAATGCCCAGTGGCATTATCTACTAGTCAACCAAATAACCATACAGAAACTTACACAGTGGGTGCGCAGAAAAAAAAGACAGGACAACTAAAAAGCTTTTAACATAATTATCCTATCATAAATAATACCCTAAAAAAACATTAATAGCATTGTCACTATAAAAAAAGGTTATAATCATGATAGAACTTCCATTTACCTATGAATTTCATCCATAAAAAGGACTGTTTGCTTTTTTGCATATTCATCAGTTTTAGCAACTTTCACCACCTCTCTGACATTATTGATGCCAGCCAATGTTGCAGACAATTTCACGAACCTCATGTTTCTCTGTTCCACGCAGATTTTACAAATAACATTTGCCATGGATGTCTGAGGGTTTAGACAAATTTATATGTAGAGTAACTGAAAAAGAACTCTTTCCTAGCCACTTACCCGGTTCACCCCCACTAGACCGAATATCATGAAAGCTAATTTCATTAGGCATACCACCATTTGATGTAATTTTTATTAACCCTCATCAAGTCATCACTCGTCTGTCATGTCATGACATCCAAAGTTA
The DNA here is from genome assembly GCA_923062465.1 of Acleris sparsana. Lineage (NCBI taxonomy): Eukaryota > Metazoa > Arthropoda > Insecta > Lepidoptera > Tortricidae > Acleris > Acleris sparsana. The sequence goes on from OV281286.1 coordinate 7,447,201, forward strand.
TACCTATGTCCTGATTGATTATTAGACGTAAAGTTACATACCTTAACCTAAAGAAAGTTTACTTGTACTAAACATTAAATGCTCTATTTTAATATTACTAAAACTAACAATGATCCTAACGATTAATAGACCTAATTAATAGCCATATGACTAATCATATTTTGAACGAAATAAATAGTAAAAAACAAATACCTACTCAATTACGTCAATTGTACCCAAGGTTAGGTTAGAGCATAAACTAAAGTAATTTCTTGAAAACGGACGGTGTTTTTTTGTACTCCAAATGAAAATACAACTTATGGGATATATCATACATCACAGTCCGTATATTACTTTCGTAGTTGACTTTCGAGTTATCAACTTAACACTTTGACTGCCAGACTAAAAACTGTACAGAACCCCGGTATCACAAAATTATCTATAGAGCCCGCTGGGTGAGTTCGTAGGGACACATATCGTGCATCTCAAGACTGCACGCCAAGCGCCTACTCGGCGGGCGCACTTATTTCTATGCCTATGCTATGCTATGGAAAAAAGTGGCCACCTTTCCCGTACCCCGACCCCTTCGGAGCAAAATGCACAAAACGCAAAATGTGCAATAAGCAAATAGTTCAACACGCAAAATGTACAAAAAAACGAAGTCTGTATTAGTGTTCAGTAATAGCTGGTAATTTTTATGGTACTCCTTTTCTAGATGCTAATAAAAAGTTATTAGCACATGTGAGATTTTGTTCTTTTGACCAGATAAATCTTCATGCATGCGATGCACCAAAAAAAAATATGCCGGTTCGTAGGGCTGTATAGTCCGGCATTTTTTTTTCTTATTTAAAGAGGAGGCGGTGTCGCGGGTGGAAAGTTAATTTTATATAATTACACACTTTTCGAACACTAATACACACTTTTCGTTTTTTTGTACATTTTGCGTAATGTTCATTTTGCGTATGTACGATTTGCGTTTTGTACGTTCTGCGTATTTCACATTATGTGTTGTGTACATTTTGCGTCTTGTGCCTTTTGCTCCGAAGGGAAGCCGACTACTCAAAGGGTATTGTTTTTGTTTTTTTACGTATCCCATAAATTATTTTATTACTTGCGCTACAAAAAAGCTTCTTCCGATTGCAAGGAAATTGAAAATACAAGTAAAAAATGAAGATACAAGTTACAAATTACAAGCGGAAGTCTCTTTCTAACTCCTTTTGCTAGAAAGAGACTTCCGCTTGTAATTTGTAACTTGTCGCTTCCTGAAACGGGCCATTGTTCAGCTATTGACAGAACTAAGGAATGCCTACTTTGACATCTTACTTGATAATACCAAACAAACAACACATGGACATGGCCCGTTTTACTATGGGGCTGTACCCCAAAAGTTACAGCAATCATGTTACATGTCTAATGATGGTGAAAAATATACTCTTTAAAAATATTTATATGTAATTAAAATTTTGGTGTAATTTCTATTTAGAAAATGTCACTGTTATTAGAGATGCCAAGCATTTGTAATAGATAGGAAACTGCTGTAGAATGTCAGATTGACTTTGGAGGGTGACAAAGGGTGATGGGCAATTTTGTATGGACCCCGTCCCCCCCTCCAACAGTAACGGGCTGCAGGTCTATATGTTCATTAGGACCCAATAAAAGACAAAATACTTAGCTTCGTCGCAAAATCAATGGGAATTTTTTAATGAAAACAAAGGGCCAGGCAAGGCAAATCATCTACATACGTGTTCATTTTCAAACAAATTCCATAGTTCCATACGATAAGATTATGATTTTTCAAGAAAACCCCATACATATGGTGATCGTCGCCATAGAAAAAATACATCATATTGCCAAGATCTATAAACTGGCACATGTTTCATCACTGTTGGTGGGTGGGGACATTTTTACCCATCGTCCTTTAATTCCTTGACTGTACCTACCTATATGAGAGAAGGTATCATTTAAATTAAAGCCTTATGCTCAAAAATAAAAATATTTTTAGGGATATTTAGACATAGTGAAAAATTGAGTTATTTGGGTACAGTCGAGTTCATACATACATGTACACTTTAGTACCTTGTCATTTTAATAGCTGTGCCAATTTACATCTGGTAGTTTAAACAAGATAGGGCCATTCCATATGAAATCAACAAATTTGAAGCTAAAAGTTTGCCGCGTGAGCTTCGATTTAAATTTTAAAATTGAGGTTAATCTTTGTGATGCCAAAAGAGCCAAACTACCACTTTTTGTTCTACAATGTGCAACTCTTTTAGTTTTTACTGCTTTGTCTTTATTATATTATTTGTAGTTTCTGATTAAAGTATTAATTAGGTACAGTTGAGTTCATAAATATGTGTACCTTGTCTATTTAATATCAGGCCATTCGATATGATATCAACAAATGGGGTGAACCGCATGAGCTTCGATCTTAATAAAAAAAATGAGGATAATCATTGTGATGCCAGAAGAGTAAAAACCACCAATATTTTTTGAAATTGACCCACATACATACATACATACATAAACTCACGCCTTCATTCCCAGAGTGGGGTAGGCAGAGCTACAGAATTTCCAACAACCCTAAAAACATGTTGATAATTCTGTAACCACATTTTGCACAATCAGGCTAAGATGTTTACCAGTGTATTAGTGACAGGTTGCAAGCCCATCGCCTAACAGTACTGCAAGCCTTTATTCCCTTAGTCGTCTCTTACGACATCCGCGGGAAGACACGGAGTGGCACTATTCTAACCCGGCAACCATTGACCCATTCTATGAAATTGACCCATTTTTTAACTTCAGATCGACATTGCTCAGAAATTACACAATAAAAAAAAATAGTGGTGGTTTTGCATCAAATAGATTACTACTACTAGTAATCTATTTGATTAAACATCATATAGAAATACGAGAAAAGGACTCTGAGGCAGTACTAACAATAAGTTCGCCGGGTCGGCTAGTACCTATACTATATCATATTGGACAATTTTACCATGGGACATGATGATCTTCCTTTTTGTTGTATTTCAAATGGTCATTTTTCTGAATTGACGTATAATTTCGAGTGGTTGAATTTCCATTTGTTCTTAATGACAGTAAATCATTTTCCCTTGTGACCTTGTCAAAATATTTAATTTCATGTTATATTTCAGAAGTTTTTCAGTGGTATCTTACATTAGAATCATTAAGAATCCACAAAGTTTTTCAACCCTTTTCCCTTTTTGCTAGTTCCCAGTGTTTGTTTTTCAATTTGTATGGAAAAAAACAACTTTATGTGATTACTGAGACATATCATTTAAAAAAAACGGGAAAATAGGTTTCAGTTTTAGTCATTTACTTCCTACACCGCCCAGTGTGTTTCATGTGCAAAATTATTAATTACTAGCTTCTGCCCGGGACTTCATTCGCATAGAACCCGATTATCGTTATTCTGGAACTTCCAGAATAAAACGTAGCCTATTTGTTAATTCAGTACATAAGCTATCTTCATTTAAAGTTTCATCTAAATTTGGGAGCCAGTGGAGCGTGAAAGAGTAAAAAACTAACACACACACAAAAACTTTCACATTTATAATTTTAGTAGGATTCTATATGATGATAAAAAAGTTAATATTTTTGTATGATGATTATTTGTTTTATTTAAGTAAATATTGGTAATTTATTTTTCGTTTCCTAGTAAGGCATAAAGTGCTGATTATATGGTATCTTTAGCGGATTATTCACCAACTATAAATCTTGCAGTTGGCTTTCCCGGCTAGTCGGTACATACATCCACACCTTCAGGCCTGTGATCCCAGAGTGGGGTAGGCAGAGCTACATAATTACTTTCAACTAAACTGGTTGACAATTCTGTAACCACATCTTGCACAAATAGGCTAGGATGTTTACCAGCGTATTAGTGACAGGTTGCAAGCCCATCGCCTAACAGTACTACAAGCCTATATTATGGCCTCTTAGGAAATCCACAGGAAGACATTGAGTGGTCTCTAAAAAATATCAATAAATCAATTTTCTTAAGTGCTACACAGTGGCAAAACTGTGAATGCAGTTTTATAGCCCTATCAAATGATATTAAAGAAACTTTGTGTCTATAATAAATCTTGGAATAGATTTTTCATGTTATTTAGTAAGAAAAATTCTGTTGAACTAAACAACAATTTTTTTTTTTTTGGTAATCGCCTGAGGGGCCAAAGACAAAAGTCCTTGCTTTTGTTTGCTTAAGAAAAGGGGCAGAGGTGAAAATCCCTTCCGGAGACCTGGGAATGGAGGGCCCAGGTACTGCCGGGCTCGCACCGGCTAAAAACACCAATGCCCCTATTACCAACTAGAATTTAGACTCCCGCGGATACTACCCCAGCCAGTGCTGAAAGGCCGGAGGAGAAAGTCGTTCCTCCGTTTACTTATCCGCGGGGTTAGGGGGGATAGGAATGGGGGTTGGGATGGGGGGGAGACTTATAGCTATGTGAGTCGCGGAGTGGAAATCCTAAACAACAATTGGCACTCAGGGGCAATTCTTGTATATTTCTAATCAAAGTAGCCATTTGTTGGTGGCCTTAAATGAGGATGTCAAATTTCGGGGTCTCACAACTAACAGTGATATGCTCAACACTGATTGTTAATAGTTGTTGCATGGCAAACTTGTAACAATATGCAATATTTTGTACTTACTTTACCACATCCAGGAGGGCCCCAAAATATTATATTTGGTATTTTTTTATGTTCTATAATAGTCCTTAGCATAGAGTCAGGACCAAATAACTCAGTATGACCCACAAAACTATCAAAACTAAATGGTCTCATTTGCTCAGCTAAAGGGATGCGTTCAACTACACTGCTAGCGTCTTCTTTAGTACTGCACTTTGCTGCTGAGTTTGAAGATTGTGGTAGAGTCTGAGAAAAAATAATAATTGTTGGTCACAGTGAGTGAATTCTTGAATAGTGGGATTATTTACGTACCTCCGCAACCTTTGAAGAAGCCTTAGTAATGTCAGGATTACTACTCAATTTCGGGCGTTTTTCAGGGGTAAAACTTCCCGAAAAGGATGCTTCTCTTTTCATCGCCGAAGTTTTTTCCTTCACTGCCTGAGTTATTTTGGGTGGTTCATTTTGGGTGTTGAGAAATAAACATTTATCAACATGCTCTTCAATTTGTTCTTTCAAATAGTATCTATTGCATACAGGGCACGCAACATGGCCATCCATCGCTCGAGTATATTTGAATAATTTTTTAACTGTCTTAATGTCTTCGTTTTATTTTACAATTCAATTGGATAAACACACAGGACACAAGCATGAGATAGAATTAATAATACCCATACCCTAATAATCTGTGGAATTAATGAGTGTGAATGAGAACGAGTTGCTATATCTAAAAAACGTATTTAGTACTACATAATGACGTATTGAAATTTATAATGTACCTACCAAAGAGAATATAATCACTACGTTGTACCTACGTCTTGTATTGATTCGTGGGGCGGCGTCGGGGCGGGCATGTGGCGGGTGTCCCGAGTGTTGCAAAACTGTAAAATTTTAAATCCAATTGCCAGCTAAAACTCGGAAGAAATCGGGAGATTTCACAAGCTTTTATTTAACTTGCAATGTATGTATGTATGTACGGGTCAAACCTTGTAAGTTAAAAATACGACCCACTTCCTGGCTTCCTACGAACGGCTACGAAGCTGAAAATTTTGCATACACCTGTAGTTCTGGTGACAAAACAATAATATAGTACCATCGACCTGGTCTGATAATGGAGACTCAGGGTAGCCATAGGAACTCCTGAATTACACATGATAAACCCTTCGTTTTAGGGCTCGTTAGAATCGTCTTGACGATTAGATGACGACTGTGCAAAATAAATACCGTCGGCAACAAAAGCTTGTCCCAAAAATGATTTTTTTGACAAAATCTTAGTGTTTTATGTTAATAATACAATCATTTATTCATTTCAGTCTACATACCATCTGTTACTAGCTATTTTTGTGAACATTTAGTCTTCTTTAACAAAATTGTAGCAACTTTGATTATTTTCTCTTGCGTATCCGTTTAAAAGTCCTATATGGACTTAGTGGAAAGTTTATTCCTTTGTTATTCTTATTGATGGAAATATTATTGCCACATTTGCGTATGAGTATGGAAAAATCTAAACCTTGAATCTTATCTTATCTTATCTTTATGGTGGGGTCCTTACGGATACACTTCGACCCTATGGGATCTTTTGTGTAATTACCCCTCTTTTAGCACTTAATCCAATGCAGCCTCCACCCCTTCCAAAAAGCGGATGGTGGAGTGCAATGGCAGTGCCTTGAAATCGTTCGGTTCTGGGTATCCACAACCGAGGATTTTCATTCTTACTCCGGCGAGGGCATCACATTCACACAATAGGTGTTTCATTGTCTCAGCCTCTTCGCCGCACATTCTACAATCTGTGTTGTCATAAAGGCCCATCTTTGCTAGGAGATATTTAACCCCGAAGTGCCCGGTAAACACTCCGATAATGTATCGAAGTTGTCTTCTGCTGAGTTTCCAAAGTTTCTTGGTCCAGCTCTGGTCAACTCTTCCTATGAAGAGCTTTGCATGCCCTAAGCCTACCGTAGTTTCCCACTCTTTTTGGTGGTTTTCTAGGGCGTTGTTGTTCAGGGCTGCTTTTATAGTGCCCGGTGAGGGTGCCACAAATGGTTCAGGTCCGACGTATGCGCCCTTGGACCCTTCCCTTGCCAGCTCGTCCGCGGCTTCATTTCCGGGATAGCCTTCGTGTCCTGGAATCCACATCAGTTTCACTTTGTTGTGTCTACCAAGTCTGTTTAAGGCTTGGATTCCATTGTAGACTAGCTTCGAGTCTACTTTAGGCGCCGTCAGCGCCTTGAGTGCCGCTTGGCTGTCGCTTAGGATATAGATAGTTCTCTCCTGTAGAGACCTATCAATATTCTTCTGCGCGCAGGCAATTATCGCATACAACTCCGCCTGGAAGACCGTTGCGTAGTTGCCCATACTTATGCTACTGTTGTAGTCTTTGGCATGAATACCAGCCCCCGTACCGGAGCTCATCTTTGAACCATCCGTGTACCATATCGCGTTGTCTTCCTCCGATAGGTGCAACCCATCCTTCCATTCATCCCTTGTCGGAATGTGGACATTGAAGTTCCTCCGGAATACATACTTGGGCTGCATTTTATCGCAGCCCATCGTCAGTATTCTGTCTGGAGCAACATTGTGTGCCATTTTAGTGTGTCTGGTTCTAGGTGCTGTGTCGTTCCACAGGCCAGCCTCTTTCAGCCTTCGCAGTGACTTGCACGCCTCAGACTGTATGGCGATATGTAGTGGTGGGAGATTTAGTAAGACCTCCATTGCCACCGTCGGCGTCGTTCTGAACGCCCCTGTTATAGCCATGCAGGCCACCCTCTGCACTTTAGTTAGAGAGTCCTTGCATGTCCTCAGTGTTGTTCTTGGCCACCAGGCCAAGCAGCCGTACATAATTATGGGTCTTACCATCATGGTGTAGATCCACTTCAGTACTTTAGGGTTAAGGCCCCATGTCTTACCATATGCTGATCTGCACATTCCAAACACTCTCAGCGCTTTTGTTAATGCGTTGTCTACGTGCTTTTTCCAAGTGAGTTCTTTATCTAGTATGATGCCTAGATATTTTACCTCACCTCAATTTTGGACAAAACCTTGAATACAAAAGATCAAATGTTTTGTCCAAAATTGTTCTGTTTTGTCACTGAACGACTCAATTTCTTTCGCATTTCGCATTTCGCATCAAACGCCATTCTATGTCTATTTTTCAAGTAGGTAATCATATTGGAACTATTGAAGAAATTTCAACTTTTTTGCCTTTTTCTGTTTATCTTATGAATATATTTTTACAGAAGTTGAAAATGCAAAAAATCGGGAGATATGATTGCTAATTCAGGATATCGGGAGTTCATGACAGTAAATCGATTAACTCCTATGCTTGTTCAGCTATTTGTACTAGTTTCGGGGATAGGTATTGATCATTATAATCTGAATTTTTATAATTTTCCCTTGTGACCTTGACACGAAAAATCTTTCATTTCATGTTTTACTAGAATCATTAAGAATCAACGAATTTTTTCAACCCTTTTGCCTGTTTTTATTTATTAAACTGTTAAGTAATTACATAAAGTTTGTTTCTCCATGGTAGGTGACCCAGTGTTTGTTTTTCACTTTTTTCTGGAAAAACCTACTTTATGTGATTACTGGGACAATTCATTAAAAAAAACGGGAAACAAGGTTTAAAGATTTCGCTGGTTTCTAATGATTCTACAATTTGTTTTATTTTAGTTTTAGTCATTTACTTCTTACACCGCCCAGTGTGTTTCATTTGCAAAACTATTAATTAATAGCTTCTGCCCGCGACTTCATGCGCGTAGAACTCGATTATCGTTATTCCCTCGGGAACGTTTGAATTTTCCGCGATATGAAGTAGTTTGTTAATCCAGTGTATAAGCTATCTTTATTCCAAGTTTCATCCAAATCTATCGAGCCGTTGGAGCGTGAAGGAGTAACAAACTAACACACACACAAACTTTCGCATTTTTAATATTAGTAGGATTCCATTTGATGAAAAAACTACCATTTTTGTATGATAATTATTTGTTATATTTAAGTAAAATACTAAAAAAACTTAAATATAACACTTGAAGTGGTGATTTATTTTTCGTTTTCTAGTAAGGCATAAGGTGCTAGTTACACGGTATCCTTAGCCGATTATTCACCAACTATAAATCTTGCAGTTTGAATTCCCGATATATCGGGAACTTTTTCAACACTGGGTGTCCTACATGTCAAAAACTTGACGTGACAGCAACCCAGGGTTGCCTCTTTTAATAATATTTGAAAAACTGTTCAAGATATAACGAAAACCGTAGTCTGTTTTTAGATGTATAAAGTTGTAAGATATAAAAAGCCACTTCATTTATGTCAACGTCATACATGAATGAAAGTTCGAATTCTTCGAAAGTTAAGTTAGTTCAATGTACCGTTGTTTTGCCAACAATATTAATCTAAGTAAATAAAGAATGCTAAAATAACATGCAATAAATTAAATTTGGTTGTTCTTTCAGTAAAATCTTGTAGTATATTTTGAAGTGAAAGTATGGGTACTCTAAGAAACCGTAAAGGTGAAAAAAAACATAATGAGGTCAACGAACTTTCAAAAGAATGTTTAATTAATAAACAAAATATAAAAGAAAGAGAAGTTGTGAGTGTCTTGTTAATTTTGTATTGATGAGGCAGGCAAAAATGACTACAATTATTGTTACATTGTCGGTGCGAGGTGGTTAATGGAACACATACCTATTATCATTTTCAAACGCTTACAGGGAGACGGTGCACCAGCTGAAGTAGAGGTAGAATACTCTACAACTCATTCTGTAACCCTTAAGGATGTGGAGAATAAGCCGTCTAGTTTTTACCTCAACTTGAGAATAGATTTAATAAGTGCAGCACTCCTGGCAGTAGCTCTTTGCACGCGTCTGTACAATCTAGAGCAGCCAAGATATATTGTGTAAGTATAATGAGCATTATTGTATGGTCCGACTTCATGGTTAATAAAGTCAAAGTCAAAGTCAAAGTTCTTTATTCTTCAATTTAGGCATAATATAATGCACCTATGAATGTCAAAAAGCATTACCACCGGTTCGAAAAATAAAACCTTTGCCCCGAGAAGAACCGGCGTAAGAAACTCGGCATAATCGGTAATTTTACAAGTCTGAGTCTACTACAAAAGACTAACTGGTGTAACTACAAAATGATTTATAAATTTCTTTTGGAACACCATTGTTAGTTGGTTTTTGGCATTCCCTTTTGTTTTATAATGCAATGTTTAGAATTAGGACTTCATTGCTAAGTATCCTCATGCCGCCCAAGAAAAAAAACCAGTTAAACACTTATTGTGCAATGTATTAGCCAAAACATTTTAATGTCCAAACTGCCCATGAGTTTTTAATTGAAAAAGTCTACTAGGTATAAGCTTAAGTCTCTGCGGTTATCATGTGACTACAATGTGCTGTACATTGGGAGGCATGAGGGTATGCATTCTTTATTTACATAATGTTTCAGTTTTGATGAACTGCATTATGGAAGATATGTGTCCTTGTACACTAAAGGAATATTTTTCTTTGATGCTCACCCTCCACTGGGCAAGCAGCTACTGTACCTGGCAGGACGAGTTGCAGGATATGATGGAAACTTCACATTTGACCGCATCGGCTCACCCTATTCTGAAAATGTACCTGTCAAGGCACTGCGCATGGTGCCTGCAGTAGCTGGTAGCTTGCTTGTGTCTGTATCATATCACTTAATGCTTGAAATATGCACCTATCATTGGACAGCAATCTTAGCTGCACTTTTAGTACTGTTCGGTAAATACGCATTTATTTTTTTAATTGGACTTAAAGCATCATTATAAATATAGCATTTAGCATTCACTACCTGTTTTACTTTCAGAGAATTGTTTTTTAGCACAATCAAGGTTCATGTTATTAGAATGCATTCAAATGCTGTTTGGATTATGTGGGGTTCTTTGTGCTTTGAAAAGCACAAAGACTAGAGGCTTTGCTGCAGTTGTTTGGCTGTGTATAAGTGCACTGACCCTAGGCTGCTGTTTTTCGTAAGTATCTTTAACTACCTACAATATAATTTTGACATTCATTTTTCAATGTGCAGCAGTAACTCATATTGAAGTAGTAAAAGATTAAAAACAAAAATATATAAAATTTATAGTCTTTAGTTCAATTTGTCATGTATTAAACTTAAACATAATCAGTATGAATGTTTATGTATGTCACATTGGAAAAATGGAGCCTACATAAAACTGTGTCGGACTGACATTATACTATAAATGGTAAGAATTGTCAAACAAAATGGCAGTATAGTGCTATGCTGAGGTCAGGGTTCCATTTAAAGCCCCCAAAAAATAAGTTTAATGTGAGTATCTGAGTACCTGTAGATGTGTCTGTGGGACATTGTAGCTGTCATGAGGATGGACCGATTTGGACGCGGTTTATAAAAAAAGAAATTGATTGGGATTTAGCTATGTTTCATGAAAATCAATTGGGCCATTTCCGAGGTATCCAATCTGATGGAAGGGGTCATCTTTATCGGGTATAATTCTGCACATGCAAATTAAATGCCTTTTTTTTACAGAGTAAAATATTCAGGACTCTACACCTACTACCTAGCAATGTTCATAGTGGGTCGTCAAATCTGGCATCGGATCGGGGGCGCGGAATCGACAGCACGTGTGTGTCTAGCCGCTTTATGGAGGGTGTTGGTGCTGGTGGTGGTGCCGCTGGGGGTGTACGTGGGCGTGTTCTACGCGCACCTGGCGATGCTGCCGCGCGCCGGCCCGCACGACAGCGTCATGACGAGCGCCTTCCAGGCCTCGCTGGAGGGCGGGCTCGCCAGCGTCACGCGAGGGCAGCCGCTGCACGTCGCGCACGGCTCCCAGATCACGCTCAGGTCATTTTTTTAAAGTATTTGCACCATTATAATTTTTTCATCACTATCGTTTATCCGCGTCTCTGGCCGCATAGAAGTCATTCAATGTCATTCCACAGCATTGATAATAGTACAAGTACAAAAGGCACACTCCTTTGATCTTTTCAAAAGCCGCTTTTTTCTTAGCCAAAACATGATTTATGGCCCTCTGACGTCGTCGACTCCAGCGCAATCCATAAGGAACGTTAAGGCGGTTTACGAACGGTGAAAATGAATTGGCTCACTCGCCGCGTCGATAGCGAGAGCTGTCAACGACTAAAAATAAAATAATAATGTACTGCCCATGTATTTCTTACATTCAATACAGAGAGCAATCTATATCTATACATATAAAAGGCTTTGTCCTGAATGACTGACTGACTGACTGACGGATCAACGCACAGCCTAAACCGCTGATCGTAGAGACCTGAAACTTGGAGGGTGTGTTCATTGTATGACGTAGGCATCCGATAAGAAATGATTTTCCGAAATTGTACCCCTAAGGGGGTGAAAAAGGGGGGCAAAATTTGTATTCAAATTTCGGATAAACATTCTTTAATAGAATTGACGGAAGACGTATTTCGTATTTTATTTGAAATTCATTCCCTAAGGGGGTGAAAAAGTCGTGCAAGGTTATTTTGGGGTGATTTCCTTCAAAGTTGATACTCCTTAGTGCTTTTGATTTACATTACTTATTTTGACACATGTTTTAAAACTCAATCCAATTTTATTCAAAAACGGTTGATCTGACTTAAAAGCTTGGTGCAATGCAAATACCCAAACAGCTGAGTCTAAGATTCCATTTTTGTTACATAGGTTCCTTATAAGGTCTAGGGGAGCATGAAAGGATTTCCCGAAAATCTACCCCCGACATTAAGAATGAGGGGGAGTAGCAGGAAACTAATTCTACGCGTACGAAGTCGCGGGCGTCCTCTTGTATGTTTATAAAAGGCAAACCTGACTGACTGACTTATATATCAAGGCACAGCCGAAACTACAGTACTTAGAAACTTGAAATATTGGTACGAAGAAAGGATTTTAGGAAATTCACCCCCTAAGGGGTTAAAATAGGGGGAGTAGCGGGAAACTAATTCTACGCGTACGAAGTTGCGGGCGTCCTGTATATTCTTCATACTTTTTGTATATTATTAAATTATGGCTTTGCTGCAACCCACAGTAATGAAAAATCTTGTAGCCTTATTTTTAAACATAAAAGACAAACATACGACATCGGATCCCACTTTCTCAGTCAGCTTTAGTACCCGTCGATAAGCTTATTGAGAAAAGAAAACCAAAAGTGCGAAAAAGGTGACGATATGGTATCGAGGATTTTGTTACAACTTTTCATGTACGTTTTATGGACATGGATAGTGTTTAATGTACTTATCCAAAGAACAGACACTTATGCGTTATGTTTATTGAGATCCAGATCGCGGAACACTACCGAGTCTATCATACGTGGCCTGTTAAGTAGTTTATGTGGTTTCCGGCTTCAGGCACGCACACGGGCGCGCGTGCTGGCTGCACTCGCACGCGCACGTGTACCCGGTGCGCTACTCCGACGCGCGCGGCTCCTCGCACCAGCAGCAGGTCACCTGTTACAGCTTCAAGGTACCTCTACCGACCCGATAAAAGAACCCGTGTAGGTATGTGTGTGTGTTTAGTACCTATACTTATTTCTGTAGGTAAGTCCCAAACGGATGGACTGATTTATGAAGCCAGATAAATCGATCTTAGCTGTGCTTGAAAAACGTTGGGCCGTTAAGACATCAGCTCTGAAAGAAGGGGTTTGTTACATGTCAAAACTGCAATTTTATTGATGAGATATACCGGTAGCTCCAATGTTTCCGATAATTTCCAACGACGACCCGGCGGCGCTCACTGGTGAGACATGGCATTATGTAGAGATACCACATATTGTTTAATTTCTATAGCACGATAATTGGGGGCCTGTATCGAATAACTGTTTTACCATTGCTAGGTACCGGCCCAGCAACGGCACACGCGTCCGGCTGGGCAGGAAACATGATTGTAAGAACTTATGAAGTCGTTAGTTGTACCCTTATATGCTAGTGAAAAAACGTGCCATATATTTTCATCAGTAATGTTTTGCTTCTCCGGTAGCCGATGGGAGGCCGCTACTGTGTTGTAGAAAGGAATAAAAACCTTTTTCAAGGGAGGCATATTTACAATAAAGGCTCGTGGTAACGAAATAGTATACTCCCGTTTAGTCAAACTGGGAGCCTACCTCTAAAATCCCAAACACATCGTTCGTCCCGAAGTAATTATGGTTTTGCAGAAGTAATCCGATGACCCGCCAGCTCGTCTGCCTCCTTGTTTCCATTTTTTTTAAAACGAGTCTGACTCGCGCATGATTTTTTATTTTATTTTATTTTCGGTCGTCGTACGCGGCAATAGAAATACTCATTATGTGACAAATTGAATCGTTTACTGACCTACCTATTACGGTTGATGGGTCCAGCCCGCTGACAGACAGCAGAGGCTTGGTAATATTGTTGAAGGCTAACTCGGTGCGTGCAGGACGTGAACAACTGGTGGATCGTGAAGCGGCCGGAGCGCGCGTCGCTGGCGGTGGCGCGGCCGGCGGACGGCGTGCGGCACGGCGACGCGGTGCAGCTGCTGCACGGGCTCACGGCGCGCGCGCTCAACTCGCACGACGTCGCCGCGCCCGTCTCGCCGCAGGCGCAGGTCCGCCCGCAGTGCCCACTCTTAGCTCCACGACGCCGTCTATGGGTTTGACGGGGACGTGGATCTAAGTATCTGCAACTTTCGATTTTAAAAGAAGGGTCTGAGGGGTGTCACACTGATTGCTAACGGCACTCCGGCCATGCTGAGTGTATGATCCCGGCGCCGTTAGTGCAAGCAAGCCTTATTTTTGTATTTAGAGACATTTATTTGGTGATGATTATTAGCTGGTATAAACACATTAACCGCCGACTGTATCTCGAGAACAAACCGAGTCTACTTGACGTGATAGTTCTCCCGTTAAATTTGTTGTACGTGAAGATGAAACTGATGAAGAAGAAATATTTATTTAGTACTCCTATGTGCTTTTATTTAAGATATTCTCCAGATTTTTAGTAGTTTTGCCTGTACTTAGGGAATGAAAAGAGACAAATCTTCAAATTAACAACGACATACAATTGATAGTTTTTTAAAAGCTATTCAACACTAATTCATATTGCACACCATGTAAAGTAAAAAAAACAATTTACCCTTGCTTTTCATGTACGGCAGGTTCTCAAAGGTATTTAATTTATATCAGTATGTGTACTAAATTTCGGTTTTGTAACTTTGATAGTTTTTGAGAAATAGTAGAGTGATACAGACAGACGGACATGGCGAAACTGTAAGAGTTCTTAGTTTGCCTTCGGAATTGTTGTAAACAAAGAATTGAATTATTTCCCAGGCTCCTATTGGTAGCTTTTTTTTTAAACGTAACGTAAATTTTATTGCTTAACTTTAAGTATTACACATCAATCGGTTGATAATTGATCGCTAGTTGATCGATAATTTATGATCAATATTCGTCAATCAACCAAAACTATTTACTGAAAAAAACCGAAACCCAACCCACCACACCACACCCTTCAGACATAGATACGTCCAGAATTCATTAACGCTGAAAAATCTAAACATCCTTATAAACATTTACATTTCATGCTGGTGTGCATGGCACTTTTTAGGAGGTATCATGTTACATCGACTACAACGTATCAATGCCGGCGCAAAACCTATGGCGAGTCGAAATCGTGAACCGCGAGAGCGACTCCGCGACTTGGGACAGCATCCGCTCCTTGGTCCGCCTGGTGCACGTGGGCTCGGGCGCCGCGCTGCGCTACTCGGGCCGCCAGCTGCCGGCCTGGGGCTTCCACCAGCACGAGGTCGTCGCCGACAAGCAGGTCGGCCACCAGGACACCGTCTGGAACGTTGAGGAGCACCGTTATACAAAAGGTGATTGTTTTTTGGATTTTCATTGCATAGTTGTACTTACCCTTCTATTCTGCACTGCAAGTACAATTTAGGAAAATTAATAGCGGTCATTGTACTCATTAACTATTGATAGATTCCTTTCGTGTTTGTTCATGTGAGTTCGGTGTAGTGAAGAAGAAGAAGAAGAAGAAGAAGAAGAAGAAGAAGAAATACATTTATTCACTAACCATAAGACACAAATATACAAATGATTCAAGAAAACAAAGGTAACAGGCATAGCACGCAATTGTGTGTCCTCGCGGCAGTGAAACGGACACTGGCTCAGCAAAATGCCGAGGTGTCAGACACCTACCTACAGCGCTGATTTTCAGCCAGTACCGGCGGTGACTCACGGAGCACTGTACAAACATACTATACTATACGTGTAAACTACTTACATAATACTTATAGCGGAAGAATAAACGTGAAAATAATAATAAAAATAAAACGCATACATAAATACCGATATACAGCCTAGATAAAACTAAAAAAATAATTAAAGGGTTAACTTAAAAGCAACTGGTTGAAATAATGATGTGTGTAGGTAAGTGCTGGATGAGGACTAAGATTTCTGGAGTGTCAACAAATAGCCCTTAAGCTTGCGCTTAAAGGTGTACCTGCTAGACACTCCTTGGATAGGATAGTGTGTACATTAATCGACTTTTTATTGAACGGGGCCAAACCAAGCCATGAAAACGTTCTCTCAGCCCCCGAATGTGTTCCCCAGTTATCAACGACAAGAACCCTATCGTTTTGCAGCGGAGGACAGAAAAGAGCGCGAGCGCGAGCTGGTCGCAGCTGAAATGCTGCCTCAGGGTGGAACAGTGCTGTCGTTTTGGGAGAAGTTTCTAGAGCTGCAACTGAAGATGGCGGCGCACGCGCCGGACGCCCCGCTCGGGCACATGTTCGCCAGCGAGCCCGTGGACTGGCCGCTGCTCGCGCGGTCCATCGCCTACTGGCTCTCGCCCGATTCTAACGTGAGTGCCACTGCCACGCTACCTACATACACTTTCTTATGTTTTTGTTTTTACGTTTAGTAAGGTTACGTTTCACATAGTCACGTCCAATAATATGGACTCAGTAAAACTATACCTAAATATGTAAACACGACTCTGCTGCAAGGGAATAGGGGTGTATATATATTTCTGAAACCTGGTTAATCCTACTAATACTATAAATGCGAAAGTTTGTGTGTGTGTTTGTTAATCCCTCACGCTACAACGGCTGAACGGATTTGGATGATATTTGGAATGGAGTTAGCTTTTACACTGGATTAACACAAAGGCTACTTTTTATACCAGGATATTTAAAAGTTTCCAAGGGCATAACGATAATCGAAATCTACGTAACCGTACGATCACCCGGGTACAATTTTATTATGAGATTAATATGCGGGAGACCCTGTCAGATGATCTTAGAGGGCACCGCGCTTTTAGCAACACCGATAAATGTATTTATTTATGTTATAAAGGATAACCGATTCGAAAGTACTGTAGCTTAAGTGAAAGGTCTGCTAGTGAAGGTATTGGTGTCCAGGCGCAGGTGCACCTGATCGGCAACCTGGTGACGTGGTACGCGGGCTCGGGCGCGGTGCTGGTGTTCTGCTCGCTGGGCGCGCTGTACGCGCTGCGCGGACGCCGCGCGCGGGGCTCGCTGCCGGCGCGCGCGGCGCGGCGCTTCGGGGACGCCGCGCACGTGCTGTTCGCCGGCTACTGGCTCCACTACCTGCCCTACTTCTTCCTCGACCGCACCCTGTTCCTACACCACTACCTCCCCGCCTACCTCTTCAAGATACTCCTCTTGGCTTTCGTCATCGAACACGTCTACTATTCCCTCCGACTCCGAGAGAGAACTCGTCCGCTCACGAACGTGTTCGTCGTCTGCGTGATCGTCTGGTTCGCGTACGTCGTGATCACGTTCCACAAATTCAGCGTCCTCAACTACGGGAACGGCGACCTGACGGAGAGCGAGCTGATGAGCCTCCGGTGGAAGGACACGTGGGATTTTATTTTACACAAAAAATGATAAGTCTCACGAGCGACTATCTAGTTGTATGCCATTCCGAGTCTCGTCACAAATTTTATTTAACTTGTAAGTTACGTGTAGTATTTAAAATGAAATCATCTATTACATATACGAAAGAACAAGTTTTGTACCTAATACTATCTCTTATCTTATTACTTATATAGACGTCACAGTATGGCTAAATTATATGCGTAATTGACCGTACCTAGAACCTTGTCATTGTGATTGCCATTGTTATTGTCATACTTGTCATTTGAAGTTAAGTTTGAAGTTTATTATGACAGTGCACCAAAGTGCTTAACATTTTCGTTGGCGTACTGTAGGTACATATAAACAGAATCGTTAATGTCAATTTTAAAAAATCTATGGCCATTTGTGAAGTGGCTAAATTGATATAAATATATGTATTTATATTTTCGGTTTGCCAATGACTTATTTATTTTAACTGTTTGTCTGCTAAGGTGATAACAATTGATAATCCATTCAATCTCAAGATAGTATATAGACTATATACTATAGTCTTTGAGGTAAACCGCGAACAGACGGATATGGCTAAACTATCTACTATATAATATAGTAGATAGTTTCGCCATATCCGTGACTCTTGGCAAATACAGAGCTGTAACTTGGCATAGTTACACATTTAAATCGCGCCGGCTAAGTTGTAAAACAATATCTTGAAAAAATAGTAGATTGTACAACAATGGTATAAAATAAAATATTTTATCCAAGATTTATGGTATCGAAGACTCGTCCGCAACTTCATACATTTTGTATAGCATATCGGCGCAAACCGAGCGTTTGAGTGTCCGCGTTCGAGTCACAAGCACCTATATAGTGGCCATAATGTGCGGCCGCCCAAAGCCAAGGCCAACCAAAGACAGAAATACTATAAATCTTCGAAAAAAGAAAGGGTAATTATAACTTTTATTTAAAACTTGATAAACCATTTTTCCATTATTAGATGTGTCTTACGAATTAAGTAATGTAATATCATTCAGTATTAAAAGTATAGAAACAAATCTTACCTGCTCATTATGATATTTATGATTAACATTTCAGATTTTAACAAAGAATGTAATAGATGTAAGTGCCTAGTTTTATATTGATTTGGATCTGATGACTATTAATTAAATATTATCTACTTATCTTCCGTTATAGGAAGAATGTTTAATTTTATATGATGTTTCGTCCGTCCACAAAATATTCTATTTTACTTTTAATAAATACTTTTATATTTTAGTTTTTATTTTATTTTTATTAATTATTGACGTATATAATATAAAAAATATATAGTCTATGTCCGTCTGGAACAGAGTGCCATTTTGATGGTGGAACATTTTTTCAAATATTTGTATTTAAATTTATACCAATTTAACAAATGCAGCCTGCGCAATAATTACAATTATTTCAGCAAAAAGTTTCATCAACATTTGCCCTCACAAGTCTTAGGTACATTATGTATAGCATTTGTAGTTGTGACGTAAATGATATCCAAGAATATGTTGTAATATGTATTTTAGTAAAACAAGGTAAGATACAGAGCATTAGCGGCGACTCGAGGTCGCCTCTACTTCCATCGGCGTGACGCGGTGCACAGCCACAGACTCCACCTCCAGCGGAATCACTCGCTGCCTCAACACAGCTGTTGTCCCGATGGGGTATCTGTATGATCCTTGTTTCTTGCCCTAGAATTAAACAAGTTTAGTGTATTAGACTTTTTCGATAACGTAGAGTGGCTTGAGGGATTAGGTCAGACTGATTTTGTATGTATGCACGTAAACTCTTTATTGCACATAAACAAGTTGGGTAATGAATAAGTACACTTATGGGACCTATGTTCAAAGAAAGCATACCCAAATATAACTTTCAGGGATTGCCGCATACCACTATTACTCTTTTACTATAATGGTTCAGATGGGTACCTATTATTTTACCAAAACACCTTTCAATTAATTAATCAGTTTGCAGAATTTTCATTTCTACAAAAGGCATTTTTCACCATAAAAGTTAATGTTTTTTGGTAGTCACAAGTCTACCCTAACCTAACCTACGTAATTAATGTTTAAGATATCCTGAAAACAACTTGGTTTCAGCAGAAAATAGCATTCGATGAAATGAAATTCAATGAGATGATTAAGTGAAATTTTATAAAATGACGGATTACGGGGTTCAGATATTTGTTGTATAATTAAGGTGATAACCAACCCTGCCTAGACTAGCTTCTTACAATGCAAACCCTGAAGACTAAGGACGATCAATGGGTGTACCCATTACAAAAATATTATTTCAAAGGCATGGCTAATTTTAATGCACTGCCATAAGACCAAAGGCAGCTAACTGCATATTAATAGTGTATTGTAAATATTATTTGGTTACCAATAGTGTATAGAATACTTTGAAAACTACATTGCAGTTACAGCAGAATACTAAGCAAAAAAACAGTGCCCATATTAATGCTTGAAGACTTATTGAGATGTAATTAATTAAATAAAAACTTAATAGTGTTATTAAAAATGCTTTAGATTACCTTCACATTAGCTTCCTCAAAAGTTCTCAGATACTGTGCAGGTCCCGTATTGCGGATGACACACAGGTCCACATTAGACCCTGACCCCAGGTCATTGAAGATACCAGCAGCTATAGCATCCCTAACCAGTTTCTTGCCCTCTTCCTCAGTCAGATTGGCTTTCCAGCCTGATTCAAACACAGCCATAGCTGCCAAGGAGCCAGACCCTTTAATAAAAACAAGTATAAATTAAAGAAACTGGAATTAGATGAAAAAGGAATGGACAAAGCTTAACCCTGAATTAACACATAGGTTATTTTTTATCCGATAGAAATAATGCTATTCCTGTGGGATGAAGATATTATTTATTTACCTCACAAAAATATTGGAACAAGGTGTATTTTAACAAGTTGAATTTTAGACCATGACCATAAACTTATTAGAGAAACAAGTCCATGGTTATCAGTTAATCACACACAAGGAAAATTGTTCAGTTAAAGAGCATTTTACTCTGATGGCTTCTCATGGGGTTAGCTCCACATGCTTATGTCAAGTCCTAGACTCTGTACTTGTAATTTTTAGTACAAATGAAGTTTGACAGAAGGCGTTTTAAAAGGTTTATGATCCTTATGAGGTTAAAAGTCACAGGCAAAATGTAAGTTTTTTTTTAATAAGTAGTCCAATCACAATAATTGAATATCTATTCCAACATAGATAAATAAATGCTAAAATTATACACTTTTTATTTGGCTTTCCTTAATTAGCCAAAAAACCAGCCAAGAGAAAGTTGAATTTGCATGGAGAGGGCTCCGTACAAAAACTTTTTAATTGATAGAATTCTTATAGGTTTTCCTGTAATCTACAAGCAATGAACTATATTTTGTGCTTTTTTGGCTCAGTAGTTTCATAGGTCAGGGGGAGAGGTCAATTTTCATCTTCTTTCATGAATAAAATCAAAGCTATTTTTTTTACACTAATAACCAAAATATATTTGAGATCCTCATAATAAGCCCTTGTAGTTTGATATATGACACAATAAGGTTTAATTTTGTAATTTATCCCCCGAAAATGACACTAATGAAAAAAAATTAAAAAACATTGCACTTCTGTGTTTGTATCATCAATTTACATGTGTACCACATCTCAACTCAATTGGTCTAGTATTGTCGGAGCAAATTGGCTGTGACAGACAGACGGACAGACAGACAGACAGACAGACAGACAGACAAGTGGTGCCCAGTGGTGGTTATAGGATTATAAGGGCACCTTTTTTTCATTTTTTGTATGGAACCCTAAAAAGGGAATAATACCAACACAGTGACAATAAAACTGCCTGAATAACATTAAAAGAAGTAGAGCATATTACAAACAAACAACGGTTACCATTATGACTTGCAATTTTTAATGTGGTTCTTACCCATAGTTGCATAAGGCAGTTTGTCAACAGATCCATGGGGGTAAATGCAGTAGATGTGTGGTCCGGTGCGGTCAACACCGCCGAGCACCAGCGCGGCGCCGATGTGGCCCTGGTAGCGAAACAACATGCGCTTGAGTAGCGTGGCGGCGGTCGCCACAGGCACCGTGCGGCCCGTGTGCAGGCGCTGCAGCTCCAACTGCGACGCCACCGTCGCCGTCGTCATCTCCGTGTCCGCCGCCGTGCCCGCTCCACAGCAGTACATGTTCCCCGCCAGGTAATGAATCTTCTCGCAGTTCTTGTCCGAGACGATTGTGTCCTCGGTCGCGCGAGTGTCGGCACCCAGAATAACACCATCAGCGTAAGTTATACCTACGATTGTAGTACCAGTCTTAGTAGCTTTAGGCGCTGGGAATCCTTTTTGAGCGAGGAATGCATTGCTGAAAAGCCAGAAAGTCCAGGTAATGCGAATTTACAACAATTAGAACAATGAAGTCGTCGCAGGAAGACACTTACCGCTGGAAATTTTCAAATGAAAAGCCTGGTGCTGGAATTTCCGGAAGTAAAACAGAAGCCATGGTAATTATTAATATTGTCTGAAATTTGTAAATATTCCTTCGCCGTGCTTTTTTCGTTCAATTATGCGAAATTAGTAGGAAATGTGATGACTTGCACCGCTTCAACCGCTTGTCAAAATCTTATTGTTTGACTGCCTACAGATAAAAAATATAAAGTTATTATTTGGAGCAATTAAAAACATAGGTCAAATAGTATAAAAGTACATGTTAAGAATTAAACACCTGGCAACATGATATTTTCTTACTAGCAATTTATTTGCAACGAGGCTACACGTCATTGGTTAATAAACTTATTTTATGCTTACAAGCGATAAGGGTCTTTTAAATTATGAAATAAGAGCTGTAGTGTTGTACCATATTATTAACATACGTTCTTTTTATTATTAGGTAATTATGAATAACCAATAGGAGCTGGACGAATTGTCTTCACACGCCTCTATTATTTACTGTCATTTTTACGTCAAACAGCAAGACCACGAAATGCAAAGCAGAGTTCGTACAGTAATTACACCTAGAATTTAATTAGAGTTAGTTCCTAAGTAGCAAAATGTTAACGAATTCTGCAAATGTGATTTTAGTTTATTTATTTTCCGCGGTGGTTTTAGCCTTAGCCGGCCGTGACTTTTATCAAATTCTCGGGGTGTCTCGTTCGGCTACCACGAATGAAATTAAAAAAGCTTACAGAAAATTAGCGAAGGCATTGCATCCGGACAAAAATCAGGATGACCCGAACGCGTCCAATAAATTCCAAGACTTAGGGGCTGCGTACGAGGCGCTATCGGACTCTGAAAAGCGCGAGCTGTACGACCGCTGCGGGGAGGACTGCCTCAAGAAGGAGGGCATGATGAACAACAATGACCCCTTCGCCAGTTTCTTCGGGGACTTCGGGTTCCACTTCGGCGGCGAACAGCAGCAACATGAGACGCCGCGCGGCGCCGACATCACTATGCTGCTCTTCGTTTCGCTTGAAGAACTTTACAATGGAAATTTTATTGAGGTATCAAATCATAATTAGTGGCATAAGCTTTCGTACTAAGGACTATGTCAATAAGTTGGTCAATATTTTATATTAATGCAGTGGTAGATTTAGAGGTTATTCAATAATATGTGTCTTCTAAAACTACTATGTGCTTAGTCTCCTGAACAAATACCTATATTTAAAATACAGTTCAACAGATACTAAATTAATATATATAAGATAAATCTAAAGTACTTTGTATTTAATGTTTTTATTATGTTTAGATTACTAGAAACAAGCCTGTAATTAAACCAGCATCAGGCACGCGCAAGTGTAACTGCAGACAGGAGATGGTAACACGCAACCTCGGCCCTGGCCGCTTCCAGATGATGCAACAGACAGTGTGCGATGAGTGCCCTAATGTCAAGTTTGTTAATGAAGAAAGATTGTTGGAAATTGAGGTATGAAACTTAAAAAAAACACGCATAAGCTTTGCAACTTACTTAAATAAATAGTGATAAAATGCTTTACATTAAAAAAATTAAATGTTCTGATTATACTGAAAAATAATTATACATGCATACTCAAAAGAATTTAAGGACATTAAGTATTAACATTTGGCTGATTCTTTTAGGTAGAAGTTGGTGCTCCAGATGGCCATAAATCGCGACTCCGCGGTGAAGGAGAGCCTCACATGGATGGAGAACCTGGCGACTTGATTATTGAATTAAATACAGATAAACATCCCCGCTTCACTCGCAGAGGCGATGATCTCTACACTAACATTACTATTTCATTACAGGTAAGAATGACCTAACATTAACTTACTTTTTTTTTTTTTTATGACATAGAGAAGGCAAACAAGCACACAGGCCACCTGATGGTAAGCGGAAACTGTGACCCATAGACATTCGCATTCACAAGACTACAAGACTAAGACTGCAAATGCGTTGCCAACCCTGAGGACTAAGATGGAATGCCTCGATGCTAGCACACGCACTCGACTCTGCACAGAGTACTTCTATAATTATGGTCACTATTATTTATTAAAATTTATATTCTAGCAAACTTCACAATTCATACCCCCCCCCCCCCCCCCCCCTCCATACCTGTAAAATGTAAGACTCTGCGTAACATGCATTATTTTAGTAATGAAAATGTATATAACAATTCCTTATCTTAACTTCATGGTTTACTGCAGGCTACACGTGATTGAAACTCAATTATAATTTTATAGGGTGAAAATTCTTCACTTCAATCAATCTAGAATTGAAGGTGTTACACCACATTTGCATTTAGTTTCAAAGCTGTTTGTCAATGATGTCAATGACTTGCCCTTTTCCATAACTACAAATAAATATATTTTAGTTATAGTGAACAATTGCCCGAATCTAAACTTTACTCTTAAGAAAACATCAGACCCAATTAAACCCTGTTCAGACTTTCTTGTCTTATATGGTAAACAACTTTTTAACCTCAACATGAAACTTTTTTGGGTAAACTGAGGCTTACTTCTGGTAAAATTTGTCATTTGTCAAATTTTAACCAAAGTTTGCCTATCTATCCGCGGTTTGAATATAGGGTTCGGCCGTTAGTGAATCTACCTGTACGTAGGTATAGGTAGTGCCACGAGAGTTGAAGTGCATGAATAAAATGAAATGAAATGCGTAGTGCATCTTGGCAGGGCCCTCAGATTTCAGATTTGTCATCTGCAAGCGATTTCACGCGTTCCCATTCATATAGTGCCCGGTGAGGGTGCCGCAAATGGTTCAGGTCCGACGTATTGACGTATGCGCCCTTGGACCCTTTCCTTGCCAGCTTGTCCGCGGCTTCATTTCCGAGAAAGCCTTCGTGTCTTGGAATCCACATCAGTTTCACTTTGTTGTGCCTACCAAGCCTGTTTAAGACTTGGATTCCATTGTAGTCTAGGTCCGAGCCCTAAGTGCCGCTTGGCTGTCGCTTAGAATATGGATAGTTGTCTCCTGTTGAGTCATATCAATATTCTCTTGTGTGCCACTTGAATAATATTGTGAGCCATTTTAGTGTGTCGGGTTCTAGGCGCTGCGTCGTTCCATAGGCCAGTCTATTTCAACCTTTGCAGTAACTTGCATGCAACTAACAACTTGCAGTAACTGCATGGCGATATGTAGTGGTGGGAGGTTTAGTAGGACCTCCATTGCCACCGTCGGCATCGTTCTGAATGCCCCTGTTATAGCCAGTTAGGCCACCCTCTGCACCTTAGTTAGAGAAACCTTGCATGTCCTTAGTGTTGTTCTTGGCCACCAGGCCAACAGCCGTACATAATTATTGGCCTTACCATCATGGTATAGATCCACTTCAGTACTTTAGGGTTAAGGCCCATGTCTTACCATATGCTGATCTGCATGTTCCAAACATTCTCTGATTTAGCTATGAAAGTGATACCTAAAGCTGTGCATCGAAGCACATTGTAAGCTATTTCAAAAAACAAAAATTTCCGGCAAATATTTCTTGTAATAACATGCGACCGGCCTTTCCTCAAGATGTCTTACCATTTATTTGTAAATGTATGGTGACGTGAAATGCATACCTAATCTACTTTAAAATGATAATATTGAATAACATTTGCTGGGAATGCGGATTTCGAATCGATTTGTCATCTAAAAGTATCATAAAAAAGTGTTTATATTTATAACAATGGACGGAAGTACTGTTGTTTACCGTTTTGTGGTAATATTAGACATGCGAAACGGTGGCTTATTCGCTTACTTTAGCCGTACCTTTTAGTATGAAAATAGAAATATGGAAATGGGACTACTCCGAATAACCCGATAACGTATAACACTTTTAATTTAAATATCTTTAAAGCCGCAAACGCACTGAGAGCGGGGGCGGCTCGATGCGGCTCGTTCCCATAGGTACTAAAAATCGCGACCAAAGCGTGGCTGGCGGAAGCGTTTTTACCCGAGGGGCTATTGCCTAATGCACTCGCAATCGCAATCGTTTTTATTTTGAAAATCGAAGGCTTGTCTGCATACAAAATGAAAACAATTGTTCCGCTTTGAATCCGATTCTAACGTACAATCTAACTAGATTGGAAATTAAATCGTCGACCCATGCCTAGCCGGACCTCACTGAAAATCAGAACAAATTAACAATGAGCTTGTACTAATAGTAATATACTATTGAAAGGATCACAAGATCCTTTCAATAGTATATGCACGCACTGATAGCAGTTATTGTGGACTTGTTAGCTCGGTCAAGAAAATATGGCTGCAGATAATTGTACAATCAATCAAATCATTTTTTTTCACCTTTTTATAAGTATATGATTTGTTTACAGGATGCGCTGACTGGGTTTACGCTAGAGCTGGAGCATCTGGACGGGCACAGGGTGTCCGTGACGCGCGACAAGGTGACGTGGGCGGGCGCGCGCGTGCGCAAGAAGGGCGAGGGCATGCCCAACTACGACAACAACAACCTGCACGGCAACCTGTACATCACCTTCGACATCGAGTTCCCCAAGCAAGACTTCAACGACCAAGAGAAAGAAGGTGCCTTTTTTTCTCATTTATACAGCTCCATGCTGTTTAACTTTTGCTCAATCGCCCGTTACTACTTTTTCATAAATAGAGGCAGATTGTTTTTCGATTTTAAAACTGCTATCAATAATAAAGCTATGTTTGGTGTACAAGTGTACATAAAGTGTGGCTTTCTATACATTTGTTATCTTGGCAGTACTTTCGTTATCGTTATTCGGCGTAATCAGGTCAACATATGCTTGTGATATCCTATACTAGTACTATAGTACTACTTTTAAAGTCTCTCTGTACCCAGTAGAGTAGAGGGATGAGAGGACCTGTCCATTGGGTACCGCTGAAAAACAAATAGAATCCCAGCCAAGACTTGCACAGCTTTAGGTAACATGTAATTATAATCTTATTATTGATATCTTTATTTTCAGCTCTTCGGAAAATACTTCAGCAATCACCAAATAATAAAGTTTATAATGGACTTTAGTCACAATATTGCCGTTTTAATTTATTGGAGTAGTGACAGTGAACGCAATGGTATGAACAAAGTCTTATTTGAGTAAAGTGGGGAATCGTGTGTATGTGATGTCAAGGAAATTGTGATTGGATTTTGTATAATAAAACTTAAAAGACAACAGTCCGAAGTTTCATTTACCACGGAAGGAAAAAAAACAGTTATCGTAAACATTTTATTACATTATCATGCATATAACGTGTATTAACATGTTTGACACTTCCTAGGGAATCATTTAAAAGGAAGACATTCTTCGTGCAAAAACCAGAATAGGTGTCTTTATTTTTCTTATAATTTATTAGCAATAAATAAAAAGTTTCTTTTTTATTTAATAAGTAAGGTTGAAATTCTTAATAAATATATGTGGTCACTAAATCACCTCAACCTTGTAAAGGGTTAAAGCATAACGATTGATACAGATTTCATCTTAGCTTACTTAAGGCCCGGCTACACGATCAATCATACTTGCGCAATTCCAAGTTGCACAAGCAAGAATGTGCATTAAGACGGCTAAACGGTATACCGCACAATTCCAATCCCATCCCATTCCAATTTTTGCACAAACCGTTAGCGCATGCAAGTCACTGCGTGGACCCGGGCTTTATATCAGACCTTCAAATATCGTTATTTTAAAATAACGTTATCGTTATTCTCGAGTTCTTATTATAACATTATAAAACTCTGATCCATATCAGTATTCGTCATAAGGATATAAACTTTATATCGGGGTTGGCGTCGTTACCGCCCATCAAATATGATATTTCGATTTAGGGCATTAAAAGTACTAATTTGCAACAGCGCGCAAATCATAACGTTATTCTAAAATTATTCTGGTTTTGTTACGATGTTGATTTTGTTGTAATGTAGCATTTGTGGTCGGTGTGAAAAAATATCGATATACTTATAAAACATTTTAACATTAACGCATTATAGCGTTATGAGAGTGTACTGTATATTCCGAAAGTAGTTTTTTCCAAGTGGCGATTAATACCATTCGCATATTTTCCCACCATATTGATTGTCCCCTTCGTCCCCACTGCTCGACTGAACTGCTCAACCAACTCAACTGACCAATGTTTTTTATGGGTTACCTTTGTTTCGTCAAAAAAAATTTGGTCAAATGTATAATTTCTCAAATTTTCATTTGCCAAACCGCTTTGTTTTCTGTAACCGTAAATATTTCACGATTTTATAAAAACTAACCTAACCTAACCTGTAGGGTTCTACACGATGGTAATGAAATAGATTCTGAAAAAAATATATAACATTGGTTTGGCAAATGAAAAATTTGGGAAATGATACATTTGACCAAAAATATTTTGACGAAACGTCAGGCTCCCGTTTTTTATACATCAACATTAATGTAACAGTGTCGGAGCTCCGCGTAGGCGGAGCTCCTCCATTTCTGGGTGGTTTAGTCCCTCCGGGCCTGCTGCAAAACTAACACACCCTAAACCTACCCCATATTTATGATAGTTGAGCAGTGGGGAAGAACCCAATTGAAAAATAAATTTAGTGGGAAAATATGCGAATGGTATTAATCGCCACTTGAAAAAACGATTTTCGGAATATTTAGTACACAGTTACACACAGCGTTATGATACAGATATTTTTCATAACGTTAAGGTCTGACTTAAACTTATAAACGATGGTTTATCCAGACCGATAATAAAAAATAATATCCTGCCTGAAGTATAATTCCTATAAAACCATTTGGACTTGATTTCGATCAGTGACCTATAAAATAGGGTACTATAGCTACTATACATACCGGCAGCCCTATTGCCCAATCGCGATCGATTTCAAAGTTGATTCGAGCGACTTCAAATTAATGTGAATTAAACTAAATACAAAATTCAGTGATGCTTAGTAAAGTTCCGTCAAGTCATGAACTTCTTTATACAGTCGGGTCCTATTTGGACTGCCAATGATAATTAATAACAAGTATGAAAACGAGAACGATCGCAATTGCGAGTGCGTTAGGCAATAGGCCTGCGGGTTGCAACCCCGGCCTTAGGCAAGGGGTTTCATCACTTGAGTCCGATAATAAAAAGACATACAAAAATAATTCAGTTCCCATATAAGTTCATACGAAAAAACTATCACTAACCAATGTCTTGAATGTAGCAATGACGTTTAAATTCGCAAACCGTTAATTTTTTGCGGAAATCGTTTTTTATTGAATTGTGTAGCCAATTACCGGACAACAATTCGACCTTACAAACATCAAAAACCTCGGCAGTCATAATGCTGTAATTTGGTCTTTGTATCTCTTGTAAAGTTGGGAGTCAAATGGACTTGAGGACTGCGAATTTAACCGAAGGTAGATTTTAGGAGCATATAATGTAATTCGAATAACACCTTTAACCAAATCACACATGCGTAGCACGATTATGGCACCTGCATTTTTAAAATATCACAATCAAAAGGGAAACTTCATTAAATTTTTAGGCCTTAGCTGTCTCACAGCAAAATAGGATTCTTTCTACCGATTTGCCGGCTTGAATAGCAGCAGCAAAACATACCTGGTAGGTACTTAATAAAATAAAGCTCTAAATATAATTGACTAATTAATAAAACAAGTAACTAATTGCTTCGTTGTAATGTGTGCTTCGATGTTGACATTTTGGCCTACTCCTGTCCCACTCAGCATACAATTAAGGCAATTCATTCGATTAATAAACCTTCACACATGTAACAAACATCTGCTTCTACCGCTGTCACGACAAACGCGACAGCCGCTTCTCGCTATTTTTTCTTCTTATTTCTGGTGTAAATTCATCTTCAACATTTCATTTGTTGAACATAAATATATGTATTGGGGCTTAAGAAGCTCGTTTGACTGTGCCCGGTACGTTGTTTAACCATGACCTTCCCCGCTGTCGCCCCGCGCCGCTGGCAGCTAGGCCACGAGGCAGGAGTCGTGCGCGGCGGGCGCCAGGTCGGGCGCGGCGGCGGCCTGCAGCACGCTGTTGACGACGGCGCGCGCCAGGTAGCCCACGCTCACGGCCGGCGGCGCCGACGCCAGCGGCTCGTTGGCCTCCGCCATGCCGCTATCCTGCAATACCAACACATGTGGGGTTATGTTATGCTCGCACCACTCGCAGTGACGTAGAAATAGGATAGTTTTAATCCCAGCATCGTACAAACGACACAGTCTTTCACAATGAGCAACAGAGCTGGCAGACTGTACACAGCTGACAGACAGTACCTTAGCGTAGGTGTAGTGAGCGTCTTGTAGCAGGTTGTCGAGGTCGAGCGACTGCTGCAGGCACAGCTCGGGGTTGCGCCGCAAGATGGTGGCCACCACGCACACCAGCTCCACGCAGAGCTGGCGGCGCGCGGCGGATTGCGCGCGCACCATGGCGCCCTCCACCAACAAAGCGAAAGACAGCTCAGAGCGTGACATGTTCACCAGCGTTGGCAAAGCGGGGATCGACTGGCCCTAAATCAACAACGCAAACATAATTGGTTATAAATTAAATTTAATATTAGTTAACCTTACTGTTGTAAAAACAGGCCGCGAAGTTCTGCATCCAAGCCAGCGGAAAATAAAAAAAACATTGGAAATTTATGAAATGCAAATGACAATACCAAGATTGAGGGAGATAGTTTTATGAAATTCTCAATAAGAGAGACGGAGATGGACATATTTATTTTTGTCTTTATCATAGGCGCGCTTTTCTTTTTGCTGGGCACATTCGGGTTAGTGGCAGGCAAACCGCTGTCATTTCAAATTGTTTCCGTGAAAGTACGTTAGATGCACATTTAAGACAGAATAGTACATTGTGCATCAAGGGTAGTATGAAGGGAATTACTAACGAGAGTGTTAGAAGCCCGACGCCGAAGGCGGAGGGCTTTTAATGACTCGAGTTAGTAATCCCCTTACTGCCTGTGATACACAAAATGGTTTTCATCACATTTGCGAGGAAAAAAACAAAGAGAAAACACTTTAACTCGGCAAAATATTGACGGACGGGAACGTAAATGGAAACGATATTTTTTTTGTGACCACAAATACTGCGTTTAGTTTCGACCTGGATTCGAGCCAGATTTAGCCAATTTGATAGAAATGTATAATTACTAAAATTAATGATAAATGTTGATATAAACTTGAAATAGGTATAAAAATAATGAAGTTTAATGAAGCATATAGGTTTTGTGTAATGTAAGTTAGTCTATAGCTAATTTTTAAAGATGAAATTAAAACCGATTTAATTTTTGTCTGAAAATTAAACCTCCTTAGTCAGAAATTATGTACGACAGAGTTGCAAATTTTAAAAAGAAAGTCATTACTCCCTAGGGATGACAAACTCGCCATAATTCCCGCGGGAACAATTTAGGCCATTGTCCTTCTGTATACAGGCATGGAATAACACCATTTACGAGCAAGTGTGATGAAAAATTGATTATTACACTAAGCTATATTTATTTGGGGGCCATTTGCAACGTCAAAAGATGGCGGATGTGTAATTTGTTTTAGTTTTTATTTTTGTGTATTTACGTGTTCAAAGTTCTTTTTTGTTAGTGATTTGTACTTCTGGCATTAGCCTTTGTGTTGCACAGTGATAGAAGACTTGGACTTATTTCGTGTATCCTGGCATCTTACTTCTCGTTTCAAGTGGACTCGCAGTGGTACAGAGGTCAAAACTATCTTGGCCTCTGTCCTACATATCACCGTACAACGTTGCCCCCAATCTTCCTAGAGAAGATTGGATTGTGTTTTATTGCTATGTTGATTTATACTTATTTATACTTGACACTGGCGAAATCACTTCATTGTGGAAACGCCATATTCCCGCGGTAGTAGCTGTACAAGTCGCCGCGAGGCAAAGAAAAAAAAAGACAGAAAATTGTGTGTTCTACGATTTGTTTGATGATAGTAAGCTTGTACAAACATAACGTTTGTATTTTATTTATAAAATGGTGCATGGTAGTCTGATCGCTGTAAAAACCGCAGTGAGCGATAATCGGAGAACGTTACTTTTCATACGTAAGTATTTACAGTATTTAGCCTTTTCTCATAGTTATTTTTGTGTTTTAAACGTGGGAAATACAACTACTTACGTGTAAAATTATACAAGATCATTAAAACAACTTTTAAATTTCGCTTAAAAAATAATTGTAGTATTAACAACCCAAATTACGTAAGTAGTTGGCTGGCTGGCAGCTATGTCTCTGGTACGAGTATATGCAATTTGGCCAATTTTGTTAAGTGCTAAATCACTTAGCAAAAATACCAGTAATAGATTTTTTTTACCTCATTCTACTGGACGATAGAATTGGGAGCCAAATAAGTACACTCGTATGGGCTCTTAGCATTTTGATGATCATTGCTTTCGCAGAGCAACTAATGTACGAGTATATTTAGAGATGTTCTCATGCCCAAAATAGTTCCAAGATAAGTTTCAGGGAGCAATCATCTAAACGAAGTTTAAACAAAAATTAATCGTGGTTGTGTGATTTTGTGATTACGCTCATACATTTCGTTCGATATCCTATAACCAGTAACGTCACAAGTTATGCGGTATTTATCATGGAGCGTTTCCACAAGGCCACGCGAGGTATTTCTCCGTCAATTTTAAAATCATGTTATTTCAAAAAGCTCGTACCTAATTTATAGGTAAACGCAGTTATCTTTTGACAGGTCAAGAGTATCAAAAATACTGTAAAATTTAAAATAATATTCTTAAATAGTTAAGACTGAAGAACATTTTATAATGACAAGGTAAAAATTATGGGACTTACGTGAATTATAATCCCCTTTGGAGTTCGCAACAGTATATCCCACACCTGTATGTAAAAGTGTTTGGGAACGCGACCGAGACATCCCTCGAGCTGGCGTCGTTGCAATGGTGTTAAACTGAAAGGAAAGTCAAGCTGAAGCTCAAGTCTCTAACTAATGGATGCAGATATTAATAGTCAATCTTAACAACAAGTAATGTTTTAAAATCCTCATAGTACAACAAAGGGTAGAGGCCTTATAACGAAGCATCAAATCGTGCAAAGTTCAAAACAGCAAAAGGGACGGAGATATAGATATAAGTGCTTAGGCTCTATCCTTAGTGATTACCTCTGCTCCTCGGCCCAGTCGGAGACGGTGAGCACGCGCTGCAGCAGCGTCCGCAGCCGGTAGGGCGAGAGGCTCTCGAGCGGGGCCCCGGCGCGGGCCTCGTGCGGGAACAGCGCCACGTACGTGCGGATCGCTTCCAGCACCCAACCCACGCGGATCTTGAGGATGCCGCGGAACATCTCCGGACTCGTACCGATCAGGCGGCCGCAGTATAAAACGATCTCCTGGAATAGACAAATGTAATGTAAAATTTATTCGCCGTTTTATAGGCCGAGTTATAGAAACAAAGGGGATTTCGAAAAGTACATTAAAACATATAATATATAAATGTAGTTTCTACGAATCCACAGGTGGGTATAACAGCTCTTTATACTTCCAAACTAAAGTAGTGTGAAGGCGGGGTGTTTAAATTAACGATGGAAGAATTCGAAAATGATGATTTTATTTTATTTTTATCATGACATAGTCATATTGCATTAAAAATTGAAAAAGATAAAATAAACGTAATATTATAACAGTAAGGTTTATTTTTTACTGATGGTTATTCTTTACATAACTTTTTACGGAAACTTCATAAAGTTTTGCAAGTTGATAACAGAACAGAACAGCATATCACGATCGCGTGTCATCGTCAATATCCGAAGTATGCTTCTAAAGTCCGAAGGTTTTTTTAGGAGCTCACAGATTGTATACTGCTTAAGTTGCCGGCTAATAGGCTTTTGCTTATGCCTCTTTCCGGCGGAAGGCACATGAAGATCGAGTCGTAGCGGTTTCATATGACCTGATACCATTTTCGTCAAATTAATCAATTACGTTCATAATCAAAGAGGAAATGCTGTAAAGACATTTGTGCCGTAATGATCTTTCGATATCTCGACTCATGAACAGGCCTGAGCAAAGCCGGCGTAGCCCTATAACATCAAATAAGTGGCTAGCTCTTATACAAACAAATCGAATAAAAACCATACGTAAACTATGACGTAGGGTAGTACTAAATTAAACTTTTACTGTCGATGTGTACTGTTCCTCGTTTTGTTTTTATGATGTTCAATGAGTATTTGTATTGTATTGTATAGAGTACCAACTACCAACCTGTTGCAAGACGGCGCCAATTACGTCATAAGGTTGAATAGTCGAATACATGACCGATTGGATCTCGCCCGGTGTCATCGGCTTATCAAACACCGTCTCCTTCTGCCCGATTACACCTACAGTCAACTGAAAATAAGAACGTCACAACAAGAATTAATGCAACAACAAGGAAAAGAAATTGTCCTGTGTAATAATAATTTTTTATGTTTTAATTTTAGATTTTTCTTAAATGTAGTCAAGATACTCGGAAACCTTGGCTACCGTGTTCACCAGACTTGTCTTGTACCTAACAGTTTTCTACCTCTTAGTACTACACTCTATTAAAATTAAATCAAAACTTTGGGAACCTCTGATAATACTGTTTAGGGAGAGTTGTGTATTATATTTGCCACGTGACGAGGATCCCAGTGGTTGATCTCGGATGTAGTGTTACAAGTCACAACAACAAGTCACAAGTCAGAACAATATGCACTGCCTCTGGGCACTTGTACTTGGGTGTCTGGTTTATTTTTCTAGATATACGCCAAGTCTTACTAACGGCGTTTTCTGATCTTCCAAGGTACTAAAGAATTGGACTGGTGCGTATATAGGCAAAGATGCACGCCCACTCTATGATACAGCAGCCGAGGCTCGCACCTGCTTGCCGTTGACGAGCACGGTTGTGATGAAGGGGCTGATGGAATCCACGGTGTGGTTGAGCAGCGAAGAGCAGTAGCGCACGGCTCGCCAGTGCCGCAGCACACCCGCGCTGTGGTACAGGCTCTTCAGAGCATCCAGGGCCGTCGTACCGTTAATCTTAAAACAATCAGTTTACATGACCTGAAGAGGTAATTAACGACCTAGGAAACTACCATATTAAATTCGTAGTTGCAAAAGTTACTTACACATAGTAAAAAACCGAGAATTTAGAACACAATTGCTTTGCAGAAGACAAAATCGATTCTGATAACACGGGAAAAATTACGAAAGCTGGATATAATAGAGGTTTAAAGTAATTAATTATAGATTTGTAAGTCTAGCTACTAATATTGATATGATCCCATGTACTTTACAACTATGAATTTTGATTTCTGTTTATATTTTATGCCACACCTCGTACATCGGTCCTTCTCTCTCCTTCAGAATCCCCCAGAGCTGGCACTGCGCGAAAATGTTGTCGATGCCCCGCAGTGTAGAAACGATGTCAGGCGTAGAACGGTTTTTGTAAGAATCGTAGCAAAGATTCTCCTCGCGGTAGGTGAGAGTACGAGGCACGTCTGTCAGCGACTGATATCCTATATACTCGTGCTCCAGCTGCTTAAACTGCGTGAACATCTCTGAGGGAAACTCGCCTTGGCTCATGAAATCCAAGTGTTCTGTAAAGGAGTAATGTTACTGATTAGTGATTACCTACTAATATAAAACTTTTGTTGTTATACTAGAGACAAGAGAAAGCATGCGAAATACAATAAAATAAAATAGAATAACTTTATTTCAGGCAACAATGCCCATAATTACGAGGACAAATACTTAAGAGACTATATAGGAAACATACATAATAATATCATCATGATAATTTCAGCCGAAACACGTCCTCTGCTGGACATAGGCCAATAACAATAACAATATACAACCTAGAATTAACATAACTACTAGAGCAATTTCGCGGTGTCCGCCGCCGGCCGCCAAAAAATCGCCGGAGTATGACAACTTTAGGCCAGAATTCCGCATTATATTGAAAAAGACTTACACGTACAGTTAGAGTCCCGCTTCTCGCCCTATTTCGTCCCGTTAAGCCGTCCCGGCTGTGCGTTTTGGTCATTCAGACAGCCAGTCGCGGGAGTTTTATATATGTAGAAGATAGATGTCTCGTCCCTTAAAGTCTCAGGCCTTACCCATACAGGAGCTGGAGATAAGGTTCTGCAGGCGGCCAAGCCTAACTTTGACACCGTCGCAGTGGCCCTTCTTAAGCATAGCGAACAAGTCCAACATCTGCTTGAAGTGCGGGTCCCGCATGTGCTCCTCGCGCACCAGAAGGCACACCGTCGGCCGCCCCGACAGGCGCCAGTACCTGAACAGTTACTTACTATAAATAGCACGCGACAAAACGCTAGGTAGAAATGCTAGGTAGTTTCACAAACAAAGGCCTTCAAGTAGTGTTTGTTAACAACTCTTTAAACAAGGTGCTTCGATCAGTATTGGTCTGAGTTTAACATTGATAACTCAAACTTACGCTAATTGAGAAGACACAATAATCGATAAGATTAAATCACCTCCCCACAAACTGCAGCTCGGTCTTTATGTCGTCGATGAGCAGCGCCATGTCGCGGTACAAGTAGAACTCCGACACCTCGAATATCAGCGGATAGCAAAGGACTGTCATTCCGCAAACCCTGTAAATCTGAAACGTGAAACTAGCATCCGTTATTGTTTCAACATACACGCTATTCATACGCTATTTTATAAAACGAAAAAACTTATTAATATTATAAATGCCAAAAATTATGTGTGTGCTAGTTTGTTATACTCCTTCAGGTGGACGGATATGGATGAAATTTGAAATGGAGATAGAAAAGTTCCCGAGGGAATACCGATAATCAAAAGCTTTATAAACTAAAGCGATATAAGAGTTGTTTTTTTAACATCTTGGGTAAAAATACATCGTAAATTATGTAGATAAATACGACCTGTGGCTAAGAAAAATGTGTCAAAAACAAATAAAAGCTACATTACCTTACTAGTTCCTAGTGATCCAACTGGTCTAATTGGACGTCCAGTTAGCTTCAATTTAGGGCAAACTCCTAATTGCCTGTACACGTGCACTAGCTGCGTTGAACTGCAAACCTACGATACACGACGAAAATAATACAATTTTCACAAAAAAAAAAAACCGATTCTGGCACGCGGTTGTGTTTTTTCTAGAGAATGCAAACGAGCAAGCGGATTACCGATGTTAAGTGATTACGCACGTGGACACTTGCAACACAAGGAGAGGAATCGCAGACGCAAATGCAGATTGCGGATGCGGTTGACAAAGCCGAAAACCCTAAGTCGTCCCGCTAGTTCCTACTCGGACTTCCTCTAATTCAGTGTCCATAATTTCTGTGCTCTGCTGTAGGTACTACTAGTCTGGGCAGATCTACCAAATGCATCCGGGGCGGTAAGCCAAGATTGTCATCGGATGGAGCATGGAAATTTTGGCCACCGGAGGAGAGGTAGTCCGAGTAGGAGATGGCGACGGGATGACTTAGAAGTATTTTAAAGCGAGTAGCGTGAGCATGCACATAATAGGAACGAACGGCGTTAATGATCGGAGGCCTTTGCCCAGCAGTGGAACACTTAACAGGATAAAAAGTCATACACGCAACGCACCTCGGAGCGTACATCTCAAAAACTCATTTGAAACTGTAAGTAATTTTTTTCAGTAAACTTTGGCACAAATATAGTTCACATGTTCACCTGCACCGGTTCCACCTCATGCGGCGTTTGCGTCTGGATGCCGTACGTGCCCATCATCGCCTGCAGCCGCATCGACTCCGCTATCAGGACCACTTGCACCACCAAATCCGTTGCTATGCCCTGTATGTTCAGAACACAAGCACATTACTACAGTGTGTATCAACAATGATACTTCTAACGTGTACGTGCTTTACGTGTTAACAATTAATTCATTTTTCTCATACAGGTCCATAAATAATGCAGCCCGATAAGTCACCGTCATAATACAACAGCTTATTTTTAAATTATCTTTAATAATAATAGTAAACTATCGGCAGGAGGGCGTTCCTTCAAAAGTTTATTTTTATATTTATTAAATCTTAACTTTTCCGCTAAGTTACGAAAATTAACTAATACAAATAAAATGGTGGTAGGTATCTCAGACAAAACTCTTGTAGCAAGTTCAAGCGTATTACTAACGGGTGAGAATTTAATCTACTTCATTTATTGAATTTTAGATAGGTACTGCTAATTGGCGGTGAGAGATCGTACATAAATGAACGAATAATTTTCGCAACTCAGCGGAAACGTTTTCTTAATTTTCGTCCTTAACTAGGCACAAAATTTTAAAGAAACGCCCAGAGGACGTAGTGGAGTACTTCAAACGAGACGAGTTAAAGAGGGAGAAAACAACAAAAGCAACGCGCTCATCCAGTAATTTGCTGCAGAAGAAAGACACAAACCCCTTTACTAATAAAAGTTAAGTAACGGTGGTATAGCTAATGTAAAATGTTTTGTTCTTATCTGTCATTGTGATATTTGAATTTCACAGATTAGGACAAAACATCGTATAGCTAGCTATAGGTACAGTCAGCGTCATATAGTTTGTAGCATCCAAAGTAGCCAAATAGTTCGTTACACGCCCTTGTTACTACGGTAATAATGACGTGTAACGTACTATTTGGCTACTTTGGATGCTACCAACTATATGACGCTGACTGTACCACCGTTACTCAACGTTTATTTGTAAGGGGAAAGAAAATAATAATTACAAAAATCGATTACGAACGAGTTGATTAATTGTGTGCGAGAACCATGCGGGGTACAGTCAAGGGAAACAATACGTATGTATGTAACGTCTCTTAAAGCTGCATACTCGTACAATTAAATATTATTTTATTACCTATTACGACAATAAAGTCGATAAATATTGACATATTTGTAAAACTTTGCGTGGTTTTTATTGTTACCTTTGACTGTATAAACGTTACAATCAAGAGCCGATTAACATTTTAAGGCATCACATGCTAAAGCTTTGCCAATGATTCCTAGTACTTACAAATGCCGGCTTGGCCTGTGATTTGAGCATGAAAGCAAAACAATAATAACATTATTTCCATGGGACTCCACTCCTCTCTCTCTCTCCCTTCAACTCCATTGCCAACCATTTAGACATAACCAATTAGAAGAGTAACAATGTTGTGCCTTCTTCTTACTTATGTTGTAAAGAGATCTATTAGTTTTATTTCATTATAAATTGTATAAAGGACACCGCGCGGAAAGTCTATAGGGTCCTTAGATAATGTATGAAGTGCGGTGTCCTATAAAACCTATTGTTATGATATGAGTTTATGATGTTCAAAATCAAGAGTCTAAATCGTGTCTAATTTTGAAAAAATCAGGCTTCCATTAAGTACATAACCGAGAGTCAAGAGAAAATAAATATCCACGCATTGGTCTCAAAACATGTACGAGTATAATATTAACTTTACTAACACGGTAAAAAGCTTTATATCTCTACACCTTTTTTAAAACTTTGTGGTATTCATAGATACATATTTTTGCGCTTGATAGTAAATTGCCAATAAGTAAATAAATAAATAGGTACTTTTCACCTGATTGGTTATCATATTCGTTAAAGGCTATCGATATATCCTGTAGGTACATGAAAACCAGTTTCACAAATACTCATTTTTAGTCGCAACCAGGTTTTATGATCGCCTTTATCACAGTGGATAGAGCACTCGTCACTCTCGCACTTACGGTCAGAAAGTGACAGATGTTTTACCCACGTTTATCCACATCGATAAACACGACCACAATAGACCCGCAGATGACGTAATTCTGACAGAAAAAATTTGATGTGGTAACAAGTGAAACTAATGTCAAGTGCGTCAACAACATTTACAGTCTTTGGGCACTTAGAATGTGCTTCGGATAAGATACGAGCGTGTTAGAGCGAGTAAGAGACAAGTACAAACCCGAAACACCTTCTAAGAGCCATCGCACTGTACCTACAGTTGTTTTATCTCACGAAAGCGAGTGAGATATACTTTGAGTGCGTGTCTATACGCGTTATAATTACCTTGCGTGTCAAAACGGACTAATAAATCGCTCCACCTAAGTGATATGGCCGTTTTATGGTATAAGTATATTTTAAGGTTCATGGTATGGCCGTTTCTGGTGGTTGCGAAATAGAATGCCCGTATGCACAGTGCGATGGCGCGATAGCTTTAACTAAAGTGTGCGTGAAGTACGTTTAAGCAAACCACAGCAGTTACCACAATAAGCACACTAGTGCTTTGATTAGCTTTCTGGCCACACCCATAGTATTGTTATAATACGGTTCAATGTGTGTCTGAGAGCTACGGTGGGAGAAACATGGAGACACTGTAACTCGTTGAAATTATGCAGTACGTCCGTTCTCTATTCCTATTTCTATGCATGGGCCACACGCTTTCGTGGAGAAAACAACTGTAAATCTGATTGATTCAAAATTAGATAATGTTGCCAATGTAGTCAGATCAACATCGGCCATATTTATTCAACTCTAAAAAGAGTGGTAGAAATGGTGGCGCATCAGTAGTCGGGACAGCATAACAACTTGAAAAAATATAGGCACTGCTGTTTGGAATGAAATAGGCAGAATAATTCAATTTTCTCCCAATAACAGGTGCATAATGTTATGGTTGCCACTTAAAATATTGTATTTCCCCTTGTCACCGCGTATTTTTTTCTTGCTATGGTTTGTATAAAATGGTCACCTGAAAAGCGGAGTACCGTCCGGCGCGGCGCGGGCGGTTGTACGACGGCAAGTACCGGCGGATGGGGTCAAGCTCGTTGACGTGCAGCAGCCCGCCCGTCAGCAACTGTGCCAGGACGAACATGGACTGCGCCCACAGGAACAACCCTCCCGTGTCTGTGTTCACAGTTCATCCAACTCAATTCAAACTGCTCAACGTCTAACATATACTTTATCGGAATAGGTCTAAACAAAATGTAAACAAAGAATATCACGTGATATGATACATCATATGTAGGTACTAGCCAATCAAGAGAAACTACAGATACTTTGGATTCTTTTTGACCCTATATTTTGTATCCGTGGGGTGTCATCAGTTAACAAACCTACTCAGATAAAGTTATCATCACTCACATTTAAACCATACGTTGATAATGTGTCTGGAGAGAGTGGCCAGTCGTTATTGGAACATCATTTTCGAGTTTTGTGAGAGAAGTTTAATAGGTGTTTTATCGAAGTAACATTGCAACATATCAGCATCACTGTTAACTTACTAAATCATTTATTAGTAGAAAAAACTGGTTAACTGATAGAAGATTCTTTTTAGACGGAATATGGCTTGAGAAAACCAAGTTTAGAAAAAATTCACTGCTCGGAGTCAAATTGACAGAATGATCAATTTTTTTACCCAAAACGTGGTAAATGCCATTGAATACCGAAATTCAACCTGCCATCATGTCAAACTATTTTTCACAATAAAATAAAAATAATCCATGGACATCACATCGATTTTCCATTTTGCAACAGCATCGTGCGTGCCGTGTTCTTCTTTAATTAAATGATGTGTGTGTTTTTCGTGTAATTCTTTTATTAATTCCAAACTTGCCATGTTTTGCACATAAAGTAGCACATTAATGTTAGTTACGTTTCTTTCTCTCTTTTTGTCATATCTAAAGATTAAGAGTGAAAACCTTGTTTAGAAATTGATATTTTAAAGTCATTCACCGCACCGGTACCAAACTTATTTAACCTTGCATTAAACATGACGAATACGATCAATGTATCATCGTTCGATAATTAAGAATTGACCGTATTTTATATTGTTAACGAAGAAAAGTTAGGTAGAAAAATAAATATGGCTTGAAAAAGTATGCATATATAGTATGTATTTGCGAAGCAAAATTAGCAACATGACTAACTTCCTCAGCGAGGCACTAAAAGTCTGAAAGCTAACATAAATCGAAATATTTATTTTGTATGTTTTTTAACAAAATAATGAAGATTTTACAAAGTAAGTTGTTGGTAAGCGTGGTATTAGGAAACTAACTAAAGACTGTTAGACACTAGGTAAGTGGTGCGGGAAATATTATCAAAGAAGAAAAAGACATCATTCTCAAAGCTAGTACAACGTTACCTTTGTTTTCGTCGCCGGGTTGGCCTGTAATTACATATTTGAGATTTTTTTAATTTTTTTAGTTTTTTTGTGAAGGGCATACACACTCCTATATCTTCATTCATATAAAGTAAAACGTTATTAATTTCGCTTATGATTGACTGTTTTCCTATTTAACTCCAATGCGACTATGACAGTGTCATACGTAGCGCAGAAAACGACATCATATCATATCATTGCATTAGGAAGAAATAACGCACAATAAAATTTAATAGGTACTTACTGGCTGGCATTCGGCGCACAGAATAGGGTTCGGTACGCTCATTATCTATTCCTTCCCGGGGCACGTAATAATACCAGGGTATTACAGGGTCTGCAACGTAATATCGCAAATTATTTCCTAACTACCGAAATGTTGGCAAATATGATGAATACAAAATTCCTTAGTTTACCTCCAAACTCATCCATGTATATCCTAGCTTTGAGTAGTTTTTGGTACTCCTCAACTTGGTCGGGCAGCGTGCGGAACACTCCGTCGATGATCATCATCACGTAAAACAGCGGCCACTCCGATTCAATGCCGTCGAATTCTTTCAACTCCCCCTCCTTGTAGTACCGACGGTTGGGATCCTCCAGCACGCACTTGT
Source organism: Acleris sparsana (assembly GCA_923062465.1). Taxonomy (NCBI): domain Eukaryota; kingdom Metazoa; phylum Arthropoda; class Insecta; order Lepidoptera; family Tortricidae; genus Acleris; species Acleris sparsana. The sequence goes on from OV281286.1 coordinate 7,489,835, forward strand.
AGCCGTCGCGGCTGAATCGTTTGAAACCATATTTGCCTTGTAATCGCCGCAAAATGTTGGATTTTGTTAGTTGGAACAAGTGATCCTCATGTGTGGCGAATGCCGGGAACGATATTGTCGGTAAGAGAGCAATATCGACGCCCTAAAAATGCGTGGTAAACTAAGTGAGTACCCATATTCACAGATCAGAAATTATGACTTTTAAATTTGGAGTTTGTGCTACATACTTTTGAACTAGACTCTCTAGGTAGCATAGTTTCGAAAATGCTTCTATTGCGGTTATGCGCGTCAATGTCCACATAGACAACACTCCACGATGCGCCCTTATCTCCAAACAAGTTGCAACCGTTGATTGCTTCTAAAGCAGCTTTGGCCATACCTGCAAAAATCACGACTTACAGTACCTGAAAGACATTTATAATTCTAACTCTATATCTACTGTATTAATTTACCTATGGAGGACGCATGGATTTCTGGCTTTCCATCGTTATATTTTGAGCCTCTCTCCCACATTCCGTAATCAGGCGTTCTATACGCACGCTCAACATAGTACACTAGGTTCTGTACAAAGGCTACTTCATCCTGAAAATGTAAAAAATAATAATAATATAATTAAAACGTTTATTTACCTCAAAAGCATAAACATTTATAGAAACAATTGATACCGCACTAGGCTATGCCTGTCCTGTGATGGTCAATTACATTAAATACTCGTTCCTGGTTTCTGCAAGCGCAGGGTAGCCTGGAGAGTGAATGATACTACAAAATAAACCTTTGTAAATTAGTCGACATACCCTAAATCATATTCTGGATTACTTTGAAACTACGCATGATGCACACAAAATGAATACATGTGATCAATTGCCTGGGACTCAGTACTCTCTTTATCTTTTGCATACCTACTTTTACGCAGAATTTGACATGTCTGTGAAATACGAAAGTATATAATATTGAAAAACCTGTGTGTACACTATCTGCAGGCCCGACGTTATCATCTGCACGAGGAACAGCAGATATAGCGACACGACGTCGATCTGCAGGTGGTGGTACTGGTGGTCGGGCAGCACGGGCTCGCCGGTCGTCAGGTGGAACTTGACGTGTAGCGCGTGCGCCGCGCTCTGCCGCGTCTTGAACGCCTCCACGCGCGCCGACTGCTTCACCCAGCACTCTAAGATTCCGCGCATGCATTTTACTGTGCTCTGACCTAGCTCGTGAGATTTACCTCTGTCGTCGTCAATGCGTCTGTAACCAAATTTAATTGAAATAATAATATTTAACTTTTCAAGCCTGTTGTTAGATTACCATTAAAATATTATTTATTAAATAAGTACTTTAATTTACTACATAATTAACATGTCAATTTCTAAAAATAAGACTTTCTATATACCTGTAAGCTTGATAGAGGCCCCATACTGCCGCTGCACAGTATATACTGTCCCTGACACTGCCAATATGGAGATCAGAGGACAAAACAGGAAATAGCCCAGTTATTGGACTTTGGAACCGAAGCAGTTGTCTTTTTACTGAAACATGAATATACAATTTAAAACCAACTAAATCTACACCAAGCATGTGAATATCAAATTTCCACTCGCGTAAAGCTTAATTTGTGCTTTACGTAAATTGAAATTTAAGGTATAATATGAGAGGTGTTAAATTATTTTTTTACCTATTGCATAGTAAATATCTAGTTGTCTGACTGTATCTTCATAGTTTGATACTTTCAAGAATTGCTGAGCATTTATGTCATCTATACTCCCTTGGCGTATCATTGTGTCCGGATAAACCTTAACAAATAAAAACTAGCTATACACATATCTTATGCAAAATCATGCCAAAATTGACAAATTAATTCTAAATACTAAGTAAATACACCTTTACCCAACACCAGCAAAATAAATCTCATGGTAATTATTATTAAAGTAATCTTAAATGTAGAAACAATTCACAAGTAAATGGAAATAAAGTCAACTTTGAGTGAATTAAAGGCAGTAATGCATAACTTGTATACTTCTCTGTTAAGGGTATTATGATGAAAAACCTTTAATAAAAATATTATAGAACATGTTATAAGGGCACACAGGATAAATGACTACAACGATAGACATTATACTGACAGCGCATAAGCTCCTTTCAAACAATATTGTTTGTTTACCTTTTTCTCCAAGCAACTTAAAGTGACGACATTGAAAGGTCATTTGAAATTAAACCATTGCGAACCAAAAGTCAGGAGTTATATGAAACAACTAACTTATTACAGCTGTGTTTAGTTCTCACCAATATTAATAACCCACAGGCTTTATGTATCTATCAGTTGTAATTCTAATTAGAATCCACATAATAAACTATCTTCATCAACAGCTCTATAGCTAAGTTCTTAAAGTAAAATTATGCCAAACGTCAAAACATGGGCATGTTTATTATCCAAGTATAGCATGATTGGTTGCTTTTAAGGAAGGTTCCGCCCTGATTTGCCATTAGCCAATAGCATTCATACGTTTGGCTGCCTTCATTCATTTGCGCCGCACAAGTCGTAGCGTTATTGGCTAACTACCTCTAATCCTCTATATCAAGTCTAAGAAGCGCTCACTTATACCATAGCATAGTAGAAATAATAAATAGTCGGTTAACAACAATTACCTGCATGTAGCAATGCTTTTTAAGAATTAATCGTTATGTTATAATAATCCCGTTTATTTTCATAAATATATATGGTTTAGTTTACATATCTACAAATAGATAACAATGAATAGCGAGTTCTTAACTATATGTTGCAATACACACTATACACAGCCACTAAACTAATGATAATTGCTAAACAACACGCTACTTGACGATACACACAACAGCTGATTAAACGTCAACCTGACACTTGAGCTCTCTCTCGGATTTTGTATATTTATGAAGGTTGTTGGTGGAGCCACAGGGTGGAGCGTCGTCCCCCATTCCATTCAAGCACGATAGCACATTTTACCCAAAAACTTAACAAAATAAAATTATCAATCCTAATAATTTTTCATTTAATTTTTAATCCAAAGTTGTATAATTAGCCTCAAAATATGTATTAATATTAATAGTTTTATTAGAACGTGTCGTTGTACTTTAAAGCATTCTTTACAAACAATATCAGGGGGGGGGATGGCTAGTTCTAGTAGTACCTACTAAATTATATGACAGACGTAAATAAGGTAGATTATCAAATTTAATTATTTAAAAGCCACAAAACACATAATAGTTATTTTGATAACACTTTTGTAATGGCAACAATGTGGATTTAAAATTAAAAGTATCGGGAAGCTGAAAAATCCTTTTTATGTAGTCATAATAACAAATACGTATATCTCTTATTATATTCGTCTGTGCATTATAATATAATTACTATCATCGTTTTAAGTTGATCAAATCGAATCGGTTCATAAGGTAACGTTGTTGGGTGATTCACACTAGTGTGCTAATGCGATTATTACCTATAGTATTTTGAAGTACATATTGTCAACAATAATCAAATGAGATAAAATTAAAAAGTCAATGTCTAGCAATTACTATAGGGTTCTCTGTTTGTTATACTTTAGATTCTTAGAAGAGGAGTAAACAATTAAGCTTATGTTATTTAGTCCAGGCATGAGTGACAAAATTGAGAAGGAAATCCAAAACTCAAGTACCACCAGAGAAACACAGGTTTTTTTTACTAAAATTTGACTAATGGGGTGCATGAATAAATTAAATATATTCCTAGTTTCTGCAAATTACTTAATAACATTACCTTGTTTAAAGAAAAAACTTGTTTCCCTTCTTGCTGTACTAATAAAATCATATCTTGGGTTTCTTTATTAACAAATTTTGTATCACCAATATTAGTCATTGCTCCATCACTTTTCAAAAAATTACAATTCGCTTTATACAATTTTACATGATCTTTTTTTTGTTTATGTTTTGCATCTGTCATCATTTTGTTAAAAAAATTAACTTACTTGGTTTGAGATTTAAATCTTATGAATTTGTATTAAATAAATGAATGTTCACATTCTAGCTCGACTTGTATGATTTAATTGGGGGTAATTGGCCCCCAGCACCCCGTGAGCCAGTGCGCCCAGACTATGGGTCTGTGCCTGGCAGGAATCACACTATGCAGCGTTCCTCTCAACATGAACGAGTCAAATCAGTGAATCTTATAAATCACTTAGCCCCTGAGAGACGCAGAAATAAACCAACTGCTTCAACATCAGTTTCTACAAGTTTGGAAGACCGGCCAAAAAGTAAAATGGTGCATGAGCCTAAGAAAATTGAAACTGGGATTCTTGTTGGTAAGGGAAAGAATTTAAACCTTAAAATATTTATGTAAATCTCTAAAATATCCCTTAAAATATTCATTATAGAATACACCAGCTATTACTTATGCCTATTTTATAAGTAATCCACAATAATAATATCAAAATCAAGCTCACTCACAAATCATAATACATTTCTTGACAACTTGCTTACTCTTGTGATAGACATTGGTTTGACATTGCTATGCTCTACAACTTACTTGTGTTCATATTTAAAAGGCAAATCATATAAATGAATAATATACGTCATTTGTAGTGTAACACCTACCATTTTTATTTAAACTTTGATAATCCCTTACTATTAACTGACACTGTACACAAAATTACAAAAAACTACAGTATAGATAACTATTCATATGAAGTTCACTACAACACTAAATGCACAATCTGTACTCATAGTAATCCAATTTTAGCTTTCCTAGTTTCTAATTATAGGCACTGTGTGGCGCGCAGTAAGGCCGGCCGGTGGCGCGGGCGCAGTGCGCCGCGAATATAAATATGTCGCACCCATATTTACAGGAGCTTTCTTACGATGAAATACCGTTATGTGTTCTAGCATATGATGAGGGTGTGTGTGAAAAATTCTCAAATCACCTTTATTTAACAACAAAAGTTCATTGACACTTTGTTTTCAAAACACGTGTTCTATTTGTGTTTTCGTGCGGTAGATGTGTGTGGCGACGGTCCCGACGAGCTGTACGACTCGCCGGCGCTGGGGTCGCCGCGCGCCGCTCCGGCGCAGCGTCCATCGCCGCTAGACTTGCAGGAAGACATAGGAGTCGGGTCGTTGGTGGAAGTTGCTACGGATGTCGACCAGCAATACTATGGAGTGGTTAGGTGGATTGGAATTATTGATGGTAAGCATATTTTGTTAAACTAAAGTAGTTGTTTTATGTGTTTTTTAAAAGGCACTTATTGCAAACATACTTACCAATATTTAACTCAAATCATTGTAAATCAGTAATTAATGGACTCTTCTAGGTAGACGTTCAGTTCAGAGGATTCCTATTGCGTATATTACGAGTTAGTTAACAAAATACACAAAATGTTCTAAAGGTTAAACTAATCTTTAAAACCGGGCAAGAGCATGTCGGACCATGTCGGTGTAGGGTTCCGAAGCCATTAATCGCAATAAACTATCAAAAAACCAAGTATGTACTTATTTTCTATTTAAAGTTTTTTTAAGCTGTCTTTGATTTTTTTTAGTAGGTATAAACCGTTATTCGCCTGTATATCAGAAACCATTCAAGTCTTTAGTCATGATATTTTTCCTTTTAAGTTTGTTATCTGCTTTCTTTTAAGACATTTTTCATATTTTTATTACTTGTAGTTTTGGCTGTAAAGGGGGACACGTAACTATAGTGAAAGATACACATTTCGAGTTCAATATTTCCTAAACGGTCGTCCAAATCTAAAAATTGGTAATTGACTAAGATAATGATTTTTAAAAAGCTATTCAATGATACTTCAAATTCAAATACAGAATACTTATTCTTTATTCATGACTAGTGACCCGCCAGCGGCTTCGCCCGCTGCAAATTTCCGACTTTCCCGGTGGTATTTTTTTCTTTCATACAAACCTTGCCCTGAAAATAACGAATACAACCGAAAAGGAATCAGCCAAATCGGTTCAGCCGTTCTCGAGTTTTAGTGAACTTTATCTGACAGCGTCATGTCACTACATTTTTTGCAGTAAAGACAATTTTTTCAACTGGGATAAAATCTCTCGCGATGTCTTACGAATATTCTTATTATATATATATATATATATATATAATATTCAGAAGGTTCTGGAGTGGCGTCCGCGGACCGGAAGACGAGCTGTAGGTAGGCCTCCAACAAGATGGAGTGACGACCTCGTCAGGATCGCGAGACCGCGGTGGATGCGAAAAGCACAAGACCGGTCTGAGTGGAAAGCCTTGGGGGAGGCCTATGCATTGGCCGTCTTTCGGCTGACATGATGATGATGATATATATATTATATATTCTAATGTTGATTATTAAGAAATGGTCCGTATGTACGTACATTCTGAGCGATGAAAGTTTAAGAGAGGCTCAGAGGATGTACCGAGACGAAAGTTTATCTCGACTTCATAGTCAAGGATACGTAAATCCACCAGTACCAAACATGCGAACAATTTTGGCCGCCAAAAGCAGACTATTGGCATACGGCCAATTTACTACCCCCCGGCACGCTGATGGACGTGGTAGACCTCATTTGGCGTTACAAGCTGAAGATGAAATCTTCTAAATTTTCCAACATGACCCGAGAGCCAGTACGTATGACGCGGCATGTCGTTTCGGTGTCAGCTAGTACGCAGTGTGGAAGTTGCTGCATTCTGCCCACAGAACTATATCTCGATATAGTTCTGTGATTCTGCCGGTCTCCACCCTTCGCATTTTCAACCACTACAACAACTTCATGAACCGGACCCGCGGCCGCTAGTCGAGGGTTTTGTGAGTGGCTTCTTAGTCATCCCGAAGCCAACATGGACTGATGAAGCACTGTTCACTCGTGTTGGGATTTACAATGTACAGTCAGCGTCATATAGTAGGTAGCATCCAAAGTAGCCAAATAGTTCGTTGCACGCCCTTGTTACTACGGTAATAATGACGTGTAACGTAGGTACTATTTGGCTACATAAAGCATAAAGTTAAAGAAAATCACCGCCAAGTAAGGTTTAGTGCCAACATGTGGTCGGGCATTATTGGGAATAAAATATTAGGACCCTATTTTATCGAAGGCCGTTTGACCGGAGGAACCTACCTGGATATGTTACAAGGTGTAGTGAGCGTGTTAATGGTAGATGTTCCGATACCCTATCTACGAGATGTTTACTACCAGCATGACGGTGCTCCACCCCACTACGCAACAACAGTGCGAAATTACATAAATAACGAATACGGAGACAACTGGATAGGGCGTGGAGCACCTCAGGTGCCATGGCCAGCCAGAAGCCCGGACCTCACGAAGTGTGACTTTTTCTTGTGGGGTGAACTCAAACGTCGCGTGTACGTCGAATAAGCCCAGAGTATAGACAATCTTAAAACGAAAATAATATCAGCATTCGATGGTATTAAAAACGAATTTCGTGTTTTAGACAGTCTAAAGAGCAACATGCTAAAACGTATAGAAAATAACGGAGGTCATTTTGAGCATTTGTTTAAAGTACGTTTAGTTTTGTATTTGTATTTTTTAAATAAATTTCAGTAACTTCGCTGCTTAGTGTGGTTCTTATTTTAAACAATTTATAAACACAACATAACTTATGTACGTATCGCCCACACTGTTAACTGACTGCTAGTGAATCTTATTATCAGGAGATAAGGTTACAAGTGTACAATTAACTGTGTTTACATTTGCTTGTAGTCAAAAACTGAATATTCAGTTGAACATGTGTGTACAAAGTCTTCTAAAGTGATAGTTTACTTAATGATGACATAAGTGGTCAATCTGTAGGTATACGATACACTGTAATGCTATTCGAAATTTGAAATTTCATGTACAGTTTATCGGACAAGCCCCTCTTCTACTGATACTGATATTCTAAATTTCAAATTTCATTAATTAACTTACCTGACAACACTCCCCTCTCCTCGCACCCCTGCATTAGAGGCTCCATGAATATTATTATGTTAGTGGAATCATTGAATCGGCAATATCTCTAATTGGTTTTAAAGCTAAAGTAAAAATAACACAATATGTGGTATTGATTAACACTAGCGAAGCAAATATTAAAAGTTGTGCACCTATTAAAAATTACCCTGTATTTTTTAAATAAATTCTTGATGTTGCATTTTCGACTTACTTTGAAAAAAGCTAAAAAGCATGATAACTCAAAAATGGTTCACTTTTGTATATTGCATATGGGGGTTAAAATTATCGCAAATAGTCACCCCTATCATGTCCCAACGGGAATACGTCGAATTACCAATAACCCTGTATATATACGTAAATTCATATTTATTCTTTCTGGTAAAAGTCGGTTAAAAAGGGACGGTTGGAACACCGGGACGATTGAAACGTTTCAAACGTCCACAGGCAAATTGTTCCAATCGTACCCATCTCCTATTTTTCATTTCAAGGTTGATATTTTAGTCTTAAATACTGCTTTAGCGATTACCGATATCAATAAATACAATCTCAAATAGGGATATCATACAATGAAACAAGAAAAAATATCAAAATACAAGAGATAATTAAGATAAACCGAAAATAAAAAGAACATAAATGCTTACTTTTGCGTGTGAAATTTTTCCGAAGCGTCCTGCGCACGTCCGCGTCCTTCGCTGCCCCGCGCGTCACTGTCCAAATATTCCAAAATGGCCAACCTATAAACGATCTTCGTGTCGCGCCGGTAGGTGTAACGGTTTTCGAGAAATTTGAGTTGTTTCAATCATTACGAGTTTCAATCGTACCCAGTCTACCCTATATACCAGAATCTCATGAAAAAAACGGAAATTCAAATTTAGGGCTTGCAACTCCAGGGTAACAGGATTTCATAGTTGATTTTCCACTAGTCCAATAAAAGTAGACTCAGTCCGCGTATAAGTTTTTATTTCTTTGGAAATTATTCCATTTTCCATGATAAAATTTAAATATCACTTCTGTTCAATTAACTATCTATGTCGTGAAGATGGAACAAACCGTAGAGGGACTATTTTGTATATATTTATTTTTATTTTATTTCTCATGTAAACATCATGAAGACCATGCCACACAGGCGGTGGCAATAAATAGTCCTGGAATTAAATGGCACCTAATTATTAAGGTGTCTAAATGGACTTTTACGTTTCAGACAAAAAAGTCAAATAAGTAAAGTTCCTGCAACCTGTACAAAGGAACTTAAAGTATCAATATTATTTGGTTTACTAGTCTATTAAAACACAACACTAAACCAAATATTGTTTGATTTACATCTTCTTGCTCACAATTTTCACATAAAACATGATTAACGATAACTTTCGCCAGAAATCGGAGGACTTTTAGGCCATTTTCCTGATAACTAACTATATTTGAGTAAAAACAACAAACAAAAACAAACTCTGACAAGCGGTGAAATTTGAATTGACAGGTGTAAGGTAACATTGCCATCAATATGCGGTTATTTTGCAGACGGACAGACGGACATGACGAAACCATAAGGGGTCCTAGTTGACTATGGAGCCTTAAAAATGGAGTAGAGCATTAAGTTAGAGCGACAGTCGCTGTCTTATTGCATATTGCATAGAAATGGACCTGCAGACTTATTACAGCCCAACGCACTCGCAATGGCAATCGTTTTAATTTGAAAACGAGTCTGATTGAATGAAAACAATTGTTCCACTTTGAAGTCGATTGCGAATGCGAGTGCGGGCCAGCTAGTTAATGAAATTTTACCGATTCATTGCCAACGACGAGACCAGATCCATTTGGACTCACAGGGAACGTGAACCATAATGTTAATCAATGGAAAGACGGCAAAACTGAGGGCTGGGTGTAATGGCCTTCTTGCCCAGCCTCAATAACGGGTATTGGGTGCGCAGAGACGGCGACGGCGGGGGTGGAGCTGGAGCAGAGCGTGTGCGGGCTGGGCGACGGGTCGCGCGGCGGCGCGCGGCTGTTCGCGTGCGCGCCGGGCCGCGCGCTCTTCGTGCCGCTGCCACTGTGCCGCCGCGACGCGCGCTTCCGCGACACGCCGCCGCCCGGGGACCTGCAGGCCAGGGACGACCCGCACTTCGACCAGGTAGCCCAAAAGATATGCGAAGCTTCACTCCTCACACTCTTCACTTGTTCAAAATATGTTTTGTTAAACTTATACAGTTTAGTGTAACCTCAAATCTGGAAAGTGGAAGCTTTACCTAATACCATGGGTAGCGGAGCGTCGTGAATCGGTAGCATATTGGCTTAAAGTCTCGACTCGTGATCCAATCGTACTGGTTAAACCCCTACAGTCAGATCCTAAATGATCAAAGTGTCCCGAAAGGGGTTGTACAAGAAAATGTAAGATGTGTGGTATATGGATAACCGGAGTCATACGGAGTCTATACAGCAATCGTATTAATGCTAGTATGTGTACTTTGTATGCACAGCCGGAGTGCCCGCTGGTGACGGGCGTGGTGCCGCCGCTGAGCTCCCTGGGCGCGCTGGCGGGCAAGAACCGAGGCATCCAGGGCCACCACAACTCGTGCTACCTGGACGCAACGCTCTTTGCCATGTTCACCTTCACCAGCGTGTTCGACGCGCTGCTCTACCGCCCGCCGGAGCCCGAGGTAACTCCCTGGGGGCAAGAACCGCGGCATCCCGAGCCACCACAACTCGTGCTACCTGGACGCCACGCTCTTCTGCATGTCAACCTTCAAATGTTCGACGCGCTGCTATACCGCCCGCCGGAGCCCGAGGACCGCGAGCCTACTTTAAACTACTTTAATTTACTACAACATTTTTCTTGTCTGTTTAGTGGTTTGTCCGCGCTGCACAAAATTTGCAACAAATTGGAACCATCTCATTGAGCTAGAAAATTGAAACTTAGCATAATTCCAGAACTGGACTGACCATGCGTTTTTTAATATATTATGTTGATCCAATACTCATTTATTTAATCATTTGTTATTTATTGTTAATTTGTTTGGTTCTTTATTGACTCTTGCCCTCGTGGACGAAGATTTCGTCTACGATGAAGCGAGCTCACCCAGAAGATGTCTCTTCACCCTTGCTTTAAATAGATTCAGATTGTTTGGTTTTAAGCTCGTCCGAGTCTCTTGTGCATACTCCCCGAAGTACCGATAAGCAGGCAACTTTTTGAAGTTGAGCTGTGAAGCTTAGCCTTTTGAAGATTTTAAAAACATGGTAACATATTCTTATTAATTGATCTACCTGGTCAAACAAGCTTTAATTTTCGTGACTAGGTAGGCATATTTCTACTACTGATTAATTAGGACGTACCACAATATCAAGATGACCGACTAGGGGTCAGCCTTGATAGAATACCTTGAAAAAAATAATTAAACTGGTTTGTAATGAGTTGAAATTAGCTTTAGAAAGGGTTAAGTTTAGAAAGTAAGATTTGTTCCAGGATTCTCCACACTACGCGGAGGTGCAGCGTGTCCTGCGCGAGGAGGTGGTGAACCCGCTGCGGCGGCACGGGTACGTGCGCGCCGACCGCGTCATGCGCCTGCGCACGCTGCTCGAGCGGCTCTCCGACGTGCCCGGCCTCACGTGCGAGGAGAAGGTCAGTCAACTAGGTGCAGGGTGTTGAGTTGCAGTCTACTTCATTCCTGGAGATGTAATTCCCTAATTAAGGTACCCTAGTTCTTATATTAAGAGACTGCTTTATCCCACTGCTGTGTAAAGGCCTCCACGACTGCCAATGCGTTACCGTACCTATAATACAATCATACTTTAGACTGATGTGACCGCCATATCAGGTGAACGGACTATTAGTGTAATAATTCCAATGAAAATTCCAGCCAAGGCAAACAAAGACTAATGGAGTGTAGTATATTTCAGGATCCTGAAGAGTTCCTCAACGGCCTGGTCGCGCAGCTCCTAAGAGCGGAGCCCTTTCTGAAACTGTCTTCAGGGCAGGAAGCGTTTTGCTACCAGCTGTTCGTCGAGAAGGACGAACACGTTACGCTACCGACTGTACAGCAGCTACTCGAACAGTCATTCGCCACTTCCGGAGTTAAACTTAGTGAGGTGGGTTGGTACTCCTCACAGCACTTTAAACACAATGTCGCTGCTAGTAAGACAGCTAGACAGCAACAAGAGTCTATTTCGCTTTGTCTGTTGAATTTGAATGGTGGGTTCTTTACAATCGTGCGAAGCCCTTGGGTACGTTCGCTTGATATGCCACGATTTAGATGTCCATGTTATAGAAAACTCGTTAAATTGTTTCAGGTGCCAGCTGCGTTTATCATTCAAATGCCTCGCTTCGGTAAACAGTACAAACTGTACCAGCGGGTGCTGCCGTCACCGTTACTCGATGTCACCGATCTCATTGAAGGACGTAAGTGGTTTATTATTTTCATGCCCCGACAGCCTAGAACAAGAACATGTTTCATTCGTGGTAATTTTATTATAGGTAGTTGTGCCGACTCGTTTATAAAATAACATTAGTCACTACTAAATATGACTAATAAATAACTATATCTTTTCCAACACTGTTGACGAGAGAGAGAGAATTAATCTGAAGTTATCAGCTGTCGTGTCGTGTTCGTGTGTCGACACGATTTCCTTTTACAGCTGATAACTTCAGATTAATTATTGACTTTTCTAAGTAAATCCTGCTTTGAAATAATCTATGCGCCCTACGCTAATTATACGCTAACATCTTATTCATGTCATTCTCCGATTAACTCCTCCAACATCACAAGCAAATAAATATTATATAGTAACTTAATGTAAAAAGCAAGCTTTAATAACCCGACCCGAATAATTAATATCAGGGGAAATGTCACACCAATTGACCTAGTCCCAAACTAAGGTCAAGGCTTGTGATATGGATCGTATCCGACTCGGCTGGGCAGCGTTCGGGAAGCTTCGCAGCACCTTTACGTCCAAACTACCGCAGTGTTTGAAGTCAAAAGTCTTTGACCATGGTGTGTGTTGCCGGTGATGACTTACGGATCTGAGACGTGGGCGCTAACAATGGGCCTCATAAGGAAGCTCAAAGTCACTCAGAGGGCTATCGAGAGGGCTATGCTCGGGGTTTCTCTGCGTGATATGGATACTAGACAACGATATAAATACTATGGATAAATTTATACTTAAATACATAGAAAACATCCATGGCTCCGGAACAAATATTCGCGCTGATCACACAAACATCTGCACTTACCGGGATTTGAACCCAGGACCGCTAGCTTCGTAGGCAGGGTCACTAACAACTAAGCCAGCGCGTCGTCAATAGAATAGAATAGAATAGAATCATTTATTCTATTATTAAATAAACACAAAAAACACATACATTTGAGAAAATAATAAATAAAAATACGTAACCTATTTAAGTAATTAAAATAAAATAGCCGAAACGGTGTGCCAGCTCAGCGTGGTGCTGTGGAACGGAGCCGCAGCGCTGGTTTTTATCTGGAACCGTACGAGACAAGTAGATGGCAAAAACAACGAAATAAATATAACACTAAAAACACTGCATTAAAAGTTAATCTACAAATAATTAAAATAATACAATTCAAATAAAGACTTATAATTTTTTTAATGTTACGTCACAACAAAGTGAGATCTAGCGTTCTAAGCGCATTCTTATTAAACTGAAAACGAAATATTCAGCAAACACAAAAACAAAGAAAAATTATAATAATCAAACATGAATAACAAACAAACCATATTATTACAAGAAAAAAACATAAAGATGATTTTAAATACTTATTCAACGATCATAAATCATAATTCGTTGATTTTTATTTTTTATTTTTTTTCATTATGGCGTCTGGTTTCCGCGTTTGAATTTTTATTACTGTCATATCTTTAATTACACTCACAAGATTAAGACAAATCGGTGGACATAAAAATCATCAAAATCGGTCCACGCGTTTAGTTTCTAAAGCACCAGAAGGGAACAAACATACATATATAACACATACATAACCCTTCTAACTTCTACTTGCTGATAAACACATTACCCTTCTCCTTCGGCAGTCGGGTAAAAAGGGACAAAATACTCTCTTTCATAACTTAACATAAGGGGATTTCCCAAAAACATGTGCTAATAAAAGAATACTGGAACCCACTAAATACAAGTTAAGATTAGCAGAGCTTAGTATTACAATGAGTGGGCCACACTTTCAAGTTGAAAGGCCGTCGCCAAATTCTGGGCACCTGCAACGACTCCGTTACCGAAGTAGGCGAATGTTTTTTTTTTTCATTTATTTAATTTTTGTTGACGAATGATGACCAATACTTAGGTAACAAAACTTACAAATACCAAGCCAACATAGTGTAACCCAGTTAAAGGTAAACACCGCATGCAATTCTTAATTAAGGAACAATAAATCATATATTTTTAAAATGTATCAATTTAGAATTTAGAAAATGGTTTGCAGAGTCCTCAAATGAATCCGTTTGGACATTGTACAACAACGTGTAACGGAGTTTTGTCCTCCAAAAACAAAATAGCATAATATGGACGTAACCTTAGTTAAATCCTGCAATCGCCGGCGACCCGTGACTTGTCGATTTTTCGGGCACGCATCAAAAATATCGCTTACAATTTAATTTTAATTTTAATTTGAAATGTAGTTGAAGAAAAAGTATTGTATGAAACGGTGTATAACTAAGTCAAAAAATACTCGTGGCGTGTTCCTTTACGATGTTCGCCTTCGGCTTACATCGTAACACACGCCACTCGTCTTTTTTCACCTCTCTTATACAACTGTTGCATAAACTACTAGGTACTATTGATATAAACCTCACGACATTTGATCTCGAGTGACGTGAGAATAGGGACTTCATTCGTTTGAATGAATTAATGAATGAATAATATTTTTTATTGCATGTTATGTCAAAAGTACAAGAAATTACATTGGAATCGTCAAAAATGTACACATTTTTTCATATAATCAATAGAAATAAGAAGTCAGGATAACAATAACAATACAGAACTAAGGAGTTATACATTACCATTAAAAATCTTCTTAAAAATTGCATGCAACCAAATTAACATTCTTTTTAAAATAAATAACATATTATAAATTGTAAATTAAGGTCCATAAACTTTTTAACCGTGGATCTTCCAATAAAAGGTTTTTCAGTCGGCGTCCAAATGCTTCATCGGATGGTTCATTCCTAAGTTCGGAGGGTAGATATTCGTAAAATGTGGGACCAATCACGCGCGGGTTCTTTCCTGCAAATGCCATGCGACGGGGAACTACTATTTTAGGAATAATAGCCCTCCGCATGCGCGTGTTTTTTCCTAAAGATACGTCTCTTTCTGTCAATCGATTACTTCTTTTTTTCTCTATGACCCCTTCAGAGCCCTTACAAATTCTTTGTGCAAACCCTATTTCTTACTGTCTTGTCTGGTTCATGGTCCATGGTAGAGTCGCGTGGCATTTACATGATTTCTTCATCTCTATGTATGTGCCTACTTGTCCGCTATCATCTATCGCTGCCGCTGTCGTCGCCGAAAAGTCAAAGTCGAGGCCATAACAAATAATCTAACCATTTTTGTTACTCCCAAAAAGAACATATTAAAGAAAAAATTGAATTGGAAATAATACAAAGTTGTTGAGTGTTTTAGTCTAGCTGCTTGTGCTGATTTCTACAAGAAAATCTGGTCCTCTAACATATTTCTTCTTCTGAGTCACGCCCAAGTTTAATGGGAAATAAGATTCGTGAGTGGAACTTTATTAAAATGGCATATAAGCAACAAAAGCTAATACAGATATATTTTTTGAGAATAACGTTTCGATCACCTTGTCCGTATTGTGAGTGAGTGTTGGTTGCTGAGGTAGTTAATAGTTGAACGTGTCCCGGCAGTGCCGCGGCAGTGCACGGTGTGCGGGGCGCTGGCGCGCTGGGAGTGCGGCGCGTGCGCGCGCGGCGCCGCGCTGGACGCGGGCGCGCTCTGCGGCGCCTGCCTGCGGCTCGCACACTCCTCTCGCCCGCACCACAAGGTATTTACTGAGTAGGGAATGCAAACCGGTAAATCGTTTTACCGGTTTACCGGTAAACCGGCCCTTTTTAGAGCCGGTAAAATACCGGTAATTTAAAGCTATTACCGGTAATTTACCGAACCATGAAAAACTAAAAATAAACGCGAACTAATATGATTTTAAGTGCAATATACTTTCAGGCACTCCTTAATAAATTATTTGATTGAAATTGACTTTTAAATTATGAATAAAACTGATAATTAGTTGTAAACTTATGTTACTAATACTATTACGAAGCAAGCAAGTAACGCTACGTATTCCAGAGCCAGCCAAAGATGTACCTTATTCCTATTTGTTTACTGTTTCTTTATTTTACCATCCCTTCCCTTTCAACCTAAGGGTCTTATCTTATCTTATCTTATCTTATGGTGGGGTCCTTACGGATACACTTCGACCCTGTGGGATCTTTTGGGTAATTACCCCTCTTTTAGCACTTAATCCAATGCAGCCTCCACCCCTTCCAAAAAGCGGATAGTGGAGTGCAATGGCAGTGCCTTGAAATCGTTCGGTTCTGGGTATCCACAACCGAGGATTTTCATTCTTACTCCGGCGAGGGCATCACATTCACACAATAGGTGTTTCATTGTCTCAGCCTCTTCGCCGCATATTCTACAATCTGTGTTGTCATAAAGGCCCATCTTTGCTAGGAGATATTTAACCCCGAAGTGCCCGGTAAACACTCCGATAATGTATCGAAGTTGTCTTCTGCTGAGTTTCCAAAGTTTCTTGGTCCAGCTCTGGTCAAATCTTCCTATGAAGAGCTTTGCATGCCCTAAGCCTACCGTAGTTTTCCACTTTTTGGTGGTTTTCTAGGGCGTTGTTGTTCAGGGCTGCTTTTATAGTGCCCGGTGAGGGTGCCACAAATGGTTCAGGTCCGACGTATGCGCCCTTGGACCCTTCCCTTGCCAGCTCGCCCGCGGCTTCATTTCCGGGATAGCCTTCGTGTCCTGGAATCCACATCAGTTTCACTTTGTTGTGTCTACCATGTCTGTTTAAGGCTTGGATTCCATTGTAGACTAGCTTCGAGTCTACTTTAGGCGCCGTCAGCGCCTTGAGTGCCGCTTGGTTGTCGCTTAGGATATAGATAGTTCTCTCCTGTAGAGTCCTATCAATATTCTCCTGCGCGCAGGTAATTATCGCATACAACTCCGCCTGGAAGACCGTTGCGTAGTTGCCCATACTTATGCTACTGTTGTAGTCTTTGGCATGAATACCAGCCCCCGTACCGGAGCACATCTTTGAACCATCCGTGTACCATATCGCGTGGTCTTCCTCCGATAGGTGCAACCCATCCTTCCATTCATCCCTTGTCGGAATGTGGACATTGAAGTTCCTCCGGAATACATACTTGGGCTGCATTTTATCGCAGCCCATCGTCAGTATTCTGTCTGGAGCAACATTGTGTGCCATTTTAGTGTGTATGGTTCTAGGCGCTGTGTCGTTCCACAGGCCAGCCTCTTTCAGCCTTCGCAGTGACTTGCACGCCTCAGACTGTATGGCGATATGTAGTGGTGGGAGGTTTAGTAAGACCTCCATTGCCACCGTCAGCGTCGTTCTGAACCTAAGGGTAAACATGTAAGCCTTTTGTTTTAGTTTGCTACCTGCTGACTATTAATCATTAAAATGATTTGTTTAATTTTAAGACTGGTTGATATTTTTTCTTAGATCAAAGTTTCCAATTATTACTTTAATTTGTCATCATTATTTTTAAATGACTTTTTAAACTTAAATAAACGATTTTCAATAATTTTCATGGCTTTTATTTAAAAACCACAAAACCGGTAATTTACCGGTTTACCGGTTTTGCCGGATCGAGGTCGGTAATTTACCGGTCTTCAAATTTGGCCGGTAATTGCATTCCCTATTACTGAGTGCCACCAACCTTGGTTCCTCGTAACATTACTCGGGTGAGACAACCTGTAATTGGGTAGGAAGTGAACTTCGCCTGCTTGCTTGGATACGTTTTCGTTGGTAGGTAGTAAGTAAACGATAAAAATATCCGATTTCTTGGTTTTAGCCATATAATTGTAAAAAATAAAAACACTATATTAAATTTGGGCCGGATTACAACGGACACTAACTTTATTCCGCCTCATATTGAAAAAAAAAGACAGATGAGTCATTGACAGCTACCAGGGCGCAAAATCGCAAGCTCAGAGGCCGTACTTTGAAAATCCAAGTTCAACGTTACGTTACCTCCATCCCTGTCTCGTTCTTCGAGAGAAAAAGATGGAGCTAATGTAACTTCTAACTTCAGTTTTCAAAGTAGGACCTAAGGCTTGGATGAAGTATACCCTGGATCTGACACGCAAATGATAATACCAAGGTAGAGGGAGATAGTTTATGGAGTTCTCAATCAGAGAAGAGACCGAGATGGAGACCTTAATTTTTGTCTTTGTTATCGACGCGTCTCTTACAGTGCGACACAAAAGAGTAGAAATTAAATAAAATGGAACTAAAAAAACCGCACTAAATTATTGCCATTTTATATCTAAAATCTGACAGTTGCGTAGAAAAGTGGAGCCCTCATTTAATTTCTACTCTTTTGTGTCGCACTGTATGTTTGCCACTCCGATGAGTAGCTAAATAAACCGCTGTCATTTCAAATTGTTTTCGTGAACTTATGGGTTGGAAGCAAATTTAAGACAGGAAACTGTGTTTTCAACGATTTCTTTGGTGATAGTAAGCTTGTGTGATGCTTGTATTTTATTTATAAAATGATGAATTGTTGTGTGATCGACTGTAAAAGCTGCAGTGACCGAAAATTTGAGAACACAACTTTTCATACGTAAGTACAGTATTTAGCCTTTTCTCAAAGTAATTTTTGTTTTTTAAACGCGGGAAATACTGCAACTAATCTCTAGTACGTGTATAATAATTCAAGATCATTAAAACAACACTAAAATTCGCTTAAAAACAATTCGATTATTGCAGTATTAACCATCCAAATTACGTAAATAGTTTAATGTCAATAAAGAACGGCTGGCTAGCAGCTGTGTCTGTGGCATATGCAATTTTGCTAGATTGTGAAACGATTTGGGGTTGCCAGACAAACAATATTTGTTTTACCCTAGGTATATTCGGGAAACATTTTATTTTTTTAAACTTCTTATACTTAAGTCACATCGAGAAGAATAGGGTAGATGCAGCAGTACAGTAACCAAATGAGGTAAAAGCACTTAGGTTATTACATGACGCAACCAAAACATTACCTACAGTACCCGGCGGTAAATATTGCACAGCGGCAATCATCGCATTTCCGAATACAAACGAATGCTAATTTCCATGTCCGTCAATTAGTAGATTCATCGTCAAACAGGAGTTTTTGTGGCAAAAACGTCAATTAACTAGGCACTTCCTTCCGATATTAAATTTATCGATAACTGTTCCAAATACTTATTTCAAAGTGACATTTCATGTTATATAATGATAGGTAATATTTAATTTAAGTCATTCATAGGATGCTCTTTAGAGATTTTAATATTCAAATAAAAATCTTTTTTTTTATAAAATATAAAATTTTAACGTGTTTTTTACACAAAAACAGAATACTGCATAAAAGTTATGCAAGTTGCATGTTCATATTATCTCATAGTTATCTTATAGTCATAACCAGGGAGCGAAACTTTGATGCCGGTGACGTCATTATGACGCAAATTGACATATAGGGTGTTTTTATAAAATATACATGACATATTAAAATAGTGACATAGATGATATCATAAAAGTTCTTATTTTGCAATTGTTTCCAAGGTATATTTGAAGCTATCATGAAATTTGTTAAATCCATATTAAAATCATGTTGTGTCATTTTTGATCCTTCTCGTTCAATGTGCTTTTTGGTTTTTAAATGTGTTTCTATATTATTTGCTTTAGCTGTTAAATTTTGCTGACAGCAGGAGCAAAACATTTTTTCATCTTTAACAACCAAAAAAGGATACGTCTTCAAATACGGATGCATAGATTCCATGGCGACTATGGTCAAGCGATGCCTGTAATGTGCTAGTTAAAACAATTCGCAGTTCTTAAATTCACGAATAAAAAATACTATTTAAACGGATATACATTATTATTGTCTCCGATAATTTTCTGATTAATATGACAAAGACAGTTAGGTGTCACTTTTTATAAGTACTGGCCGTCTTAAGTGTCAATAAAATATCCGTAAACTAAAGAGGCCAATAAGTTGTTAGTGATTATCTATAATGTAGATAAAAACACTCTGTATGAAGCTTGACGTCATACGGCTGTCACCGGCATCAAAGTTTCGCTCCATGGTCATAACTGTCATGAGGAAGTACAATTTATCGATAAATTAATATCGTGCGGAAGTAAATAGGAGATTTTTTTCGTGTCATAAAAGCTCCTGTCTGTTAATCGTTTATTAGAATTTGAATTTAGAACTAAGTACGTGGTTGTTGTTTTGTTTTGATTCCCGCGTGAACTATACAGGGTTATTGGTAAGTCGACCTATTCCCGTTAGGAGGTGATAGGGGTGACTATTTGCGATAATTTTGACCCCCATATGCATTATGCAAAAGTGAACCATTTTTGAGTTATCGCGTTTATTAGTTTTTTTTTAAATTAGTCGGAAATTCAACTTGAAAAATTTATTACAAAAAAAGTATCAATTTAAATTTTTTTTTTTCTTTTGATTTACAAAACCGATTAAACACTGGTTATTTCTCAATATTAAAACAATAATTATCGGTCCAAATTTTAAAAAGCGAGACGGAAAACGAATTTTTTTCAATATTTTTTGCGATCGCTTTCCACTAAAATGCCTTAAAAACAAAAAAAAATGTTATGAAACTAGGCCTGCAGATTATTTTAAAAACTTAACTGTTTTCTTAGCTCTCAAAAAACGCATAACAAGTAGAAAATTATTTTAAAAAAAACCTGAAAAAATAATCATCACAAAGGAAGCGGGCGGAAACAAAAGTCACAAATGCAACTTCAAAAATTAAAATTAAAAAACATACGAAATTTAAATCATACATTTTTTATTTGCTTTTGTACAAGATGAATTTAATGTTCCTATGCAAAATTAAAAAAAATATCTGTAAACGTTTGAGAATGCGAGGCCGAAAACTAAAAAATACATGTTTTTTTATCAAACTCTAACATAAATTACACGAAAACAGAAAAATTTACCAATACATTTGGCGTGCAGATTACACATAAAAAACATTGACGTTTTTCCAGCTTTCTAACGAGCTATTAAAATTAATATGAATTTTGTTAAAGATTGCTGGAAAAAATTGATCACAAAGGAAGCAACAAGGAAGTCACGTCCGAACATAACTTAAAATTAACTAACTAAATCAATGAAAACTAACTGTTATACTCGTAAACACAAATAACAACATTAACTTATGTGAGAATAAGAAATGGAGGTAGCCATTTTGAAAATGAACTATAAAAATCCTGATTATTTCAATTTTAATTGTTTATTAGTTTTATTTTGT
This sequence comes from Acleris sparsana, assembly GCA_923062465.1. Taxonomy (NCBI): domain Eukaryota; kingdom Metazoa; phylum Arthropoda; class Insecta; order Lepidoptera; family Tortricidae; genus Acleris; species Acleris sparsana. The sequence goes on from OV281286.1 coordinate 7,511,283, forward strand.
AACTTTTTACATAAGTTAATGTTGTTATTTGTGTTTACGAGTATAACAGTTAGTTTTGATAGATTTAGTTAGTGAATTTTAAGTTTTGTTCGGACTTGACTTCCTTGTTGCTTCCTTTGTGATCAATTTTTTCCAGCAATCTTTAACAAAATTCATATTAATTTTAATAGCTCGTTAGAAAGCTGGAAAAACGTCAATGTTTTTTATGTGTAATCTGCACGCCAAATGTATTGGTAAATTTTTCTGTTTTCGTGTAATTTATGTTGGAGTTTGATACAAAAACATGTATTTTTTAGTTTTCGGCCTCGCATTCTCAAACGTGTACAGTTTTTTTTTTTTTAATTTTGCATAGGAACATTAAATTCATCTTGTACAAAAGCAAATAAAAAATGTATGATTTAAATTTCGTATGTTTTTTAATTTTAATTTTTGAAGTTGCATTTGTGACTTTTGTTTCCGCCCGCTTCCTTTGTGATGATTATTTTTTCAGGTTTTTTTAAAATAATTTTCTACTTGTTATGCGTTTTTGGAGAGCTAAAAAAACAGTTAAGTTTTTAAAATAATCTGCAGGCCAAGTTTCATAACATTTTTTTTTGTTTTTAAGGCATTTTAGTGGAAAGCGATCGCAAAAAATATTGAAAAAAATTCGTTTTCCGTCTCGCTTTTTCAAATTTGGACCGATAATTATTGTTTTAATATTGAGAAATAACCAGTGTTTAATCGGTTTTGTAAATCAGAAGAAAAAAAAAGATTTAAATTGATACTTTTTTTGTAATAAATTTTTCAAGTTGAATTTCCGACTAATTTAAAAAAAAACTAATAAACGCGATAACTCAAAAATGGTTCACTTTTGCATAGTGCATATGGGGGTCAAAATTATCGCAAATAGTCACCCCTATCACCTCCTAACGGGAATAGGTTGACTTACCAATAACCCTGTATACAGTCTGTTACCGGCAAGAGGGCTTTCCTTGCTATACAGTAACATTGGGCAACTCCTTAATGTACCTACATGTTTATTTTAATTAAATTCAGCCGATTCTCTGTTTCCAAAGGGCGATGTGCAATATTTATGGCCGCGCACTGTACAGTCAGCTGCAGAGATAAGTATACCCTCCTGCATACAAGTTTCCTATGCAGGGGGGTATACTTATCTCTGCAGCTGACTGTACATCATTACCTACCAACGAAAACATATCCAAGCATTTTGGAGCAATTCATCCCTAGCCTACCTAACTTTACTCTTAGGAGCATCGCTACGCTCAGAATTCCAATCTAGAATTCCCGCAGCGTTTTGGATTCGTTTTAAAGAGTTGTCGCTGCGCTCTGGTTTAACTATAGTATTATTTTGGTCAGTTGCGACTTGTGAATCTGCTATAATGCACTGTCTGTCAGGCGACGCCGCTGTCCGTGCCCGAGGAATTCGCGAGCGTGCTGGAGGCGAGCGCGGCGCCGCGCGTGTACATGGAGCTGTTCGCGGTGCTGTGCATCGAGACCAGCCACTACGTCGCCTTCGTCAAGGCGGGGCCCGAGGTCGACGCTCCCTGGTGCTTCTTCGACTCCATGGCGGATAGGAAAGGTACCTATTCAATTCATTCTATATTTGATTCATTTTAAACGAATCGATTCTTCCATCTTCGTTTTTAGGGTTCCATGCCAAAATGTTAAAAAAGAAAGCTTATGGTGATACTTCGTTGTCTGTCTGTCTGTATTTCAAAGCGTTTACAAATGCTATCAAATTGAAATTTAGCATAGTTATACAACTTGCTTGCCCACGACTGTTTTAAAAAAAAGAAAATAATTTAAAATTGAAAACGGGTCTAGAACGGTTAAAAAATGAAATTTGTTTGATTATAGCAAATGGTGTGTCATATGAACGGGCTCAATCTGCACATTTCAAAACTAAACTAATGAACCGCCCCATACCCCTTATCTCCAAAGTTTATAAATCAAAAATGTGAAAAAAATCCGTCATCTGCTCTAGTACATCGTTTGTCCGAATTTTCGTTTATCTTAAAGCTATTTCCGCCTAAATTTTAAAACCTTTTATTGTTGTTATAATAAAACCCTAACCTAGCCTAACTGTACGTATTCTAGGAAAACTTAAAAAGTTGTCTGTACTATTTCATTGCACGTATTAAAGCCTCATTAATATGTTTTTGAACTTTAAAACTAATTATTAAGAAGAAAAAAAATCGTTGGAAATTGTCATGAGAAGTATCATTTGAAATATCTTAAATTGCACGGTTTAATCTTTTTTTTTTAAGTCTTGTCCGCTGAGATTTTATGTTATTAGGCAAAAAACATCCTGTACCCCCCTTTATTTCAGAAATTACTCAAGAAATACATGTACTTATTAGAACATACACGTGTGGTGCATAATTGTTTTCCTTCGTATTTTCACGGAAACGTACGAACGTGTCATGCTACTTTTTGTACTGTGACCGACTGAAATAGCAAGACACGTTCGTACGATTCCGTGAAAATACGAAGGAAAACAATTATGCACTATATCTGTACGTTATATATTATCAGAACAATAAAATAATTGCTTTAACCTGATGACTTTTGGAAAAATAAAGCATTCAAAGTATACATACTTAGAAAAGTATTTTTTTTCCTAAACGGCTCCCCAAATTTAAAAAATGTATTGTAACATGTACATAATGATTTTTTATTGCTGTTTACCTATATGGTGGTATCTATTGGTATATTTTATCGACGCACATATCGTAAGTCCTCTTTTATGCGTTCAAAACCCGTAGGAAATGACCAGCATTATTGCAACTAATTTTACTATGAAAAGTTTCTTGTCTGTGGTAGTAGGTAAAATTTGTACTGTAATGGTTATAACAGTATAGATTTTGGTAAGGTTATAAGTTTCAAATTTGGAACATGTTCCAAAATTAACACAAATTAAATAGGTCCAATTCTAGGATCAATTGGAACGTCAACTCGTTATATTTTTTAGTACAATATCGTAGGATATTTGAATTTGGAACGACATGAGAATAGGGACTTTATTAGTAGGTATGTCTATCATATGACTTTTAAAAAAAACCATTCATATTCGTGACACTTGACAGGTTTCTTTTGCCGCCATTTTTGTTGTCGATTCGTAGTATAGTAAGTCGTAATTTGATTTCATTTAGTTCATTTCTTTGTTGAGTTTATTGTGCCACTTATGAAAATTCTGCTTATCCAAGTAGACAACAATTGATTAACATTGATTAAATTTAACATCGTTTGGTGAAATTGGTAGGTACTTAGATATGTTACAGGTAGCGCTGGTAGCAATGCAGGTCATTTGCCTTTCGGCTTCTGAACCCATCTTAGAGTACGTACTTATAATAATTATGTGTGTAGATAAAGTATTGTACGCGACTCTGCGTAATTGGCATTACAACACTCGTGTCATCTATTATGAAACTCGCCTTGCGGCTCGTTTCATAAACCACACTCATGTTGTAATGCCTGTCATTACGCAACCGTCACGTAAACTACTATTATTACCTATGTAAGTATTTTATTAGAGCAAATATAATTACTTTTTAATATGTCTGTATTTGGATGTAAGTACTTTTATTTTATCTGTTATTTTGTAAATTTGCGTATCCTCTTGCATTGTCCTTGCTTATTCTATTCCAAGGTTAACTGGAAGAGATCCCATATGGGATAAGTTCGCCTATGTACATTATCAATAGTGATGCAAAGTGTTTTGTAATTGTTGATGTGCGATAAAGAGTTAACTTACATACATAATGATTTTTAAGAGCTATTCAATGATACCTCACATAACGTAATAAATAATATGACAAAAAAACCTTTTCACTTCTCATGCTCGTAAAGTCCTTCTTTATGCTGGGTATAGGCTACATAAAATCTCATTTTATGCACTAGTGCATAAAGTGTTGTCGACATCTAGACTAAGACAACTAAGCCCTACAGCCAGATTGACGAGGGACTGCATAAAATAAACTTGTTGTTTGAATACATTTTACTTTAATTTATTTGCCTTCTATGTTGCATCTAACAAAAAATAAAACTAGCATTATTAACAAAGGCATTACAAAATCAACGTATGACTTGGCAGTATTGCGTTCGACCTAAGTAAAAAATGTAATTCAGAAAATTAAAAAGAAATACAGTGGCGGAATAGTACATTGTTGCCTAGGCGCGGAAAGTAAGGGTTTTCCTGACGAGGTGGTTAAATACGAGTCAGGAAATCCTCGTTTCCGCTGAGGCATACATAATGCTTTTCCCAAACATGTGAGGAAATAATACAAATACATTTTTCAAAAGTAAGTAATTTAATATGCAGAATGAACGAATGTTACCGACTGTCAATTGTTTTTAAATACTAACCATAGAAATTGGAATGCAAATTCAAAAAGAAACACACGCACTGTGCTAAAAAAGCGAGCAGTTACCTTGGCTGTTTGGAATTTTTGTCTGGGTCCTTTTGATTTTGTATGCAAATTGACAGCATTTTTAAGAAAAATATATACATGGACGGAAAGTGTTTTCATATGGTTTTTTTACTCCTAGGAGTAAAATGAGGCTCTTTGCGTCCTTGTCTTTCAATCGGAAAACCGTTTTTTCCGAGCATGTTTGAGAAAAAGAGGTTTTGTCTATAGTTTTGGACTATTAATTAGGTTAGGTAAATAGTTGTGTTCTTTGCAAAACTTGTGGTGTTACGGAATTTAGTGAAAAGGAAATGATTCTCACACCAGAAATTACCGCTTAAATCCAAAAAATAATAATTTAAAACGTATGAAAATTTGAAAGTCTGGAGTATCGGCAAACAAGTCAATATATTCTCATTCATGTAAGTTTTTTACGTTATCAAGGTTTTATTTCCTCGTAATCGAAGTGAAAAGCAGAGTGTATAACTCTGTCTTAAAACCCATTTTATCCTCGACTTAATTATTCAACGTCGCCTGCCGGCTTTGATGGATACCATAAGTTTTGGATAAAATTGTTCCTTTTATTCCCTTTTTGTACAATCTACTATTGCTTTATAATACATGTAAGGCACTGGTCCCACCCCCAGCGAGTAAGCGATAAACTATCGGTGATTTTCTCGCCCAAGAAACGAACAAAAGATAATCGCTTCCATGTAAATAAGAGAGAGATATACATTTTTCAGTTTCAGTTCATCGCTGAGCTGCAGGCACTGGTCCCACCGCGAGCGAGTAAGCGATGAACTATAAATGTGTATCTCTCTTTTTTATTTACACGGGAGCGATTATCTTTTGTTCGTTTCTTGGGCGAGAAAATCGCCGATAGTCCATCGCTTGCTCGCTCGCGGTGGGACCAGTGCCTAAGGAAGGTACTTTGTCGGCACAACTTGAATGTATAAAATATGCCAAATTACAGCTTTTTTATATCAAGAGTCTCTGAGTTAAATTGGGGACAGATGGACAGACGGACATGGCGAATCTATAAGGGTTCCTTGTTGACTACGGAACCGTAAAATAAAAATGGTGCATATAATATAGTGGAGTGCAATATGATATTGTAGGCGAGCGCAACGGGTACAACATCCCCGAGATCGTGTGCATCCCGGAGCTGGGCGCGTGGCTGGGCGAGGAGGGCGGGCGCGCGCTGCACGCGGCGGCGCCGCTGGACCGGCAGCTGCCCGCGCCCGCCAAGCGCCTGCTGGCTGACGCCTACATGTGCTTCTACCGCAGCGCCGACGTCGCTATGTACCGCTAGCGGCGCTAGCCGCCAAGAGCGCGACCAGCTAGGGTAGAACCGGCCTCTAAAATACGACTTACTGGCAGCTGGTAATTCTTTAATTATCGTCTCTATTACCTTATATTAAAGTTCATGGAGCCAATAATTGTTAGAGGGCCAACAATAGGATAGTTCAATATTTTAAGCGGTCGCGTCACCGCCGTCACAATAAAGAAAAACAGTTAACGAATTGGGAAAATTCCCATCTTAGCACGACAGCCTTCTTCCTCCAATACCGGTCATGCTCAAGCTAAATGTATTAGCTAGCGAGTCGGTAAACGCATTTCAAGATGGGGCAGAACAGTGGGAAACGAGTGGCAAAAACGTACCGAAGGCAGTCGAAATTGCAAGATTGTATAAATTTTAGCAAGTAAATTTTAAAAAGAAACTGTAACGCAAAATGGAGCTCGCTTATATGAAACCTATAAGGTGGAAAGGTCCTTTTTTCTAAATCTATAATCGCTATATTCAGGCACTACACAATGTTATCATTTCTGCGTGTTGCCTCTTCTGCTCTTCTTTTCTACGACGTTAAGCAATATTGCTTTTGACGTTTTATGAAATTGTTTTTAACTCAGCCGCTCTTAATGTCAAGTAAATAAGACCTATCAAAATGTTTAAAATATGATAACAGGTCAAAAGCGATACAGGGTGTTTGGTAGCTAGGTTCAAAGCTTTAAGAGAGTGATAGAGCAGCTCATAAGATATAGATTTAACCCCCATGTATGTTCAGCAATTGTTATTACTTATTAGTTTCCGAGATATTGAGCATTGTAATCGGAATTTTAGTCATTTTTCCTTATGTCCGTGTTACGAAAGACACTTAAATTTATGTATGAATTCAATTTTTTTTCAGTGTTTTCTCGCATGGTTAGAATCACTATGAACTAAGAAAGTTTATGAAGCTACATGGCAAAAAAAACAGTGAAACTTTTTGAGTAAATGCACAAATGTTGTTTTTCCATACTAGGTGAAAAACAAATGCGGGGTTCTCTTAGTATGGAGAAAGTAACTCTGTGCGTTTGCTCAAGAAGTTATTATTAAAAAAAGTGACATGTAGCTTTAAATGTTCCTTAGGTAGTTCATAGTGATTCTAATCATGCAAGAAAACACTGAAAAAAATATGAATTTATACATGAACTTAGGGGTTTTCCGTAACATGGACATAAGGAAAAATGACAAAAATTACGATTAAAATGATCAAATATCCCTGAAACTAATAACAATTGCTGAACATTCCTGGGGGTTAAATCAATAGCTTATGCGCTCCTCTATCACCCCCTTAAAGGTTTAAACTTAGCTACTAAACTTCATTTATTGTTCGCCGTCGTAGAATACAGGCCCTGTATGTACATAGTACATTATGAGATTATTGATGTTAATTACAGTAGGTATTATATTTGTGTTACTGCAGTTTTGGATTATATGAAATACATAACATGTATATTTAACCAAATATGAATAATTTGGTAGTTTTTGTTAATAAAAAGCAAATCAATTTCATGATACTTTTATTTCTTTAGTTTTTACCCTACCTATTATTTGTTCAATTTAAATTACTTATCACTACACTACTGAGATTTTTACAAAAGTACATGGAATGATTTGGCGGACCACGTTTACATATTCATAAATTGAGATTTTACATAACAATATATAATTATTTAACGTTAAGTATTGTTTACGTCTTCATAAGTCCTCACGTTCCTTTTGCTTTGTGGGTTTGCAATCACAATCAAACTCCGGTTGAGGCACTTCTGTCATACCGTGACGTAATTTGACCTCACTCTGAACCCTTTTACTCCATTCCTACAAGGGAAAACAAATGAAAAAAAATTACTCCAGTTTCAAACCTAGCAAATATTTCAGTAATAAGCAATTATTGTTTTGAGCCTGTTTTTTTATACAACCCTAAAACCTGATTGGAGACTAGGTCAATAGGTTTAGTATTTTCCGCAACTACGAAAACTCGTTTGTTGCTATTCCCACAGAAACTGAGTATTTTCCCAACCCTCCATCTACCTCAGTGCAAAAAATCACGCCGCGCCGATCAGTTGCAACATGGAAGAAACACAAATCAGCAAACACAATTTCACATTTAGTGAGTTGGCATAGTGAGAATACTCACAGAAAATAGCACCGCATGGTAACAAATTATGTGTTGCGGAAGTAGATGTTCGTTAGCGAACTTTCTCCCATTGTCTGCGATATCGCGCGCTTCCTTGTCGTGGTCGCGCGCCCAGCCCACGCGCGCCGCCAGGTCTTCCAGGTCCCGTGAAGTGGGCACGAAGTGCTCCCACTCCCGCAGCTGTCCGTAGAAGTGCTCGTAGTATGGCGACGCCTGCTTAAGGACTGTTCCACCGCCTGCCAGCAAGTAGGGAAGCCTGTACGACGCCACCGTGCCGTCCACATTTATTTGGTACTTATACTGTAAAGTTCAATATTTATGTTTTAGATCTGTGCTTTAGTTTTCCATGACAAAGAAGATTTATATGATAAGATAGTATGAAGATTACGAGCATTCGAGATAAGCGATAAGACGAGCATCTTAAGTGAATTAAAAGGTTGTTGTACTGCAAGGGCTGGCAAAAATGGCAAAGGAAGAAGTTCAAAGGCTGCAGAGATTTTTAATCGAAAATGAAAGCTTTTAATGCATAAAAACGATACTCACATCAAAAAACTTAAAAAACGATAAATGCGGCGATTTAGGCCCATATTGCTCTTGTTTATCGAGGAAGAAGAAGAAATTTGTAAGGGAAACATTGAAGAGATCTGTGTTAGATCGCGCGATGTCGACGAGCTTTAACCGCTCAGCGCGGGAGTCGCGGCCGCGCCAAAACGCTCGCGGCTCCCGTTCTGACCAAAACTTTTCAATACTGCCTTGCACTGACAGTATATCCAATGTCACTCTAAAATTAGCAACATAAAAACAAAATTATATGTATGTACGAAAATTGTCATAAGTTCCTGTAAAACATTTACAGTAATAATTTTACCTTCCCATATTTTCCAATGTAGACTCAGTTATGTCATAAGTGGGCATAACAATATCCATTGTATCATCACTACCACACCATGAGAACATGGGTAGAAGTTCAGAGTTCTTATGAATCAAGGGCCAATCACCCAAGTTAATAACTAATTCCATGTCCGGCAAGAGCACCTTCCTTGATAAAAATAGTAGTATGTGGTCTGAAAACATGTTAAAACCCACATGCTTTCCATAGCAATCTCTATAAATTTTATTTTTTTTAATTACATAATGACAAAAGCTTGTGGTGTCTGGTTTATGATACTTTTCTACTATCTTCTGAACTTTGGATATCATATCAACATTATTGAATGGTTTTAGATCCTGAGTAATTTGCTCATATGTTGTAGGGCACCCATACTGTTGAAGCCAAAGACTGATATCCTGCTCCGGACAATAGCATTGGTCTGGTTGAATGGGGCCTGTAATAGAACAATGCAATTAAAATAAAACTGTAGTTTATAAAGTTTGCTTGATGGCACTTAAAATGTTAAATTAATACAATCAGCGCCTCTATTCTGGGCAGGACTGACCTACCAACCATTTTATAAGAATTAATTATTTGCAAATTTGAAGGCGGGTTTTTGTTTTTCTTAAATTTTGTCATGTAGTTCCACTTCTCAATTAATGAGAACATTAGAAAATTTCAAGCTCGCCACAAACAACACAACAGGAAAGCCATAGTCATATTTAAACAATTAAATGTGCTTCGTCATAGTTCCTCAACTACTTTAATCGAGATATCTTATCACCACCCTTTAAATAGGTACCGTTAAGGAGTTCCGGTGGCCATCTGTGATCTTCATCATCAGTTCCACTTCTCCATATAGTACTTTTAAAAAGCAAATGCACGAGTAACTGAAAAATACTGTAATCGCTATAGGTGTGCTGGTTTTTTTTGAAGTTGGTTAAAAGCAATATAGTATTTGACCTGTTACGAAATCGTTTTTCACTCACCTGCCATTACTGTCAGTAAATAAGAGCTATCAAAACGTTAACAATATGATAACAGATCAAACACAATGTGGTATTTACGAAGCTGAATGAAGGCCCTGGTTGGCTTCTCATAACATTTTACTTCATATTTTTTCTATTCTAATTTATTCATCATTCATTGCCATAAAATAAATATAAAAAAACAACATTATGTGCAAAAGAGGGATTGCTGTGAGAGTACGTAAAATCAAAATTAAGTAGGTAATTAGTTAAGTTATACCAGTGCTCAAATTTAGTCAATTTTAATTATTATAAGATGAAAATTAATAGTTACCTACCTGTGTATTTATAAGGAGATCCTTTCACCAGTTTACTTTTAAAATATATGTTTATTGACAAGTCATAGCAAGTTTCATACAGTTTGTATCTGACTATAAATGTTCCATCCTTTCTATCCAACTTGTTCACCCAGACACGGCAAACACTGCTTTTCCTAGATCTCCCATTTATTTCTACAGCTAAATCATTAGCTAAGTCAGAGGTGTACCTGAAATTATTCAAACATTAATTTAAGTATATTTTGCTTTATATTCAACTTGTTTTCCTATAAGAATTCTGTAACGGCTGGTATTCATTAGGCAAATCATAGAAAGTTTTTATATACACAGTTTTAACTTACGATTCTTCAGTAACAAAAGTAAAGTTCACAAAAAAGTATCTTGCCGGCATTACGATGTCCTGAGGATTCAATCCAGGTCCATGGATATTTATCAAATTTTGAGATGATATCAGAGTTAAACCCCATAGTAGTAAAAGAACGATCATAAAAACCATATTCTTTTTTCATACAATGTCTTAATTTGTATCGATATAAATATAAACTAATTATCTATTAACTATGTACACAAACATGTAATCTGACAGTCTGTACCACCAGAGGCCCGTTTTACGAAGCTACAAGTTACAAATTACAAGCGGTGGTCTCTTTATAACTCCTTTTACTAGAAAGAGAGTTCCGATTATAATTTGTAACTTGTAGCTTCGTAAAACGGGCCACAGGTCCAAAGTGTAGTAACCAGGTCTGTACACACACAGATTATCATGGTAAAATGGTTATATGTCTAAAAACAGAGAGGACAGTTCATTAGTAGTAGTTTTCTGCCTCCCTGTCTCTTATATTGCACTATTTATATACATAGTGTGTGTGTGTGTGTGTGTGTGTGTAGTGTACATACAGGGTATATCGATAAACTGTACATAAAGAAAGGGTGAACATTATTTTTTTTAACCTTTTTTACAGAGTCTTGAACTTGCACTGCAGAAATGTTATTTTGTTTTCATAAAAACACGCTTACCTCGTTGAATTTTAGATCTAAAAAGTTGGAAATTGATAAAATCGTGGTAATATGAACACAAAATGATATTTTTGCACTAATTTTCGTTTTTTCTTTTATTATAACTCTAAATAATGTCCATACTGTTTTATCTTTTTTTTTGCAAATAGATTAAAAGTTACACCGTCACAAGTAAATGTACTACCCAAACTTTATAAAAATGTTTAAGAAAGAGTAATAAAAACCCAGAAGGTAAAAAAATAAATAAATAATGTTTTACCGATAAATTAACCTAACATTTCATCCCTTTTAACTTTATCGATTACCTGTATTATACATGATAAATCGGAACTACTCAATTGCCCTGTTCAAGGCCCCTTCCGCCCTGAGGCCCAACTTTGAAAACCGAAGTTCGGAGCTACGTAAGCTACGTTAGCTCCATCCCTGTCACTTGTCATTTGAAACTAAATCGACAGAAAGTTGTCCATATGGACAGAAGCCATTTTGAGAAAAAAAAAAACCCTTGAACTTGAAGGAGTAGAGCTAGCATAACTTCGAACTACGATTTTTAAAGCAGGGCTTCTGTTTCTTATTAGTATTACACTGCGAGAGAATGCGTCGAGCTATACACCTTTTAAGTGCCATTGCCAGCTTAAAAAATCCGGTTACACAGCTGTCCTGTTAGATCATTTTTGACGTTTAATTAAGCGTTTAAGTTTATTCCTGGTTTATTCCATTCTTTAGACATACTTTAATTATCTGTGGTTTAATCATTGTGTCGAATTATAACCTCTCTTTATTTCTTTTAGTTACAAAAATAGCCATGATTTTAATTTGAAATAATTTGTATGAAGGTTCTTCAGCGTTGAAAATTTCACGATAAAAATTAAGATATGGCTAATTCTAATCTCAAACTGCTTTGTAACAGTTTAAGTAAACTCAAGTAAGTAAATCACCAGGTATTATTATACTTCCACGATAAATAAACAATTAAAACATCATTTTAATGAATGATTCCTTTTAGGATACATTATGTTGCACAGCGACAACACGGTCGTTTCGTAGTTCCTAAATATCGCCCACCACATTGGTTTATGCCGAAAGAAAGAGTGGTAAGGTTAAATATGTAATTGTCGAAGATTAATTTTTCTTGATCAATTAGGTACTTAGGTCATTAAAAGATTTACTTACTATATCCAGATAAGTGAAGACATGCTTACTCAAGAAAATCGGCAGTTCCTTGATGAAGTACGACAAGATAAACTGAAATCTCAAGCAGCCTTGGAATCGCCTTTGGCAAATAGTGAGAGTGTGCCAACTGCTCCATGGGACCCCTTAACCCGACGGGCGGGACTGATTGCGCGCAAGATAGGGAATTACCCTTTGTGGTCTAAGGATGGAAAAAAAATGCAAACAACTCTATTACAGGCATGTATAAGAATAAACACACTATATACACTGTACAGTAATAATAATTAGAATAAATAAAAACTAGTGTAACCTATTATCTACTTAAAACTAGAATTACAAAAAGAATACCCCCTCTTATAAATCTGTTCGCGGCATTGTACCCATGATGCTGGCTGCGTTACCTCTCTGGATAGTTAAACCTATCCTTTGAGAGAGAGGTAAGCGCCAGCTCTGGGACCCCGGAGGCATCGATAAGCTTGGCAGACAGGGTCTTTATATATAGTGTGTATATAGTGTATTTTTTTACCCATTAGATTAAAAATCATCTGTGTTATTAGAAATAAAATTGATTCAATTAGAATAAACATGAAATATAAAAGAGTGGTAGCAGTAAACAGTATTAATAGAAATGAGAGAGTAACAAAATTAATTAATTAATTTATTTCAATTGTAGTCTTATCTTTCTCACATTTAAACTTGTATGGGACACATGGGACTAGCTAGTGGCATAAAAAGGCATAACTTAACTCAAATTGTTGCTGTAGAGTGAATTATTTGTACAAAAGAGCAAAAGAGGTATACTTTTTAAGAAAGAAAAAACTGCATATATTTGTACCATTTCTTATTTGACTCTATGCCAAAATAAAATATGTCATCAGCAGTGATCAGAATAGGTAGAGCTAACTAATCTAACAAATTAACATGCTAAAGTTCTGTATTAGACCTCGGGCGATTTGTCTATGGTAGACCAGCTTGACTTGATCTTTTATTAAGTAAGTAAATTATGTACAAAATACTTAAGATAATACAACCTGCGGTTAAAACTATTTGGCGAAGAAAGAGGATAGACTGTTACAACTATCCTTAACTGTTAACCTACCTACAGACTTCAGATTTCCCATGATAATGACGATTGAAATATCATTAAAATATAGGGAACTCAAATAACAAATTTAAATTGTAGGTATATTGTGGAATCTCACTGAAAAGTATTTATCTGATCATAAATAAAGTTACAAAATGCTTATTCCAGGTTGTGGATAATCATGTCATCAAATATATACCTCCCGAGGAATTTAATCCCATGATAGTCAAGAAACCAGTGTGGAAGGAAAAACGTAGACTAGGTTGTTTACTAGTTGGTTCAGAAACTATAGATCCCACTTCTGTGACGAAAGCGTATAGTGGACTGTTTGACGCAGTGGGAATGTTGCCGAAACGGCATCTTTGTCGGTTTATGATTTCACCGCACGCAGCTTTACCGACGGGAACCCCATTATATGCCACTCACTTTAGAGCAGGAGATTATGTTGATGTGCGAGCTAAGACGTTAGTATCATTTAATGTATTTCATACATATAAGTAGATTAAGTCTATATATTAAAACGTATCTGTTATTGTCGTGTTTATTAAAATAACAACCAACAGATAATAATGTGCTCATAGCTTTTGATAAAGTACCAGCTTAAACAAGTAAAAAAAATAATTGCTTTTCCTAAATAAAAACTTACTTAAGTCAGGTCTATTTTTAGTATTGACAGAGGATTTCAAGGTGTTATGAAGCGTTGGGGATTCAAAGGAATGCCTGCATCTCATGGCGTCACAAAGACCCACCGAAGGCCGGGGAACATAGGTGCTGGTGGTGAAAAGGCTAGAGTATGGCCTGGAACCAAGATGCCTGGACACATGGGGAACAGGTACAACTTTATGCTTAACTAGCTTTCCTCCTGCGACTTCGTCTGCGGAGTGTAAGAACTTCAGTTAAAAGTACAGATATAGTTTACATCACTTTCAAAGGTTTTTTTTTAAATAAGTCTATAGTTGGTGATCGAATTCGACACCTAATTAAATCTGACAGTTATTTTAACATTATTTCATATTTTGCTATTTATACATATAGGTAGATTATTTGAATTAAAGAGCATTTCTGCCAAGTTTCAAGTAAATAAGACCATAAAAGTATTTTTCCTACAGAAACTTTGTAACCCTTTTGTTGGATTTTAGTTATCGCTCAAATACGTGTCTCATTATTTGCATTGAAGAGCAATTCCACAATTCAATTAAAATTGATCATAAAAATATTATTTTTTTCATTCAAACTGGCCAACCCCTTTTCATACCTCTAGGGGTTGAATTTTAATTATCGCTAAATGAATGTGCTCATTATTTTCAGTCAAGAGCATTTCTACTAAGTTTCAAGGAAATTTGTTCATAAAAATGTATTTCTATACAAACTTTCATCCCTCTAGGGTTTTAATTTTAGTAATCGCTGAAATACGTGTTTGATTATTTGCATTGAAGAAAATTTCTACCAAGTTTCAAGTAAATTGGACCAAAAAAATATTTTTCCCCATACAAACTTGGCAACCCCTTTTTATCCCCTTAGGGGTTAAAAGTGGAAAAAATCCGTGGATAAACGTTGCCTACGTTATAGAATCAACTTCCCCTCAAAATTCCAATTTTGTATCTTATACGGTTTGGGCTAGGCGTTGATGAGTCTCAGTCAGGGCAGCTTTTATATATACATGTATATCGATAGATTATAATATTAACAAAAAAGAAAACTAGTATTATACTAATTTTAACTTTATTTTTTTAATTTATTATTTAAATATTTGCCTTTTTATTTTAACCTCTTTTCTGAATAAGCCGAGAGTAAGGTACTTATAATTTAAAGAATAATCACTATCAGTACCTATGAAATTTATAAACTGACTTATTTCACCTTTACAGTTGGAGAATTTTACGCGGGGTAAAAATCCTTCGCATAAATACGAAGCAAAATGTACTCTGGATGCTTGGCGTTGGTATACCCGGTGAAACAGGCGCTATGTGTTACATATATGACACAGTCCTCCCACTTCGGAAGCACAAGACTTCGCCACCATTCCCCACTTATCTGCCTTCCGAAGATCTTCCGTCAGAATATTTTGATGAATCTATTCATCCGTTTGAAGAGCCTACGATTTCATTTGAAGAGGAGTAATAATCAAGCATTTACAGATAAATATAGTATTTTAGTGTTCTTTGTTTTTTTAACTAGCCACATATATATTGATAGGTACGTGCTGTATGGAATCCCCTTCCACTTTTAACGTTTATCATTATAATTTTGACCTAGTCATTGCCTGCGATTTTATCTGCATAAAAGTAGTTTAACGTTATTCTAAAAGGAAACATCATGTTTTATGGCATGAAAATAAATATGAAAGAATTTTCAAAAACTTTCCCGTTTATAATACCAAATACCTAACTAGCATTTTCCCGCGATTCCGTCCACTTAGAAATCTTTTATCGCTTTTCCCAATGACCTATACACAAGGACTTGTATGTGTGTTGTTGTGTGTGTGTTGGAAATGTTGGAATGTATTAAAACTATTAAGTTTTCAATAAATATCATAAATGATTGACAATTATTATCAAGTATTCCATTGAGTACTCCATATCTTTCTCTCACGCGCGTTAGAAAGAAACGGGCAAAAGGATGTGACATGAACATTGTCAGAAAATAAAACAATAGAGTAGCTCTTATTAGGGTTCCAAAACGGCAAAAAACCCTTATAATGGCTGTTTTTTTAGCTTTCCTGTACACGAGATAAGGAGAGAGAATAGAGATAGAGAATAAAGTTAGTAGCGAGAGAAAGATCCGAAATATTTTACAAACCATATATAATTCAAGCGTTATTTGCTCAGATCGTTTTCTTTAATCTAATGTATATCTCACCATGAAAGGATATAAGCGTTTAAAATACAGCTCTTCGGCATAATGAGGTTAGTAGTTTGCCGGTCATTGTATTTAGCGTCTTCCTTCAAATATTAATAACAGTTAAAGTAAAGATTTATATATAATATTATTAGCCGTACAATACAATTATATTCAATTAATCAATATTTTAGTTTGACGATGATTCTGTACCGAGTGTATCAAGGAAAAGAAGTTTTTTTGGAGTATTCACAGTTAATAATTTGAGGTTTCATAAGAATTAATAAAAATTGGTTAATATTTATAGGTTTGGCCCCTGAAATATCTATCCAACAGCTACATTAGCTATCCACATAATTATAATACCACAAACAGTTCACAACATAGGTACAATCGAAACTATAAAAAACATTATCTCAAAAAAAAATATCGACTGTGACAGACGGACAAACAATGAGTGAGCATTTATAAGCTCACCCTTATAAAAAACCCCTTATGGGATTCTTTTTTCTGTTGAGGTTCGTTACCCTAAAATTAACAACCCGTTTCTACTCCACCCACTGCTACCTGAGGAATTGATATACATTACTGATTAATTACCGACGACGTTTTAAAGGACTGGTGTCAACGGCAATGTATAGACTGTACAAGTCGAAGCATAATGGGGTGAAATAAGATGCAGTGCCATATTTGGGCATTTTTATTGTATGACGTGATCCGTTGTCCGCGGTGTGGACAAATGGGAATAAAGAAGGAACCGGCCAATTACGAGTCGGACTCGCGCACGCTTCTGTACCCTTACCATGAGTTACAATTAACATACTCGGCGCTTGCAAGCGATTCGAATGCTCTGTCCCTCGCAGACCTCGCAGTATTCGTATAAGGCTTGTTCACGAAAAAAAGTAGCCATCGATTAATATAAATAAATCGTGAATATCTCACAGTATTTCAAAAAAAAATTAACCGTTTCGGGTTTATGTTTGTTTGTTATTTGTGCTATTTTTGCATATATTTAAGTTATAACTTATAAACCACTTCCTAGTTGATAAGAAACTAAGACATTTCATGTTCACCGCAAGCAACGCCGCGGGAAGGTAGTAGTCATATTTAAACAATGAAATGTTCTTCGTTAAAGTCGCTCAACTATTTAAACGAGATATCTTATCGCCACCGTTGAGGCGTTACGGTGGCCCTCTGCGGCCCTCCGCGGTGCGGTCATCATCAGTTCCACTGCACCGAACGCTACTTTAAGAATGCAAATGCTGGATTTTTTACTATAAATACTAAAATCGCTATATGTACTTGGGCGGATCAACTTTTAAGGAATCTACTCTTTCTTTTGCGGCACTAAAACTTTCCTGGTGACTTATGTATGATTAATAATATTGTTTGAATATTAAAATTTAACGACCTTACACGTTTAAGACCGGGCTATTCCCAGTAGTTCGCACTGCGAACTTTTAAATTAAAATTACTTTTTATATTCCTGCTCCTATAATACCATATGAAATTGAACAGTTATGTTGTATTAAACAGTGCGAACTACTGGGATTTTGATTTTCCCATTTGTCCGCAGTGCGAACTACTGGGAATAAAAATTAACAGTAGTTCGCACCACTTGCCGGAGGTGCGGACTACTGGGAATAGCCCGAGGGGAAATGGAGCGGATGCCTACTCCCCTCAGTGTTGTTCGATGCTAGCAAGCCCACACCAATGTTTTAGGCTGCGGTTTCACTGAAGCGGAGATCAGCGGAGTGGAGCATAGCTGTGCCAATATTAACCAATAGAATCTAAACTTACGTGCGTAAGGCGCGCTCGACGCAAACGCATGCGCCTTCTATTGGTTAACATTGGCACAGCTCCGCTCGTCTCCGCCTCAGTGGAGCCGCCGCCGCAGCCTACCACAGTGCTTTTTTATCACAAGAGTCCAAAAAAATTGGCGCGGGGGCAGCGAGACGCCAGGCGCCAAAAAAAAAGGATCGTTCTATTCCTTGCCGCGAAAAAATGACGCGGTAAATTAGGCGACTCAAAATAACGTCTAAAGCTGCCCTATTTGTTTTAGGGGTTTAAATAATGGGATCCTAGGCACGTGACTGAACAAATTCTAGAAGCCCCTAAATAAATAAAAAAACAAGTACAAAATTCAATTTATTCATATTTGAAGATTTCATTAGATCACTCAAAATAATTTCAGTATCATTCAAATAAAATTAATCCTATGTTGTTTCACAAATCTCATGTCAATAAAAACTACTGTTGGGTAGGTGGTTGGAAGCCATAACCGGGATATGTTTGCGGAGCACCCGGCGGAGGAGCGCCAGGTGCCGGCGCTCGGGCGTACGGGTATGGGGACGGCGGGTATTGCGCTGGAGGATATCCTTGTTGGTAGGCATGCGGCGGATATGCTCCTCCAGCAGGTGGATAGTTCTGCGGGTTTTGTGGGTAAGATCCTTGAGCAGGTGGTGCTGTTGACACCGATGGAGCAGGGCTACCAGGTTGCGATGAGGGGTTTGAATATGGGGGCTGTGTTGCAGGGGGATATGGTGATGGCTGGCCAGGGGGATACTGCTGACCAGGAGGGCCGCCTGATGGAGGTGCTCCTGATGCAGGAGTTGCTGGGGGAACATTGTTGCCATGAGAACTTGAGTTATAAGTAGGAGATTGGGCTGAAGGCGAACCATATCCTGAACTCGGTGGATTTTGAGAAGAATAACCACTGGGTGGTGGTTGTGGAGATCGATTAGGCTGAGATGTGGGAGTTGTGCTATAAGCAGATGTTGGAGTAGTGTTAGGGAATGGCTGGGACTGATAAGGTTGTGGTTGCGATGAAGTTGAATTATATGTACTCACACCAACATTAGGATAATTGGGACCTGATTGTGGTGGTGGGTAGGCAGAGTTACCAGTGTATCCTGGTTGAGTTGGTCCGCGAACAGGATATGGCGAACCAGCAGCAGCAGGGCTGCCTGGAGGAGGAGGAGCATAAGGTTGCTGAGCAGTGGATGGAGGATATCCGCCTCCAGGGTGATTTGATGGTGGGTAATTACTTGGAGTTGTTGTAATTGGTGGACCATAGTTAGAGTTTGGTGGATAGCCCTGTGGTTGTTGAGAAGGGTTAGGAGGTCCATACCCTTGATTTGGTGGCCCATAACCTGCTTGAGGAGGATAACCTCCTGGTGCACCTTGATATTGGCCTTGATACTGGTTTTGAGGATACGGTCTCTGACCATATGATTGAGTAGGTCTGGTTGGTGCAGTTGATACTCCAGATGGAGGCCTGTAAGGTTGCTGTGATGGACCAGGGGAGTCAGCTCCGCTTGAAGGAGAGTTGTGAGGGCCTTGAGGCACATTTCCAGCAGCTAGTTGATGGGGAGGCTGAAATATTTAAATACAAGCAACTTACTTATACATCATTAATTACACTATGAATATATTGTCTTAGTGTCAAATTTAACATAACATATATGACCTGGTCATGTCACTACAACATATTTTATATAGTTGTTAACAGGCCCAGGAATTTTTAATTCGTTACATTGCCGCACCAAGTACTTACCGGTAAAAGCGTCTGAATATTTTGATTGGCGTCTGCCACCGACGCCAAATACACGAGATTTCTATGTAGAACTTGCTGATATTGATGACATTCCATTATTTGGCCTTTCGCTTGATACTCTTGTATAGTTTGTATAAGATGAGCATTCTCGTCCAACATCTTTTGGATTTGCGCAGGACTCAGGGGAGGGCGATTGCCTCGTGGCGCAAAGGCGACCGACATCTTGTCGGTTTAGCAAAATTTAATTCCTTTGACTCGTTTTCCTTTTTTGGTTCCTAAAATATTACGAAATTGCAATGCGAACAACAAGTAGAATTCTCTCAGCTCTGCACAGTAGTTTATTCTACCACAGATTATAATGGTATGGTATGGTATAAACTATAATAGAATTAATAGACCACAGACAGTTTTTTTTCTTCCCCGTGTGGCCGGGATTCTCGGTTAGTGGATTGATTGTTCGCCAATTTTCATTTGGCTTCTTAAGTTATTTTGAGTGCGTTGAAGATAGACAGATTATTATGTATACAGAATGATAGGTCGCTAGGTGCATAGCATTAAGGGGGTGATAGTCGAGGTATTTTTGAACATTTTTAGCTTTATATCATAGACGAAGAAGAAATTTAGATTTCATTTTTCTTGAAAATTTAGGAAATTTACTGATAATACCCGGGATTTGATAGTTACATGTTAATAATGCCCCAATAAGCGTTACCTTGTAAACAAAATCATTTATTTTGGATAGTTTTATGTCTATTGAATCAAAATGAACAAGTTTTAAGCGTCTGTTGTAATAAAAAGAAAATGGAGGCATTCGAAATTATTAAAAATGTTTTTTTTTATATATATATAAAATCTTTGCAATGTTCACACTTAAAAATACGCCTGTTTATTGCTCTTTCTTTTAAGGTATCACAGTCATTCACATCGCTTGCCAAATTTATGACTTAAGGAGTAAAAATCGACCTCTTTGACAGAAATATAACTAGGTATAGGTATACCTAGCAATTCAATTGATATACCATATATGCAAATGTGTAAACGCGATATTATTATAAATACACTTAAACATACAAGTTTATATTTTACGAAGACAAATGCCCATATTTTGTCACTCACTATATTTTATGAACATGCATGGGTGATGGTGTAAAACTACTACATGAGGGGCCTAATTTTAGGTTTTAGGTCCCTCGTGTAGTATCGAAACATAGTAGCATATTGTTATCTACATGCTGTTGTTGTTGTCATCATTACATGTATATATATGTACCGCATACTGTATATATGCACATACTGATGACAGTGGACAATCCCTTAAGTATATAAATTATAATCTGTTGAATGACAGTTGTTTATTGAACTTTGCACTAAGTGTATAGGTATAAATTATCAAAATTTTGAACCTGACATGTTGATAACACAATAGTGAGACTAGAATAAGAACACTTACATATTTAAAACTAGATTCCAGTTTATACAGTAAATATTTGTTACTTAACTTTTTACTGAGTTGTACAAGTCCTATTTGTTTTTTTGTTAAAGTTAATAAGACATGGCTCTTCGAGGAATTAAAGTTGTGGAAATGTTGGGCTTGGCACCGGGCCCTTTATGTGGTACAATACTAGCAGACTTCGGAGCGACAGTCACCGTAGTACAAAAGGTTGAGTTGCTGAACTAATAAGGCTTATAAAGTTTTTGAACAGTTTTAAAAATGATTACTTTTATTTTTTTCTAGATTGCACCATCACCATTTGATGTAATGTCTAATGGGAAGAAAATGTTATCAGTAAATTTAAAGTCCAAGGAGGGAATTGATATAATTAAAAAAATGTGTGCATCTTCAGACATATTACTAGATACATTTAGACCTGGAATTATGGAGAAACTAGGACTTGGGCCTGAACTACTTATCAAGGAAAATCCAAGATTGATATATGCAAGACTTACAGGTTTTGGCCAAACCGGACCATATATGAGTAAAGCTGGACATGATATTAATTATGTAGCCATGTCTGGCCTACTTTCTGCATTAAGTAAAAAGGGACAGCCACCTGCTCCACCCCTTAACTTACTAGCTGATTTTGCTGGTGGAAGTTTTGTGTGTGCTATTGGTGTTCTACTAGCCCTTATAGAGAGAAGTAAGTCCGGAAAGGGTCAAGTAGTTGATTCCAGTATGACAGAAGGAGCAGCTTACCTGGCAACATGGTTATACAAGTCTAGAAAACTACCATTGTGGTCAGGAGAGCCAGGAACAAATGCTTTAGATGGAGGATTGCCATGTTATGGAACTTACGAAACTAGGGATGGCAAGTTTATGGCAGTTGGTGCACTAGAACCCCAATTTTATTTAAATTTTTTAAATGCATTACAATTGTGTGCTGATGACTATCCACAGACTGGTAATCCAGATCATTGCAGAAAGGTGTTTGAGAAAGTATTTTTGTCTAAAACCCAAGAAGAATGGTGCAAAGTCTTTGATAATTTTGATGCTTGTGTGACCCCTGTTCTTTCACTTGACTCAGTTGACAAACATGAGCTTCATGCATCAAGAAAGTCTTTTTATAGGGACAGTGAAGATTATTTACTTCCAGAGCCAGCACCTAGGCTATCTTCAACTCCTGGAGAATCTACAGGGCGCCAAGACTTACCACAGCCTGGGCAACACACTGTACAAATTTTGAAAGAATTAGGGTATGACAAAATGACTATAGATGATTTTATAAATAAAGGTCATGTGTATGCAGTTAAAAAATCAAACCTATAAACTTTTATTTGACAATATCAGTTATTGATTTTTTAATACTTACATGATCATATTTATAATTTATTTTTATACATTTGTTTACAATTAAGGGATGGTTATCAAATAAATTAATGACTTTCATCAAGGCCTTTAAATCAAATACAATGTGGTTTTTCCCTAATGAAAACTTATTAAAAACAATATGATTATCACCTTGAAATTGACCAAGCCTCTTTTTGGCTATGTAAGTAATGAAATTAATGAAACTTTGAAAATCCATACCAAACATTGATTTTAAGATCAATTGACATTGGTCCACAAATTCAGAAGTATGTCTGAATTCCTTAATCTCATGTTCAACGCTTAACAAACATTTCACTAAAGCTTTCCAAACCTCCTCTATGTTGCAGGCATTTACCCAATTGTGGTTTATAGATATAGTGTCAAGCTGATTAATCACTTGATGATGCCAACCAGATGGTACAAATATAGCTTCACCCTTCTCTTGTATGACTTCAAAATGTTTGATGTCTTTAAAATCATTTTCACAGAATAAAAGAGGCAAATTTCCTAGTGAATCTTTCAGCTTCTCTTCCTCTTCAGGAGGGAACAAAATCCATTTCTTTCGTCCAACAACATTTACAGACCAACTAAATGAGTTGTATACATCAGCATGTAACGGTGTCCTGCAACCAAATATTAATCTTCTAATAAATGTACCTAACATTGTTTATACATGAACTTATGCATAGGCAAATTAGGTACCAAGAATCCTTAGGGCCAATGTAAACAAACATGAAGTCATCTTCATGATGATCTTGTGCATATTCATTCAGCCAATCTGAACCAAACAGTGTTGGTACCTCATAGAAATTGTCACCTGGGCACAGTCTTCTTAAATGCCAATCTTTTAAATAGAGAAGTTTATCTCTTTGTACAGATTTTAGATATTTCACATAATCAATAACTCTAGAATTGAGCTTTGATTGAGCATTATAAGTGATCGAGCCACAATCTGCGACAGGAGCTTCCAAATCACTAAACTTGTCAATCAAGTAATCATAGTTGATTGTGTCACACTTGATCCACTTACTAGTACACTCCCAATGTGAACTAACATTTCTTATTACACATGGTAAATTCTTATGAACATAGTCCTCATAAAACTTATTGTATTCTGTTTCTTCTTTTAAAATATCCACGCTACAATTTGTATAATCGTAGATAAAATTGTTTTGTAAATTTTTGGTTATTTCTATTTGCTTTATATTGCGTGACATAATATTATGTCTAAAAACGATGAAAAATATTAGATTTGGATCTTTTGATCGTTTAGTCTTAAAGATTGGTGACCATCTTTATGACTGATCGACCCTTAAAATCTGTGTTTATAACTGGGCCAACGATGTTAAATCATTTTGTGACTTCCACGAAACGTTCTTCTTATTTGTGGCGTTCTGTATTTATTTCGCCAATATTATATGAATAACATTATACTGGAGTATAGGTACCTAACAGTAAATAAGAAAATAAACAACTAAAAGACGGCAAGCAGCCGGAGTGAGCCCAAACAAATATCACGAAAAAAACCAGTTTGGCGATCTAATCAATTTTAGCACTGACCACAGATTATAACTTATAAGGTATGTGTCTAAAGAAAGACAGACGGCTCGGCTGACCACAGCAACAAACAGCAGCGGCTAAAAAGCTGAGCTGAGGCCTTTACTTTGAAAATAGAAGTTCGAAGTTACGTTACCTCCATCTCTGTCACTCGTTGTTGGAGATTAAATCAAGAGAAAGAGATGGAGCGAACGTAATTTCATAATTCGATTTCCAAAGTAGGGCCTTTGAGGTCATAGGCATAGGTACTTATTTGTTCCCAGGTAATCCAGGGGTATGTTTTTCACTTCTTATGCTCGTAAAGCCCATCTTTATGCTGGGTATAGGCTGCGTAAAATCGCATTTTATGCACGAGTTAATAAAGTGTTGTCTTCATCTAGACCAAGACAATTAAGCCCTACAGCCAGACAGACGAGGTGACTGCATAAAAAAAATGTTATTTAAAAACCTACATTTACTTTAATTTTTGCTTTCTTTGTTGCATCTAAAAAATAGACAGTCGAGCTTTAAAGTTTGAAGTTCGCGAACTTACTCGGCTCGTGCCAGTGACAGACGCGCGAGCTAAGAAAGCTTTAAGTTATTTAGGAATTATATCAACCTAGAGTTTCTGAACCAAAACAAACAAACAACACAACACAAATGTCAAACACCTTACCAACAGACTGCCGTGAGAAAATCGTGGCTCGCTACTCTACTCGTTGCGATGACAGACCGTACGAGCCAAGACGAGCTACGAGCAAAATTCAAACACGTTGGTTCGCAGTTGAACCTCGGCTGTTTTGAAGTTCGCGTAGGTATTTCGCATAACACATGTATGGGCGATGGGCGAGTAAGATCGCCGCAGGGTTACCAGTTGATATTTTGTAACTTGTAGCTAATGAAACGGGCCTACACTATCTGACTGTTTTGAATGTGCATAAATGCATGTGAAAAATAATTATTATATAATATAATTATATAAATACACGGTGCCCCGGAGGGTTGCGAAAGATGTTAACACAGTATTCCTGGTCATATTTAAAGATAAAAATGTCCTATTATGCATGCTGGATTGGGCTTGGATTTTTAGGTATTTCCATTTCTATCCTCCCGGGCACTCTGTATAATAAATAATATGTATAACTTATTATTTATGTGTTAAAGTTTTTTGCCAATAAAAATGTAAATATTTATAATTAAAGTGAATGGTTTTCAAGTTCGTAATAGATTTAAAGTCTTTAATTATTTTGTAATTTGAATGCTGCCTAATATCAGTCAGTTTACTTTCTTGTTGTATGTCGTACTCGTTTGACTTACCTGTGGCATGTCATATTTGTGATGGCGGTGCTAGCTTGGGGGCTTTGCTGCCTTGCTTAGTCGTAAATTTACGATACAATACTTTGTGATAGATTTTGAAGTGTATATCTGTGTCTTGTGAAGTTTTATTTTGTTGCGTTTATTTTCGTGTATAATTTATGATGTTTTTATTTGAGATCATGGAAGTTTGCAAATTAACAATTCTTGGCGCTAAGAAAACAATTAGTGGTTCCTGATGAAAAATATGCTTATTGGAACCTTATTAGCGTAAGAGAATTATACATTTTGGACACGAAGACAGTTTTGTGTCATCAAAACCAAAGTATTCGTCGATAAATCAAAGTAAGAAAAATGAATGATGTTCGTGACAAAGTTGTTGCCGGGTCTTCGGGTTGGGACAGCACCACACCCCGCAGCGATTCGTCTCCCGAAATTCAATCGTCGCCTGGCGGCAGCGGGGAGACGCCGCAGACGCCCGGCATGCCCGCACCGCTCGCGCCGCACCTTGCCGCCGACCTACACCCTGATCTCATGCAGCAAGGTTGGCGTAAGTACTGGTCTAAACGAGAAAATAGGCCATACTTCTGGAATAAACTATCCGGCGAATCCATGTGGGAGCTACCAGCAGTAAAAAGAGACTTTGATCCTATAACAGATCCTCTTGGAATCTGTCATACTGGCCCTCCTAATGCAGGAAACATGACCCCCAGTGCAAGCAAACGGCGACCTTCTGAGGATAATGGTCCCCCACCAAAAAAGTTCGTCTTGGCTGGACCGTGGGACATTGAGGTCCCAACTAATGTTGTGATATATGAGAGGCCTCCAACTATATGTCCACATCCACATCCAGAAATAGAGGGGTTCAGGTTTACTCTTGCCAATAAGCTGCGACAATGTTATCAAGAACTGTGTCATACTAGGGAAGGTATTGATGCTCCTAAGGATTCTTTTAATCGTTGGTTAATGGAAAGAAAAGTGAATGATTCAGGAGGGTCCGATCCTCTGTTACCCAGCCACTGTTTCCCAGAGATATCACGCTCCATGTATGAGGAAATCATGAATGATATACCTATCAAATTAACTCATCCTAAATTTACTGGTGATGCAAGAAAACAGTTGTCACGTTATGCTGAGGCTGCTAAGAAAATGATTGAATCCAGAAATGCTTCTCCTGAAAGTCGTAAAGTGGTCAAGTGGAATGCAGAAGATACATTTCAGTGGCTCCGACGCACTGTTGGTGCAACTTATGATGACTTTCAAGATAGACTGGCTCATTTAAGAGTATGTTATGGAAAAATCTAGAAAACTACTTACATAACCCCTTTTATTAATAAATTTAAATGTTCCAACAATCAAATAAATTTAAATGTTCCAAAAATCAATGGTCAATGTAAGCCCTTATTCCAAAATGTGGGCAAAATAATAGTACTTGTCATAATTGGTGTCTATATTTTTTTGTTCCAGCGACAATGCCAGCCTCATTTGGCTGAAACGGTAAAGGCATCTGTTGAGGGTATATGCCTAAAGATATATCATCTGTCTGCTGAGTATGCCCGCAAAATACGTGAAAAACATAGTGCACTATTAAAAGAAAATGGAATACAGGTACATTATTTAATATTTATTTTCGTCGTTTTTTTAAGTAGGTTAAAATCTTAAAACCTTTTCCTAACTGTAACAAATACTTTGCCGAAAACCGCATCAAAATCGGTTCAGTCAGACGCGAGATAATCGCGGATAAATATATATATACATATATACAGGTCAAACTGAGAACCTCGTTTTTAATGAAGTCGGTTAAAAAGCAAGGAGGTTCTTATTTTTAACATTTTTGTTTATTTTAATGTTTTTTTTTATACTGATTTCTCTATCAATTGTGGACCAATTTTGACAATTATTTTATTATTTCATTAGGTATACTTCCAGGTGATCCCATTGTCACCAAATCGGTATCAGATGACGAAATTAAGGGAACTCCTCAAATATTATAGGCATACATGTAGCAATTTCAGAATTCTCAATAAGGAGTCCAACATTTGCATTCAGAAATTAGCATTTGGTGAAGTGAAACTGATGATGAAGACTACACCAGATTGCCTATTTCAAGACTGGCGATAAGACATCTTGATTAAGATAATTGAGCGACTATGATGAAGCACATTTAAACAGTTAAAATATATGACTAAGGCTTTTCCGCAGCGAGCCTTGCAGTGAGTTTGAAATAACTTATTAATGGAGAAGTGGGACTACATAACAGCCTATTGATCACTAAAAAGCTTAAATAAAAAAATATATTTAGAAAACAAAAGCGTTATTCATACAATTAAAATTAAGACATTATGGATTGTCTAATAAAGCTTTAAGTCTTATTGCTATTTGCTACAGTGAAACTAGGTGTGCTTCAAGGCTCTATTTTAGGTATTTTTATTTCTGGGTAAACATAAATGACTTATCACCAAAACGGCACAGTAGTTCAAGTACTTAATTGGTTTCCGAGTAACAAACAATTTACTACTAAATGCTAAGAAAACTAAATGTGTTAGGTTCACTTTACCTAATGTTAAACCAGTAGATTCTAGTATTTTTCTCAATGACGATGTCTGCAAATGGTAGATCAGGCAGTTTTGCTAGGCATAACAATAGATAGAAATTTGCAATGGAGTCCCCGTATAGGTGTACTGGCCGGTAATCTAAGTTCAGCCTTGGCACTATTCTAACCCGGCAACCACACCTGACAAATCTGATATAAATAATTTAAATACTGGAAATAAAAATTAAATTGCTATTCGAAAATTCCCGTCGTATAATGTATAAATGAAATGTTGGTCAATGCATTCATTTTTATAATAAATTACCTGACGCAGTTGTAAAGTACCCCAGCACTTAAAAATTATACCTAATAGTGTCCAGGACTACAAACAGAAAAACAGGCAAAAATGTTTGGCCTAAACCCGAAAATTAGTCATTAATAATTTGTGCAAATGCAAAAGTTGTATCTTGTCTAGGGGACACCGCTGGTGTAGGAAAACATAGTGAATCTTTTATGTGGTTGTCTTGTGTTTTTTCTTTTTCCTTTTTCTCCCTCTATGTCTCTCATAACAATTTTGACATTTTTTCCTGCGAACCTACACATGATATTTAATATAATATTTAATTTATTATTTATAGCTTTATAACTTTATATAATGCTCTAAGTAGTATCATTGTTGTAAGAAATATAGTTAAAAAATGATTACCTAACTGCTGAGCGTTTCTTCTCAGCAGTGGTCTCCTCTTAGGAAGCGCTGGTAGATTCTTGACGTGTAAAAGTGCCAGTGCAGCCTACTTACTGAATAAAGGTCTTTTATCTTTTTATTTTCAAAAGAGCAAAACAGCAGACTTCAGTTAAGACTATCCTATTTTTAATTTTTTTTTTTATTATTTTCATTTTGCTTTGTTTTCTCATTTGCTTAATTCTATTTCAGAATTTAACAAAACAAAGCAAAGTAAAGGTAAATACAACTAATACTGCTTAGCACCTTGCCCAGTGATTTTTATTTTTTGTCATAATTGTTATAATATAACTAACAACAAAGGTGAGTTCAATTTTAGAGTTTACCTTGAGCGGACCAGCAACGCGTAGCAACATGTATTTGAATTATCAGATTGTTGGTTCTCTCTAAACAGAGGCCAACTTATTTTGGGGATCAAAGATTTAATTTAAAAAAAATCCAATGCGATTGTTTATACTTTTAGCAATCATATTGATAAATGTTTTTTTTAAATAATTGATTAATCATCTCAGTTCAACTCTCTAACTAAAGTTTTGGGGGCTGTACTAAGATGACCAATCTATTAGTTATATTACTAGTGGTTCACCCCGAACAGAGACCTGGCATTCCCCCTCTAACTCCATAATATCATGCTCACGTTTGAACATTAAAAAAGCCTTAACCATGTTTCTGCCGAAAATAAAGATTCAAAGTAGTCCTACAATAAATAGTCAAGTTATTATCGAACAAAAATGAAAATGTTGGCTCAGTTAACTCTAAGACCTTTGACCTGACAGCAAACAAATAGGTGATATAGGAATAGTCAAAGCAAGAATGCGAAAAGAAAAAGCGTCATTCTCAGTGTTTTGTGTTGGTTGCAGGCAGTGAAAGGGACTGAGGTATGGCAGTTAATATAGCTGTAGCCTTTCTCCGCCCGTAAGCTCTCTGGTGTTTGTCACAGGAGCTGCAGGCGCCGCTGCAGCAGGCTGCACTGCGCAAGGTGTGGTGCTACCCGGTGCAGTTCGCGCTGCCCGCGCCGCGCGCGCCGCTCGTCGACCACTTCCTCGACCGCGACCAGGCGCTGTTGCGCTACCTCGGCGAGACGCAGGTCATCAATGCCGCCTACCTGCAGAAACTGGTTAGTTCACGCTGGATGGTTTTAAAAACATCATTTTCACGACAATAAGCAACTAATTTGATCGAGTTGCGGTCTGTACAATTTTTTTTGTCCAATAATTGCCCGTTTTTTTTCTGACGTCTTATTCTATTAGACAAAGGGGAATGCCCATATAATGCCTGGAATGTACAGAGATAACCTATATGCCAAAAAACATGTTATAATTTTATTTTAGACTTTACATGCTTTAATTGGTATTTAATACAACTATAAATACGGACTTTACATTAAAATTTAAAAGTTAAAGTTAAAACTAAACTTATTTAAAATAAAATAAAATAAAACTAAGCTACTCAAATATTAAAAATTAAACATAAACACTACTATAAAAAGAACACCCCCTCTAGCAGGTCCGCTCGCGGCATGGTCCCTAAGACACTAGCTGCATTACCTCTCTGGATGGCTAGCCCAATCCTTTGGGAAAGGTAAGCGCCAGCTCTAGGGTCTCCGGAGGTGTCGATGAGCCGGGATGACAGGGCCTTAATAAAACTTTTCATGTCAGCTGACCAAGGTCCCATTGTTATAATTAAATATAAATATACCTACTCATTAAATTGAAGTCTAATAATGATGGGAGTAATATGCACATTATTTATAGAGTTTTACTTGAACATTCATCGCTCAACCGATTTTATTTCGACCTTTTTACTCGTATCTGCAATATTTATATTATAAATGGCGTGAGACGTCACTTCCACAGATTATTAAGGTATGTCTAAGTCACTTCCATATAAATAACACTATGATGCTAAGGTGCTGGTAGACGTTATACCTATATTGTTTTCGTTTAGTTTTAAATAATGAGCAGTGCTCAGCATTGCATTAATTGCAATATTAATGTTACGCAATTATCGCGTCATCTGTTTGTAAACATACTAAACGTCTTAATTCGTTTTGAAAGAGTTTGAGATGAAAATTGTCTTTGTCTATTTGCATAAAAATAACAGCGTTTCACCAACTTTTTGAGTAATCACTAAAAAAGTTTTCGGAACTTACAATTTCGTAGCATATTTTGGTGTATAATTGGTTCTTGTACACCTCAGGCATTTTTTTGTAGGAGAGATGGGCATTCCCCTTTAGAGTAAGACTGCTATGAATTGGTGTATAGTTGCCCGTGTAAGTGCACCTTTAGACGTGCAACACTAACCGCCAGTCGTCGGGTCCCACAGGAGTGCCTGTACCGCTACAGCTGCTTCGACGACAAGAAGTTCGAGCAGTTCCTGTCGCGCGTGTGGTGCGTGCTGCGGCGCTACGCCGCGTGGGTGGGCGCGGGCGGCGAGGCGGCGCTCGCGCAGATGGCGCTGCCGGTGCCGGTGCTGGAATGCCTGCATCGCTGCTTCGGCGTCACCTTCGAGTGCTTCGCTAGCCCGCTCGACTGCTACTTCCGCCAGTACTGCTCCGCCTTTGCTGATACGGACTCGTATTTTGGATCTCGAGGGTGAGTTGCTCAGATTCCTCGAATACAGATATTTTTTGCAGCATTGTTGATTACTTGATCAGTGCCTTCCTCATTAACTTGTGTACAGTCAAATAAAATAATAATAAGAAAGAATATATAGTAAATCTGAGTAGTTTAGTACCTACCGTGCTCGGAGGCTCAAAAATCCTTAGGACCAACTAAAGCTAAAATAATACATTAAAAAAACATGTACAGAGACGAACTTATCCTATTAAATTAAAAGATCGCCTCTAGCTCACCATTGAGCGATCAATTTGGTTGATATTTGTTACGCCGGTAAGCAAGAGTAAGTGTACTAAAATGATAAAGCTCAATTTGTGTGTAGCCCGTTTCTGGAGCTCCGGCCAGTTTCGGGATCGCTGGTGGCGCACCCGCCGTACTGCGCGGAGCTGCTGGAGGCGGCGCTGCGGCACATGGAGCGCCTGCTGCAGGAGTCGGCCGAGCCGCTCAGCTTCGTCGTCGTGCTGCCCGAGTGGCCCGAGCGCCATGCGCACGCGCTGCACAAACTGCAGGCCAGCCACTTCAAGCGCAAGCAGGTACGCGACCAGGATACACGAGTATAGCAACGGTGACAAGGCCAGTGGTTAGTAGGTACCGCGCGGAGCTGCTGGAGGCGGCGCTGCGGCACATGGAGCGCCTGCTGCAGGAGTCGGCCGAGCCGCTCAGCTTCGTCGTCGTGCTGCCCGAGTGGCCCGAGCGCCATGCGCACGCGCTGCACAAACTGCAGGCCAGCCACTTCAAGCGCAAGCAGGTACGCGACCAGGATACACGAGTATAGCAACGGTGACAAGGCCAGTGGTTAGTAGGTACCGCGCGGAGCTGCTGGAGGCGGCGCTGCGGCACATGGAGCGCCTGCTGCAGGAGTCGGCCGAGCCGCTCAGCTTCGTCGTCGTGCTGCCCGAGTGGCCCGAGCGCCATGCGCACGCGCTGCACAAACTGCAGGCCAGCCACTTCAAGCGCAAGCAGGTACGCGACCAGGATACACGAGTATAGCAACGGTGACAAGGCCAGTGGTTAGTAGGTACCGCGCGGAGCTGCTGGAGGCGGCGCTGCGGCACATGGAGCGCCTGCTGCAGGAGTCGGCCGAGCCGCTCAGCTTCGTCGTCGTGCTGCCCGAGTGGCCCGAGCGCCATGCGCACGCGCTGCACAAACTGCAGGCCAGCCACTTCAAGCGCAAGCAGGTACGCGACCAGGATACACGAGTATAGCAACGGTGACAAGGCCAGTGGTTAGTAGGTACCGCGCGGAGCTGCTGGAGGCGGCGCTGCGGCACATGGAGCGCCTGCTGCAGGAGTCGGCCGAGCCGCTCAGCTTCGTCGTCGTGCTGCCCGAGTGGCCCGAGCGCCACGCGCACGCGCTGCACAAACTGCAGGCCAGCCACTTCAAGCGCAAGCAGGTACGCGACCAGGATACACGAGTATAGCAACGGTGACAAGGCCAGTGGTTAGTAGGTACCGCGCGGAGCTGCTGGACCACTCACGCTGATGCGCAGTGCATTATAAATCCTTACAATTTGAGCATAAGATGAGTCGCTGACGCACTCAAGAAATGAGGTGCGGCCGCCTCTAGATTTTACATGGCAGGGCGTTCACAGTGGTTAGCTATCATACATTGATGGTGTCCCGTTAAAAGTAGTTCAAGCGAAAAACTGTTAATGCACAAGATCGTTTCCTATCTAAATAACGTAAAATAGGTATAGAAAAAATGTGACGGTTTTCGAGATATTCCATATTTTATGAATTTTAGATTTTTATCCTATTTTATGTTTTTTTTTGAACCCGTTTGGTTAATTAAGTTTTTTATTGATTATTATTCTTGAACTCAAGCGAAGCACAGCCGCCCACGATTTAACTCTTTACAAAGACCAAACGTTGACGGTGCCGCAACACCGCTGCCTCGGCTCCGCCCGCAGTGAGGTACTTTCTTTAGACAGTCAAGCGCACCTAGTCCCCCGTGTTGTTTCAGTAACAATTGATTATTAACAGTGTCCCGTTGTTATTAGAAGTAATATCTTTTTTTATTTAAATTCAGGTGGTGATTCCTGCATTCGAACACGAGTATCGCCACGGGTTTCAGCACGTCCTACCAAAGTAAGATTAAAATGAAATCTAATTAGTGTTAACAAAATAATACTGCTGCGGTTTTCTCACGTATAATGCCACAAAACGGCCAAAAATGTTCAGATTCCGTCCTTTTTTATGGCAAGGATAGGGAAAACGAGTAAAAAAAGAGGTTTGGGTCTGTGTGATTGCGGGCGCGCATTCCCGCACATTGACGAATCGCCCTGCGAGCCGCTCGCTGCCCGCGGTCCGGCAGCGCCGGGAGTGTTGCTGGTAACTGCGCTGAGGCTGGCGTTGTTACATTACTTTTCAATACCAAATCACCGTCTTGGATCGGCAGTAAGCAAACCAAATAACCATGCCCGCGAGATTATCTAAATGCGTAAAATTTTAGGAAACAGGACATGCGCTGGCCAAACATTGTCACGGTTAAAATTAGTGCGACGTTAAATCTCAATTGCCTCGAGGATCTTGCGTGCGTTCTGAGCCATTCCCTGACAGTACATGAGAAAACTGTGGCGGTCTTTGTTTTCTGTATATTGACTCACTCTAGTTAAATTGTCTAATTTAGTGTTCAATTAATTAAATACTAACTCTTTTGGGCATCGGGAGCTAATATACCTAAACTTCGGGCTCAGTACCTACATCGCGTAGATGTTGACTAATATGGAAGCGGACTCAGTTTAATTTTACTAATAAATTTTCCGGGATTTCCCGGAACATCGGAAATTAGAATAATAGCCATACCAATGTATGAAAGTATTTAAATAGACTCATTTTATATATCCTGTGATCAAAATTTTATGTAATTCATGTGATTTTCATTTAACTGACAGTACAGTATTAGCAGACATCAAACGAAAGTTGTATTGTTACTTTTCGTAAAAGTAATGGTATAAAGGGACGTATGTTCGTTAAACCAGTAAATCAAAACAAAATGTACATTGTACATTACATGCTACGCAAAAGTAAACAGGTAATCAACAAACCGCGGCACACGTGGTATATTTTTGTATTTCTGTCATTGTTTGATGTTTAGCAGGTAAATAAAAAAGGACAGCAAGACAAAAGAACTG
Source organism: Acleris sparsana (assembly GCA_923062465.1). Taxonomy (NCBI): domain Eukaryota; kingdom Metazoa; phylum Arthropoda; class Insecta; order Lepidoptera; family Tortricidae; genus Acleris; species Acleris sparsana. The sequence continues at coordinate 7,545,674 of OV281286.1, forward strand.
GTGATCCGTTTAAGTGGATAACGGGCATCGTGTTTTCGTAAGAAAGAATTAGTGAAGTGAAGAAACAACTATACCATAATTATTTTCACAAAAGAATATCTAATGTATCCTAAGACAGTTTTCCTGTATCTCCTATATTTCCATAATATACTGAAAACCACTCAAAAATACCCTGTTTAAAAAAACACGTTAAAAATATTGTTTGTTTGATATTATATTATCAATGTTATCATCTTAACACAATACCTATAATTATTTAAGCCCTTATAATATAACGGATTAACGCGTGCCTTTTTGATACATTTTGTATGTCGTTAAAACATCTTGTATGTTGAGGAAATTCGCTAAAAAGGCATAACCCAATGACAATTGATACGTATAAACTATTTTCTGATGTTGCATACAATCCCGGAATCCCGGAATTTCAATAATAAAAAATATTATTTTTGAGAAGCCGACTCCATACTTGTTTAGCTTTTTCCGGAATTTTGTTAGTTGTAGGTATAATAGCTCCCGATTTTCCGAACCCTATTTATGATTCTAATCAATTCTTGGGTAAATTATTTTTGTTGGTATAATACTTCTGTCTGAATAACATAATTATATTTTAACTTGTTTATTTAAATCGAAGGTTAAAACTACCAATAAAAAAAATTATTATAATTTTTTTAAGTGCGGTCTTTTAAAAAGTGAAAATATAGTAACGCAAACGTATTTTATTTTATTGGCAACCCGTTCCGGTGTTGAATTGGATTTTTGAGTTTACAAAAACTGACCGCGTAGGTACTTACTCACTGACACGGGCCTCGCGGCGCTAGCGGCGGCACCTTGAATCGATTTCGCGCGGACAACAGCGAATCGACATCACTAATTCGCTCTTGTGACGTCAAAGTAGGTAGAAAAAAAGTGAAACGGTAGGTTTTCATACAGATTGAGGTGTTTACTTAATCTATTTAGATCATTTGCCAACCCGCTTTTTGATTGGTAGTTTTAAACCTTCGATTTAAATAAACAAGTTAAAATATAATTATGTTATTCAGACAGAAATATTATACCAACAAAACTAATTTACCCAAGAATTGATTAGAATCATAAACCATCGAAAGATATTTCACTATTTGCTTCACTAGAAAGAAAAAAATGAAAATAGTACACGGCAGTATCGCCCTCTTTTTAGGAACTAAAAAGCGGAGCGACACTAGGTAAAGTTCGATGTTTTTATTTCCATTGTGCGTTTAATATATTTAGGCAGGCGCTACAACTTTGCAACTAAAGTAGGCAATGTATCATGAATATGAAGTAATTCCACAGTCTTATCTTTCATAGTAAAATCACGACAAACCTAAATTAATTATTTTAACATAATTTTAGAACGAATTTACTAGCTTATGGAAGGGAACATGTCCATTATTTGGGTCAGCTTTTTCTGTAGAGTTTTTACAACTTAATACGGAACAAAACCAGTCAGTTTTCTAGATATCGGTTGACGTCCGGAGGCGATGGCGGTCGAATGCGGACTAAACTAAGCCGCGTAGAAAGCAGACATTTAGACTGCTTTTTGACACGCGAAGTACGTACACTTGCGTGGTCTAGTTAGATAAAGGTCTGTGGCTCAATATCTTCGAAACTGGTAAAAATCGCTGAACATTGACATCGATTTATGGGACAACCCTGTGTAAATTATTCACCGTCATCGCATTTCATAACATATTGTTCTGAAATTTCTACACGGTCGGTCGTAAACAGAGCTATCATTTTTTTTTAATATGTTCGTATACTTAACTTTAATTATGACATAAATAAAATAGAACTACTGGGCTGTCCCATAAGTAAAGAGACAAGATTTAAATGAAAATATATATTAAAGTGCTAACATTTACATTAAGTCCGATTAAGAATATAGCCATATTTGCTATTTATATTATATTTGCATGTGCAATGCCTTTATAGCCAATTTTTCTAAGGTTTATTGCTGCTCGCCTCATTACAGCTTTTCCTGATCTAGTTGCCACAAGTTTAGCCAATCTAGTCCATCGTTGTTTGAATGCAGCCAACGATTTGGGTTATTCCCTTCTTTTTTTTATATTCTCGTTTGCATAAAAACCAAAAAGTTTCAATACCACGAGCTTGGGGAACATTTGGGGCGTTATTACGTTTATGTATAAAATCTATCCCCGCAGCCTCTATATGTTGGGTAACTTCCGTGGCGTAGTGGTATGACGCCATATCTGGCCAGATTATAATTTCTTCCCTTTGGTAATATTTATCAATGAAGGGAATCAATCGCTTTATTATACATTCTCTCAGGTAAATGCGGGTAAATGCGTGCGTTCATAGAGCCTGTGCAAATATATGGTTCAGACGTATTACCACTCTGGTCTATGGCTTGCCAAACGAGGTATTTATTATTATTATATAAGTCCTCTTCCCCCGCGGCTGCCTAAAGGAGTACACGTATTTGGACCTGTAAATGGTGAATTTATGTAACTTAAATACAGTGCAAAAAATAGGAGCGCAGAAATCAGCAGGAGTGAGAATTCGCAACGAAAGACGACATCAGTGCAACGTAAACTCATGCGGCCCTGGTACTAGGAGACAAGTGGGGCGTATTGCTATCCTTCTTTAACCTACGCGAGGGCTTGTGGTCGCGTGTGCGCTACTCTCACATCGAATGGACAACAGCAGTGCTACGCCGTAGACGTGACGCCACAGGTAGGCGCTAATGCTAATTGCTAAAGGCGCTTAACTAATTTTGAAATGAAAAATGTTCCCAAAAAGGAGATAGGAAGCAAGCAAGACTTAACTGAAGCGGTTTAACATTTAGCTAAAACAAAAGAGTGCAAAATGTCAAAATCTGACATTAAATATATATATATATAGAGTAAGAGGAAAAAAACGAGAACTGCAAAATACTCCGATTGTCATAGAAACAAACTCTGTCTTGCTGAAGACGGAGTTTTTGAAGCAGGCTAAATCCTACAATATGAAAAATTAGACCAAACTCTGTGCAAAACACCTGGGCTTCAAAACTCATGGAGAAACTCCAGTCTTCCTCTCAGACAACCTGACCGCTAAGGCTGCGCGGAGGCTCTTTCTGGCCAGAGACTTGGCTAAAACAAATGGCTACAAGTTCTGTTGGACCTCCTACGGGAAGGTTTACGTGCGCAAAGATGAACAGTCACCAACCATCTTAATAAGGAGTGAAGAACAGGTGCATCATCTACTTCTAGCAAAATGACTAGATTTAAGTAAGAACTGTTTCTAAGTTTGCATGCCAACTTCTTATTCTAATTGTAACGAAGTCCATGGAAAATACTCTGCTGCAAGTCTATTATATTTTCCTTTTATACTTGACTCTCGTTCAGAAAAACATATTCCATACATATTACCAAAAAACACCAATGCTAACACCCTTTCATATTTACACACGTCCCACACGTCCCACACCCACACAAACACACATATTCTTACACAACATTCACGTATCTCAGCCCACCTTCTACCTATGTCACTGTAATTCAACCCGCATGCGACACCGTGATCATACTGATCATTATAATATAACTAATTGTCTAACTACAAATTATTATGGATAACACAATTAAAACTTTATGTGACATAGACAACTTATACATTGCGCGCTCATTTGACTGTGAAGCTTCAGATCTTGAAAAGTACTTGCAAGTTAAAAAAGATGACTACTATAATTAGCCAAAATATAAGAAGTGTACAGGGTGACAGGAAATTCGCCGTATTCCTTGAAAGGGGTTATTCTATAGCTCATTCATTTGTAATGATTTAAGTCCAGTCAACCAGGGGTCAAAACTCATTGGTTTTCGAGTTATTCACGTTTTTAGATATTTTTTTAAATACCCGCCTTTCGACCTTAAATTAGTAATTTTGTAAAAACTTCGTCATTTAGAAATTAAAAAAAGCATTTGTCGAATAGCCAATGAACCACTGATTACGAAAAATACAAAGAAATGCCAAAAAAATGACAAATTTTGCAAATAAAAGGATTTGAAGGAAGTTCAAGTAATTATTTTCCAAATTTTCTACTATTTTGTGGACAGATGAATCCAATTTCGACCGTAACGGGATAACAAACTACCACAATCTGCACTTTTGGGCTCCCAAAGGTCAAAACCCAAAAAAATCAAGAGAAGGAGCTCACCAGCAAATATTTACTTTGAACGTGTGGATGGGAATCGTGCACGACAATTTGATCGGACCTTTCTTTCTGCCAGCACGATTGACCGGCATCGCATATGAATTTCTTTTGAGGGATGAGCCACCGACGCTACTTGAAGATGTGCCGCTTGCGACAAGAAGGAACATGATTTACCAACACGATGGTTGCCCCGCTCACTATTACCGAGGCGTACGACAGTGGATGGATCAGAACTACCCAAGAAGATGGATTGGTCGAGGCAGCCCAACCCCTTGGGCAGCCAGAAGCCCGGATTTAACTCCATGTGACTTCTACGTCTGGGGTCACATGAAGGCGTTGGTCTACGATAAACCAAGAAGAAGAAGAGTTAAGACAAAAAATTGTAGAGGCGGCACAGACAATGAAAGATGGGCTTTCGAGGCGCGTAACAACCACCGAAGTACGAAAAAGGCTTCGTGCTTGCATTCGAAACCAGGGCAAACAGTTCGAGCAAAATTTGTGATGTAATTGATTTTAGTTTTTAAGATTAAAGTTTATTTGATAGTGAAACTGTTTTTTTCCTCATTTTATCATAACCTTGCTTAATCACTTATCAAAGTATCACTTAAGACTTAAGACAGAAACTGAAGGCAAAAAACCCCACGAATTCGAGACACAAACAAATTAAATTAATTAAACTTATGACCCTTTCTTTGTGTCACCAAAGGGAATCTGCTGTGCCTGCTACATCAAGAAGATAAGTTAAGATAAGAAACAGAAGACAAAGTAAGCCCTCGGAGAATCTAAAACGACACAAACAAACCCATTAGAGTCAAGTACGCTAAGTAAAGTCTTCTAGCAGAGCTGTTCTGCTATTATTATTATTAATTGTATTTTTTTTGTAATAAAATGTCATAAATTGTACCTTTTTAGAAAGCGTATGAATTAAGCAAATTAATTCTGTAATTTGTACGCGAAATGTCGTACTTTTTTTTTTAGCTATGCTTTAAAATGTCACAAAATTTGGAAAATAATTGCTAGAACTTCTAACTTCAAATCCTTTTATTTGCAAAACTTTGCATTTTTTTGTCTTTTTTTTTATTTTTCGTAATTATTGGTTCATTGGCTATTCGAGAAATACTTTTTTTTATTTATAAATGACGAAGTTTTTACGAAATTACTAGTTTTAGGTCAAAAAGAGGGTATTATAAAAAAATATGTAAATACGTGAATAACTCGAAAACCAATGAGTTTTGACCCCAGGTTAACTGGACTTAAATCATTACAAATGAGCTGTAGAATAACCCCTTTCAAGGAATACGGCGAATTTCCTGTCATCCTGTATATTCTAACTTTGATGATTTTACTCTAACTCTATCTAGCCTTAAATTTAACGCTGATGTGATAATCCTAACGGAATGCAGAATCAACTCAAACAAACCCTTACCGCAACTACAAAACTATCATAACGGTGTAGTTATACAGTATGTAAACCTACTAAAACCATTTATTTGAACCCGGGCATGTCTAGGCGATAGATAAGGTAAGGGTATATAAATTATTGAAATCTTAACGCTTTTTCAGATTTACAATTAAAATACGAAAATTAAAATTTAATTAATTCATGTTCCTATAACATCCTTTATTTGTTTACAATGGTGACATTTGTTACCCGGTTATCAAGTCAAGGTCAAATGTGTCAAACACATGCAATGTCATTTCAAGTAAGTAAAGCTATGTGCACACTTACGATTAAATGCGACGTAGTTCAATGTGGCGTCCGCCATTAGCCGTTATTTGAACCAAGCGACGGCGGTTGTTTTCGTGAACACTACGCATCAAATCTGGATTTTGCCGGGCACGTCGCTTGATTATGTTGAAAGCTTGTACAATTCGCATCCTCATTTCTTCCTCCGTCCTAGATTCTTTTTTAAATACTAACTGCTTGACCCAACCCCAAAAAAAATAGTCCAGAGGCGTGAGGTCCGGCGAGCGAGCCGGCCATGGAGTATCCGAAGAGAAGCGGCCAATCCACTGACGTCCGAAGATTTGGTTCAGCCTTTGCCTCACTTGAATAGCAACATGGGGCGGTGCTCCATCATGCTGGTACCATGTTTCTCTCAATTGGGCCAGTGGTAAATTGTCCACATAGCAGCTTACTGACTGGTTCAGTACTTCCAGGTATCTTTGCCCGTTATTCGACCCGTTAATAAATACGGGTCCAATGATGTCGTTACCTCTTATTCCCGCCCAAACATTTAATGACCAACGAGTCTGATGGGCCAGTTCGCGGCCGACATGAGGGTTTTGATTTTTTGGTGCCCAGTGGTGGATAACCCTACGATTCCACATCGCGTTTCTTGTGAACAAACTTTCATCTGTCCATATTATTTTTTTGATAAAATGAGCATCATCTGCAATCTTACTTAAAGCCCAATTTGCATAGTCGACCCGCCGTAAAAAATCATCTTGTTTCAACGCATGTACCTTGATCACCGAAAATGGATGCTGTTGGTCCCGTTTTAAAATTTTGTGGACGGCTGTATGACTAATATCATACAACCCCCCTGCTTTTCTAGTGCTGGATCCAGGATTTTCTGCAAAATGGTTTAAGATCATTTCTTCCGTTCTGACGTCAATACGAGGACGAGGGCCACCAGTACTAACCGGAACCGCTCTCTCGTTGTTACGCAGTCTGGTAATCGCCCTTATAATTACACGCGAGTCCGTAGGCTGTCTTCGCTGCGGAAATCTTTCGGCGTACAATCGAAGAGATGCCGCACCATTATTTCTGCACTCCCCGTAAATAAGAATCATATCTACTATCTCCGCAGCACTAAAAATCAGCGGCATCATGAACTACAATGTTTTGTTTGTAATAAAGAAACGTCACATTGATTGTCGTCTTGTCATTTGATTGCTGTCCAAACTTTTTTGATGATTAAGAAAAAAACTATTGACAATAAAGTGACATCAGTGAAATTGAAGTAATGGCATGGATTGATAATGTTTATGATAAATTGAAAATAATTTGGCTGCTTTTTTATTTATTTGACTGACTTTAACAAAAGCGTAAAACAGGTATGAAAAAAGAAGTTATTTTAATCAACAAATAATGCACTGAACGCAAGTTCAATAATCGGTTACGATGTAAACATTACATACGGGTCGTGTCATGGGCACTAGACGACGATGTAAACATTACACACAGGATGATACTTTTAGGGTTAACCGACTTTGAAAAAGGTAAGATTTTATAATTTTTATGCAATGCTAAAATTAAGAATATCCGACACACACTAGCACAAAATGTGGTAAAACACTTAACTCAACTAGGCTATCAACTGGTTGAAAGAGATGGTTTTAGTAAGTTTACATACTGTATATGTCAAAAACTCATTAAACCATAAAGTTACAGAAATTACATAAAAAGATAATAGATGTTTATTCAGTAAATAGGCCGCACGGGCACTTTTACACGTCAAATTATTTACAGCATCATGTCTCCAGTTAGAAATATTAAACAAAACAATTCTTTGTAAATATAGATCTCCATCCAATACGAATGCTGACCACTTTATAAATTCTTTAAGTAACCAATTAGATACTCTCAACACAAAAAACAGGAGTATAATAAAATAATAATAGCAGGAGATATCAACATAAATATCGCCCTTAAGCCCATAGAGTCATCTCAGGAGCAAAGGAATAGAACTAATTACTTAAACATGCTGTCCTTGTACGGTATATTAGCTGGCCACACTATACCTACCAGAGAAAAAAATTGCTTGGATCACTTTATGCTTAAAATAAATAAAACCAAACATCTGGCATCAATAGCAGTACTACATACGACTACGTCTGACCATTTCACAACGCTCTTATCCATCTCAAAAGTAAAAAAACAATCGACCTCCAAGAAAACCAAGACTGTCGTCAATTTTGAAAAAGCCTTAGGGGATTTAAAAACTAAAATCCTCGCAGATTATTGCATAGCGACGACCCGGAATCAGGGCTCGGAAACGTTATTCAAAATAACGTTTTAAAAACGTTTCGAACCGTTCTTTGTTCAACATTTTGTTCGGAACGGAAACGAAACGAGAACGTTATCAAAAACCGGTTTAATCCACGGGACGCGGCCGCGCGCGGCGTTCGGCTACAAAGCGGCGACAAGCATGAACTTGTTTAGTAATGTTAGATACTACCGAACCCAGCAAATGAAAAAAAAAGGGTTAAAAACGTTATATGGATCAAAAAATATTTAAATTTCGTTCTTGTTCAAAAACGTTTTCTTTAACGTTATTTGCGAACGAAACCGAAACAAATCGTTCCTTAGGCATTTAAGACGAAACCGGTTCGAAAAAAATACCGTTTTCCAAGCCCTGCCCGGAATTTATTATAAATAGTTTGATATATCAAATAAGCGAGAGTTTTAAAAATAACACAAAAGTCACTATTATACCAAACAAATATCGCATTATAAAGCCATGGATTACGCCAGGAATCCTTCGATGTATAAGAAATCGTAATAAACTGCAAAATCAAGTACGTACTGACCCCTTTAACGAAATAAATAAAATAACCTACATTAGGTATAGGAACTACTGCAACAAGGTCATTAAAAAATTAAAAAGAGATTACGAAAGAAAATTACTGGCTAATTCTACAAAAAACAATAAAATGCTTTGGGAAAATATTAAAGATATCACCTATACTAATAAAACAAACAGTGCAAATATACCACTAGCTAATCTAAAATCATCCCCAATTGAGTCTGCTAATTTTATTAATGATTATTTTGTTAATATCGGAAATCATGTTGCTCAGCGTATACAACCTGCAACGAACAAACTTAATAACTACATGCGAAATATACCTGCTCAACCTAATTCCTTTATGCTTACACAAACCGATCATTATGAAGTGAATAGCGTACTAATGAACTTAAAATCGGATAGCGCCCCAGGATGGGATAATATTCCAACCATCTTTTTAAAAATGGCAAGGCATGATATCGTGCCTGTCATCACGCACCTTGTTAATATTTATTTTGACCTAGGAATATTTCCAGCTCCTCTGAAACAGGCAATTATCACACCGGTTTACAAAAATGGGGAGAGAGACAACGTTAGTAATTACAGACCAATCTCAGTACTTCCAGGAATTTCAAAAATCGTGGAAAAACTGCTTAATGTAAGGCTCCTTACCTAAACAAACAAATTTAATAAAATTTAATATAATATTATCACTAGATGAGAGCAAGATTAAAAAAGTGATACCTAGGAATCGAAGAAACATTAAACCCTGGATTACGCCAGGTATTTTGCGTTGTATTAGGAATAGGAATAAGATGCAGCTTAAGCTTAAACTGAGGTCTAATCCAGAAAACGAGGTCCTGAGGACCACATTCAAAAGGTATCGTAACTTCACTAATAACCTGATCAAGAAAGTTAAACGTAACTACGAGCGGGAACTATTAAACAGTAATCTTAAGAACTCTAAAGCACTTTGGAGTTCAATAAAAACCATTACAAATTACAGAGCAGTTAAAACTCATAACACTGAACTTATGAAGTATAAGTCTACTCCCCTAGAATCTATCAATCACATTAACGACTACTTCTCTAGTATTGGGAAAAAACTTGCCTCTGAAATTTCTAATAATAGTCACATGCACACAGCCAGTACCTTTCACACAAACAGTTCTAACTACAACCCCATTTCATCTTTTGTCCTACTAGATACTGATCCACAAGAAGTAACTTGCATCTTAATGACATTAAAATCAGATAGTGCCACTGGCTGTGATGGTGTGCCAACAAAGTTTTTGAAACTCTGTAAACACATTGTTATACCTATCATCACTCACCTTGCAAATCTCTGCTTTGCGCGGGGATGTTTTCCATCTGCTCTGAAAAATGCCCTAGTCACGCCTGTGTACAAGGGTGGTGAGAGAATCGAGCCAAATAATTACAGACCAATTTCGGTGTTAACGGCAATATCTAAAATTATAGAAAAACTTATCAACAACAGACTAATAAACTATCTTAATAAATTCAACTTACTTTATAAATTTCAATTCGGTTTTAGGCAAGGCAAGTCAACTGAAGATGCAGTACTTAACTTAGCAACTCTAATCTCTAATGAAGTAGACAAAGGTAATAAATGCTTATCGGTTTTCTTAGATTTAAAAAAGGCATTCGACACGGTCTCTCACCCAACCCTTGTACGCAAGCTTGAACACTATGGCATCAGAGGACGACCCCTGGAGTTACTCAAGGATTAATTGAGAAACCGTAATCAAAGAGTAAAAGTCGGAGATTGTGTAAGTGCAGAATCAGAGGTCACCTTTGGCGTCCCACAGGGCAGTGTCCTGGGACCGACCCTATTCCTTACTTATATAAACGACCTTGCTGACGTTTGTTCCAGGGATGGTCATATTATACTTTATGCGGATGACACAGTTGTTACTTTCTCTGGTAAGAACTGGGAATCGGTCTTTGCCATTGCAGAGGAAACCCTAGTTAAGATTAACTTTTGGCTAACTTCAAACCTACTCACTCTTAATTCCGAAAAATCAAATTACATCTGTTTTAGCAAAAATGTCACTTCACAACCCCCCCCAAACCTTAAACTTAGAATACATAAATGTAATCCCTCGATTAACTCAACCTGTGACTGCGTAATGCTGGAAAAAGTAAGAACAACTAGGTACTTGGGAATTATTTTCGACCAACGACTATCGTGGCATTCACACTTAGAATACATCAATAATAGAATACGCAAACTGATCTGGCTGTTCAAAAACCTAAGACACATCACGACCACTAGTCTGCTTAAACAAATTTACACCGCACTAGCACAATCCATAATGACCTACTGCATTCCAGTTTGGGGAGGCGCAACTAAATGTAAATTTCTTGAAGTTGAGAGAGCCCAGAGACATTTGCTTAAAACCATGTTTTTCAAATCGTATAGATTCCCAACCTCGGAACTCTATAAACTTTGTGAGCTTCTGAGCATGCGTAAGCTTTACATATTCTCGGTGGTGTTAAGGCTTCATAGCCAACTGCCATTTAAACCATCTAAAGAAGGAAGGAGAACTCTTGCGCCTGCACCGGTCCCCTTCAGGAAATCGGCCTTCGCAAGGAGACAATACTGTGTGCAGTCTGCATATATCTATAATAGGATAAATAAAAAAATTAAAATTACTCAACTAAACGGAACGACTGCAAAAAAAAGATTATAGAATGGCTTAGAGATCTTTCATATGACGAATCTGAAGCTCTTCTCTCCCAGATTAGCTATGGTTAACTTATCTCCACATCTCTGTTGTTTGGTCTGCTTATTCAAATAAAATAATATAATATACTTATATAATACAACAACTATGTAACAATTCTTATCTCGTAGCGATTAGTCGTAATAATGAGACGACTGACTTTAGGCTGTAACTTACACACACATACACACACACACACACACACACACACACACACACACACACACACACACACACACACACACACACACACACACACACACATCCAACTGTACTCTAACGCATCAACTCGCTCGAGCTGCTTGTAAGTTGTAAGTCACAGGTATTATTACTTATTTATTTATCTATAACCTATATTATAACAAAATGAACCTCCTTATAGTCTCATAATTGAAACTATAATTGAGTATCCCAGTTATATACATACCCATACGCACATATACACACACACACACACACACACACACACACACTCCCACACACACATAACTATCCAACTGTACTCTAACGCATCAACTCGCTCGAGCTGCTTGTAAGTTATAAGTCACAGGTATTATTACTTATTTATTTATTTATAACCTATATTATAACAAAATGAACCTCCTTATAGTCTCATAATTAATTGAAACTATAATTGAGTGTCCCAGTTATATACATACCCATACGCACGTACACACTCACACAAGCATACACACACGCACACGCACACACACACACATACACACACACACAGACATATACACACACACACACACACACACTCACAAAATTTAGAGATCACATAGATCAAATGAAGAGTTCCTAATTAGGGATATTACCTAGTATTTATTAATTAAGTCTTAGTAATATTACTCTTTGCCTTTCTTGTTTTAATTCTTTGTTATGCAAATGTTCTAATTATAGGAAGTTTGTTAAACCCATTGTATTTGGAAGAGCGGGTTCTCCTGATACAAGTATTTAAATACTTAATAGGAGATCCCAACCTTATTGTGATGTACACTCCTATTGTTTAACCAAATAAACTTTATTTTATTTTATTTATTTATTTATTTGGATTCAGATAGGGGACTTCGACTGAGGACGCTGTTACTGGCCTTTGCTCTCTGGTAGTAGAACAACTTGACAAACGTGAGAAGTGCATGACGGTCTTTTTAGATTTAAAAAAAGCATTTGACACTGTCTCTCTCCCCATCCTTGTTCACAAACTTGATAAAGTCGGTGTAAGAAGAACGCCACTAACACTATTCAAAGACTACCTCAATAACAGAACACAAAAAACTAAATTAGATAACTGCATTAGTGGAGTAAAGGAAGTGTAGTGCGGCGTTCCGCAAGGAAGTGTACTGGGTCTTACACTCTTCCTTATATACATTAATGACCTGTGTGATATGGCAATCAACAATGCAAAAATTTACTCATATGCCGATGACACAGCTGTGACTTTTACCGGTAAATCGTGGGATGGTGTAAAGGTAAAAGCTGGCTAAATAATAATATACTAACTCTCAATACAGATAAAACAAATTATATTTGCTTTGGTATCTATAATGACTCCCAACCAAATGAGGACTTCACCATTAAAATTTGGCAAAACCAGTTTGGCATTTCAACTTTTATGATAAATTGTCAGAAGTGTTTTAGTAACTACTAAAATTTTCATGAAATTTGTTAACATTTAACAATAAAATTCACAAACTATTAACGCCAATCGAAATATTAAAAATGACTTTGCTAACAAGTAATTTGTTAGCAGAAAAATCGAGGAAAGTATACGAGAAAACTTACAGATTTTTTATTTTCGTCATTATCATTTTGAGCTTGTAATATTTTACTGGTTCCATCACACTAAATGATTTTATTAAAATTTATAATTTAATAATTTTTGTATGTAAATGACTGTTATTTTATTTTGTTCATATACCCTACCCATATTTATTTAAAACATTGACCTGTAATAGCAATTGATTGATAATCAATGTGTCATTGTCAGGGAGCGAAACTTTGATGCCGGTGACGTCATTATGACGCAAATTGACATATAGGGTGTTTTTATAAAATATACATGACATATTAAAATAGTGACATAGATGATGTATTATTATGATACGTCTATCTTTTAATAATACCTAACTTACTTTCTCGGTAGAATCGTATTCATCCTTCTCAAGAAGACTCTGAAGAAGTTTCAGTACTTAGGTGATGATTCAATATGTTGGCAGTTCTCTCCATTGCAATGTCTCGTAATAAATTTGGAACCGAATGACTTTTATCCATCCTTAATGACAAGTCACTATATTGCTTTTAATTTTTATTTATAGACTAAAAGTTTTTCTTCTGTACAACTGCCAGTGATATAGCCTAAAGTAAGACTTAGGTAAAAAGAGGTTCTCTTCATTTATTATATTTCGATTCAAAATTGACAATCAAAATCTGCTCTGAACTACGAGGAGTCATTTTTTCATCTTTAACAACCAAAAAAGGATACGTCTTCAAATACTGATGTTTAGATGGCGACAATGGCCAAGCGATGCCTGTAATGTGCTCGTTATAACAATTCGCAGTTCTTAAATTCACGAATAAAAAATACAATTTAAACGGATATACATTATTATTGTCTCCGACAATTTTCTGATTAAAATGACAAAGACAGTTAGGTGTCAGTTTTTATAAGTACTGGCCGTCTCAAGTGTCAATATAATATCCGTAAACTAAAGAGGCCAATAAGTTGTTAGTGATTATCTATAATGTAGATAAAAACACTCTGTATGAAGCTTGACGTCATACGGCTGTCACCGGCATCAAAGTTTCGCTCCCTGGTCATTGTGTTCTAATAGTATGACTGTCACTGTGAAAACTGTGCTTTATCAAACCACATGAAACCTGGAATCCCACGGCATATCCATACTGATTATATACTGATACTAGCATAATAGCTCAGTCATTCACCCCGAGTTGCACCCAAAATCTCGATAACTTGTTCTAAGGCTTAATTATGTACAGTTGCATACGACGACTTGACGGCAAAAGTGGCGGCAAAACAGACTTGTGCTATGTCAGTGTCACTAATATGAAGGCTTTTTCTTAAATCATAGACAAACTAATAAAGTTCCTAATCAAATACCCTACGATATTTTAATGAAAAAAACCTAATTGACTTTTCAATTGATACTAGAATTAGGCCTATTTAAATTCTGTTGGTTTTGGGAGATGTACCAAATTTGAAACTGATTACTTTATAATATTTAATAACATAATTGCAATATATAACTGTCATAGCTGTAACGTATTACCACAGGTAATACTGGTTTTGCTCACATAATAGAGGACCTATGACTATGTGAGAAGACCAATTAAAAAAAATGTGTGTAGATAAACCACTATTAATGCCATATACATGTCTGGGAGCCTAATATGGAAGCTTTTATCGCGTGACAAATTGTGGATAAAACATCTGTCACCTTTTGACACTTATGTAAGTACGAGATGTTTTATATAAAAATAAAATACAACTTTTGTTACCCGTGCAGAGCGACGAGTGAAATTATACATACATACATTAAATCACTCCCGTTTCCCAGAGGGTAGCCAGAGACCACTTCTGAGTGAAATTATCGAAAGTTTTATTTTTAATGCGTATTTTTAATAAACAGGTTTTACATGTATGTACTTAATTAAAATCGGCAATGTATAATTAATTTAAAAATGAATTGCACACAATTTAAGAAAAGTTATAGTTCCCGTCATGCAAAAAGGCGGCTGAACGACAATGGTGGGGATGTGTGTTTGCGCATGCGTACAGTCGCCAGCCAATAGCGGTGAACGCATTTATAAGTATACTTATCTATAAAACGAAACGTTCGGAAGGACGATCAGGCGACGAATTTTTTGACACGCGGGGTTCATATACCTATACACAATTATTACAATACTCGTTTTGGCGATTACCAACAGTCACTGTCACTAATACTACAGCCGGAATCCATTTACGGAGGTGTTAAAATGGACGGTAAATATTATACAGAAGCAATATTTGTGTACAGGAACGAGGTGTACTTCCGATGGGGCGGCGGCACGGTAGTGGTCTGGCTGCAGAACGCGGCAGGGTTCGCGCGCTGGGGGCCCACGGACGAGCGTGTGGAGGCGCTGCTGGACGCCTGGCGCCCGCGCGCGAAGCTGCGCGAGCCGCCCGCGCCCGACCCGCCGCCCGCGCCCACCCCGGCGCACCCGTCCTCCGCGCCCGCCCCGTCGCTCGTGCTCCAGGACAAGCGCTAGCGGGACACCACGGACGAGCGTGTGGAGGCGCTGCTGGACGCCTGGCGCCCGCGCGCGAAGCTGCGCGAGCCGCCCGCGCCCGACCCGCCGCCCGCGCCCACCCCGGCGCACCCGTCCTCCGCGCCCGCCCCGTCGCTCGTGCTCCAGGACAAGCGCTAGCGGGACACCACGGACGAGCGTGTGGAGGCGCTGCTGGACGCCTGGCGCCCGCGCGCGAAGCTGCGCGAGCCGCCCGCGCCCGACCCGCCGCCCGCGCCCACCCCGGCGCACCCGTCCTCCGCGCCCGCCCCGTCGCTCGTGCTCCAGGACAAGCGCTAGCGGGACACCACGGACGAGCGTGTGGAGGCGCTGCTGGACGCCTGGCGCCCGCGCGCGAAGCTGCGCGAGCCGCCCGCGCCCGACCCGCCGCCCGCGCCCACCCCGGCGCACCCGTCCTCCGCGCCCGCCCCGTCGCTCGTGCTCCAGGACAAGCGCTAGCGGGACACCACGGACGAGCGTGTGGAGGCGCTGCTGGACGCCTGGCGCCCGCGCGCGAAGCTGCGCGAGCCGCCCGCGCCCGACCCGCCGCCCGCGCCCACCCCGGCGCACCCGTCCTCCGCGCCCGCCCCGTCGCTCGTGCTCCAGGACAAGCGCTAGCGGGACACCACGGACGAGCGTGTGGAGGCGCTGCTGGACGCCTGGCGCCCGCGCGCGAAGCTGCGCGAGCCGCCCGCGCCCGACCCGCCGCCCGCGCCCACCCCGGCGCACCCGTCCTCCGCGCCCGCCCCGTCGCTCGTGCTCCAGGACAAGCGCTAGCGGGACACCACGGACGAGCGTGTGGAGGCGCTGCTGGACGCCTGGCGCCCGCGCGCGAAGCTGCGCGAGCCGCCCGCGCCCGACCCGCCGCCCGCGCCCACCCCGGCGCACCCGTCCTCCGCGCCCGCCCCGTCGCTCGTGCTCCAGGACAAGCGCTAGCGGGACACCACGGACGAGCGTGTGGAGGCGCTGCTGGACGCTTGGCGCTCGCGCGCGAATCTGCGCCCGCTTTACTCCTCGAAATATCACGAATTTCAAAATTATCGGACGCTCGATCTCCTTTTTATACGACTTTGAAAAAGGAAGAGTTTCTCAATTTGAGCGTATATGTTTTTTTCTCATTCGTTGTGAATAAACTCATGGACAAGCAACCCAAGAGCGAAACGCCTTAATAGCTAAACGAAATGCCTGAAAAGCGAAACGATCAAATATTTGATTAAAGAACGCATAAACATTCAATGGCGCGCCCCGCCACTCGAATTGACGTCGTACAGTTGCCTCAATTTATGTAAAATAAATGTATGAAAATGTATGTACATAACATAAATGTACGTAAATGTAGTATAGAAGGACTGTTAGAGTGCCTTTTAGGGTGCTCTCCTTTTGCTTTTAAGAAGTTTCGCTATTGGGACATAGTGCTTACAACTCTGCAGAACGAGGGGCTTACTGCGATAGCCTCTCGGATATCTCAACTGCCGGCTGCGCACTGCAAAATATGAAGCCGCACTGGCCAAGTCACAGAACGTTTAAACATATTTAATGCAACATCATCACACAAAATCAAACGACATATTTCATATTCAAGCGTAGCCAGGTACGCCCCCAAGAAGACGCAGGAATGCTTACAAACCGTAATGTTACGCAGGTAGCCTATTTTACAAAAACTCTTGGTTTGTGTCTGCCTTATCAAAGATCCTTATTCTAAGAGCCCACGACACTAAGACCGGATTTTTATTCCCACAGAAAAAATGAAAACAAAGGTGTTGTTGATAACGAAAAAAAATTGCAGAATTAAAAAAAAACTATATATTATAATCAAGATGACAGAATTTACTGTTGTTGTACGCATAATTTATTTATTGCACTGGTATCATTCACTGTATACACCCGTGTCAACAAGTTGAGGGCCGCTTGATTTATGTGAGACGTCACTTCACTCGCTTAGCTTAACAATTCGTGCTCCCCCCGTAATCGCTTTCCAGTGACTCATTTGTGCGATTTTAATTTCTTTTATTTCTCAAAGGGTATAGCCGGGTAAGCATGGCGAAACTGCCCTTAGCGAAAAAAATAATTTCCTTTTACTGGGTTATTAACCTTTACATATGTAGTGCTTTCACCAAAATTTAAGCCTCAAATCCTTCAGGTTTAAAAAAAAACCGCATAAAAAGAAATATTTATTTTATTTTATTTTAGCCAAAGTACTAATCCGATTTCTTTGTAATTTGGATATGTTGTATATACAATTAGGGTCGCTTTCTAAAAAAAATATTAATGAATTATCTCTTGAAAAAAACAAAAAAAAAACGAGTTAATAATTTTCAAAAAAATCAAAAAAATACTTGCGATATTGCGACAATTTCCAAATTTACATATTTTATGTAGAATTTAATAATGTTTAACATATAATTTTTTTAATAACTAAAATCGGGATTAACAGTGTGAAAAACTTGAATTTGTAACATCCCATACATTCTTTTCATACAAAATAACTTCTACGTATTAACACTATGAAGTTATATTTCCAACGCATTTTGAATTTGGAACGCGACTTATTTTACTGACAAGGAAAGGTACCCAACTGTCCGGCTCCGATTTTGTTGATTTTGATATATGTTAGAAGTAACAGACACGTATTTTTTTTTAGCGGCCCAAACTCAACCTGTTGGGAGAAATTAACCTCCAAAGTACTGAAAGTGACTAAACCCTCTAACCTATAAAGAGATATTTAAAAAAAAATGCAAGTTTCATAGCGGTTTGATTATAAATGTTTAAGAAGATGAAAAAATAATGAGCACGTGTTTTGTTATATCGGCTAAAACTAATATTATAAAAAAATACCACAGGAAGTGTATCTTCAATGATCTTTGAAGGGATTTTTTTTATTAAATATGATTTTTAGCCGATATAACAAAACGCGTGCTCATTATTTTTTCATCTTCTCAAACATTTATAATCAAACCGCTTTGAAACTTGCATTTTTTTTTAAATATCTCTATATAAGTTAGAGGGTTTAGTCACTTTCAGTACTTTGGAGGTTAATTTCTCCCAACAGGTTGAGTAAGGGCCGCTAAAAAAAAATACGTGTCTGTTATTTTAAACTACTCTCTAACATATATCAAAATCAACAAAATCGGAGCCGGACAGTTGGGTACCTTTCCTTGTCAGTAAAATAAGTCGCGTTCCAAATTCAAAATGCGTTGGAATTATAACTTCATAGTGTTAATACGTAGAAGTTATTTTGTATGAAAAGAATGTATGGGATGTTACAAATTCAAGTTTTTCACACTGTTAATCCCGATTTTAGTTATTAAAAAAATTATATGTTAAACATTATTAAATTCTACTTAAAATATGTAAATTTGGAAATTGTCGCAATATCGCAAGTATATTTTTTTTTTTTTTGAAAATTATTAACTCTTTTTTTTTTTGTTTTTTTCAAGAGATAATTCATTAATATTTTTTTTAGAAAGCGACCCTAATTGTATATACAACATATCCAAATTACAAAGAAATCGGATTAGTACTTTGGCTAAAATAAAATAAAATAAATATTTCTTTTTATGCGGTTTTTTTTTAAACCTGAAGGATTTGAGGCTTAAATTTTGGTGAAAGCACTACATATGTAAAGGTTAATAACCCAGTAAAAGGAAATTATTTTTTTCGCTAAGGGCAGTTTCGCCATGCTTACCCGGCTATACCCTTTATGTTTTAAATCACGGTTCAAGCTAAATGATAACCTAATATTATATTTCTTGCTGGCCCAAGTGGCCCAACCTTTGAGATCTCCTGAAATGTCACTTGGACAGTGACATAACTTTGTTTTAATTTTTTCTGTGGGAATAAAAATCCGATCTTAAACCTAGTTCGGTATAGATGAATTATCGAGAACATGAAATTGCATTTGTAGTGGTTGTACCGTTTGCAACAAAAGGAGAATAATTTTCTCTTAATTTAATGAAATTACATACCCTTAAGAAATGGAATAAGTAGTAAGTCTTCTGTTTTTTGCTTATAGTCGCTATCATGTTCTTGATCTGAGCTGTCACAAGTACTGATAATAAGATTGTCTGAAATTCGATCCATTTCCCCTTCCTGACATCGATATTTATTTTCTTCCCTTTCGACTGGCGACAAATATTTTCCCAGTCCTCAGCAGTAATAGTTTTCATTCGTTCAGTTGCTAAACTCATAATGCCTTGCATGTTTAAAGAAACGTTTATTTTCGCTACATATCCTTTTACCATGGACCAAATATTTTCGATCGGATTGAATGTCGGGCGATACAGTGGCAATCGTAAAACGGAGTGGCCATGTTCTTTTAAAATTGCGTCTATGTGGTACTCCCGAAACCTTTATTTTGTTTAATTAAATCATACAAACTGGTTTAGTACATCAACGGGCTATATGAAATGTTGCGTTCTGTCAACCAATCCATCATTTCTTGTTTAAGAGAATTTGACGTTGGAGCACGATTCAAAAGTTTGTTGTGATAGGACGCATTATCTACGATATTCGGTATAGTATTCGGAGAATAAGTACGCTATTCGGTTTAAGGTTCGGTATTAATTTTTCTTTTAACCATTTTTCGTAGTTGACAAAGTTTATCTGGTCATGGTAATCTTCCGTTTTTTGGTTTGCCTTAAACATTAACAAAGCGTTGGGAATAAAATCATCTTTTCCTCTTGCGTGCACTATTATTAACCGCTGGCCTGTACTGATTTGTTTTTTTACACCAAATTCTGTTCCATCGGTCCAAGCCTCTCCGGACACATGTGAAGTGTGGATGTAGGTTTCATTAGTATAAACTAGTGGTCTATCTTTAGACCGATATTCCGTAATTTTGGTAAGGTAATTTATTCTTAGCAGTCATATGTTGTGTCTTTCCATTAATATTTTTCGGTTGTCCTCGGTCTTTTTCCATTTAAATCCTAATTTTTGTATTTGTTTTCGTAAGGTGGAAATGCCAAATTTGTAATCTATATCGGAGTTTAAAACACAGAGTGGAGTGCCTTTAAGGTTGGAAATTGCTTATGGGACAGATGAAAATTGTATATAGTTCTCCGGATGACTTCCTGATCAAAATCGTCTAATGCTGATGACGGACAAGTACGTAACTTTTTATTTCTCGGGGAGGTGAATTTCTTTGTTGATACGAATTTCTCACTATTGCTCTCAGACGCAATGTTATAAACAGTAAAGAGACAAACACCTGTAGCTTTTTCAACTAACTGGGCAGCGGTGTAAGGGGAATTTAAATTTTTCTTCAGTTCAAGTTCAAAATATTTATAACAGTTAAAAATAATTTGCTTACTTTGACTCTCAATCGGACCAAAATTACTCACTGCCATATTTTTAGAAAATTATGTAACTTACATTATTCTGTTAATTGTGAGAATACAATAAAATCAGACGTAAAAATATATGCACAACGTAAATAATATTCACAATTTGACACTGACATTATTTTGAAAATTTTGAAAATTGAAAATTCAAATATAGAATGCCTGTAAACATACAATACTACTACATATATACACTATACTACACTACTACATATACTACTACTATATATACTATACTATACTATTTATTTATACTATATTGTAGACTCTTTCAATTCTTCTAAATTTAATTAAGTAAAGGGAAAGTATTGTCTTTTTATTGCACCTACCTACTTTTTTGATTTCTGTTTCACCTTAAGGTTGACTGGTAGAGAATGCTTGTAGCATTAAGTTCGCCTTTTGTACACTATTTTATTTTTGTGCAATAAAGTATTTAAATAAATAAATAAATATGCAATCCCATGCTCTCGTTAGTTCATCTATACTACATATGCAATTCTATGCACTCGTTAATTCATCTATAAGACTACCGGATATATCGTTACTACTTTAGAAAAAACTCGTATCTGATATTACCGCCAAACAGCAGTGTTCGCATTGTTGTGTTCCGGTTTGGGGATAAGACAGCCGGTGTAATGACTAGCATAGAGGCATTCCATCTTAGTCCTCAGGGTAGGCAACGCATTTGCAGTCTTAGGCTTGCAGTCTTGTGATTGCGAATGTCTATGGGTCACAGTTTCCACTAACCATCAGGTGGCCTGTGTACTCATTTGCCTTCTCTGTGCCATTAAAATAAAAATAAAAATAAATAAAATAAAAATTCGAGATGTACGAGTTTTAAATTAATTCTCTTCATGGTTAAGTGATGATAATGACGATATATACGAGGGGCGTTCAATAAAAAGTGAGAATGAGTATGTTATAAACAACTTTTATTAAATGTCATTTTATTTTTCGACATAGTCACCTTCTAGCATAATACAATTATTATATCTTTTTTCTAAACTAAACATTCCATTTTTAAAAAAGGTCTCGTCTTGAGTACTTAAAAAATCTTGTATTGCAGCGACTACCGCGTCATCGTCTTCAAATTTCTGGCCTCTCAGATATTCTTTCAATCTCGGAAATAGGTAGAAATCACTGGGGGCGAGATCTGGTGAATAAGGAGGATGCTTAAGGATATCGAACCCAGCATCACGAATTGCAGCCATTGCAACGGCGGACTTGTGTGCCGGGGCATTGTCTTGGTGGAACGGCTTAACTTTCGAGAGATTACCTCCCGTTTATCGCGGATCTCATTGCGCAATGTTGCTATTTGTTTGGCATATACAATGCCCGTAATAGTGGCTCTATGCTCGAGATACTCAATAATTACTACCCCTTTACCCTCCCAAAAAACAGAGCCCATGACCTTACCGGCAGATGGGCCCACCTTGAATTTCTTCGGAGTTGGAGATGATGGCCTTTTCCATGTCATAGACTGCAGTTTCGTTTCAGGTTCATAATGCCATGTTTCGTCCATTGTTATAAATAGCGCCAAAAAAAATTCTCGATCTTGCTGTATCAGGTCCAAAGCTTCTTGACAAATCTCGACTCTAGTTTGTTTTTGCGTGTCAGTAAGCATTCTTGGTACCCAACGCGCAGATACCTTTTTCATACTCAAGCGTTCATGTAAAGTATTATGCACGCTCCCCGTTAAAATCTTTACATTTTCAGCAATAAAACGAACTGTGACACGACGATCCTCCAAAACTAAGGTTTCGACTTTTTTCACAATTGCTTCAGTTACTGCTGTAGTAGGGCGTCCGGAGCGGGGGTCGTCTATGGTCGATGTTCTTCCACGCCTAAATTCGGTGCACCAACGTGCGACTGTCGAATACGGAGGAGCATTAGACCCTAGTGTCCCGCAAATCTAAATTGACTTGAACCGTAGATTTTTTTTCATAGCAATCAGCTAGATCGATTAGCTTTACCGGCCAGTATTTAATTGCCTAATATTTAAAGAGTTTGCATCTCTTTCTCACTTTTTATTGAACGCCCCTCGTATATTTAGCCTCGTCATTAATGGGGGATCACGAAATGGTGATGCTGCAATTCAAAAACCCTGGCTATACCATTTTTTTTATTGTATTCCGGATGTTTAGTATGATAATAAGACTCCTAAGTTTCGTTTATTGTTCGGAATAGCGGAGGGGTAAGAATATACGACAATGCAGTGCTGCAAGCCCCCCTGATTGGCCTAATCAGTGGAAGCAGCATTATAAGAGTGCCCTCGTACTTAAGTATCTTATATGATCGATCTCCTCAAAAAAACAAATCTCATCTGAAAGATCATCAATTTCTGTGTAAGAGAAACGACTGCTGCATTTAGACATCGAACTTACAAGTAAAAGAAAAAAAATGTGCCAATTTTTTAGCATTGCAGCATTGCTATTTCGTGTTCCCCCATTAATGACGAGAACTAAATATATATATGTCATCCAGTAGTCTTATCGAACTAGGTTTAGTATCGTGGGCTCCCACTAGTAGCTACGCCCTTGATATTATTTCGTCTGATTAACTCGTTTTTGTCACGCTATGGTCTCCTGCGATAAGCTAAGATAACAAAATATAATTATCGGATATAATATTTATTTGCTGAACACAGGTAGTTGCAGTTGATGACAATACACCGTGTCATGTTCCGACGCTAGGCGTCTAACCTTGCGCAAAAAAACGGTGTTACACATGAAATACTTGTTTTATTTATATTTGTCTAGATTACCTTTAGGATTTTCAGTCTACTCTAAATAGTGGAAAATCTAGTCCTCATTCCTTCACTCGTTTCTGAGATTTAGCCAATTGCAAGCATGGATTGATATTGTCAAAGTCTTCAACTTGGGCCTTTAAAAATATATATTTATAGTTTTTATATTACTGCAAAATAGGAACGAAATATAAAAGTTAATTCCATGAATGGTGCAACTTCGATACTCCGTCGGTGGCTCTAACTTTCTTGATGAAAGATTGCATTAGTGTAGGGTTGTAAAAATGTGTTCTCTTAGAATAAGGAAAGATGCTATACATAGTATAATATGGGTGATTGTGGGTAACAGTGGCATTCAAACCTGCACGCTCTAGCTCTCATCAGTAGCGCAGGCCTCTAGCTGCATTCTATTTTTTTTACATATTATTGTGTATATAAATGTTAGATAGCTTCAATATAATTTAGCAACTGAATCTGGATACAACATAATAGAATATATCTTAAAGTTTACGTGTTTTGTACATAAAATAATATTTGTATCATGTATATAAAATATATTATTTAGTTGTAAGGATAATTTTGACTAGATTTTTTTGGTAATTTTAAGGGCCACATCTCTGTTGTATAGTTCGATAAATATATTGTTTTGATTGTTCATCATTATATTTTTGAAGAAAACTTGTTATTATTACAACTACCTTCCCAGGTTAGGTATTTATTTTCTTCGTCTTTCGTGAGTACCTAGGTAGGCATGGTCTGTCAAATGAATTAAGGCACCTGATTTAACGGTTCAACCGCAGCCAGCAGGCGTCCCCTGCTGGTCGCCCCGCGGCGCCGGCTAGTCAAGCTCAACGATCGCTCAGCATCATTGGACCTACTATTTACAACTCAGTACTGACCGAAATAAAACACTCCAAAACTGATCGAATATTTAAAAATAAGCTTAAATCGCTTTTGATGACCGGGCATGTTACAGCATTGATGAGTTCACAGAAGCATCAATGAACTAAACGGGTAGTGGTGGTACTGATGACATAACTACTTTTTATCAATTACTTGACTTATTGTGAATCTAATATTTTAAATTGTACGGTGGACATAATTAACTGACTACTCATATTAAAAAAAAATAACTTGTAAAATGATCAATACGAAATCGTAGTACGTGCATTTAGACTTCATAGGTACTCCTATTGACCTGCCCGGGTTAGGTATTTAATTACTTCGTCTTTAGTAAGTAGGTAGGCATGGTCTGTCAAATGAATTAAGGCGCCTTAATACTTATTATACAAAGCAAAACTACGTCAAATAGCAACACTATAATACTTCCTATCGAAACGAAATCGCAGTACGTGCATGTAGACTTCGTAGGTACTCTTACACTGTCCTTTTCCTTTGGAAGCTAACCAACACACTAGTACACTAAAACACTTTCTTCTTCGTGTAATGCTAAAGACCAACCATCTAGCGATGTGTTTACAGCTGTCAAGTCTGCTTAGGTACGTATAGGTAGTCATCTTTTAGTGATATTTGAGACTTTAATAAACATTTGTTTTGAACGAAATTGTTCGTGTTATACGTACGAAAGAGAACGTGATTACAAATATATGTGGGGAACTAGCGACATCTAACACACTTCACAACTGATTTGGGTTTCATTGACTATCTAAGCCACGGAAGATCCTACCTCAACAGTGGTGACCCCGACGTGATCGTCATCAGTGTCATGACACATAGGTGACCCTGTACAAAGGACAACATAACGCAACCCGACGACCTTCAAGATATATGACGCAGTCTTACAGCAAACCAGACAACCCAACCCGCACTGTGCACCACTAGCATTCTGACATTATCTCCATGCCTGGTGTCTAGAGTGTGCACAATACTCTCACTCAACAAAGCGACTCACTGCGTCCTACTATGAGTACTTCACGAGCAGGTACGGTACAAAACGCTTGTTCTCCTGTTACGCTCGCCAACGCGGCTCTGAGCAAGCAGCAATTCAACGCACAGACTGCACGGTGCGGCGACCTAGAGACATCTAACACACTTCAAAACTGATTTGGGTTTCATTGACTATCTTAGCCACAGAACCTACCTCAACATTCGTCACTCTTTGACGCTCTCCTACAGTGACCATCTGTTTACATCGCATCTGTTGAAAAATATTAGTTTTTATTTTAAATATTGCATAAATTGCAATAAAAGTGCATTAGAAGTGAAGAGGTGGATTTAGAATCGAAATCATAATAAATATGTATCAATTGGGTCCATAAAAAGCTTCAGAAGACTTAAAACTATAGTGAAATTCGAGGTGTTACTCAATTAACCGCCGATACGAAACTTTTGTTAGAGCGCAAGTGCGCAAGCACATGCGCGGTTACGCGCGGTGCATAAGAGTGTGAACAGCGTGCGCGGCGTTATCGCTTCTCGTCAGTGTTGTACAAAAGAAAGGGTACGCTGCGCCTCAATGAATAGTTATCGCAGGCTCGACGCTACAGTTGTGAACATTGGTAAACCTCTGAGAAGAAGTTGTGAAACTGAATAAATATATTTCTATTTTATTATCAAGTTTTTTGTGAGGTGCCGCTAATATAAATAAGTCACAAATAATGGCACAAAAATGGGGATGTTGCTCTAATGAAAATGTAGAGGACGAGCAGTACGTAAACTGTGTTGGTTGTATCTTATCATATAACATGTTTGTACAACTCAGGATACAATAAAAACTCGAAATTGCCGGCTATCTAGAAATATGGGTCGGTATCAAAACGACTGGATTCTCAAAACGACCAGAACCACATAAAGACTTGATCGCAAAACGACCACATCTGCAAAAAACCTTTATCTCGTAATGACTTTCTAGTAAAACGACCACATAGCATAAAGTCTGAATATCAGAACGGCTTACTATAAAAATTACTTGTTCGCAAAAAGTCCACCTCGCAGAAGGTATACATCTTAAAATGCCCTAATAGCAAAATAACTAGATCTTAAAACAACTTCCTAGTGAAACGACTACAATTTATGGTAGCAAAACGACTAGTTATCAGAATAGCAACAATATCCATCCATAGAGTACTATTAAATAAATATTTTATTTATTTATTTATTCATTTATTATAAATATCGTGCTTCGTGAGCAGGGTCACTACCTCAAGCAGAGCTCTAGGCATTGGGAACTATGTACCTATAACTAAGTAAACTATAAATGAAAATGGCGTTCTACACAAGTTCTTTTTTCTCAATTGCTGGTTTTTCTAAACTTAGACAATAAAACACATTTATTTCAGATAGAGAAAAAAACTTTATTATAACTTAAATTGCATATAACAGGGAAATATGCATACTAACTAAAATAAAACTGTAGTACTTCCTGAACGTAAAATATTATTGGACTTATACACATTTACACACACACACACACACACACACACACACATACACACACGCATACACATTACACACACACACACACACACACACACACACACACACACACACACACACATTCTCATTTTTTAAAGTTTTTGAAATGTTGGTAAACAGCAGTCACTTTCATTCCAGGATTCCAGGCTCTTTTATAATGGAAAAACGAGACGTACGTACGTATGTACGACGACATATTACGATGGTATGATGCCGATGGAATGATTTCATGCTAT
This sequence comes from Acleris sparsana, assembly GCA_923062465.1. Taxonomy (NCBI): domain Eukaryota; kingdom Metazoa; phylum Arthropoda; class Insecta; order Lepidoptera; family Tortricidae; genus Acleris; species Acleris sparsana. The sequence goes on from OV281286.1 coordinate 7,573,149, forward strand.
TTTACTAACAAGACTAATTGCTACCATGCCATTCTGAGATTAAGTTCATTTGCGATCTAGTTATTTTGCTATTAGGGCATTTTAAGATGTATACCTTTTGCGAGGTGGTCTTTTTGCGAACAAGTAATTTTGATAGCAAGCCGTTCTGATATTCAGACTTTATGCTATGTGGTCGTTTTACTAGAAAGTCATTACGAGATAAAGGTTTTTTACAGATGTGGTCGTTTTGCGATCAAGTCTTTGTGGTTCTGGTCGTTTTGAGAATCCAGTCGTTTTGATACCGACCCAGAAATATCCTTCGTGCATACCTAGTACCCCCAAAACCTCTAAGCAAGACTACCTACTCTTGTTTGTGACTTTTCTAACGAGACAACCGAAACGACCGGCCTTGAACTCGCTTCCAGAGCCCACCGCTGTCAGCTCAGAAGAAGTTCGCGTTATAGTGCAGGATGTGATAAAAACCGAGATTAGCGCGCTGATAGAGAAGATGAACACCTATAGGATTAGCATTGTGGACCGTCATCCGGGCCTGTTAAAACAAGTAATGCAAGATATTCACGACTCGATTACATACATGAACTCCAGATTTGAGAACATTGACACTGAGGAATCTGATGCAAAAAGAGCGGCAAGTCACCTTCAGGAAGAAAACTGAAAAATGAGGACCGAAGTCGTGGATTTGAACCAACGCCTTGATTATTTGGAGCAGCAGGCTCGATCGAATAATTTAGAATTGCAGTGTGTTCCAGAACATAAACAGGATAATCTGCTCTCTATTGTGAACAACTTAGCAACCACAGTTGGGTGCACGTTGACTGAGAATGGAGTAGGTAATGCATTGTACCCGTATAGCTAAGATACATGCCGAGAGTACCTACACGCCCGAGATCTATTGTACTACAACTATCTTCACCGAAAGTACGCAACGATTTGTTAGCTAAAACTATAGCTTTCAACAAAGCGAACCCGTAAGATAAGCTTCATAGCCTGCAGTGCACCTGGGAGTAGTTGGCGCCAAAGCACCGCTGTATCTAGTGGAGCGGTTATCCCCAGCGAACAAGATCCTTCATGCGGCCGCCAGGAAACAGGCTAAGGGATGTGGTTTGGGTGCGTGATGGCAGGATCTACGCAAGAAAAACCGACGACTCAGATTACCTCTACAGTAGAAACATGGAGACTATAAATAAAATAAAATAGTTACACATTGTATGTTATAATAAGGTATTTGCATGCTGTATTTTTCTTTGGTTGTCAAATTCGATTTAAAGATATGTTATCAAAATTGTTGTCGTCGTACAACTAAAACAAAGTTTTTATTGTAATTTAGTTTGCAACGATTTTGATCTCATCATTTTAACTGAGACCTGGGTGAATAGTTCGGTGATGAGCGGTGAGCTGTTTGACGGGAGATATGTGGTATATAGGACAGGGAATCGTCTAGTATGCAAAGTAATAAGGAAGGAGGCGATGTACTTATTGCTGTGAAGAAGAATCTATAATCTAAAGAGGTCATAAACTTGGAGAGTTGTTTTGAAGATCTTTGGGTTTTCATAGATATCCCCGGTGCAGGTGCCCCGCGTCAAATAGGTCTCTGCGCGTTTTATCTCCCTACTCCGGTGCTGCGGTCAAATTTGACTCTTTTGATAGACCACTACAAGTTTGTCCTTGAAAAAAATTATATTTCATATGTTGGCAGTATATTGGAGATTTCAACCTAGGAAATATTTATTGGAAAATGATTGATAGTTCAATTGATAGCTATGTTACACCAAGTGTATGTAAAATACTAAAATAGATTTTATCCATCTCAACAGATTGAAACAATGTAATTTTATATCAATTGTTCAGGGCGCATACTTGACCTTGTGATGACCACCGTCCCTACCTTTAATGTTATTGAAAGTGTTAACTGTTTAAGCAATATTGATAAAATAAATCCCCCGCTATTCCACAACCGATCCGTAGTCACACCAATTTGCCACATTGGTGTGACTATGGTTCATTTTATTTACCCGTAGTCACACCAAGACCGAATTTGCGTCTGTTTCTCTTGACGCGGAACTCCTATTTCTGGGTTGTTCTGGCCCTCCGGGCCTGATATAAAAACGAACCTAACCTAAACGTTCCTCCTATTTATGTGTTCGTGTGACTACGGATAAATAAAATGAACCATAGTCACACCAGTGTGGCCAATTGGTGTGACTACGGATCGGTTGGTCGCTATTCATACAGTCGCCATCAGATATATCGGAGCGGCCGAGGTACTCAAATATTTCTGAGCAGCAATAATTTTCAATAAATTCTTTACGGTAAATAAGGTCAATAACATCTGAACATCCAATTCGCCACAAATATATGAGCAGTGGTTTTTCAATTAAATCTGAACACACAGCGAGACAATAATATCTGAAAGCACAACTCGTCAAAGTTATCTGCACAGACAGGGTGATCATAAATATCTGAACATTTAGGGAAAATATACCTTAAATCACTTAAACTCAGTTTAAAATTATTTGCAATGAATTATATGCAATGACAGTTATGTTACCGTTTTTGTGAATTGCCAAATATTTTATTCAAATGTGTCTCTTCTCTTGTAACAAGACCGTGAAGTTGCTTTTCGCAGATTTATATTTTGTATACCTACTTATTTTGTAAAAGGATTACATTTAAACTGTATGCCTTGCCTAGTGCTTTAAGGTATATTTTCCTTAAATGTTCAGATATTTTAGATCACCCTGTCTGTGCAGATAACTTTGACGAGTTGTGCTTTCAGATATTATTGCCTCGTTGTGTTCAGATTTAATTGAAAAACCACTGCTCATATATTTGTGGCGAATTGGATGTTCAGATGTTATTGACCTTATTTACCGTAAAGAATTTATTGAAATTTATTGCTGCTCAGAAATATTTGAGTACCTCGGCCGCTCCGATATATCTGATGGCGACTGTACCTATGGAACTCTCTAAAATACGTAGGTTACCTTACAATAATATAGCCTTAAGGCCTAATTTTTATAAAGGCAATTTAGAATCTATTCGAAAGGAACTGGCGTCGAAAGATTGGGATTATCTTTTCGAGAGCTCTATCAATGTAAACGATATGCTTGTGGTTTTCTATGATTTTCTTCGTGGAATAATAAAATACCACATACCTTTGACTGCAGTAAAAAAAAGTCGTTGTCCGCATTGGTTTGATAAAAAATTACAAAAAGTGTCAAATGAAAAAAACAAAATTAGTCCGTCTTAAAAAATATAATAATCCTTTAAATTCCCTAGAATTAAAAATGATTAATAAGCGCTTATAGAGGCTAGCAATCTATAATATAATAATTATAATTATTATATTATAGATTGCTTTATATCAAGATATAATAATTAAATATAAATGAACTCATGGAAAAACCAAATTTGTTCTAGACGCACGTTAAGGCCAAGCGCGGTGGATCAAGCTCATATCCTTTAAAAATGACAAATGGATCATTACAACATGAAACAATGACGAAATATGCGAGATGTTTGCTTCTCATTTCTCCACGGTATACACTAAGGATAACCAAAGCATAAATAATTATCAAAATGAATCGTTGAACTCTTTGTTGCATTACTGTGAAAACCTAGCAGCTCCAATAATTGATAACGAGGAATTGTTAAGGAACCTAAAAAAAAGTGATCGTAATAAGGAAGCTGGGCCTGATGGAATCCATCCAATATTTATTTATTCGTGCTTTAGAGTTAGTTCAATCTATGAGTATATTGTACAGTGAGTCCCTTATGCCAGGAGTGTTTCCGTCCGAGTGGAGGATAGCAAAGGTAGTGTCTGTGAATAAATCGGGTAATAACAATTTTGTTTCTAATTATAGGCCGAAATCGATACTGTCCTCATTTCCACTTATTTGTCCATATATTCGAAAGCATTTCAATCTTTACTCAAGCGATTATCAACATGGTTTCGTCGGTGCCAGGTCCACAAGAACCAACCTGGTCACTTTTAATGAGTTACTCTCAAAGGCAATAGACTCCGGAAAGCAAACAGACGTCGTATAGTACGAGGGGTGATCCAAAAGTAATGATAACTAAATACTTTTTGCATCGATATACAATAATGACATATAGCGTTACTGGCAGTAAAGACTCCTCAGTAATATTAAGAAAAAAATATGTATTTGTCATTGAGTTTCAATTGTTTTTTCACGAGCGGTCGGAACAATAACGCAAAAATGGAGAAAATTGAGTTGAGAGCGGTTATTAAATACTTTTGTTTAAAAAAAATAGTACTAAAGACATATATGCTGAATTAGTGGGGACACTAGGGAACTCTGCTCCGCCGTATTCCACAGTAGCACGCTGGTCGAAGGAGTTTAACTTAGGAAGAACATCCACTCAAGACGAACATCGCTAAGGCCGCCCTTCTACGGCCCTTACGGAAGATAATGTAAAAAATATCAATGAACTCGTGTTAACAGATAGAAGAATGACTATCAGACATCTAGTTGAGCTCACGGGGATTTCGTATGGCAGTGTTCAAAGAATATTAACTGATGAACTACACATGAAAAAAGTTTCCGTCCGTTGGGTACCTAGAATGTTAAGGGCCGAACAAAAGGAAATACGACATAAGATTTCAAAGTGTAATCTTGAAAAATTTCGAGCTTATCCCGAAACTTTTTTGCATCGATTTGTCACCATGGATGAGTCTTGGATCCATCATTTTGATCTTGAGACAAAACAACAATCAATGACGTGGAAGCGACCCAGTTCCTCTACACCTAAGAAATTCAAGGTTGCAAGCTCAGCTGGGAAGATCATGGCTTCCGTGTTCTGGGATGCCGAAGGAATCATAATGATAGAATACCTCGAAAATGGAACCACTATTACAGGCTCTTACTACGCTGACCAGATACGAAGATTGAGAGAAGCAATCTAGGAAAAGCGGCGGGGCAAACTTCGTGCTGGTGTCCTCTTTCACCAGGACAATGCACCCCCCCACAACAAGGCCGGTGTTGCGATGGCTGCTATTCGTGATGCAGGCTTCAAAGTGCTTGAACACCCCCCATATTCGCCAGATCTAGCCCCCAGCGACTTCTCTTTCCACGCCTGAAGGAAGATCTTAGAGGTAACTAATTTTTGGATGACAGTGAAGTGATGGCCGCTGTGGAGGCATTATTGACAAGTCAAGAAAAAAAAATTTTTAAAGGGAATTCAAGGTCTAGAGAAACGATGGTCTAAGTGTGTAAACTTGCAAGGGGACTATGTTGAAAAATAAATTAGGTTTTTTTACATTTTATGTGCCTTTCATTCTGATTATCATTACTTTTGGATCACCCCTCGTATACACTGATTTCAGCAAAGCTTTTGATAAAGTCTGCCACAAAACTTGAATGCTGAAACTATCAGCGTACGGGTTTACGACACTTCCAAATTCAAAATTATTTATGTGTACCGATGATCTCAAATTTGCTCGTACTATTGATACTTTTGCTGATGTTCATTTATTACAGAGTGACTTAGATAGGCTCGTTACTTGGTGTAATAATAACAACATGCATTTGAATATTCAGAAATGTGCACATGTAAAGTTTACCTACTAGGAAACAACACCTTTTATGTTCGGGCTACTATATAGGAATGGACAAAATTCATCAAGCAGACGCCTTTCGTGATCTGGGTGTGATATTTGACCAAAAGCTTACATTCATCCCTCACATTGAAAACATTACGAAGAAAGCTTCAAAAATGTTAGGGTTTGTAATAAGGAACGCAAAAACTCTTGTAAAACTAAAATTTCATTATACAGTAAACAGTAGTTTAGTGCAGAATGTCCTCGAACATTGTAGTGTAGTGTGAAGACCGCGCTACGCGACTCACTCCCTGCGCCTGGAGCGAGTACAGAAACTTTTTCTCCGACATCTATCATTTTCATTCGGGGTTGCCAGGCAAACATTTTCTTACAAATCGGTTACAATGCTTTCACATGGACTCCTTAGAACTACGTAGGAATATCCTGGATGCAGCTTTTCCTATATAAAGTTGTCAGAAATTAAATTGACTGTCCACACTTCCACAGCTGCTGGAACTTGTCCTTTCCTGCACCTTCTCGTTTACCCCGTCATCCTATCAGGCCTGTTTCTTTACTCAGCTTATAATATTGTTGATGTAATAATGTAAGCAATTGTTGGTAAACCAAATAATGAAATAAACATAAGTAAATATTGCTTATAGAGGATTAATAAATTACATAGATGAAATTATTTTAGAATTTTCGACTCATAAATTTAGGCGATAAGGGGTAGTAAAAATGAAAAATCCGAAAAAAAATATAATACAGTATTACGTCGCTAACAATATTCAGTGACGCCTTAAAATAAAGGCGGATTTATACGTGACTTAACTTTAGGTACTCCTAATACTTTTTATTTAACAAGGTCTAAATTCATTATCCTTGGCTGTAAAAAAAATACATACCGACCAAAGACAGTTGTGTTAGAATTTACTCATTATATTTCTACACAATGTTACACCTAAATTTCATATATTTATAAGACTTGACGATTTGATGTATTTTATAAATTAACCGAGAAAATTTACTCTGTGCTAGAAAGAGCTGCAAAATGGTCATTGAACACTTATCTACTCAATACACTACTAAGTATAACAATTAAAATGTAAATCAAGAACAACAGAGCAAATTACCATTAAACTAAGACATTATAGTTATTGTTACAATGTGTGCTACTAAAACATATTCAAGCGCCACAAATTGCTTTCATTTATTTTTAACCATGGTGAAATTTTCCAGTATCAGTAAAACAAAATGAAATGTTACGAGGATTTTGGAGTATTCAAATAATCCTTATGTTAAGGTTTAACTCCTCGAATCACCTTTTGAAACCATTATTAGGCAAAAAAAATTAGTAGGTATTGTACTTTTATATAAAATAAGAATCGTAAATAATCAAAATGCCAATCAAGTAAATGCAGTAGCTTCAGGACGACAGCTATAAGAGTAGTTTTTCATTAAGTGATCAAAATATATGTTTAAAGATACAAAACAATAATTATTTATTTTCACAAATCGGAAATTCTGATCGATATCTAACTAAAGTTGGCAAAATCCTGGAAAAGATAAGCAAACGTGGCATCGGCTTCTTAAAAATATTATTATAAAAATTTAAGTTCCGGGATTCCGGGATTCTACAAAACGTTAATAATAATAATTTTACATGTAAGATAAAATGTTCCGTTTTGCTCCTATAAATCTTTAGGTCAATGACTTACAGGTAAATTAATACACATTAATAAATATATACATCGAAAATAACTTCAAATAGTTAATATAAATTTATGCTGCTGTAATTTATTTATTTAGAAATTGATAATGAATTTCATGATGAGTCCGCGTCCATACAACTGAACAACAACGCCGGCGCGAAAGTTTAAGTAAATATCGATCCTAATTTCCGATCCCTGTTTATAATGGACCCCTGTTGTAACAACAAGAAAATACACCACACGAAAAAGCAGTTACAATGTTTTCTTATAGATATTACGAATAAGTATTTAGAATTTGCAGTGTGGTGAAGAGTAATCTTGCTAATTATACTTTTTATGACCAGGATATTTATATTGTTTACAAAGATCGTTAGAGCTGAGGGATATACCTTCTAATTGTGCTGTAGAAATTCAAATTAAACCAAAAAAAAATTTGAATACTAAGGGTATTAAACATAATTGAATTTTATCAGAGAATATCAAATGAATAAATTTTATGCTCTAGGATGTGTCAACACTTAACAACTTAAAAATACAATGTTAAAATAATTATTAAGTAGTGTGAAAACGTTTACTTATGCGAGTGAAGGTTTAAAAAAAAGTATTTATCATCCGTTACATCTTAAGTGTATTAGCGATTAGGGTGCATTACTTATAATTAAAGTTATTCTTGACACCACAACCTAATTATATTCTTCATCCTCATCCATAGCAAAATCCACACCCGAGTCGACAGCACACACAGGGCTGAAAATAAAATAGAACATTATAGGATAACACATTATCTTCAACAGCAGACGAGTTCCTTAACATTCCATGGTATCCAGTATTAGTTTTAGCTCATACCAATATAATTTTCACTTCTATTGTACACACTCTACACTCTTAATACTATTTTTTGTTAAAATTATAGATAGATAGTAACAAAACAAACCTCATAGCACGGCATGTAAAAAATACAATGCGCTTGAGCTTCCTATTGTAAAAGAAGTAGTTGAAAACCCAGAGGCAGCCAGGCTCGCCGAAGGGGTCACTGGCCAGGTCTGGGTTGTAGCTGTAGATGCGGCACTCGGGAAGTACCACTTCCTCCTCCACTGCGGCCCACAGCGCCGCACGCAGCTGCCGCCAGCGCGCGCCACCAACCGCTGACATCGCTCCGTCCACCGCACTCTGCACCCAGTTCAGTGATGGCTCCGCACTGAACTCACTGCTCTGTACCAAACAAACACATTCAGCAATCATCAAAAACAAACATTCATTAATTAATTGATGTTTGCAATACAAAAATTAATGTTACCTTAGCTAATGAGAAATCATAATCTGGAAAAGCAGAATTCAGTGTAGCAATCAAATAGAAAAGAGTTTTCCTTGATATAGTGTCACATAGCACACCATCCTCATCCCCAGACAAGCTCCGGCTAAAACACAACAAAATAGTTCTTAATGTAAAGGACACCAATAAAGTTCATTAAGGGCAATATCAAGAAACAAATGACCAAATAAGAATGAAACAGTTACATAACTTCGCAAATAGCATGTTAATCTTTTGTATTGTAATTAATGTTGTTAGTCTGTCATAGAACAGACAGTGCCAAGTTAGTTCTAAAAAAATTGCTACTTCCTTATCAAAATAGATCACTTACATATATTGAAGTGCCAGGCATTTGAAGCACTTAATAAATTACATTACTAGAAGGAGCATGAATAAAAAACACTTTAACAAAAGATCCTGTTCAACATCAATAGCATCAAGTTATTTCAGTAATTTATTCATTGTAAAAGCTAAATTGAGGAACATTAAAAAAAAAAAATGTGTTGCTCTCTGAATATAAAATTACTAAATAAAAAAGCAAACATTGGGTTACTATATTTTTACAAGTTCATGATACTATAAAAATAGGAATAAGTTTTGACAGCTTGATAAGAATGATGATAACAATAATTACATTGATTGTTTACATAACAAAAACACTCACATAGTTTCATATATAAATGGTTAAAGGTACAGCATAGAAAATATTTGCTTAACAGGTGTACCTATACATTACGCCCTCAGGAGGGGAAAGAGCTTGCAGATCTCTGGAGGTCTCCCCGTCAGCAGTGAACCGCTTGTAGAATGCCTTGTCCGAGCCGGCCATCTTGCAGCTGTAGCTCTCGACGCGCGCCTGCACAGCGCTGTCACCGTTCAGGATCGACAGAGCGCTGCTTAGCGCCTCTAGGCGACCACTCTCTAACAGTTTCATTTTTCTCTTTATAGTGTTAAATAAGACTTTACCCAAGAAAACTATTTGTTATTGTAAGTATTGAATAGTTCGTGCAGCAAGGGGCACTACTTCTGTACATAGCCGAAGGGTGTATAAATATTCCTTTTCTTTTGGAGTGAAGAAGCTTTACACTCGGAATCAAATTCGTCTTCTGTTCTTCTTCAGCGCTGATGGAATGCGGGTACATCACAAATAAGAAAATAAAGTTGAGTTTACAAATCGCTATGTAACGAAGCAAAAGTATTTTTAGCTTGTTATTGGTTTGCTCAAGATCGCGTCCACTTCACTTCACTTCTGTCCTACAAAAACGGGACAATCACTAGTTTGTGTTAGAGATCAAAATCCATAGAAGACATCGTCGCAAAATATCAGAAACAATTCCAATTTGAATAATGTACACCAGAATATCACAACTTAGCGGTTATAAATAGATAGTCAAACAAAGGAGAAACTAGAAATTGTTGATTCCGCAGCCATCAATCAATGAATAGTAAGAACCACAGACTATAGAGGTATAGCTAAAAAAATGTCCCTTCTCTTAGTCTATGATGTGAAATTTGAGAAATAGGCAATCGCGCGCGATTCGCGGACGTGACTTGCGGCGAGTAAAGCGCGTGACGAGCTCATCTTGACTCCACTTTCGAAGTTTTCACTTGTGTTCACAGTATAGTTCGCGCGCTCTACGATGTAACTAGTTCTACATTAAAATTCAAAAAAATATATATGGAGGAAACACAGGTGGTGGATGACGAGTATTCATCGTAATAATGTTTGTAATGCACACACATACACAAAGGTTTACACTCACATACTCGAGCCTACACACACCTACACACGTAAATTCTAAATACCAAATACCAAATAATAATTCTAATAATTTTAAAACACGCTTTGTAACTTTTAGTGGTTCACGCTACATTTTCTTCAAATTTAACTTTGTGTAATACTTATTTTTTTATATTTAAGGTTTCCGTAATGTTTTGGTGTATTTTTAAAGCTTTTGTTTAAAATAATGAAAATACGTAATTGGCCCATGATTTGTAATTATGCCTGAAATTACCCTACATTGTAATTTGTGCAGTAGATTTATTGTTTCAATAAAATAAATTAAATAAAATGTATAATATTTAGTCCAGTATTAGTAGTATTGGGCTAAACTGCGATCTACTTTCACGCGCGAACGGGCGTACGCAAAACGCGAAGCAAAGCCCGAAAGTATGAATGTGAAGTTCGTTTGCGGATTCGCGCATGGTTCGCGCCTCGTTAACCACTTGGTATCGGTATTTTGGCCCGCGTCAAAGGGCCGCGAACGTGCGAACTGCAACAAGGCTCCATATTTACACGAAACTTTTATAAAATATTAGCCCAGTACCACTAATACAGGAAAAATATTACAAACATTATTCTATTACGATGAATAGTCGTCATCCACTATCTTCGTTTCCTCCATTTCTTTTTAATACGTTTTCGTTCGATCGTCAAATGCGTGTAAATGTAGAGTGCGCATAATATTTTATAAAAGTAGTGCGCGAATGTGGGGCTTTGTTCACGCGTTTGCGTATTACGTTCGGATTCATCGGCATGCCTCATCTCATAAATAGTTCTGATTCTGTGTCCCGTAGGTCTAATCGTTGACATTATTGATATCATTTTCGGCGATTTCGTAAACCAAGGATCTCCAAGAAATGCTTGACTGCGTTATGTTAACCTATTGCGCGCTCTACATTCACGCGCGAATACAACAACGAGCACGAGCAACTTTTATAAAGTATTAACCCAATACCACAAATACTGGACAAAATATTACATACATTATTCTATTGCGATGAATACTCGTCATTCACCATCTTCGTTTCCTCAATTTCTTTTTACTTTTTATGTAGATCTAGTTATATCGTCGAGCGCGCGAGCTATACTGTGAACACTGTGAATGTGGAGCCGTGGAGTGTTCGCGGCGCGGATTGCGCGAGTTGCGCGTGAGCGTATAGCGCGCATATGGAAAAAGTATAACTGCCAGTGTCAATGTCAACTGTCAATTAATGTTCCTCACTATTCCTTCCTTACAAATCCACCTATACTAGGTATCTGTTTTATGCTTTGGCCAAATTTAAGTTTCTTTCTGTCTGTCTTTTCTTCTAACTAAAAAAAAGGCTAATGAATGTCTGATTAGACCATATCCTTTGTTCCACTTTAAAATGCAGGCATTATCAAGGAAATCATTCACATTCTTAATTCAAGGAAAACTTACGAACTTGTGCCGACATCAAAACTATGGTTAGAATGTTTATTTACGTTCTTATAACTGTGGTGTGTTACTTAGATGCTTAAGTTCTTATTTAATATATATGTGTTGCAGCGACTCGTAAGCGGTTTTACCGCAACACTGGCATAGTGCAAAGTGATAGTAAATGGGAAGTGACCCTGGATCACCGCCGGCTGAAGTCACCCGGCGGGCGCGTGCTGGCCGTGGGTAGCGAGCCGCTGGCTCGGGCCGTGGCCGCCGAGTGGGACGCGCAGGCTGAACACATCTCCCTGCCCACCATGCACCTGGTTACAATTCTACTATTTCAATTAAATTGTAGCCAGCTGAAATCTATACCTTTAAACTCTTCCATGACTAACAGACTCACAAAATATACAGCCTAAACCACTAGACCTAGGGACTTTAAACTTGGGGAGAATATTCCTTACATACCATAGGGGTGCAATAAGAAAGGTTTTTTTTTAAATCATGCCCCTGGGGAAAACATATGGAAAGTAGTGGGTAACTAATAATATGCATGTTAGCTGAAGATATGGCTCCATGCTTGAATTTTGATTTTCTTTCTGTATATTTTTTTTCCTGCTAAATTGAGTTGGCGGAAGTGCTTATTGATATGAATTTAAATTATGTTTTTCTTTATTTTCTTTAATTTTATTATTCTATTATTAAAACTAATTTTGTATTGTGCATTCTATTATCTTTCTTATTTGTTTATGGCAACTAATCGGTTTTAAGTGTTTTTTTCCTTTACATTAGGAAGTAGTATTTAAACTTTAAAAGGAAGTAGTGTACTTTTTAAGCATTTTTATTTTTTGTTTCAGACTGCATTATGTAATACAGCACTGGATAACCCAGGAAAGTTAACCTCGCATGATATAGCTAGCTATTTGCTAGATTTTGTGCCCACAGACACACTTCTTTTTCATTCAGAGGTATGTTACCTATTGACTCAACAGCCCTCTTAAGACAAAAATAATCATAGGCTGCTGGAGTTTTCGTCTTAAGATTATTTTGTGTAGCTAGGAGATATTATGGCCTTGAAATTGAAATTAATTATTACTGTGAAAAGTTCAGTAAAGGGTTCTTGCCCTAAGACAGGTCAGCAAGGGCTCATGAGACAATCTCTTAACATTTTATGTTTTGTCAATTGACTATCGCAGGCTTTTGGATAAATATAGCCTGTAAGAAAAATTACAGATTTGGCAAAAAATGTTTTTTATACCAATCCCAACCCCAAGGTTTGTTAGTAGGGCATAAGTCACAAAAAAAAGATTTTGTATTTAAATCACAAACTTATTCTTACACCGATCAGGTTTATTATGCTTATGGATTGTTAATGTGTATAAACAACTTTATTACAGTTTGTTCCTTCAAATAGTGTGCATTACAACCCTTTGAAGTCGCCGACACCGCTTTGTGCGCGCGTCTGCTTCTTTGTAGCAACTGTAGTGGCATATCAAAGCATGCAAGCATGAACAAATGAACTGTACTTAAACTCTTTTTATATTAAAAAAATTGTACAATTTTCAGTTCTATACTCGAAAATCTAATTAAAGACCCAATTCCTAACCTCAACCTCATTCGCTGTGATTACTGCATTTTGTTTTAAGTGTAAGTATTTTTATAAACAAAACTTACCCTTATATTGCTGGTTACACAAGTTGTCATGCACGTTTTTATGAGATAATGTTGAAATAACTAAATAATCAAGATGGGAACTGTCAGATTTGGTGTTTAATTAGATTTCCGAGTATAGTATCAACTGGAATGTGATCTTATATCTTTTGATTTTGGCCCAGGAAGAAGAAGAATTGAGATTACTACAAGCGAAAAAATGGACCCCAGTCATAGAATGGTTCCAAAAACGTTTTAATGTAACCCAAGAAATAGCAAGAGGGCTGGAACTTCCTCCAATCTCTACAGAGACGCGCGCGATCCTGGGGCGATACTTCTTGTCGTATGACTTCCAAGCTCTTAATGGTAAGTATTTTTTCATATATCTATAAAAATATTTGACCAAATGTATATTACGAGTGTTAGTTATTTAATATTAGGGATGCATCTATACGCCTTTTCGCCGATACGATACCGATACTCTCATAAAAATATCGGCGATACCGATACCGATACCGATACGCTTTTTGTGAATTCAAAAATGAAGGTATAATAAATAAATCACAAGACAGATTTCTTTTTATTAATATAAGAAGTAGATACATAGGTTAATATTAGATAATTAAATTTTTTTGTAATTGAAATTTACATTGATAAGATTTTTGTTTAAAAAACAAAGTAATCGCTCGTTGACACTACATTTTTAAATTAAAAAGTATCGTTGAATCGGTCATAAAAATATCGTCGATACCGATATATCGGCTAACCCGAAGTATCGCCGATATATCGGTATCGGTATCTGTATCGGATGCATCGCTATTTAATCTTAAATATATAAAAGGAGAAACTGACTGACTGACATATCAACGCACGGCCGAAACTACTGTACCTAGAAACTTGAAATTTGGTACAGGTGTTCCTTTCATGATGTAAGTGAGCACTAAGAAAGGATTTTCCGAAAATCGACCCCCAACGGGAAACAAAGGGGGAGTACTGGGAAACTAATTCTACGCGTACGAAGTCGCGGGCGTCCGCTAGTATATTATATGGTCCAAAATACGTACTCGATACATAATCGTCATAATATATCATGTTTTTTTTTATGAAGTCGTCAACATTTCAGTATTTATAAAACAAACGTAAGGTGACTGTGGGTAAGACCGGCATACTTTATTTTTTTACTAACTCGGAGTGATCTAGCTGCTTTAATTATTCACCTACGTTAACGCTTGTAATCGCAAACGATGCAGAATTTCATAAGTAATAGTTAAGCTATAGTGACAGGGAATTTTAACCACAAATTAAGCAACGCAATAGTATTTTTTAAAATCCGGCGAGTAGACGGACTTCCCTTGTAGTTTAAGGTAAGTCCGTCTAGTAATGATATCAGCCATACTATGGCTGCTTATATGTTCGTATTCGAATCTTTAAAAAGAATGAAACAAGACAATGAAAAGTCTATTTTAAACTTGTTAATATATGGCTTAGATTCGAAATAAACACGTTTTTTCATATTCAAAGGCAAGTCCGGCATATAATACGTAGATGGGGTGGTAAACCTTTTTTTAGAATTTTAAAAATTTTAGATGGCAGCTAGTTTAAAACAGCAGTGTTAATGCAAATAGGTTTTAACAACAACTGAAAGTTTAGAGCTTCAAATCGAAGGTCACCTGCCCATGGAAGCCCCTTAACAAACACAAACATCATGTGCAATGTCGAAAGGATTAATCTATAGTAACCTTATGTGATCGTAATAATATTGAAGTCGTAAAAACGGTTGGTAACCTCTGATTCAAGGGAAGTCCGGCATATGACGGACTTACCTTGTACAAAGTAGACGGACTTTCCAACTTAACGAAATTTTAATGTGATAAATGATGGAAGGTATAATTACAAAACTAACCCAATTTCTGATAATTTAAACACAGAATAAAGATAGCCGGTTCTTATATTACTTACGTAGTAACTTTCTGGTGCAAAATCTTGTCACTAACTATTTTTAATTATTTTATTACTAGAGACCGTCGCACTATCACTTCGAGTTCCATACACGTTATGACTTGTTTAGGCGGATTGCTCTGAAGTTAGTTGTCGCAGCGCCATCTGTTTTAGAGTGAGAGAAATAGCGCGACAAACTGCTTTATTGACTGGACGCTAAAGCGGGAAACGCTTTAAAATTAAAAAGTTATAACGTGTAGACGGACTTGCCTTGTAGACGGTCTTACCCACAGTCACCTTATCCTAACCAAACTAACTAACTATTCTATACAAAATCCTTTTAAAAACCCCGAAAAGTTTACACATTTACGAATTTTTTTTTTAATATATTTTTACCATTATGTGTTATGTTATGAACTGTAATATATAATATGATACTAAGCCCGTGAATATATAATTATACTCTTATGATAATGGTAGTTCAAAATAATATTAATTATTGCCGTCATAGAAACGGGAAACAGGCAGACGGCCCACCTGATGCTTACGAAGCTAGCGGTCCTGGGATTGATTCCAGGTATGGGCAAATATTTGTGTGACGAGCCCGAGGATTTTTTCCTGAGTCTTGGATGCTTTTTTATGATTTTCGATGTTTAAAGTTGCCAAATGTCCATAGTACAAGCCTAGAGCTTAGTTTGGGACTACACCAATTTGGCTAGAGATTGTTCCTTGATGTTTTTGAAATAAATAAATATGGTACACTTGTGATTAAGCCTTGGATATTAAACACCCATATCACATAAGAAATGGAAAAGGGAATCGTTACCTTGCCCCGTCCGCCTTTTGTACTTTGTACTACCATTATCATGTATCATCACAAACATTTGCGTTTAGAATATCCGTTGGATTTGTAGTTAAAACAGTTAAGTAGCCGTATAGTTATAAACTTGTTTTTTGCAGCTATCTGTTTTGGGTTATGCTTTTTGACATTCATAGGTGCATTATATTATGCCTAAATTGAAGAATAAAGAACTTTGACTTTGACTTTGACTTTGGGTGCTAACTGTTGTAGTTCAAAATTCAAGTAGCTGTAAAGTTATAAACGTTTATTTTTTTGCAGCTATCTGTTTTGGAGTAGAGGCTCTTAAGTCTCCTATTCTCATGTTAGCTTGTATGGAGCGACACCTTGTACCGAAGGAGGCAGTACTACTTTCACGGCTTGAGGAAGAGTACCAGGTTAGTGTTATCAGTATTTAACCTAGTATAGACCCTTATCACACTCGACAACGACCGACAATTTTAATCCGCACCTACGTCTTATTATTACTGGGGAGATTCCGGATGCATGTTATCGGAGCTCAACTTTAACTGCGTAGACTAATTCAAGTTATCAAAATTGAAATCACAATCGCTTATGTAAATTAAAATTTAATTTAAACAAAACTTATCTTATATATTTTTTAAGAATTCACGTATTAACACAATTTCATCTTTAGGATCACTGATCCAAATGTATTTATATCTAATGGAACTGTATTGTAACTAGTCACTAGGGTTTTGAAGACTTATAGATCTGACGCAAGTAAGCCCACTAGTGGTGCTGGCTTGCTAAACTAATGCTATGTTTTATAATATCCGTTACACTTTATGTCATATTCAATATTACTTTATGTCATATTCAATATTACTTTATGTCATATTCAATAGTAATGCACGTAATGCAATACATTATTTGACATTCTTACCGAAGTAAATCCTAACGAGTCTTTTTTACTCTTTATAAAACCGAACCTGAATAAACATGAAATTTATTCATAAGCCAGTGTAGCAATGTTAACTGATTCTTGCTGTAGACTTAGAGATATTTCCTACTAGGTTCTGTCCGTGGCTTCGTCCGCGTAGATTTCGATTATCGTTATGCCCTCGGGGACTATTAGGGTTAGTGGAATATTATTCAGCTTACGAAATACAGCAGAGTCTTTCCAAAAAGCATTGCGAGCCATCGCAAGTTCGCAATAAAATCAATAGAAATGACACGACACGACTTAAACTCGTTTTAGTCCTTATATTATATTTATAACGGTCTATTGCTCGAACAATTACGTAAAAGAGCACCTTAAGATTGTATTCCAGAGAGTTAGATATTACAGTTAACTCCCGCCCGTTAACTTTACCTAAGTACATTATCTTTGTACATACTAACATAATATATGGATGATAATGTCTGAAATTGTCTCATTATATTAGACAAAATTAGTTGCTTTAAATTGCCGTTAAAACGTGAAAAAATATTTTCGCGCTTATGCCCCTATTTCTACCTGTAGAAGGTGGATTTTTAAAAAAAATATCTAGGAACATAGCTTTAATCTAGGGCACCCAAATTCCTTCAAATTTCAAATCTAGAGATCGGTGTGTCTTTTCTCCCAGCTGGAGCGCTGGGGCCGCGTGCCGTGGGCGCACGAGGTGAGCCAGGCCGAACTGACGGCGCGCCTAGCGGCCGCGCTGCTCGTCGCGCACGGCTCCGGCGACGCTCAGCATGCGCGCGCTAAGCAGACCAGCGACCACACTGGCTCTTAATATTCGTTCCTGTTCTTTCTACGAATGTTATTTACTGATTAATGTTGTTATGAGCTTCGCAATTATGGACTTCATGAAAGTACTATGTAATCCAACACAAGTAAAGCGCTTCGGCAATTTTGGTTCATACTTCGTAGGTCAAACAATCTGGAAATACAATCAAAATAAATGTTGTTCCCCAATTCAGCTAAACTGAGAGCATTATTTAAATCGGAGCATCTACATATTATATTAATAACACCTGTAAAAGTTTAGAAGATATATATTGAATTAAGTTAACAATCAAACAAATAAAGACGTGTAAAGTTAACGTTGTTTCTGTATTGTGATGGTAAGAGTTTGAAATATTTCCCCACATCGTTTAGATTTCGGCAGGAAGCCAAAATGTTAGGTCGGGGCGAGGAAGAATGAAATGAAAATAGCAAAAACAGTCGCGAAGTTCCGCTAAATATAGCTGGGCGGCGTGCGCGCGCGCAGTGCAGCGCCGCGCCTGCGCACGCGCTCGTCGCTTTGTCTCCGCGACTGGTCAGGGCAAGCTTCGTAATCTCTTTATGACTTCAATATACTTTGTTCTCAATTACCGGAATTTACATTCAAAACAATATGATAGATCATATCTTACTAACCTAATTTTACGTTTTTAGTCCTTTTTTTGCACTTTAAGACTGTGAAATCGAGGTCAATATGCTCTAGTTTTGGCGTTTGGGTATTTACCTACATCCGCGCGTCATTCTTCGGCCCGCTGGCTGGTAAGTATCCATCACATTTGCCTTTCCTACAAAAATAGTTATTTGTATACCTACTCGGCGATCATACAGTTGCGACTGTTGCGTGATTATTATATTACGTTTTTTTTATTTCCTTTACTTATTTTTGACTACTTAAAATGTTTATTTATATTTATGCGTCTTCAAATAAATCTCAAAAAGACATATCAGACCAACACAAAAATGTGTGTGACCAAGTCTGGATTTTTAAATCGAGTAGGAATATTGCGAATCTAAATCGTTAAGTGCGAAAACAAATGAAATAATTAATAAGTAACCTTGAATGAATTGTGCTTCAGGAGTGTGATGAGCGCGGCGGGCTCGGGCTCTGCGCGCGCGCGGCCACTGTCGGGCGGGCTGCGGTCGCTGCTGGGCTGGCTGCGGCGCGACGCGGGCTCCAGCGACAGCCTGTCTAGCGACGGCTCCGACCGCACCGTCGCCAGCTTCGCCTTCGTGCCCGCGGACCGCTGCCGGCTGCGGCCCGCGCCGCTCTACCGCCCGCCCGACGGGCCCCCCACCGACTCCTATAAAAAGAGAGTGCGCGATCGTAATTTGAGACTCCAATACGACCGCGACCTCACCCTCCACCGAAAGAACGGGCTCTTCAGAGGAGAAAACTCTGGTTACGACGCTTTCAGTCTTCCTTCCGTCCGTAAAATCGCAAGTGACAAACGGGACCGGCAGGACAGGGAGCGCAGAGCCGCCAGCGAGGGCCTGCAGCGGTGCGCCCCGCACGTGCCCGGCAAGCGCCGCGCGCCGCCGCCGCCGCGCGCCGCCACGCTGGCCGCGCCGCGCCGCTCCCGCAAGCGTCCCGCGCCGCAGCCGCCGCGCCGACCCCTCAGCGAAGCTAACGGAATCCTTACCGTTACGGAGGAACAGATGAGTAACCACTCGAATCAGGGTAATCCGGCTTTGCCCAAAATCGAAGCCAACGAATGCAAACCAGAAAAATGCGTCAAAAAAGAAGTTAAGGATCCTAAAACACGGGCGGAAAAGAGTTTCTTGAAACAGATTTTTGAGAATAGGAAAAGGAACTCCGCCGTCGAAACGGTCCCGGAACGACTATTGCCGAGCATAAGTGAATTAGACAAACAAGCTGCTGAAATAATTGAATCGTGCAAATTGAAAATCGTGACTGATGGCACGGAGAACACTGGAGGAAACCGAGAGCACCGAGCACATTCGAGAGGAGACATGTGGTTTTGTACCAGATGTCTTCGCAAATATGATGATTCTGTTGTCACTTGTGTACATTGTGTAACGGAACAAAAATTGAATTTGGGCAAAAAACAGCCGAGTGGCGGCAATTATTATAAAACGGGGAGCAGTGCTTCAAATCACTACACACAAACAGAAAATTTACGCGTGGCCACAACAAGCACAGTAACAGAGGTTAATGAAAAACAGAAGCTAAAAAATATGCTAAAAGAAATTAAAGATTCGTTACCCAAAAAGAATAACCCTGATGGAAAAAACACAGCTACGAGTAATATCATTAATAATTCAACCACAGCATCACCTCAAAAGACAACAATTGATGCTCCTACTCTTAGGATTGGATCCAAGTTTTGTGAAGAAGTCCTGAAATCATCACATACGATATCCAATAAAACGAATGATGTAAAACCGTTTGAAAATTCCAAGCCAAGCATTACTTTGGTTATGGAAAGCGCTGTCGTGACTCAACCCGTCGTTTTACAGCATCTGCCTTCAAGAGATATTATAAAATTGACAGATTTTAAACCGCCTGATCTCAACCAAAAATCAAAAATAAGTTTTAATAAACCTAGCGACAAAGAGTTAAATGTGAGCGAACCAAAGAAAAATCCGAATGAATTGACTGTTTCTTTAGGAAGAAATAAATTATACTCTGAACTTCCAAATACCAGTTATAACAATTTGAATACACCTTTAAAAATATCATCATTGTTAAACCCTCACCCAACGCCAGAAATAAATATACCGAGAAATATATTTTTGTCGCAATCCAGAAACGAACATCAGTCTCATTCAGGAAGCAGTTCACCAAATACCCATAATAATAATAAGGAACCTTTATCTCTAATAACCCGAGGGACTAGTTTAAATTCTCAAACAAGTTTAAATAATGCTACAAATGTGGGATCAATCAAATCTATCCACAATGATAAGCCACTAGCTCAAGGACCTTTGTGGAAGACGCCAAAAGTAACAACGACTACTCAAACTTCGTCTGAGAAACATCTAGTTTCACCTTTAAAATCGAAACAAATTACAAAAAAAACAAAAGATTTACCAAACAATGAAGTGATAGCTGATAAAATTAAGAAGACTGAGGCAGGTACTCCAAAAAACCTGTTTTTGTTATCGCACTCGTCTATTCTCGCTGATAGCACACCTCAGTTTACTTCTACTGGCAGTCCGCAGGGTATAATTAAAACAGAAAACAAAGACTATTTAAACCTAAAACGATCAGCAGAATGTAAAGAAAACAACCAATTGCAAAAGCCAAATGAAAAAACATCCACCGGGCTACCGGAACCAACACCTCCGCGAGCATTAAACAACAGTCAATATAATCCTGATGTTACAATCGCATCATTTGATCTACATTCAAGACGCAGAAATTTGGTTAACCAACTTGAACAATCAATAGCAAAAGGGGACGAACAGGCAGCAGCGGAAGCTGCTTCGAAGCTAGCACAGTTGCGATTGTCATGTTCGGTTTTATCATTCTCTTCACAAATAGTTGGAGCGGCTTCGTCATCGTCTTCAAATGCCCAAACAGAAAAGAAAGAATCGGTTTCAAATTGTACTAAAATTGACCCAACAGTAATTATACCCATTAACACAGGAAATGCTGATAATTTACAGGATCCAACTGCTAAAAACGTTATAGTGTCTCCATGTAAATCTACCTCTGAAAAGAAATTGATTCCAATCCAGTCTCAATCGGGTGACTTTTTAACTCAAAAACTTGAAGCTACAAATAACAATTCCGATATTGTAACTACGCCACTCAAATCTAAATTATGTTCAGGACTCAAAAAAGAAAATGATTCGGTGTCGTAAGTTATTTCTTTCAATGTATTGATGACGACTTATGCAGTTTGTTCAATTAGTATTTGGATAGACACAAATAGATTTTTTTTCTTGACCAGGATAGAAGTATGGATTGAAGACAAAGAAGCAGCTCGTGGGCCGATACGAATGAGCATGCCTCGGCTATCGGTAATGGGCGATCTGCGACGATATGCTGTTGCATCCCTCGGCCTAGCTGCCCACTTACAGCGGTGGATCGTGGGACGGACTTTATGTACCGATGACAGCACGCCTCTCAACACTCTAGCGGGTCCAGCATTCGATGCTCCGTTTTACCTTTGCTTGGTGGAACCTGGTTAGTAAACAAGTATTTCAATAAAATGGTTTTCACTTACTCATGCTCTTAAAATGTTACTTTAGTCTCTGCACATCGGGACTAAAGCTCTTTATTAATCCCTAGAGATTAAAGAATTTTTACGTACGTGGGGATAGGTAACTGAGAGAAATGCACGAATACACCGATAATCAAAAGTAGACTTTAATAACGCACTCACTTAAACAGTTACAAACAATTATGGCACAATAAACTTCGGGTCGGTCTTGTTCGCACTGTTCGCTTTCCAAGTAAAGACTGCATCTACCCACTGGTCTTCTTCTCGATCCAACTCTGTAAAGGAGGGGGATGAGGATCCGGCATCGGGCTTTTAACCCCCGACCGGGGTGTTCTGCTACAGGGCCAGGTGGAAACCGTCAACGACCGGTATGTCATCGGTGTAAAGGTCGTAACATACCGGGGAGAGACAGCTGCCCTGAGGGACTCCAGCAGCTACTGGGCGATCTTCGGAGGTGGCGTCTTCCACCACCACTCTGAAGGTCCGGTCCGTAAAGAAGGACTGGATGATCTTCGTTAGTCTGCGCGGGGTCGAGGACAGCGCGACCTTGTAGACCAGGCCTGAGTGCCAGACCCGGTCAAAGGCCTTCTCCATGTCCAGGAGTACTGCGGCAGCGATGTGCGCTGGCAGAGGTGATAGTTTCGTCGTTGGTCGTCTTTGTAGTGACGACGCGGTCAGAGCTCTCGGATGCGACTGGTTAGGTCCACCGAGAATGTGTCGATGTCCGCGGCGTCAGAAAACGTCTGATGTGGAATGGGGGCATCCATGCGCCGCGAGAACTCCTCCCTGTCTGTGGCTGGTCTAGGAGCCCTCGGGATGGTCATTGTGGCTGCCGCTTTCAGAACGAGGAGCACCGGTTGGTGGTCGGACAGGACCTCATCGTCCAGGGTCTCCTGTAGGAGCTGCCTTGGAGTCCACGGTACACGGCGATGTCCAGGACGTCCGGAGCGTACGCAGATTGCTGCGGATAATGCGTAGGTATCTCCGGACCGTCATCGTCCATCTACCCACAATCGCGGTCCGCCTTTTTATATCTCCCGCGTCCGACAATTCTAGAACGCCTTCCGGAATTATGGATGTACTTTGCCCCGCTGGGGACGATCGAGACTATTCAATCTATTGGTTGCTGGAATGATCTACGCCTTGCTACCTTGTTTTTTTTACAATCGCGACATCCTTGGCTCGGGTCTGGAATGCTCTACGTGTTGCTGTCTCATTTCCATACGTGTTATCTCTTTCACACGCCTCTCGAAGGTTCTAAAGTATAGCTGTCTCTTTCTAATCATGATATTTCTTTCACTCTTAGTGGAAAATTGCCATAAACTGAAATGTACTTCAAAGACCTATACGGGGCCAAAAAACGCCTGAAAACTGGTATAAAGGTTATAGCGTAATTTGATAGAGGGATGGACTGAAACGGACTGAGAACATGTTTCAGGCGCCTGAAAACGATTTTTCAGCCCGCTGAAAACGCTTCTAAAGCAACAAAATCCACGACTGAAAATAAAACGCCTTATCCCACCGGCATAACTTACAAACCAATCACGGTGTTTGTGAATGGAGGATTATCGCCATTTTCAGTGATTGTGTATATACCATTTTTAGGGTGCGGAAATAGCCTCAAAATCACAATGCAAAAATTGAAAGTTGAACTCGCGTGGAGAGGGTTCCGTAAATATGTATTTTATTTTTGATAGAATTCTTATAAGTTTTTCTGTAATCTACAAGCAATGAATAATATTATGTATATTTTTCAAAATTTTAGGCTCAGTGGTTTCGGAGATCAGGGGGAGGGGAGGACAATTTTCGTCTTCTTTCAATGTCATGAATAAAATGAGAACTATTTGTTTATCAATAATAACAAAACTCAATCCGTCCAGTAGTTTCGGAGCAAATTGGCTGTGACAGACAGACGAACGTACAGACGCCCAAGAGATCCTATAAAGGCTTGGTCAAACACACGGCGCGACGCAGCGCCGCGTCCGCGCCGCGCGACCGCGGCGGCTTTAAATACATGCTAACAGGTTAGCGACGTCAAACATGGGCGCGATGCCGGCGGGACGCAGTCTGTTTGACGTCGCTAACCTGTTAGCATGTATTTAAAGCCGCCGCGGTCGCGCGGCGCGGACGCGGCGCTGCGTCGCGCCGTGTGTTTGACCAAGCCTTAAGGGTTTTTTCATTTTTTGTACGGAACCCCTAAAACGATTTAATTTCGTGAAACACGATTAATGCTTACGAATATGAACCTATTTCATTATATAAAGTATGAATTCATTTTACTATGCAAGGTCCATTTACTTTAAAATAGTTTGCAAGTTCGAATCTGTTGGCTAAATATGCAAGCATTTAAAGCGTCATTACAAATAATACAACAGTGGAACAAAGGACCATGGGCAGAAATGTCCCCCCCACCAACAGAAATGAAACATGTCTCATTTAATAGATCTCAGCAACATTATGTATTTTTACTATGGAGACGATCACCAGATGTATGGGGTTTTCTTGGAAAACCATAATCGTATCGTATGGAATTTGTTTGAAAATGAACACATATATGGATGATTTGCCTTATTTGGCCCTTGTTTTCATTAAAAAAATCCCATTGATTTTGCTACTAAAATAAGTATTTTGTCTTTTTTTGGGTCCTTATAAACATATAGACATGCATCCCGTTACTGTTGGTGGGGGGGGGGGGGGGGGCAGTGCCCATACAAATTTGCCCATTGTCCTTTGTAAGAAACTTATTAAAGTTAAATATTGTAATTTTGTATAGAACGTTGTTTTTTTTCCTCGCATTCAAAGTGATAAGTAGAGTGTTTACCTCAAGACTAAACAACCATAATGACACTCCAACTATAGCCACTCTCGTTCGCTCGAGCGGTTAAACATTTCGTGTCAATCGTGTCATTATGGCGTGTTTTAGTCCCTTGTTGATCAATCTCCTATTTTCTACTGCCTTATCCAGAACTACTTAACATTACAATACCCTTTCAGACACAAGTAAACACACTGCATCACGTGCAAAATGTACCGCTGCTTCAACTTCAAAAAAAGAAACAACGAATGCCAATAATTCAACCGATGTTTATTCCGAATTGGTTCTTTTGGAGCGACGGGCACTTGTTCCTAACGCTGAAGAATTCGAGTGTGGGGTCTGCATGGAAATGTATGCCGCCGGGCAGGGGGCGGTACTGCGAGAGTGTGTGCACACGTTCTGTCAGGAATGCTTAGCCGACGTCATTAAGCACTGCGAGGAGCTGACGGTCAGCTGCCCCGCCATGGGCTGCCCCGGGGTCTTGCAGGAACGAGAAATTCGGGCATTAGCGGCACCGGAAGATTATGAGCGGTGGCTAGCTCGAGGGCTTGCCGCAGCTGAAAGTGGGACACGCAACGCATTCCACTGTCGGACTCGCGACTGCACTGGCTGGGCGCTGTGTGAGCCGGGGGTCACGAGGTTTCCTTGTCCTGTATGCAAGCGAACAAACTGCGTAACATGTCAGGTAAATATAAATTCTGGATGTTACTCTAGCAAACTTTTGGACAGCGCCCTTCCACCCGAAGTTAGAGGAGAACTATTTTTTAAATACAGTTGCTCAAAAAGTGGTACTTTTTGTACCTGTATATCGTGCAGAAAGTTGGTTTTTTAAAACTAGTGTCTTTTACTATTACATTTTTTTACCCTGAAGTCTTCAAATTCTACTGTGAATTTTAGTCAGACTATGAATTAAGTAAAATTGTCTCACTTTTCGTAAATGTATTAAAAAACGTCGTTTTGATACACGTGCGGAATTGTCATTTTCACTCGACTTAGTCCCCTCTCTTGCAGGCCATGGGTAAGGCACCTCGAGGCTCGTGTACATACATATTCCGCACTTGCATCAAAATGTACATTTCTTGGACACTCGTGCACACTACATCTGCACATGCTCAGGGTACGTTTTTCGAGTTTTGTCAGAGTTCCTCCGACTCTTAAAGCGCTTAAAGTTATGAAAACCAAGTTCCCACCATTCCGTTTCATATGAAAAAATAACGGCTACTGATTTCTGCTTCTTTTTTATTAAAGGCTATACATGAGGGGGACACCTGTGAACAATATCGTTCTAAACAACGAGATGCAGACGCCTCCGACAAGCCTTCAGCGCAAACTGACGAAGGCACCAGAGCTTTCCTCGACACGCTGATATCCCGTGGGGAAGCCCTGGAGTGTCCGGAGTGCAGTGCAATTATAACTAAAAAATGGGGTTGTGATTGGATAAAGTGCTCGGCGTGTAAGACTGAGATATGTTGGGTGACGCGCGGGAGACGATGGGGCCCCGGGGGCAAGGGGGACACCTCTGCTGGCTGTCGCTGTGGTGTGGATGGCGTGAGATGCCATCCTTCTTGTGGTTATTGTCATTAGCAGTTGAGATAATATCTATTACCTTTTGTCTATGATCTAGGCTAAACAACCCAAAGACCCGCTGTTTGATAGAATTGTATTTAGTTCTACACTTGCAGGAAAAAAATATATCCAGTATAAATAGTCATAATGTACAACATGCTGCATGGAAATGTTAACTTTTCTGTTGTAAAAACAGACCGCGAAGTATTGTGAGCTCCGCCCCAGACTAAAAAGGAAGTTATTTTTTATTATGTAAGACTGACAGTCCCATACATTATGCCACTACTCAACTGAACTTAAGTCATCCTAGATTTATATTTTTGCTGCATTAAATATAAATCGCTTTCTTTTTCGAGATTTGTAGGTACTTTACGCTGCGCTTAGTTCGGCTTTAGGTACTTAATGGTAGTAAGTCGTAGCGTGGTTACCTATCTTAAGTTTGAACAAGTTTTGTCCGCTGTTTGTGTAGTTAAGTATATCTCTAAACATTTTGAGAAGTTAAAGAAGTAAAAATTTTTTTTTCGGGCAAATGTAAATTTAGGACCTACGAAACCGCTTACAACAGTTTGAACATCGATAGGTTACCGGTAGCTTCCTTAAAGAGTTGCGCACAATTACCTGTCGCGCTCGCTAGCGTTTTTTGTTGAGTTATAATGTCTTATATAGTATTATTTCTCCCAACCATTATTAATACTACTGCAAGGAGCTAGTCGCTAGTCTTGAGGAAATGAGTAGGAAAAAATAGGGAATAAAGGGGCCCACTCAACATTATTTCCCAAATGTAGGCCATCAAAACCATTATCGGCCGTGAACTAAACGCGATATGCCTCATCATAATGATACAGTTGCCATCGATAATATCTTGGCTAAGATTAGGCTAAAAATATTTGTCTCCGTAACTAGTGACAATCGAACGTCCGAAATATTGTTGAGCCCAATCAGTATCTAGGATATACAGCGATAGATTAGCTCTTAAAAAGGCCCTTGGGTTTGTACTTCTTTCTCGTTCGCTCTCGTGTGAGTCTAACCGACTTTACCATAAAACGGAAGACTTTTCAGACCTCTTGCACTATAATTATTTTGTGTACTCGTAAATTATTGTCGTAAAATATAACACACATATTTATTCGTAGGTACTCTGATTTAATACAAGACATTAAATGTGTTATTAAAAGTATCTCAAGGTTATCCAATTAACTGTAATAATTAATATAAAAATGTTGTAGTCTATAATAATAATTATGTATAATCAGATTAATCAGTTACTTCGATAGTTTGTGTTTGAATTGTATTAAGTTATCAAAGCAATTTACAATTTTGTATTGAAAATTGCGTTTTATTTTATTTTGACTCATTTCGACTTATTTTATACCATCCACTTTTGTTTATTGGCTATCTGTGATTTCCAACATTTTACAGTAAAACCAGAGTACGGTCCGTGAGCACTTAGGTATGAATTCTGATCCTCGCGAATATATGTAATATAATACCTACTGCTCTGCTCTGTATAAACTTTTACAACATATTGTGAAAAATTAAAACATAAATGCACAATAAACCGGACCCTATATCATAACGACGTTACGCTTTTGACACGTTAAGCCTAGTTGGTAGTGACCCTGCCTACGAAGCTAGCGGTCCCGGGTTAGATCCTTCTTCTTTTCTTGTGTGCTATGATGAGCGCGAGTAATAAATTTTGGTTTCTGTGTCGTGGATGTTTTAAAAATAATGTATTAAAAATTTATCTATTTGTATAGTATGTTTACCGTTGTCTATTAACTACCAATAGATAGTGAAGCCTAGAATTTGTGACTAGGTCATATTTCCCCGTCCTTGTCCCCTGATATTTATTTTATTTATCAAGTAGGTACTGAGAACTGAAATAAAGAAAATCTTGCGGTAATGTATTTGTAATTATTACACAGTTTTTGAGTGCGTCGTAGGTATACCTAGTCGAGAACTTAAATTTGGGACTAGAACAATAAGGTTGAGTTTCGTAAAAGTTACAAATTACTTGACATCTCTAATGACATTGACGGGTTTTTCCCACCTGTTACCACCAATTTGTTACCACTGGTAACGGCTCGGATTTTTTTTCCCACTGTTACCACTAAAGTAATCGGTGGTAATAAGTGAGAATATTTTTCCCATTTGATACCACTAAAATATTTGGTGATAACTACTGGAAAAAAAAAACCCAGTAGTTAGTGGTTACAGCTGGGAATTTTTATTCCTAGTAGTTACCAGTGGTAACAGGTGGGAAAAAAAATCAATTTTGAAACTAATGACGAATTAGGATTGTTTAGTTCTTGTAGCAAAACGTTCTTGTTGAAAAAAAGTCAGTAAAGTGATACGTCATGGGAGCAAAACGTCTGCATCTTAAAAAGGTACTGAGTCAATAAATCAAAATGTCAATTTGATCAAACAACCGCAATTGAAATAACCACGGGAGCAAAACGTCCGCAGTTAAAATGGTACTTCCCGAGACTAAATCTAAGAATTATCTTTAGCAAAAAAGTCTTGACGTATCTATAATTACTTATATTTTTAAGGGAAAAATAAAATGGAAGTGTTCATGATTTACAGTTTTTGAGATATAATAAAAAAACTTTGAATAGTACATTATGATACAAGTGTGCTAAGTTGACCATTGTATACAAGGCGCTATTGTGTGCGCACGAGCGAAAGCGAGTGCGCCACAAGAAAGCCGCGTATATTATGGTCACAGGCACACGTGTTACATACGACGTTTTTCAACAAACTTGCGAAAAAGAAACAAGACTTCATTTAGTCAAATTTTAATTAATTATTAAAACAGTTGGTAAAATTACAATTTCTTCATTTTCTTTACTTAAAAAAGACATTTTCGTTAATATTAAACTTCACAATAATTAATCCAAACTATCTTCGTCACAGCCGTCAATTATTTACGAAAAATGGCGGCTGGCGCGTTGTTTTTTTTTCTTGCCGCGATACCGATGCGCGCGCAAGGCTAAGGCGCCAACGAGATCGGCCAACAGCCAAATTTAAAATGTAATAATTCATGTTTAAAATACAAATTACAGAAAAAATTAAATGATTTTAATGAAATTGAGTTATTTTTTAGTAATAAAGCTGATTTCACCAATTTATTGAAATAAATATGTAGATAATGTTATTTGCCGCATAAAAACTGTTTGTTGCTAAGAAAAAAAAAGGTATAACCCGACTAAATTATATCGCTTCTTCTTCGTACTTACAACTTGGTACTAGGCTACAAATGTAAATTGTTTGGGTTATTAAAGTAAAGGCACTTGTGCGTAATATACTGAAAAAGCACGCGTGTTTAATATCTAGGTTTATGAGCCAAAAATCGGTGGAATAAAAAGGTCGTTTTGAGCAAGTGTGTTGAAAAATATATTAAAATGTAGGCTAATCTAAATGGACCTTATGATGTAGAAAATAAAGGTCATAACAAAATGAGTGTTGTCTTTTGCGGTTACCAAGATCTCAAATACGGGAGTTCTATAAAAAAAACCGGTCGACTGCGAGTCGGACGCGCGCACAGAGGGCGCGCGTCCGACTCGCAGTCGACCGGTTTTTTTTATAGAACTCATAGGTTTTCTTGTAATCTACAGGCAAAGAACAATATTTTTTATTAATTCAGAATTTTAGGCTCAGTAGTTTCTAAATTAAGACTTACTTTTCAGTAATGAACGTAAAATTTACAGGTAAGTGAACGTTAAGATACTCTCGCACGCCGAGAGCAAAATGTGCCGAAGCTCCATCGTGCTGAAACACCATGTACCTTTGGTTGTCAAAGTAATCCCTGTTGGCCACAGGAAAGTCCTAAATTAACGAACCGAACTAAACTAACACTTTTACAAATTTAAAGTAATCCCTGTCGGCCACAAGAAAGTCGTCAAACGGCTCTTCGAATTCCATTTGTAAAAACGTTAGTTAGTCACCGTTCAGACGTGATGGCAAAATGACGGGGCCGATGACATGCCCGTCATAAATGCCAGCCCACACATTCAGCCGCCACTAGTGTTGGAATCTGCCCTGCCGTGAAGCGTGTAAATTCTCGCGAGCCCAAACGTGATCGTTGCGCACATTTGAAAGTCCTGACCTCATGAATGTTGCCTCATCGGTCTTAAGAACATAGTTTACGTAATTAGGGTTCTCCTCTAACTGCCTGAGGTACCACTCGCAGAAATTGCTCCTGGGGCCTATTGCATATAAAATAATAGCTTATATTATAAGCTATTTACTCCTAAAATTTACTGATTATAATTGTGTTACGTTGCATAAAATTAAATAGTCATAATAATAGTTAGCAGTCCTAAAAATAATTTCAGAAGTATGCTAAATTGTATTGCATAAATATTTTTTTGAACTTATAAAATGCTTTTACTTATAATATAAGTAACGAGTCCAAATTTAACAAAAAAAATTTTAATATTGTAATACTTATATCAAATGCTCAATTTGGACCGCGGTTCCTTTCAGCGTACGGCCATAGTGTAAAAAGAGTTTAAAAAAAACAAAATACTTGCTGTATTTTCCCGCTTTTATTCGTAAGTTGAGTTAAAATAAAACATTAGGTAAATATGATGAGAAAACGAGAAGAAAAGCACCTGAAAACAACAAATTTTCTGAGAAAAATGATTGACTTCAAGGAATTACTATTTGCAAAGTTTTCGCCGACAATCACGAAAGATATAAAAAAACAAGCGTGGATAGATGTTCGTGACTACCCGGTCGCGATTAATTTTGTCACAAGCGACAAAGACTTTACGTATATAAGAGACACAACTTGGCCTAACTTACGCCAAAGAACGATGGTAAGTTTACTAATAATTAAAGATTATTTGCAATCCCTTAAATAATTTATGTCATAATATAGAAGATGAATATGGCTCGTGTTGGGTGAGAATATTTTGGCACCACATTTTAAACCCTCCATATATCTTCGGATAAGCAGTATAGCATAATATTATTCGCCCCCTTTACCTGATTTTATAAATGTTTATCTTTGAATTATGTAGGTTTGATTCTAAACTAATTTTATTACCTACTTATTTGATAATTTAAATTGTGTTTTTTTTCTTATCTTTAGACTAAAGTAGATAGAGCGAAGAGTACGGGAGCAGCGGGTGGATCAAACAGCAAACTGGATTCCATTGACGAATTAGTTTTAGAGGTAATTGGGAGGGACTCGCCCATTATAGAGGGAATCGGGTTAGAAGATTCGTTTGGAATACGATACAAAACCCCAGTACAACCGGTAGAAGCCCCTCTCAATAACGCCCTCGAGGGAAATAGTGAGGCTCCTGAACAACAAGAAACCAACCAAATTTCCACCACCAACCAACCTCATAACAGCTATACGAGAAATAAAACTCCATTACACAAGGGTAAAAGAAGCACGAATAATACATCACCATTAATAGATTCAACAGAATATCACCAATTAAAGAAGAAAAAACTACAATTAGAAATAAGAAAATTACAATTAGATGTTTGGGAGAAGGAAACGTCTCTAGGTGTAGAGCACTGCGAATTAACCAACGATTTGAGACCGGAATCTGTGCCGGAATGTATGAGTACATTAATAATTAATGACGACGGTGAAATTCAAATACTTAATGATACTCATGATACAAACTGAAACATTTTATTTGAATATACATTATTTCATACCTATGTTGTATTATATAAGTACAAATATGTTCTTAGTCATAAAAACTAAACTAAATATATCTACTTAAATAGAAACAAATCTAAGGATGTTTTTTTTACATTCACTGGAAATGACGATAAAAATATTGTAATTTTTCTTGGCCATCATTGTTCCGAGTATTTTCCCATTGGTCATCAAACTCGTCACTTGTTAAATTTTCCGTATTTAACTGGTCAACTTCATTCTCTATTAATTGTTCGGACATGTTGTTTTTAGATAAATTGCAAAGAGCAACGCAGCATGTTACTACTTGACCAGCATAGACAGGATCAAGTCGCAAATGATTTAGGCAAGGAAATTTTTCCTTTAGTATTCCTAATGCACATTCTACCACACGTCTGGTACTTCTGTGAGCCCTTAGAAATCTTCGTTGAGCGTTGTTTGTAGGGTCTCTTATAATAGGTGGAATTAACCACGATTTTAACGGATAAATGGAGTCTCCTAGAAGAACTGCATCTGGAAAAGGTCTCCATCCAGCCTGCATACGTTGGCAAAGCCCGCTGGTTCGTAACACCCTTGCGTCACTAGTACTTCCAGGCCAGTCAGCATAAACATAATAAAACTTTAGGTCTGCACCAGCAACAACCATTACGTTTAACGAATGATTGCCATGTCGATCAACGTAGGCATTTTCGAATGCATTTGTGCCGTCTATGTTTATCAATGTTCCGTCGACTGCTCCACAGACGAGTGGCATATTAGCTATGTTATTAAAGTCATTTATTACACTATCAACATCACTTGGCCACTTCACTACGTTTCTTAAAATATGATTATTCACGGCAGTTACTACCCGTTTCACTGCTCTGCAAACAGTGGCTTTATCAACGCCATGCATATCGCCTATGCTGTGATATTGGGCACCGGTTCCCAACCAATGTAATGCCACTTGCAACTGTTGGTGCGGTGTTAAAGCATAATTCCTGCTTGTCTGATGTTGAAGCGTACCCTGAATTTCGTCTAAAATATATGAAAATTGCTCAAAGTTTAATCTGAATCTTTCATTGTATTGGTATGATTCTTGTAAATGATTATAACTCAATCGGCCTCTAAACATCCGCGGTGGCCTTCGTGATACTTCATCACTACTATCACTGTCGGATGATGTCATTTTAATATATATATATTATATATTATTTGTGACTATTGAAAAGGATTTCGATCACTTATATTATTTTTAACAAACTCTAAACACCTATGAAATATTTACTTGTATTATGAGTAAATAATAAAAGCAAGCTGTGTTTTTGCAACAGAACCACAATTTTACTTGTAATAATAGCTTATAATACCCGTAAAATTTCTTATAACTTCTATTATTAGTAAAAAATATATGCAACAAAACACTTATAAATTTTACTTGTAATATGAGTATTTTTCTCGTAATAATAGTCTAATATTTTTATGCAACAAAAGCATACTATTTTATATGCAACAGAAAAAACTCGACTACTAAAATATTTTTTATGAGTCTGCTATTATAAGTTTATAATAGCAGTATTTTTATGCAATAGGCCCCTGGGTACAAGATCGGAGAGCTTCAGCTCCTGTGCTCGGCGATAGTGATAAGGGTGACGATTGCCCTCACGAAGAATTCGCCAAACTGCAACATGGTTAATACCGAATTTTGCTCCTGCTCGTGGCGTACTCGTGGTTGGCTCTTCTTCAAAATGGTCTAACACTAATTCAGCCTGCTTGGCATCGACTGCTTGGACGTGCACTTCCAGTAGACCAACGAAACGAGCCAATGGAATGTAGGCCATCGATAAATCGTTGCCGATACAGTTCGCGTTCGTTGTTATATTTTTACGGGGTATTTTGTAACATGTTGTATTGATGAAATTTAGAGTAAGTCGGTACTCAAATCACCTAACAAGTTTTATCATAATTAGAGTACCTACTACTTTTGTTGCCCGCGACTCCATCCGCGTAGAAGTCATTTATCGTCCCTTGTCCCTAATGTCTATTTCTCGGAGTTTAACTACACTACGTATACTGTCTCCATACCGTTTCATCGAAATCAGTTCAGCGGTTTAGGCGTGAAAGCGCAACAGACAGACAGTGCCTTTCACAATTTTAACATTAGTATGAATGGATTATATAATTATTATTTAATTTTAACGTAAAACGCAAATTTGTCCCATCAACGCCATGGGCGAATTTATCCGGACCACAAGTTCACAGACGGAAGTCTGTCTACGTAAACAGTGCAAAATATATCGTTGTGTCCCCGTAAGGTTGCATGCGTGTGCAAATTGCATTCGAGTTGTCATTGGCATAGAACTTGTAACAAGGCATTCGAAAGATTTAAGTACATGCGTAATCATATCAAGCCTCATATCATATCGCAAATGTAACTATAAACTCATTCTAGAACTTTCCCTCATTCTACTACTTTAACAATATGTTAACTCATGTCATGTGTTATGTTGCAGAACAAAACAATGCATGTTAAATAAAATTGAACACACAACTTATAATTTGGCCCCTTAATTATTATTTTTTCTAGAGGTTTAGAACCATATGCCTGGCTAGATTTAGAATATAGATGGATACCCTGTGACAACTGTCTTAACAAATTCACTACCAGCAACTGACTTCCACTCAGTGCCCTAGACACATATATACCGTAAGAATTTACAGTAGCTAAGCTCTATACAAAACAAAAGATGTGGCAACTGGCGCTAGTTTGAAAAATAGTACTGTCAGTGAATGTGTTAATGCTTATCCCATTCATCTATGACATGATTAATCCAGTAATCCAGTATAACAGTTTTAGTCATAAAATACACCTGTTAAAGGGATAATCCCAAATTAACCAAGGTTGTCTTAAAGAATTTATCAAGGGATTATCTTAGGGCCGTATTAATAAACTCATCTTGATTGTGAAGCCCTTCACAAGATACATCAAAGTAAACACCAAACCAAGGAACACTGTCATTTTTGACGCATCTTGAGATGAGCATTAGGGTTGACATCAGTTTATTAATACGGGTCTTACTGCCGCACTCAGAGACGTCAATTTATTTTAATGTTTGATTAAACTTGCTGCTGTCACTTTCTTTGCTATAGCAATAGAATAAGATAACACGTCACTAAACATGCATTAAATTTAATTGACGTCTCTGAGTGCGGCAATTAGACAAATTAACCTAGTCCCAAACTAAGCTCTATGCTTGTACTAAAGGTACTAGACAATGAGAAACGTTATATAGAAATACATTAACCTTTTGACCACCTTCCATCAAATACAAAAAGTATCACTAAAATAAAACATTTTTGCTATGCTATGCAAATTATAACTTAATTCATATAAATCAGTCTGATAATCATCAACTTGTCAGCTGTAGCAGATGGTGGCATCAATGGCACGAGTTCAGTTGTTGGCAGACAGTGGAGTTAGAAGACTAAATACATAGAAAACATCAAAGACTCAGGAACAAATATTTGCACACATCTCACAAATATTTGCCCCTATTACAAAAAAACAAACTAGAATGTACTTAAAATCAATTTGTTTATTACTTATATTAGAAATTTGGTGACTTGTAACATTCATTCAAGTGGCCAAAAACCCTTGTTACATCATCTCACCATCCATCATGAAATACTATTACAAATGTGGACACTAGACCAATAATATAAATCTAGTCACAATTTAAAACTGCACTCCGCATTGAAACATTCCTAGATAGCTTGCTATTAGGTTACCACAAATACACTGTTGTTAACATGGTTAATAACGCCCTCTCATCCCAGGGGGGCCTCGGCCGCCAGGGCCTCCACGGCCCATACCAGGAGGTGCACCCATCATGCCGGGAGGAGGACCCATCATAGGCCCACCACGCATCTGAGGAGGCGCAGAGAGTTGGCCACGGCCTCCAGGAGCCATGTGTTGATGTGAGGGACCACCAACGCCACGTGCGGGTCCCTGAAGTCCTGGTGGTGCCCCACCTGGCCCGGCGCCGCGCCCAGCCGCACGACCGCCGCCTGGTCCTCCCATCCCACCAGGCAGAGGTACTCGGGGCAGACCTTCTTCGGGGGGCGGTGGACCCTCGATGGTAAGAGAGACTATATTTTCGCCGCGCAATAACACAAATCCCAAAGTTCTCTTTTCTTCTCTATCTGGTGTTTTGCTGTTTTTAGACTTGATCTTTCTGAACTCTTCGCAGTCTCCCAGTATCAAATTCATATGTTTATCGAAGGCTTTAAATGTCCCAATAAATGTTCGAGAATCTTGAAGTATAACCCGAACTCTATAGTTGATATGCTGTTGCATCTTATTATTTTTACCGATAGTCTGTAAGAAAAAAAATCCATGTTAAAATGGTTAAGCAAAAACAAACATTAGGAGAACAGTTGGTAAAACCGGCATAAAATAATGGTTACAAATTAATGACAAAATGAAAAATAAATGCATCTACATAACTCATACTATTTACATTATAAAATAATCGTAACACCCACCATTTTGGCTACGGGATTAGGTCGCAGTTACTGGATTTAATTCAATTTATGAATAAGCTAAATAGATGCGAGAAGTCGGGAACTATTGACAGCTAACTTGGCTTCCTAACAAACAAACAAACATGGCGCCCATCGCGGACAGATTCTGTGACAGTCTGACATGACAGCCAGCAAATTGGGTTAACAGATTAAAAAAAACCGCTTCTTTTCTCTAAAGTCCCAGACATGTGCGAGTAAGTACGCGCGCTCGGCAACCTTTTTCGCCCGTGTTTACCTTTAGAAGTTCGCGTACTTAGGGTGACACAGGGGCGAGTAAGGTCCCGAGCCAAAAGTACCGCGTACTTACTCGCATGTCTATCTGGGACTTAAAAGGGGTGATAGACGGGGAGTAAACAAGTACGCGTACTTGTGACTCAGCAAGCTTACTCGCCCGTGTGTCATGAAGTACGCTTACTTAAAAACCGACGAATAAGTTTGTCGGCGACGGCGATCCTACATGTTTAAATTTTGCTCATAGTCGTAGCCCACACCTGTCTCCGCCGCGAGTAGCGAGCTACGATCTTTCGGCAGTCCGCGGGTGAGGTGTTTGATGCGCTCTCTACATTGACACGGAATTCGCACCCGCGAATGGCGCGTGGATAGCGGTGCGAATTGCGCGTGAACTCTTATAGGCTCCACAGTCGCAGGTATCACAATTGTGTTCACAGTATAGTTCGCGCAAACGACGTTTTTAAAAAAGAATTTTAAAAGAAATTGAGGAAATAAAGATGGTCGATAACGAGTATTCATCGTAATAGAATAATGTTTTTATTATTTTGTGAAGTATTAGTGGTATTGGGCTAATATTTTATAAAAGTTGTGCGTGAATGTGGAGCCTTGTTGCGTTCGCGGCCCATTGACGCGAGCCAAAATACCGACACCAAGGTGGTAAACGTGGCGCGAACCATGCGCGAACCCACGAACGCCCTCCACATTCACACTTTCACGCATTCGCGTATTGCGTTCGGGCGTGAATGTACAGCTCGCATGACATAATTGTGTTATTTTAATTGTTTACTTTGGTTCAGAAATTCTTGTTAAAACCTAAAATGAGTTTGAAATTGTGATATTGTATAATGCCTTAATAACTCAAAACTTCCTCTGTCGACGACATTTTGCGTTTCAAGTGTGCGCAAGCTTCAACGTGTGTCACCGACGCGAGCCGAGTAGGTTCGCGAACTTCAAGATCGCGACTTTATGGCTTGTGTGTCTGTCACTGACGTAAACCGAGAAAGGTCGCGATCTCTGTCAGCCCTATTAAAGGGCTGATAGACGTACGAGATTTAACATCGCGATCTTATAGTTCGTGAACTTGCTCGTCTTGCGTCGGTGACACACGTTGAAGCAAGCGCTCACACTTCAAAAGCAAAATATCGACGACAGAGGAAGCTTTGAGTTATTAAGGAATTATATCATATCACATTTTAAAAATCACAAATTTTATGTTTTAACTGTAATATCTGAACCAAAATAAACAAACACTGACGCCGAAAATACCGACAACAAGGCGTTAACAATGCGCGAACCCGCGAACGACCTCCACATTCACACTTTCACGCGTCCGCGTATTGCGTTTGCGCGTTCGCGCCCGTTAGAGAGCCCATTAACGTCTTGTTGTCAGTATTTTGGTCCGCGTCAAAGGGTCAGCGAACGCAACAAGTCGCCACATTCACGCGCAACTTTTATAAAGTATTAGCCCAATACGACTAATACTGGACAAAATATTACAAACAATATTCTATTACGATGAATACCGTCATCCACCATCTTCGTGTCCCGCATTTCTTTTTAATTTTTTATACTTATAAATCTTATAATGTACCCAGACATCGTCGAACGCGTGCGAACTATACTGAACACAGTTGTCGTTGTGCGTAATTCGCAGCCGCGAATCGCGCGTGAATGTAAAGCGTCTATTAGACCTTTATAATCTGTGACGATAACCTTGCGTTTAATCTGTTGCAAATAGTTTCATAGAGTTTCTTTTCTTTGTAATTATAAAATGTTCAGTGTTATTTTAATTCAGTTTATGGTTGAATTATTTTGTTTAAATTAATGCTTTGTTTTGTTAATAGGTAGGTACTTTTATGTTATTAGAATAGGTTTAGTGGTTTGCTGTTTCTTTTTAAGCTAATGGCCTAGTAGCCAAACCTTAAAAAAAAACATAGTTTCATTTTGAATATTTACTTCAAATGCGATTTAGGAATTTATAATAATAGTATATTACCTACCCCATTTTAATTGCTTTATTTCTTCGTTAAATTGTCCTACTCGATTGTATTTTACTTTTGTTTCCAAACGGAACGTTTTTATTTGTGTTGTTGAGATTGACTTATGTGCCTATGTTTATTATTAATGGTTGTTAATGCCTTTCTTTCGTTACTAAGTAACTTATTTCATTGTTAACTTTAACATTTGGTGTTTTTGACATCATCCCAACAGCAAGCAATGCATGGTAGGTAAGTATGTACCTATAACTTATTTATATTTTTATTTTGCTAGGTACTATCCTAACATATACCTACCTGCTATGAAATGAGGAATATTTATATACTTACTTATATGTTTGTAATCTCGTTCTCGAAAACGGGTCTAACGATTTGGATGAAATTTGCAACATAAATAGGAGTCGAGTCCCTACCTGTGGTCCGTACCTACTAACGGCGGTTAACGACGGCGAAAACTCATTGTACCTAGTTGTCATCTCCAGGAAAAATGGTTTTCAACCCGAGACTGAGGTACTAATAACAGTAATAGCTGTTCCATTTTTTTTGGGTTACTGTACTCCCCAGCATGTACAGGAAAAAAATTAAGACGTTGCGTGTCGTACACAACCTCAATATTTTTTTCACTTTATTTACTTACGTTTGTAATTATATATTACTAGTTTTGTAATGATGTATGTATAACTAAAAGTATAACCAAGTGTTCACATCCGTCCGAGCTTCAAGCAAGTCGCTGAGCGCGCTGGGCCCATATGAGTAACCCGAATGACGACTTATTTGAAACTGAAACCACGATGTAAAAACAACGGCAAATATCACCGCAGAACAGACTATTCAACGAAGTATGAATTAACCCTAGCGACGATACCTAAGCTAACAAAAGATTACCAATACTTACGTTTAATCCTGGGATGACGTCCTGTCCGGCGAAGGCTATTTGTGTTACTGAAGGTGTGTTTATGTGTATGTATGGGGACTCCAAACAAGCCAGCTGTCGCAGCAGTCTGTCCTCGCAGGCAGACCGCAATGTGGAGCGCGTAGATTCCAGCAAAATAAGCCTCTGATCGAGAGCTTCTTGAGCTAACAAATCTCGACCAGAATCTTTTCGGTAATTTATACCGCAAATCGGAGTGATTAAATCGAAATCGGTCCGCGCGTTTAATTTATATAGCATAACATAGGAAGAAACATACATACTAAACATACATACATACATTACCCTCTTCCTTCGGCAGTCGGGTAAAAAGAGGGGATCAAATTGAATAGACAGTGGTAAAAAACTCAAGTATAGGTCCTCTTGCATGTACAGTGAGCATCATAAATATGTATACGTTAACAAGGTTTCAGAAATATGTGTACAACCTTGTTCCGTTGCATTAGAGTCGTGTTTACATATTTATGAACGTTTAACTGTGTCCATATTATTAGACGTGACTGTACCTCTAGTTGTGTACAAAACGGATATGGAATTAACGTTGAATTTCAAATATAGAATATCGAACGGTCTATACAGGTGTGAACCAGCCAATCGGCATTTTGAGATTTGCATTTGTCTCATTTGATATAAGTAGCTCATGCAATTTATGATGGCGAGTGGGCTTTACTTGTGGTAAACATATCTGTATACGTGTCAAAGTGTGCGTGACAGCGAGAGCGGGTATGGTAAGCATAAAAAATAAAGAGAAAATTCTATTCTTCTTGAAGAAAGTGAAAGACTTTAGCGACCATTGCTCGTCCCTACAAACAATATAAAATAAGATAAAACATTGAAAACAACATACTATTTGTGTTCTTGACGTGATATGCGAACTATTTAGTCATGTATGCAGCTACCTTCTTGGTTGCATCTTCTACAAAATTGATGTAACTAGGTATCATTTGTAATGTCTTCGTATTTTCTGCCCTTAAATTACGTACAATTTTATTTTAAATTAATCTATCTGTAGGTTTTTTATTTATTTCAGAGGGCTTATTAGGGCCGTGTTTATCGCGAGACTAAACGTGGATAAAACATCCTTCACTCTCGCACTTATATACTTGTCAGAAAGTTACGAATGTTTTATCCAAGTTTTGGGACGCAATAAACACGAATAGGCCCCACAGTTCTAAATTAATTACCTATTTTTATTTTAGCATATGTTAGAATAAAAATACTTTATTATACCTCAACTTACGTATAGTCTTGCGCTACACAATCATTTCCTCATCTTCTCTCTAATAGCAGCCTCACAATAATTTCACTTTTTGTATATTTTGACGCAATCGTTCATTGAATCTGACATTTTCATCTATCTTTTCTGTGAATCAAGGTATAAAGTTTTCTTAAGAAAGTTTAATTTAAAAATCCTTTTGGCATATAAGAGATCGTCTTGTTTTTTTTTTCTATGATATAAATATTATGAAATTTACCATCGTCGTCCTGGAAACTATAAAAGTGCATACTTCCCGTATTAATGGTCATTCTAACTCTAAGACGACTTCTTACTACTATACTGAAGATACAATATCCAATTCTAAATAAACTTAAACATCAAATTTATCCGTCCAGGTCGAAGAAGTGAACAGTAAGTTAGACCAACCGCCGAGGCTCTGTTTGGGCTTCCAGGCCTCGCTACCGGAGTGAGCCTGCCTTCTATCTCAACGTTCCTGCCAGGAGTGATACAACCACCTCCCTATCCACCGACATCCAAGTGTCGGTTCCCGCTACCACTCTCGGGATTCCCTCCTCCATAGTTCCTTCCCGAGGCCGCTTCCAACTACATCACTCCGACTACACCTCGTGCTGCAGTTCATCTCCTCTACGTAGGTAGGTACCTTGTCCCGTACAACATAGGTACAACATTACATTTTTTAGTTCTTAATATCGCCCCACGCCCTTCCTCTCATCGCCTTTTATATACCATATTTTTATAAAACATTTCTAAATACTTCATTTTTCTGCTGTAAAATGAACTTTTATTCACTTATTGGTTTTATTAAATTGTTGCTACACAACGCTGCCGGGTTACCTTTGTTTCGCCGAAATAAATGTCCCGTACAACATAAGTACAGTCACGAACCGGGATTGTTGAGCCACTTGCCACTGTTCGTATTTTGGCCGTGTAATGCAAATCGGGTTTAGTCGTTTATACTCGTATGTCCAGTATGTATTACTCTGCTAAATTATGAAGAATATTGACGTGAGTGACTTAACATTCCCGTGTTGCAGTCACAGCTTGGTTGTGTTACCTACTTACACGGATCGGCCAAAGTCGGATATATTCGCTTAAATTAACGATCATTTCACCGAAATAGAGCTGGAGAGAGGGAATATTGTTTTGATGATTACTATGGTTACGTTTAAACAACAGCCACTATTGGTTCAAACTGAACTGTCTTTATTGGTAGTTACAAGGGTTGCTATGGTCACATTTAAGTAATGAAAAACAGCGGCATTCGTGTAACACAACCAAGTTATGATGATAAGCTAGTGGCTCAACAATCCCGGTTCGTGACTGTACAACATTACATTTTTAGGGTTCCGTAGCCAAATGGCAAAAAACGGAACCCTTATAGATTCGTCATGTCTGTCCGTCCGTCCGTCTGTCCGTCCGTATGTCACAGCCACTTTATTCCGTAACTATAAGAGCTATACTATGGAAACTTTGTAAGTAGATGTATTCGGTGATCCGCATTAAGATTTTCATACAAAAATAGAAAAAAAACAATAAATTTTTGGGGTTCCGCATACTTAGAACTGAAACTCAATTT
Source organism: Acleris sparsana (assembly GCA_923062465.1). Classification (NCBI taxonomy): domain Eukaryota; kingdom Metazoa; phylum Arthropoda; class Insecta; order Lepidoptera; family Tortricidae; genus Acleris; species Acleris sparsana. The sequence continues at coordinate 7,615,841 of OV281286.1, forward strand.
TTTTTTTCATCAAATCCATACGTGTGGGGTATCTATGGATAGGTCTTCAAAAATGATATTGAGGTTTCTAATGTAATTTTTTTCTAAACTGAATAGTTTGCGCGAGAGACGCTTCCAAAGAGGAAAAATGTGTGTCCCCCCCCCCCCCGTAACTTCTAAAATAAGGGAATGATAAATGTAAAAATAATATATGATGTACATTACCATGCAAACTTCCACCGAAAATTGGTTTGAACAAGATCTAATAATTAGTTTTTTTTAATACGTTATAAATCGTAAACCGCATTTTACCTTTCATTCAATCAACTCAAATATAATAAAGAATTAAGAAAAACGTTTAAATAGTGGTACGGAACCCTACGTGCGCGAGTCCGACTCGCACTTGGCCGGTTTTTTAGTTCTTAATATCGCCCCACGCCCTTCCTCTCATCGCCTTTTATATACCATATTTTTATAAAACATTTCTAAATACTTCATTTGTCTGCTGTAAAATGAACTTTTATTCACTTATTGGTTTTATTAAATTGTTGCTACACAACGCTGCCGGGTTACCTTTGTTTCGCCGAAATATATTAGCCAAATGTATCGTTTCCCAACTTTTCATGGGCCAACCCGCTTTGTATTCTGTAACCGTAAATATTTCAGAATTTTATAAAAACGATCCTAACCTAACCTATAGGGTTCTTTCTACACGATGGTAGTAAAATAAATTCTGAAAAATGTATTGACTTGGCAATTGAATAAGTTGGGAAATTATACAGACAAAAATGCATGGCCTACACCCGAAACTTAGTCAACAGTAAGTTGTTCAAATGCAAAGGTTTATCCTGCTTTTTCTTGTCTGGGGGACACCGTTGATGCAGGAAAACATATCGAAACTTTTATGTGGTCATCTTGCACCATCTCATATACACATATATAAGTAGGTAGTTGTAGTTATTTTATTTTATTCTTTTCTATCTTTCTCTCCCGTAAGATTTTTGGCATGTTTTCCTGCTGAACTACTGTTATTTGATATTATATTTAATTTAATACTTGTAGCTTTATATAATGCTAGATTAAGTTGTACATACCATTGTAATATGAAATATGAAATAAGTTTAAAAAATGACTGACTGCTGAGTTTCTTGCGGCGTTTCTTCTCAGCAGTGGTCTCCTCTTGGGAAGCGCTGGTAGTATCTTGACGTGTAAAAGTGCCCGAGCGGCCTACTTACTGAATAAATTTCTTTTATCTTTTATCTTATCTTTTTATACATTTGGCAAACATGCTTTTGCCATACGGCAGGCCCCCGACACTGCCATTATAAAATCTGAACTTAACTCTGTTCATGGCACTAATGCACCTACGTTGCAGACTATTTATAACTGGATATGATTTTAAACGTGGCCACTCAAGCACATCTGATGCTCCACGCTCTGGTCGCCCTTTCGAAGTCACTAATGAGGACTTGTTGAAAAAGTCCATAGTTGACCGCCTAGTGAAGGTGCGTGAAACATCTGAGAACATAGTTATCTCCACTAGACGAGTAAATACATAAAATCCTGCTTGAAGATTTGGCAATAACAAATCTGTCCGCACGAATCACCTTCATGGTCAACTGAGCCCACTCACAACTCAGCCCGCGGGCTAAGTTGACCTCTAAAATATATGTTGGGGGTGACTCGGCCTACAAGGTCAACTCAGCCCGCGGGCTCAGTTGACCACAGTCTACCGCCAGAGGGACAACTCAGCCCGCGGGCTCAGTTGACCACAGTCTATTGCTAAGGAGACAACTCGGCCCGCAGGCTCAGTCTTTCGCTAGGGGGACAACTTTAGTGTGTGTGTGTGTTTGTTTACAATTATATTTGGAAATTAAATACCTTTTTGTTATTTTTAACTTTCGTTTTCATAGTGGAAGTTACCACGATCAATTTTTACAAATTTGAAATAGTGGTCATATTCTATACATTGATCACTTTCTGCAAATAGGTAAAACTACAATCATATTTACAGTTTTGTCTTTGTTTCATGTCAGTTATGTAATAATATGTACTTGGAGGGTGGCATGCGAAATTGAACAAGCTCTTAAAGCCAAAACCCGACATTTTGAAACTTCTAGTAGTTTTGCAACGCCTCATGAAAACAGACACAAATAAAGTAAGAAATAACATGGTCAGCAAAAGAAAAAAATGAAGTTATCGAGGTGAATGACAAAATTAATGAAGTAGTGGAACTAGAACACAATAAAAAAAGTTTAGCTTTATGTATAGAACTTTTAAGATTCTAAAACACTTAATAAGTGATCGGGCGGAGTGATTTAGGTCCACGCTGACGAAGATGCGGATATATCAATTTTGCTTCTGTTGTGTTTTCTCACCTATAGTTGTACCTATTATTGCGTATGTTGGCAACACTGCGAGAGAAGATGGCTCTCGCCGATAGCGTAGCGTCACGGGTCAATACACTGATCGATTGTTCTTAAATACTAAAATATATTATTATCCGATATCTAGTGCTTTTATTGTTAAAATTAGTAACTTACCAAAACGTGATAGCAGTCCAGACCAGGTGGATCATGTGTTAGTTCTACATATATCTCAACTTTCCGTTGGTTGGGTTGACCATATAACTTTAAACTGCAGTCGACTGAGCCCGTGGGCTGGCTGAGCCCGTGGGCTGAGTCAACCATATAACTTTAAACTGTAGTCGATTGAGCCCGTGGGCTGAGTCAACCATATAACTTTAAACTGTAGTCGATTGAGCCCGTGGGCTGAGTCAACCATATAACTTTAAACTGTAGTTGACTGAGCCCATGCGGGCTCAGTCGACCCCTTAGCCGATTTCTGGGACGAGTTGCCCCCGAGTAAATAAACGTAGTCAACTGAGCCCGCGGGCCGAGTTGTGAGTGGGCTCAGTTGACCATGAAAGGCACGAATCGCACGATTTAAGCCGCATTTGTTGATGATCGAACAAAAATGCGGACGAAAGCGAATTTCAAAGCTATGTTTGGATATAATGAAGCGTTTTAAAGTCTATTTGTCACCGCACTATACACCAGAACCAAAGCAGCAGTCCAAACAATGGATGTCTGCTGGTGAACGTGCCCCAAAGAAGGCAAAGACTGTTTTGTCAGCTGGGAAGGTGATGGCGACAGTCTTCTGGCATTGTGGAGGAATTATCATGATTGATCATTTGGAAAAGGAAAAGACTATCACTGGCCGTTATTACGCAGAGTTATTGGACCGTTTTAACGCGGCAATGTTGGAAAACCGGAAGAAAATCCTTTATCATCAATGCAATGCTCCACTAGTGCACACCTCAAGGATTGCAATGGCTAAAATCCACGAGTGAGCTTCGAGTTGGTGCCACATGCTCCGTAACCACCGGACATCCATGTGAGTTTTAAATTCCCAAACTTGAAAAGATGGCTTGAGGACAAAAGATGTTGACAAAATGAGGACTGCATCGCAGAGTGAATGGCTATTTTGCAGACCTCGAGAAATCGTATTTTTTGGAGGGGATAAAATAATTGAAAACTCGCTGGGATATAGTTTGGCTCTTAAACGAGACTATATTGAAAAATAATTTTATATTTGTATATTAAAAGGACTGCTCAAACAGCCTCCTATAAACTAAATTTAAACCCCTGACGCAAAAAGAGGGTCGTTTTAAGTTTTACGTGTGTAATTGTGTATCTGTCTGTGGCATCATAGCTTCTGAACGGATGGACCGATTTTAATTTTGTTTCTGTTGTTATAAAGGCAACTTAATCCTGTTCTTGTGTGTTCTTAGCTTAGAAATTAGTTAAGCCGTTTATTATTTATCGAGCTCCGAAGTTTTAAATAATACTTGAAATCGGTGACGAATGCTCTCCAGTGAAAATGTACGTACTCGCCGTACTCGGAGCCTGCGTGTTGAAGTTTTTGCTCTTTGCAAGTTACAGCTTTGTAACCGAGTTTTGTGTTTGTGTCCGAGTTAAACCGCGACAGACGGACATGGCGAAACTATAGTGGTTCCTTGTTGACTACGCAACCCTAAAAATCGAATTAGTGCTAGGTTCGTAGTGTATTTTCGTAAAATTTCGTGGTAAAGAATTTGTGACTGACAAATAAATACTTTATAGCTGTGTAACGAGCGAAAAGAACTAGAGCGTCTCATACCTTCAGCTCATCGACTAAAATAATAACTCCAATTTGCATGTAATAAAAAGAACATTATTATTTGAATATTGTAATAACACGTAGTAGATAAATACAAAACCTTATAAATAGAATACATACTAAATTAACGACGGGCGTAAATGCAAATTATTATTTATTAAAACAGTTTTCAACATAATCTTTTATACAAATATTTACTATCACCCTTTACCAGCTGCTAGTTACAGTAGAACATTCATACCTTTTAACAAACGTTGCAGGTTTATATAATGTTAATTAATTATTAAAAAAATCATCTAAAATATAATACAAGGCACTTCTAACAAGTTTAGCTAATTAATTTGACTTGAAAAATTGATATAAATAATATGGAGTACCCGTCTTAATCCTAACTAAGCCACTTAAAGCAAGACACGCACACTACAATAATATTATTTCAAATGTATTGTTTAATACTCATTTGACAATATGTAGCAAGTTTATACTGGAGTCATTTTAATAGTTATAATATCATTAATTTATATTTATTGTACACTGTATTTCAACATAGATACTTATGTCACTCTAGTCAGTAATTTACCTGCTCGATTAAACTTTATTATGTACTTAGTAGTAGTAAGCACGTGTACATTAAAAGTAGCTATGGTGAGATGAAACCGCATGTTATCTTTAGAGATCGTGGATTAGATAACGACAGTTTAGTTTTAACCCTTATTTAAATATAACATCGTCGGTTTTCATTTCATCGTGTCATTAGTTCATTTCAGATTCATCTACAGCCTTACAGTAGGAAAAAATCTTAAAATTATTATTAACTTCCACAATCACAAGTCACTAATTAATTAATCGAACTGTTATGAAACGTCAGCTGCTGCTGGAGCGAATTGTATAACAGACATATGACGTACCACGGGGATAGTCTCCTCAGGTTGAGGAATTAGTTTCCGTTTTCGGGGAGGGAGTGAGGAATGAGGGAGTGTGAATTGTAAACTAGTGAGAGGTGGAGATGGTGGTAGAGGAGAGGAAGTCGTTTGGACAGGGGGATCTGACGATGTAGGCACCAACACCACCGGGCACTGGGGTGAAGGGGGGGAGCTAGGAGGTGTAGGGGGCAATTGCTGAAGAGCAGCCTCAACCATGTCGCACATCACATTCCCATCTACAGGAAGAGGCGGTGGAGAAGGTTGCGATGATGGAGCTCGAGGCGTTTCGGCTCCGTGTTCCTTATAGATGTGAGCCTCCATCTGCTTCTTTGTGTTGAAAGTTCCATCACAGACTGTGCAACGGTAGCATCTTTCCCCATAGTGCTGGAATCGATGAAGTTTCAGCACGTGGTTATAGCCGAAATCTCGAAGACAAATGTCGCAAGTGTACGGGCGTTCTCCGGTGTGCGTACGCGAGTGCACTTTGAGTTGCTTGGAGCAGGTAAATCCTTTCCCGCAACCGGGCGCCGGGCAGCGGTACGGCTTCTCGCCCGTGTGCGTTCGGAGATGGATCACTAGCTGCCCGGACTGGATGAACGTCTTGTGACAGTGCGGGCAAGCGTGCGGCCGCTCACCCGTATGGATACGAGCGTGACGATGAAGTTTGCCCGAATGCTCAAAGGCCGCTCCACACACTCCGCAGCGATAAGGCCTCTCCTTTGTGTGAATCCGACGGTGCACCTGCAAGTTCTCCTTAACACTGAACATCTTATGGCAGTACTCGCACTCGAAAGGCCGCTCGCCGGTGTGGGTACGATAGTGGCGCACGAGACGCGCCGGTACGGCGAAAGTTTTCTGGCAGACGTCGCAGCGATGTGCATCAGCAGTCACCCGGTGCGACCGCGCGTGAGCCGTCAGCGCGCTGCGCGTGGAAAGCGTCAGCCCACATTCCCCGCATTGGTGCAAACGCTCTTCCTCACCTGTAGAACGATAAATATGAAGCTCAGACGAAGATTGATAATCCATTACGACACAATAATCACAATTAAACGTTCAATAGGTAGAAACGCATATCAACACGACAAGCGCTCTCAAACAGCACTGTGTTACGTATGAAATGCACCGGTCAGGATGCACGATGCACATACTACAACCAGTAAGGCGAATGAACGGGCGGAGGGGCGCAGGGCACTAACGGAGTGAATGTCCTCTGAAAGCACGTGGAGGCCCGCACCGCGGTTTTATCACGTCGAAACCGCGGTGAGGGCCTCCACGTGTATTAGGCCGCCGACCCCGCGCCATTTGCCCCGCTCCTGCCGCGCGCCCTACCCCACCGCAAAATGAATAAATGACTCAAGTTCATTAGTTTTTTTTAGCATTGCATATTTTAAATTGGTTTTAAAATTATTACTTTTTTAAGTTACCCAGCGGGCCTGCGTTTATAGCCGGACAAAATGTGGATAAAGCAGTCGTCACTCTCGTACTTATGTAACGTGACAAAAAGTGACGCATGTTTTATACACATTTTGTCAAGCGATATACGTAGAAATATTAAATAGGCCCCCTGGCAATTATTTCATTTAATTTTTATTAAATTATTTTACTTTCAATCAATAATGATCAAAATTGCAACCAACAATTGGAAATATTTAAGATAAAAATGGATTATAATAAAAGAGATGTATCGTAAAAAAGTCATGGTTAAGAATCTCATAAAAGTTTACAAACATATTGACATATTTTACGGTAGAACTGAGTTTTGATGAGAAAAATAAAACGCACTAAGTACCTATGTTAGTAGCTTTCTGTGGACTTATTAATGTATAGCTTTGATTTTTGATTAATCTAAAAAGAAACAGTAAGTGTAACGATAATATTCAATAATAACAATAAATATTTTAGTGTGGTAGTTGTATCGGGCTTACCTATCATTTCCAATGATGATGATGTTGATCTTTCTTGGTTCAATGGCGTCAATGTTGATGTAGGTTGCGCACGAAGCTCAAGCTGCGTTACACAAACAGGCGCTCGCTCGGCTGACGGACCGCGGCCGAATGTGAACCAAGCATCAAGCGCAATGAGAGCGAGCCGAACAGGCCGGCGCATCGACTGTTCTGCTCTAACATCAAGTGTGCAGATAGGTCGTGGTTGTTGTTGTGCGCGTATTGCGTTGCGATGTGTGCGTGTATCGGATGTCACAGTGTAGGTTATTTAGACAAAATAACAGCTCATCGGTTGATTTTCCTCTACATATCTAAACAATTTAAATTTTGTAGATAGTTGTAGACGACAGCAAATCGTTATCAACAATGTATCAACGTGAAGGTATTATAAACAGAATTTTTTAGATTAAAATAAAAACAATTCCTACATGATACCCACTGAGTACCTCTTTTGTTTTAGTAAAGATGTATTTAATATGATTAATCCTTTGTTTATTTTTGTAGCTTAGCAATGAAACATGGCGAAGATGAGAGGTTCTTTCTTAGTTTTAATATTTGTTCTAGGAGAAAAAGCTAAAACTATTAGTCTGTGGCGCATATTAACGTATCAGATGTAAGTCACAATACGATAAAAGCGGCGCGCATTCGTTGAAGGTTGAGCGATACGAGCATGGCGGCGCGGTGAGGCAAGGGAGAGGGGGGCGCGGAGTTTACGCGTGGAGGCCCACCGCGGTTTCGGAGCGCGTGTGAACTCTCGTCGGCAGTGCGCGTGCGTGGTTTCCCGACCTGCCTCCTCCCGCACACTTCGTCCTCCACATTCTATTTTATCTGTCTAGGGCAACATATCCTATGATAGGTGCTGCGCTGCGTCTTTTAGAAGTTTATCTCCAGTATCAATTAGTAATTTAACTATATTTAAGTAATAACAACAGTTTAGTGCCTAATTATAATATTTATTTCAACAATATTATTTTGGCATTATGTATAAATATGTACTTCTAAAACCCGGGTAAATAAAAAAAACCTAATGAAATAAACTGAAAATGAAATAAGATTAAATGAGTACTAACTAAATAAAAACTAAAAAACCGGTCAAGAGGGAGTGGGTATTTTCTTGTACACTTTTGACTATTAATCAAAGAGACGGGAAAAAAATAGTTTTGAAATGTGCCGATTAAGCCCTTTCATATCACACCCCATTTGCTAGAATCACATACACATTTCATTTCAACCCCCCATTTTAGACCTTTTTCAATTATTTATAAAATATTGTACAACTATGCCAAACTTCAAGTTGATAGAATTTGCAGTTGCAGAGAAAATCTGCTGTGACATACAGACAGACGACAGACAACGAAGTCTCACCATAAAGGTTCCTTTTTTACCATTTTGGTAAGGAACCCTAAAAACAGAGGGCAAAGTACCACTGAATGCTGACAGCATTTCCTCGTTATATAGCAATGCTAAGGTGTTGCCCGTGGAAGCTGCCAGCTCTGTGGTTTACGTTGTTTAAATTAGCCTGTTCGAGATTTCGTTAAAAAAGCCAATAGCATAAGGTCCTGAGCCCCACGGACCAAGGGTCTCGACTGACACCGAAATCAATGAAGTTATATTCCGCGTCGAGGCATTTTTCTGCAGTATTTCGGCGTAAGCCCCCCCGCTCCTGGGTTGTTTACTGTTTTGCGGAGTTGTGACGAAGCTAGGGTGTGTACACAAGTAGCGTCCCACACCAGACCTCGTTCCATACCTACTCCTCGGAATAAATAAATAAAATCAGGGGACAGTATTGCACAAATTAACCTAGTCTCAAATTAAGCTCTATGGGCTTGTACAGTCAACACCATCAGAAACTGATGAAATGGGTCTCAAAATAGTATATAGGTACAATAAATTAAGTCAGATGTCACTGACTCTTGTAGTTTAGCATAAGTAAATTAACTAGTAATGTAAATAAGTGATTATATTCATTTTGACACTAGAAAACCATGATATGCCATTCAAACAGTTAAAGTCATCATGAGTATTTCCAATTAAATTGATTTTCTGAAATAGCAATAGTCAGTAATACTAACTACTAAATTATCATTAAGTACGGATTTTTGTGACTTCATGACCTCTCAAGACCAACTCGGAATACAAGTCAGATGTTCGGTTGATGTCGGTTATATTCGTTAGACAAACATTTCCGTCAAGGGTTATTATAAGTTCCCTTCACTTCATTTTGTTAATTTGGTGTTATACATGGCTCCGTTTATCGCGTGACAAAGTTTGGATAAGGCATCCGTCACCTTTTGACACGTGAATAAGTACGACAGTGACGGATCCTTTATCCACATTTGACACGCGATATAGATGAAGCCATACTAGGCCCACAGGGCGACTTTATCCACTCCACAGTACAATTTTGTTTTCCTCGGGAACACCCTAAAATCTCGAATTATTAATTAAATAATTCGAGATTTACCGAATTACATAATTCCGAATTTTTACAATCCCGAAATAATATAAGGCCGAATTATACATAATCTTGAATTTTATATTACTGAGTATTAACATGTTCAGTCTACCCACACAAAACAATCGGCCAACGTCACAAGTCCAACTGTGCATTCAGTATGGGGATTCACATCCCCGTACTGAATGCAAGAAACCCCCAGTGGAATTTCGGAATAATGAACATTCGGGATTCGGAATTACAAAAATCGTTTTGTGTTTTGTGGGGATTGATATTCATTTTTTTTTCGGGTATTTAATAAATCGGAAATTCATCGGTTTTTTTTTCGGAGTAACTAGTCATTATTCGGAGTTTTCGAAATCTGAATTCTGAATTCTAATTCGAAAAGGAATAAACTAACCACGGGAAATGTATATAATTTACCTTTTATTTGCGTAAATATACACAATAACAAGTCTTTGTATTATTTATTTATTACTGTCTTGCAAAGGATCATAATTATTTCAAGGGTAGGTAAGTAATCATAATCAATTAATGTAATTTTATATCAGCCTAGAGAGCAGCATCGAGAATGTCAGCCAGTTTAGATCTTTCTCTTACCGTATTCTTCATTAAAAACAGAAATTAGCTGTAAAAAAAACTATTTCGATACGTGAAATAGTTTTTGAGATATTGTATTTTAAACTTCGTATGCGGCGCTCGAAACCCGACGGCCGCGAGCGCTCGCTCACGGATGATGACGACGTCATCGCTTCACAGTAGCGGTGCTCGCTCGCCCTTATATGATTGAGTAAGTTTACAGGGCTATATCTTTTTAACCGTAATAAGTTACCAATTGAAATTTTCACAGAATACGTCTTATAAACTCTAACGTTTAAAGTTATAAAATGTACAATAAATCTAATCCCATGAGGGGTTCCCATACAAGAAACATGAAAAATACATATATTTTTAGTATTTTTAAACTGATTGTATTTTTATAATGGCTTCTTATTTTGATGCAATTTTAAGCTTAAATTGTAATCTCATTTTCATTGTTTATGACTAAATAGCTATCTCAAGTAAAACTGCTACTAATATGTGACAAAACTGATTTTATCCACTTATCCACACGATGTTTTAAGCGGTCACCCATCCTGTTTTAGTCTACGGCTCAGGGCGACTTCGTCTACAGTCCTAATTCGACATGTTCTTAACCCATCCACAATGCCATATGGCCTACTTTTCCAATTCGTCGGCATTCCTATATTGTCACCTTCCTAACTTGTCTACTTTCCTACAGGGTGTCCGGTAAATAGTGGACTTCCTTACAGGGCTGGATAGCTCAGCTCAGGACTGGCCAATATATGATAAATCATGTTTAGTAAAAGTCGCACAAAAAACGAGATATCTCAACTTTTCAAAATTTTGGAAATGCGGTACCCTGGTTCACCATTTTCGATGCCGTGGCCACATTTATTAGTATTTTTCAGTTTCGTTTACTGTGAGAGATTGCTGATTAAATTTGCTATAAGACCTTATTAACGGAATTAATAAAAGTTTAGCAGTTTTTTTAATTTTTCAAATCAAATTTAAAGTTTAGGAATCTGAGTTTAACTTGCGGCAAGTTTAACATCGCACGGTGTAAAAAAAATGTACCAAGACTTGTAGTGCTGCTTTCCTAAAAATTGGCCTGGTTAATCTAGATTTTAAAATGATATAACAATTGAGTTTATTGATTACAACAGCGAAGTTATTATTAAGTTTGTCCAACAAAGACTGAATTTTATCAAACTAGCGAATTTAATAAACGACTTTTACTTCCGTTTAAAATGAAGTTAACTGATTTTAAATGTTTTAAAATATAGTTCACCTGAGTGTGAAATGCTACAACTGTTATGTTAAACTTGCCGCAAGTTAAACTCAGATTCCTAAACTTTAAATTTGATTTGAAAAATTAAAAAAACTGCTAAACTTTTATTAATGACGTTAATAAGGTCTTATAGCAAATTTAATCAGCAATCTCTCACAGTAAACGAAACTGAAAAATACTAATAAATGTGGCCACGGCATCGAAAATGGTGGACCAGGGTACCGCATTTCCAAAATTTTGAAATGTTGAGATATCTCGTTTTTGGTGCGACTTTTACTAAACATGATTTATCATATTTTGGCCAGTCCTGAGCTAAGCTATCCAGCCCTGTAAGGAAGTCCACTATTTACCGGACACCCTGTATATCGTCACCTTCCTAACTCGTCCACATTCCTATATAGTCCACATTCCTATATAGTCCACAGTGCTAACTCGTCCACATTTCTATTGTGTGGTCAACTTCTTCAATATTGTGTGGCTAACTTCAGTTTGCGCTGTGGGCGATATAGGAATGTGGACGACTTAGCACTATGGACATTACAGGAATGTGGACAAGATAGGAAATTGAAGATATAAAAATGTGGCCGAGTTAGGAAGGTGACAATTTAGGAATTACATGCTGACAACATGGCATTGTGGACGAGTTAGGAAGGTGACGAAATAGGACTGTAGACAAAGTCGCCCTGAGCTTAGTCTACGCTTGTAGTTGCTTAACTTTGGAATCCTTACTTTGTTAGGTACTAATATTATAAACGTGAAAGTTAGTAAGTATGGATGGATGTTTGTTACTCTTTCACGCTGCAACGGCTGTACGGATTTGGATGAAATTCGAAATGGAGATAGGTTATACCCAGGATTAACACAGGCTACATTTCATTCCGGAAAAATTTAAAGTTCCCGAGGAAATAACGATATTCGAAATCTACGCGAACGAAGTTAGCGCGTAATAATTTTACGAATTGGTTTTGATGATTCTATGGTAGTTATGGTTATCTTTTTTTAACATCGCACGATTACGTTACAATTAAAAACAAAGATACTTACTTACTATTACAATAGTACATTGTGTATTAAGGGCGGTAAGTAAGGAATTACGACCGAGGCTCTAGTAGAAGCCCGAAGTCGAAGACTGAGGGCTTTCTGAGTCGAGGTTCGTAATTCCCGTACCGCCCGTGAAACATACAATGTTTTTCATCACATTTGCGAGTAAATAAATGAAATTATAGGGCAGAAAAAACTTATTTATTAAAATTTATAACATGTAGCGAGATTGCAATGAAATTACTGTTTAGATAACATTTTAAAACAATTTTTCAATTTCGTGTAAACTCCTTGCTTGAACTTGCATGAACGGTGTGCTGCGCAATAAATTAAAAAAAAATTACTTACCGACCTAGGTTTTCATGAAAAAAAAAAGGTCGAGGGTTTTATATGGGGCTTACGGCCCAGTTAACCTGTATGTTTAGATACTGTTTACGTGAAAGTGTGATGAAATTACTGTTTAGATAACATTTTAAAACAATTTTTCAATTTCGTGTAAACTCCTTGCTTGAACTTGCATGAACGGTGTGCTGCGATATAAATTAAAAAAAAAATACTTACCGACCTAGGTTTTCATGAAAAAAAAAAGGTCGAGGGTTTTATATGGGGCTTACGGCCCAGTTAACCTGTATGTTTAGATACTGTTTACGTGAAAGTGTGATGAAATAGTACATTGTGTATTAAGGGCGGTAAGTAAGGAATCACGACCGAGGCTCTAGTAGAAGCCCGAAGTCGAAGACTGAGGGCTTTCTGAGTCGAGGTTCGTAATTCCCGTACCGCCCGTGAAACATACAATGTTTTTCATCACATTTGCGAGTAAATAAATGAAATTATAGGGCAGAAAAAACTTATTTATTAAAATTTATAACATGTAGCGAGATTGCAATGAAATTACTGTTTAGATAACATTTTAAAACAATTTTTCAATTTCGTGTAAACTCCTTGCTTGAACTTGCATGAACAGTGTGTTGCGCTATAAATTAAAAAAAAATTACTTACCGACCTAGGTTTTCATGAAAAAAAAAAAAAGGTCGAGGGTTTTATATGGGGCTTACGGCCCAGTTAACCTGTATGTTAAGATACTGTTTACGTGAAAGTGTGATGAAAAATTTATAACATGTAGCGAGATTGCAATGAAATTACCTACTGTTTAGATAACATTTTAAAACAATTTTTCAATTTCGTGTAAACTCCTTGCTTGAACTTGCATGAACGGTGTGCTCATGTGCTGCGCTATAAATTAAAAAAAAATTACTTACCGACCTAGGTTTTCATGAAAAAAAAAAGGTCGAGGGTTTTATATGGGGCTTACGGCCCAGTTAACCTGTATGTTTAGATACTGTTTACGTGAAAGTGTGATGAAAAAATATTGATAATTCTTACTTTATTGTGTCATAGACACACAACGTATTCTTCATAGGATTTCTTCGAGTTATAATATAACATAAATCTTACATAAGAAGTTTTGTCTTTTAGTTCTATACCGTGTTGTGTAGCCAAGAAAATAGAAGTACTCGAACCCAATATATTCGGTACCGAAACCGAATAATTCGGGCGAATACAAATAGGCAGTGAAAAAGATGCCGAATACGCCGAATACCGTATACCAAACGAATATTCGGCGCATCTCTAGTCCTGATAGTTTTCTTTAAAATTCGTTATACGTGCTTTCATTTAAGATACTTATCTTCCAGAGTTTTAGTACTTACTTGTAGTATGGCTATAAAATCTGTTTAAATCTTAATATTTTACAAACGGAACCCTTAATCGAAAAATTGGTTTCACAAACTCGGAATATTTTTGAAAGACCTGTCCAACTACAGCCCAGCAGCCCAAATAGTACTATTTTTCAAAATATGGTGCGACTTGTATTCCTTATGATAGTTCTTAGATGATGCGAGGTGTAACTTAAGTTATATTGCGAAAAACAACTGAAAGTAATGGCGAAAACAAAAGAGAAACCCGTTAAGGTAAGAGTTTATAAAACGTGTTTCTTTTTTAAGCAAAGTCAAGTCAACATTTTCGTTCGTTAAATCCTTAGTTTTGGCGGTTGATAATTATCTTAATGTTTTTCGACGTTTTGTATGTTATATCACGATATAAGTTATAATGAAGTGCAGTGATTTATCTCAATACAATTATGGGTTAAAAATCTGATCTATGTATTGGCTTTGTTGGCTTTGCCAACACTAAAACACTTATTTGTTTTACATGACACTCCTATTAAAAACGTTCAACAACAAGAAAATGTATCCGGCATAAAACTGCCGTTATAAAAATTAACAATGGAAGTACAGTGCGATAGCTCTTAGAAGGTGCTTCGGCTTTGTACTTCTCTCTCACTCGCTCTTAATAAGATCGTATTTGAGCGAGTGAGAGAGAAGTACAAAGCCGAAGCATCTAAGTGCTCACAGACCATAGGTACTATTTATAAAGCTACAAAAAAGTTTACTATTGCTTGGAGCACTTTGAAAGCCTACTGCTGCCGCCATCATCATGATCCTTCGGCCACAACTCAGTCCAAAAGTGGAAAGCCATATGTCCTGCCTGCAGAAATAGATGATAATTGTTTTTTTTATTTAATGTCTTTTATAGTTCTTTAATATATTATCGCCTGGCCCTCCCCCGATTTCACAAAGAAGAATATATGACGGTAGAACAAGATCAATTTCTTGTGTAAATAAAGGTAATGAGAATATAATTATAAACTAAAAATACTATGAACTATTTAACAATTTGTACCAAAGTGATAATTTTGGTGATTGGTATCTACAGTATCAAACTTATTTCTTAGCACTTATGTGCAATATAATAGATTTGGAGTGAGTAGCGAGCTAAACAAGTGTTGGGACTAAATAAGTAAAAAAAAAAAAGATATGTCAATGAAGATTTGTTATTTATTTTACCGTCGTAATAAGTTCTTCAGTTTGGTCATAACTTAATTGAGTTTAGGTATGTAACCATTCGGTAACTACAGTTTTACATTTTGCCTGGTTAGCGGAGTCTGTGAGCGGAGCCTGAGTTACTTATGTTGAGAACTGCGTTAACTTTGTTAAAGAAGTGGCTACCCAAGAAACAAAAAAACACACTATTACCCGTGCACACACTTCTTTGTCCTACCGCAGAAAAAATTGCACCCAGATTTTACCATCCAATTTTAATTGTGAACCCAAAAGTAGGTAGGTTAGGTTAGGTTAGGTTAGGGCGAACCGAACCGAAGGGCATACCGGCCTGGAATTAAATAGGAGCCTGGAAAAGAGCAGTGGGACGATGTAGGGGGACCACGGGTAAGCGTCCAATAAAACTTGTGTGAGAAACGCAAGGAGTAAGGACCCCATCACGTTCCTTAACCCGTCAAGTGATCTGTCAAAGTTGTTGTACATCAAAATTAAACTTTATGTCAAATTAATAAGTCACCTTATGTCAAAAAATCTACGCACACATGTTGTGCGTAGGACACCTGACAGGATTTTACGAATGCGATGCTGCTTAGTTTTTAGTTACATACCTATGATATAATATAACGTACAAGTGGTACAACTATATATAAGGGTCTTAAGTCAACAAAACAACGTCAAATAAAATTGCGGTAGGTTATTGAATAGTGTGCGCTGCAATTACATAACACCGCAGTGAAGGTTAGTAGATAAAATGAGATCACCGTCATTACTCTGTGTGCTGATTTCGTTATTATTCGATGTCCGAAGGGGTATCTTTCGACGGAGTTATTGTGGTATGGTATTGTACTGTATATAGGTAGTAATACATGTATTTGATGTAAGTATTATAGCGAGCGCGAGCAAGGGCGGGAGGACGACGGCCCGCGGTGTGGCGGCGGGCGCCGTCGGGGCGCGGTGTGCGGGGCGGGCCGGCGACACGCGCTGCGCGGTCACCGAACGTTCGGAACCGCGGTGGTGAGGCCGTGCCGCGCGTGCGTCCGCTTCAACCTTCCTCAATGCGACCGCAACTGACCCGCACATGTAGGTAGAGCGCTTCACGACACCCGGCTTCTTGTTTCCTCTGATTGGGTTGGATGGATACAAAATAATATACTTGTGTATTTTATTAGGCTAAGTAATAACCTACTGAGATATTTTTAAGTAGGTATGTATGGATAGCTCGTAAATAAGCACAACGTTCTTACAACTGAGTGTCAATTAAACACACAAGAATTTGTAGGTGGCGATAATAAACTTTTGTTTATCTAGAAGATTTTATGCCTAACTCATTGTATGTATTTTTATCTATTAATCGTTCCTTGCCAGTTTAGTTACAGAAGGGGAAAAATCTTAAGTAGGTACCTATTACATATGATCATGAATGTGTAGGGAGGTACCTACCTAGTACCTACTATAGCTAAGTTTTACAAAGTTTTGTATTAGGCGACGCTTAAATCGCGTAGCTGTCAGTAAATTTCCATTCTAATTTAGCTCCGGCCGGGCCTTAACGTGTTCTTACCCCCTAAATAGCTCGATTTTCACGATTTTTAAATATGTTGGAGTTGTAGTTATTATGAAAACCTAGGTCTGTATAGTTCCATTAAAAAAAAATGGATTTTTTGGACGTAGTTTTTCATAATCATCATCATCATCAGCCCGGGGACGTCCACTGCTGGACAAAGGCCTCCCCAAAGAGCGCCACAAGTCACGGTCTTGAGCCGCTTGCATCCAGCGGCTCCCCGCGATCCTAACCAGGTCGTCAGACCACCGGGTGGGAGGCCGTCCAACACTCCGTCCACCGGTGCGGGGCCGCCACTCGAGAACTTTTCTTCCCCAACGGTTATCAGTTCTCCGAGCTATGTGGCCACGATATTCAATAAAATAATTGCTTTAAAAAACAAAGCACCGCCTTCAAAAACGCAAAAAAGCTTCTTATAAAATAGTAGGTGTAGTAGGTAGGTAACTGAAGTCAACTTTCGGTTAAAAAAAATTGTGAGACGCCGACTTCAGTTTGACTGGCCTATAGGTAGGTACCTACCATTTTAAAAGAAGTTATCTTTTGCGTTTTTGAAGGCGGTTCTTTGTTTATTTTTACTTTTTTTTGTGGTGTCAATAAGACCATCTCGGAAGTACTAGGTATACTCTATCAAATAAAATGATTTTTTGAAATCGAACCATAGTAGAGGGAGAAATCATAATGTTACCTACTAAATGTAGCTTAAGTAATAATATTGTTATAAATTTTTTTTTCTTAAACTACCTATTTTTTAAATCGGTAAATCTGCTAAAACCTATGCTATGTATAACAAATACTTTTCTGAAAACCGCATCAAAATCGGTTTAGCCAAAAGCGATATAATCGCGGGCAAACATACATACATACATACCTACATACCTACATACATACATATATACATACATACATACATACATACATACATGCATGCATAGTACATACATACATACAAACAATAAAGGTCAAACTGAGAACCTCAATTTTTGAAGTTCGGTTAAAAATCGCAAAAGTCGGACTAGGTTTATGGGGAGGGAAAGGTTATCGCATTTTGTATTCTTCACAATCCTCTTAAGTGCCTCCTCTCACCTCTAATCTCGTCTTAACTCGTCGCGTTTATGCCTTTGTTTATTAGAATCGTGAGCTGCGTGAGTTTTTATTAGTTTTCGTTTTCCTGTACATTGAAAAAGTTAATAGGTACTTATATGCTTACGTTATTTATGATAACGTAAGTGTAATGTTATCAATCATGTTAAGCTTGTTGGTATTATTGTACGAGTAAGTAGGTATACACGTTGTAGAATGATGCGAGTCGTCGACCGAGGTGCAGACACGCGCCGACATACCGCGACGTCGTCTCGGCATCGAAGCAGGCATGAGGATACGACACGATTTGCTTCCAGTCCGAGTTCTACATTGAGACACGAGGCGGGTCGACGACCGACCGACCTAAAGGACCGCAGACCTGCGCCTCACTGGCCCCACACACACTACCCGCTTAAGGTTTTATTTTGGGAATGCATTTTTGGCACAATCTTTGTCAATTGTAGAATAGAATACATTCTAACTTCGGTAATAAATATAATTGCTTGTTATTCAAGTGCTTATTATGTTACTCTTATTAGGGTTCGGTACCAAAATGGTAAAAAAGGAACCCTTATGGTGAGACTTCGGTGTCTGTCTGTCTGTATGTCACAGGCGTCACAGCAGTTTTTCTCAGAAACTATAGAAGCTACAAACTTGAAATTTGTCAAAGTTGTATAACTTGCCTGGCAGCATCTGTTTTTAGTTAAATAAAAATTAATTTGTTTTTCTAAATATTAGAAAAGGGGTCTAAAATGGGGGTTAAAAAATGATAATTATTTAATTATAGCAAACGGGGTGTCATATGAAACGGCTAATTACATAATTAGTTATATTAAATATATATGATTAAAATAAAATTAACATTACTTACAGAAAAATGATCAACAAGCTTTAAAAATCTGTATTAAAATTTAGCCTAGTCAAAATGGACCTTATTACATAGGTGATAAAGTTCATTACAAAATGAGTATTTTCGTTTTAGTTCTCCAACCATATTATTATCTTGAATAATACGGAACCATCAGTGCGCGAGTCACTTGACCGGTTTTTTCTCAAGTCGAGGTTTGTATTGTTGGAATTTGTAGACTAAAGCTTGAATTAATGCGAAATTTCGTCAGTCGTTTCATAACCGTCCTGTACCTATATCCAGCTTGATTTTATTACAACTTGAGGAAAAAGCATTATTATAACTTGTTCAAGACAAAATTAGTCTTTGAAAATTGGACGTTGACGTTCGTTTAGAAATCGAAACTTCTATTGTACACTTTCTTAGTATGTGTATAATTACTAGGTAGTACCCTAGTAAAAGGCGCGAAAGTTTTTATAAAACTTCTCAAAAATATGGATAGTTTCCTGTATTGAATGGATTTTCATAACTGCCTTATTATCAGCGTAGTAATATCGTAGATATATGAAATGTACAGGGTTATTGGTAAGTCGACCTATTCCCGTTAGGAGGTGATAGGGGTGACTATTTGCGATAAATTTGACCCCCATATGCATTATGCAAAAGTGAAGTTTTTTTTTAAATTAGTCGGAAATTCATCTTGAAAAATTTATTACAAAAAAAGTATCAATTTAAATCTTTTTTTTCTTCTGATTTACAAAAACGATTAAACACTGGTTATTTCTCAATATTAAAACTATAATTATCGGCCCAAATTTAAAAAAGCGAGACGGAATACGAAATTTTTGCAATATTTTTTGCGATCGCTTTCCACTAAAATGCCTTAAAAACAAAAAAAAACGTTATGAAACTTGGCTTGCAGATTATTTTAAAAACTTAACTGTTTTCTTAGCTCTCCACATGCGGCGCATGTCAAGCCAAGTTCAAGCAAAGAAAAGAGGACGGCGAGATTTTAGTATGGTAACATTGGTAACAAAATCTAGAAACACACAAGCGCCACCTGACACGTCTAATGTAAAAGAAAAAAATGTTTTAAAATACAAAAACACCCCTTCAAAAACAAAAAATAACTTATTTTATAATGGTAGGTAATAAATTTGTCAGTCCTACTAAAGTTTGCTTTTGGTTAAAATATTGTAAGGCGCCGACTTCAGTTGGACGGACCTCACGGACCTACCATTTTAAAAGATTTTTTTTTTTTTTTTTTTAATATTTATTTTATTTTACACTTTTTAGTGATCATACTAATAAGCTTTTTTAGTCCCACTTTTTAGTTGATATATACAACTTTAAGACATTTGAAGCTCGCCGCAAGCCACGCAGCGGGAAAGTCATGGAAATACGCGTTTTCATAAACAGTACTTAGGCCCTGTTTTTAACAAAGCCATTCAAAAGTTATATGTCATTGAATTTTCTTGTCCATAGTAGGTATTTAGGAATAGATGGCAGAGGAATCAGAAGTTGGTCAAGAGTAAAGTCAAGAATTAAGATGTAAGTAAATTTAAAATTAAAAACTTGTAAAAACGTGTTTGGGTTTAAGAGCAAATATGAATTAAAATGAGATAGAATTTGTTCAGGAAGAACGTGTAGAGCATTTGTTAAAAAGGTTTAATATGTCTAAATGAAAAGTTGTAGAAACTCCTACGGAGGAAAATTTATAATTAGAGAAATCTCGGGTAATTGTTAGTAGTAGTGAATATCCATTTCAACAGCTGATTGGTGGATTGATGTTCTTAGCCGTTCTTACTAGGCCAGATATTGCCTAAAGTGTTGGCTATTTGAGTCAATTTAATAACTCATATAATGAGATACACTGGGAGCATGCTAAGAGTGTTTAAAATATTTGAAATTGACTAAAAACTATGGTCTTGATTTTTGCAAACACAATGCTTCTATTGAAGGTTTTGCAGATGCTGACTGGGGTTCCGATATTACTGCCAGAAAATATCATATTCAGGGTTCTGCTCCAAATTAGCTAATACTGTTATTTATTTTGGATGTCAAAAGCAAAGAAATGTAGCACTATCCAGCACAGGTTGAATATATATATATATATAGTCTGTAGCTTGTATAGATGGCATTTATTTAAGGAATTTATTGTTCGCAATCCTTGGAAAATCGGATCCTATTGTTTTATTTAATGATTGTCAAAGTGCTCAAAAACTAGAATTAAATCCGGTTTTCCACCGGAGAACGAAACATATAGACGTAAGGTATCTTTTTTTTAGAGAAGCTGTAAATTACAATTATGTCAAACTATGTTATTTGGAAACAGCTGAAATGCCAGCAGGCATTCTGAAAAAAGTTTAGGTTCTGTTAAACATTATTATTTCATGAAAAACCTTGGCATTTTACCTATTAATTAAAACATGATTGTTTGTTATTTTGTTAATTTTGTTAAGCGGAGTTATTATTTTAGTATGGTAACAAAATCTATATAACACTAGCGCCACCTAACACGTCTAATGTTAATGAAAAAACAAAACAAATAAAGTCACTTCGTCCGCGGTACCTAGGTATCTACTGGATTCAAATTCAAATTCAAAAACATTTATTTCGACCAACTGGGATCATAGTTAATTTAGGTTAGTTTCAATTTCTTAGCCTCAAGTTAGCAAAAAAAAAATCCTACTTAATTAATACAATTTTTTAAATTAAAATGAAAATAAAAATAAAATAAAAGTAAAAGTAAGGACGCCAGCACTTAGGGCCGTATTAATAAACTCATCTTGACTGTAAGGCCCGTCACAAGATACGTCAAAGTAAACGCCAAACCATACAACACTGTCATTTTTGACGCATCTCGAGGCGAGCATTAGAGTTGAGATCAGTTTATTAATACGGGCATTAGTAAGGCTTGACTGTCAGTAGGTACATGGATCATATGACAATGATTCAGATACTGACAATTAATCATTATCATAGTATTATTAATAAATATTACATCAACCATTTGGAGCCACTTTTAAAACCCTTCATAACTCAAAAACTATTAACTTAACACCTTTTTTTTGTATTCTGAGACCTCTTAGATAAATTAGCCCCCCAAATGTATAAACACAGCTTAAACGGTTACGTAGGTAAATATTAACGTCGTAAAATTTTCATTTATATGACTGAATGACTGATGACTTAGAAATTTCAAATTTGGCATCCGGCTAGGTGAGCTAGGTAGGTATAGATGGAGCTAACGTACTTAAATTCGAACTTCAATTTTCAAAGTGGGGCCTCTGATCTTGACTGTAATGCCCGCCTCATGATGCGTCAAAAATGACAGTTCTCTATGACGACGTTTACTTTAACGTACATTGAGACGGGCGTCTCAACCAAGATGAGTTTATTAATACGGCCCTACAGTGCGCACGTGCGACTCAAATGAGTAGAAATTGAATAAATTAGCTTTAAAAAAAAACACACTAAATTGTTGCCATGTTTAAGCATTGTACGTCAAAAATGTGACAGTTACGTAGAATATGGCGCCACATCTACTCTTGTGTCGCACTGTAAAACATGACTGCGAATTTCGACGATGGTTTGGAGTTGGAGTGTTGGTAAATGTATAGTATCAGCATTACAGTGCGACACAAGAGTAGAAATTAAATAAAATGGAACTAAAAAAATCCATACTAAATTGTTGCCATGTTTAAGCATTTTACGTCAAAAATGTGCAGTTACGTAGAAAGTGGCGCCCTCATTTAATTTCTACTCTTTTGTGTCGCACTTTACATTGATTCTAAAGTGTAAAGAAGTAATGTCAACAACTAATTCAAAATATTGTTTATTGGAATGATGCTGAATCCTTCGTCCTTTTTCTGCCGCAACCATATGAATGTATTTAAAATAAATAATTTTGCATCGGGGTGCATTTTTTTGGGTATTTTGATTGCTAAATCGATTTATTTTTTATTGGTGACATTCAAAGACTTCCAACGTCAACATTGCCATAAAAAAAAATAGTTCCACTGAAAATCCGCAACACAGCGACGGCTAAATAGGAACTTGTCAGGCTTTAATTTGGGAAATAAACCACAGAATTTAACGGAATTAATCTGTCTTGTAATCTGTGGAAACAGTCATAATGACAATGTCACTATGTTCATGTTTCATGTCGTCGCATCTGTCATTTCTTTCTGTCAGACATACCTTAATAATCTGTGTTTCTGTCAACTGTCTGTTGAGTGGTTGGTGTGTTGTGTTAAATTGTGTTATTTACAAGCAAATCTATCTATTCTAAGTAAAAACACGTCTACACGTCTATCTAAACTTATCATATAAAGGGAATAATTATTGAGAAATATTTTTTGGATTGGGCTCCTTGGTTTTAAACATTGGCGTGAAAATTACCTTCAAATAAGAATAGTATAGTGTTCACCTGCTCAATATGGGCGGAGGAGATCTGGTGAGATTTTAAGAATATTTTGCTTGATCAAGTGAGTTTATTGGAAAAACATTGATCGATCAAGGCTTATGTATCACAATTTATAGCCGTAGGGAACAAGAATAATTTCAGTGACTGTCAACAGAATTCAAAGAAATCATGGCATCCAAACACCATGAAGAACCAGGAGCGCGTATGGAAGGCGGAGCAGGCTAGTGCTCAGGAGAAGAAGCGTATTGAGGAGCTGCAGCGAGAGCGTGCCGAGGAGCGCGACCGAGCTGATCTCAATGACCTAGCCAAGAAGACAGCGGGTGCCTCCAGTGATAACCGGTTACATTGGATGTATGATGTATGTAAGATTTTGTCAACAAATTTAAATTTTAGCTCTAAAGAAATGCTTAGACTAATTCTTTATTTAACCCCTCGTATGCGGGAACCGTTTCAAAATTTGACGTTCAATTGCGGCGACTTGTGACTTGACCAGTCACGTGACATCAAACCCATAGAAATGGCGACAATATTGAATATTTTTATGTATGGAGCTATTTTTTGTAAATTTCAATAGTTTATTGGCTACACCTGCAATCGATTTTAAACCTACGGCTCTATATAAGAAAGTTTAAAATAAAATGCAGTTAGGCAAGCAGGGAATTGGAACGGATCCGTGCCTACGCAGTTCTTAGGTAGGCACGGATCCGTGCCTAAGCATACGAAGGGTTAAACACTATCATAAATGAATGAATGTGATACAATTGTCAGGGGTCAGACTAGGTAGTGCTTATTAACCTAAACTTGATGCATCTTCAATAATGTATTTCCATCTCATTCAGGCATGGATGAAGATTCATCATTTTTAGGTTAATAAGCACTACCTATATGGAGCCCTGATGATTATGTTGTGTGTAACTTAAACCACTATATGCTTGTATCAACATAAATGGATTTTTTATCCCTTTGCACTGCAGCTTGGCATGGATTCAAGAATTAAATAAGATCTTATTCAAAAAGGATTATATTAAATCGTAATTAACACTCACAATCTTATTTGTTCAGTGTGCCTAATATGTTTGTGTTTAACAATGTAGATAAACATTGTAGAACATCACAGAAATTGCAAGTGCATTGTATATTTTATCCACATTTTTCCATGAAGATGAATGTGACTAATAGTCTGGGAAGTGTCAAGAGGGTTTGCTGGTGTATCAATATATTTGTTTTAAAATAAATAATGGTGTAATAACATTTAAATAGTGTAACAAGGAAATTCTCTTGCTTTAACAACAAGAACTTTATTTTAACAATCCTTTTTATAAAGTAATTCTAGATCAGGTACTCTACTCACATACACTTGTGCTTTTTCCATACAATTGCCTAAAAATATCACATCAAATTTGACCACCAATCAAAAAGTACTTTACCAATTTTAGAGCTGGTTATAATTTCTCTCTAAGAACATTAACCACAACAAACCTCTATCTGTTAAAAAGAGCTATTGATTTTCAACAATGGGCATAGGTAGGTACTTTTTTTAAATTGTTAAAAAATAAAACCTTGGTTTCAACAGCAATTAATTATATATAATATTAAACCTTACTTCTACTAGATGATATTAGTAAAGAATAAGTAAAACTAACAATAAAATTAGTTATAACTTTTTGATTGGTTGCCAAAATTTAACTCAAAATATAACTGTATCTTTACCGGACTGCATACTGCATCAGAAGGAGGGTTGCTTCTTATTAGACTTATTAAATCAACTTTAACACATTTGAAACAAAAAAAAAATGTATTATTCTAAATTAGTTTATTTAATTAATACCCGCGACCACCTTTTGGCTCTTATCTTTTTACTAAACAACAAATTAAGGCAGCTTTGGGTTCATAACCATTCTAAATTTCACTCCATTCTTGCTATATTGGTACTGTTCCATAATTAATTTTAGCAAGACATAGGCATTTGTGATTGGTAGTCATTGACATTTATTAAGACATAGATAGCTTAAAAAATAGTTTTCTGCCTTAATTTGTTAGCTAGTTCATCAGTGACTGTGACAAATTTAGATATTTTTTTGGTAATATTTTAAAATTGAATTTTCTTTGGATTACAGAAACCCGACAAAAAGGTACAACAGGAAGATTTTCTGTTGGGTAAGGCAATTGACAGCAAATATGAGCAGGGTGACAAGTCTGATCAGGACTACATCCCGGCAGTGGCGCGGCGCGTGGTGGGGTCTAGCATGCTGGCGAGCGCAGGCGATGCGCAGGTGGACCTGGTGCGCAAGATGCGCGAAGACCCGCTTATGCTGGTTAAAGAGAGGGAGCGGGCTGCCAGGGCAGCCCTCCTGAACAACCCTTTGCAAAGACGTCGCCTTACTGAGATGTTGCGGAAAGAACAGGTAATAAAAGAGATACCAACAACAAGTAACAAATATTTTTATTATAACTGATGGTAATGATTATGAAGCCTTAGAATTTTAAACTTGCATAACAGAAACATGACTCATAAGATTAAAGGGGGAACAGTTGGTGTCTAACTACTTTCTTCAACATGGCTAATGCCTATGTTAATACATGCCCATATTGTTTGCGGTTAATAAGCATCTGATTTGCTGTGAAATGTCAGTCTGCATGGCAACTGTCAGCTGCTGTTACATTTTTGAAGTGCAGTGATAATATCCCCGATTTCAATAGTCAATACTCAATCATTTATTGCAATTATAATGTTTTACATGGTGTCCTGCCGTTTGACCAAAAGTCATTTGGCAAAATTACACTTGACAAACAACGTTTTGCAAAAAAATGTTTCGCCAATTGATCATTTTACTAGTTGTCATTTTAAAAATGGCTCACTTATTCAAATGATCAACAGTTAAATTTACATTTTATAAGTAATTATTTGACAAAATGAACATTTAGCAACGGAGTTATCAGACAAAATTTTAAATGCAACGAGCAAGACGAATCCGGGCAGAACTGACTCGGATAGGTTAGGTTAGAAGGCCAAGGCGGGAGCTTTGCTCCCGCCTTGGCCTTCGAGGTTATTTTTTTCTGCCCAGAAATAGGTAAACTACAGGAAATAATATTTGGTGAAATGGAAAACTGTCAATTGACATTTTATTATTTAACACATTTACCAAGTGTACTGTTTGCTATTTGATCATTTGCTAATTGAGTTTTTGCAAAATGATACTTTTGTCAAATGTCACGTTTGCCAAATGATTATTTGGTGAAACGTTGTTTGTCAAATGATCATTTGTCAATATTTTTTTGGTCAAACATTAGTGAACCGTTTTACATAGATCTTACTTGCTAGTTTAAAAGTTAACACTAGAATAGCTCATATGAACCCTGATGGGCTGGGCACAAAGATGGGAGAGGATGATTTACTGTACTATTAGTTTTCATTTACAAATTAATTAATGGTGTAGTAATATTTTGATATCAGCAGTTCTTTAAGTTTCTTTGTAAACACTATGTAGCTGGATTCTTGTTTCAGTTTTTCAGGTATTTTATTATACATTTTAATAGACATACATAACAGGACAAAGGATAATAATTTAAGTTTATGGGGTGGTGCGACAAGCATGTTTTTATGACGGATTGGACGCGTTGAAGAACACGCGCACATGCGTTGATTTACACAAACATTGAACATTCAATGTACCGTTTGCCCAACACCTCTTCTAATATAAGTTCACTGAACTCATTATGGACGACGTGATATTGAAACAATTTGATTATTGCCATTTTGGCGTGGTTGCTAAAAGGGTGGCTGCAGTGAGCGTACTGTAAAGCCCAATTTACATTGGTCAAGGACGGTGTACAGTGGACAGTACAGTAATGTAAACCGATTAGATAGTAGCAATTCAAGTTTCCATGCTAGTGGATGCAAATTCCTCCTTCCTTCCTCCTTTCTAGCATTGTACTTGCCACTGTCCTTGATCAATGTAAATCTGGCTTTAGAGATAAGACAATAGTAATAATGTAACCTGTAATATTTTATTTACGATATTCTCGGCGGGGTGTTTTGAATCTATCTATCTATCTATATATATAAAAATGAATTGCTGTTCGTTAGTCTCACTAAAACTCGAGAACGGCTGAACCGATTTGGCTGATTCCTTTTCGGTTGTATTCGTTATTGTCAGGGCAAGGTTTGTATGAAAGAAAAAAAAACCACCGGGAATGTCGGAAATTTGCAGCGGGCGAAGCCGCTGGCGGGTCAATAGTCAGCAATAAAAGTAAATGTTATCTTATGTATGTACAGAATACCCTCCGATAAAAACGTACTTACAGTCTCAGGTGTTTATATTTATGATCACTGTTTGGTTTACAGGAGCAAAGAAATGAAAAGAAGGAAATGAAAAAGTCAAAAAAAGGTAAAAATTTAGATAATATTCTAGCTGCCAAACTCACTGCCTTAGGTGAAAAACAAATCGACTTGGCAACCTTACTGGCTTCTAACGATTCGAGTACGGATTCACCGTCGGAAGAAGAGAGTTCAAAAAAAAAACACAAAAAATCAAAGAAGACGAAGAAGAAGCATAAAAAAGAAAAAAGAGAATTAAAGCGGGCCGCTATGGACCAGGAGAGCTCAGACAACGAGCCAGATAGACACAAAGCTAGCTCTAAACGAGACTCTTCTTCGAAAATGAATTATGATAATTATAAAACATCAAAAAGAGATAAAACCGTCAGTTCGGATGACGCCCTACATTCGAAAAGGTACAAGAGCAGTGGTAAATCGGAACGCCCGCCCGACACCGACTCTCATAGGCGCAACCGTCGCGACAGCGAGGAATACCGCAGCAAGAGGTCACCCGAGTTGAGCAGATCCGAGGCGGACGAGCGGAGGCCCGTGCCGCAAGATCAAAGACAGCATAATAGGGAGGATCAGGGGAGGTATAAAAAGAAGAGCGGCATGAGCTCCGGGGAGCGGGCGGCCAAGTTGGCGGAGATGGCGGCGGCGGGCGCGGCGCGCGAGCAGGAGCGCGGGCGCCGCGTGGCGCGCCAGCGCAGCGCCCAGGCGCGCGAGGCCGCCGCGCCCCGCCCCGCGCGCGCCGCGCCGCACGCGCTGCCCGACTCGCTCGAGACCCGCATCCGCTCCAACCGGCACAACATCCAGCGCGACACCCACCACATGAACGAACACTTCGCGCGCCGGTGACGACCCTTCGGTCCGCGAAACTAAACCTGACCAATCCTACACATTTTTTTTCTTCTCGAAAATCACTATCATGAGCGTTACGCATCTTGTATAAACCCGGATATTTTATGAAACTAGAGGTAATTTATTTAGTAAATAAAAAATGAGTTATTTTTTTCAATAAATAATATTAATAAGTTAACGACTACATTTCAAAAGAGCTGGAATACGATATATTTCAATATTAAACAATACAATTATAATCAGTAATACAAAGTTAAGCATGATATTTTTCATCCTGATTGAAAATAAAAGTTCGTTGTCTAAAAAGGTCCTCTAGCCCATCTTTTTCGAAGGCTCTTGTTGTTTAGTGAAACATCTAAACTTGCTTTACACACATGCTGGTGGAGTAACGTACATCAGTCTAAGGGGATTTTTTCTTTTACAATCTGTAATAAGAGAACAAATATATTAAAATTACATTTTACAATGGTCAAAAGATAAAAATAATAAATAATAAATATTATGTATTGCGATAGTTTCTTTACGTATTTTTTTATTGACGTTTGTCTTGTATGTGACTTTAAAAACCGATATTAAACAAAAACGTTTCCAAATAGCTTCGCCATTTTGTCATCAATTATTTATAATAACAATACTAACAAGTAAGTAGGTACCACGTTGGCACGGTCTACCAAGAATCAGTGGTCTACCAGTTTTGCCAAAAGTTTCTGTGAGATCTAATTATCGCTAAGGATGACTTTTCTAACTGAGGAGTGAAAAAGTTGCCCAATTATGACGTATTGTCTGTTATCCTGAGATGCCTGACTTTTGAAGTCATGGGTTACTTATGTTATTTTGATCTTTATTATCAATGTAATAGGCTATTATTTTGCAATAACAATAACTCAGGATTCCTAGCCTAGCTTGGTTGGTTTACACGAATGCCACTATTTTTCGTTTTTGAAACGTGACTATAGCAACCCTATTGTAACAACCAATAAAGCGTGAGTTCTATTGAAGCCAATAGTGGTTGTTGTTTAAACGTGTCCATGGTAACCATCAAAACAACACTAGTAACATAATTATTAACGTAGGAGGGTAAGAAGAAACCTGTCAAAAACTGCTCCATTTCTTGTTTCGGTCGGAAATGATCATCGTGGTCCCACGCTCGTTCCGTCGGATTGGCATAATTGAGCACAGTTGCCCGTCGTAACGCATACAAACAGCGCACAACTTGTTGCCAATATCAACATTACCAGCCGACATGATAAGAAGGTGATATCGAGAAGTATTTATTACAGATAAACCGGATTTAAATTCATCTCGTCATTTTCCTTTATATGACATTTTTCTCAACTGGTGAACTTCTGTAATTCGTCAATGCCATCTTAATCTGTAATTCGTAAATTTTCCCAACTGGTAATTTCTTCTAATTTGTAATTTTCGGCAATTAGTCATTATGCCATACAGTCGAGAAGAATATTTTGTATATTCTTTGGGGTCAATATTAATCCATGAAAAACGAATAACCAATCTACTGACTAAAATTAGTGTCATAAATATGAGGTAAGTTTAGGTTACGGTAGTCCATCAGCCGGCCCGGAGGGCCAAAACACTCAGAAATAGGAGCTCCGCGGTTTCAAAAGTGAGCAGTTGACGAAAATGACGTATTAAAGAAATAGACGAGTGGTCCCCTAATTCGATGATCCGATAATCTGCTAGCGGCTATAGAGATGTTAAGTAAATACTTCATGGTCGTGTAATTAAATGCCACTGAAATTCTAACTTTCAAAAACAACTTTAAAATAATTAATGGTAAGCGGATAGGTAATGATAGAATTTAATTCAAAATAACAAAAAATTCAAACATAACAAAAAACTGCTTCATAAATAAAACTTAACAATAACGTTTTATAAAATACTTTAGCAATCAACCTATCTAGTTATTTGTGTCATCAGGTTCTGTCTGGTAACTTTGCCTCTATTACAACTAAAAGTCGGTTTCCCATAGAGCCAACAAGGCTTGAATATTAATGTCTGTTCTTCGCATGGCCTCCCAAACTTCCTGGCAGTGGCTTTCAACTTCTTCTCCGGTTTTCAAGCTTAAGAGAAATTTACTACTTTATTAGGAAACTATCATCTGCCAGCGACTTCGTTCGCGTTGAATTCGTATTGTTGTCATCCCACGGGGATATTATTTTCGTATTTTTGTATTTTTGTCGTCTCTCACCCATCATATTTTAGGAAGCGACATGAAGCCTTGCATAGACAGACCAGGGAAATGATTATGAATCTTTTATATAAACCTCCAGCTCGCAAGTACATATATAAAAGAAATGTTTTTAATATGTGCATTGTTATATATAACAAACTACCCATTAACCTTAAAACATTAGAAGGTAACGATTTTAAGCGCTCGCTCACAAAATGGCTTCTGGACAATTGTTTTTATAGTGTTAAGATGTACCTCGAGCATGATAGGAATTAAGTTGACATTTTATTTTAATTTTTCAATTACATTTTATAAGTATAATTTTTGACATTATAAATTCATGTTATTATTAATATTTTGCACGCCTGCATGCAGGCTGGATACACTGTACCCTTCTAAACATAACACCTTTGTAACTGTACTCCAGCAAATAGTAAGCCTATGTTACTCAGGGATAATGTCGCATTTAAATGGAGAAAGAATTTTGGAAATCGGTCGAATAGTTTTTGAGTTTATTCGTTACAAACATACAATAAATCAAATATTTCCTCTTTATAATATTATTACTGTAGCCCGCGACTCCGTCCGCGCAGACAATCAAAACATAGCCATGTTCATCAGGGATAATGTAGGATTATATCGGTGAAATATTTTTTCAAAAGGTCCAGTAGTTTTGGAGCTTATTCAATGCAAACAAAGATACAATCAAATCTTTCATCTTTATAATAATAAGTGTATATTGTGTAGATGCTTGAAGATGTCATTAAAAGTGGCAAAGCACTTCCTTGGTCGACTAAGATTATTTATTGAATTCGTAGTTAATTGTAACATATTTTTATAATTGATTTTTCGAGAAGCGTATTCCTCGAAATGAACTTTGCTAAAACCAGAGGGATCAAAATCGTAGGTATTCATTTTCAACTACAAATGGTAATGTTCCAGTTTTCTTTGGAAATATGACTCAAACAAATTATGAACGTGTAAAAAGTTAGCAGTTCGCCGTAGAGCCCTAAGTGGTACCGTTAGTTGCCAACCTAGGGCTGGCTACAGGAAGGATGTAGGTAGGTCCGGCGCTATTTTCAAAGAAAACGCGAATAATACCATCTGTAGTTAAAAATAAATTCGTTATAAGTAATTATTTTTCATGTGATAGTTACATCAAAACACTTGAATCTACTTACCTACTCGCATCTCGTCGAGCAGACCTACCTTACTGCAAACATTTCCTGGAAATCGACTGAATCGGTGCCGTCTCGGCGCGGGTTTTAGTCCTGGCAATGAGTAATTGTGGATGGAAAAGTTAAAAGCAGACAGTTTGACTTCGGAACTTTGTTTGGACTAGTTAAGAGATAAACAGACTAAAAGTCCCGACCCCTCGGAGGTCCATTTCCGGGCCATCTCTGGCTAAGTGCTACTGATTCGCAATGCCAATATTCTCTCAAAAACCTTAACGACCTCGTCCAAGAGAACGAGTGGTCGGTATCCGGAAGGAGAGTCAGGTGGACGACCCTCCTTTCTCAGTAGGCACAAACGCCCTTCCTTCCAGCACCTAGGAACCTGTCCTGTCTCAAGGCAGTCGTCAAACAGTTGCCGAAGATGACACCCCAGGGGCTTGAGCGCTTTACGAGACGATTTTAGACGGGCTACCGCTTCCATCATCTCGTCGTCCGTGATTAGCGGGACGGTGACGTTGCCCTCGTTTTTTTCTGGCCCTGTCATCCTTGGAGAAATGAAGGAATAGGCCCGTTATGACCGCTGACAGGTGGGTGGGCTCAAAGGTATTCGTGGGGGGCGCGTGCTGTAATTTACTGCGTACAACACGGTACGGGCGTCCCCACGGTTCTGTATTGAGCGTCACAGACTTCTGTGAGAGCAGCTCGAAGGCGGACAGCTCGGACTTCCACGTTGGCCGCGTCTGCTACACCTGGCGCCCAGGCCTGCACTATGGTTGCCTCCTCCGCGATTTCCCGATCCAGGCGGGACAGCGTCCATCTGGGAAACGGCTGCCATTCGAGCCGGGATGGTGGATCCATCGTAGAGGAACCGGAGACCCGAAACCGGATATATAAATGGTCCGACAAGGTTTCCTCCTTTTCTAGCCTTCTAGGGGTCGCAAACGTCAAGTCTACCCCCCCTGTTGTCGAACACAGGTGTTAGTAACTAACCTAACCTAACCGAACATGGTATTTCAAACCTACAGGGAAATGATTAATAATTCCACCAGGAAAGTGAAAGCGGTTGAAACGCTAGTAGAACTACCCGTTTATCTCTTAACTAGTCCAAACAAGGTTCCGAAGTCAAACTTTCTGCTTTCTACTTTTACGCACTCATTTACACGGCTATTTACTTACTTCGGATAAATGATGGCAAGTCTATAAGACTATAAGGGTCCGTAGTTTGTAAAAAAACACCGTCTCAGCTTGGGCGCTATATGTGGTGAGTAGTGACGCATCGCGCCTGTTACCTCGGCGCACATGCCGGCGTAGATGGGGTCGGTGTCCCAGGGCCCGCGCTCGGGCAGTGGCAGCGCGCGGCGCCGCAACTCCGCCACCAGCTCGGGCACGTCCATGATGGGGATCGGGTCGAGAGCGCGCGCGCGCGCCGCCAGGTACTCCACGTAGTGCGCCCTGCGGACAGACCTCGGTAAGCGCGCGCCGGTACAGGCCCTCCAGGGAGCCGTAGGGCCGCGGTGGCGGGCGCAGCGCGGCGCGCTTCACTAGCGTCTCCAGGTCGTCCACGCCCAGCAGCGGCAGCGGGTCCACGCCGTGCCGCCGCACCAGTCGCGACAGGTACTCCAGGTAGTGGTTTCTGCGAACAAACACTTCTATGTATACTATACGTAGACAAGCTTCTCTTATGAGTATAAAATACACTTGAGTTACCATCTGTATTTATTTATAATTCAGTACCTGTACACCCGCTTAATAAAGTGAGGTGAGGACGTTAGCTATAAATTAAAATGCGATTTAATTTCCATGCTTGTCATCAATAGTATACATAGAAGTCTTTGCTGCAAGCACATTACGCAGCAACTACCAACCACCGGGTACTACGCCGGCGGCGCGCTGGTTTGTCATTCATTATAAGCTCTGAGGACCCTGCCAAGATGCACTACGCTTAGCGTTTCTATTAGTTTCGTTTTTAAACCAATCGCGTCCCGATGACGTGATACGAAAAATCACGTGATCTACCAGTGACGCGATTGGTTAAATCGAAACGAATGGAAAAGCTAGTTAGCCTAAAGCATCTAGCACAAGTTGCCCGCGACTCGGTAGTCGCTCGGATCTCCCTTGCTATGTAGTCAGTAGCGATAGAGAGCGACAAGCGGGAAAATACAACTTGTGCTACCCGTGCTGACTCATTATTCATTATTGTAAACGGAGTTATATTGTAATGCTTTAAACAAGGCCGTAACTGAAAATTATAAATTACCGGATGAATGATATTTATTTGCATCATTAAATACCTAAGAATTTCATGGGGGTTTGAACTGGTAGGCTCGCCCCCCTGGATTCGGCCATGGTTCTGATGCATGCATCGCAAAATTCAAGAGTAACCGAAAGCCGCCGCAATGATAAAAAAATATTTAAAAGAACCGTCGAAAATGTGTTAGGGAAGACGGTTAACGTAGACAAAATCAGAAAAATAAATAAACAGGAAGTCAATATTGTAAAACAAGCGGATAGAATAATAGGTAGTAGTCAGTGTTGTCATCAAACGATTCATTTGTTTAAGCGATTAAATTTGATCTTGATTTAGATAGTACCATCGCCCACAATGTTAACTGTCAATCGGTAGACAGTGTGTTTTGTAATAAGGTCCAACGATGTAAGTAAGTACAGTCAAAGGCATTAATATCTATACAGCCATCGCGTCAAATATGTGTACACACGGACCTTATTGCCAGTTGGCTTAAAGGTGTATAGATATTTTTGACGTCTTGGGAACGTATATATATTTATGCCCTTGACTGTACAGTTAGGAGTGCTGCTGTTTGTACTTAATCGCAATCGATTAATTTAATTAATCGTCAATTGCAAAGTGCATCGTAAAAGACGAGGTTATCAATTCGTGTTTTTTTACATTATGTACGAGTATGTTACTTGATGTCTCTGACAAATTGTGGATTGATTTCGAAGTTTTTTTTGCTGGCCACTGATGATATGGTACAAACAGGAATCAGGAAGGTTTCCCTTTATTGATAACAAGAACTGAACTGGA
Organism: Acleris sparsana; assembly: GCA_923062465.1. Taxonomy (NCBI): domain Eukaryota; kingdom Metazoa; phylum Arthropoda; class Insecta; order Lepidoptera; family Tortricidae; genus Acleris; species Acleris sparsana. The sequence continues at coordinate 7,650,600 of OV281286.1, forward strand.
TTAACGATTGATGATTAGATTAACATACATACATACATTAAATTACGTCTGAGAGGGGTAGGCAGAGACCTGTTCTTTCCACCTGCTACGATCATCCTGACAAATCTCTTTCGCTTCTTCAACATATGAATGTTGAAAGATCGAGTCATGCACGCATGTCGGTTTCGGGTACTTATGATTCAGCTCTTTTCCAGTAGTTTTCCGATTTTATTCGAAAAAATATTTTTTCCAATTTTTATGGTCTTTATTTACTGAGGAAAAACAAGAATATGATCAGTTGGCTGCGTCCGCTTTGGACTAGTAATCATTTTGTTTGTAACCGTGTTTTGTTTTTTATGACTAGCACCAGCTGTGACGTAGAAAAGACTTGGGGCACGTTTTATAAATCTACCAGTTGCAATTTTACAGGTCTAAACTGACAACAATGCTCAAATGGCTGGTCGTCATTGGTCCAGGTTATGTCAAATGTAATTTGTAGGTTTATAAAACAGGCGCCATGTGGCGTTTAAGCTCTTTAGCCGAAATTTGTTTGTTTATTTTGTCAGTACATAATTAACAGTAAAATGCATGCTTTTGAGACAAACCTCCATAAGCATGATTTATTCTTAAGCCATCTTTGTTCAAATGTTGCAGTTGTTAATTGTTAAAAACTGATAAAAGCAATGTAGAGTAAAGGTAATTGAACTTTATTTCCTTGCAGGTAGGTTCAAATTCCGTAGATTAAATTAATCGTTAATCTAGATTAATGATTAAACATATTAATCGTTAATCGCTATTAACTTTTTAATCGTTAGTTTTTAATTGTTATCGGGATTTATTTTTTGCCAACAGTGGTACTAGTAAATATTATTTTCACGCCACTGCTCGGAAATGTGACGAAAGATGGTCTGTTCTTGGTCCCCAAAACAATCGATAGTTGTACATTGAATGAGCAGGCCTACTATGAATTTAAACAGACCAACTATGTTAACATTGTTGGTCTGTTCCATTGACCAATAACAACGGTCCGCTGATCACTAATTCGACCAATCAGAACACACTTTGTGCTGCATATGAAATTAAATTGGCCAATGAGAAGTCGTTTTATTTTTTTAATAATATTCATCCCTTCACGGATAGGCAAAGGGATCAGATTCCATACAGCCATATATGTCTGCTTTTAATTATCTGAAATAAAGTTTCTGTCACGGTGAGAGTCGTCAGTTTAAAAAACGCCTTATAAGATTTTTTTTTATTTCCTCGCAGTAGTCGTGAAAAGCACTGTGTTAAGCCTCGGCCGAAAGTGCAATAGATGGACTCGTACTTTCGAGGGCCTCCGCTACGCGTCGGCCCTCGAACTAACTCTTCCATCTATTGCTTACTTTCTAACCTCTACAACAATGTACTATAGTATCTACCAAAGCATTTATATTATACTGTGTATTATTTTTCATATAATTATAATTATAACGAATTATACATTCAAACTTAATTTAATTTACCTACCTACTATAAAATGAGATAACATAAATCGTCTAACATCACGCTAGAACTACATTTCCATCATCTGGTACAATTGGTAAAGTCTACGAGTAGATTGAGATTGTTGTATGGTATTGTATGTACCACACGCAAACGTAATGATATTAAATGATTAAAATCGTATCGGCGAATCGATTTGTTCGAAGAACGAGGTTCTAGTCAAACACTATTTAACGGTCCGTTTCGCATATAGGAAGTTAAAGTCGTTTATTAATAAAATTTAATAATTTTGGTTTTACTTCCATGAAATATGTGTTTAGTTTTTCATAATTTGTTTTCAAAAATGCGTAAAACAGTAATTATTGTGTTTTGGCACGAATTTACTATAGGTACGTATTTTTAAAGTTAGTTGACTGCTCAATTGGTTGGAACAACGTTCCCGTAAAATGTAATACTTTAGTTTGTCTCAGGCACAATAACATGTGAAAATGGAAGCGTTAAAAGATGGCGGATCTGTAATTTGTTTTAGTTTTATAATTTTGTGTTTTCAAAGTTCTTTTCTGTTAGTGATTTGTCCTTTATATGCCTTTGTGTTGCATAGTGATAGAAGACTTGGACTTATTTCGTGTATCTGGTATCTTACTTCTCGTTTCATGTGGACTCACAGTGGTACAGAGGTTAAAACTACCTTGACCTCCTTCCTACATATCACCGTAAGATGTGATTTCCAGTCACTACTCAAAAAAAAAGCAAAATCGTTTATATAAAAATCCCGTACGTCCCCAAATTAGCAAATCCACGTAACGCGCCAGAACTCCTCCCAATTGAAGATTTTTTGGGCAAATCTGAAACGGCGAATCCTTATATATATTGCCAATGCTTTGTGTTCCTCTGAATATACCTACATTAATTGCAGAAAAAGTAAGCAAAAGCATTTTTATGTTTAAATGAGATTATTAATTGTCTCGAAAACAAGACCAGTTCAGGGCACGATGAGTACCAATGCGACGACAAGGATGCATTGATCGCATTGTCAAACCTCTTGTTTATATATGTAATTAACCTTACTCTAGAGACTGGAGTATTTCCTGAAGACCTTAAAAAAGCAATAATTAAACCGCTGCACAAAAAAGGATCTAAGGATGAGATGAACAATTACAGACGTTGCCTTTGAATTTCAATGCATTGCCTTATAAAAAATAAAAAAATATATCTAAAACGTTATGTATACTAGATTAATACATTTCATTAAATTGTATGATGTCTTAAATCCAAACTTATTCGGTATCCAGAAAGCATAATCCACAACTCCGGCCATATTTTTTTAAATATATGGGATAATATTAACGGAAAAAAGCTTTGCGTCTCTCTTTTTCTTGCTATGTCAAAGGCATTTGACTGTATTTTACACGATGTACCCCTACGGCAGATAGAAAACATTGTCGTAAGAGGACACGTACTAGATTTATTTAAAAAATATTTATCGTATAGCAACAGTAATTGTTAAATATTGTAGGAAAAGTAAAACTGTAGAGGAAGTATATTCAGAGTTTGAGGTGCTTCCTATAGGGGTTCCACAGGGAAGTGTCTTAGGGCCTCTTTTGTTCTTGGTCTATAGGTATTAATGAGCTTCCGAGGGCTATAAAAAATCAATGCGTATTATTAACTGCTCCCACTTTAGAATAAAACATAAACAATACGCTGAAAAAGGTTGTTGAATGGCTTCGTAAAATCAATCTTAGTGTAAATTTAAGTAAAACTAAACAGCTACAAAGTAGGAACTACAGAACGCCTCCCATACAACTAAATGTAAAAGAAGCCGATGTATCTTTGGGGGAAGTAAGTAATATGAGCTTCTTAGGTGTGACAATCGATACCCATTTAAACTGGAAGGCTCATATTACAAAGAGAAATAAAATTATCTCTAGTAACTGATACGCCTTGTCTTTATTGTCTGGAGCTTGTACTGAAAATTTTACTAGAAATGCATACCTTGGAAATGTGTACCCATTGCTAACTTACGGTATTATATACTGGGATAACTCTTTAAATGCCCAATCAACATGTTTGCTACAAAAAATATGTTTACGTACTATATACCTCTTACACGGTTTTCAATGACTTCGAAAAGTATATTTAAAGAGAAACATCTTCTTACTCTTACTGGCATTTACATATTTGAATTATTTATATTCGTTAAAAGTAATACCTACAAATTACTTTGCAAGAAGATCAACTTTAAAAGATAATTTACGCATGCAATATAAATTCGACTTGGTGTGTCTTAAATCGAGTAACGCGATCTACCGCAAGAGTGCATTTGTTATGGCGATACGTATTTTTAATAATCTCCCCCAAGAATTTAAAATGCTCGAGGGACATAAATTTAAGGTTAAACTGAAGAAGTGGCTGTATGAAAATGTATTTATACTTTAAATTATTTTTTTATGTCATCATCATCATCATTATCATGTCAGCCGAAAGACTGCTGGACATAGGCCTCCCCCAAGGCTCTCCACTCAGACCGGTCTTGTGCTTTTCGCATCCACCGCGCTCCCGCAATCTTGATGAGGTCGTCGCTTCATCTTGTTGGAGGCCTACCTACAGCTCGTCTTCCGGTCCGCGGACGCCACTCCAGAACCTTCTGACCCCATCGGCCATCAGTCCTGCGAGCAATGTGCCCCGCCCACTGCCACTTCAGAGTTTAGCTATTCTTCGGGGCTAAATGAATGGAGAGCCACTCGACCGCCCGCCTGCCTCGGCGGCGTCCCCACTCATCATCATCATCATTCTTCGGGCTATGTCGGTAACCTTAGTTCTACTGCGGATATCATCATTTCTGATTCTATCACGCAGAGAAACCCCGAGGCCCATTGTTAGCGCCCGTTGTTGTTTTTTATTTACCCTGACAATTATAAATAGTTAAGTTTATGTTTAGATTCATAACGTTGTAAGTTTTACCCTTAAACCTAAATGATATTGTATGCCTGGAATGGGCAACTGTTGGAACCATAATATTTTTGTAAACCATCCATTTATACACAGTTCACAATCAATATTTTATTATTCTTATTCGTATTCTAGAAGTGTCCTGCTCGCGGCGAGAGTTTAAAAAGCGTAGACTTAAGGAATAGTCATAATATGAATCCAAAATATAGTGTCCAGAAAATGAATGTGAGCATAGTGAGCAAGTGCCTACTTGCAGAGGCCGGCGTGTTTGGGCGGCGCGTCTCCGTTGCAGGCGCCGTCCACGAGCCCCGCCGGCGTCTCGCGCTGCAGCTGCACGGGGCAGCGGCCCGACGCGCCCGCTGCCGCCTCCACTTCGTATTCCACATTGTTCATCTGGAATTAACGACCGGTACTTACTTACTAAAGACCACCTAAAGACCAACCGATTCGTGTGCAACCGCCCCGCGGAGGAGATGCGTGCCCCGCGCACCACCTCCTTGCTGCCATTTGACTCGGCTCTACCATGTCATGTCATGTCATCCCGCGGGACGGTTATGCACGAAGTTATTGGCCTACTTATACTAATGCTGTGCTGTGGTGCTCACACCAACAAGTTTTAACGAAACAGAAAAATATGTAAATGTTAACGATTAATCATCTCATGGAAAATCGAATTAAAAGCAAAAAAGGCTCTTTTAAAAACTGTTATTGGCGTATAGGTATTTACGATATATACGATATGGGCCTTTTATTATTGTTTAGGTACCTATGGCATTACTCATTACCTATAAAACCGGCAATGCTACGATTAGGTATCGACTGTAAATCAACAAATTAAAAACCGGGCAAGAGCATGTCGGACCATGCTCAGTGTAGGGTTCCGAAGCCGTTACTACAAAGACAAAAAACTGTCTCAAAAAAACAAGTATGAACTAATTCTCTGTTTTCAAGTTATTTGGTATAAACACTTTAGCCGCCTGTATCTCAAGAACAATCAAGTCTACTCCTACCTTAGTCGTGATACTTATTTTTTCTTTTAACTTTTAAGTTGGGTGTAGAGTGTGCTCTATTTAAGATTTTCATATTTTTATCACCACGCATATCTAGATATATAAAATTACACTTTTCTCGTTCAATACATCCTAAACGGTCTTCTAAATAAAAAAATAAAAAAATAACATGTAAGAACATTTTATTTAAAGATTTAACCTCTAATATATATTTTTTAAGAGCTATCCAATGATACTTACGTCGATGTCATAAAAAAAAAATGTTAATTACATTCGCTTAAATTCTAACAGATTTTTTTTCAAATTTTTATTTGACTTTTTACTTATTCGTCCTAATTTAAATGCCAAGTTACGGCTTTGTAGTTCCAAGAGTTTCTGACAGCGGACAGAAGGACAGACAAACACACGGGCATGGCTTAACTATAAGGGTTCCTTGTTTGTCTAAAGAACCTTAAAAAAGAAAAGTACTAAAATCAGTTGAGTTTTAATTAATGCTAGCATTACGATTATAGTTACCGTTCAGGTTTTGGTAGACAGATTTACCACAAAAAAGGGAAAAGGTGGTTGAGCGTCACGCTGTCACCACGCCGCTGTGCTGAAAAGTGGTTTCCATTAGGAATTGGTTACTCTCAAGGTAAGATGCCACTGATTATGAGTATTAAAAGTGTATGAAGTTTGATACACTGATGTGTGTGTATTAACTTATTAACGCTTAAGAATTGGTGTAGTTTAAAAGACTAAACTGATATTTTGCTTAAACTTACAACCGGCATATCTACGTCACATCGATTGTTGTACCTACTTGTTAGCTCTCGACGCGGCGGGTTGACGTAAGCTTATTGGGAAACCATGTACGAGTATAATATATACTTAATTGCATTCAACCACACCTATTTTTTTTTAAAATTACCAAGGTACCTCCTTTTGAACGCCCGATCGCGTGGCTTGTCAATATTCGACAAGCTGGAAAAATATTATAGGTTTTTCCTGACAAGTATCCCTCCCTTCCATGTAATTGGGATTCACCTGTTTTTAACAATGTAATAGGAATTTCAAAACTATTTCGAGGAGGTAGGCTTCTCGGATCGATATCCCTGCAGTTATATCTTAAAAATATTTTGCAATTAATTAATTACTTATGTTAAATTTAAGAAATGACTTTCATTTGATCCCAAATAGCAGTCCGCATTACGCTATATTAACCTATTTTCAAATGTAACTAAAGGGATAATTCTCTCGTTTGTGTATATGTTTCTTTAAAAACAGAAGAGGTTCTCAAGTCAGACCGATTATTTTTTTATGTACGACCCCGCATAACTTTTTACAAAGTTGTCCAATTTTTAAATACGATTTCAGTTTGATAGAGTATTACATTTTCGATGTAGCCCCATTGTCACCAGATCTGAATTTGATGAGGGGATCCGTGAGGAATTGAGGGGATCCTTCAAATATTGTAGGCATACATTATATGCGATTTTAGTAACAAATTCAGCGTTCGCATTCAAAAAGTATAATTTGGTAACGTGGAACTATTTCAAGGTTGGCGATAACATTATATCTCGATTAAGATAGTTAAGCAACTACATACACGGTGTGGCCTGTAACAGGAGCAAAAAATTAAAACGTAGATTCTACTCCTCAAACTACGCAACGTTTGTTTGACGACTTTGAAAAAAAACTTGCGGTTTGAATTTTATTACATTATAAAGTTAATTCGAACACGCAATGTGCTATGAAATTGGTTGTCTGTAGAGTGACTAGACTGACAGGCGATGTCAATTAGACGGAGTTTTAAGTACATTGAAAATACTACTTACTTTGTTTGAAAAATGAAAAATCTAAAAACTTTATAAAATAAAATAAATGTTTAAAATGTTCAAAAATAAAAAAAAATTGAAATATTTTTAACCAAAAGCCGACTTCAGTTGGGTTATTTTTTGATTTTTGAAGGCGGTTTTTTGTTTTTTCCTTATTTTATATATTTTTTGTTTATTGTGCAATAAAGGGTTGCCATAGATAATTAAGCACTTATTATCATATTGAAGTATTTCCAAAAACCTGACTCGCATGAAGCCTTTGGTACCTGCAGCAGCGTCTGCAGCTCATGTGGCTCCTTGTCGCGCAGGTAGAAGAGGCAGTTGCGCGGGTGGTGCGCGTGCAGCCCCAGGCGGGCGCAGTACTCGCTGAGCCCGCACCGCGCGCCCATCATGAAAGGCTTACCGCAGCCGTAGCAAAATTCGTATTTGCACTGCGTGCACGTAAAGTGCATGCAGCCGCCCCTGGGACACGATAATAGTACACTTTAGAAGCTTGGATCGAGCTCCTAAAATAGACAGATTGTTGTGATAACAACTGCTTTCAAGAAGTAAATTATAAACTATCCGTGGTGGTTGGTGGTGTGGTGGGGGCTTACAGATACGCAGGACTTCTGAAGGCCTGAAAGGGGTCGTATAAGACCAGGGCGCAACAAATTCACCTGTGACTATTTTCGAAAACCTCATCTACGTAGCCTGTTACACGGAAATATGCACCGAGCGGAATAGTGAAGTCACACTACAGACGTGATGCAGCAGTATGTTGGAATATATGTGCTAAATATTTGGTTACTGCAGAAAATTTATTTTGGTACCTGGAGAGCGAGTATTTGAAGTGGCACCGTGGGCATTCGAGCCCATTTTCTCGCAGGTGCTGCTGAACGGCGGCGACGGAGCGCTCGGGGTCGTTGTCCTCGAGCCACGCCGCAAACTGCTCGCAGGTGAGGCCCTCGTGGCTGGCCGACCACTGTTCAAAATATATGGCTCAGATTTCTTGCAGATGTAATTAGCCCCCTTTGACCCATCGGCCATCGCTACTTTCAAGTATACCTACTAACAATAAGTACTTTATTTTAGTTCCCACCATCTGTGCATCGTGTTGCCACTGTTGCCTGAAGTTATAAAATGGATCCTATAAATGGTTTCTGCAAATATGATCAGATTGATCAGTATAGGAGGGAGAACACTGAAAAAAGACTGTAAAGGTCACGCTCGGATAGCTTACTGAGATGAACTTATGCTCTCACGCGTTTGGAGAACAATAGGAAAAGAAGAACAAACGAATAATTTAATGATTAGTAGGTAATATTATATATATCAGTCATAATCACTCACCGGTTTTCGACAAGAAGCGCAGCTGATCGATCGACATTCGGGGCAGCGTACTTTCTTTTGTTTGGGGTGCACGAAGAAACCCGACGAGCACTCTACGCACCACCTAAAGTTGGGGTCTCTCGCTAGGGTCCGGTCTCGTAACTAGGAATGATTAATAAAATAACTAGTCAATTACAAAATACTCGAACACACACCCTATTAGAAACCTAAACTAAATACTTTAGAGCCGCTTGGGACATTTCTACGGGTTGAAGTTCGCCTTGTGACAACTTTTTTCTGTTTCCTAAAACACCATAAGTACTTTTATTTTTCCTGTAATATATGTATAGATTATTGTCTAGTCCATGTATACTCGACCAAGAACATGCTTTACCATTTTTTGACTCTATTAGCATGCTGTTAAGCTCCAAAAGTGGTAAAGGACTTTCTTGAGTAATAATGTATACTAGAATGGACGCCTCAAGTTAATTTCTTGTAAAACCTGTTAGAGCCGATCGGCACTTACGCGCTCAGTCTATGCCGGGCGGCTTCGGTAGCTCGACGCATTGGAGACAAAAGTTTTACGTCTAAATACGACTTCACATGCACTGAGGTAGTGTAAAAACTCCTCAGAAAAATCTAATAAAAGTGTAGGAGTGACTTTTGACATGTAACTTTACTGCATTTTCGTTAATCGCGCTTAATTGAATTATTTTTGTATCAATTTTAATGCATGTCGACGCGTCATTAGGCCGCCATATTTCGTTACGCAGACCTTACAATATCGACGTGCAATGTTAATACAGATAATGAATTTAAGTATTTTGAAGTTCCCTTTCAGACATTTAATGAATGGGGTAAAAAACGACTACGAAAACTAAAGGTTAAAGTTGTAAAATATTAACACAATGTATTACCTATTTATATTTATTAAAGCTTTTCTCGGCCGGACTATGAAAAAAGAGAGGCATGGATTCAATTTGTCCAAAAGAATCGAAGTGAAGAAACGTGGTTACTAGGGCCCGCCATTTTTGGGGGAGCTTTTAACAAGTTGTAGGGAGAGAACACCGCTGTTTATCGATGTTATCAATGCAATTACCTTATCAACTCCTAATGGGTATCAAATTTGTGTTGAGACTGGCAGGTGAGTATTTAAACCTCAACGTCATTTTGACATAGGTTGTGTGTGAGTTCTCTCGCATAAACTTTATTTGGAAATGGCTAGTAATAAGCAAATGAGACTGAAGAAGCTGTTAGAAAAGCATCCGGAATGGAAATATAATGCACAAAATTCTGCAATATATTGTTCTTTAAATCCACATAATCCGCAATTTATATCACATTTTGAAAAATATATTTGTTGCCTCTGCTGCAAATATAAAGTTCCCTGTGAAAGCTTGCTGCGTAAAGTTTCCTTAAATATATTATACAATAGAGTGATTGGTTGTAATAAGAGTTACTTTTTATACAAGTTATAAAATTGATAAGTTTTCGTGATTATACTCATTTCAAAAAAGCAATTTAACCGATTAAACTTTCCGATATTTCGAATTTTTTTCGCTGAAAAGAATTCGTATCATCAAACAAATAAAAAAAACTATCGATAACATCGATAAACAGTAGTTCTCTGCCTACAGCTTGTCAAAAGCTCCCCCGGAAATTCCGGGCCCTAGTGGTTTCCTTCAGGTCATATATGTTCAGTAGTTCACACATATGTTCAGTGCATTTTAAAGAAGACCAAAGATATAAAATATAACTCAAAAACAAGACGAGTCTACCTTAAGAAATATGCATAATATGATTACATGTCAACAATCTTAAAATTTACTAAATGGCAGAAACTGACAAAACTTATAACGTGTGAAGGAAAATATATATTATGTTATTATATCTGCACCCGTGACATAAAATTACTTTTAACTATTATTCCTATTGTATGTACACTGTGAATTACCATCGTGTAGGTAGAATAAACTGTATGTCGCTTCTGTTGCGCGCTCACTTTATCTATAAGAAAACGAACACCCCGCACACACCGCGCATGCCCCTCCGTCATCAAGTTACTCCCTGACTTTGAAATATCTGTTCTAGTGAAACGTAATAATTCAATGACTACACCTGCCTAATTTTCTGAGATTTTGGCCTAAAGATGTTCCTGAAATATAGAGAGGGGACGTTGCTTATGAAATAGGTACTTAAACAAGTCGAATTATACTTTGTAATAACGAGACCTTATGCCAACTACTGTACATTGCGTGCTTAACTACTGAAATTTAGTGGAATGTGTTCGGACCCAAACCAAGAGGGAAGGATAATTTGTTCAGCTCAATTTGAACATATTGAACATCGGACTGTTTTAGTCCATTTTGGCAGAACTAGCGACGGATGCTGCAAAATTAGTTTATAGATTTTTGGACAAGTAGTCCTTCCCCCTCCTCCTTCCCTTTTTTTTCTGAATGATATCTGTTTGCATTTTGTTATTGTAGAGCTTTGTCCAACGGGGCTGCGTGATCAAGATTGATCAAAGCCCCTAACCTTAAAGATTGTAAATAAAAAACAAAAAAAACTACTGAAATTTGGTCTAGTAGTAGGGTTAAGAAGTCCCTTTTAACACTACAATTAACTGGGCCAAGTTTAGCCCGCTAGCTTCAGCAATTTCAGAGGAAAAGGCTAGACGGATAACAAAGTCCGTTCTTTAGTATTCGGTGCGGAACCCTACAAAATAAAAGATTGGAAATCACTATGTACGTCGCGGTCGAGCTAAGAACTGATTTTCAATTTAAGTTGATCAAGACTGTAAAGTTTAATTTAAATAAATACCTTGGCATTATTTTTATGGTATAAGAGGCTCTATTCTACTCGGTAAAATCATATTGCTTTTGACATGTTATCGTACTGTCAACGTATCTCTTATTTACTTGACAGTAATGGCGGCCGAGTCACAAACAATACGGTAACTTGTCAAAAGCAATAAGTATTGTTACGAACGTGGGGGTAGGTAACTAATAGAAACGCACAAATACATCGATAAACAAAAGGAGACTTTAGTAACGCACTCACTTAAACCGGTACAAAACAAATGGGATTGTTCATATTTTTACAATTTCTCTAATTCGGAAACCATTCAAGGCATAGGGTTTTAAAGCCGTTCTGCATTATTAAGTTTTTGAAATATTTATCTGTTTCGGATATTTTGACAAAAGTATATTTAACCTTTATTTGACTTTCGTGTGAAGCCCTCCTAGGTGTATCTTACGGGTTAGACGAAAACTGCTTGAAATAGTACGTTTTAATAAACGATTACAATCACTTTTTATCATTAGATATCTTTTCATTGTTCTATTTTATTAGAAAATGCTAACCCAAATTTAAAATAATGATGTCATCCATAAAGTGTCTGTTAAATAAATAAAGATATTAAAACAAAACGATTGTCGCCGATACAAATTTAATGAAATTGGTCTCTTAAAATAATCTCTTTTTCGAATTAGAATGTAAAAACCGTGAGTTTTTTTTTGGTCTTAATTATCGCACAAAAACTTTAATTACAGGGCTTCTATTAAACGCGGTAAAAACCTTATCGTTTTTGATCTGTTAATATTGTATTGTCACCATTTTGATAGCTCTTATTTGCTTGACAGTAATGGCGGATGACGTCAAAACAATACCATAATAGGTCAAAGACGATAGGTTTTTAACCGTCAGGAATACAGGCCCTGTTCGCTTTCCAAGTAAATGAATGTACCCACAATCGCGGTGCCTTTTATAGCTCCCGCGTCCGACCATTCCCCAATGCCTTCCGGAATGTTCGATGTACTTCGCCCCGCCGAGAACGATTGGGACGATTAATTGCCGGAATGTTCTACGCCTTACTACCTTGTTTTGTTAACAATCGTGACGTCCTTAGCTCACGGGTCTGGAATGTTTTGCGTATTGTTGTCTCATTTCCAATCGTGTTATATCTTTGACATGCTTCTCGCATGTTCCCATTATCGCTGTCTCTTTCTAATCGTGTTATCTCTTTCATACGCTTCTCGAAGGGTCTCGGTATCGCTCTCTCTTTATAATCGTGTTATATATTTCAAACGTTCTTCGAAGGTTCTCAATGTTGCGGTTTCGTTCTAATCATGCTCTCTCTTTCACTCTTAGTGGAAAATTGCCATATACTGATATGTACTTGAAAGGCCCATAAGGGGTCCTGAAAACACCTGAAAATAGGTTTTCTGGTTATGGCGTAATCTGATAGAGGGTGGCCTGAAACTGATTGAAAACATGTTTCAGGCGCCTGAAAACAACGGCAAGTTGTCGAAATTTTGATAAATGCTATGTGATAGAGCTACCTCTGGAACGGACTGAAACGATATTTAAGCCTGCTGAAAACGCTGCTAAAACACCAAAATCCACGATTTAAAATGAGACGCCTTATCCCATCGGGGTAACAGTAATAACCGTGTAGAATAGAACAGGATCGCGGGACCGCGGTGGATGCGAAAAGCACAGGACCGGTCTGAGTGGAAAGCCTTGGGGGAGGCCTATGTCCAGCAGTGGACGTCTTTCGGCTGACATGATGATGATGATGATGAGAATAGAACCTCTGGTCCCTTGAGACATTGGTACCTATGACACTTATGAGTATGCATCCTGTCTATAGCACCGACGTTGTACTATTTGCTTCAGATCAGCTTACCTTTCTTTGAAACAGTTCGTGCACGTCAGTTTCGAGAAGCATCTTAAGCAGTATGTCGAGGTGCGCGAAGTACTCCAGCCAGGCATCTTCTTCCAGCGCCTCCAGTTCGGGCTCCTTACAGTACGGACACACGCAGTCCACGATGCTGCGCTCCGTGATCTGTACTGTGAAGTACAGGCGCGCGCAGTCCCGGCAGCAGCGATGCGTGCAACGGAGCAGTGATACCATCTACAACACCAACGTTGCCTTTGAAACAACCAATTCTTAGAATGTCATTCAGTTCTCTTATTTTAACCTACTTCAAACAAAAAATCATAACAGGAGGAGGATCCCAATTCGTTGCCTTTGTATGTTTTCCCGATTCATCTTTGATTCTGTTACAATGTAACGTGCTATGATTTTATTATGCTTAAAAAAATATCTTGGGTATATTTGTTTATTTGTCACATACAGGTTTTGACCACTTTTAACTTTATTACGGAAAATTCTAATTAGGAAAAGGAAAGACGTAATTAGAAATCGTATCCGAAAAAAGAGTTGCGTTACTACGATTAAGTTCTAGGTTGTTGCAGCCATGGACGACCAGTCAGAAGACTCAGAGAGATTGATGGTCAGATGCAAGCGTACCTGGTGCTCGGGCAGGCGCTCGGCACACAGCTCGCAGTCCTGGTGCAGGTAAGCGAGCGCGGCGGGCAGGTCCACGCACTCGAGCGCGGCCAGCAGCGCCGCGGGCGCGTCGGCGCCGCGTGCCACCAGCTCCACGGCCAGCTGCGCCTGCTCCCAGCTCTCCGCCGCGCCTTCCGCCAACAGCATGCGGGCTTGACGCTACACAGACAGTTCAAGCAGTCTTCTGTCTTCAAACAAAACCGATCCAAGTTAAAGGATTTACATCGTATACATCATATCGTCGTTTGCGGGTGGTAGGTCCTTGTGCAGGCTCCGTCCGGATCGCTACCACCATTTTATCCATTAACCTACCGCCAAACAGCAGTGTTCGCATTGTTGTGTTCCGGTTTGGGGATAAGACAGCCTGTGTGATGACTAGCATAGAGGCATTCCATCTTAGTCCTCAGGGTTGGCAACGCATTTGCAGTCTTAGGCTTGCAGTCTTGTGAATGCGAATGTCTATGGGTCACAGTTTCCACTTACCATCAGGTGGCCATATAAAAAAAATACAAGCACCATAGAACGGTGTCACAGTGACATTATTTCAACAATTTGTTTCATACTTCGTACGACTTGATCACTGTGACACAAAGAACTCTATGGTGGGCCAGGGTTGTATTGGGCTTATAGTACATTCAGGATGATTATGTAAGTGTTGCAAAATCGATATGATTGTTTACCTCGGGTGATCCCTCCGGTAGCCGAACGAGAGCCAAGTCGATCAACTGGCCGGATACGCGGCGCAAGGTGAGCGGCGGTGGTGGCGAAGGCGGCCTTCGCTCCGGTTCCGGCTCCGATTTAAATAGAATTTGGACTTGAGAATCTTCAGAGTCACTTTCTGTCCATTCGTCTTCGGTTCGACATGTTTCGCGAAAGAATTGTTGCTTCTTTTCTTTCGGCGGCGTTTTTGGTGGAGACGGCTGCTTGCTTGCTTGTGTTATTGTGGGAGGTAATGGAGCCGGTTTTTTCCTGCTCAAAGTGGAAGACGTCGAAGCTTTAACTTCAACTGTAGTAGATGGTGCTGGCGTTTTTGCAGACTTCGGATTGAACAATCGTGTCTGCAACTGCCTAACATGGCCGCTGCGAATGTTTCCGAAATGAGATTTGGGTGGTTCAGGTGCAGGATGCTGTTTTATAGATGCACGACGCACTGGCACCTTAGAAACGAGTACTTTTGGAGCGATCTTTTCAATTTTTTGTTTGATACTTGGAGGCATTTTTACGAGTTTTGGTATATTAGACTTACTGAAGGCATTATTCTTTTCATTATTTGTTTCTTTTGACGGGCTTAGTGATTTTGTGTCAGGTGAACTTCTTGTTTTCGATTGAGTTTCTATTTGAACTACTTCATTTCTATCTAAATTTTCATTATCGACTGATTCAGAATTATTAATTGAATTTTCAATTTCTACTATTTCAGGGTCATGAATGAAACCTTCAGCTTCTACTGATTTAAAATCAGGAATTGAGCTTTTAGCTTGCTGATCACTTTTAAATACAGAATCGGTTTCATGAACCTCTGCATTGCTCGTAGATACAATCGTATCATCAGATATAGCAATGAACTTGTTATTTTGTGGCATTGGTGAAGTACTTTTTCTGGTATAACCGTTTTCTAAGTTTATAGTGACCTGACTTTCCTCGTCACTTATAGGCATAGCATTCCCATTATCATCATCAGATGATTCCTTTATGTTCAACTCTACCGTAGTCACAGCTCCGAACGACTCGTCTTGAGTTTCTATTTCTTCCTCTTTATTTTCTAAAACTGCCTTATACGAAGGTGGTATATTCTCAGTAACTATCATAAACGCTGGTACGAACTTAAAAGTAAGCATCTCTATGTCTTGTTTAACATAATTTGATTTTTCAATTTTAAATGTATCTGATACATTAACATTTTTAGTAATCACGTCTTTGGGGTGACTGGGGTGGTCGATGTTAAGTTCCTCATAGATTTGTTCAAATGTATTTACCGTAGCAAAATTATTATTAATATCTTGACGACTAGAGCGATTTTGTTTTGGTTTTGATGACTCTAATTCAACAGAAATTGTATGCTCTTCTTTTAAACTTCGCGCAATGGAATCCAGCATTTTTAGATTTGTTTGTTGTATAATATCTATTTGTTCTTCTAAGTGGTCCATTGCTTCTTCGAATTGTTCATTTTCTTCGGAACTAGGCCTACCCATTGCTGTGTTTTTATCAATTCCTTTCGAGTCATCATTCTCGCTACTTGTATAATCTTTATTTTCCGTCGTTAAGTGGTCGGTTTCTGGTTCAGACTCGCTGTATGAAGATTCATGATCTGTCGATAAATCAGATCCATTTGAACTATTATCCGCTTCACTCTGCGAAGTGTGAGATTCATCTAACGAATTTATATCTGAATTAATTTCTGCCTTCATTTGTTGAATTAATTTTTGAGTGTTATCTACTATATCACTTAAGTTATTTGATTTATCATTCTCTTTGACTACTTGATCACATTCCACTATGTTTGTGGATTTTCTACCCGAATCGTAAACTTTTTTGGGTAAGGAACTGGCATTACCAGACCTAGTTTTTAAAGTATCTATATGTAGATTTTTTTTATCACTTTCTATACTGATGTTAGATATGTTGCGTTCGTGAATAGATTTTTCTGTTTTTATACCGTTAAACACAGCTACCTCTGCCTGTGAGTCTGTATCATTAATATCATTATGAATCTCTTTTTGTGTATTAACATTTGTTACTTGTGATGAATTGGGTAATTGTATGTCCAGATTGTTATCTTGGTAACGCTCGTTGATTTCCCCTGGCGAGACTCGAGTATCCAACTCTTTTACTAATTGAGAAGCAGCACTGTTAGTATTTTCTTTTGTACTAAGAATCTCAATAGGCACTTTTTCTACTACTATTATAGATTCTACATTTCCATTTGGTATGCCATTAAGATTTTGATCTGTATTATTCAAAACCATCTCGTTTTTGAGCTCATTGCAAACATTTGGTAACGGACTGTGCCTCGTAAGTGCATTATAAGCATTTATGAAGTCATCTTCTGATTGGCCTAGGTCAACAGTCAGATTTTTATCTTGTTTGGCAACCATATCAATGTTACTATCTTTTCGTTGTTCTAAATTGTTATTGTCTGCTAATAATCCCTTTAGGAGCAAATTTTCATTGATGGACGGCACTCCTGCTTGTATTAAAAGTTCTTTTAATTTTTGAGCTATGTCTTCATTATCTATAACAATCCTTTTTTCAATGTGCATGCTACTTGCGTTATAACGCTCTTCTTCAGCCTTTGCATTAATGTTAGCAGTATTGGAAGCACGAATATTTTCGAATTCTTCTATTTTAGTGTTAGTAGGTAAACTCCACATATCTGTGTTCAGATTTATGCTGTATGGGCTCGGAGTGGGAGCCGGTAACGGCAAATACATCCAGTCATCATCTTGAAATGTATTTAATTTGGGATCTTCGAATTCATCTGAACTGTCGTCTGCTGAAACATACATGCAACACGATAATTATCTCGCTATTAAAAACAATTAATTTATTGATTAATATACAGGCTGTACCATTGACTGTCTCCCGAATTCCCGAGCGGCTTTAGAATTGGCGCAATGTGTCTAGCGGTTTAAAAAATGAAACAAAATGATCCGTATCGAGTAAAACCTATACTTTGTGATTAATAATAATCAATGTTATGTTAGTTGAGTACTGATTAGGTACCTATATGAAAAGGCGATGGATAGTAACATTAACTAAGTATATTAATAACGCTGGCAAAATAGATAAAATAAAAATCAGAAAAGGGTATGCTCAAGTTGCCTAGTGTTAGATTGTTATAGGTGTAAGTCTACTCGCGGCGTCGTGATCAGCGATAGCTTTGAGCAAGAATGACTATTGGTTGCGAATGTTGCGATTTGCGAAAGATTACCGCGCGCGCGATGCAGGGGTCGCGGCGGACTATCGGCGCGCGGGCCGGTGGGCGGCGCGGCGTCGACGTCGGCGCCGGCCGGGGAGCCCCACACGCGCCCGCGCAGCCGCCGCTCCTCACCGACGCTGTCCTCCGCCTGGAACAATGTTCTATGTCCAAATTTACTAAAATAAGTCACAGTGGGTAACTCACACACAATGTCTTTCAACAATATTAGTAGTATAACGATGTAGGCGTAATATATAAAAATTAACCCCTATTTCTCCTGGCTCCTTCCTGGTCACGCTAAAACTTGAGAACGGCTGAACCGATTTGGCTGTTTTTTTTGTCGTATTCTTTATTGTCAGGACAAGGTCGTTATGAAAGGAAAAAAATAAAAATCCACTCGCTAACGCTCGTTTCATAAAACCACTCTCGTATTTTAAGGCCTCTTATTATGCATCAGTTGCATAACTAGTATTATGAACGGAAGTTGACGAACAAAGCCGTAGACAGAGTCAGCGACTATGGTAACATCCTGCGACCGACGTGCCCCACAGCGGTCTGTATCCGAAGGCATACCTGGCGGCGGTGTCTCTCGACGCACTCGGTGACGGCGGGCCACATGGCGGCGCGGTGGCGGGCCAGCGCGGCGCGCGCCTCCAGCTCGGAGACCGGGGCGCCGGGTGCCAGGCGTGCCGCGGCCGCCTGCACGCCGGCCACAAGGCTGGGCCAGCGCTCGCGCAGCCACGCCAGCGGCGCCGCGGGGCTCTGCGCCAGTGCCGCCTGCACCTCGGCCGCGCTGAAGCCGAGCCGCTCGGCCGCGTCCATCAGCCGCGCCAGCTCCAAGCCGCGCTCCGCCTCGCGCGCTGCGCCCGCGCCCGCCAGCGCCTCCATCGACAGGCAGCGGTTGGACGGCGTTGGCTCCGGGGATGCCGCCTGCTCACACCCAGAATGGAAAAGCTTTAACTTTACTATTGCGTATATGACACGCGGAGCAGAGAGTTTCTTTGCTGACTGTACATTCCTTGCTATAGTTAGGTTATGTCTTCAGCCGGATTTAGGTTAAATTTCCCTTGAAAATCGGAAACAAAAAATGTTTTTGACGTAATTTCGATGTCGGAGGGAAACTGTACGTCACTAATGGCCGAACACTATATTCAAACCGCGGACAGATAAGGCTTACTTCGGGGTCAAATTTAACACATTTTGTATTGGTAAATGTCCAATTTTAACCCGAAGTAAGCCATATCTGTTCGGGGTTTGAATATGGGTTTCGGCCGTAAGTGTCTTTAATTAGAAAGGACTCTACACGCTACACAAAAATGCGAACCCGTTACATTTTCCTATCACTAGTGACACTCAGTCTCTCGGGTCTGTATCACAGTATGGTGAGGTCGATGTCAGTGACCTGTGAGCCGTAGAAGCTGGAGCGCCGCTGCGGGCGCGCGCGGCGCAGGTCGAGGTGCGAGGCCCTGCGCGTGAGGCGCGCGGCGCGGCGGCGTTCGCCGTCGCTCCAGTCCCCGCCCGGGCTGCTGTCGCGCGGCTCTCGCTCGCGATCCGCGCGCCATTCCCAGCGGCCCCCGCCGCTTGTGCGCACGCTGCGCTCGCTCTCCTGTGCAAAACATGCATCAGATCATTTGATAAATTGAAAGCTGAAATTTAAAATTTCCTTAAACGCAAATGTAACGTAGATTCTTATATGTTATGCATATAAATTTTTTGCTCATAATTCCAAAACTGTAAAATTTGTTAATTTTATTATATTTTTCGAGAAAATATCGGTAAATAATGAATCATTTTTAATGAGTGTCAGGGATTTTTGAGATTATTTTCTTCATAAACTTTAGAGATAACGGGGAAACAGTAGGTACCTAGGTCACGGAAGATCATAAAAAAATGTTCATGTGACACCCCATTTTGATAGGTTCTATAGTTTCAGAGAAAAACTGCTGTGACATACAGACAAACACCGAAGTCTCATATTAAAGGTTCCTTTTTATACTGTTTTGGTACGGAATCCGAAATACAGGTTAAGAAGTGCCAGTCAGATTAGTGTAAGAGCAACTTTTTTTTACCCGACAGCCCAAAAAGGAGGGTTATGTGTTAGACCTGTATATATATATATATCCGACTCTACGTCCTCTCGTAACTACTAAACGGCCAACCCGATTTTAATAAATTATCCAACACAAACCTAACCTAACCTATCAAGGTGAGATTGACCTAATTTTGTAATGTCCTCGCCATCTCACCTATCTTTTGTTTTCATAATATTTTCGAAATAATAATTTTCGTAAAAAAAAACTTCGCAATTGTCAACATTCGTAAATATAATATTCGGATAAGAGTTTACATGATTTTAATATTCGGTAATATAAAATTCGAGATTTGATAATTTGGCCTAAATATATTTTTCGGTATTGTAAAAATTCGGAATTATGAAATTCGGTAATTTCTAATTCGGAATTAAATAATTCGAGATTTTAGGGTGTTCCCGACACCAACGCCACATTAATATGTCATTGACATG
Source organism: Acleris sparsana (assembly GCA_923062465.1). Lineage (NCBI taxonomy): Eukaryota > Metazoa > Arthropoda > Insecta > Lepidoptera > Tortricidae > Acleris > Acleris sparsana. Next base: position 7,670,944 of record OV281286.1, read on the forward strand.
TTTACTTCGCAACGCCATTGTATAGCAATTTATTCATTTTTATTGAAAATACTCGATAATCCGAATTTTCCGCCTATAACTTGTTCACTCGGATCGGCATATTTTCAACGCTTTTCAATTTGACGTGCATATCGTTCGAGTCTACCTTAGACCGGTACGAAATTATTAATATAGATATCCGTGATAAGTAACATTACTTTGACGACATTAACCTAACAGCACTTGGGTTTTTTAAAGCTTGCTATTAGTTAGACTTGTTTTCTATACTTAATTTATTATATTTACTAGGACATGGAATGGTTTGATAGTTTTATGTAGAGTAGTTTATGAAATAAAATCCCCCGTCCCCCTTTATTTCAGAACAGCCCATTAATTACCCAAATGTCTCAAAAGTCATGTAATTTAAACATAAAAATACGATAAGTGTACTTAACTTGAGCTCTTTTTAGGTATACCTCTATCATTATAGGTTATTAAAGCCTTTTTTTCGGTTATTTAATATTTTTAACTAAACTTTTACTAATAATTTGCCTTGTGTGGACCCTTAGGTACCTACGTCTATTCCAAATTTAGCCCGATAGCTTCAGCCGTTTCAGAAATAAATGGTTTGACAGACCGACGGGCAGACGGACAAACTGACAACCAAGTCTAAGTACCAACCAATCAGTATCTAAGTAATTGGTACGGAGCCCTAAAAACAGGTAATTATTAAAATTAGGAGTCCTGAGGCACATTACACTAGCAAAACATTACGGAAATTGTTGCAGGTGCATGTAGGTAATAGCTAAACCGGCGTTCTGACCCGTGTATCGCTAGAAAGAGAGTGTCGGCTGTGGGAGCGCTCGCGCGGCGCGTCGTCCCGGAAGCGGCGCCGCGAACGCGAGCGCGGCGCTGCAGGCATCCGCTCCCGCTCCCGCTCGCGCTCCGGTTCTCGTTCACGCGCTCGCTCCTGTTCCCTCTCTCGCTGCCAAGATGTCGGAGCTTCGTATGTCTGAAAAGATTACATTAGATTATCCCACCAATGAACTAGAACTACTTGTTATGTGATATTTAATGTACCTATACGTATTACGTTACCAAGTTGTGAAATAAATAAAGCTATTAGATAGATAATATCCCTGATATAATGGTGACCCCTTCTTTCAGAGGTGATATCTCCTAAACGGCGCAACCGATTTTCATGAAACTTAGCTAAGAACGACCGGTAGAAAACCTGCTTCCAAATTAAAAAAAAACCCATCCCAAATCGGTTTACCCGTTTAGGAGTTACAATGCCACAGATAGATACAAAGATACACAAGTAAAACTTATAACTACACTTACACTTTTTCATAGTCATAGTAGTCATACTTTTTGGGCCTGGGTTCAAAAAGTAAAAAACAATAAACTTTCTGAAAAAAATATTAATACGGCGCATAATCACCTGAGTTGAAATGCTTTGAGGCGGAGGGGATGTTCCTGTGTTTGAGACATTCGTTCGACTGGATATAGAACTGCCGCGATAATCAGCGCTCCCCCGAGGTGGGGAAGTTCCAGCGGACTTTTTTTGTGTTGAAGAAGGACGGGAGTTCTTTTCACGAGGTGGCGAGGGCTCCACAGAGATGGTGTGCCGCGCAAGAGGCTCTGGCGGCATTCTCACTACAGATGCGCGCGAGGCTTCTTCACGCGGCGGCGACGGCCCCACTGACACGCTGTGCCGGACAGGCGGCGCTGGTGGAACAGCTTTTACTTCTGTCCTTCCACTATAAGACGTTCTTACAATAGCATCCTGAGACTTTACCACACCTTGATCTTCTTTAGGAGGTGAAGGGCCAACACCCATATCCTGCCGTCGTGACTGATTTTCGTGGTTCACTTCTCGTATTGGCGTTACGAGTCTGCTTGTAGGTTTTCTACTTATGGTATTATCTTCTCTCGGCGGAGACGGACCGCATCCGGTGGAATTTTTTTCTTTCTTTGGCTGAGCTCTTGATACCTCGCCATCTACAACACAGTTAAAGTAGGTATAAGTACATTAGGTAATCCTGACCTAATCAAATTATAAACGAACTATCAGTATGAAGTGAGAAGAGCTGATGATAACATGAAATGTGAACTTACTATGTTGCTTACGAGAATCATTAGACCGAGCCGATAAATTATCGGATATGTTGAGCCGTTCTATAGCGTCAGCGGTTCCGTCATGCGGGACGATCTTGGGCGCGGATGTAGGCGTGCGGCAGCAGACGACGCACACGCGCACGCCTGGCTCATTGACGAATGTGCAGTGTTCGCACTGCCATGACGCATCGGGCGGTGGCGGCGCCGGCCCCAGACTATCCTCTTCATTGTCTAGGTGTGGTTGGATTTTTGTTTGGATAGTTTGTTTTGGGGGTTCGGGGTCGCTTTCGTCCTCGGAATCCGCGTCGCTGGATGGCAGCGGGGGCGGCGAGGGCGTGCGATGCTTGGTGCGGCGAGAAACGCGCGACCGCACGCTCATGGCGGGCGAAGCGGCGCGCGAGCCAGCGCGGGATGCTGCTCGTGACACCGCGCGGCTGTCCGCTAGGGCCAATGTAAAATGGGAGTTACGTCAGTTTATACAAGTTGTTTTTAGAATAGGATGGGTAAGTGCGTTTTCATGTAAAACTAATTTATAATCGGATACATTTCGGCCTACCTCTGCGGTACGGCTGCGGCGTCATAGATGAATGCATATGCGAGTGTGGGTGGGGGGACATAACGTGGTGCGGGTGCTGCGGTGGGCAGCAGGGCGGCTGCCATCCCCAGGGCCCGTGGTCTAGGCTGGCACAGCTGCCGTAACGCCAGGGTGCGGCGCCGACACAGTGTGCACAACCGGTGCACGCCGGCACCCCGCCGCCGCCGAGCTCCAGGACGGAAGCGCCTCTGCGCAGCGGACGGGTCCAAGTCTGCGCTTGAGGCGGCATGCCATGGCTTTGCCAAGATTCAACAGTCATTGGCTGCTCTCCCTAAGTAATTCGATGAAATGATATACGATTTGTGCACTACAGTGACAATTGTAAACATTTAAAGATAAAATCCAAGAAATTATCATTCAAGCGTAAATTATAAAAATGTTAAACTTTTCGGTAAAGAATAAAACTCACCAGATTCGGTGTCAAATTATAAGGTGGTAAAGTTGGTTTCGGACGAGTCCAAGCTTGCGTGAGGTGGCCCAATGTGTTGTTATGGTACGGATGGGCCTGTGGCGGAACAACGGGTGCTTGCTGCATGCTCTGGAGATACGGCATGCTGCCGAGGTGAGCGGCAGGAGGGGGAGGCGGAGTCGGCGATAACAGTTTGCCCTGCAGGTGTGGCGGCAGCTGGTGGTGCTGAGGCGCACCTTGGTTGCTTAGGGGCCTTGGTGGTTGATTGTGTCCTGACATGGGGTTGATGGAGCCGAGCGTTGCTCTCCGTTGCTCGGGCCCAGGGGGTCTCGGGCTAGCGCTTGATCTATCACTGCCGATCTAAGATAGTTTCACACTGTTACTATTTCAGTAAAAATATAAGTACATTTTTTATTCAATAAGTGTGTATTGACGCAGCTCACCTTATGTCTACGTGGCGGCGGCACCGGAGCGTTAGCCTTGGGAGGTAGCGGCGGTCGCTGTTCCTCCCGCAGTTGAGTTGTAGACAGAGCCTGGTACATTAGGTACGTGTAATTAGTATAATGATAAAGAAGAGAGGTCAATTCAAATTAATGCTTGGTTAAAATTGCTACTGTCACTTTCTTTGCTATAGCAACACGTCACTAAACAAGCATTAAATTTATTTGACGTCTCTGAGTGCAGCAGTAACCCTCTTATTCATAAACGTACAGTAAGTGTGCTTTAAATATACTCTGTCCTTATCTGTCATTATGGCATTTGGATCGGGCAGAAAAGGACAACGAATACTTTATCTAAAATAGGTTATTTGTGCATTTATTAATAAGTGCATTTTATTTTCAATCTTTTTTCATCCATCCTTTCCAAATGACCGAACTATTGAAGCATGACCTTTTCAATCTTAGTCACTACATCTTCTTTTAGTCCACATTCCCGCTGACGTTTTCATTCCTTACTTCCTTCAATCAGTTTCACACCACACATACTACACAAGAGCGCATTTCAACTGTAATTATACGAATTTTTGGACTAAAAGAAGATGTAGTGATTAAGACTAAAAAGGGCATGCTTCGATGGTTAGGTCATTTGGAAAAGATGAATGAAAAAAGATTGAAAAAAGAGATATACAGAGAGAAAGTGAGTGGAAGAATACTGGAAAAGGGCCGAATCTTAAGTACGCGAAACCGACGTGCGTGCATGACTCGATGTATGAATGTGGAAGAAGCGAAAGAGATTTGTCAGGATCGTAGCGGTGGAAACAAGTGGTCTCTCCTAACCCCTCTGGGAAACAGGCGTGATTTAATGTATGTAGATTTATAATGTAATTTTATAACTATTCAGTATCTAGTATCTGAAATTGCATCAAAGCTTAAATAAGTAGGTATATTGTCCCTTAAACTTACAAAAGTAATTCTCCTATCCTGGCACTTTTCCAGATTTTAGTATTAATAGTATTAGTAGCATTTGCCTAGTAGTCACTTTTGAGTAGCTGTATCGCAGTTGCCAATTTCATATTAGTCAACCATATAAATAAACATCACAATTTAAATCAAACAAACATCGTGTCCTAGCGTTCCGAATACATTATTGTATCTTACTGTATATTGTAGGTATATTACTATGATGGATATTATAGGTAATTAAATGTTATAGCTGTTTGTAGAAGTTAGTTTTGTGCAATTCGTAGGATATGTTTTTCAGCCGGTTAATTCATTTGGCATAGAGTAGTTATTTCGTTTGTGGAGTATGACGAAGAATATGAATGTAACGGATTTTGATGCGGCTTTCACCATCAGTTAAGTATATAATTTACACGGAAGGTTGTCATCCGCATAGATTTTGATTATCGTTATTTCCCGGGAACTTATACATTTTCTGTGATAACAAGGTAGTCTGTATTAATCCAGTGTATAAGCTATGTCCACTCCAAATTTCTTCTAACACCGTCCAGCCGTTGCAGCGTGAAAGAGTAACAAACATCCATACATAAAAAATCTAGTTCATGTACCGGTGTTACAGAAAGCTCACATAAACCGAAGCGATGCGAAGGCGGGTCACTAGGCATTTAATAAAAGCAGATATATTGAAGAAGTTAATAACTAGACGAATAGCACTAGTACCTACAAAGAAATTCGGTTTATTAGATTATTCTTACAAAACCATTTTTTGATGGTTTATTTCATAATCGTTAATTTTCTTAATCGCTTTTCTTCATGGAGCGTTTTTTTATATAGCACTACTTATGTAAGTGATTTTTACTATTCACATTTTTTTCGTTCCTATTTTTTCCATCACATCACAATCGTAATACGGAGGCAGGTTAGGTACCTAACCTAACGAACGAACCTTTCGATTTTATATCAGGCCGGGCCAAATAACTCAGAAATAGACTTTAACGAATTACATTTTTGGAATGGGATAATAAATGACTAATAAAGTAATTAAAATATGATGATCACAGTGTGGTGTGGTAGAATTTAAAGAACGCGCACGCTAGCCGTTTTTTGTTACCACTATGAAATTTTACAGTAAACAGAGCCCGATATTGACTGACTTTTTATGAAGTTGTGAACCTATTAATCCAGTAAAATTGTGAAAGCTGACAGCGGCTACATTGCATAAGCTCCTTAGTTCATTGAGTGGCCCTAAAGACCTAGACGCATTGCAAGAATGTTATCGTTATAGAAAATGTATGGGATTGACGTCAGCTGCCGGAGGCTGCTGACAGTTTTCCAAAACAGTTTTCGCTAGTGTTACTTTTGTCTAAGGGCCTCTGAATTTTTACTAATTTATTTAGGGTATTCGCCCAATAAATATGTAATCCACTCACTTCTTGACCTAGTGGCCGTGCGCCATACACAACTTTGTCTTGTCACATTGAAAAAACTACAATGGCTACGGCTGCGTACACTGCGAGGCAAAACTTAAGCGAGCGTGAAGGCTCAGCTGACCTTCTAGACCCGTAAAATTTCACATCTTCACGCTCTTACCTGCTACTACAGTGGCCTGTCTTGTAAATGTTCCATAATTCATAACCAGTAACAACACATGTCTGATGTCGACATGTCGAACTTAGTCGCCTATTTAACACTTAGTTTAACCAGCCATAACATTTAAGTGTCACTTAGTACAATGAACACTTGTATTTTACAGTTCATAGGTACTACATGTTAGTTATCTTCAACTTAGCAATTTAGTAGATATCATAGACATCATAGTGCAGTGAAGTTGAAGGTGTAAAAAGATTGATCAAAATATATTGGTTTGGTTGAAATTTTGGGGCTTATAAATATCAAATACCTACATATAAAAGCTGGTATTACGAAAATCTTTATAAACTAGTGTGGGTACGTACTTAAAGAACCTATGCATGTCACACCCGCAAAACAAGTCTCGTAAATATATTACTGTGTGCCAGAAAAGTCAGTGTAAGTACTTTTTATTTATCTGACATGGGAGCCCGTGGTTTTTAATCATTTTTTTCATTAGTATGTTGACATAATTATTGGTAGTCATCATATTTATATCAATGGAACAGTAAACTTTTCAGAATTTCTCATATATCTGTCGTGTAGATAAGGCTAAGTTAGGTTAGGTTTGATTTATAACAATTCTAAAAAAGTAACAGTTTCTTAAAAATCTACGTTATGACTTGCGATAATTATGACTAAAAATAGTTATGGCAGACAATATCTGACATACTAAATAGCCAATGTAGGAACGAACAGACTGCATTGCAAATCGGATTAAATTCCACAAATACGAATACATACCTACCTATACCCGTTGTTGTTTGCTTTAGGTACTTAATTTCTAATTAGTCGTTAAAAACCTAACTTTTATTTATTTATTTATTGAGGATTTCGAACAGATCCGACTTACGCTTATATCTATTTTAACATCTAAATCGATGCTTACCCAATTATAGCTTATAAGAAACCACATCTTAAGCATAGAACAGGAAAATATTCTATGATAATACATGAGTAAGTTTCCCTACATACTAAGTTCGATCAAATTCGCCTCTGGATTCAAGCGCCGAGGGTTCCGTAGGTTATACAAATAAACAGTGTTCGTAGATATTCCAGCAAAACCGGCACAACAGTGACCTATAGCGGTACGCAAAAAATTCAACCGTATCATATCTGGGGGAGCTCGAACTTGTTTTGTTATGATAATGATTTTTATATTTATTAAAACAAGCGACTGAAATATATTGACGCGTTATTTTTTTAGAATCGGCTTACTAAGCCCTTTCATGAGATACCACCACACACGTTATGTATCAGAACAAACAAAAAAAACCCATACAAAAACAAGATGACGTCGTAACTCCTCTACTTTTATCTTTTTCTTTCATGCTACGTGTCAAATTGATTCGTATGGCCTTAAAGATCAATCGTTCCGATTTTCATGCTTTTAACACCATTTGCAGCTTTTTACTGAATTTCGGGGTATACCGCTATCACTAATAGGGTTGTCGAGGTGTATACTAGGCAAGTGTCTCCCAGAAGACCAGCAAGTATTTGTTCCATCAATCTTTCAAAGGTTGCCGGTGCATTACACAATCCGAATGGCATAACATTGAACTGCCACAGTCCCTTTCCGGTTGAGAAGGCCGTTTTCTCCTTATCTTTGTCCTTGATTTCCACTTGCCAGTAGCCACTTTTTAAATCTAACGTGGAAAACCATTTCATTCCTTTTAACGTGTCCAACGTGTCGTCGATTCGTGGCAGTGGATAACAATCCTTTTTGGTGACATCGTTAAGTCGGCGATAGTCAACACAAAACCTAATGGTGCCGTCCTTCTTCTTTACCAAAACTACCGGTGAACACCAAGGACTTGTTGATGGCTCAATAACTTGGTTCCTCTTCATCTCTTCAATCATATCTTCTACTTCCTTTTCGCGAGCTACTGGAACTCGCCGTGGACTTTGTCGGATAGGCATGGTTCCACCAGTGTCGATCTCATGTTGGACAACTCCAGTTCGTCCAATATCACCGTCGTGCGCAGAGAAAACATTGCTGTAACGCAGCAGTAAATTACGCGCCCTCAGGAGTTCTTCCTTTGTGAGATTGTTCTTGCAACCATCCAATAATCCTGTAATGTCCACTCCTGTACTTGTAGGTTGTCCGCTCCCATTCGATCCCTGGCAACTTCGTATCCAAGAAATTTCTTCGCAAGTCCTAATAAGGCTTCCTTTATTAAGGGTGTATTTAATGTCGCTTGGGTTTAGAACCCATATAAATTCTGCAGATGACGTTGTCACAACCGTGCGAGCTGTTATCCACTGTTGACTATCATCAATTTTTTCTACTATAACGCAGCGATGAGATCCTCGTCCCGCATAGGGCGAACTAGGGCTTGCGATCTTGGTTGCAGAATGGTCCTTCTAGCACAGTAGACTTGTCCACTCACGCCACCTTCCATAGGGACTTCATCAACCCCGAATTTCAGAACTCCACCTTTCAAGTCGATTTTGCAGCCATGTTTTCTCATAAAATCCAATCCAATGATGCAATCGTCAATGATGTTAGCAACGATGACTTTGTGCCAGTAGTTCTTTTCCCCAATTTGCACCTCCACTTCTTGCTCCCCCATGACGGAAATGTACTGACCGGTAGCCGTTTGCAGCTGAAGATGCTTGGGTCGTACTAGATGATCTCTAGTTAAATGTATCAGTACTCGAGAACTGATCACAGTCCGAGAAGCTCCGGTGTCGATAGTAAGGTGACATGGTACTCCACCAATTTCTCCTTTGACGACCAGACTGTTCCCATCGTTCACCTGTAAGATCGTAACTGGGACATTTTGACCAAAAGCCAGCACTCGTCCCTTAGTCCTGGCTTCTACTCGTTTCCCTGATGCGGCTCTACTGCATCAGAGCATGCTGACCTCTCCGTTGGGCCTGTATCTCGTTGTGTCCTATTTCGTTTCGGGCAACAAGATTGTAAGTGCCCGCGTTCTCCACATCAATAACACCTTGGTCCAAATTCACGTCGAGGAGCAGTTAGCTCCCTGGCCGAAATTTCTCGCACCTTAAACGGCCTCGAGTCCTGGCGTACAGCTTCCACTACCAAGGCGTGGGCAACTTCGTCCTTCAGGCTCCCATGATGTCCTAGTCGCACAGCAGCTCTGTCTTCCAAATCACGGATTCCGTCAATGAAGGCCTGTACTAGCATGCTGTCCACAAATGAAGCCGATGCACTTTGGTACGCTTTTCTGACCAATTTTTCTATTTCGAGGGCCCACTGTTGTAATGACTCACTACGTCCCTGGGCTCGATCCTTCAGTTGAGCTCTGAATACATGCTCTAGATGACTGTCCCCGTAACGGGCTTCCATAGATGTCTCAGGTCCACACGTACCGTTGACCACTTTGATTTCCAGCTTTTTCACTTCATTTCTTATCGTCTGGAGGCGATTTTCGTGGTGTTCAACTTTTTCCTTGAAGTCATGTAGGTGATTTTCCACCTTTTCATTAATTCCCTGGAGACGGTTGTCGAACTTAATGTCCATGTCAACAAGTTTTCCTTGAACCTCAGTTACTTCCTTCTTCCATTCCGAAGTGGCCTCTCGTACCTGTTCTAGGAGAATTCTCGATTGTTCCTCTTGTGCTCTTAATTGTTCTTCTTGAGCTTTGGATTGTTGTTCCTGGAATTTCTTCTGACTGCGTAGCTCTTCATGGATAATTCTCGATTATTCCTCTTGAGATTGCTTTTGACTCCGTAGTTCATCACGGATAATTCTCGATTGTTCCTCTTGAGCTCTAAAACGTTCCTCTTGGGCTCTAGATTGTTCCTTGTTAGCCCTGGATTGTTTTTTCAACAGGACAAAGATCGCGTTCAGATCAATTTCCGGCTTAGGTGACGCAGCTGTAGTGGCCGATGGTGTAGCGGTGGACGTACTCGTGCCGGCTGCAGCCGCAGAGTCGTCAACTGCAGTTTGGCTCCGGGTTTTGACCCCCTCCTGCTTTTGATCTCGCGGAGTTACTGGCATTTTCTATCCCACTTCTGACACCAAATGTTACGTACGTGGGGGTAGGTAACTGATAGAAATGCACTAAAACACCGATAATCAAAAGTAGACTTTAATGACGCACTCACAAAAACCGTTACAAAACAATTAACGCACAAAAACTTGATAGACTTAGACTTAGATCTCTCGGGTCGCTCTTGATCGCACTGTTCGCTTTCCAAGTACAGACTGACTGCCCACAACCGCGATCCGCGTTTTATATGTAGTTCCCACGTTATTCCAGAACGTCTTCCATCCACCAAATCTTCCGGAAAGAGCGAGACTATTCGTTTCTGTATTGTTTTACGCCTTGATACCTGCTCGCTCCAATAACAATGGCGACGTCCTTGGCACACGGGTCTGGAATGTCCTGCGTATCGCTGTCTCATTCCCAATCGTGATATCTCTTTCGCTCTTAGTGGGTAATGAAACGCCTTACCACATCGGCGTAACAGTATTATGGTCCTTAATCGATTGTTATTAAACAAATGAATTATCCTTATCTTCTGGAAATAAGAATAAAGTTTCAATCATTGATCATTGGTCCTTGTCCATTACTGAATTACTGGATCCATCGTCCTATAATCCTATAAAACCAGAAAAAAAAACAATATTAGCTTTAACTACTGTGCTAAAAAAGTGCTGGTCTGACTCTTGTTCTTGAACGATGATTATATTGTTGTCTTTTTTTTATAAAAAACCCTATCCGGTAATAGAAATATTAGATGTTTTTGGTAGCAATTCAATTTGTTTTGAAACCGTTTCAGCATGAGTTCATCGGGAGGGCCAGCGGCACGCGTGCACTTGCGCGCTCTGTTCCTGCTGGTGCTGCTGCTCGGCAGCGGCTCCCTGCTCTTCTTGATCTCGGGGTCCAACGACATAGCGGAGCTACTCGAGGACACCGAGCGAAGGAAATACCAATACCGTTTCACTGTCAATTCCACCATTCGCACAGAAGGCTGCCGAATACCATTAATGACACCATTCGTGGATTCAGTGCTTCCGTCCATAGAACATCCAGACATACGTTGTAAGGGTAATCCTTTGTTGCAATCCAATAAAACTCACATTTGGGTTCAACAGCAAAACATGCATTTTTACGATGTCAGTTACAATGGCAACTTCACTTGTTGCTATAAACCATTCTACCGTTCGGTCCGGATAGACGACATCACCTCGTTCAACACTGACCAGCGCGTCACATACAAGGAGTGCCAATTGTTTACGTACTCAATAAAAGTGAGAGATGAATTCGTCAGAGTAATTTGTGGCGATACCCAAAAAGTATTCGATACTTTTTTTTTATTTGCTACTAAAAAAAAACCTCGTAAATACGATGATTTCATTGAGCCTAATAAAACTTTACCCTACAATGTTTTGGTTTTGGGTATAGATGGAGTGTCCAGATTTAACTTTCTCAGAACGATGCCTAAAACAGTAAATTATTTGTATAATCTAGGCGCTGTGGATTTGTTCGGGTACAATAAAGTCGGGGATAATACGTTTCCGAATTTGATACCTATGCTATTAGGTAGAAAAGATACTGAGTTAAGTGAAACATGCGTGCCGAACAGTGGTTCGTCGTTCGACAACTGTCCGTTCGTGTGGGAGCAGTTCCGGCGAGCCGGCGCGCGCACGGCGCTGGCTGAGGACTCGTCGAGACTCGGCACCTTCAACTACCAGCGCCGCGGCTTCCTGGCCACGCCCACTGACTACTACCCACGCACCTTCATGCACCAGGCCGAGACGAACGCGGGGTATATGAAAACTAGTAATGCGCACTTATGTATGAACGAAAAATTCTTCTATAGGATATTGTTAGACTACGTAGAACACCTTACGACATTGGTCGAATCGAAACTTTTCGGATTCTTCTGGGAAACGACTATGAGTCATGATTTTATAAATTATCCGATGGTGATGGACGATGACTACGTTAATCTATTGAGCACAATGCATGATTCGGGTTACTTGAATGAATCTATTATTTTCTTGGTAAGTGATCATGGTATAAGATGGGGCCAGTTTCGATTTACAAAACAAGGCCGTTTAGAGGAAAAGCTACCATTTGTGTTCGCTCTGATGCCTCACTCGTTTCGTAATAAATATAGTAAAGCTTATGAGAACCTTAAACTAAACAGTCATCGTCTTACCACGCCGTTTGACATGCATGCCACTTTATTAGATTTGGCAAATATAGATAATGTCGAAAACGAAAAGATTATTGCTCGAAGCGAAGAACAATACTCTAGATATCGAAATATCAGTTTGTTCTTGCCTATACCAGAGAATAGAACATGTAAAGCAGCGGAAATAGAGGACCATTGGTGTACATGCTATAGAAGTGAACCTGTGTCGAGAGACGGTGTAGAAGTGAGGGAAGCCGTAGAGCACGTAGCATGGCATTTAAATAATCTCTTAAAAAATTATCCACAATGTTACAAACTAGCTGTTGTCGAAATTTTAGATTCAGCAAAAGTTCTGACTGACAATCAGGCTGATGTAGTAGAGTGGCCCGAGTTTACTGTTGTAGTGCGGACTGAGCCGGGCGGCGGCGTCTTTGAGGCCACGCTGCAACGCGCGGGCGGCGACGGCGCTGGCAACTCCAGCCGCAGCAGCGGCGCCGGCACACGTTGGGCGCTCGCCGGCTCGGTCAGTCGACTCAACCTTTACGGCGAACAAAGTCAGTGCGTTTCAGACGCTCTGCTCAAACTGTATTGCTATTGCACGTCTCAGATAATCTAGGTATCAAAAGTGCACCTAACAATCTGGGACTAAGAACATATCACGAAGCTGATGAAGACTAAAGAATTTTGACACCCAATCCAAACCTTATACAAGTCTCGCCACGACGTCAACTGTTAGAAGAGTGAAAACTACCTATATGTATATGTACAAAATATATTTACAGATACGATTTTAAGATCGCCATTAAATAGGTAGATAGGCGGGACAGTTGTCCCGATGAGATAATGGTAGGTGGTCAAAGGTGGTTACGGAGTAGTGGCCAAGATTAGGTAGGCCATAGATCATGAAGCACCTCATACGCTCCAATATATGTGATGGCTACTCTAATAAAAGCAATAAATCGGTTGATGAAGTATCAACCTTAGCGTTACAATTTTCCCTGAAATTCATTGTTTAACAAAGCAGGGTATTTTACTGTGGTAGCTGGTAAGCCACAACGTCGTCTGTGGCAGGGAGACGGTAAAAACCGTCCCAGTTATGTACAGTCACGTCCAATAATATGGACACAGTAAATCTTAAAAAAATATGTAAACATGACTCTGCTGTAACGGAATAAGGGTGTATATATGTTTCTGAAACCTTGTTAAAGAATATATATTTATGGGTTTGACCGCGTGACCGTAGGTATATAAGGAACTGTAAGTAACCTATTCTGGATCTAAGAAGATGCAGATGCAAGGACAAATGTAAGGACAAATCTCTCAGACCGCGGACCAATTAAACCTACTCAGTTTAGAGACTAATGAATCGTTCCTTTTTCAAACTTGTGTATAAAAAAATCGATAATTTGGGGACCGTTTAGGATACATTGAACTCTAAAAGTGCTATTATCGCTAGAGTTACGTGTCCCGCTGCACCCTACAGCCAGAACTACAAAACAATAATAAAAATTTGAAAAAAATATCTGAAATGGAAGCACATAATCACGAATTTGGAAGGAAAAAAAACTAACATGACAAAGGTATCTTTATGGGTTGTTGAGGTACTATCAGCCCAATGTAATGGAACCCTGACTCACCATAGAACTGTGTCACAGTGACGTTATGATTCAAGTCGTAAGAAATGTCAAACAAATTGTTTTACAATGTTAGTGTGACACCGTTCCATCGTGGGTCAGGGTTCCATTAGGCTGATAGTATAGGCAACTAAAGTATATATACATATAAAATGCTGTTTCATAAATGACTGACTGACTGACGGATCAACGCACAGCCTAAACCGCTGATCGTAGAGACCTGAAACTTGGAAGGTGTGTTCTTTGTACGACGCAGGCATCCGATAAGAAAGGATTTTTGAAATTCTACTCCTAAGGGGGTGAATAAGGGGGGCAAAGTTGACTAGTCAGTCAGGTTTGCCTCAGTCAGTCGACTTAGATATCAACGCACAGCCAAAACTACTGTACCTAGAAACATGAAATTGGATACAGGGGTTCCTTTCATGATGTAAGTGAGCACCAAGAAACGATTTTTCAATATTTACCCCCTAAGGGTTTAAAATAGAGGGAGTAGCGGGAAACTTATTCTACGCGTACGATGTCGCGGGCGTCCTCTAGTACCTAATAAAAATCATTTAACATAGGATAACTTTAAATAGAATATTCATTTATTACTTGTTGTTTTTCAAGTTAGTTTTTGGGTTCCGTAGTCAAAGAGGAAAGTAGCCCCACATGATACAAACTTTAAATCCACTATTTAGACCTTGAAAACATGAAATGAAAAAAAATGAATATGGAATATTTACAGCCTCATATTTATAAGCCTTAATTCTAAATTTCATTTTCATAGGTTTTCTTTTCACCCCTCTAGGGGTTGAATTTCGAATAATTATCCTTATTACTGGCTTGCGTCAAAAAAAATAAGTACTGTTAAAGTTTCATGTTTCTAGCTTCAGTAGTTTCGGCTGGGCGTTGATGAGAGACGCGAATTCCGGTTCTCTCTTTCTTAATAGTATAGATATGAACAACAAAGTTACTAACAAAAAAATATATTATTTTGCAACTCATTTTCTTGGTTGCTTAATTGCTTACCCACTTTTATTTTGGAGATTACCCGCATTATAATTTACCAAGTATGATTTTGGTTCACAAATAGATGTTTTGTCAAATGCCGTGTAAATTGTGTTTTGTTAAGACTAACTTAGATTCATTGTTTTATTTTATATAATCATTTTACATTGTAGTTTATATTTTGTATTTTTTTTATATGAGTGCTTCGGGTGCTCACAGATTTTATTTTAGATTAAGCATGATCTCAATATTCTTTTGGGAAATACAGTTCTTTAACCATAAATAGAGAATTAGTTAATGTTTTTTGTGATGGTTTTGGCGTAACGGCTTCGGAACACTACACTGAGCCACTGCAACATATTCAAATTCGTGGAAATCGGACTTGATTTAGGGGGTGAGAAACGTTTTCGCCCGGAGCTACATTTGTATGGATCTTTTTTGACAGCGTGGTACGCGATTTTAGCGGCGCCGCACAATCTTCTTAAGGTAACAGTGAATAGGCTTTCTTTGAGGAAGCGGGTACCACCCTCGCCCTTGTCGTCACTTAACACCAGGAGAGACAGGGCAAAAGTAAATGCAATTCTGAAAAAAGATGTCATATTATGTCTGACTAGCTCATATATTTGGCGCGATCGCCGTATCGATATTAGACCATTTCTCAAAACAAAAACCACTTTTAGAAACGTCTCCAGATTTAAAAAATTGCAGGTAGTTAAAGAACATCTCAGTATGTAATAATTAAATAAGAGGTATTCTAATGTGTTCCAAAATATTCGTATGGAAAGTTCGTTTTGTATTACCAAAAACTTATGAATATTGGCAACACAAAAGGAACTTTTTAATTATTGCATAGTTTGAGGTCGCACTAATTAGTGCTTTTGACTGTAGGCTCAGTGACCCTAGAGGATGAACCACTTACTTTATCAGATTTGATTCCTGTTGGTAATTGGAAGTGGTTTTACAGTAAAATCACTTCCAGCTATCGACTTTCTTCGTGTTTGAAACCTTAGACACAAATACTTATGCTACTGAGGACAGGGAAGAGTAGAAATGACAAAACGTAAGACGGACGGGGAGAGGTATCTGAATGATAGATACCCCGGCGCGGCTAGCATTTTCAACTCGGATAAAGTAATACGGTACTAACTAAAATTTACCATAATTAAGACATAATTTGTTAAATAAACACAGCATGCGAGTTGAGTTGAGAGTGATAACACCATTAGTACCTATATTTTTTTATTGTGTTTCATACATTTGCTAACATTTATTTTTAAACAATGTGAAATAATATGTATCCATACATGAAACGTTTTTTTCACGTACTTTTATTTCTGTTCTGTGGTAAAAAATGTAAAATATAGGTAATAGCCTCAAATTTGGTATGATTAGATATTGTCCAAGCCCGGAAAAGGAACAAAAAAAACCTCAAGTGTAGTTGGGCTCGCGCTGATTCGATTCTAAATCGAATTCAAATTGCAATTTAATAAAACCTAATGTGCTGCGGCACGGAACCGTCGGTGCGCGAGTCCGACTCGCACTTGACCGGTTTTAAATATTTCTGCCACTCTTTTACCTGTCTCTGATGGTTTCTGCGCTTGGGGTGCCGGTGGTACATGTCGTCGCAGGAGGCACACAGCGCGCGCCGGCCGCACTCGGCGCAGCGCACGCGCGCGCCGCCGCCGCCGCACAGCCCGCACGAGGCGCCCGCCTCCGCCGGGTGACCTGCGGGGTGTAACGGTCACTACACAAACGCAACATGAGGATACTTTGCTTCCGACACTCGACATTCACTGCCGCCACCATTATCGCCGCGTTGCTAAGTGGTACCCCGGCCGCTAGGGTTCCGAAGCCAAATTGCGAATACTGAGCTCTGACTCGACTAATTAAATAATAGCAGTTACGGATTACTCACGTATTTTCAGGAAACGGTCTGCCACACTTTGGGGTTCTTTGATTGTCCAATGTTTCATCACTAAGAAAGCTTGAATAATATAATGGACTAACAATAACCCGTAGAGTGTACCTATACTCTGCGGCCTACAATTTAGTGTCAATAATAAAAACTGTATACTTAAGACAGAATTTTGTTATTTCTATCTAGTTCCAGCCACTTCATCATCATATCCCAATGAAGTCAAACTACCTTAATATACCTACCTACTCCTAAATGTCCTTATATCCATCTTTTGCCAAGAAAAAACAAGGACGCAAGCAAACTTCACTATCTATGTATACTAGAATTCAATTTTATCTGCATATTGAGCTTTTTATATTATTGATTAATTTCCATTTTAGGCTAGTAGAGAGTTATAATATAAGTGTGCATAAATATCACTCGTTATATGGTCACTCCACTCACTCCTATCAGAAGTGCCTTCAATTTGTGACAGTTGAATAAATTAGTGTCACCTTTGTGAGTAACGAAAGATTATAAAAATATTTGAATGCGGTAAACACTGTTCATCATCAAATCATCATCATATCGGCCAAAAGACGGTCACAGTTGGACATGTATTGTGTCTTCACCAAGGATCTCCACGACGGCCGGTAAATCCTGATTTCTAAGACAGTGATACAGTACGATTAATTGGACTTTGACACTCGGCAATTCTCGACATTCATCGGGAGAGATCGGAAGTGCAATTGACACGAGACACATTGCTGCACATTCATAATATCATAGTATGCACTAAACAGTCTTAAACAAACAGTAATATTGTAGAACACCTGCCACAGTGTAATTTTTTCACAGTAGACCCTTGAATAACACAGATGTTGCATGATTTAATTATTACGTCGTATTACTCAAAATACAAATATTAAATTAGTAAATGTAAATTACAGATAATTTCTTTCGCAGCAAATTCCTTTGATTTTGAAAGCTAACTCAACACATCCTACTATCCTACTATAATCGAATAACGTGAATAACGATAGTCGAAATGTACTCGGACGTAGTCGCAGGCAGAAGCTAGTATTGTATGTCATAAAAAGTTGATTTATTTGTTCATTCGTGTGGCATTTTTACAAAATTTTCGTTTTTAATATTATAATCAGACAGGAATCCAGGAGGCAAAATATTATGACAGGTAGGGAGTTCCTACATCGAAAAACTCAACTATCAATGTTTTTTCATATACTAGTGATCGCCCCCAGCAGCATTGTATGTATTTTTTTGTAAGTATTGTTCTGAAGACGAGTATGAAGTTCACACAGCATATTAAAACAAATGTTATTCCCGTATTCCTCCACAGAAACTAAAAATGGGCTAAATCCCCTGAAATGGATTTATTTGACAAGAGTGAGACGTTGGACCCTCGAAAGTTTAGAACAAAGAGTCACTGAACAATAAATAACTCTATATAAAAAATAGCTACAAAAAAGGAGTTACAAATATTATTAACAATTATGAAAAATTTATATGTGAAAATTTTCTTCCATGAAAAATGCATGTTGAGAAAATGAACTAACAAACCGTAGATTAGATGGAATCTAATTATGAATCCGAGTTTAGACATTTATTTGAGCACTTACTTTTACACTTACTAGGTATATACAGGGTTATTGGTAAGTCGACCTATTCCCTTTAGGAGGTGATAGGGGTGACTATTTGCAATAATTTTGACCCCTATATGCATTATGCAAAAGTGAACCATTTTTGAGTTATCGCGATTTTAAGTTTTTTTTTAAATTAGTCGGAAATTCAACTTGAAAAATGTATTACAAAAAAAGTATCAATTTAAATCTCTTTTTTTCTTCTTATTTACAAAACCGATTAAACACTGGTTATTTCTCAATATAAAAACAATAATTATCGGTCCAAATTTAAAAATGCGAGACGGAAAACGAAATTTTTTCAATATTTTTTGCGATCGCTTTCCACTAAAATGCCTTAAAAACAAAAAAAAAACGTTATGAAACTTGGCTTGCAGATTATTTTAAAAACTTAACTGTTTTCTTAGCTCTCCAAAAATGCATAACAAGTAGGAAATTATTTACAGAAATTATTTAGAAAAACAAGTTCATCTTGTACAAAAGCAAATAAAAAAGTTGATTTAAATTCGGTATGTTTTTTAATTTTTATTTTTGAAGTGGCATTTGTGACTTTAGTTTCCGCCCGCTTCCTTTGTGATGACTTTTTTTTCACTTTTTTTTCAAATAATTTCCTACTTGTTATGCATTTTTGGAGAGCTAAGAAAACAGTTAAGTTTTTAAAATAATCTGCAAGCCAAGTTTCATAACGTTTTTTTTTGTTTTTAAGGCATTTTAGTGGAAAGCGATCGCAAAAAATATTGAAAAAATTTCGTTTTCCGTCTCGCATTTTTAAATTTGGACAGATAATTATTGTTTTAATATTGAGAAATAACCAGTGTTTAATCGGTTTTGTAAATCAGAAGAAAAAAAAGATTTAAATTGATACTTTTTTTGTAATAAAATTTTCAAGTTGAATTTTCGACTAATTAAAAAAAAAAACTAATAAACGCGATAACTCAAAAATGGTTCACTTTTGCATAATGCATATGGGGGTCAAAATTATCGCAAATAGCCACCCCTATCACCTCCTAACGGGAATAGGTCGACTTACCAATAATCCTGTATACTAAAGATGTAAATTAAATTGTAAAGATTCAAAATAACGAACGTTGGGATATTATTGATCCTTACACATTTTTGACGGATCCGGATCGTAGAATGATTACCTATTTATGGACAAGTACTTGGTAGTTTTAACTCAGTTCAACAGAATCCAGTAACGTATCTTGGGAATGCTTTTACGGTCATCTTACTCAACTAAATAGGTTTATGAGTCCGAGATGCTATAGAGAGGCGCGCTCGTCGATGAGTAACGCCGTAGGTATCTACTAGCAAATGAATACAGCAATGTTCACTTTCTTCTGCTATGGAAGTGAAGACAGACGAACTAGCCACCCAGATTGTCCCAGACACAGCATAAAAGCTGCAAGTGCGCGGCCGGCCAGGCCACAGCCAGGGCTAGGTCCCTATCCCTAGGTCATGTCGGTGTAATATAATAAATATTAAATTGATTTATTAGTCTTGCTTTGCGTACATACACCGAAAAAATATAGGCATTGTATACATATAGCTTGGGATATATGCTAGACGCTAAAATTTGGTATTGTCACTCTGAGTCGTTTCGGTCTAATCGTGGCAATGCCCCTCCCTCCGACCCCTGAACAAGTGAACGCCTTCAGACCTGGTAATTTACGAGACCAGCCAGACTAGAGCTGGGTTGATCTCAAAGCTCATTGAACAACTCTTCTAATTAAATCCTAGATCTGCCCTACCCTACAACCCTATGCATATAATAGCAAACATTAAGTTTTGTTTATATAACGTGAATATACCCTACTGGTTGACTACTAGAGAATGCCACTGGATATTAATTCCGCCATTTGTATTTTATTGTGTTTTGTGCAAATAAGTTTAAACAAATAAATACACTCAAAAACAATGAAAACGGGTCACTCTCTGTGGAAATTCTATACAAAGTAACCGGTTTTCATTGCTTTAGACTATAATAATTTAGCGGTTCTGCAGTCAGGTTAGGTAGGTACCTGTCGGCGGTCGCGGCGGCGTCGGCGGTGGCTGCAGCTTGGCATTGACGTACTGGTCGGCGGGGAACTCCACGACCTCGTAGTCGGGCTCCGGGCGGGTCATGGGCGCGCGGGGTTCCGGCCGGGCTTGTGCCCGGGGATCTGGCCCAGCGCGCGGAGCGGGGGCCGCCAGCCGCGCGCCTTGCGGCGTGCTCGGGGCCGACAGGCGGGGGTCGCGACCCCGACCCTTTATCATCTGTTGGACGGTTTTCACAATTTAGAACTATAATTTTCTTGTCATGATTGTCTGTTGCGCCGCTGACAAAAGTAACAGTCAATGCTTGGCTTAGTAATAAAAGGGCTCAAGTCCAATTATACACACATACATATACAAACAATCACGCCTCTTTCACGTAGGGGTAGGCAGAGACTTCAATTGGTACGATCCAGGATCCAGACAAACTTCCCTCGCTTCTTCCACTCATCAGTTTAATCATACACTTGCGTCGGTTTAGGGCTCGTTACTCCTGGACCTGGCCCTTTCTTAATACGTCTCCGATGTGATAGTGGAACGTTCGCCTTAGCCTTCCCTTTCCAACATTCCCATTTACTTGCCTTATATATCTCATACATTTATGTACATACATAGTACATTAAATCACGCCTGTTTCCCAGAGGGGTAGGCACTTTTTGGGATTTTCCGTCAAACTTGATCACCATTTTTTCTTTCCATTGTGTTTATCTTATCAAATTATAGTCTGTAGGCACACTCCGACGGTTTAATTTTGGATAGTTAAGGAGATATAATGAAAATCGAGAAATAAACTTAGAAACCTTTAAAAAACACATTTCTTATTTAATATGCCCTTTTTAGGGTTCCGTACCAAAATGGTAAAAAAGGAACCCGTATGGTGAGACTTCGGTGTCTGTCTGTTTGTCTGTATGATTTCACAGCAGTTTCTATCAAACTATAAAGGCTATCAACTTGAAATTTGGCATAGTTGTATATAGTGTATTCGCTTAGATAGTGTCGTTACACGTGTTACGTATGTACTTGTGATTATTGTAGTAAAATACGGATATATTTCGATGTAAACTGCCAAATTCCCTTGCACGTACGTGCGACTGTAGCGACACTATGTAAGCGAATGGACTATAAATTAACTTGCTTGCCCGCATCTGAATGGGGGCTTGAAAAATAAAAATAAAATTATTATTGCAAACGTGGTATCGTGTGAAACAATGGTGTGAAAGGTCTCACTCAGACTGCACATTTCAATATATTTTTTTGATAATTATCCGTGGCGTATTTTTTGATTTATATCCATAAATTTACAAAAATTGACCGTTCCCCCCTTATCTGCGAACTTTATGGACCAACAAAATCTGAAATATTCCTGATTTAAAGATAATTACTTATATTTTACGCGAAAAATAAAATGAACTTGTCAAATGTTTGGGAAAAAATATCAAAAATCTTTAAAAATCTGTATTTAAATTTAGGCTAATCAAAATAGAACTAATTGCATAGATCTTTCAAACAGTTCATAACAAAATGAGTATTTTCTTATGCGTTTTCCAACCATATTATCTTAAATTCCGAACCCTCGGTGCGTGAGTCCGACTTGCACTTGACCAGTTTATTTAAAATGCGAATGGAATATTCACGTTCCAATAGCTTTTAACTACCTATACCAATTTAAAAAACTTAAATGGTCAATTTTAGGCGGCAGAATATAAAATTTACTTAAATATTTTAAATCCTTATTTCTTCATATAAGCTATTATCTTTTTTTTTTTAATTTTTTATGTCTGATTAGTATTAGTACCAAACAAAGTTGGACAAAAATAATGCAGGAGTCTCGAGATAAATATTTTTCACACCACATGCTCGAAATGGCCTAATTATATATCATGCAAACCTCAGTTAAAGCAAGTCATTATAACCATTGGCTAACCAGCGGGTTACAATGAGACTCAGTACAATACTTATTATAAAAAAAAAAAAAAAATTGGGTAAAATGAGATTTGAATTCGTATGAAAAATTGTTCCATAGAAACCTTTTGCTGTAGGTTTCCATGGCACTTATTTGAAAATCGAACTGGCCACGACAAGCCATATACGCAAAACAAAGAAAATTAAAGAAAAGCCGCGGGTGTTGCAAAACGATGCAGTATTAGTTAGCAGGAGGAGGTTGGAGTTGAAAGATTATAGTTTGATTAAAAATGTGGAGTGACGAAAGCGAAAGTGATTTGAGATTTGATGTTCGTTCTAATAAGTAGACATGCTTTTCAGTTTTGCAAAGGTGAGAAAAGTAGAGTTTGGGATAAAGCTGTTTTCGTCTTGGGCGAGCTTGAAACCCTCACTGAACTCCGGAATCCGTTTTAATTCCCTCGCTTCGATCAGGAATTAACTCGTAACACTCTCGCTCCGCTCGGGAGTTAAATCTGGAGTCCCGCATTTGCTCAGGGTTCAATATCGCGCCCGTGACATAAAGCAGTACTTTATCCCCTTGATGTATAATCTACTATTAAAAGTTACGGTTTGGGTTGCCGCCTTGTCACTGTAGCACCGTTAGTGTGATTTAATAAATTAAAATCATTATCTTTGCCGCAGAACGATTATATCGGCAGTCTTGTGCTGTATGTCCAGTGAAGGATATCATGTGGTATTGATTGGGAAGGGGTCCGTTCTTGTCCAGCGCAAGGGATAAGTTAGCCTTTGTACATTCGTTTAATAACATTAATATTGTTTACATATCATATAAAACCCAAAACCAATGGCAAACCATTGAAAAAAGGCCTTTGCCTATAGGAATGCTGTCCGACCAGGCCGGTGAATCACGAAACATATCATCATACAAGAAAAATAAAATAAAAGTCTACAATTCATGACCTTTTTCACCGTACTCTCGAATCGTCAGACTATATGTTTACGTCTACGTACATACACAACACACAAACATACGTCTGTATGTTTTCCTTTCCAAGAAAATATATGTTTAAATTTTAAAAAAAGAGCTAGTTTTTCATAACAACTACAACACATTAAAATATCGTGAAATCCGGACTTGATTTAGGAGTGAGAAACGTCATAACGTTTAGCTATAATTAGTATGTTTTTTTTTGACAGCTATGCGATTTAAGCGTTGGTTCACAATCCTCTTAAGATTAATGATTGAAATTTCAAGTCATCCATTATAAGCATCCTTAATACAAATAAATGTATAAATGTAATAAAGATATAAAAAACGCTAATATTGTAAGACATTATGTAAATAAATTAATTTGTAAAATAAACAATATTTTAAGCATCCTATTGACTAACGGTAGGTACAGTCACCAGCAATTATATATTATCCAACATTGTGCGCAATAATAAGTGACACGCCGTTATACCTTTATTCTTTATTAATCAAGACCTGTCTCATAATTTTGCGCCTAATGTTGGATAATAGGGTACACCATACTGTTATTGCCCGCGACCAGTGATTACCCACTACATATTTACAGACTGCAATTACAGAAAAAAAGAGCCTCTAAAAAATGTAGTGGGTAATCATTGGTCGCGGGCAATATCAGTATGGTTTACCCTATTTTATTGCTGGTGACTGTTCAGTGCTGAAATTTGCACAAATAAGGGAAAGCATTTCCTACAATGTAAGAAATCAAATTCAGAGTATTACGGCTACTACTTAATAAACAAAACTATTAATACGATGTCGGGTGCGTCTCACCAGATATAACTATAAAATCTATATTTTCATGTTAATAACGTTTACAAAATACAAATACTTAGGCTGCACAGTCACCGATACCAATACACGGAAGGAAGAGATAGACATCCGTATACAGAACGCCTTACGCTGCACAGCGGCCCTTCACAATGTACTAGTGTCCAAGCTCCTAAGTAGAAGAACCAAAATCCGAATTTATAAGACGGTCATAAGGCCGATTCTCACTTATGGGTGTGAGACTTGGACGCTAACACAAGAAGAAGAACACAAGCTTTTGGTAGCCGAGAGAAAGGTGTTCCGTAAAATATTGGGACCGGAGAAGAGAGAAGACGGAAGCTTCAGAGTCCGGAAGAACGCCGAAATAGAAGACCTGGTAGCCGAGCCCAACATCATTGGCGAAACTAAAGCTCACCGCCTGCGTTGGCTCGGCCATGTCCAGAGAATGGCTGAAGATCGCGGAGCCAAAAGAGCGTACCTGGGCCGACCAGTGGGGCGACGCCCGGTCGGCCGGCCTAGGTACCGCTGGAACGATGTCGTGGAGTCAGATCTGCGTGATCTTCAAGCCGTCAACTGGCGAGAGACGGCGCAGGACCGGGACAAGTGGCGCAATCTCGTGTCGGAGGCCAAGACTCACTTTGGGTCCCTGAGCCGCAGCAGTAAGTAAGTAAGTAACGTTTACAAGATATAATAAACGTTAGGTATAATAACCAAAATCAATAAGTATGTTTATAAGGAACATTTTATATAATGCTTTTTTCTATAACATTCACATTGTTTAAATATACATAATATATAGCGATCATAATACATTTTTTTTTTTAGTAAAAGGATTATAAGATCTAATATCGTATGCTATACTCAATAGGTTGGTATTGAATGGAGCGGGTACAGAAAGGTCTTGCTTGTAATTTCTTTTAACTAACCAGAAAATCAGGGCAGAACCGACTCGGAGCTCTGCTCCCGCCTTGGCCTTCGAGGTTTTTTTTTCTGCCCAGAAATCCAGAATACTGCTGCCAGTAAAGTAAGTAAGTAACAACATATGCATATAAAAATGATTAATGTTTTTTCAAACTCAAATTTGAGGCTATCGGTATAAGGAATTGTTCTCGGCGTTTACGTGCTTTTTGATTTAGATGTTTTTTGATGTTAGATTCGTTGATTTATATAACTATGTTTTAAATCTTAGGTGTCATGAACATTACACTTTTTAATAGTTATATTTTTTGGTATTATATATTTATAACGGAATACTTTATGGAAATAGATATTTTGAAATTATATCTTTCGTTCATTATATCCAGTGAACGTTATACTAAACATGTTTATACAAAGTGAGCGCATAACATATTGTGAGTGTTATATTATCAGTTGTTATTATCTCGTATTACTTAAGTACCCATTTTCCATAAAGTAGTGCTTTATTCGTTTTTTTTCCAACCTTACTTTCAAATGCTATGGTGGGTCCATAATAAAAGTTGTTAACTGTGCAATAAATAGGTCAAATAAATTACTGGATATCAATAGTTGGGGAACGTGATCTCGAAAAACAACAAATACAATAAATAATTTAAAGAAAAACTATAACCACTATGCTTAATTCATTCCCGAGTTATATGCGACCAAAATGTTTGTTCTAGTTACCTACACCTCCTCTAAGGCATACAATTTTAAATAGAAGGTCGTTTAAAACCCATCTAAGTGATATATTGGTAGTAATGGCTATTCTATATTGAGCATGGACCGTTTTTTGGACCTCACAGTCCCCAGAACATATCTTTCTCAAGTAATAGTTTTTGCTGAAGATACCACCACTTTTACACAGTTGTAGATGTTAGGGACTTTTTATAGCATAGATGATTACTAAACGGATATAATTAAAAGCTGATTAAAAGTAAGGCCTAGTTAATTGTGCGACTCATTTGCAGAGATTTCATAGGATTGTTTAAATAACTTTATGTTTGTATGTCGCGGGACTCGCGGGCAGGCCGGACTATTTCGGCTACATTCCACCACCGGCGCGTTTAAGACCATGTTGATTCGTCCTTCGCGTTTAGCAATAGGAAATTACTTAAATAAACGTTTCATTACAAATATTTTTGCAAATATTAAATACCTTTGAGAGTGAAACTAATAAGTAACAATGCCGAGGTACTTAAATCATGAAACGGAATAGTACAATAAATAAAAGCAGCAATTCAGACTGACCGCGCAGGCGCGCCTAGCTTAAGTGTGTGTGTACACAATGGGTCTTTACATTATGTACTTACATATTGTAGCCACACAGTTATACATGTCAAATGAAGTTTTATTTGAAAACTGTACTTGTAAAATAATTTATACAAATCTATCGGGGAATTTTAACCCTAGATTTTTAACAAATTTGCTGATGTAGGTATAACTAATAGGTTTTTCTGAAGCAAGACGAAGTACATCAGACGTGAGACGTGACCGAGATAGAGCGGGCGCCGCCGCACCCGTCGACCCGTTCCGATTTCGCTTCTCATATCCCAAAATATCGAATGTAAATTGGGTCTATTTAAAACAATCTGATTTAATAATGTTACACTTTCATTTGATACTGTTTTGTATTCGACATACCTTGTGATGCTGGGTTCTAAAGTTTTGTAAAATTGATTAAGGCACTGGAGAAAACCGAGTCACTTTCTGCTGTCGCGCACTTTTCACTCATAGTTATGCATACGTAACACTAATGCAAGCATGTACTCCAGGTGTAGGTCGGGCGGTGCGAGGAGCCCTGGCCGAACGAGCGCCGGCGGTTACTGCTAATCGTGCTCCCTATCCGGACGAAATTGACAGCGGGAAGACGCGCGCGCGCCTCTATTTCGGTCCGCGGCCGCGTTGCCCCGATTCCACTAAAATTACAACGCGCTGCTATTTCCGCACTCAACGCGCCCTCCCGCCCGCGTCTCTACTCCTAGCGAATTGTTATCATAGAGCTGAGGAGGCGAGCTTCAGATACAACTTTAGTATTTTAATTAAAAAGCATGTCTTATAGGTATAACGGCAGAAGTTCAATGGGACCAATAGTTTAAAAATGAATTGTGTAGCGAATGAATATTTCGCCAGCGACTTGGTTTGCGATGTACCCATTTGACCGTGCCACACAGGCGGTGGCAATAAATAGTTGATCTTCACGGCATAGATAGTTAATTGCACATGGAATAAACAAATAAAGACAACTACGCGGACTGAGTTCAACACATCATAGTTTTATAGAACTGGTGGAAAATCAAGTATCAAGACCTTTAAAATCCAATTACCCTGGAGTTGCAAGCCCTAAATTTTAATTTCCCTTTTTTCATGAGATTCTGGTACAGTGCGATACAAAAGAGTAGAAATTAAATGATGACCTAAAATGCTAAAAACATGGCAACAAGTTGAGTATTTTTTTTAGCTGCATTTTATTTAATTTCTGCTCTTTTTTGTCGCACTATAGACCTATAACTGCCACTTCGTTGTTAAGAAAGGCGGTATACCAAAGTTATGCCTTGTTCGTATGACTGTTCTTTAATCAAAATGTTGCCTAGAAACGATGTGTCATCATACATAACACTTGCTAATAAATAGATGCTCTATCAAATGTGCATCTGATACAGTGCGATATGGAATTATTGCAAAAATTTAAGGAAAATGGGTACTTTACGGTGGACCTTTACCACTTGCTGTCTAGGAAAAAACTTATTCATACGGACGAAACGGTACGACTTATTCCGTTAGCATTAGTTAAACAAAATTACAAAGGCGTTTATTTATTAGTAGCTGTTCCCGTGCCCACTTTGTTGGAAATTATATTTTTTGTAATATAAATACACTCACAAATAACGTGGCTTTCTATTGGTAAGAGACTTTTCGAAATCGGTTCAGTTGATCCATATATTACCCCTTACAACGTCACAAAACTTTACCTCTTTATAAAATTAAGTAGTATAGATTTGTCAAAAGATTAATCAAACATTTACATTTAGATAATCCCATCCCAGTATGAGAAGGAAATGAGACTCAGCCCCCAGGAGCGGCTGCAGGCGTTGACTAAGATAGACATTCCCAACATCGTTACGCATGGCCAGGAGGTGTCGCCGGACAGGGTCGTGCTTGCGTTTACCCCAAGAATCATAGTCTTCCAAAACTTCAAACCGAATGAAAAAATCGTAACTAAGTTCTCAGTTAAGAATATAAGCAAGGTAATAAATAGTACCTACATATTCCTACGTTTTTTCTTAATATTTATATATAAGGTCGAGCTGCGCTATTTCCACAGAGGCGAGGGGTAAATGTAACTATATTAACTAAAATATACATAAGAAAAAAGATGTTTATTCAGTAAGTACGCCGCACGGGCACTTATACTATACACGTCTAAAATCTACCAGCCATTTAGTTAGAATTATATCTTAGTCGAAATAGTCTCGCTCGACTTGCATAATAATTCTAAACGTCGTGTCCAAACTGTCAGTTGTCGTCGCGGGTGAATCACAAAGGGATTCACAGGAAACCAGCGTTGTAGCACCAATCCTGCAACACATTTTGACCCTTATCGGTGTCACATTCCACAAGTATCATTAATATCATTATTAGGTTAAGCTTTGTTATGAATGAAATGTTTTTCTTTGTTAAACCTTTTGGCTGCTACTGCGCGCACGAAACACCCAGTCTTTATGCGTTACGGAATAAACAATCTGAATGAAATAAAGATTGGAAAATAGGTACAAAGTCTTCTTGTTTTGTAAATTGTTTTGTAAGGGCATCTCTACATCCGAATAAAAAAGTTAAAAAGCAAGTAATTTGGTTTTTTTCTGCTAACTATTAT
Organism: Acleris sparsana; assembly: GCA_923062465.1. NCBI lineage: Eukaryota > Metazoa > Arthropoda > Insecta > Lepidoptera > Tortricidae > Acleris > Acleris sparsana. The sequence goes on from OV281286.1 coordinate 7,699,941, forward strand.
GATCAATTCGAGAACGCCATTGCACCCGTAAAACGTCCGATAGGTAAAGCGACTCTTTCCATTACGTCATTACCTTTTATTAAAGCACGGATGTTTTCATGGCCAGGGTCCGTCGTACCTCAACATGGTGTACAAGGAGTCTTCGCACTTCTCCATTAAACCGTGTGGCGGGCAACTGTTGTCGCGTTTGGCGCCCGGCATCAGCGTCACCTTCGCCGTCACCTTTGTCTCCAACCAGCTCGAGGACTGCGTCCACAAGGTCAATTTTAACACGGACAAGGACATGTACGTCTTACCTCTCATCGGTAAGTTTTTCTACAATATGCTATTGAATTAGACTATTTGGGGTGGAATTAGGTGCAATCCCACTTTTTGTATCCGACCACCTATTCATCCAGCCATCTAGTGTCTTAATGAAACTCTTTGACGATACCTACATTTGGGAAAATTGTATATTTCCGATAGTTGCAGGACTTTATTTATTGAAATAAAATTTAATGATGAGTTTCCGACCTAGGTAGTTTACTAACATTTTTGTTTTTACAAAAATGTGTCTACTTCTTCCATGGTAATTTTAGGGGTAATAAAAAGACCCACGAAAATTCATTTCTAACGCTAGTGACTTCTCGTTCATCGACTTTCGTTATACATATCGATGTATTGTACATTACAGAAATAAAAACATGACCTTTTGGTACCAGGTGGCTACCGAGGGAGCCAGTGTCCAAAAGTATTTGATCTCTGTCTTACGACACTATAAACCATTTAGTTTTTTCGCTTTTGTATATCGGTTTTCAAACGGACTAAGTAGAGGTAAACAATACAATGTATTAATTAATCAGTAATCAGTTCCCAAATACGGATAGCGATGTCTAAACCACTGCAGCTTTTTCAATTTAGTGTTTAAAATTTGTGTTAGTGCTAACAAGTTAAATGTTTAACAGTCTATTTATAATAAAATACATTATTTTTTCACATTTGTTTTTGGAAAGTTTCTATTTTAAAGATTTATGTAACGATATGTACCTACTCGTACCTACCTATTGAAAGTCGAATAATGAGAAGTCACTATGACAGCTCAAAAATGCCACGAAAGTTCTGGTCTCTTTTATAAGCTATAATTCAATTTTTGAAACAAGATCCATTTGAGTTTAACTCTAATATGTAGATTTGTATTATATATACATATATATATATTTGATCTACACGTAATATTATAAAGAGGAAAGATTTGATAGTTTGTTTGCATTGAATCGGGTCTGAAACTACTGGACCATTTATCCATTAGAATCGTACATTACCTATCCCTGATGAACATATGCTATGTATTATTTTTCTGCGTGGACGGAGTCGCGGGCAACAGCTAGTTTGATATAAATTAATTGTATGTTTTGTATATTTTTACTATATTCTATTTTCATGTATTGTATAGTTCAGAAAATATGATTTGGCCGTCTGTTATCTGTTTTGCGATCGCAATTAACCTAACCTAACCTAACCTTAACCTTTCAACCCACTGCTGCACTGTGCTGTTTGGAGAACGAATTCAGTTTTACAATTACCTTGAATTGTTTGATATTAACAAAAAGATCCTAATGAAGATTTCAGACGGCCAACTCATATTTCCTGAACTACACTTTCATATGTTCTAATTTAATTTAGCTATGGGACCAAGGCCAGTGTTTGATTTCCCTGATAACATCGTGGTACCAGAAGTACCGCTTAAAGTTGAAAATGAAGTGTCCATAATTATCCGCAATGTTGGAATGAGAGCTGCAGGCTTTAGGTTTCTGACAAGAAGGTATTTATATATTATACTACTATTGCGATTTGTGATCCGTAATGTTTTATCATTATCATTAGTTTACCGATAGATTGAACATAAATATGAATGATAAAATGTTAAAGCACTAATTTATATAAATAACCATGTAGTCAAATTATTCAACTGGCACTATTTTGTTTCAGTCCCTTCACTGTCAACCCAAAAGCAATTTATTTACATCCCCAGGAGATAGCAGAAGTCAAAATTAAATTTAAGACAATGCGTTTAGGAAAAGTCGAAGGGTATTTAAACGCGTTGTTTGAAACTGGTAAATAAACGAGCTCTTATACAACCTTACCACGCTTAGGCTGTCCATTGGACATCTGAGGCTGGCCTGGAGTCAAGAATTATACATTGACTTCCATTCAATTAAATTCAATCGTTCATTGATAAAATATAAACACAACATAAAATATATATATACATATATATATTATATATACATACATATACCTATTTAATACATTTACTATTGTTCGTACAGGTGAGAATTTTCAAATAAACCTCACTGGGACGACGTACCCAGTCAGCGTAGAACTCGAAAAGGAGGTGGTCAGGTTCTCGGATACCTATTGCACGATGGTGCGCCAGCAAACCTTCAAGGTCACCAACAAATCCAGCCAGCTCCTCACTTACATGTGCATGAAAAATAATCACCTATATTATGGTGCGGTATTTTTTTTAGTTAAATGTTATTATGTGCGTTAAGAAATTTGCTTAAAGAACTGTTGTTATTCTCTACCTTTCATTAGATTTTGAAGAAAAAGTGAAGTTAGCACAAATGTTTCATGACTTTAAGGAAAGTGAATTAGCAAAGTGTCAAAAACTAGTACAATATGATGTTTTAAGCTGCGACGAACATGAGCGGGTGTATACTAGGATATTTTATGACGAAATATATTCTCTCGTAGCCGATGAATCTTTACATTTTCAAGATACACACTTTTCAATAACACCGATTGTGAGTATCTAATATATTATAACTTTATAATTACACCAGCGTGCCAAATACCTTCGTCCACACAACTGCTTTAATGTGAGCTATATCCCAATCTCGTAGCCCTCTCCGGCGTGTCTTCCTGGCAATAAAGTCCTGAAATGAAAAAGGGTACAATTCTTCTAAATATGAAGTGGAAAATAAATTATAAAAAAGACTGCAATCAAAATATCAGCTGAAAAGCAAAAAACAAGCTCTATAATCTATATTGTAAGATCAATGCACTTAATAGTACAATTTGTTCTATTATATACTTTTAACTTGAATATTGGAAAAGGTGTTCCAGGTTCCAAATAGGTTTTTTAATTCATTGGTTTTCTACGCCTGCAATGTTATATAGCCTATGTGACTTCGACAATTAAGACGAATCGAATGACACATCGTATGATCAAATCCGTCAAGCCGTTTAGGCTGCAGAGCGTGGCCAGAAATAGACATATATACATGTATGTATATTACTATTTCTGGCCACGCTAAGCTCGAAGCAACGAAGAGCAAACTTTAAAAAAAGCAAACTGATGTTTGGATAATGTCATCAAAGTAATGTTACTTATCATGTACATATGTTTTTTTTTTCGCCAATTTGACATTAAAATAATTTTAATATAACCTATGACACTCTTGTGGTTAAGACGAATCTAACCATATATAGTTTATTAAAATCGGTTCAGCCGTTTAGTAGTTACGTGCGGACATTGAGTCGGACATATATACAAGTCAAACATATAACCCTTTTTGAGTTATGCCGCGTATGTTCTGTTTATCTACAAACCCTTTTATATTACAAGGTTAGAAGATTTATACCCTTTTTCACTAGGACCGCACACGCCCTTTTATCAAAAGCCTGTAACTCATATACAAGAGTAAGTGTATTTTTAATGCAGCATACGAGTATTGTTGGAAAGAGATTTCCGCTTGTAAATAAAAGTTAAAAGATTTTGATAAACAGGTCCCAGGACATATGTATAACCCAATGATACATTGAGAGAATATTGGCGTTCATAGTTGCGGTTGCGGCCATCTTACCAAACACCAAAGGGCTTTTATTGTTGACTTCGGTCCTATAGATAACTGCACAATAACATACCTGCCTGTAACGGAAATAAATGTACTTACCTGGTGTAGCCACCTAATACATGGTGACTGCAAGGTCGTGTAGCAACAAAGTAAACTAAAACTCACTACACCAGTAGGAGCATGAAAAGAAAAAAGAAAATGAAAAATATTTATTACATAAAAAATATATAAATCGATACGGCGGCTCTGGGGACCGCGCTAGGATACCCCGTGTTACAGGACCCACTTAAATACAAAACAAGAGGATACAATACGAAAGAATAATTATGAACAATCAGTACCTATTTAGCTTAAAAATTACATTATTCTAACTTAAGTTGACCTCCTCCTTTTTTTTTAAGTCGGTTGAAAAATCCAGAAAATGGGGTCGGAGATATAACATCAATCAATATGGAATTACTCCTAAAACAACTGAGAAATCAGCACCCGAGGCACTTTTAAATATAATATCTTGCAACTGTAGAAAAAGACGCGGTAGAGCACGTAGCTGCAGAAAGGCTAGATTGAAATATTGTATTGTGTGTGGACTCTGTAGTGGCCCGGCATGCGAAAATGCATTAGACATTGAGATAGGAACCGAAGTTCATTATTAAATGACGAAATTTCACAATGGAAGGAGACGGGAAATGCCAGTGCGGATGAAGTTATCCACGTTAACCTACCGGGAACCTCAACGGTTTAAAAATAATTCGTTTAAAAACATTTAGTTTAATCAATCTTAAAAATACAGATGTTTATTTGTAATTATATTTCTTTCTACCTCTTGTAACTTTGTATCTATAAGACATAAATACAAAAACAAAATGGAACTTTATTGTATTTATACTTCTCATAGAATTATACGCTAGTCACAAACATTTTTCATGACTTCCCTACACTTAAGCAATACAAATTAAAAGATTTTCTACCCCACCTATATATATTATGTATTGCAAAAATACTGCTAACTGAGCTATAGAGGAGACAAGAATTCTTTGAACCTTTGAGCAAACCGAGTTCTAAACACGAGGGATTTCCAGCGATTGCGTCGTCTTATTTAAGCTTCAAAGATTGGACTATTTTATTTACGGTATTCAATCATTATTTTGCAGATAAACAGTTGACGCCCCGTAAGCACCTTCGCTTCTTTATACAGCTCTTTGGTGTAGAACCAGGGCGGTTTCTGGAATGCAACTTTAGGAGGAGCCCGTTGTGCTCTTTCCAACCCGATTATTTATTTTAGCCGCTCCCCCCAAGCCGAGTTTCAATAACTAACGTAACGTTACATAACGTAATAGATTTAAAAGCGTTGAGTTAATTACTTTGTTTTTTATTGAAATACATAAACATTGAATTGATTCATTTTATTCCGGTTCATGGCCACCCTACATACATACTCAGTTTCTTATAATCTATACATCTATACTCGTCTGATTGTTCGATTTTTCATATATGTTTTAAGTTTTTAACATGCAATGAAAATTTTTTATGTGAGATTGTGAGATTCCCACGATTTATTTATATTTATCGATGGCTACTTTATATCGTGAACAAGCCTTAACAAGTGTCAACCTTAGCGATAATTAGATCTCACTGAAACACTTTGTTAGCCGATCTTACCTGCATATTATCGTATATTTCAGAAAGGAAATCTTTGGCCAAATAAAACAACAGAATTCACGATATTTTTTAAACCCCAAGCTATTGGTGAATTTAAGGCTGTTGTGTATTTGGATATAGACGGCTCGGTAGACCGCGTACCGCTGACCATACTCGGGACATCCCTGCCGCCTTCGATACACCTCAACATGGAAACCCTGAACATGGACCGCATCTATATTAATAAGATCTATAATTACGAAGTTGTTGTCCTCAATAAAGGTATATTCATGTGTACACACTACACTACAGTAGCCTTTTTAAACATGGATTATGTTCTGTGAGCAAGGGTTCTTCATGAAGAATGTTATTCGTTTTCATTAGGATTTATAAACGGAGTAGTGATGTACAAAGAAGTGTCGCCTCTGTTCGGGAGCCACATCACCTGCCTGCCAGCGCTGCACTGCTTGCGCCCTGGAGACCGGGAGATTTTCGTAATCTCCTTCTGGAACTCTAATCAAGGACCATACTTTGAGGAAATAAATTTTGTCATACGCGACACTGATGTAGTATTAAAACTCTATTTGAAGTAAGTTTAAGGTAGTATTATCAGCTATATTATAAGTTTGACGTTCTACTAAACTATAATCGTTTGTTACTGTTTAATTCTTTAGAGGTGAAGTTATTTATCCCTCGCTGATGTTTAGTAAGCCGAGTCTGGATTTTGGGGAAGTCAGCGTTGGTAAGGTTATTAACCTTATAACATTTCTGTGCCGTTTTTAAATTGAATACTTATTTTTGCATGCATTACTTTACAGGTGTATCAAAAACATTAGAGTTAGAAGTTATTAACGAATCAATTGTTAATGTTAATGCATGTGTAAAAATTTCATCCGATGGTCCTGAAGAAAGTAGCATCCGACTGATAGACTATGCCGTTGCCGACTGGCCGAAACCGAAGTTTCCTCAGTGGCCCCGAGAATTTGATATAAAGCCATGCAAAATCAATATGTCACCTGAGTCAAGAGTGTCTATAAAGGTTCTTTTGTTTTATTAACGCTTACAAGTATGTCTTCAAAATTGATTTAAGTATAGATCTCTGACGCAATGACAAACCACATTTGGGTGCTGTGGTGTTGAGCGTCACCTTCGCCATATTGTGTTATGTTATGGTACAGTCAACTAATTTGATTACCTGGCCACTAAGGATTTTGTCAATGTGACGTTGTAAACCAAATCGTAAGAAGTCTCTTACGTTTTGGTTTTCAACGTAATTTTAACAAAGTCCATAGTGGCTCAGAAATCGAATTGGTTGACTGTACATTTTGATACATTTTGTTGGCTGTATTTTAATGGTTTTTCAGGTTACTTTAACAGCAAATTTGATAAGAGCAAATCAAACATCGCTTGAACTGGAGTTAGAAAAATCTGACAGTCCTCCTATCATTCTACCAGTAACTTTTGATGCTAAAGTTCCCTTACTCACGCGAGCGCCAGACATCAATCTAAGAACATGTTTTGTGGATTTTTCCTATAAACACAATCTCTATTTAGAAAGTAATGGATTTGAAGGATACTTTACAGTTGAAAATCAAAATGTACGGTTATTTATCAATCTATGGAGACAAGGTATCACAAAAAGCCCGTGTAAAAAAAAACCGTCAGCAACGTCAAAGTTTTGAAATTGGAAAAAGCAACTGATATGGATTCAGGTTTATAACTTTCGCAGGAATGCTTTTTCTCAGGGTCAGTGACCTTATAATCAGTTTTTTTTCTTATATGGGATTTTTGTTTCACCCTGTATAAATTGATTTGATTCTTATTCAGTCCGAACATTTTTAGTCCCTAACTTGTGACACTTGTGGTTTGCTTTCAGGAAGAGGAAACATTGAAGGTTAATTATGAAATACTGGAGGGAAAAATAGAGCCAAATAGCACTATATGTTTACCGGTGGCTATAATGACATGCGTTCTTGGTGTTCAAGAATATACCATCAGGTGAATGTTTCATGTTTCATATGTCATGTTTGATATATTGCAAAATACAAATATAAAGATCTTAGGTATTATGGGCTGACTGTAAAAACAGGAATCACAAACGTCGGTGCCACTGACACTCTGTGCTTCGAGAATTGCAATGCTTGCAATCAATAAGCGATTTAATTAATTTAATGTGAAGTAAAGTTACCGTGATTTTTTAAATAAATTTTGGCCCACTACGTCCCTTTCTTCCTCGAACAATTAGGTGCCGGTATTGTCGCCGCTATAGCAATATCAATTTTTGCGCGCTTGTATAATACCGGAGGTATGACGTCCGTACTCAGCTGTACTCACAATACGACTGGCAAGGTTCGGTCGTCTGTAGCGAACAGCACATTTGGTTCGCTGAACCAAATCGTACTCCGGCCGGATTCGATCCGCACCATATTCGATCGTCTGTTACGGCTTTTAAGCAAACTCCTAGAAACAGACACGTTCCTTTCGACATGACAAGAACATAGTCAGAAAAGAAAACAGCTCTTTTTAGGATTCCGTAGTCAAATGGCAAAAAACGGAACCCTTATAATGGTCGTTTTTAGCTTTCCTGTACACAGGATTACGAGAGAGAATTAGCGCAAGTTAGTAGCAAGAAAACGTTTCGAATTTGTTAACAATAAAATAATTCAAGCGTCATTAGGTCAGCACATTTTCTTGAATCTGAGGTATATTTTACCACTAAAGGATATATATACGCTTTTAAAAAATATAGCTGTTCCTCATATTGAGGTTAGAAGTGTGTAATGTTACAACCCGTCCCATTAAAAGTTTTCCAGGTTGTTGTACATTCAACGACAACGATAATACAATCCGTCCTACCTAGGTTTATTGCTAGCTGACGCTGTTACATATTACATAATCGCTAGCAATAGAGCTGGGTATGACGGATTGTATTTGGCGTCTTCCGTCAAATATTAATTAATTACATTAATAGTAAAAAATATATAGATATGAAATTATTATTAGCGAACCATTTTTTTAGATTTAGAACCGTTTGCGGTTTCAGAAGAATGATTACAAATTATTTATGGGTAGTTTCACCCTCTGGCCGCTGAAATATCGTTTACTATAAAGAAAGTATAAAAAATCCTACATTAGTTACCTACATACCTATAATATCATAACTATTACATTAAGAAAAAGCTTTCATTGATATAATGGAATCAACTGTAAGAGACGGACATTGAGTAAGCTCATAAGGGTTCCGTTTTTCCTCTTGATGTTCGGAACCCTTCAATTAATAGCCCGTTTCTACTCCACCGCTACCTTGTTCCAGTCAGCTTCTAGAATCAACATGCGTAGCTTCGACTGCGTGGTTGTTATATATAACATAACTGATTACTGGTTATAAACCACAGACACTGCTCTACAAAAGGCAGTGTAGTAAGTATTTTTTTTAAATTGTTTTGCATTATAGGCTAGTCATGAAAAATGTAAATTTTTGACCACGACGGGTCACAGTGTTAGCCGCCATCTTGAATTGAAGTGGCCAAAATTGGTTCATTTTTACATAATTCATTGCGTTCATTCAACAGTTGACTTTATGACAAGAATGTCAATGAAAGGTATAAAGATAACATATTTTTTTTCCATTTCTGTTTTGGAAATGTGTTTTAACTTAAGTACTTCTGATTTGTCAGATTGTCTTGAAATTTTGCATACTTATTTATCACTAAGTCACAAACAATCTAAAAAACCGTCTAGTACACATTCGTCAGATTTCTTTTTCGTCAGACTAAATTATAGGCTGTTTTTTTTCGGACGAAAACGGACTTTCGAGCAGATTCCGCTATCGTCAGAATAAAATGTAGGCTGTTTTTTCGCTTCCGACGCATAGTGCCAGAAACACATATTACCTGATACGCGGATGACCATAGAATACGTAGGTAGGTTTAGGTTATGTTCGTTTTGCAGCAGGCCCGGAGGGCCAAACCATCCAGAAATAGGAGCTCCGCGTAAGCGGAGCTCCGTCGACACTGCCTAATATTAAATAATATAATGTAACAAATAAATAAATTATAAAAATTAACCAAAGTTTTTTCTGTCCAAAAAGTAATTCCGTTTTCGTCCGAAAAAAAACAGGCTATAATTTATTCTGACGAAAAAGGAATCTGACCAATGTGTACTAGATCTAAAAAACTAACAGTGTTATCAAATTTTGGTAACTTAGGTATTTCTGATTTGACAATTGTCTTGATATTTTGCATACTTATGTAATAGCGATTGCCGATGACAATTCCATAATATGGTACAATCGAGCTGTTATGATGATGGAAACAGGTAGTGTTAGAAACTCCTGTGGTGATAGCTAATTAAGGGGTTTTAAAACGGGCGAAGTGACGATTTATATGGCATTCCTCAAAGCACGCACACAGGAAAACGGACGGCCATTTTACATGCTTCTCTCATGATTAGACGACGTTACGTCCGTATATTTTTGGTCCGTGGTGGCATCATTTGGGAGGGATCATTTTTAGGGTTCCGTACCCAAAGGGTAAATATGGGACCCTACTACTAAGACTAGACAGTCCGTCTGTCACCAGGCTGTATCTCATGAACCGTGATAGTTAGACAGTAGAAATTTTTACAGATAATGTACTTATGTCTGTTGCTCCTATAACAACAAATACCAAAAACAGAATAAAATATTTTTTCAAGTTGGGCTCCCATACAACAAACGTTTTTTACCCGATATTATAACGGCAACTGGTATAGTATCTAATGTCGTATAAATAATGTTACGGAACCCTTCGAGCGCGATTTCGACTCGCACGTGGCCGGTTTGTTTGAAATAAATAGTTTAAAGCACATTTTATTTAAAATGTGGTTTCTGCTTGAAGTATTATTTTGGGTGTTTAATATATTGTTCTCATACTTAACATGGATCTTTCTGATAATTACAGTTTACACTGAGCATTTTTTTTACCATAGGACCTTACGTTATGATTATTGTTTGAATATTGATAAAATAAATTAATTTGACGGTTCTTCACCGTACTGTAAACAATTGTCTGACTGAGAAATTAGTGTGGGAGTTCAACCTTCACCGCTTTGACTGTTATTTATTGGGATTGGAATCATACATAAATCCGTAATAAATCAGAACTACCGGATCTATGACGAAGAGTAATGTATAAGGTTGTTGTATATTAATCGTATAGTTATCATCTCTAGGTTAAATTTGTTTGGATCCTCGAAGCCCATTAAAATATGCCACATCACGGGGTGCGGTGTCCGTCCGATCGTTACGAGCTCACCAATGGCATTACACTGGGGCCAAGTCAAATTACTTACCAAAACAAGAAAATCTGTAACACTGATCAACGACTCTCCGGTGGTTGTCAACTTCAAAGCATCTTTGGTATGTAATAAAAAAAAATCCCTGTTTTTAACTGACGTGACGTTCACTTCGCACTTCAAACCGCGATTAGAATACGATTCGACAGTAGGTACCGTTAGCACAACAGTTCTTATAACTTGTAAATATATCATTACTATCATCATTAGTCAATCAATGATATCTTCATACTTTAAGTGCAGATGCTTATAAGATAATAGTCGTACATAATAATTATGCTTTATCTACACACATAGTCCTCTATTATAAGTTTAAAACCCGTTGGAAATGACCAGCATTACCTGTGGCAGTAGTTTTGAAATTACGTTTATTTATTTATTTAATAATTACTGCCCAAAAATGCAAATTAGAGTACAAAACATGATCTTAATTTTTTGTAGGCGGTGCAATATTGTATGAATGATAGCATCTACATATAACATAACATACATATAACGACAGTAAACATAGGCACATGTAAAAAAATATATACGTTAGTCTATACATAAATACAATAAAGTTGTATATATATGTATAATATTTATAAATATATAATATCCTAATACCAGATTTGACAAATCTGTCGTTACGTACTCATTACTTTTATTTTATTTTCACGCTACCGAATTGCTGTACCTATCAAAAAATATCCTCATGTCTGGAGAATAGATTTCAATAGTTTATTCTTAGGTTACGTGCGTTGTTTTAGAGAAACATGAAAACAAAGTTCTTAAAATTTGTAAGGCGCCATCTCTTTTTTCGTTCTTCCTTCGTTTTTTATCCCGTTCTGGTTTTTCACTTTTGTATAATAGATGTTTTACGCTGTTTTCGATTTTTAACAGTATTATTTTGTTAGTTAATCTATGCAGGAGACTGGCTTTCTTTATTAGCGATTTAGTTACGTGAAATCATGTACAACTTAACATTTTAACTGTCCATCGCTTCCATCAATGACCTGTGCTTCGAGTGCAAGTTGCTGTTCATGCGGCAAATCGTCTCGAACGCGTAAGTGACCATGTTATATAAACGAGAAATGCAAACGCGATCGGGACGTTATTTATGTATGTAAAAATACACGATAGGCTCTGGCTCGCAACGTCCGTGCATTACATATAATGCAAAACTAGGTAGTGCATTATATGGACGTACCTGGACGTACCGAGTTAGATCACCAGTGTATGAATGGAGAGCCACTCGACCGCCCGCCTGCCTCGGCGGCGTCCCCACTCATCATCATCATCATGACACATGGACAGTGAAAGTTCTAAAACGTTGATACAAATACACCTGTACAAAGTATTCTTCTATAATCTCGGGCTGAGCTTTTCGAAGGCTGCTAAAGCGAGTCCGAGGATGCAGCCGGGCGCCCGCGATTAGGTTAGGCCTCAATGGATGTTATCAATTATACAATTAATATAAATTTAGTAGGTTTTTCAGCTTTAGCTATGGCTACTGTGATTAAATTAGTAACGGTAATCGAAATTCATTCATCCATTCATTCATTCATTAATTTTGTATGTGTACAGTCAAGTGTAAAAATATGGAAGAACGCAACATCTCAAAAATATAAGGGCCCTTTCCCACGGCAGATCCCGTTTTTTGCAGGTACAGTTTCTTGCAGGATACCGTTTAGTAGTGTACGGTGTGCTGGTTTTACATTGCCGGGGGAAGAACTTCGTAACATATTTATGAGAGGATTCTTTCAATACATATTTTTGCACGTCCCCGTACCCGTACTCGTAGGTGTGGTTGGTAACTCATTTGTTTCTTAGTTATATCGTGATGGACGATGGAGCATTGATCCAACTGAAGGAGCCCTCGAGGCAGAAGGAGAGACAGATTTATTCTTGTCACTTTATTTAATTGATGCTGATACGTACTCCAACAAGGCTGTGATTCAACTAGAGAAGGTTAAGGATATTGTAAGTAAATATAAAATGCGTTAGTTGTCATACAGAGTATAATATAATGAGATTGAGAGGAAACGCATACTGATATACAAAATTTGTTGTAGCTTGTTCCATTGACAGCTACTGGAGTCGGCACCAGCATTTTAGTTGGTGAGAATCGTGACAATATTAATCTAGGTCGTCATTTCACTAGAATACCTCTAAAATCGGAAGTAATATTAGAAAACTGTGGATCACGTATGCATGCGTTGGAATGGAGTGAACATTACAAAGTACCTAAGACTGTACCGCTACCTGGGTATGTATTTTAATTATACGTTCTTTGATCCAAAAGCATTTTTGATTTTAATAATGGTGCATTTTTTTAGGGGTTTCTTTACTCTAGAACCGCGAAATTTCAAGATGGCGGCCGGAGAAAAAATGGCCCTGACAGTAACGGGCATTGCACATAAAGTAACTACTGTTAAGGAAATGTGGTATTTGGTTGGCAGTGTGGAAGGCATAAATAAAAAAGAGCTGTTATTAGAGTGTCAAATAATAGCGGAATTTGTGGATCCAAAAATAGAAGTGTCGGCGACAGTTATAGATTTTCAGTATGATTATGGCCCTTACAGCGAATATTATAAGTTGACAGGTAATTTACAGTTTATAAAACTAAACAGAGTAACGGCAAACATCAGGCCATGCGGTAGATGCGGTAGTTCTGGATTATTGCAGAGTTGTTCAGGATGTAGGTAGGTGTAAACCCAATTAATAGTAAAAAAAATAAGCACCGAACGCAAACTAGTCGAGCCGTTTAGGCTACGGAGCGTGCGACAGAAATAGACATACCTACATTCGAAAAACATAACCCTCCTTCTGACGCAGTCGAGTAAAAATTAGGTCTACGTTTTCCTTTCCAAAAGGTCAGTAGATAATTATCTACGCGATCAGTTTTTGTAAACTCGAAAATCCAATTCATGACCGAAAAGGGTTGCCAATAAAATAAAATACGTTTGCGTTAGTATATTTCCACTTTTTAAAAGACCGCACTAAGAATATTTATAATATTTTATTATTATGATATTATATATATGTAGTTATAAACCTTCGATTTAAATAAACAAGTTAAAATATAATTTGTTCAGGAATCGATTAGAGACATAAAGCATCCAAATGTTGTACCAAACTATTTGCTTCATTAGACAGATAAATGATAATAGTACAGGGTACTATCTCCCTCTTTTTACGGACTAAGAAGCCGAGCGACATTGTGCGTTTAATATACGCAGGCGCTACAACTTTGCAACTAAAGTAGGCAATGTATCATGGATATGATGTAATCCCACAAAGTCTCATTTTTCATTGTAGGTAAAACCACGACAAACCTAAATTAATTATTTTTAAATGGATAAAACATAATTTTAGGAGAAATGTCCTAGCTTATGGAAGGAAACATTTCCATTATTTGGGTCAGCTTTTTCTGTAGAGTTTTTACGACTTAATACGGAACAACCAGTCAGTTTTCTAGATAACGGTCTAGACATATAGAGTGCTTTTTGACACGCGAAGTACGTACCACTTGCGTTGTCTAGTTAGATAAAGGTCTGTGGGTACTATTCTAAGTCGGCAGCCTCATGGTTACATAAGAGTACACACACGCGCACACATATAATACATACACTTATACATACATAATTACTTATTTATTTATTTATTTATTTTATGGCATAGAGAAGGCAAACGAGCACACAGGCCACCTGATGGTAAGTGGAAACTATGACCCATAGACATTCGCATTCACAAGAATGCAAGCCTAAGACTGCAAATGCGTTGCCAACCCTGAGGACTATGATGGAATGCTAGTCATTACACCGGCTGTCTTATCCCCAAACCGGAACACAACAATGCGAACACTGTTGTTTGGCGGTAGGTTAATGGATAAGATGGTGGTAGCGATCCGGACAATTACCCTAACGAAGTCGTAAAATAAAATCAGTTTTTTATATTTATATATATTTTTTGACACGGTTGCGTTCGGCGTTAGGTAAAGGTTTGGATTAGATACCTACCTATTTATTAGGATCCCCTACAAGACGGCAAACATGTTGACCAGCCGGCCTTAACCCAAGGAACTCTTCCTAATTACGGGCTCCGTAAAACATGACAACTAACTTTGCCTTTCAATCAAGCCAAGCCCATCTCTGCAGAATAAAACTGAAATATCGCAAAACGGTTTATGGTGTTCTTATTTTTAAAAACATATGTGCATAGGTTGTTCTTTGATGTGATAGAAAGTTAATCCTGATAAACATAAGTTAATCCTGTTAGACGTCGCGGTAGCGTAGTTGATTCTTACCCTGCCTACGAAGGTAACGCTTCCGGGTTCGATTCCCGGTATGGGCAAATATTTGTGTGATTAGCACAAGTATTTGTTTCTGAGTCTTTTCTATCTGTTTACGTATTTATATCTCTATATAAGTAGATTATTAAATCGTTGATAAACACGTGTTAACACGGGTACCGATACTACAAGCCTAGAGCTTAGTTTGGGGACACTAACCGGTTCCGGTTTGGCTTTACAATGTGTATTTTAGCGGACCCAATATCAAAGCAAAATTCGTTTTAAATCTGTGTACTTACGCACTTCCAGATATCGTCTCGATAAAAAATGTTTCCAAGTTACCATTGGACATGGAGATAACAGTGAAGCCCCCATTTGCCATTATTCAAAAGCAATCCACGTATAAAATTCCTAAGACGGAAGAGCGCATGTGCTGCTGCATTTGTTACAATGAGTCAGACTTGAACGTGGGTATCAGAGATAACTCTTACCACTCGAAAATATTCGTAGATTACTTAACACAAAGCCCAGTAGAGCCTCTTAGGAAAGGGCCGATTAATTTCTTTTACGACATAAATAAAATTAAAATGGCATTCAACTTGACACATTCTGTTGAAGAGCGTTTAGAAGATCAAGAAATGATGAAATTACAAATACTATTTGACACAACGAAACATTTAAATTTAAAGTCTCGGGTTTATTGTGAATTGATGAGAAATAAATTTAAAGGACATAAAAATAAGGTAAGCCCATTTAAGAGCAAGTAGGTTAAATCAGATAGGTATACCGAAATCCTTTAATCATTAGGTTTTCTATCCCATCTTAATTTATAAATTACTTCAACTACCCCGTTCAAATTAAGCCGAATATGGGCAATCAGGGGAAATCATTCGTGTAGTTTTGTAATTGGTACAGTTATACCTTGCGGTATCCAGATGAACATAATAAAAGTCCTCAAGGGTGGGGGGTGTGCTGAGCCTATAAGGGAGGTGTGTTGCTCATATCTCGAATATCTGTACCTACGAATATCATTCATTATGAATACTTCTGACAAAACAAGTCTCTACATATCGTCGCTTTACTTTCTCAACCTCGTATCTGATCGAATAGTTATATACCTAGTAAAAGCACTCTTGTTCTCTAACAATAAAGAATACTTTCATGTCTAACTATTCGGTCAGATACGAGGTTGAGAAAGTAAAGCGACGATATGATTTTCTACAAGATTTGCGATAACTATTCATTTTAACTCTAAGATCAATACTTTAGGAGCTACAGGGTGTTAAGGTAACAAGGAGATATCGACGGTTTAACAAGTAAAAACGAGGTAGGGTATATTTATATTTCAAAATAGAAAAGCAAATTAGTTCGTCTTTATTATTTTACTCGTCGTCTTCTACATCGACATCTTCGTCTCCTCCGTCACCTATACAGGTTGTCCCAGAAACCAACGTCAACCCGCCTAGGGCTGATAGAGCAGCTAAAAAGCTATCAATTTAACGCCTATGTAGGTATTTTCGGGGATTTTTACAAGTTTCGGAGATATTGATCATTTTAATCTCCTTACGTTAACATAAAATGAAGCAAAATAATGCATACGTATTTTGAAATATTTACAATTATAATAATATTTTTTATTGTTTGTAATTTTCTTGAATCGAAAATCCATTTGGCGAATTATCTTTCTTAATGTAAAATCACAGCCTTTAAAATTCATAATTTCTATCAATTGGACTTTAGGGCCTGAGGGGCAGACAAGTTGCCATCGAATACAAACGCTAGCGTTTGGTGATCACTGTCGCTTTGCGTTGTCAATGTTGCCATAGAATACAAACGCTAGCGTTTGGTGATCACTGTCGCTTTGCGTTGTCAATGTTGCCATAGAATAATGTCAAAGCGACAGTTATCACCAAACGCTAGCGTTGGTATTCGATGGCAACTTGTCTAGCGCCGCTGGATCGTAGAAACTAGTTTATAAATAAGATGAAAAATATAAACCATACGTCGTATTAAGTACTGCGTAATCAAAGTCATCAAGATCTAGACATAACATTTTGCGTGTTCTACCTAACTTAACATTATTTGGATTTGAATTTTTATTTTTCTTGTTTTTTCTTCCTTATTTATTAGTTTTCTTATTGTTGGCTGAGAAATGCCCGTTGCATCTGAAGTTTCTTTGTTGAACTTTGCCAAAATATTGAGAATTATTGCTATTTCCGAATTTGCTATTTTCTGATATAAATACAGGTATATGTTAAATATAATTTGTTGGACCTAAGTGTTTTCTTCTATTCCGAGGTTTCGGCATGATAATACAAACGTTATATACGTAGCTCGTAAAAATAACCAAAACTACAGCGAATATTTGAATTGCGTAATAGCCACTCTATATATACATTGGCTGCTGAATGCGACCTACCCCTACAGTCGGTGGTATGATAGGTACTGAAGCTAATTGAGAGAGCACGCTAAATAAAAACTTTTCCGATAAAACACGATGAAAACTAATTAATTATGTACTACATCTGTACATATTTTGTATACCTATTAAGTACTGAAGTAGCACTTTACGAATACGCCCCTCTTCCGTCTGTAGATGTGGAGAGGTCATTTTCCCTATAGAAGTAGATAGAACTATAAAAGGAATGTACTGAAAATACCCAAAAGATAATTAATATGATTATTTACTTCAATAATAAAATACTATAACTTTTTTTGCAGTGATATTCGCTTTTTTTAAATAAATTGTAGACATATCCATATTACGGATATTGTTCGACATTAATTTGACGTAATTTGCATCCGATGTCCGCCCATTAATTATATAGGGTTATTGTTAATTCGATGTATTCCCGCTAGAAGGTACTTAATAGGGGTGACTATTTACGATAATTCCAACCCCCATATGCATTAAGTGAAGAATGTAAAAGTGATTGAGTTATCATGTTTATTAGCTTTATTCAAAAAAAAAAGTCAAAAAGCAACATCAAAAATTCAATAAAATAAAGTATCAATTCAAATCTATTTTTGTACTGATTTATAACAACGATTAAACACTGGTTATTTATGAATATTAATACAACAAATTTAAAAATGCGAGTCGAAATCAGTTTTTTTTGGGGATGTTTTCCAATAAAATGCCTTGAAAACAAAAACTACGTTGTGAAACTTGACTTTCAGAGTATTTTAAAAACATAACCTTTTTTTTAGCTCTCCAACATTACATAACAATTATGTAGGAACTTAAATCAAATCAAAAATGTAAGCAGTATAAAAATACAGAAAAAATATCACCAATATAAATATAACATTAAATGAAATTACATACATTTAGAAATAATGCTCCACTGAGTAGTATTGCGCAGATTTTCATCTCGCCCGGTGCCCGCCCGCCGGTAACAGGAATAATATGGAATAATATTACTAATTTCTTTTCAGGATACAATCAAGCTTATCGGGAAAATAAATTTTCCTAATATGTTTCTTATAACTCCGAGGGTCGACTTTCAATGTATTTTGAACGGAAGTATGGAAAGCAGAACTATTCACATACAAAATATAACTCCACTTTTAGTTTGCTACAAATTTCAATGGAAAAAATGTTACATTAGTTCTATTGGCTCGGTAAGAGCAGAGTATAGAGGGTGAGCAATCACAATGGGTCAGAGAGATATATAAGAGATTCCCGGTTAGTACGTATGTTTTTCTTTTAAATTTTTAAATGCAATTAACTTCTTTTCCAAAATCGAGGGTTTTATTTTTAAAAGTAGAGTACCTACACTAGCTGTTATAGGTTCCAAATTCCCCATTAAGATTGCTCACCCTGTATAATTAAAGACTACCTGGATTTCGGGTAGCTTTTTAGTTTTAAGTGCATATTAGCTTTTAGATAGTAAGTCCTATGTAGATAGTAAGTACTATGTTGGTGCATTTTAATCTTTTAAACGATTCGGTGGCGACCTCGTCGTATTATCAACCCAAGTTTTTTTATTAATTGCAGCCTGAACTTCAAAAGATGGAGAGTTTAAAGGAGCTGGAAGTTAAGTCAGCAGTAATGGAGGCGGAGGTAACTAAAACCGGTAGGTTTTTACATATTAAAAAAATATTAAGTTACGTTATTAGACATAGTAGTTATTTTTAATGGAATGTAATTATTTGCTTTTCTTATACCACAGAGAGTAACATTGATAAAGTATTGGAAAATCCTCCACAAATAACTGGCACTCCTAATACTGAAGCAAAAGAAGTTGAAGCGTTGTTACAGGACATCGGGGCAACGGTACCGATGTCTATTGAAATAAAATCTGTAGATCTTTTGAGTCTTCCGGAAATCGTCCCGGATGAACAGGAAGATCCCAATACAAAAGTGTTAAGGAAAATAGCCCCGATGATGACGACTGACTACGACACCCCTTTTCCTTGGATTGCGAAGTTTTGGAAACGTACAAAAGAAAGCAACAGAATTATAACGAATGAAATACTTCAAGTATTGCCGCATAGAGGCATTTTAAAACCTAACGAAAGTCAATTTATCCATGTTATGTTTACCCCCAAGCGAAATATAAGTGTAAGAGCCGTTCTTGAATGTGAGGTTCTCGGAGGGCCCCCCGAATACATTGTGGTAACTGGGCAAAGTTCAGAATTAATGTATACGATAAATACTCACAAGTTGAATTTTAAAATAAGATCGTTCCATGAGAAGGCTACAGAGCTTTTGATAATTTCTAATACAGCCCAATTGGTTTTTGAATATAAAACTTACTTAAATGAGCCAAAATTTGAAAATGAATTGGAGGGTACAATACTAGATCTAGTACCACCAGCTAAAGTATTAGATCCCGAGGAGGAGGCGAAAATGGAGATTGTTATGAGGCCGGGAGTCGTGGGCTACTTCCACAGAACGTTTTTAATGGAGATAGGACACTATCCTCACATCCCCATCGAAGTATTTGGGTGGGGTGTTATTCCACAAGTTCATTTTTTGTTGCCAAGACCAGACTTTATACATGTAAGTATCGTTTTAACCGAGTTAATACTTAAAAGCTTAACTTTTTTTTTTCTGCTAGAAAACTGCTGCTTGGTATTGTCGACGTTATACATACGATGCCACTACAAAAGTGTACAATGTCAATGTCAAGAGTTAATTTAATATAGAAGCACAATTATTCCTAGCCGTTTAATAACGTTCGGCTTTGCATAAAAAAACGAAGCTTGGCGATAACTCTCGTTTGATTTGTTTGAAAATGACATATAAAACGTAAACGTATAAATAATAATATTTTATAATTATAATCATTTATTAACCTACTTTTTCTCATTCCGATGATTTCGGTGTGCTAGAAAGCATTTAGTGAAGTACCCACAGGAATCAAAAATAACACCGGAATGAATTTAAATGTAGCTTCACTTTTTTTCATTGTAGTGGTCAAGAATAAACTTCGGTGGAACGTTTTCATTATCCGGTAGGTGAATTATATTCCGGTGTCACTGTATAAAAGTATTTCCCGTGAGTATTTCTCATTATGTCAATAACCATTCGTGTTACCATTAAGGTCAACAAGTGCGTCAAACCAACAATATCTCTTAACAAATATATGATTTGCCGCACTGCCCCGTTGTAAACGCATTTGCCCCTCCTAACCTTACCCCAATAAAAATAATTTAAATATAGCCTAAGGTGCTGGTCAAAATGAAACAGAGGGATTATTAAATGCTTACTAAATTATGTCCAGTATACCATTTATAATTCTCTCATTAAACCCCACCTAGACTATTTAATTTACTATTTAAATATAAATACCTAATCTGTACCGTCATGTCCATAAACATATATAGGTACATTAACAAGGTTTCAGAAATATATATATATATATATATATATATATATACACATTTTTGAAAGTTTTTCTGTGTCCATATTATTGGACGAGACTGTACTAACACTCTAGAAAGAAACGAAAATACTAAACATATCGCAAACCTACTTATGTAACATATGCACATTCACTAGAGAACAATAAATAAACAAGATTTATTGCACTTTCTTACAATTACACAGCAGACACACACACACACACACACACACACACACACAGTCACACAAATCAAACAGTCTAATCAAACAAATCAAATAACAGCTGGCTATTGAAACGTGGTGAAGTCGGAATAAGGTTGGTTATGACGTTTCTTTGTCATAAAAAGTGGCCATCTTGCCGCTCTTAACTCGCTTACCGCTCTCCCGCTCAAACCTTGACATTGACAGTTCGCCGGGACGCCAACCCCTGCTTCAAAGGACACCCAAGTCTGACGTTCCTTTTCACGCGCTGTGACACGCCCTTTCTGACGATAAAACACGGCCACGTGTGAGCCATCTGAGGAAAGATAACATACACACAGTTTAATTCTTTCACTTGGACTATCCTGGAAACAGCTTCACAATTATAGCCTAATTCGGTATTCTAATATCACAATATTCATAACTTACAATTCAATTGTTTGTCAATATCTTAACCAACATCACATAAGGTTACAAGTAATCACACATCTCAGTCTTACTTGGTTCACAAAAAGCTGTTTTAAATTAAGTCCATACAGTCTATTAATAGACTGTATGGACTTAAGTCCAATTAGTCCGTTAAGTTCATTAATGCCTGCCATTAGCCTAGCCTCCTGCGTGCCATAGTGAAGTTTCTAACAGGAATGACATAAAGTATCAGTAGGTGCTGATACGACACACAGGTCAACTTTCATCTCCTTGACTGGTGAAGCAGTACTACGATAACCATCCTTCTGGGGACACGAATTTGCATAATTACCAAGTCCGCGACAGTTGTAGCACCTAATCGATTGCTTCTTGACGCCGCTTGCTGCATGTTGAGGACTAGGGTGATCTTCACGATTTTTTCAAATTGGTATTACGACTTGTACTGCACGGTAATTGACTTGTGCCCCAGTTTTCCACAGTTAAAACATTTTATAGTTGGGGTCATACCTGGCAGAATTCTGTTAACATTAGAACCATTGTCATCACTAGTTGATGCTTAATATGGAGTCTCATATTGTAGAAAATTTAGTCTTCTTTAAAAACGTCCTCAGAAGGTATTATCAAAAACTAGTCCTAGTTTACAGCTATAATCGCCAAAACCTGAAAAAAGTCCGATATTTTCTCGTTTATTTTTTGTTTTTGACAAAGTTGCGTTGGGCATTTGAGGTCACAAACTTGGATTATTCATTGGGCTAAACGTTATAAACAAGTCTGTAAAAAATCAGTACACCGGATTTGACCCAAACTTATGATGACTAAAGTTACTGGAGTACTGACCTAAAAGAGATTTTTCGGATTAAACAGACTGTTTCGCTCGCTACGCTCGCTCACTACACTACAACACTTTTCTTCGTATTAAGTAATTATATTACACATACCGTTGCTTACAGATACGGAAGCGACACAGATAAAAAAGTTTTCACACCACATGCTCGAAATTGCCCAATTATGAATCATGCGTACCTCACCTAAGCCATTATAGCCATCGGCTAACCAGCGGGTTATAAAGAGATTCAGCACTATATTATGAGCCGGCGGGTTATAATATGGTACTGAATCTCATTATAACCCGCTAGTTAATAATGAAATTTGAATTCGTACGAAAAAATAAAATTTGTACTATATTTTAAAATAACGTTGTTTTAGTAAGTAGCCTTGCTTTTTATTGTCTCCCAAAAGGTGAGAAAAGTAGAGGATCACCTTTGGGATAAAGCTGTCTTCTTCTTGGGCGAGCTGGAAACCCTCGCTGCACCCAGGACTCCGTTTTCGACAGCTGAACTCGTAACACCCTCGCTACGCTTGGGACTTAAATCTGAACTCCCTCATTTGCTCAGGATTCCATATCGAGCCCGTGACATAAAACAGTACTTTAAGTTTTTTATCAAATTATACCTATTTGTTTTTAATTTTTGTTACTTTTGTGTTGAAGCAGCAATGTATAGGTCCTCCAATTTATAAATAGGAATAATCAGCGACCTAACATTTTGTAAATAAACTTAGGTAATAAAAATATGGAAAAATTGAACATTCGATATTTTAATCGTGTGGCATTTCCAACGTAGATATTACGATGCTGGATATATCGACATTGACCGGTCGATTTCGTGCCGTGGGGTTTTAGTTTTTAAACTTCAACTTGTAAAACAGTAATCAATATTTTAGATACACCCCGTGCTCGGTTATTCAGCGATTGCTGCTCTGACTCACGAATACTTAGCAGCCGTAGGCGAGTTTTTCATGAAAGGAAATTCTGAGCATTTAAATTCACCTCTGACTGAAAAATGTTTCGAAGATCCTGATTTTCACTCCGACTGGCATGTTTGCTCCGCTTGGGTAAGTTTCTGATACAAAATTGTAGACTAGACACTAACTCTTATTCTATTTTAAAATGTTAAGTGGGAAGCCCGACATACTGCATACTTATGGACCAACCTGATACTGAAACCCCTTTGAGTATGTTGAATTTTTTTGACGATTGTATGTACACAACCTGTCAGATGATCCACTGGAACTCGATCATGTAGTGTTACCGTCCGAGTCCAATGACGAAGGCAAAAGCCATTCAAATTATTATCTTATCTTATCTTATCTTAAAGGTATCCGGAACAGTGAGCGTAATAAAGATCCAACTAAAAATAGTGCTCAAAAACAAATACATTCATATACTTATTAGTAGAGTACGGTCAGTCATAAATGTGTTTGTATATTCCCAAGGCGTCAAAAAAATCTACATGCCTCTATCACAATGATAATAAATGGCCCTATAGTATAGATATTAGATGACTTCACATGACTTTTGACATCTATTAATGACGTTTTTTCAAAAAAGGATGGGTATCCTACCACCGTGGACATCGAACTGGCTATAGAGAGATTGTTAGTCATAAATCATATCAAATTGCGTCCAGAGCTGTTAACAGCATACACTACATCATCAAAGATGGGACCTATTCCTGGATTTCACACAACGCCTTATGTTATTGATTTTGGAGTGGTTATAACTGGTAGCACGGTAAGTACAACCTGTGCCTTTTTGATTCTGTTGTTAAAATGTATAGTCACCGTAATAAAATGTTTCGTCACTTTTCGAGTCTAACGAACCTTTTCTTACCGTGACTGTACAAACATAAATACTTACAGTACAAAAATACAAAGAATTAGTTATATTTAACCGACATAACTAAACAATTAAGGTTCAATGCGTCGCCGAAATTGTTAACTATGGACCGATCGTCACAAAACTACATTTTGCAAAAGGAACAAACATCCCAACGTGGCTAGGGATAAAGCTATGTGGGAAACTGAACCCGGGTGAGACCGGCAAGTTAGAAGTGACTTTTTCGCCCACTTCAATTGACTTTACCGAATTGGAGCAGAATGTTGAAACATCGTTTAACTTAGAGGTAAGAAACAACAAAACTGCAGCGCATCCGATTCAAATCATAAATCATATCAAATTGCGTCCAGAATTCAAATAAGGCTTAAGAATTCTGTATTCGTCACAATGACAGACCGAAGTCACGGATCGGAAGTTCTCGGGTCGTATTCGATACATCGAACTACGTGTCAACTGTCAATGTTTAATTAAAACGGTTATTAAAGGTGCCATATGGAGTGACAGTACCGATTAAGATCAAGGCACTTTGTGCTGTGCCCTATTTAACTACAAACGTTAAATGCATAGACTTCGGCTCAGTGAGGTGCGGTGATAAAATCGTATGTTCAATACCCCTAAAGAATGTGTAAGTAATTGCAATTATAATTCCTATTGTTAAATAAGCATATATATCCTCCTAAGCCCCAACGATAAATTCAGCATGTAGTCATTACGGCCCGTAGGCCTACCAGGAGTACTATTGTTTTATACTTATTCTGGGTAAAGTACTTACTTAGAATACAAGATGGCGGGTTTTCTAATAAGTCCTACTGGTAGGACCGTGGTGCGTTATGTATTACTACACAACTGTCGAAGGAGCTGGGTCTGAATGACAAACTTAATAAGAACTATGGGCCTTAGGAGGATCACTTGTTTTCTATGAATTGATGAATTTTGTCACATCTGCTCAAAATCAGGAGTAAGTACCGGTAAACTGGGGGTTCTTTGATTTACGGGGTAACATTGACCGACCTTAAAACGATAACTGTTTTAGTTGTTATCTTCTTAAATTGTTGAAGTAATTATATAACTGTATGAGTAGCTTAGTCCTGATGAAACATTTAATAGAATAATTAAATATTAAAGATAGTTTTTGGGGTGATCAATGTTACCCCGTAAATCAAAGTACCCCCAGTTTACGGTACTAATATTGATTGAAATACGAAGAATAAGTTTGTTTTAATTTTTATATTCCATTATGTTACATTTACAGCCAATGCATGTGTATCGTTAGTCCTTATTACTAGGATTGGGTCTGCTAATATTTTAGGCCATGTTCCTTCTATTAAGATTCTGAGCAGTAATGATCAAAGATTCCAAAATTCTGCAAAAATTAGGTCATGGGATATTTTCTTGCGAAAGTCTCCAATTATAGATTTCAGAACACTGAAAATGAAATGTTCTTGGATTTCAGTTATAATCGCGGACGCGTCAAATTCGTCAATTTGTATATATTTATTTTTAGATATGATTTGAAGACGATTACAGAGAAGACAGTCCTTTAACCTTTTAACCAAATCGCAAATATAATCTCATTCACATTTCACTGACGTCTTAATAAGACGTCGGCGAAATGAGCTGGATATTTTTTGTCTTATATTAGTATACTAGCTTCTGCCCGCGACTTTGTCCTTTCTCTCCCCCCTTTGTATATAGGGTTGTTTAATTTGGACGTAGGGGCACGTCCAATGAAAAATAATGGCTGCTAAAACTGTTAATACATTAATTGAATCCGAGGCCGAAAGATTTATCCATACTAAATTACCGTATATTTTTCTAGGGGCAAACCTACCTGTATTTGGTTTGTCACGTTGCGACTGAGAACTACTGGATATAATCCCATGGCGGTGCTGGACAGTTCCGGGAAGTTCGAACCGGGGAAAGGCGACTGGCTCAGTATCGCCTTCAAACCGACGACGGAGGTCAGTAGTAAACAAGGAAATTAACCAAATAAATAAACGGATAAGAATAAACTTGTGAATCTTGTGATCAGCGATGTTGTAGAATCATGATTAGCACTAGAATGAACTTTAAAGATACTACAGGTAAAAACTAAGAAATTACAGTTTTTCTAAGATGGTGCAGAAAGCTGCGAGACGAAAAATTAGGGTTACCATGACTATTATTTTGTCCATTACAACATATCAAAAACCACAATATCGAACCTCTGTTAGGCTACACAACGATTTACTTAAATGTATGAATAAATTGTGAGCGGCACCTGTTTAGTAATTAATTGTTTCAAGTACAATACAGTATTGTAATGTGTAGGCAGGTACATGGCGCTCTGTAAGGGTATTACAATGTCACAATAATATTAGTGATGATTAGGTATGATCAGTTATAGACGTACAGTGCATTATATCAATGAATTGTATAAAGTGGGGACAACAGCTGTTCGGAACGCGTATGTATGTTGGCTAGGATGCGTACGCACTTATTCTGCATGATGAATAGGTCGTGCTCATCGGTGCTGGCCATGACGCCCCATATCGCAGCCACGAGTATGCGTACGCGTAGTATGCCGACAGTGCGCTGTTTATGTCTGTATTTATTTTTATAGGGTGAAACTGTACGTTCACCCTATAAAAATAAATACAAGGGCATTAGTATCTATACAGCCATCGCGTCAAATATAAGTAAACACGGAAGGTCCATAGCCAGTGGCATAACGGTTTATAGATATTTTTGACGTCTTGGGAATGTATATATATTTTTACCCTTGGCTGTACCAGTGAATGAACAGTGCCACGACCATAGTAAGCATATTTTCGTAAAATAAGAATTATGTCGTTTAGGTTCTCGTAAAATAACGATCGTTCATTAAATTAAATTTTAGGTGAAACCAATTAATGAACTAGTCGGGTTGATGTTAGTTAGGAAGTCCATTTTATTTAAAAAAAAAAAACACGAAAATCTCCTTAAGGGTTCATTCTCTGGTAGGTACGCTTACGCATAAAGCGTTCACGAAAGTTTAGTTTTTACGTTTTTACGTATGTTGCTTTTCTAATATATGGCTGTCAATCGTTAGTCCTAATAAAGTTTATAAGTTTACTTTATGTTCAATATATTTTCCGTTTATTTCCAGGACGGGATATAAAAAATATATCTGGAAAGGTTTTATTATTATTAATTATGCGAGGGTCTCGTGTCAGGCTTATAACTAATATGGTAAAGCAAAGTCAAATATTTTTCAACAGATGACATATGAGGGCATTCTCATATTTCGGTTCCACATGAACCCCAACAGGATGACGATACCCGTGATAGGACAAGGCATTGTGCCCCATGTTCACATCATTGGACCTAATGTCTCTTTTCCACCAACACTCCCTTGGGCAGAAACAACCGACATATACTTTGGATTAACAAATCCCTGCCCGTTCCCGCTGGAACTAATATTTGCACACAGTGACGAGTAAGTTAACATCTTCAATAACAGTCTGGCATCAAAATGTGTAGAAAATTCCCATTTGTTGCTTGCTATTTTTTCGGTTTGCATAAACAAATTCTTACGTAACAATAACGACTTCATACTTCAATATTTTTATGCAATTAGTTCCAGTCAGTAAAAGGTAGTGAGTATCTTGAACAAAATTCTTTTACACTGTGAATTCTGTCTCTTATCTTCATTTTTATCATATAATTTTAGTTTTTTATTTGTCTTTTTTTGTCAGAAAATGGATGTTAGAGGACAACGTCTACCAATTACTATATAAATATTATAACAAACCGAATGAGATGCTTGTTCCTGCACTCAGACCTGGCGCAGGGTTGCCAAACGAAGTAATGTCTTTCTACAGAAAGTTTCAAGAGCGCGTGAAAAAGTATTTTTTTTAATCTATGTAGAACAAATTTTTGATCCGCCATAAGTTACTAATATTAAATATATTACCAGGACTATCGAGGATGAGGCTTCAGCAGCCAAGGCTAATGCAAAGGCGTTAGCTGCGGCCGGAAAGTACGCAGACCACATTACACGAGTATAAATGTTTAAATGTATTAATTCCATTACTGAATCGATATTTATTGATTGGTTCACCTTTGTCAAACAGAAAGTCAGGCAGAGATAAAGCACCTGCTAAAGCTGGTAAAGCATCGCCTAAGATAATAGATAAAGGAGAAGTAGTTCCAAAAAAATTCAGAACGGAAACAGAAATTGTTGCAGGTATTTATACCATGATTTTATATGAAACTTGGCTTGTTCCTTGCTTCTGCTTAAGGTATTTGTAAAAACCGTATTGAAATCCATTCAGTAGTTGTTTAACAGGTGAGAAGTGTAATCGATCGATTACTACCTATTTTAAATCAAAGGTGTAAACTTGTAATATAGGCCAATCTGTAGTAATACAGGTAAAGCAAGACTAAATGCGACTGTCACAGCGATTAAAGTGACAAGGTACTAAAGTGTATACATATTTATGAACTCGACTGTACATATTTTGCCTCCTAAATAAGGTATTTTAATGTATTATAGGACATAGTCATATGAAGGCCTTTCTAAACAAATTGCTGCATGCGCGTCAACCATTGAAGTAGGTAGGGGTAGGTAGGTAGATTGTAAAAATACGACTGTAGTAACTTCACAGCATACAATTCATGATGGTGCCGTTTTCGTTATCGTCGGAATGAGGAATAAGTTGAAGGATTTTTGTACAAATATTTATCAACACTGGACCGCAGAACTAAGTATCACACTTTATATGATACGAGTATGTTTTTTAAAAGTGTGATACTTAGTTTTGAGGTCCAGTGTAGATCAAAAAATTACGAGACTCCACCTTTGTTAAGCAAAAATACGTACCGATATGTGGATTCTATAAGCTTTAAATTTGTTTAAGATGAGATAAAACTGCTAAAAGAACGCAAAGTAGACCCTCTAAAGGAATGTTTGCTGGTGTTCGACAAAGTGTCGGATGCTGCTGCCACGGATATACATATTAAAGGACTTATGGTTTTTTTCCATGGCTCTCCTTGTGAAGGTAAAGTTAAAGTTTTTCGAAATGTTGCATAGCACAGTGAATTTTCGGGTTTGTTTCATGAAAAAAACGTCTAGGTTGTTAATTGTGCATGAAAAAAATTATAAGGAGGTAAGTATAATGCTTCAGTTCTAAAAAAGCAAGCAATTTATGTAGTTTTAAATTAATTTGTTCATTTTATATATACTGAAAATTTATACGTAAATGGCGCAAAACTAAAATGCCCTATATTTTTCTTTACATCGTGTGTAAACATTTCGCATTTTCATTGTACAGTTAAGACAAATTTTTACTTTTTTACGATTTGACTCGATAATCCCTTTGCTACAGAGGCGTTATGCTTACCTGAGAGTAGAGACTATGGTAGAGATCAACTAGAACTTTGCTTTATTAACATCATGAAATCTAGACGTGTTACAAATCCTTCCTTGACGACGCGTTGGCCTTATTGGTAGTGACCCTGCCTGCAAGGCTAATATTTGTGTGATGAGCGCGAGCATTTGTTTCCGAGTCTTAGGTGTTTTCTATTATTTTCATATCACCTACTCGGAAAGGGGACTTTTCTTCCCTGCTAGGAGGGATCAAAGTGGCACTTTTCTGTTCAAGGACATTTTGTTGCCAAATTTGATAATTGTTGTTAAGTGCGATAATTTCCTGTTGTTAAATTTGATAATTTCAGCATTTCTAGAATGTGTGAATAATTAAATTTGTTTCATCACTAAGATCTTTTATTTTCCTCATAGGTGATGTGAAAAGCAGTATGTGTCACATGGTAGCAAAATTATTTCCACCTTGGGCGTTAACACTTGAATCCCTCACTACGCTCAGGATTCAATTTTAGAATCCCTCGCTACGCTCGGGATTCAATTGTAGAATCCTTCGCTTCGTTCAGGATTCAATGTACGCCCTCGCCTTAAATATGTCATTTCACTCCCTTGTGACACAATCTACTATTAAGTATTTATTTCCCTATACTCGAAAATCTAATTTGAGACCAAAAGCCTAACCTCAACGGGCGTACATTCGCTGTGATTACTGCATTTTGGGTAAGTGTAGGTATTGTTATAAATAAAACTTACCCTAACATTACTGGTTACACGAGTTCTCATTCATGTTTTTATGCAATAATGTTAAAATAACTAAATAATTAAGACGGGAACTGTCAGATTTTGGTCTTGAATTAGATTTCCGAGTAAGTATATATTATATACAGGTACTTTTACCGTTGTTTAGTACCCATATTACAAGCCTAGAGTTTAGTTTGGGACTAGGTAATTTTTTGTGAGATTGTCCTCTGATATTTAGTACTTATATTTGTTGTTCTACTTAGTAATATTATGATGAGGACGTTTTGCACATCAAGGTTATTTACTAGACAATTTTAAAACACGAGACTTACCAAATACCAGCTCATAATGCAGTTCAGTCCTCATGAACCAAACCGAATTCCAGGACACATTTATCGTTTTACCTAATTCTCAATTTTATATACAATACAGAAATATCTGGCCAGGAATTGGCTTATTCCCTTGGAAGGAAATTAAGCTTGCCAGTAGTAAACATTGACGCAGCCGTGGTGCACGCCCTGTGCGATAGCAGATGCCCGGCGAAATCCATCGTTTCAAATGCTGTCAACGAGTTGTACCACCAGTGTCGCAAAAGTAGACAAGACGACGAAGACGAAAGTCACGGCGGTCAGTATCCCTAATTTTTAATTCAGAACTGCGCTTAACTCTGTGTGAGCGATCCAATCAAATACTTATTCGAGTACAGCGTTACGAGCACAGCAGTACTACCGTGGCTATTCATAACCGTACCCGCATTTTAAAATAATACTGGGAAAAATTAGGAATGGGAAAAACTCAAATCAAATTTATCGGAAATCAAGCCGCAGTTTTTTAGTAGCGTATAGCCATTCTACCTTTAGTCCACTAGGTTGGCATGGCATTTGCAGTCTTGTGATTATGGTCTGCAGAATGCAAATGCCTATTGATGATCTCTGATCCCACTTTTGCCATCTGGTGGGCTGTGTGCTCGTTCGCCTTTTTGTTGCCATAATAAATATATTATTTGTTGTTTTACAGAGGAATTTGGTGATACGGAAGATGATTATGAAATCATGTGGAAAAAGATACTCTTCTTAAATGACAACAGAAATGTTCAAACACCTCGTTCTAAGACCAGTGACAAAAAAAAGAAAAAGTCACCCGCTTCGTCGTCGTGCTCAGTACAAGTACAAGGAGTGATGGGAACTACAACTATGTTTAACATGGTATTTTTTGATCACATCGTTGGGTGTCAACCAAATCTTATTAGATACCTCGTATAAGTAGTAGGTATCACGTTTAGTACTTACCTGTACCTGGTGCTGCGGGCCTAATTTTGCTAACCGAGATCCTAAGAGCTATCAGAGTGGACCATATAGTTCACAAAGTCGAAGAGAAAGAGATCGTCCCTATGCCGTCTGCCAGTGTATCTGGTTTTGCAATAAAAAACGGATGCGGCTTCGTTTTTTAACAAGTGGTTTTCTGAAACTTTTTCTTTACTCATTCAATTATTGGTCTGGTTGGTGGTTTATTGGTTGGTGGTGGTGTGGTAGACTTTAAAGCCCCCTGAAGTATTTTTTCTTAAATATCTTTATTTTACAGAATTATTCTTTCTAGTGTTTTTAAATTTATACACTATAGTCTTTGTCAGTATAAAATTGAAAAAGGTGTGAACAAATTAGTACTGTTCGACATGTAACCTCAAATATTCATCAAGCGTGTTTTAATTTAAAGTAGGTAACGTACTTACACACAATCGTTATTTAGTATATTACTTATTATGAAAGTCATAATCAAATGTATAATCATTGCAAAGACCTCACTTGATCTTTAAGAGTGCGTGATTCCAGATTACCTAAGACTGAAGAAGAGTACGTAAATTGGGGTACTTACACCAAAAATAAACTGCTTTCTTTAACATTTGTATTCAAAAGAATAGCCTTTACTAAGGATCTAATTTGAAGCATTTCACGATTAAACGTGTTATTGCTATTTAAAATAATTTTGTAAATAAAAGTAACCTCGCCCACTTATTATGACAAGATGGCGAAGCTATTTAGAAAAATGTGTAGGTATACGTCGACTAAGATTTAGAAAGACGTTTTTTATATCTCTAATCTGTTTTCAAAGTCATACTAGACGAAGGTCATTCAAACATAATGTAAACAAACAATCGCCACACAGTACGATTATTTCCACTTTGACACTCGGTACGTCTCAGTTTTTATCTATAGTTAAGGTTCGTGTTTTCGCATAGACTATATAAAATCCTAGAATTTACTAACTCAACCTAAGTGTAGAAACTTTATTAATATTTATATATTAATATCTAAATATTCAAATAAGACTAATTAACTTTTCATGACGTATGTGAACCACTTAACTTTGGAAAAATTGTCTCCGCGACGGATGCCATAAACTAAAAAAACCGGCCAAGTGCGAGTCGGACTCGCGCACGTAGGGTTCCATACCACTATACATCTAAATAAATGTTTTTCTTTGTTCTTTATTATATTGGAGTTGATTGAATGAAAGGTAAAATGCGGTTTACGATTTATAACGTATTAAAAAAAAACTAATTATTAGATCTCGTTCAAACCAATTTTCGGTGGAAGTTTGCATTTATCATTCCCTTATTTTAGAAGTTACGGGGGGGGGGGGGGGGGGGACACACATTTTTCCACTTTGGAAGCGTCTCTCGCGCAAACCATTCAGTTTCGATTTTTTTTTTATTAGAAACCTCAATATCATTTTTGAAGACCTATCCATAGATACTCCACACGTATGGGTTTGATGAAAAAATAATAATTGAGTTTCAGTTCTAAGTATGGGGAACCCCAAAAATTTATTGTTTTTTTCTATTTTTGTATGAAAATCTTAATGCGGTTCACCGAATACATCTACTTACAAAGTTTCCATAGTATAGCTCTTATAGTTACGGAATAAAGTGGCTGTGACATACGGACGGACAGACGGACGGACAGACATGACGAATCTATAAGGGTTCCGTTTTTTGCCATTTGGCTACGGAACCCTAAAAAGATTGATTAATTGACGTATGTGACTAGTTAGCTTTTAAAATGAAAAGCATTTGCTTGGAATGAAATCATCTGTAATTTATATTTAGTTACTAATTTAATATTTTTTAGTGATGCGATGTAATAATTAAATCGAGCCGCATCTGTGTTATTCATAGGTCTACTGTAAAATACATTGTGGCATTTGCGGTAGATGATCTACATTACTGTTTTAGACTGTTAAGTGCACACTATGATATTATGAATATGCAGCAATGTGTCTCGTGTCATTTGCACTTCCGTTCTCTCCCGCTGAATGTCGAGGATTGCCGAGTGTCAAAGTCCAATTAATCGTACTGTACGATATATTTATTATTTCAGAGTATTATTATAAACATTCATCCATTGCATTACCTAGACCTCAATCAATACAACACTTCCTACATTACCCTTGTTTCAAGACTAGATTTACTTCATACAATCTCATAAAAAATGTTGAAAAGGCGGGATCCATACTTTCAATCATGCGTTTCTACAATAAATGTTGATATCGTCATTTTGAACCCCTTGGAAAACCTCACCACACAAATTATTAACATTCATCACACACAACTCAAAAGAGAAATGGTGTCATTAATATATTGACATTGACTATTTAATGTAGAAACTGGCCGATTATAATACCGTAGGTAGGGCAACTAGGGCAAAGGGTGGGATCTCAAATCAAATCAATATCAAAATTAAGGACTAATAACAATAAGATTTGGTCGATACCTCCCGGACCTCCAATATTTATATCTCAAGGTCTAATATCCGGATAATGGTTTCTATTTACCTAGGACTTAATAGAAGAACTGCTAACAGACTACTTTAAGCGGAGAATATTTAGACGTGGTTTTATTGTCGACACGTTGTCGAGTATCATTCTAAAAAGTCCTCCATTGGCACTCACCACGGTTCTCAGGTGCAAGAGCTCCATATGGAATATACATTTAATACTCTGCCAAGGAGAATTTGCCACATGGGCTCGTGCATATGAAGACGCTCAACGCGAAAACGAATTGCTTGACGAGTAAGTACATTGCATTTTAAGATTTCGATTCCTCTTAATATACAATTAGGTTGCAGTTCAGGAAGTCAAGATTGTGATAGTTAAATTATGGTACAAGTAGTTACGATTTAAAGCATACTTAATTCAATTATAATCATATTTTTATTATTGAATTACTTTAAACTATTACAAGTAATAAATAAAAAAAGTTCAATATTAGGGCGGTAATATATTTTTTGTACTCGTCGATTAAAATCTGTGTATTAAGATTTCATAGAGAATACTGCAACGTCACTCTTTTCATCGTTGACACTTCCGAAACAACCGAAATAACCATTTCGATACGCTCAAGACAACTGAAAAAAAATTGAATAGTCGATTTTTAGCTAGTCTTGAGTAGATTCAGACCGGGAGCCATCGAGAGCCACCGCGCATTTAGTGGGAGGAGGGGGAAAAGTTCGACGCTGCCGCGCTTTAATTGAAGCAACATTTCTCGAAAACTATACATATTAGGGCATGCGATATAATATCATTTTCGGGTAAATTAAGGACGAGGAATCTATTTTTCGAAAAAAAACAATGCATTTTCTAACAAAAAATAAAAATAAAGAAAATAAAAATTGCGATCTAAAAATTATACAACTCCCAATGGTAGGAAGAAAACTGCTGCTTAAATAATTGCCTTTAATAAACTGCTGAACAACAGAGGGCGGCCGGCACATTCCTATTGTCTTATAATATTTCGGAATCCACGTAACTATCGCATTATTTTACAATCAGAATTTTATTTTTCAGAACGGCTCCTAGAATGTGTACAGAATCGGAAATTAATCTTGTAGTGAAGAAATGTAAGTATATGGATCGAAAAGAATATGCTCTTGCATCAGCTGAAGTGAAATCAATTTATGTGACGTATGGTTTAGAAGAAAGGAGAAAAAAGTATTACGAAAAACTTGGGTAAGTGCTGTTGTTACCGGGCACGGACAGGGTAGGGGAGAAGTGGCATGTAGGAGCCAGGTTTTGAAAGAGCCACTTGCATCTTTTCGGAAGTTTCCTAACCAAATTGCATAAGTTTTTATTTCTGAATGGCAACACTGATTTAATGCCACCCACAAACATTTGACAGCTGTCCGAAAGAAACCGAAGTTGAGAAGTTTTCGGCACTAACAAGACGTAACCATTTTGCTTCAATTACTTTGTTTTTAACCTCTTAACGGAGGGTAAACCATTTCTTTACGTAACGCGGGTTACGTAACAGTCTGTCTGGCATCCCTTTCTCTTACGATTACGGCAGCGGTAGTACTAATTTTTAAAGATTTTTTGAATACAAAAATATACTGGGATCGGATGGAATGGATGGAACCTTTCAGCCGCTTGGCCTATCGTAAGTTACAGGTATGGACGAAAATGGTAAATGGTATTGGGTCTTACCTGCTGACGTCACCCCGTAGGTATTGCGTTTCTAAGCATAAAAACTGTTGACAGTGAGCATACAACTTAAAAGAAAGTTAATAAAAATATAAGTTATTATAATCCCGAAAGTTTATAATACCTACATTTAAAATACCGACGATTGACATATCTAAAATCAAAATTCCGAAAGAATAAAAGGGCGATACCCGATATACCGAAGCTTAAAATTCATATTTTCAAATGAGCGAATGTTTAAAATCCCGAAAGTACGTTTGACCGAAGCTTGAAATAAAACCTAATTATTAAAACCCTGAAAGTACGTTTGACTGAAGATTAATATACCTACCTACATTTATTTTGATGCCGGGTGTACGGATAAAAAATTATGTATACCGAATTAGCTGAGCTCCAACTACACGTGGTCTTGTCTGCCTTACGCCTAGAGTGTATATAAAAAGCCGGAGGCGCTTTGGGAGGGCAACCCTCCTCCGCTGTAAGAAAGTGCAGGCAACAGTAAACACAATTGTCGATGCTTTTCCCATATACTAGTAATCGCCCCCAGCTTATTATTTTTTTGTAAGTACTGTTCTGAAGGCGAGTGTGAAGTTCACAAAGCTTATTTAAAAAAAAATGTTATACCCCTATGACCTCCACAGAAAGTCATTTAGCTACCTGAAATGGATTTATTAGACAAGACGGAGATTTGACGAAAATTTGGGACAAATTCTGATCGTTTATTTGAACAATAGTAGATGGGACAGTAATGAAGAAAAATAATTAAATAAGTAAAGTTTCAAAAATCGTTTAAAACAAAGAAGAAGAGAATTACGTCATCATTTTATTTAATTTTTACAATTTAACAAAAAAAATATTTTACAAACATACCTTGGAGTGATTACTAGTATACAGAACTAGCATCAGTGTTGAGTTTGTGAAAATAAAATCGATTAAGGGATCCGTTTATGAAATATTAAGCTTTAAAGCGCTAATTTTTGTTCAAGTGTATCTGAAAAATATCTTCAATAAAAGCGCATATAATGAATTTTATAGGAAAACTATCACGACTAAGTAGACTTCGTTGGTTCTACAAACGGTTTTAATGTTTATACCTACCGAAAACTTATTTGCGGTGTTGGTAAACTGACCGCGACCTATGTCGATGTATGGGGCTAGCAGTTTTCCAATGGCTTAGTCAAGGATAACAGTTTTCCAACGGCATAGTTAAGTTTGTCGCGAGGTCTAATTTGTTTGTAGTAACGGCTTCGGAACCCTACACTGAGCATGGTCCGACTTGCTCTTGCCCGGTTGTAATTGTTGATTGAAGACTAATTAATCTAATTATCAAGCAATATTTTTTGCTCTCGGTATAGAATATTTCCACGCGTTTTTTGATACCTAAGAGATATTTGTGGCGACACCCCTGACGTATTCAGCGGCGTCAGCATTTTGAGTAAACATTAATTCGCGGCCCGCTCGCGGCGGCCAGTCCTTTCGTAGCTCTCGGCACAAACAGTCAAGTAACTTAAGTATCTAGTAATTCCGCGCCCACCTGGTCACTTAGCCTTTTACCTATTCTGTACTGTAAATTAAGGACATTCAATAAAACCAATTTGTGATTGAACATTGACTTCTCTTTATTTAACACCCGTTAAATAATTGGTGACCCCGACGTGATCTTGCGTAGGCCAGGTGGGGACAGCGTCGAGTTGTACCAGTAATTAAATAATAGACTCAGAAACTTTAGTAAAAATGACCACCGTACCAATGCAGCATGGTTTTGGAGTGCCGGTGCAGGCCTCAGCGGCGGCCCCGGTACAACCTCCAACGAGCGACCATGCACGAGACGAGTTGGCGGCGATTACCGTGGCATCGCGGATAGCACCATTCTGGAAGGACATGCCCAAACTCTGGTTCACGCAGCTGGACGCGATACTAGCTCCGCAGAAGTTGAGCCAGGAGGCCAAATTCGACCTGGTTATCGGAAAACTGGGCAGGGACGAATTAAACGCAGTCAAGGACCTACTAGAAAGTGCGGACAGCAGGCAGTACTCGGGACTAAAAAACAGATTAATTACCGTCTATCAAGAGAGCGCAGATTCCCAATTCAACAGGTTAGTCAGAGAACTGGAGCTGGGAGATCAGAAACCATCACAGTTGTTCCGTAGCATGGCCGAAGCAGCAAAGAACTCGGGCGTTGACGACGAGAGGCTAAAGAACCTGTGGCTACAGCGACTTCCGTTGGCGGTACGTACAGTATTAATAGTCAGTGAGGACACCAAGTTAGAGACACTGGCCACCATGGCAGATAAGATAATGGAGTCAGTGAGGCAAGGTGTGGTAGCAGAAATAGCAACACCAACACCCATGCAATCAACAAGTGACGCAGAACTTATCCAGGAATTCAGGAACATGGCCATAGAACTGAGGCAGCTCCGAGGAGAAGTTAACGAATTGAGATCTAGAGCCACAGAAAACTCCAATCAAGGTTGGCAGAGAGAACGTTCCCGGTCTCGCGCGAGAAGCCCGTCGAGAAATCCCAACTGGCTATGCAGATATCATTTTAAATTCAGGGAAAATGCGAGAAACTGCACACAAGCAGCAGCAGCAGCGTGCGGGAACATCGACCCCATCCATCTCCGGCAGCATGCAGTCACAGCAATCCAACTGGTGACTAGCGGCGTCACCCGGCACAGTACAGGAGTGTGCGGGGTTGGACGACAGTCATCGTCTTAGCGTTTGTGACCAAACAAGTGGTTTATGTTTTTTAGTGGACACAGGTGCGAATGTCTCGGTAGTACCAGTAAGTAAATTCGGTGTCGGTCGCAATGAAACGAATTACAAACTTTACGCGGCAAATAACTCTGAGATTAAAACATTCGGTGCAGTAACTTTAGAAATAAATTTAGGCCTACGCAGGGCATTCAAGTGGTCGTTTATCGTGTGTGAAGTAAAACAACCCATAATTGGTGCAGATTTCCTAAAGACTCATAAGTTAGTAGTAGACCTATTTAATAAGAAATTAGTTGATAGTGTTACAGAGTTTAGTGCATATGGGTCCATCGTACGTTATGGGCAGCCATCCGTAAAAAGCATTCAGGATGATAACCCATTTCGTGACATCCTGGAGCGATACGCGGAGATAACGAAACCTATCTGTTTTAGGGACCCAGCGAAACACGGTGTCAAGCACCACATCGAGACATCTGGACCTCCGGTTTATGCGCGAGCGAGGCCATTACCGCGAGACAGATACGTAAAAATTAGGGACGAATTTCGTAATATGGTAGAATTAGGAATTTGCAGACCCAGCAAGAGTCCATGGGCCAGTCCGCTACACGTGGTGCCGAAGAAGGACGGTCAGCTGAGCGTGCGGTGACTACAGGAGGCTGAATGCAGTAACGAAGCCCGACAGGTACCCTATTCCCCGATTACAAGACTTCACCTATGGGCTTGCAGGTAAGACACTATTTTCTACACTAGATATAAACCGTGCCTACCACGTTATAGAAGTAGCCCCGGAAGATATCGAAAAAACCGCGATAATAACGCCCTTCGGCTTATTTGAGTTCCCCAGAATGTGTTTCGGGTTAAGAAACGCGGCGCAAACTTTTCAGAGATTTATGCACTCGATCCTCAATGATATAGAAAAACACACGGGCAGTGACGGAACCAAGTCCTACCTGTTTTGTTATTTAGATGATTAAGGTCATCGCAGATTACCCGCGGCCAGAAACAATAGAACAGTTAAGGCGTTTCTTAGGCATGATTAACTTTTATCGGTCACACTTGCAGAAAGCTGCAGAGCAACAGGCACATTTAAACAAATTCTTGCATAACTCCAAAAAGAAGGATCAAACGAAAATTGTATGGGATTCAGTTTCAAACGCGGCATTTGAACAATGTAAAGATAGCCTTAAGAGCGCTGTTACATTGGCTCATCCGCTCGCGGACGTTCCGCTAGCGCTTATGACGGACGCATCTGGCACCTCCGCAGGTGGCGTTCTCCAACAGTACGTAGACAACGTGTGGAAACCTCTAGGGTATTTCTCAAAAGCGTTTTCAGAAACACAAAAAAATTATAGCACCTATGACAGAGAGTTACTAGCAATCTATATGTCCATTTGCCATTTTAGAAATCTCATAGAAGGCAGGCGTCTGATAGTATACACCGACCACAAACCGCTTACTTCGGCATTAAGCAAAGTTAGCACAGCTAAAGAGACCCCACGTAGAGCGAGACAACTCATGTTTATTAGTGAGTTCACGAGCGAGATAGTACACATCAACGGTTCACAGAATCAAGTTGCTGACGCGTTATCACGTATTGAGTCCATACATTGTCCCACCGTCATCGATTTCGTCGAACTAGCAAAGGCACAGGAAACAGACGCTCAGATTACAAACCTTGTTAACAGTTCAGCAAAAATAAAAACCTTAGGTATACCGGGTTCGAATGTTGAAATTTATTGCGAAACATCGACAAATAACGCACGACCATATTTGCCCGAAAAATTTAGAAAAATCGCTTTTCATGCCGTTCACGACATTAGTCATCCTGGCGTTAGGACGACGCGCAAAATGGTAGCACAAAGATATTTTTGGCCAGAAATGAACAAAGACGCAGATACATGGGCAAAAACATGTTTGCAGTGTCAAAAAGCAAAAATTACACGACACACTAAGTCAGGTCTAGGACAGTTCAACGGAGCGGAAACGTTAAAGCACATCCATAAAGACATTGTAGGCCCATTACCTACCTCTAGCTATGGATACCGTTACCTGGTTACCATGATAGATCGCTGTACGCGCTGGCCGGAAGCCGTACCAATAAGTAACATTACTGCGGATACGATAGCCAAAATAGTTTACGAAAATTGGATTTGCAGATTCGGTTGTCCAAATATTATCACGACAGATCAGGGTAGACAATTCGAGAGCGACTTATTTAGTAAATTAATGAAATTTTTAGGAATACACAGAATCCGTACCACACACCATATCACCCACAGAGTAACGGTTTAGTGGAGCGGTGGCACAGAACATTGAAAGCTGCGTTAACAGCCAGGTTAGCGGACAATGCTAACTGGGTAGACGAGCTTGCTACAGTCATGCTAGGACTCCGGTCGGTTTGTAAATCAGACGACAGTGTCAGCCCGGCGGAGATGCTTTATGGTCAAGTTTTACGGCTACCAGGCGATTTTTACACGAGCTCGACAGTCAATTTCAATGACCCACTCTCATATGTAGAAAATCTTAGAGCAACAATCAGTAACCTTCGGCCCGTAGCAAGAGCGAGGAGCGATTCACGGAAGATTTTTGTTCACAAAGATTTAGACACCTGTTCACATGTTTTTATACGTAATGTTATGGTTAAGAGACCTTTGACCCCTAACTACGATGGCCCATACCGAATTATAACTAGGAGACCTAAAACTTTTAAAATACAATTACCTAATAGACAGACAGAAGTTTCTATAGACAGGTTAAAACCAGCATTTATGTTAACAGATCAGGATGAAAGTAGTTACAACGACACGGTTCCAAATAAGGACAACGACCCCAAGGACACTGATGTGCAACAATCGCCATCAGTTCCACAAACGCTTAAGCCCATTATCCGTACCACGCGTAGTGGCCGAGTTGTAAAAAAGCCAGTTAGATTTAAAATTGATGAATAAGACAAATGTATGCTACACAGTAAATAGTTTAAAAACAGTAAGGAAACAGCGTCAATATTTGTTACCAAATAGGTACTCGGCGTGGTTGTATAGGAATACTGTTTGGTGTCCCTTTGATTTAGTATTGCAGAGTAAGTCCTATACAACTACTACCCTTAATCG
Source organism: Acleris sparsana (assembly GCA_923062465.1). Taxonomy (NCBI): domain Eukaryota; kingdom Metazoa; phylum Arthropoda; class Insecta; order Lepidoptera; family Tortricidae; genus Acleris; species Acleris sparsana. The sequence goes on from OV281286.1 coordinate 7,741,571, forward strand.
TTTAGTTCATAAGAATCATAGTTATAAGTTAATGTCAAGTCGGGTTCGAAAACAAGAACACTGCAATTAGGTTAACTTAAATTAACATACTGAAATAATTCAGGTACTGTGCCACGGATTGCCAGCACGCATTTTAGACTCAAAACGTGTTCATATATAAATTAGATCATATAGAATCTCTCTTATTGTAAGAATTGTCTCATAGCAGCCCCAGTGATTAGTCGCAAACTGTCAACAATACGCCTCCCACGAGTATCACGGTACAAGGAGTACCAGTTATGCCACAACAGCAAAGATACCAATAACAATGTAAGTTAGTGTAATAGTGTTTAGTTCTAAGTCAGTAACATTGTAATAACAAGTGATCAGGTTACGGGCACGTTTCAGCTTGTGTAATCATAGTGTTCAACTACCTATGTTTGTTTTTGTTCTTTGTAACTAGTTCTTTAAACTAATTTTGTACAACGTTAGGAAACCGTTAATTCATTTTTTTTTTAAGAGGGGGAGTATTGTGGCGACACCCCTGACGTATTCAGCGGCGTCAGCATTTTGAGTAAACATTAATTCTCGGCCCGCTCGCGGCGGCCAGTCCTTTCGTAGCTCTCGGCACAAACAGTCAAGTAACTTAAGTATCTAGTAATTCCGCGCCCACCTGGTCACTTAGCCTTTTACCTATTCCGTACTGTAAATTAAGGACATTAAATAAAACAATTTGTGATTGAACATACACTTCTCTTTATTTAACTAGAATTACTAGATACTTAAGTTACTTGACTGTTTGTGCCGAGAGCTACGAAAGGACTGGCCGCCGCGAGCGGGCCGAGAATTAATGTTTACTCAAAATGCTGACGCCGCTGAATACGTCAGGGGTGTCGCCACAATACTCCCCCTCTTAAAAAAAAAATGAATTAACGGTTTCCTAACGTTGTACAAAATTAGTTTAAAGAACTAGTTACAAAGAACAAAAACAAACATAGGTAGTTGAACACTATGATTACACAAGCTGAAACGTGCCCGTAACCTGATCACTTGTTATTACAATGTTACTGACTTAGAACTAAACACTATTACACTAACTTACATTGTTATTGGTATCTTTGCTGTTGTGGCATAACTGGTACTCCTTGTACCGTGATACTCGTGGGAGGCGTATTGTTGACAGTTAGTGTTATGAGAATTTTGCTACATAACATTGAGAATGACACTGAATCTTCCGAACTCAAACAAATGACGGCCACCATAGAACAGCACTTTTCCAAGCTATATGCGGAGATCCACCGTCACAAAAAAGAAGTCATGAATATTATTGCACGACTGAAGGATATTGAGAGGGATTCACTTGTAAAAACCAAATTTCCATCTGCTTCTTTATTTTGAGCGTAACATATTTGTTATTTTGATCATTTTTCAAATTATTATTAATTAATATATAATACGCTACCTTAAATTTAAAGCAGTTGTAAGGAGTGACTTACAATTATAGTTAGAATAAATAAATTATTAAAAATTCTGTTTATATATAAAATACAGTGCAATAATTGTTATTTTACGTTATTTATTGATAAACTCAAGTATTTAATACTTGGCTCTTTCAAAACTATTTGTGGATCTTTTAAATACCAATTTGTTATGAAAGAGCCAGAAGAAACATTGTTTTAAAACTGGTATTTTACTGATATCTTTATTGATTAGTTAGATTGATTAGATTAGAGTATTTTATCGATTATTTGTGTGAAAATACATACTATAATAATTAAACCACAATTGAAACAAAATGTATCCGTATATTTTTCATTCAAACTGTATCTATTGGCCCCAATTTAGTTAACTGGCTCTTCTATCCCACTTCTCCCCTAAATGTTATTATGAGTAGTTACATAATTATCTTAAAAACGTACACAGGGTCTATATTCAACTGTAAAAAAATATGGCTGTTCCCGTGTAATCTTATTAATCTTATAATCAACGTTTCGATAGTTCTTAATATTTACTTGCCAGTAATGGCGACTGAATTAAAAACATAGAATAACATGTCAAAGGCAATATGGTTTTTGTGTGTGGAAACAATCAACATGCTTTTCCCATACTATATTATTCCATACTATATACACGGTGTAACACGAGAAAACCGAATAATTTTAACAGTGTGTTCCTAAGGCCGTAAGAAACAAAAAAGATTATATGAACCCAGGTCGAAATATGATTTTAATTTTTGTTATGTTTTCATACATAATAAATTAATTATTTTTTCTACACCAGTAAATCAACACCTTAGGATAAGCTGGCAACGTTACTTATTGTTATCTCTTTTCATTAGAAGAGGCAGACATACTCATAGAGCAATTTCCTTGTCAAACAAATCGTTTCAAAGCAGGATTTACGTACAAATGCAAACGAAACTTCTTACTACTAAGTAACACTTGGAGTCAGGCATTATTGTTTTAAAGCAGGATTTACGTAAAAGTGCAATCGGAACTATTTACTAATAATTTACCTATTTAGACATGCTTCAGACTATCGCAGAGAGATTTACACTTTCGCAAAGTTAAAAATATTGTAACAGCCTCATTCGATTAAATTGGTGGTTATTTTTGCCCCAAACACTACGAGGACCAGGCAATTCTAGCTGTTTATTTAATCAAATAGTTCTAGGGCCTTATGAATAGGCCAAGAACTAGGGTTCATTTACTATTCGCTCTTGGATTCTCCAATGGTTGCGACAAGGCGTTGGGTACAAAATTAATTATGAAATGAACAAGTGGCCATGGCCTACCAGCAGTAAGCCAGTAAAAGTAAGCAAAATATTATTACTGAGACTAAACAAATTAAATGGATTTTTTTAAAGCAGTCTACAAAAAGTAGCTCAGAAACATTTATTTTGAACTGTCATGGGAACTCCTTACATCAAACTGAAAACTACTGGCCACTTCATTTCGCAATCATAATGACATTAATGACTTACATTGCGTCATTGACATTGTTGTTATTGATATAAGATTTGTACGACGTACATTTTGATTTTCACAACGTAACTTTTATTATCTTGTACTGGTATTTATTATCTTGTCAGCCTTATCTAGTTGTTAAACTAGGCATAAGACGTTACAAAGTGTCTTCAGAAATAATGAATGTTAAATTGAAGGATTGACTTATGGAACGGAGACGTGGTCCCTCACAGTGAGCCTTTTAAATAAGCTCAGAGTTACTCAGCGTGCTATGGAGAGAGCTGCTCGGAGTTTCTCTACGGGATAGAATCAGAAATGAAGAAATCCGTAGAAGAACCAAAGTCACCGACATAGTTCTCAGAGTCTGCAAGCTGAAGTGGCAATGGGCTGGACACATTGCTCGTAGAACTGATGGCCGGTGGGGTGTTAAGGTTCTCGAGTGCAGACCACGGACCGGGAGACGCGGTGTCGGTCGGCCCCCTACTAGATGGACCGACGACCTGGTGAAAGTCGCCGGACACCGGTAGATGCAGAAGGCGTGTGACCGTTCGTGGTGGAAGTCTTTGGGGGAGACCTACGTCCAGCAGAGGACGTCCGCGGGTTGAAATGATGCAAATAAAAGTATCTATGGTATGCTTTTACTTAATAAATAAAATAAAAGAATTTTGTGTATTATTTCGTATAATTTGTGGATAACATGAATTGCATAAGTAAGATTAATTAGTAATTACAATAATAAAACGAAATGTTTACAAAATTAACTCGCAACAAGACTAGTAGGTACTACTCCTGTCGACAGTATTCATTCATAAACAAATAAAAATAAACTGCATATCATAAAAATATTACATCCATTAAGATTCCGTTAAGTACTTACCATCTGAGGCCCGTGGCAAATTCATTGGATGGGGCCCTCTCAGTAAAATCGTCATGTTACTCCTGAGCTCGCAGCCTCTCGGGCCGGAAGGCTGCCTCGGGCCGAGGGGCCCTCTCGGGCTGGGGGCCCGTGGCATTTTGCCGACTTGCCACCCTGTAGTTACGCCACTGGTATGTACCCAGTGCGTTGCTGTCGGTGTCTTTCTTACACTTTGCTACTTGATACTCCAACGAACTGGTAATAGCACGAATACTTTTAATCCGTCGGCTTCATCATTATCACCATTTCTTCAGCCTGTTACCGCCACTGGTGAGCACTCGAGTACGCCATTCATCCCGAATCCCGATCATATGCTGTTCTAATCTAATCCAAAATTGATCCGGCTTGCCTTCAGTAATTACAATGTTCCAAGATTTGTGAAAGTTTCTTCATATTTGTTTTTTTTGTCATAACATTCAATTGAATATTGGATTATTATTATTAATTTATCGATATTTTTACGTTTTTGGAGAAAAAATATTAAGCTGACGTTGACATGTAAACATACTAATGACGGTTCTGAATGAAAGTCAATTTACAGTCAACTTAGACGTGGCGGGCTCGCAACGTCGCAATTGTAAGGGTGTTTTGTACTGGAGATTTCATTACGACTTTTTTAAACATAAACGCAAATATCTCAAAAACCAAGCTGAATCTAGCAAACATTATACGACAATTTTAACTCCAAATAATGTCTGGAATACGCTGTTAAAATTATTCGGTTTCCTCGTGTAACACCGTGTATACTATACGTCGTTCGGCGTTCATTACCGCGAATGTTATATTGAGAACGAATTTGACATTCGCGGTAATGAACGCCGAACGACGTATATATACTATATATATACTATACTAGTGATCGCCCCCAGGATTGTTTGTGTGTATTTTTTTCATTTCGTTTTGCCCCTGGAAATTGAAAAGTATTTTAACCACTTGAAATGGATTCATCAGTAGAGATGAAGAAGTACGACGCCCGAAAATGTGGAACAAATTCTGATCGTTTATTTGAATAATAGTAAATGGGACAGTAATATCTGAAATTTACAATGAGGAAATAAATATGATGACTTGATGACGATGAGTGAAGATTCAAAAATCCTTTTAAAATAAAGAATAACCAGAATTATGTTTTGCAATAATATAAATATTGCCCCGTATATTCCTAGGTCGGATTATTTATGAGAAAGCGCAGTAGAATATTAAAAGGCTTTCTTAGCACCGAAGAAATACTTTTAAATATTTAATTTTAATTTATTATGTATCGTAGCTGGTGGAAAGAAGTGGTCTCTGCCTACCCCTTTGGGAAACAGGCGTGATTTATTGTACGTAATTTATTATCAACCCTAAGACCAAACTAAAATAGAAAAAGTAAAAACAAGCATAATTAGTATAAATTACGAGTACCATTCATCTGTTTTTGTCAAATTGACGGTTTCCATTCCCATTTTGATCTCTGACTGATGATGATAATAATGCAGCTTGCAAGACATTGTTTCAGGATAAACTACGCAGAATTAAAGATGCAGAAGAATGCCAGGGCAGCAGGTAAAAGAAAAATATCCTTACTCACCAATTTTATTTAGGGTGATTCACTAATAGTATCTAAGAACTATTATGGCATTTAGAAAAAAAAACGCTCATTTCGGCAATATCAGTATTACTAAATACCAGACTAGGTACTCATTTTACCAGGGTCTTTAAAAACATAAAAAAAATCGAGATATTGGTTGAAAATACCCAATTTGTATGTTTAGTTTTGAGATTCCGATATATTGAGAATCAAAATATAAGAATGAAAAAAAAAATAGCTTTAAAAAACTTGTTCCAGCACACATTTCCTCATAGAACTTCTTATAATCGTCCTTTAAAATTAATAAATGTTTTAAAAAACAAAGAACGCAAACAAACCTTTTTTTTAAATGGTAGGTAGGTATAGGTCAGGTCACCAGAAGTCGGCTTTTGGTTAAAAATATTGTGAGTCGCCGTTCAGTTTGGCTTACCCGTAAAAAAATATAGTTTATGGGTCTTTGAAGGCGGTTTTTTGTTTTGTTAAACATTTATTTTATTTTATACTTTTTAATGATCATCTGGAATCCTAGTGAAAAAGGGTACAAGTTGACTTAACTCGTATTTAAAAAGGATATAGGTATACATGAACGGAGCATACTAAACCCTTTATCTCTTGATCTTCAGAAGACTATAGAACCCCAGTAAACCTGGTATAGGTAGTCCCACTTCTTTGTTGATATGAAACTTTAAGACAGTTCAAGCTCGCCTCAAGCAACGCTTCGGGAAAGTCATAGTCATATTTAATCAATTAATTGTTCTTCGTTATAGTCCCTCAACTATCTTATTCGAGATATCTTATCGCCACCGTCATAAATCGTGAAATAGGTGGCGTTTAGAAGTTCCGTTGGCCATCTGTGGCCTTCATCATCAGTTCCACTTCACCAATTCATTGTTTCTGATTGCAAAAGCTAGACTTGTTACTAAAAATGCTGAAATTGCTATATGTTTTCCTATAATATGAAATCGGACCATAAATGACGAAGAAATCGGTAAACATACATAAAAAAAATACATACAGTGGAACGTGGAGCCTCCTCCATTTTAAATTCGTTTAATTATAAGACGTATTAAAAGGACCAAGTATCAGATGTCAGTTCTATACGGATGTGTGGTCATACTAATTACTGTATAAAATGTATTTATATATATGTTTACACGTATCTATTTATTTGTATTTACCTATGTTTATATATGTATGTATTTCTGTGCTTGGTATTTTTAAGCTCTTAATGCTATCGATCGTACAATGTTGCACCGGCTACAGCAATTTTCTGATTTTCCCAAAAGGTCAACTGGTAGAGAATGTCATTAGGCATTAAGTTCATGTATTGTACAGTCGAGTTCATAAATGTGTATACACTTTAGTGCCTTGTTACTTTAATAAATCTAGATACAAAGTGCGCTTGAGCAACGCTCACATAGACTGCTCACGGACACGACACGACATCTCGGACCGGTTGGGATTGGGACCAGTGCGAGCGCGAGTGCCATCCGCTTGAGACACGTCTGTGAACAATTTTGTGCAATAATGGAGGAACAAAATAATAGTACATTGTGCATCAAGGGTAGTATGAAGGGAATTAGTAACGAGAGTGTTAGAAGCCCGACGCCGAAGGCGGAGGGCTTTTAATGACTCGAGTTAGTAATCCCCTTACTGCCTGTGATACACACAATGGTTTTCATCACATTTGCGAGGAAAAAGAACAAAGAGAAAACACTTTAACTCTGCAAAATGTAAAGAAATAACTTTTGACGAACGGGAACGTAAATGGAAACGATATTTTTTTTGTGACCTCTACCACAGATAATAACTGCGTTTAGTTTCGACCTGGATTCGAGCCAGATTTAGCCAATTTGATAAAAATGTATAATTACTAAAATTAATGATAAATGTTGATATAAACTTGAAATAGGTATAAAAATAATGAAGTTTAATGAAGCGTATAGGTTTTGTGTAATGTAAGTGATAGCTAATTTTTATAGATGAAATTAGAAATCGATTTAATTTTTGGCTGAAAATTAAACCTCCTTAGTCAGAAATGATGTACGAAAGAGTTGCAAATTTTAAAAAGAAAGTCATTACTACCTAGGGATGACAAACTCGCCATAATTCCCGCGGGAACAATTTAGGCCATTGTCCTTCTGTATACAGGCATGGAATAACACCATTTACGAGCAAGTGTGATGAAAAAGTTATTATAATTGTTCAGAGGACGCTTGTTGCTATATATCATTAAGTAAACGGTGAATGGTCGATTTTTAAGGTACCAGTGGTTTCAGAGAGGTAAGTAGGTAATGTGCTTCTCTCTAATCTGCTTGTATTTCGAAGGTTTGTTTTAACGTTACACAGAACAGAGGCCCTACTTTGAAAATCGCGGTTCGAAGCTACTTTAACTCCATCCATTTTCTCTCGATTTAGTTTTGAATGACAGAGATGGAGCCAACATATCTTCGAACTTTGATTTTATAATGTACAGCCTCAGTTCGGTAGGTAGATAAGCGCCCCGCCCCGGCCCCCGAAGAATATATCTAAGATCGATTTATATAATAGTTCCTATTTTGAATCAGTGTAAACTTAGTAAGTTTTTGTAAGGTAAATTTACGCTAACTTACGTAAGTTGTAATATGTTTTTTTGTTTGAATAGATATTGGGTAATTTCTAAATGTATAAATGTGATTTTAGAGGCATAAAATTAGAGAACGGTAATCCGAATCGGACCCATTTCATTTGTTAGGTTTAGGTCTAAAACGGAATAGGGCAATGGAAATTGTGTAACTAGGGTGATCCGTTTAAAAGTTAATAGAGATTTTCGATAGTGAAAATTGACAAACGCAAAATTTTGTATGTTTCTGTTCTGCAAAGTTTTGAATTTAATAGTAGGTAGGTACCTACCCTACAAAACCTACAATAGACCACTATTATTTTGTTTTGTAGGATAAGTTATAAGATAAGCCATAGTTGACAACCCTAGAGCGACTGCCGAGCGTAGGTATGTATGAAAAGTGAAGTACATACCTACATGTGACTAACTTCTGTACCTATCTGTTTTGTGCTTTAATCGCCGTAATAATTCCTATATTGCCATTTGAACATGACGTTAAATAGATTTAAGGTACTGAAGTGTATACCTACACATACTTATGAACCCGACTGTACTCAATTTTTTATTTTTGTGCATTTAATAATTTATTTAAGCCCTTAGTGTTATTGTGGTGTTATGTTGTTATTATTTATGTTTTATTAATGTGAACGAAGTCGCGAGCACGACTGGTTTTGTACTGTTATCTCATATAACTTTGCCTATATCGGTGGAGTTAACTTATCTCTGAGCCATGGTCAAGCGTACTGTACGGTTGGTAGAAATAAAATATGTATAATTGTTTATAGTCCATTGAAATAAGGTGCAAAAAAATGAATATAACTTTGATGTCGACTGTACAAATTGAGCTTACTTTACTAATCAACAGATCGCAGCAAATCATTACTGATGATGAACTCCGACTCAAAGAAGAAAATTAATAAAAAGGACGACGTTAGATGTAAGTACCTTATTCCAACTGTTCCTTATTTTAAGAGTTCGAGTTGGTCATTTTAATGAATATCTTATGTTATCAGCTAAGCCCTCAAATGATTACATTATGATGATGAATAGATATAACGAGTATTATAAAGTTACGTACGAAGCCCTTATCAACATTGCGAATAATTGGGTGAGCCTGGATGGTGAGGTTGGATTTCCGCTGTACGGGTTCACAGGCCAAGTGATAGGGATTTCACAGAAAAAAGTGAAGAAAAAATCCGAAATTCAAATGCAGGTATTTTGTATTATTAATCGTTGTTAAATTTTGTTGTTAAAATTGGTCACGTAACAGAAAGACACTAAAGAAGTTAGTAGGTATCGCCCTAGCTAGACGCATTATGCGGGTTACGGTGTGTCGTTGGGTATTAAGGCAACCGGTGTGGTATGGTGTGACTACCGATAAATAACTGTTGCTCTCTTCTTCTCTCATTCATAGGTAAGTATTAGTTGGTAGTGACAGGTCGGGAGCACTCCGCGCTATAAGTAAATAGCTGACTAATTAATTAATAGTTGAGTGTCAAATTCAAGTTTTTATTTGAGTAGGTTTCTATGGCCACTCGAAAAGCGAAATGGTATGTACGGGTGCTTTTAAAACAAATTTAGTTACCTAAACAAAAACACAAAGATAAACAAAGATTCTTTAAAAACAGTTCCTTAGTGTAGTTTCTTCGAAAAAACTGAAACAAGTGGCAAAATTTCGCAGTACCGCACCACCATGCACAGCATCATGGGGGTGGCACAGGGTTTTCAGGGTTGTAAACTTGGATGTTAACTACTCTCAAGGGGCCTAACAAATTATAAAAAATCGTAGTTCCATGCGAGTTTGCGATCTTTGATGTCGTTATGGACTGGCCTATAATTATTGTCTTCCTTTCACTTTAGTAAGCTTATTCAGGTAAATTGTTGAAAAGGGGGCCCATTGCTGGGATTTCTTAAGCGCAATAACAAAGGATTCCGTATACCCCAATACGAATAATCTATTACTTACAATGCACTTGTGCGTGCGTTGTGTGTGGAATATGCCAGAGTTCCCTGGAGCCCCTTTAAAACTCGTTGGGAATGGTTTGCCTGTTACGCAAACCGAGTTCTAAGGTATCCAACGAGCGTTTACCAGACACTTGGCACGTATTTTCAGGGCTTCTCTCATAGAAACCCGTACGATCAGCGCCTGAAACATTTTAGCATCACATTTCTCCGTGACCGTCGTACGCTGCACGATCTTGCATTCTTGCACAATATTATCAACAGCTAAAACAATTCCTATCAGATTACTAAGCGAATCCGACTAACTGTTCCCTGTCACCTCCCCAGAGCACGCATAATCCTCAATAATCCGTTCTTCAGAACTAACCTCAGCCTGAACTCAGCTTTGGCCAGGGCATGTTCCGAGTATAATGATACTTATTAATAAAAAAACATCTCATCTTGACATATTTCATGAATCACGAGATAAAAAAATGATAATAAATAAAATAATTAAATAAATGTGTGTTAGCTTCTTAATTAAGTAAGACTAGTCGGTAAGATTTAGAGTATATTTGGTTTATATTTTGAATTTTATTAGAATTGTCATATGTTTATATTATTTTATCATTAATATCATTATAAATGTCCCGTATGTGTCATTGACATTCATATCAGATTGTGTTTTTGTAATTTAGTTTTACTGTATTATTGTATTTAATATGTTTGTTGATGGTGTACCTTACTAAATAAATAAATCAATAAATGTTGATTTATCTACGCGAGCTCCCCACACCCAGCCTGGCTTTGGGTAGCTTTTTAGGTATTTTAATATGTGTAAAAGTGTTTTTTTTGTTGTGGCGTTTATGTTTTTAAATAATTTGTTTTAGATGTCTGAGATGGCCTTCACCGATAGAGGCTTTCCTCTGACTCTGGTCATGAACCCTTGTATAGTTTACAAATCGGCAGTTACAGACATGTTTCTAAACTCACCGCAAGTGAAAGAGGCATTGAAAGTCGACGAAGAGATTGATATTCTTAGATTTCCAATTAGAAAGAGGGAATTCACCGTTTTAATGCCAAAAACTATGCCAATCATTAATGACGAAAAACCTCTAGAGTGGTGCTTTTTGGATGAATTGCCGGCAAGTCATAAATTAAATACAACTAGGTTAGTACAGTTTTAATTTTTGTCTGTATATTTATACAAAGTCTTATTTATAGATCAAAAAATGTGAATGTAATCAACTAACTGATTTAAATCTATTGGATGACACGACTCAGGATAATATTCTTAACATCCTGTCTAAATGGCACTGCACTTGCGGCAGAAAGGTACCTAAATATAACTTGAATTTTATCAGTACACCAGTGATGAGAGCTACAAAGTTGATACTACGTAAAAATCATTTCAGGTGACTTCATCACAGACGTCGACAAGCGAGATCCCCTCATTATCTGTAGAGAAAATGGGTATGGAGGAGAGTGAGCTGGAACTGTACCCGTGCCCATTACCATTGAGATCCGTCAAGTCGATCGCGAGTACAAGCTGTTCAAAAATGTTGAATTACATTTCGGCCATGGTTATGTCGAGCTGACGTGTACTTAGAATGTTTTGTTTGTGCGTAGCTCATGGAGCGCGGCTGGTGCTGCAGCCCGGGGACCTCGTAAGGTGTAAATATTCCTTCAGCCCGCAGGTGGAGGGCCACTTCGGCGTCAAGCGGTTTGTGGAAGTTAGTGGCTGGCCGGACTCTCGAGTCGATATTAATATCAATGGGATTTGTGATCTGCCGAGGTTGGTGAAATATCTCACTATTTAATAGGGATCCACGCTGGAAACGGAACCACGGTGTAACATTCTTTTGAGTATCACCACATCGTCGACTACTGGGGCTCTATTCTACTAGGTAAAACCATATTGCTTTTGACATATTATCGTATTGTTTTTAACTCAGCCGTCATAGCTATCAAGTAAATGAGAGCTGTGATAACATTGACAATACTATAACATGAAAAATCAATATTCAAATTCAATATTTTATTTCAGACATGTGTCCATATATATGATATATGATATGATAAGTTTATTGGTAAAAAGTAATATTTTACATGTCACGTACTTAACTAAGTTACAATTTTATTTATTTTTAGTGGAATTACATTTCAAGTCACATTTAAGGTATTATTATTTAAATACATTTCAAATTATATTATAAAATAAAATTTTTCTTAAATTTCCTTAGATTTACAATACAATACAATACAAAACACTTTATTGAACACCAAACAAAAACATTACAGAGATCCAGTAAAATTAAAACAAAAACAACAGGTAAACAACAGGCGGTCTTATCGCTAGTTAGCGATCTCTTCCAGACAACCTTAACAGGGACATGGTGTCGAACAAAAATATTTTACACAGTAGGTGGCGCAGACTTCACGCAAGCAATAACAAGACACTTTTGTAAATAGATAGGTAAATATATACAATTACATACAAGATATATACTATAAGCATAAATAAACAAATAATTATAAATAAATACATAAATAAATACCAATATATCCACATCAGAGAAAACAATAAAAAGACAGCCACACGATAGAAATTGACGAAGACAGAACAATTATGACTGCGACAAAAAATGCTCATGAAGAAGTTTCTTAAAGATAGGTAAAGATTTAGCCCGCCGCAACTCCACAGGAAGGGAGTTCCACAGTCGGACAGCTTGAAAAGTGAAGGAATTGTTGTAGAACTTAGATGAAGAGGAAGGTACAGTTAATAAACAATTTTGGGAACAACGAACCGATGTAAAAAAGTTAAAACGCTCCTTGAGGTAACGGGGGGTAGCAGGGATAAACAGAACACAATAGAGAAGATTAAGAATATGAAAGTACCGGCGAAAACGTATAGGAAGCCACTTGAGTTGCGAACGAAAATTAGAGACGTGGTCATATTTGCGCAAACCAAATATGAACCGAATGCATAAATTCTGAATACGCTCAAGTTTGTTAAGCTGCTCCTCGGTAAGGTCTAAATAGCACACATCAGCATAGTCTAAAATTGGGAGAAGTAATGACTGAGCGAGCGCAATTCTAGTCGCGAGAGGGAGAAAGTTACGAAGCCGCCGAAGAGACCACACTGACGCAAACATCTTCCTACCATTACTAACATTTTAATTTTAATTTTAATATTATTCCTTAAATATAATTATATCACTGCTTATATTATATTATAGTGTTAGATATAAAAGTCTTGTAAAACTACGTTAGTAAAACACTTTAGGTACTTAAAAAAACTGATATATATTTGCTCTGGACTCTATATGAATGGAGACCCAATGGGCTAGGAAACCGCTGACAAGAGAAGTCCAGACTAGCTGCAGGTTGCTTTTGGGACTATTCTGTACGCGACACCACGCCGTCGTAGCTATGTAGCCGACGTAGTTCCGCATCACGGCGCCTAAGCTATCAATCCGCGCCTCTGCGAACATGTCAGAAGCGCTACAAAATCGGGGCAAGCCCATCAGCATCCTGAAACTTTTTATATTGGACACGCAGGCATTCAGTGTCTTTTTGGAGCAATTAGCCCACAGGCTGCACGTATAAAAGGTCTGACAAAACGCTATAAAGAGAGTCGTCTTGAAGTTCTTGTCACAACGCGCAAACCTGCGGAACAGTATATTTTACCGCACCGCCATTGCCCTGCGTTCCCTCTCCACATCTAGGTCATCCCTGAGATCCTCAGTGACCCTGTACCCCAGGTACTTAAACCGAGATACTCTCTTAAGAGGAGCTCCAAACAAATGGTAGCTGGTACCGAATTTATTTCAAATACCATCAGCTCACTCCTGCTTGCGTTGTACCTTAGGCCATGGGCCATCGCATATTCCTCGCAAATATTTCGGGCACAGCAGTACCATATCATCCGCGACGCTGATATTATTTAAGGTCCCCCCCCCCCCCCCCTTAAAAACGTTAAACGTTAAAAAGTGTAGGTCTGAGTTTCTTGCGACGTTTCTTCTCAGCAATGGTCTCCTCTTGGGAAGCGCTGAATAAATTTCTTTTATCTCTTTTTTTTTTATGGCGAACTTATCCCTTTGAACACTTTTGACTTGATACAAACGTCGTCCACACGTCAATGTCAGCTGAAAACCACCGATAATGTCAACCTTACGTCACAAATACTCGGGTCTATTTTTCACTGTATCTGTGACCACTAAAACGGTCGATGGCGTGGTAAACACGACAGTACACGACCACTTTAAAGCGGGCGTTCGAAGGATTCATCCCCCCTGCCTTACCCTACATTCCAGCCTCTACACGTCCGAGTACGAACCAGCCCATCTCACCTGATTTGTCTGGTTTCCGTACCAGTAGCGGAACACGAATATTATTTTTACCTAGTAGAAAAGAGCCTGAGATCAAGGAGCCTAACTTGACCAGCAAACGCGTATAAATTGTAAAGTATGTGGCCGTGCGTGTTTTTGGTTATTCGATACTTATTCCTCGGGCCTTAGCTCAATCAAGGTGGTAAACAACCACCACCTTATAACCAACCAAGTAATTCCTTGGTTTGGAAAAGTTTTTTTTGAATGATCGAATAAAAGAATAACACGCTGTTAGAAAGTAGACAAAGACTTTTTACTCGTATTAATTATTTTAGCATTTTGCAAACATGGGTGGGAGAAGTAAGACTTGATCGAGGTAATGCGCGGTTATGCGTTTCGCCAATATTTTCACGCATCCTGAGGCGAGCATTACAGTCGAGATCAGTTTATTAATTCGGCATTTATGTCCCAGTAGACCCAGCCAATATGCAAACGCTGCTAACATTTCTGTTTTCTATCGACTCTAAATGGCCGAACCCTATATTCAAACCGCGGTCAGATAGGCTTACTTCGGATTAAAATTTGACACATTTAGTATGGGCAAATGTCAAATTTTAACACGAAGTAAACCTTATCTATACGCAGTTTAAATATAAGGTTCGGCCGTAAATGTATGGAGTTGACATGAGCGGTCGTTTATACATTTAGAACGGGACAGAAGACTCGAATATGATGCAAGTTTTTTTTTACAGGTTAGACAGTAGACCCAAAAAAATGTTTGAAAACTTTGTCAGAAGAACAATTGAAGATCATGTATACAAAATTACATATTTAGATGATCTAAAGGTATTTGAATTTGGCCCCATTTTCATTGGCCCTCAAAGGTTCGTAATAATGTCGAAATCTTATATTCAAGTAGTGATATGGGTATTAACTAGGTGTTTGTGTTTCTCTATCTACCTATGTAAGTCTTATTGCACATGCATATTCTATATTTTAGAATATACGAAGAAGAATACACAATCGATTTGAAGAATTCATCCCTGATTACGTCTGAGGTTGAAATTGAGTTCCGTGATGAGACATCTGTGTTTCAAATAGATAAAACGTTCATCAGACTGGAGGTTAGTAGTAGTAGATTATATGAGAACTATAATAGGTAACTACAGATTTAGTGCATAATGGTTTTCCTTCGTATTTTGACGGAAACGTACGAACGCGTCTAGCTATTTCAGTCGGTCACAGTACAAAAAGTACTGAGGTTAACTGAAGTAGCATGACTCCTTCGTACGTTTCCGTGAAAATACGAAGGAAAGCAATTATGCACTACATCTGTACGTTCGCGTCCTTTGCGCACTTTTACAATACGATTAAAATAAGTTCACACAGCATTTCCCAAGAGGATAACGGGAGCATTGTATTGTAACTCGATTTATTTTTTCACGTTCCGAAACCCTCGTTATTGTTAAAATTGTAGCCCGGCTGCCGCGAGAAGTTGACGATATCTGCGGCGCCGGCGGAGGTGGGCGTGCACAGTACCGTGCTGCTGTTCTGCGTGAAGGACAACCCCGAGATCGTCACCGTCAACGTCGCGTGCAGCGGCGTCGTGCCCATCCTCGAGATCCTGCCGCTCAACAAGTCGATCGGTGAGCCTACATCACCTCTTTTCCAATTACTTTTACATCTTGGTACCCCTTATATCAAACAAGAATGACAATAAAGACCTAGTAAATTATGAATATTATGATACAAGTGTGCTAAGTTGGTCATTACGCATGAGGTGGATGGCTTAATCCATATTAAGCAGCCGCGAACTGTAATGACCAATGCTCACGTGTTTCATACGACGTTTTTCAACACATTTACGAGGAAAAATAAATAAAACTTCAAATTTATTTAGTTGATAAAAAGTTTAATTATTAAAACCATTATTAAAAGTGCAATTATTTAAATGATATGCTACCGTTTTAGCTGACATTTGTACAGTATGTGTCATGGTATTATTAATAATTTCATTGCTTTGATCTTAGGCGACTAAATGTTTGACATAATGGAACAGTCTTACAGGAGGTGGAAGAGGACTGTGTTTCCTCACTAGTAAAAATAGAAGATACCAAATTATCATTGGCATATGACGTCGAAGGTTCGGGGCAAAACTTCTTAAATTGTGGTTCCAAATGGATTGCCTGTGTTATCTTGGCACTTATGTTGGCTTTATTTTGGATGGAGTCCTCGATATATGATTCAACGACGTTATTAGATCGCCATCCGCTATTGCGTTTTAACGTCAATATATCAGCTCCTGAATTAGCCAGCAATGTAGCTGAATATATTCTAAATGTGCCCTGTGTAAGAGTCAGCCTGTGGTAAGCTTAAAAACTTGGCAATTCTTTAGGCATGGAACCAAATTGGTTCACTCCTAAATTTACCTTATTGATTTTTTTGAAGAAGCAGTCTTTCCTTTTTTTCAACGTACATTGACATGATAAGGCTGACCGGCGAGAAGTCGGATTTGTTGCTCAACAGATCCGAATTTTGTAATCGCGCGACTGGTTCTCTCTAGTTGACAAGCCGATTGACAACTTGATTTATTAGATGCGCGTGCCCTGGGGCTTGCACTTTTACAGAGGGGAAAAGGTGCGAATGCCTTCTCCCTTCCGTGGTGCTCGAAGATACCAGCTGACTTGTCTTATTTAGTAAACACTTCCTCAAAATGCATCGTTATTGGCTAAAACGGCCGTTTCTGGTGAATAAAGCAACTAGAGACCACATTTTGCACACTATTTTCCTAATTTTACATTATGGATGGTTTTTTTATGCCAGAATTGTAAATTTAGGCAAAAAGCGAGCATTTAGAGGTTATAAAGTATAGGCTTGTACAGTCGGCCAAAAATGTGGTCTACCACCCTACATTTGAAGTTGTTTTGCACGTCATGATACAACAAGTTCCATTTTCCCTTACAATAATATTATGACGGTGACAAGTGTCAACCTTAGCGATAATTTGATCTCACAGAGACTTTTGCCAAAACTGGCAGACTATATATATTGGTCGATCGTACCTACTTGTATTCAATTTTCGGAAAACGAGTATGCATTCTTGCTGTTTTTCCATTGTTTGAAACTTGTGTAGGCCTTGCATGTAGTAATTTATCTTTGGATTTCAGTAGCAACAGGCTGTCACTTGCATTTTGCGCTTTAATTAGGATTTCTGGCGGCGTATGCTATTCAGCCCTTTATTACTTGAAGTCGACATATTTCAAACAAAACAAATGCAGCTTTGAAGCTATGAATGGATAAAACGTGTGGTTGTTGTTGTTTTTTTAGTTCATCCCATAAGGGAAGGCAAGGATCAATGATCATACAGCCAATTCTTCTTTTTCGTATTTTCCGATACGAGTATCAAGTCAAATAAAGGCCTAAGCCAGTTCTTCAGTATTTATACATTTAGTCATTTCCATTAAAAATAAGGCTATCGAGAGCCAATTCTCTAGTATTTCGTTCCTGGGTTTACATTGGACTTCTTAAAAACTAAAGCCTTTTTCTTAGTTCCTTTAAGATATCTCAAAATACGCTTAGCTTGGTTCCAATGGAATTCCGTATAATTGCTATTAAATTTACTTAGATATGCGACTAATGAGGCCGCGTAGTTACACAAAAAGGACCTGTGCTAGTATCAAACTGCCAATCTCTGTAGAGCTGAATGTTCAGCATTTCATGTAGTATAAATATGAGTAGGTATTTTAATTATAAAACAATTCAGTGTTTTTTTTAATAACTGTGCTTTTTGCAAAGATCCTGATGAACTTAAAATAGATTTTCCTTTTTTGTGTCATGTGACCTTTTCCTCCTTACCTCTGCAGATGCTCCGTAGCCTTTTTGAAGGTTGTCACAGGTTTGTACAGATAGTTCCAAATTCAAATAATAAGGTCTGTTATGGAAATGCCATACTTACTTACTGGGCAAGTGGACACTTATTGATTCGAAATTCCTCAGCTTTATTGGATACTTTGGATAGTTGTCCAGGAACTTCAACTAACTGGGCTGGGTCCTATTTACTGGTATTATAGCGTTTTTGAGAAAATTATTATATATTATATTTTGAATTAAGTTAACTGTTTTAAGTAATTAAAATTCCTTGCTGATATTTAAAAAAATATATAATGGAAAAGCACTAGTGCGATTACGTAATGTAAGAAGCACGGTTTGTGTAATATGATCCGCATTATGAGCCTAAATACGCTGAAATAAGACCCACTTTACGAGCAAGTGTGTTGAAAATATAATTACCACAAAAAAATGATAAACGACCACCTACTTAAATTGTATCGGTAAACCAGAGGCTTCTTCTTTTGCAGTAGCGTTCATAGCTGCATTTTGTTTTGGTTGCCCTAATGTCATTATTGTTTAGGAATAAAAGCCATAGGTAACGCTCTATTAAAATCGATAAGTTACGCAAATTCAACATTATGGGTTAATGTTGAATTTTCGTAACGTATCGATTTTCCAAACGCATTATCAAATACAAATTCAAAATTAAAATGTAGTCGTAATTGTAGGTAGTTGCCATAATATTTGTTTATCTCTACTTAACTGAGTTTATCGTAACAATCAAAGTGCAATCGAGTACGCATGTATTTGATTCCACTAAGGTTATACAACATCATTAATCTTGTGCAAAACCTAAAACTGCTTGTAAACAATTTACATATTTCAGCGTATGGTAAACTTTTATTGTACCGCCGAGCTGACGACAGATTTATTGTTAAGAATGATTCTATTTTGCCAATTATGTGGAAGATAAAAAACCCTGAAGATTTCGTGGAAGACTTCATAATATCTCAAACATCAGGCATTGTGCCTCGGCAAGACAACCATGTTGTGCCGATCACGTACATCGCGTGCAGGGTCGGCGTGATAACCCACAAGCAGCTGCACATCGACGTAAGTTCACCTACAATAATAGTTACTGTCATAACATAACTATTAAATATATAAAACCCCCGATATATGTAGTGGCGACCCCTCGCAGCCCTACTATCAGATTCAGGGCCTAACCGATTCTCATGAACCTAGCCAAGAACCATCCTGATTAAAGCCAGCCAAATCGTGAACCCATATAATTTCGTCATGTCCATCCTTGTCTGCCTGTTCGTATGTCTGTCTGTACGTATCTTATAGATATTTTAAATATTATGGCGGTTAAAATTTCACAAGTAGGTGTATTTTGTAAACAGCTAAGTGTAGCAAACTTATGAAGGGTAAATAATTATATTGCTTTTTAGTGTTAGCAACCTTTATAATAAATAGAGGTAAAAAACAACTGCTTGTTTCTGTTCCACCTTAGTCCTCAGCGATGCCAAGGCAAAATTAACATTAAGATTGCGGTATTGAAATTACAAACATTTCCTAATTGCCCGCTTCCACAAGGGTCTGTGTGTTGGTTTATCTTCTCAATGCCTAAACAAACAAGCAAGCATAGGTGGTATGTATGTAAAGTCTTCATTGCACGTAAAACTAATTACCTACAAGTAAATACGTACATAAACTTAAGATAACGTGTGCAATGGCCGTGGCGTGGCGTGGCAATGGTGGTATGTTCGTATAACATAGGTACGATAGTGAACGTGGTCAGACACATGTTCGATCTGGTAAGGAGGAACGTTTATATGTATTAGTCGATACTTTGCAGAAAGGTATTAATATTTACATGGGTGTTTATTGTTTCACTGTTTTGTATGGAATTTAGATATACGATGCAGAAGGCCGCGGCGATCCGATGATCATCGATGTTTTGAACATATATGCGGAGTGCTATGACGTCATGGTGGAGTGTGCATATGAAAACCCCGCAGAGAACTACCTCAACTATGGCAATGTCAAAGTTAACTCGACTGTGCTTCGCGATATGTATTTACTCAATCGCGGAAAATACAACATTTATTACAAGTACGTGCGTAATTTTTAACTAAAGCCCACTACTCAGTAAATCCTGATTGCTTCTGACATTATATGTTATTGTCGAAGTTGTGATATCTCTTATTTACTTCACATTAACGGCGAGTGGGTTAAAAACAATATGTTTTTGCCGAGTAGAATACAGGCTATAGAATGGGTTACCTTGCGACTCAAGGCGTCATTCAAATTAATAAACGTTTGTGCAACTGGGCATTACAGTCCGCGTGCAAGTTGCGCTAGCGTTTCTGAGAGTTATACTAGGGTCCCTAAACTATCTAACCGAGACGGTTTTTCAGACTGAAGAAGGTAAAGAATTTCCCTGAACCGTCGTTATTGAAGAACATTATAGCGACGCCGGAGTGCGGCTTGATCCCGTCCGCCGTGAAGCTGGTGAATATAGAGTTCGAGTGCACGCCCACCACCTCCATGAACCTGGTGAACGTGCCCGCGTACACCTGCTCCTTGCTCGACGGCAGCAAGGAGCAGGTTGTCGTCGCCAAATTTCCAGTTTGCATCACAATCGCATCATTCTATAACACGTAAGTTGCACCATCCAGAAATATCAGAGCGACGCGATGCAATCAAGGATTAATTGATCGATATCTTTCCAGATTTACGCTCTTCCCATTGGGCGAGCTCAATTTCAACATTATTGCAGTGGGTAGCATGGTTGCCAGAGACGTGATTTTAAATAATACCAGTAAATGCCCCGTTACTTATGAAATTCTGGTCCCGGAAAAATACATGGAAGAGAATAGTATGACATCTGCGAAAGTTAAAGAAAATGCGTAAGTCAACTGTAAATCAAAGTTATTGATTGATTTAAGGCCCCCGCAGTTACATTATGCAAGTTTCTTGTACAAAAATCGGCAATTGTAAAAATTGGCGGCTGTATGCAATTATTTTGTTACAATAATAATATTTAAGAATTGTACCAAAGAAGAAGATTGGGCGGAATGAATGGAGAGCCACTCGACCGCCCGCCTGCCTCAAATCATCAAAGAGTTTACACTTGTGCAATATTCAAAAAAAATATTTAATCATTGAATACAAGTATTGGAAGGAAATAATTGCTAACCTCTCTGTATACATTACTCCAAGAACGTGTACCTACGTATTCTAATCGCGAGTGAGCGACTAGCATCACTCGCGATTAGAATAGGTAGGTATTTACCTACATACAATACTCGCTTAGCCAGGTCTAGGCATTGCCAGTAGGTACGTAGCAAGTTGATAGATATTAATAATCAAGTAAGATCACTTAAAACTCCAATGCCCTGTCGACGGGTACGCTGTAGTACTACGGGATATCAAGACCTCGGAACGAACTGCGTGAGTCATAATATTGTTGAATACCTACCTACCTGCCTACCGCTGGGGGCATCTAAGATCGGATTTTTATTCCCACAGAAAAATTGTAAACAAAGTTACGTCACTATCCATGAGACATTTCAGGGGATCTCAAAGGTTGGGCCACTTGGGCAATAAATATAATATTAAGTTATCATTTCGCTCGAACCGTGATTTTAAACATAAATTTAGGAAGTAGATAATATTAAAATAGCACAAACGAGTCACTGGAAAGCGATTACGGCGGGGGCACGAATTGTACAGCGAAGCGAGTGAAGTGACGTCTCACATAAATCAAGCGGCCTCAATTTGTTGACACGGGTGTATCGAGTCAATGATACCAGTGCAATATAGAATTTGTTACAAGTGCGGAAAGTATGTCATTTCACACGTGTCCCAGGGTCTCTTGGTCCGAGCTGCAAAGGAGGGACAAGACTCGGGACGAGTTAAAAGGACAGTTCCGCACGAGTACCAAACGACGTTTTTTAATACATTTACGAAAACTTATGTGTCTGTGTATATGTTTATGTGTATAGGTGGGTATCTGTCCTCTTCCTCCGGCCCTTAGAAGTGAGCTTAACGTGTGCACACACTCTGTCCGAAATTACCAAAATTTTAATAAAATACTAGGAAAGCATAAACATTAGAAGTACCTACCTTACCTACGATCCGCGTTGTGTAGGGCGCGACCGCCCGGGCCACCCGCCGCTGCACCGCACCGCGTTACTCTCCTAATTACCTCTGCACTCCTGGTACTTTATTTAAACATGCAACTCTTTAGTTGGATGCACGGCCTAGTTAGTATATTTAAAAAAATGGCAAATTAAAACGCACTAGTGTCAAATGGGAAAAGTAAAAAGCAGTAGTTCGAAAAAACCCAGTTTTTCGCACGATATACAGCTACAAAAAGTACCACTTTCTGAGCAACCATATTAAAACCTAAATTATGCGTACGAAAACAGTATTGTTGTTTTAAATTAATACAACAAAGAGTTTATCAAAATAAAGTTTGCTATCAACAAATTAAATTCTTTTATCTTGATTAGATATAATACATATTTTTTGTATAGAAAGTAGATTTCTTATAAATATGGAAAGTATAAATACTTAGTATGCTGCAAATGTTTTTCAAAAAAAGGAACACCTACGTTTACATTTTTTCTGTGGGAAAAAAAACCGATATTAGCGCTTGGATTTTAATTTTTGGGATGTTTCACTTTAGGCTATCGACATACTTTTTGTACTAATGTTTTGGTAGGTATTTTTATGTAGAATAGGCACGGAGAACCCAAAATTAAAAGTAGCAACTAGGGCTTGCAATTCGAATATTCGAATATTCGAATAATTCGAATATTCGGCTCTTTCTGGTATTCGAATAATGCGGTGAATAGTATTCGAACTAGTAACTTATTCGACAAACATTACAGACAAAAAAGCCGACAGACAGGAGAGCGTACATAAAATTTAATTTTATTCTATAACCTACATATCCTGATAGATAGAAAGCGATTATAAAAATACAATTTGAATGCCAAAAAAAAAAGTTTTTTTTCATGTTTCTTGTATGGGGACCCCTCTTGGGATTTGATTTATTGTTCATTTAATATTTTAAATAATAGAGTTTAAAATAAAACGTATTCTGTGAAAATTACAATTGATTACTTATTACGGTTAAAAAGAAATAGCCCTGTAAACATCAATAAGGGCGCACACCGCTGTTAAACGATGACGTGCGAGCAAGATGGCGCCCGCGCACCAAGATTTTAAACGTTCGTAGAACCTAAACTATTGGGTCTATTTGAATGAAAAAAAAGTTGTATGTTTGTTTATTTATAAGCTTTACTGTATTCTAGCGATTTGGCGTATTTACCTTCTGACATTCTTCATAAGCGTTTTTCAGCTAAGTGTTTAAAAATAGGCGATTAATTATTTAAGTTTCTGAACGGCGTCGCTAGGTGTGAACCACTGTAGTTTTTATCTAAAGTTAAAGAAACAAGTGTAATACGTGAGTTGTCGTATTTTTCTGTCCCGTTTTGCAAAATGGTGAACTATTGCGCTAACGAAACGAAATAAATCGAGAGATATTTAATAAGAAACATATACTTAGGAGTGAAAAGTAATGTTGTGTAATTTTTGCTTTTTCTTCTTGAATTATTTGTACAACCATTGTCGCAACTTTATTTTGTCTAAAATCATGAAAGTATCTTGACACGTCCTCGTGTGACGTGAATGGCACTCGGATTGCTACTGATTCAATCAGGTCTGATTTATGAGTTCCGTGCCGTGAAGGTTTTCTCTTAATCCCTTAGTCGTCTCTTACGACTTCCACAGGAAGGCATGGAGTGGCGCTATTCTAAGCCGGCAACCACTCGGCACCTAAGCCCGCTTAAATTTTAAAACTTTATTACGACAAATCGCGATTAGGGAACCGTATCATATCATATCATATCTCATCAGACAAATTGTTCATGCATGTTAGTTTGACAAGCTTTACATTTGAGATAGACAGCTGTTTTTCCGCTTATATATTCCTATTTCTCCTTATAAACGTTACAGTGCATGGGGCAATGAATATATGCATGCATTTTGATGCGCTTTTACGAGCGTACGTGGTTCTATTTTCAATATGGGAAGGTTCACCGCTATTTTACTTTAATCTAACTATTTATAGGTCAATTCTAATTACTCTTGTAGAACTAAACTCTAATGTTGAAACTTACTAAAGGATGCAGTTTTCCAGCGGTTTGCACGATAAAGAAATAGCTTGAATTGTCTGTTCTTTTTTAGCAAGATCAAAATGCCCGCCATAAAATGTGGCAACTTCCATATACTGAATGAAGATAACCTGCTCGCCCCTGGAACTAGTCGAATGATCCAAATCCAGTTCACGGCGACAAATGTCCGGAAGTTTGAAGAAACTATTAAATTTGTGATAAGCGACACTTGCCCCGCCGAAGCCAACGGAGTGCCGCTCAGACTCGTCGGCATCGGGGCAATGCCGACTTTAGATTTTTGGAATATTGACAATACGTTCAGGGAACATTTAATTGTTAAAAACCTGTCAGAATACAAAGTGCCAGAGGTAAATTAAATACAATTTTGCTTTATAATGTAAGTAATTAAGGTTTCGTAACAATAATATTCTATGGGTCTCAGATGCCACTTACTATCAGGTGGCCTGAGTGCTCGCGTGCCTTCTCAATGCGATAAAAAAATCAATACCTAATAAACGGAACCTTTATTAGCGTCCACTTACGATATTTTAGAGCTATATTTGCAATGAAAATGTTTGTAAACGGTATTGGAGTGTCATTTTAATAAAGTATGTTTTTGAATTTACCTAAGTGCCATAACGGAACTTGCCAGAACAATGTTGTACGCAATAACTAATAGATAGATAAAAACCCCGACCGTACCGAACCGTAAATATACAACTTTTGACCCAAAATAGGTAATTCTCAGCTAATATGAATTTTTAACCCCCCGGCGCAAAAAGAGGGGTGTTACTATACCTTGTCTATTTAACAGAGTTAATACTAGAAAACAGAGAATGTACGTAATTGGTCAGCGATAAGGACGATGCACAGGCACAAGGTAGGTTTACATGCCTGTCAAAGTTTAGTCAACATCTGTCGCTCGTAAGGTACGGGCGGACGCTTTCAAGTGCTTATCTTTGGCTACAAATTTAATTTATTTTATTTAATAATATAATATACCTACTACTTCTCTTTCTCATAATCACCCATACTTGTACTTGTATGGCCTGTACTATACGTCCCACTGCACTGCAGGGCACATATTTAAATAGTATTATCTACTACTTTAAATTACATAATTAAGATTTATAGATGAATTAACATGACATGATAATGTCATGTTATCAGTAAGTTAATTATTTGAGGTGCC
Source organism: Acleris sparsana (assembly GCA_923062465.1). Taxonomy (NCBI): domain Eukaryota; kingdom Metazoa; phylum Arthropoda; class Insecta; order Lepidoptera; family Tortricidae; genus Acleris; species Acleris sparsana. The sequence continues at coordinate 7,767,090 of OV281286.1, forward strand.
TCTAACTACAAACAAAAATAACGAGAAATATTACGAATATTTTAACAACAGGCGGCATGTAAGCCGAGCCCGCCATCGACATGCGTTTTTTGACGCCCACTGGCAGTTTCTTGTCCCTTTCATTTTCATACAAAAGTGCAATAGAGACAACGCTTTGTTAACTCTGTTAAATAGACAGGGTATAGTTTGATGTGTGTATGTGTGTTCTGTCTGTGGCGCCGTAGCTCTTAAATGGGTAAACCGATTTTAATGTGTTTTTTCAGTCGTCTCCTCATTGTGTTTTTGCGGAAAATTCGGTCACCCTCCATTTCTTCTGCGTCAACGTTCAATCTAAATTCGAGGGGGTAATTGATTTGTATAACAACGGTTTTGTACCGTGTGCCCTTACAATGAAGCTGCATTACCAAAATAACAGTGACGAGAAAATATTCTCGTTAGACAAATATGACACGCATATTGAGTCATTGCAACACAAATTCCTGGGAATAATTTTTACTCCAAAAGCTCTTACGGTAACTTGATATTTTATTATTGTTATCTGACTATTAAGTGTATTTATTATATTAAAGAACTTTAAATATTTTTGGGATTTTTAGGAGTATCGTGCTGTTTTGGAGATAAAACTGAAACTTCTCGACAACCAGCAGCAATCGTTTAAGATTTGTTTGATCGGTGAGGGAGTCATCCCTCGAATACGTATGGTGTATCCCCCTACCAAACAGCATAAGATCTCATTACTCCAGATCCCTGTAACCTGTCTGGGTTCTGTAAGCAGTCAAGAGATCCGCTTTAAAAATATAAGCTCCGTTAAAAGTGTTATAGCGATTACCACGCAGAAGGCAGAACTGGAAGATAGAAATGTATTTTGGATAACAGGTGCAGAAGAGTGTGATAAAATGGTAACCTGCGGTCATAAAGGTAATTAAGTGGTTTAAAAAACCTCTCAGTATATTTACATTATATTACAGTATTGTTCGAAGTGTTCATATCGTTACTACTTTAAAAAAACTCGTATCTGATATTTCGAGATGTATGAGTTTGAACTTAATGCTGTTCACTTTTAAGTTTAAAATCGTACGTCACGAAATATGATATACGCGGTTTTTTTAAAGTGATGACGATATGGTGGTTTAGTTTGGTCACCGTTCCACGCTGTTCACTCTGATAAAATACATAGTGTCAAAAGAAGGCTTCTTCGAATCCTATTTTTTCGTCACCACTATGGTCGTTCTATTTCAGGTTATAAGCAACGCCTTGCTAAATTTAATACATCATTTCTTAAACTGAGGCGAAAGCAATATGACCATACAGATGTAGTGCATATTTTTTTTATTTTAGATTTAGCTTGTATTTACTATTTGATAGGTTACACATTAAAATATGAATGTTAAATATATATGAGGCACCGATTTAATGACAATACTTTAGGTAGCTATTAAATTTTGAAAAAGTACTCCACCGAAATGAGGGCTGCTTAGAAAATCAATGCGAAATTATATATTACGACCTTAATATATAAGTGTTACTGTTAATAGATATGTCGTGTTTAATGTAGAATGGATAATTTTGTATTAATTTGTGCCGACTAACATTAGGGACGAGTGAACCTGCGGGCTAAAGCCCTCACTGATAGCGCCCTTCGCTCCCTCTCCATGTCGTCATCGTCTTTGAGGTCCTTAGTAAGCGAGTGCCCTAGATATTTTAATGGGTATACCCTTTTTAAGGCGACACCATGTCGCTTAGGAGGAGGCACGCTAGAAAATTTATTTTTTCAGTAGCTTATTATAAAAAAACTGCGTAGGCGAATTTTTATGCGTGGACGTCGGTAGAAGTTAAAAAAAATATGATAAGATTTTTTATTTATTTAATACCTACTGTATTGGAAATAAACCCTAAATCTAGAATCTTAAAACTAGTCCGACTAATCTATACTTCACTTTTAAACAAACGTTGCTTTCAGTTTTACTGGTAGACGAACTGGTTTGAATTGGGGCTCGTAAGTGAATTGTTTAAGAGAATCACCTGTTTTACAGATGAGTTTAACACAAGAATAAAGATGCGACTAAAACCAAAGGACATAGGAAAAGTTATTGTTCATTACAGTCCTTTGAGAAAAGGGAGGACCAGCTGCGAAATAACGATAACGATCCTGGACAATCCTTACGAATATTTTACAGTATGTCGCAATAGTAGTTTATGCAACTGATGCATAATGAGAGGCCTTAAAACATGAGTGTGGTTCATAATGGGATCATACGAGTTTTTTAAGGCCTAATTATGTACAGTTGCACACACTACTATATCTACACACATTTTTTTTATTATCACCAACTTATTCTATCATTACAGGTTAAATACCTAATGCGATAGAAAAGGCCAACCAAACCCCCTTAATTATTAATAGTACATTACTACAGAGGCCGGGACAAAAGGGGTTGCCGGCCGAAGTTATATAGACGGCCGAGCGAAGCAAGGCCGGATATAGGTCTGAGGCGGGCAACCCCATATTTCCCGCCGAAGTATGTATAGAGTGCTTTTCTCAAACATACCTAATTCATTAAAATAATTAAAACAAAAATTACAATGTCAAATAGTTACTTGGAGTGCATAAACATTAAAAGTAACCTACAGTGCTCAGTAGGTACGCCCGCCCGCCGGCCCGCAGGTGGCGCGCGCGGGGCTCGCCGCATCGTGCTAACCTCCTAATTACCTCTGCGCTCCTGGTACTTCAAATAAACATGCAAACGCTTTGTTGGATGCACGGCTTAGTTAAATTAAAAAAAAACAGCTATTTAGCCTTTTCATAAACACAGCCACCACGGCCAAATTTTTTTTTAAAAAAAATACTTCCCGGCCTAGGCCTTCAATTTCGTATGAAATTCCTTTACAGTTCTCTCGAGTTGTTCCGTCGGAAACGTGGCACTTTGAAGCCTAAAATAACTAACATAACGCCGACATTACATAGCATGTTTGAGAAAAGCATATTACATGCAAGGCCGCTTTTTTGAATTCGCTCAGAATGCAATTGAACAAGTCAATACATATTATAAGTACTTAAAATGTTTTCAGAAGACGTCTTGTTGACAAAAATGGCGGCAAAACAAACTTGTGCCGTGTCAGTGTCACGAATATGAAGGTTTTTTTTTAAATCATAGGCAAACGAATAAAGTCCCTATTCTCATGTCACTCGAGATCAAAATATCATGTGGATTTTATTTAAAAAACATACTGAATTGACGCTTCGTATCGATAACCGTTTTAATATCTATGGATACTAGAATAGAGACCCTCTTGAGTTTTGACAGCTAAAAATACATCCTCAAGTCACGTCAAAAAAGAAAAATCTCGAGCTTTTATTTTAGCACTTTGTTAGCGTGACTAATATGTATATTCATGCCAAATTACAGTATTCTAGTACTAAGAGTACAGCTCAGAGGAGCTAGGCTGCGGACGGACGGACGGACGGACACGAAGAAACTGTAAGGATTTCTAGTTTCATTACGGAACCCTAAAAAAGCACACTTCGTTTAATTACTTACGGGAATTGATAGTTTGAGTTAAGGAACAATTTGCATTGGAGCTCTGTGCCTTAAATTAACTAAATCCCGAGATTTCGCGACCAAAAGAGAGGACACGACAAAGAAAGAAAAAGATGGTTCGATTCCCTCGTTATTGTAGTAGGGTAGATTCGTCGTTGATATGCGGAGTGAAATTTGGACAACGTTCAAATCAATATTTTATGTAACAAAAGTCAGTTTTGTTCAAAATGATTATCATAAATAATTAACATTATTTAATGCAGAAACTAATTTAATTCTTTGCGAGCTGCTTTTCTACAGTTTCGTGGAACTTTGTCCATGGCTGACGTAAACACAGATGTCGGCATTTTATTTAATACTAATTTCACTCTCGCTTTATTTAAGAGCCATGCTTTTGTCGGTGGAGTAATCTCCAACCGCTCCAGTCCTCCGTTAACTGCTTGACTTTCTGGTACGACCTAACCTTAACCTTTTTTTTATTTGCCCAAAGTAATTTCTTCTTGGTTTTCCTCTGCCTATCTTTCCTTCTATGATGTTTTAATGAAAAGGTCGAGCCGCACCAGGTGTCCTATCATTGTTCCTCTTCTATTTTCTATTGTTGCTACTAAATTCTAATTAAATCTTTTGAATTTAGCTTTGTACATTTATTCGACGAAAATTATTCGAGTAGATTCGCCGTTTCAGATTTGCCCTATACAGGGTGTCTTGAAACTCTTGTGAGAAATTTGGCGGGGTAATAGTTCGCACGATTCTGATCACGGGGGTATGGTTCATTTTTGTTTCTGTTAGTAAAAAAAAAAAAAAAAAATTCATTATGTTCAATTTGTTTCTTGATGTGTCGCAGCCGATATCTTGACCTTGACATTTTGACGTTGATACTATACTACTCCAAACGTTCGTAGTAACTAACGTCAAAATTCCAAGTTCGAGGTCAATGACCTGAGACCATTCGTTGTTTACATGGTATGTAAACAGTTCGGTCCATGTAAATTAAAATTAAGTTAACATTATAAAAAAAGATTAATTTAAATGCAACTTACCAACTGTATTTTCGTTTTTGCAACTGAACATTTTAGCGGGTTATGAAATGATCACTAGATCTCTTGGAATATGCACTGCCGAGACCTGATTGTATCATTCGTTTCATAGGGATGTTGAGATCTGAACATTTACCATTTCTTTCTACTCTAAAATATACCACATAATTGTTTTTAAACAAAAATAATTCAGACTTGGAAATCTGAAATTTAGTTTAACATGACATCTGATGAAATGACAACCATAAATTCATAGACTTCATGGCCAAGTTCAAGTTCAACTCTTTGATAAATAGCTACTGTCATATACTTCAAAAAGTTCGGATGGACATGAAATAAACGATCCGTTTATTGCCGTCCGCCGTCCGTATTGATCTCTATGGTCATTCATGGCGGTACATAGCTAACAGTCGGGATATAAAGGCCGTCGCATATTTGATTATAATTTGTATGTGATCCCAGGCCATGGAACCGATATGCGTAAGTAGTACATATTCAATCTATCCATGTTACAGGCTTAGGGCAATAAATAACAGTTACCAGCCGCCTAGTCGCTTGTTAGTCGCCTTAGGCTTCTTACAGACGAGCGGCATGTTGCCAACGGCAGAGGCTACTGCAGCCGTCACCACCTGTCGGCCTAAATGCCGCTTGTCTGTAAGAAGCCTTACACAAACTTTCCCCTGTGCCGAAGTATACGATCAAAACTAAATTATCTTACACATTTACAAATAAAATCCTCATAAATCAATAAATAAACTGACAAGAAGAAAAAAATGTCTTGCTATAGCCATAGCCAGCCGTGTGTGTTCAAAAATCCAACTTTTTTTTTGCGAACTTGATGTGCTTATGTCATTAAAGACTCCCATTGTAAACCCTGCTTTTCTGATAGACTTAAATCAACGTGGTAGGTACATACCAAGTACATACCCCATAGAATTAGTACCTACTAACATAGAACCTGGACTATAAGAACCGGTACAGATGGACAGCATTGAACTGCAACCTAGCTGCAAAATGGCAGTTCAAGTGCAGTTGACGTACGTACGTTTTGATGCAGTTACGTCATCTGCATCAGAACTGCCCTCGAACTGACAGTTTGCAGTCCGTCTGTACCGGCCCTTAGTTAAAATTATCTTTCTCTGCGTTTTAGATTACGGATTCTGAAGAGGAAATGAAACAGAAACTACGCTGTTTTTTCTCCTTCAAATGTCACGGTCACAACGTCAAATTGAAGGTCTAGAATGGACCTGTTGGAAGTCTTTGGGCTTTACAGACACAGACCAAAGACAATCTATCCAAACCTTATGACGTCCTACGTATGGCGTAAGAATGAAAGAATACCATAGATGCCCTTATGGTATTCTTTCATTCTTACGCCATATATCTCTATTATGACTTTCATAAATAAAAAGGCCAAACATAAGTCTTTTAATAGTTTAATAGCACTTATTCTGTGGCACCTTGTGTTCTAATCTGTGGACTGATCATCACAAATAAATGCCTTAAGAACATCTTAAGCACAATATCTTGAACTCATTAGTACGGCCAGGAAACTAAAAAGGGTCAGATTATTCGCGGTAGTTCCTTTGAATGTTCCTTCGAAGGAACTATAGATATGTCATGCTTCTTGGACACCCTACCGTCTGTTATAAATTATTTTAAAGCATAACGCTAATGTACACAATATGTAATGAAACTTGTACCTATTAAAAAGAAATGTACCTCAATAGATCCTTGTCTGATCCGTAGTCCCACCAATTTACCACGCCGGTGTGACTATGGTTCATTTTATTCACCCGTATTCACACCAAGACTGATTTTGCGTATAATTAATTCTCTTTCAAAATCAAACTCACGGGAACAGAGCCCGAGCCCGAGCGTCGACGGATCTCCTGTTTTTGAGTGTTTTTAGACCTTCGGGCCTGATATAAAAACGGGTCTAATTGCAGTAGTCCGGTTGTTAGTCCGGTTGACCAAACTAGTGCTACTTTTCAGTAGCAGAAGTTTGATCAAGTAGATCATGCGAGAGTACACATTGTTTGAGTTTGGGATTGCTGTGGAGCATGTCCCCAGCAGCTACAAATCGCACATCCTCTAAAAAAGAGTCGTAACTTAAAAAAAAGGATTTTGAGAAAATTGCATTTAAAGTTTTTTTTTTCCTTCTTCGTTTAATTGTGAATGTTTATTAACAGTTTATATTATTTTTATTTTTCCCGCTACTGTAAAATGTACTTACCTATAATGCTAGTGAAATAAAAATTGCTTTGTCATACATTATCATTTTTATTTTTAGTATTAACTGAAAAAAGTCTTATGTTATGACACTTTATCACATTCTGAAAAGGAGATATTTAGACAATAATACTTATTAATAATTTTGTTACAAACTAATATCATCACAATTCAATACTAGTGTTGTAAAGTTTTTCCTAAATTGTTTTCTTAAATAATAATTAACTCCTTAAGGAGTATAGATAAGTCCAAAGATACTTGTGGTGGGTAGGTACAATAAAGGAAATGGCACATAAAACTTTATTTACACCATAACTTTAAATCACTTTTGAACACAATCTTTGAACTTAAGATAAATGGGCATTAACCCACATACTTCAAATTACGATAACAATATTAGAAAAATCTCAAAAAGCTTAATACTTATCATTTTAATTGTAAGGCACTACCAAAATCACAATGTTAAATAACAAAATCAGTCTTAATTTGTTGAGAAGTATACACCTACTTAGAATGCAACCACAGCCACGTTGTGACTTCTTTTATCAACCATAATTATCACATTTATTGACTAATCAAATAAATCCTTTAGGATTAGAACAATTTGTATGGAAAAGGACAATAAATTGAACAAAAAAATTTGTAAATCTCCTTAAAAACATTAAAATTTAAACTTAAAACTAATACAACACCATTGTTGTGTCCCAACTCTCATAAAATATTGTAAGTATTATAAAAAAATAACTAAAAATGAGGAACACCTCAGTCTTCTCCGACCTAATTTAAGTAAGGAACTATAAAATCACAATCTTGTCAATATAGTTAAGTTTAATCAATCAGTCATTAATTAAATATTTAATGAGCACTCTACTGAATAGATAGCTTTAATAGAATCTTAGAACAATCTAGGTACTTCACTATCACATTGAATGAATAATTAGGGAGGTACCTATTACTTAGACGTAAAATAAATTATAAATTTTCAAAAAATGAAGCATGAAAATTTGGTATGTCATGTTTCTTAATAAGACTTAGATCTTTTTTTATTATCTTTTATTTTTGGCCTAGACCTGTATGCTTTTTTAATTGTTACATTTTGGATATTGCTTTTTCGTATTACGGTTTTTTCCATAAAATCTTCATCACTGTAGGAATACTTTATGTAGGCTTTAGTTTGATCAGTTTGTACCACTTTGTAAACTTTAATTTCAGTTGTTTTTATGATTTTGGATGTGAATCCGATTTCCGTAGATAACGTTTTCATTGAATAAAAATCTGAGAAAGAAGTAGTGGAAAATAATCGATGCTAATAACAGTTTACGTTAGTGGACAAGAACCGCAAGATAAGTAGGTACCTTGGGGTTTTATTCAATTAGCACCTAAGTATACTTACAAGAATCTGTATTTTCAGTGTTTTCGTTTTTAGTTACAAGTTGTAGGAGCTTCCTAGCTCTACTGTCTCTGAATTTATTACACATTATGGGATCCTGAAATAAAAAAATATACTAATTAAAATAAAACACTAGTGGTAAAACAAAATTATGAAAGAAAGATTTGGTAAAATAGAGTCGCAAGTTATGATATATAACAATGAAACAAAAGAATCACGAAATATTGAAATGTAGAAAAGAGTCATATTATACTTACGACACACAGCGCATGATTGACTAATGTAAAAAAGTGACATAATATATGATATGGCTGTATACTGCAATAGGCACAAACAAAAGTAGAGTTTTACACTATAAAAAAAATGACATAACCTGTGATATGACTCTTATTTACATTGAGTATTAGAAAAACACAAACAAATCGTTATACAAAAAAGTCATATTCTATATTACGACTGTTTTGTACAAATAAAGTATGCGATACAGTGTGTGAACTTACCTGCAATAAAGTCGCATAACAGCTTATGACGCTTTTGACCCGCACCGACACGCGTCCGCCTGCGGCAAACACTGTTAGGACACTGTTGTAGATTGACGGCGTGTCAATGTCGCTCCGGATCAAACAGACACTAGCGCCCTCTGACCGCGAATTTTTTAGTTAAGAATGTGGCGTTTTTGTAGATTATAAAGAAAAAAGAGTGGATTGTTTTTGTATCATTGGTTAATATTTTCACTTTTTTGTGTTATGACAGTTTTTTACAGGATGTGCGAAATATTAATTTAAGAATTTGTTATTTATTAATACGTCACGCTGTTGTACCCAATATTTACTGAATTAATACGCACTATATTTAAATGTACCTCCATAGATCGAGACTACAAATGATCTGAATTTGGGGTTTCCGTGGACAATCTCCCCAGCAACCTTGAATTTAAGAAATTATGATTAATTAAAATATTACGTTGTTGTATCCAACATGTACTGAATTAGTACACACTTCCGTTTTAAATGTACCTCCGTAGCTCGAGAGCACAAATGAACTAAAACACTTGTGCATTTTATTGTTTTGCGAGCGTATGCTGTACTTTATCAAGAGAATAAAGCTTTTGCTCAACATATCGACAGAATAAATTCGACTTTTTCCATGTTGGTTATAGTACCTAACCTAAATTCGGTGTACAGGGTTTTTATGTTTTAACAAATAACCAATTCTTAAATTAATCTTTGGGGTTGCTAGGGAGAGTCAACAGCAACCCCAAACTGGTACATTTCTTTGTAAGTATGTAGAAAATGGATACGTATTGTGTATGTTATTACTAAGCATCCTATACTTTATTTTATCTAAAGGAGCGACTTTGAGTGGTGTGTAATATAACAAATAATAGATGATAAGTTTTTTTTTTTATTTACTTATTAATATTATTTAATATTAACATAACCTAATAATGACCTAATCGAGGAGATTCACCATATGTCCCGCTGCCTGGGGCGGTGTCGACGGGGCTCCGCGAAGCGGAGACCCTATTCCGCGTAGTTTGGCGCTTCGCGTCTGGAGACAACTCTAACCTATTTTCTTTTCAAATTGACCTAACCTACACCTACTTAACGTACACGTATCCACAAAATTCAGTTATTTTACTTTAACAATAATCAAGAAATAGTGTTGTTTCGGACATAAATTCGGACAAGATTTCGGGCTATCAAAGTTCCGCTAAATTACAGATATGCTAAACAACATTATGCATAATGAAATTCTTGCGTACCAATATTATGCGAACATATCATCCGCGTAAACAATCATTCGAATAATATAGATTTATGCCAAATAAAATTTCAGCAAATTTAAGATTCGGCGTAAATAAATTATGCAAAACTTGTTATTCCTAATACGTTTCGGACATTAAAAATTATGCCAAATAGATGGCATCCTACGATAACACGTGTAAAGAAATGTTGTTATACAGTGTTGTATGCAGCCCCAGTAAAAAAATATAAGAATAAGAATATTTATAAAGGAGCATCCCCATTGAGAGCATTCGCGTGAATATTCGAGTGGTATGGACGTTGAGCCGACCGTTAAAAAGCTTACACACCACTCAAAGTTCGCGCCGAATGCTCATTGCATGCGAATGCTCTCAGTGGGGATGGGGACGCTCGTTTAGATAAAATAAAGAATAGTATGCTTAGTAATACACAGTACACTTATAGATAACAGAGGTTGTAGAAAGTCATAAACATATTGCCAACCAAACCAAATCAGACTCGTACTATCACAGGGTGTGACGCTGAATGGAATAGTTTGTCTACGTTGATAGAAACTTATGAACAACTAGCTTTTCGACTCCGTCCGCATTCAAGTCGTGTATCGCTATTCCCTCGGGAACTATCCATCTACGGATACCGAAGAATCTCACGTAGCGTTATCATCAGCCGAAGTCTGGCCGCTTTACGTTCCCTGCGTGTTCAGACGACCACTTGGTACGACGTAGTAACTATTATTGAATCTGGGGTACGACGTAAAACCTAACCTAACCTAACTTTTGTGCGTTAAACGGGCTTTACATCATGCTATCTACAGTATGTCTAAATATCTCTGTCAGTTCAGCATTGTGGAAGTAAAATATGTATACATTTCCAATGGTAGAGTTCGTTTGTTACATACACCGACGTAGCTGCCTGGAACAGAAACATTATATAAATAAGGACCAAACTAGAAAGCGAGTTTGCAAACATCTCTGCTTGCTTGTTGAAATTATGGTGGATTAAAGAAACTAACGAACATATTAAAAGAAGTTCACGCTACTTCAAACTCAGTGAGCTACCTACCATAAAGAACCTTGTATATTCTGCACCCACCTTCTGACTCCATCATCAGTCATCAGATTAGCCTCAATAATAATTATTAGGTAATTGTTACATTGTCAACTGGTTAACATGTAATAAATAAACACGGGAGCGGTTAAGCGATTTAAATCTGATATTTTCCGCCCCCTCCGCCTTCTCCGGCCGGGCGTCTCGTTCCTACCCATCATCATCATCATCATCGTCATCATCATCGTCATCATCATCATAATCATCATATTATACTAAAAGTCCCAACACGGTGGATCTACGTTAAATATAGCGGAAATCCTTTCGCCAATTTCCGACTCTATCATCAGATCAGCTCTTAGATACCATAATATTGCATTGTCATCGGGTTTACATATGAGGTCCAAGTTTCAGCCCATTCCATTAACGGGAACTGGCTCAAAATTGACTTGCAAATTTTAACGGACAACTTACATACATACATACCAACAATGCAAGTTAAAATAAAAGCTGAAAAAAAGCAAACTTTCGGATTCTGAGCTACGTATTTATAATGTTAGTATGAAATAAGAACTTAATGTTACTATTCTCTTCTCTTGAATTTTGAGATTTAGCTTCCGTTTCCTTCAATAATTGTTTTCGTTCTTCTGTTTCCTTTTTAAAATATAAAAGTCGTGTTGCACACCTTAATTTACCTAAAAAAAGAAAATATTGCTATTATCTGCATCTGTATATAGGTAATAAAATGCCACAACGTACGTAATATTGGCCACCATTCAACTTCATCATCAGACCAGCTGTTAAATGTTGCATGTTATCGGCTGCACATTGTTTTCTTACAGATACAGAGTAAAAACATTTTATATTTTACCACTTATTAGCGCTTTTTTTAATAACCGTAACTGGTTTAAAATTGGCATGCTAGATGCGACCCAATCATACATATGAACAAATAAAAGTAAAATAAAGCTTATAAAATAGGTTGTGGCGGGCTCTTTTCCGCAACTTGACGACTTAGGTATGCGCCTATTTTGCGTGCAGCTTATAAAATACTATAACGACTGTAGCTACACATATTAACGTAAAGCCCAGCATAAAATTCATCATGCTACCGTTTTGTTTTCTCTTGCCTTTGCGCTTTTGTAAACAAAATTTTCTTCCGACGCTAGTATCTGAATATAAAAAAACATATATTCACAAACTGTGCACGATTTCCTTTTCTTTATTCTTCTCATATACTTACACATTTTTTTTCGTAGGAGCAACTGTTGAGGAATTATTAGAAAACGAACTAATTTAGGCCCATCAACTCAAGATGACGGCTCGCGCTTCAACAGTCGAAAGTTTGGATTTATTAGGACCCCATAGCTTATGAACAAGGATCAAAATTAACTACCTATGCTCCACATTTTGTAAAGCAAAGGCTTTGGCATGCAGACTGTTCTGAATTAGCTTCTGCACGCAAGTCCGAACGCGTAGAATTAATTATCGCAATTACCTAGGTATTAAAAACCGCCTACAAAAGACAAAAAATTACGTCTTTTAAAATGGTATGTATGTATAGGTCAGTCCAGCTGAAGTCGACTCACAATATTAACCAAAATCCGACTTCAGTTGGACTTACCTATACATACAATTTTTTAATTTATTTTTTGTGGTTAAAGGCAGTTTTTTTTTAAACACTTATTATACTTTTTAGTGATCATAATAAGATATTATGTACTCCTACTTCTTAGTTAATATGAAACTGTAAGACATTCAAGCTCCACGCAAGCAACGCCGCGGGAACATAGTCATATTAAACGTTCTTCGCTATAGTCGCTCAACTATCTTAATAGAGATATCTTATCGCCAGCCATAAAATAGGTACCGTTGAGGAATCTGTGGTCTTCATCATCAGTTCCACTTCACTAAATGACACTTTCTGAATGCAAATAATGCTGCATTAGTAACTAAAAATACTAAAATCGCCATATGTAAGCCTATAATATTTGACCATTTCCCTCAATTCTTGTGGGATCCCCTCATTAGATTCAGATTTCGTGACAATGGGACCACCTCGTAAGTATACCTACTGTATCAATTTTTTATTTTATTTTTATCGGTCCATAATTGATGGCGAAACCGGTGAACATACAATGGAACCTCCACCTTTATTGAAGTATAATTTGTGTGCCCAGTTTCTCCCCGATCAGTTCAGTGGTTGAAACCTGATTGAGTAACATACATACACCCAAACATGCAAACATACCAACTTTATAATTTACTAGCTTCTGCCCGCGACTTCGTCCGCGTCAAATTCGGTTATCGAAATTCCCACGGGAATGTTTAACTTATCCAAGGTATAACTTATGTGCATCCTGATTTTCATCCAAATCTGTCGAGCCGATGTAGTGTCAAGGAGTAACAAACTAACACACGCACACACAATATTATAGTAGGATAATATTATTAAGTAAGATACCTCGGGTACTGCTGTAAATTATATTCCTCAACATCTCATTCACCTTCCTTCGTCAACGGCATGCATGCCGCCTTTATGCTAAAACAATAACGGCAATACTTATTTAAATAATTGTTAAGTACTTAGAATACATTTTTGGCAGTTCAAAAAGTGCAACATACTTACTGCATTTATTATTTCAATACTTCATAGAATTTTATTTAACGAACCACGATTTTATGACATTTATTTTTCACCATAGAGCAACTATTTTTATGTCTGTCACTAAAAATTGTAAGGCAGTCAATGTGGATCGAAAAAGGTTAATAAGAAAAATACTCACTCACACCTTGACTAAAAAGTCATACCTTTTAACCCGGTTTTATTTATTATATTCGGTTTAAAAAACGTTACCGTTAACGTTAAACGTTAGGACTTGGCCCAACGTTATGCATTTATAAGCAAGGTAGAGGAAGCCATCAATATGCTTAAATGTTTACACAAAGGGACAAAACCCAGCAGCATAATAGCTGCGCTAATCAGGCACGGGCTGACCTTGATGCCAGACATGCCAGTTGAGTAGAGGGGCCTTGCATGTCAGCAATAGCATCAGACAATGTAGATCATCAAGCACTGGTGGCAAAGGTATAGCAAGTCGGTAACTTAGGTTTGTAAAAAATGAGGGTGTCTATTACTCCCAACTAAATGACCACCATTAAATGATGATTGCTTCTTAAGAATACTGTAGTGTCACCACGTCGACCTCTTCTTACGAAGCAATTTTATGTTTTCTCTTTCTTCTGGGATCCGAATATCTTTCAACAACGTATATGACACCAGCTTTAAATGTAATTCTGATAAAACGTTACGTGTAGGGACAATTTTATTTTAATAAAAGAAACCTAAACCTCTTTTCATAAAGAGTTTTAATGGTACAAGATTTAAAAAAATACTATGTCAAATTGTCAAACCACAGTCTCAACGTAGTGATTCGTTTTAATTGTTCTGTTTTTTATTCGTAATTATCCCTGATAGTGGTACAAATGCATAAAATAAATCCATGATTCGTGATCTCGTAAAAGAAGTTTAAAGTTGAAGTGCTATTTTAGCTGTGTGAGTGTGATTAAAAATCGCAATCGTAAGTTTCATATTTAAATTATTTACATATTAGGCCCTTATCCTTAATAGAGACCCTCTTTTCGTTCATATTACAGAATAAAGTCTTAGTTTTATGAACCCCATGGAAGCTTTGACCATGATCACAATCATTTTTCAAAGGGAACAGTTTGTTTATTTACAATACGTTGTGACACATAATTATGAATGAATTAGTTAAGATGGGGCACACTAAGAGCATCGTCAGGAAAGGCGATGATAAATCAGTCTGTAACTCGGTCAAATATTAACTTAAAAAAAAATTACCAATGTAGGGATGATCCAAATAATCCACCCTATCTACTGTTAAAATTAATCACAAGAGTTTCAAGACACCCTGTATAATTAAATATTTAAACATAATTATTTTAAGATGAGTGGTTAAACAAAATTTAATATTTTGAACAGAGGTTCAAACTTTGTCTAGATTTGACTCCGCATACGTTGGTACCATTTTTAGGGTTCCGTTCCGAAATGGTAAAAAAGGAACCCTTATTGTTAGACTTTCTTGTCCGTCTGTCTGTATGTCACAGCAGGCTTTCTCAGCAACTACAAATGCTATCAACATGAAATTTGGCACAGTTATACAACGTGCTTTCCCGTATCTGTTTTTTTTTTTTATATAAGTAATTGAAGTGGGGTCTAGAATGGGGGTTGAAAAATGAAAGTGGTTTGATTATAGCAAATGGAATGTCATATAAAAGGGTTCAATTCGCACATTTCAAGACTATTTTATGATGTACTTTTTATTTATAGCCAAAAATGTACAAAAAATGACAGTTAACGTTAACATAATAAGTACCTAAAAACCATTACGTCCCTCTTGTGAATTTAGTTCATCGGTTAAATTTAAGTTTTTTTTAAATTGCCTATCTAATGCAGGTGTTTTGTGAAGCCGAAGCATTTATGGAGGACGTTATCTTAATGGGGCTTAAAATGCTGTCGATGGAAACCGATCTTGAAGCCTTACAAAACTCTCTTGAGGCGTGAGTTTCTTCTACTTTTGTAAGGTAGGGAAAGTAACGAAGACGTTAAATTTAATTTGTTTTTACAGTTCGGCATCTACTATATCTACAGAAGATAGTAAAAAAAAATCAGTAGCGACGGATGGAAAAAAATCTAAAATGCAGGACACAAAGAAACCCAAAAGGGTACCATCATTCAGCTCGACGAAGCCCAGCGATACCAGCAACCAGGAACCTGCTATCCTGAAATATGTTTTGGAATATGGCGGGAGCGAATTAGGCATTATGCAAAGAAGATCTGTCATAATGGTTAATAATTCTGAAAAAGTATATAAATTCACATGGGACGAGCATGAGCACTTGATCGTTAAGCCGTCAATTGGCTATATTTCGCCAGGAGAAGAAAAAGACTTGGAGATCATGTTTTATTCGGCTGTGCCTATCGTAATTAAAAAGGTGCGTATCTTTAAAATAATATTTTGCGTTGTTTTTATACGAATAGTGTAAAAACAAACAATGTACATCGAGACAAGTAGGTAATAAAAAATATCCGACACCCACTCACGATACCCACGGCAAGAGATGGGGTGATGCATTCTGAGCCGGCGCACCACACGGCCGAAAAAACCACGGAGAAAAGAAGGAATAAAAAAACGTTTATAATTCTAGTTACCTGGATTTATCCCAATTGGTTTCGTTTAGTAACTAAGATATGAGATATGTTGTACGCTAAAAGAATTACAAATAAAGACTGCAAAAAAAAAGAAACGACTTCTTGGGTACGTGGTTTACGAACTTTGTATTTTCTGATGAAAAAATTATTGAGCTTAGTACTAAATATTAAATAACAGGGTTTATTCGTTTTGGGAGATTCTTCTTGCTCTGATTTTCGACGTCCGGGGGCTTAGTTCCATTAAGTATATAGTTTAGAAAAAAACAACAGATGTGGCTTATGTTCATATTTAACTGGGGTACAGACGATTTTTGTGTCACTGTTTCTAACAATTTCCAATAAAAATAAGAAACCCATTATTGTTACTAATCTGTCGTGTCCGACCTCCATTTTTTGAAAACATACAATAATATCTTAAATTTAGTCAACTTTTACCTTGCAAAAACTTTAAACACCGTTTTTTTTTCTTGAATCATGTATTTAAACGAAACTCTCCAAATAATAATTTTAAAAAAAAACGGGTTTATTTAAATTAATACAATTTAAGGCATAATAGTTAACAGGATAACTTTAGTTCCTGTAGGTACGTAAAGAATTGATAGAACAGATAAAAATATATATATTCGCAGAATTAAACAAATTCGTCCATGGAAATTAATATAAGTAATACAAAAACTATGAATTTTTGATTTTTACTTCAAGTAAAAATATTAACAGCATTTTTTTTGCAAAAAATAGTTAAAATAAATATATTAATGCTCTTGCAAACAAAATTGAACAAATTGGAATAAAGCAAATTAATATTAAAATATTTTTTTAAGTACTGGTTTAGGCAAAAATGTAACAAAGGTGTATTTAGTATCATCATCATCATCATCATGTCAGCCTAAAGACGTCCACTGCTGGACATAGGCCTCCCCCAAGCCTTTCCACTCAGACCGGTCTTGTGCTTTTCGCATCCACCGCGGTCCCGCGATCCTGACGAGGTCGTCGCTCCATCTTGTTGGAGGCCTACCTACACCTCGTCTTCCGGTCCGCGGACGCCACTCCAGAACCTTCTGACCCCATCGGCCATCAGTCCTGCGAGCAATGTGCCCCGCCCACTGCCACTTCAGTTTAGCTATTCTTCGGGCTATGTCGGTAACCTTAGTTCTACTGCGGATATCATCATTTCTGATTCTATCACGCAGAGAAACCCCGAGCATAGCCATCTTCATAGCCCTCTGAGTGACTTTGAGCTTCTTTATGAGGCCCATTGTTAGCGCCCACGTCTCAGATCCGTAAGTCATCACTGACAACACACACTGTTCAAAGACTTTTGACTTCAAACACTGCGGTAATTTGGACGAAAAGGTGCTGCGAAGCTTCCCGAACGCTGCCCAGCCGAGTCGGATACGACCTCTTCCTCAAAGTTGGACCTATCTAACTGGACCGTTTGTCCCAGGTAAATATAGTCGTTAACAACTTCGAGCGCAGAGCCTCCGACTGTCACGGGAGTTGGCGCGACATGGACAGCCCACTCGGTCGGAAGCTCTACTGAGGTCAGCGAGCATTGCACTGAGGTCCTCCATGGTCTCAGCCTTGACTACGATATCGTCAGCGAATCGAAGTTGAGTGATGTACTCACCGTTTATGTTGTTCCGTATTTAGTATAATTTTCATTAATAAGCTATATCTTACTTATTTACAAGAAAATTAAACACATTAATGCATTGTAATGTTTTTTTTACTTTTTTAAAGTATGAAACATCTAATTTGTATAATTTTGAGAAATAACGATAACGTTCCATTATTCAAAAACTATCGGTTCTGTTACATTTTTGCCTAAAACGATATTTGATATTTCTGAAGTGAAGATAAATATAAGTTTATTTTTCTTAATCAACAAGGAAAAATTTCCATCCTGAATATCGTCGGAAATGGAATCATGTCCCATGGTAAAATTGACAAACTTGATATAGGCCGAAAGGGATAACAAATGACAGTAATGACCATTTGTATTCACGTAGGCTCAACAATTACAATTTGTAAATAGGTTCCACCTTACATATATATACATTGCATAATCTATGTGGTAATAATTCGTGTTGAGCCTACATAATGATAGGTACATTTAGGTCTTAATTCATATTAGACTACATTCACTTTGTGCTTATTTAATTTATATTGGACATAAATTACGGTCTTAATTACCTACTGTACGACGAAATTAACTTTTGATGGATTTTTGGTCCATATTCAAAATGGTCAATCCAAGTGGACGATTTTCCATTTGTACAGTCGTGCCTAGTTAATGTCAGGTTCAACCGCCATATACGAATTATCACAGCGATTAAACTGACAATTAAGGTACTAAAGTTTATACATATTTATAAACTGGACTGTACATTAAATCGATATTTTCATTGGTGATCCGAATAGGAAATAGTCGGGTGACCGTTCTTTTTCTATTAAATTGCTTTTATTCGGCAACTCGATAAAGCAGGGCAGTCGGCTCTCGGACTAGTGGATATAGCACCCGTCACTGTCGTACTTATTTACGTGTCATAAGGTGACGGATGCCTTATCCAAACTTTGTTACGCGATAAACGCAGCCATGGTAGGACCCCTGGTGTTAAAGTTATTTATTATAGATATACGAGTATAGACCTATAGATGTTTTCGATGTGATGATTAATGTTGTACAGGCACTTATGGGCTGCGTACTGACGTCTATCAGTGATGACTCCCTGACGCTCGACTTCAAGGGCACTACGTGGGACAATCGCCAAACAGTAACCTTATTTGGCCCCGACAGGTAAAACAATTTTTTCTTCCTTCAGAAAGGGTTTAAGTGTATATAATGTATGTATATTAGTCTCGTCGAAGGTCGGACTAAATCATTCTTACTAATATTATTATTTTTCGGGGTGAAAATGTATGTTTTTTTATTGAACCTACAACTAGTAAATTTTTCAAATACGAGTAAATGGACCGAAACATTTATTGGAATATCAAAAAAAAACCTTCAGTTAGAAAAGCGTAACGGGGTCTTGTAAATTTGTCTATAAGCAACGCTCGATCAAAGGCACTGATTATCAGTGATCGGGGAAAACGGTGCAAACCTTTAACAAAACTTGTAAAGCTGACATAAAGGAGAACTTGCAACCAAGAAACACAACAATATTATTAAAAAATAAGAATACTATTGGTAGATTAGTGTTCAATTTAACTCCATATCAGTCTCTGATTTGGTATAAGGATTATTAATAGTTTCATGGCTGTAATGTAAGTTTAGTTAAAGTTTTGCATAGCTTTCCCCGATCACTGCTGATTATGATTCTCTTGAATATTCTATAAATTATTAATTTATAACTGTTGCAGTGAAATATTTTTAAATGAAAGATTTGAGGAACCTTTAGAAGAAAAGACTATGCCTGTTTCTGACATATCGACGAGTGTAATTAAAATGATGATACTGTATTCAGCCATGACGGAGTATTCAAAATATTCTACTAATTTAAAGGAACAAAGTAAATTAAAGGACACATTTATCTACCAAGTACGATAAGGAAACATTTAAACTTATTTAATGAGAACATTGAGATACGCTTCTTTTTTATCTTAAGCCGCGTTCAGATTTGTCTGACGTGTTGTGTTGTGATGCTCTCTGTCGTGATGGCTACTGTTCACATTTATCTGACGTGTTATGACGCATTTTTTTATCAGTCAGTTCCGCCTTGGCTCTCGTCGTCCATACTTCACGTGCGGCTCTGACGCTTCACAACACAGCACAGGCGCGTGCACACTAGTCCGATTCGCTGTGTCGTGTCGCTGCACCGCCCCCCGCACCTCACCCGTTCTGACGCGGACCGGGATCGCTTGTGATGCGACACAACACACTGCGTCAGATAAATGTGAACGCAACCATATTAAATGTATGAAACCGATACTGTTCTGACGCATCACGACACAACACGTCAGACAAATGTGAACGCGGTTTTATGGCAAGAAGAATTATTGGTTTAATTAAAACATATCATTTTTGCAGACGAGAGAATTCAAATTTGAAGTAAAAAATACTGGTAATGTTCCTATAAAAATTGTGTGGAATTTCATAATCGATGAAGAATTTCCAGCAAGAATTGATAAAAACAAAACTGCAAAGGTAGGTGTGTAGGAACCTACATAATAATATGCTGTTCGGTGCAACAGTAGAAGTCGAAGTACGATCACCACTGTTTAATTTATTATTAAAAACTTCCCAATTAATAAATGGATTGAAGGAAGCCATATAATGTATTCGGATCCCTTATTGCTAGGGCTAGGACATTTGGTAACACCGTGATTTTAAGCTGGGCATTCACGACCGCTCTAACAAGCCGAATAGAGCAGCGTCGTGCCAAAATCAATGAATGAATATCAAAATTGTAGCGTTTAAAAGTACTTGGCGCGGCCGGTTGGATTTCCAAATGGAGGCTAAGCCTGCGCGACGCGCTAACGCGCAATTCGAATGAAACTATCGTAAATGTCAACATTCAACGTTGAAACACGCTGCGCCTCCGCGCCAAGCAAAATAGCGTCGTCGTAAATACAAACTACAATATATGTTGACTTGTTTCACTAATGAAAGATGGACCGTTACGGAAAACTTTGTACTATAGGTACACCGCAGTGGAAAGCGAACGCGCACGACACGTTCTACGCGCACGCATCTGGTGTGGCTCGGCCTTATATACCGGCAACCACACGAGACTAAAATAAGTGCTATATTATATAATATCCTGAAATATTATGGCGTCTAACTGCGATCCGCTCCTCTTTTTTGACATAATTTTACATATTTCGAAGATTCAACCATAACAAACGTAAAGGTGTCAAGTTTGAAAAAGGAAACTATCAAGGATCTTGTTTTATAATCGTGTTGTCACGTTTAACAGTCTCAAGGAAATATATGACCAAGTTTAATATATGGGTATAAACCAAAATAAATCTCCAGTTAAAGAAGCACTGTAAACCGTAATGAAACTGTCGATTAACGTCAAACACATACATTTTTGAAACAAAATTGTAAGTTAGACATCATTTAAATGACAGTTAAATAGCGTCTTTATGTACATTTATTTTGGTTTCTACCTATATGAAAAGAATGGACATATAGGCGTTATATTTATTGATATGCAGAATCCAAATCGAGGAACAATACCAACTTTATCATAATTATGTTGCCTCTTAATTCGCCGGAACATAATGGATACCAACGTTGTCGCATTTGATCTTTTAGTCTACGTGTCCATCCTTATCATACACGCGATTTATTAAAATTTCTATCTCTTTTCTTAACTGAGCACGCGTTTTCTTAACAAATATTTTTAAATAAGCAAACTATAAGTAAAATACGAAGTAAAAATCAAATATTTAGTACCTAAAATTACCCTTGATATATGATCTCTTGAGTATTCTTCACTTTAATTTGGTAATTTGCGCACTTTCAAAGCACGCCATTTTATTTATTTTTGTTCAACCTCAGCTCACGTCAGTTTCGTCGCCATGTTTGTTGTGAACTGAGGGCCGGAGTGGTCAATTGGGTCTTTTATGAAACTTCAACTCGAGCGCGGTAGTGACATATCTACTTCTTCTTTATATGTAATATGTCTGGCTGCCATTTTCTAATCAGTGTGCTCGTGATGTCGCACCGTTGAGGTGTGGCGTGGCGCGATTGTGAATGTGGTCAAAATATCACGCCCATCCAGTTGTATACACTCCATCTGTCGCCGAGCCAAACGGCGCGTCCGTAAATGGCCAGCTTAAGAACCGGCAGTCGGCATTTAAACATTAAATTCATATTCATACAAGTATTTAACTGAAACCATTATAGTTATGAAGAACTCCTCCATGTAAATAAATTTTTTTTTTTTTTTGTGAAATAAACATCGGAATATAATAAGTATAGAAGGATAACTATCACTCAAAAAGTGTTCCACATACTTAGTGCTGAAATGGGCGGAGCTAATACTTGGTGCTCAACCGGCTTCCAGTAGGCTTTGAGTTATTGTGTCAAATGGTTGTCAGTATAGTTTTGTAAAATAATTATAAATAACTGATAAATAAGATAAACTATGGCAACAACGATGCCGACGTGCATCGTAAATTATTGGTGTAGGAGTCGCACGGACCCTAAAAAGGATGTAATTTCATTCCATTAGTAAGTAATTACAATTAAATAATTTCCTTACGAAATGGACATGGCCGATGTTATGCAATATAAGTTCTGAAATAATTATAATATTAAAGATTAATGTTTTTTTTTTAGTTTTCCTAAAAATGAAGAAAAACGTTTTGCTTGGATAGCTGCAGTTCGTTTAGAAAAACGCGATGAAACGTGGCTTCCCAGCAAACATTGTAGGATACTTATGCAGTATCCATTTTGAAGAAACTGACTTTTTAGTTTCAAAAACTGGGAGACATTTTTTGAAACGCTCAGCGGTTCCAAATTGCACAGTACCGTGCAGTAACTCCCTACTGCAACGCAGACTAATCAGCACCGTAACGGCATCGCCTCGCCTTGTATGAATGAGGCGAGGCGATGCCGATCCGTTGCCGAGCGGTTATGTCTGCGACAACCCTTAGTAGGTAATACTTAGGTACTGCAACTTGTTTTATTTAAATTAGGTACGATAAAATACCGCCATGCCTCATCTTAAAAAATCTTGATTTACCTATTATAATAATGTACTATTATATTATATCCGTATATAATATCGTTATTTATTGCCTACTAAATATTATATTTTTAAGAATAAATATTTACTAAAACATTATTTATTGTTGTATAAATAAAGTATACACCTTAACTTATTTAAATTACGGATCACTTCTGCATTAAACCATCCAAGTTCAGCAAAATGTCAGATGTATCATTTTATAGCGTGTTTGAGTAGCCATAACGAGAAAAAATATAGACCAATCAAATCTCTTGTCAGCAGTTTAACTAATCAAAGTTTTCTTATGGGTGAAAATATATACAACCTCTACACTAATGGCGTCTACTCAAACGTTTCAAGCGTAGAGGAAATGGGACGTATTTCAACGTCAAGTTTGTTCGGTGTTACTCTTCCATAATTATTATATTTCGATGGAAATAAAAAAAACTTCGAATATTTGGGGAAAAACTTTATATTCATTTTACATAGGTAAGTACTTAAATCATTATAGCTGAACGATAGAGACGCACTGAGCGACAAGCGAGAAAATATAACTTGTGCTACCCGTGCAGGTAGGCTCACTTACTGGTCTTTGCAGCATTGTAGTATAAACTCAAAAAATACACGATGTCTTATTTCCTTTTTTTAAGTTATTTTACGTACTTACTTAAATGCAAATTATTCAAAATAAGCAAGCAGGACACCGAAATTTAAAATCAATCATAAAGGTATTACGCGTTTACCAGTTGGGTACAGTTAAGACATTTAAGTACACGTTTTCAGTCGTTTTGTGTGTCATATGAACGGACGTAACTTACGTTACGTAGAGTCGAGACCATAAAGGTAAGTATAGTCTAGACTACAGTCACAGTTCTACTGAAAAGTGTAAGCGACGAACATAGACAATATTACAGATTATGTTTAATAATTAATTATACATTAAGGTAAAGAGTTGTTGGAAATTCTGTAGCTCTGCCTACCCCACTCTGGGAATGAAGGCGTGAGTTTATGTATGTATGTATGTATGTATTAAGGTAAATGCAGCATTTATCGATTAACAGTACTTTCTTGTTTTAGCAGCCTGAGGAGGATCAAGTCTCGCCGGAAATTGTCACCCCTTCACTTGAGGGTGCAGAAAATGAGAGAAAAGGTATCAGTTAGCCGACAATCTCGTACGTAATGTGGAAGGACCGCAGTGCCGGCTCCCTTTTTCTTGACTCACTAAATAATACACACTGATTTTCACTTATTTTAATCATTTCTCACTATTTTAAGAATACAGTATTCTTGAAGGGCATCAACAACTATGTAATCCATAAGCGACACTGACTTATTAACAAAGCAATTCTAGATATTTTTCAAATATTCGATGCGATATCACTGACGAATAGCCAGCCAGTAAATATTAGATGTAGCCAGCACGCTACAAGCAGCGAAAGTTCACAGTACCGTTCTGTATTCTCGAACATACTCGGGATCGGTAATATAAGGTGGTAAGCCAAATTTAAGCATACGTCCTTCGATTCTGTTCCACCCTAATTTGGCTTGAGCCACAAATTAGGTGCGACGACGAGCGTAACGTGGTTAGGTTTTTTGTGACAACAGATCTAGACTTGACTAGAACTAGTTTTTATTTGTGAAAATACATGAGTATAATAAACCCTGTTGCAAAAAAGAGAGACTTAGTTTTTTTTAAAGTTGTTTAAATATAATGTAGAAATAAAGACAATATATTTTACGAAGATAATTGTAACAACTTAATACAAATAATATTAGTTTAATTTCGTAGCATTCAATCTCATTTAGTTACAGTATGTTAAAATTAATTTAAAAAGTTCTCGTTATCTTTGCATCAGGGTTTATTTAGGTCTATATGTAGGGTCATGACTAGGGTGCTTAATAATTTAGTATAATCACAATTCGGGATTCGTAACAGGAATGTTCAGGAATTAATAGAACGTTTTTCTATTTAATCGGAAATATTATAATCGGAATAGTATTTTTCGGGAGTTTAATAAGTCCGCGAGTCATGTTTTTTGGAAACATGGATCGGTTACCCTAACTGACTAATTCCGCGTAGCAAACTTTCCATTCGCATTCTTCCCCATTTTATTTTTTCTACAATCGCATTTCTTCCCAATTTTTCTTACCAAATGCATATTTTCCATTATGTGTTTTCTCAATTTAAAATCTATTCTAAATCTATTTCACTGAGTCGACAGTGCTCCGCTATATAGCGGGGCTCCTATTTATAGGTGCTGTGTGTAACACTCCTCCCCCAGGCTAACATAGAAACTGATAAAATATCCTCCGTTGTGAAATTAATTAAATTGGCCATAAATTGAAACATGTGATCGTCTCGTTTATAATTATATCCAAATTAGGACACTACTTTTTGTAAAAGAAAAAGGTAATCTAACGTAATCTACATCTAAATCTATCAATAAACAAGCCAAACCCGAAAATAAACGAAATCAATCTTAATTGCGATATAAACACAAAATAACACACAGTTGAAATAAAAGTTTGACTCACCCAGATTCTCCTTTGTTTTTTAATTGTTGTAATACCTGTCATATACCCAATAATATGTCGTACCTATATTACGTGATGAAATACAATGTAATGGTAGCCCTACCTGACCCCTAACCTTGAAACGAGGCCGGTTACAGCGAGAACCTATTTGGTTTCAGGTTTTATTATACTTTTGTGTGTAATTAATATCTAAACGGAAAACTAATAACAAATTGGTTCTTTCTTTGGATGGGGATTGGTCTCATTAAGACAAACTACGATACTATCTTGCATCTATTTCTTTTACCTACGTATTAGTTAATAAAATAATAAATAAAATAAAATTTGTTTATTTCATGTAACCAATGACACATTATTTTGTTATTGAGAATAAGTACTTAATCTAAGGTGTTAGTAATAATAAATTATAAATAACTAAAACAGTATAGCACTAGTGGGGCAATGTAGTCCCCCGCAGTGAGACATGTAGGCACAGTCTACTCTGTCGGCTATCATACGCAGGATGGTGTTGGGGCTGTCGCGCACCCGGCGCACCAGGGACGCACCGCGCCCGCGCATGGTTGTATGGAAACAGTCCACGCGCGCCTCCGCGAACATCCCTGATGCGCTACAGAAGCGAGGCAGCCCCATCAACACCCGGAACGCATTATTATACTGGACTCGGAGGGCCCCATAGGCCCGTTTTGTGTACCGCTCCCACAGGCTGCCGGTATAAAGAGAGGTACAATAGGCTCTGAATAGTAATATTTTGACTCCTCTAGAGCATCCGGCAAACCTGCGCGCAATCATATTTGCTCGGACGGATAAGGCCCTTCGCTCCCTCTCAATGTCCATGTTGTCTTTGAGATCAGCCGCAACCACATGACCCAAATATTTAAAATGGTCTACTCTCTCCAATGGAGTACCATTAAGGCAGACCTGGGGAACCTCAACTGACTTATTGCGACCGATTTCAAACACCATATATTGGCTTTTCTTAATATTATACATAAGGCCATGACTAGCCGCATAGGCTTCACACAGGTGAAGCAACTTGCGCAACCCACAGACCGACGCGCTCAGCAGCACCATGTCGTCCGCGTAACTTATATTATTAATACACGCGTTATCAATATGACATCCTACATGGGTATTGCTGAGCGCCTCGATCAGTCCATTCACGTACAGGTTAAAAAGAGTTGGAGAGGTCAGCCCTCCCTGTCTGACCCCACACTCCAACCTGTACGAGTCAGAAAGCTCGTTTGCCCACCTAACGCTATTGACCTGGTGTCCATACCAGTACTTGAAAATACGCAGGGTCTCCGGAGGAAGGTTAGTACCCTCCAATTTTTCCCACAGTATATCGTAGGACACCAGGTCAAAGGCCCTAGAAAGGTCTAGGAAACACGCGATCACTGGAGTCTTCCTGTTTACATAATATCTAACAGTATACTTCAAACACAGTATTGCAGACTCTGTAGATAGTTGCGGCCTGAACCCAAACTGGTTATCGTGTAGTTTTACATACCTGTTCAACTGTGAATTCAGCAAACTATCAAATATTTTAGCTATGATCGTGGCCAACGATATAGGTCTGTAGTTATGCTTATCTGTTAAGTCGCCAGTTCTATTTTTGGCCACGGGGACCACGATCGTGCGCATCATGTTGTCCGGCAAGTACGAATGTCTCACGCATAAGGTATAAAACATTGCCAACACTCTTGATATATGCGGACCTGCATGCTGCAGGTGCTCGATGCTGAGCCCGTCGTGACCCGGAGACTTACCCCTAGACATTGCCTTAATCACTTTATCAACCTCCTTGGCAGTAAATCTAGGACCGACAGTTTCACCACAGGTCTCACCATCGAACTCCCTCACCTGCGGCCGACCTAGCGGAGATTGGATAAGAAAGTGGTCTTTAAAGAGGTTGGCAACGCATTTGGGATCACTCACGCCGTCGACTCCAACCGGGTGGCTAACCAAGGGCTTCATTTTGTTTGAAGTCTTCCAAAAGGCACGAAAATCCTTCCTGGAGTGGTGAGAGGCGATGACGTCCAATTTTATCTGTCTTTGGTGATCTTGACACCATTTTAATCGAGACTTAAAGATCTTTCGACTCTCACACATTTCGCGGAACAGAATACCGCCTGAGGGTCTACCAAACATCGTCCATTCCTGAAACCTTTGTCTAGCCACCCTGTGGGCGTCCCTGACATGTTTGTTCCATCCCATTACCCGCTTCTTGCCCCTTGACTTTTGATTAACCTTTCCGAGAGACGCTGCCCCCCCTGACAGCACCGACTATGTCATATCATAATACAACTTATCTAGAACACTTTTATGACTATGCTCATTACAATATTTGTCCGCACAGGGGAGCAGGTCCCCGGGAAAGTCAATCAATCGTAGTCTTTGGTGACATTCCTTATTAAACAAAGAAATTTGTTCTGCAGTTCTTTCCCCCCACATCACTTTCCTATTCTCATTACAAATTGTACTAGATACCCTAGAACCAATTACGTTTATATCACATTCTAAAAATATAGGGAAATGATCCGACCAGGTGACCAAGTTTTTTACATAAACGTTGCGCACAGAGTGCAACGCAGCCTGTGTAACAACAAAATGGTCTAACCACCGCCTGCATAAATGTACTTCGCTAAAGAACGTATAGGTATCCGAGTGAATCCCTAGCCTATTTACGTCCACACAACACCAGCTCTGTTCATTGCAATAATTAATCATTTCTGTGTAGAAAAGTTCATTCGGATGGGCATTAAAATCGCCCATCATATATACAGCTTCAATGTCATAATCATCAATTATCGCACTCACCGCACCGAGGCAGTCTGCAAACTCCGGTAAGTTGTCACAACAATCCGTAGGCATGTACACACTCACCACTAAGAAGGGCCGATCACATGTCATTACCCTAATTGCGCACACCCGCGGACTACTACACTTCACCACAGACACATCCTGAAACGCCGATCTCCGCCAAAGCAAACCGACCCCCCCGTGCGGCCGGCCTCGTAGCATGCCCGATGTTGTGTCCACTGCAGACGTTCCCGTCGAGCAGAAGTTGTCGTCAATGTTACTCAAGTAGGGCATTTCATCCGGCAGCAGCCAAGTTTCCTGTAGTGCCACTATTTGAGAAACCTTACACAACTCTTTTACAGTGTCAACCGATCGCTTAACGTTTTTACAGTTAAAACTTGAGAACGTATGACTCATACTATATGTTGCACTTCACTGCTTTCAGAGTTAAATCCGATCGTATGTCTGTACTGGAAATGCACAAACCTCCTAAAAATAATTCCTTTCGGCCAGATATTTTTGTCTAAGAATAACGGCAGTTTATTTGGACAAACAAAGAACTTGAACGCTTTGTGGTTAACCTCCCTTTTCATCCCTATCCTTTCTAGAGAAACATTTTCTTGTGTTTTCGACAATATGTACTTTGTAATGTCCCTTTCCTGTGTATCCTTATGTACGTTAGTTATAAACATAGGGATTTTGCGTTCAGCAGCCTTGAATTCAGTGTTTACTTCATTTGCCGTGCCAATTTGACCTCTATAACGATAGTTTGACTTCTTTTTCTTATACACTACCGTTGTAAACCCCTTTTCATCGGTATTTACGTTTGCATCTTCCTTCGGTATTTCTGAGCAAGCTGGAACACGTAACTCGCTGTCTTTGTTATTCGCTATTCCGCTCGATGGCGAAGAAATAACAGGTTTGCAGAACGGCCCGACCAGCTGATCGCTGCGCTGAGTCATCCCGCTCGCATCGCCTGATGCCACTGTTTTTTCCCCGTTCTGCGCGGTAGGTTTACTACCCTCCCTTACAATCGATCTATATTGCATGTTCACATTTTTTTGAATCGGAGATAATGCATCTAGTTTTAAAGAATTTTCACTATCGTTTCTCGTTGAGTCGTAAGTATGAGTATGCGACAACCCAACCGGGCCACTATCCAGACACCAGGCACCTCGTCTGTTGTTTACATTACACGACGATAGCCGAGCCGGTGGTGGCATCACACTAGTAAAGCTTTTTTGTAAGCCATTTTTGCACTCTTCAAGATCTTTAGATGTTGCATAGGTTGCTTTGATCATGTCCATATCCGCTTGAAGGCGCACTAAGTCCTTAAGTATTTTTGTGCAGTCCAGGTGGTCAAAGGTTACCGGTGGCAATTTTTCTAATTGCCTCGCCACAAAAATGGGTATTACATCAGGCTCCGTTGCCCTAAACAGCTGTATCATGTCGTTAATATCACGTTGGTCTTTTCCATCCCGTTTACGCTGAATATTTCGTTTATCCGTTGGTATGGATTCGAACAGTAACGACTTTGACTTTTGAATTTCAGCGCTTGTAAACGACGTAGTACACAACCGCACCAGGGATTCTTCATCCATTATCGAGATTTTGTTACACTTTGTGCACCAACTTTATGTGATTACACTGATTACTTAAAAAAATATACTTACTGAAATAAATCGGGCAAATAAGTTTAAAAACTTCGCTGATTCGTAAATATTTTGTGTAAGATACCTCTGAAAAACCTGTGAATGCACTTTGTGCATAATGTTACACTTTGTGCACCAACTCATTTAACAAAGTGATCAATTGGACAAGGTCGTGGAAAACAAATGGTGATACATACATACATGCCTTCACGCCTGTAATTCCAGAGTGGAGTAGGCAGAGCTGCAGAATTACCTACAACTTTAAAACTGGTTGATAATTCAGTAACCACATTTTGCAAAGATAGGCTAAGATGTTTACCAGCGTATTAGTGGCAGGTTGGGAATATTAAATGGTTTGTGATTTCCACTGTTAGTTTCAGCACGTCACAAAAGGGGGACCGATCACTCTTTCTAATTTCCGACACGAGTCCCGTCAGAGAGTAAAAAGCTCTTTATGGCAATGAGAGGGCACGGGAGCACTAAGTCCACCTGATGGTAAGTGGGATCTGAGACCCATAGACATTTGAAATCTCAAGACTACGATCTCAAAACTGCAATCCCAAGACCCCAAATGGTTGCCAACCCTGAGGACTGAGATGGAATGCCTCAATGCTAGCAATTTCACCGGCTATCCCCACGCCGGAACACAGCAATGCGAACACTGCTGCTTGGCGGTGGGTTAATGGATAAGGTGGTGCTAGTGATCCGGACGAACCCTGCACAAGGTTTTACCACCACTAAAATGATTCGAATGCGATAAAATGAATGTGTGTGTGAAGTCATTCCGTCCTGAGAGACATGAGTATACGCAGCGTCCTGCGTTATCGGGGATTCATAGATATGTAAATATGTTAAAACAAAGTGATAGTTTTAAAAATAATGAAATCGAATGAATCTCTTATACTAACCTAAAAGTTGTGAATTCCACTGAGCAAGCAATTGAAGCGAGTTTCACAAATTATATCTCAACCACCACCGTGTGAATACCGCTTAGCCGTTATTATAAGCACTTCACGGGAGGATTTCTTTATTAATCACCATAACTGTAATAATCACTTGTTAAAATCCTTGAATCTTAGAATAATAACACATAGAAACCTAGTCCGCGCACCAAAAGAGTGCAAAAGAGAGAGCGCCGAGTACACCATTCTGGTGTACTCGGCGATCGCCGCCTGTCAGTCGCAATCACGTCACACAGCGTCAACAGCTCCCGGATTTTTATTGATTATGACGATTTGTAATGATAATGGGTGCCACAACACTTCAGACCAAGAAAATAAACACTATAAAATAACATTCCACGTGTTAGTAATATGTTTTGACTTGTTGTTTTACGTAAAACATTCACTAAAATATTAAATTATTTTCTAACGACATTACATGAAAATGTTGCAGTATAACGAAATTTTTCCCCCTAAATTGTTATAGTAAGTACTTGTTCTATTTTGTGATATTCTGTGATACGAATTGAATTACTTGTTTTTCTCGTTCAAGATTTCCTTCTAATCCGATTATTGCCACACGTTGGATTGAAAAAATTAGGCTTAATCGAAATGAAAGCTGGTGGAAGCCGTCTAGGAGGACAAAAATATGTTCTGTACATTTTAATGACACAGACAAATATCTTAATAAAGGTGGCTTGTGCAGACTACGTCGGGACGTGGTTCCTACTAAGGTGATTGCGAGTATATACTGGGTGTCCCTGGATAAATTGACAAACGAATAGGGATGATAGAGCAGCTAAAAAGCTATCGATTTAACCCCTATGTATGATTAGCGATTTTTACTTTACCTTCGGAGATATTGATTTTAATCTGAGTTTTTGTAATTTTCACAGGTTTTTCAGAGGTATCTTACACAAAATATTTACGAATCAGCGAAGTTTTTAAACTTATTTGCCCGATTTATTTCAGTAAGTATATTTTTTTAAGTAATCAGTGTAATCACATAAAGTTGTTTTTTTTATACAAACACTGTGATGGAGAAACAAACTTGACGTGGTTACTTAAAAAAAATCAGGCAAATAGATTTAAAAACTTGGCTGATTCGTAATTATTTAGGCTTAAATCAATAGTTTTTTAGCTGCTCTCTCATCCCTATTCATTTGTCAACTTTATCCAGGGACTCCCAGTGTAGAAAATATTGAAATGTAAAGAAAAATGATTAAATGAAAAAATCCCCTAGTTTAGGGGGAAATGTAATCCGCTAGCAACATTATTTGTTTACTTGTGTGCGTGTTGTCGTGTGTTAGTACGCGTTGATTACGCCCACATGAATCCATTTTGTGCGACACTTTTGACGGGTTGGCTGTAGGAAACTATCATTCTATGTGTTATTATTCTAAGCCTTGAATGCTATGTGTATGACACAGCCCACTAGTAATTATTTACGCAAATAACACTAAACTAAACTGACACAAATTCTTAGCTATAAGGACTTATTTCCAGATGAACTTGTACACTCCCTAGCTGCTGAATATTAGGACGTTCTTTAAATTGTAGCCCGACTAACTCCTTCCTCTTCTTAAGTTAAAAATCGACTGTCCTATTCCTAGGTTCCAGATTAACTATCTTCATAGCTTCTCGGGTCGTTACCTACTCCCCTCCGCTTCCAGATTATATCCCCGAAAGTACAAAATCCTTTCTTTTCTTATTTTTACTCTCCTAATTTTAACCAATCAAACTAAAGCGGAAAACAGTATTTCACCGCCCCCAAGCTCTATAGTTTTAAGGTTGTGTTTCGTTGCATTCTAAGACGGTACTCCTTTTTTTTTATCTGCAAATCTAACGCCGTGAATCCACTTGACATTGGCTTCTTGCACATGTGGCAAGAACTGTGAAAGCCCCGCCATAAAGTGTTATTTAACTCTACGTCTGTTTTAACAATCTAGCAAAAATAAATAAAAGTAGTTTGTTTAAATTCTGCAGCATGCAGCAGGATTTTTAACTCTGCAGCTGCAGGTCGCAGCTGCAGAGTTAAAAATCCAAAAAGCGGCTTCTTTGTTTGTAACGTTTTATTGTTATAAGTAATTCTAAGATTTCGAAGGAAACAACAAAATTAGTTTTAAGTAATGTCGTATATTATATAAACTGTTTATTATAAGTATTTATATATTAATGTATAGCGGGTAATATATACGCGTTACATGTGGGCCTTCGGGCCTTCTGCAAAACTAAGATAAAATAAACCTATTTCGATCTGTTTCGACTTAATTACAATGGAAAATTGGAAGATATGCCATTGCTAAATATTCAAAATGGGAAACAATGCCATCAGAGAAATGTAATTTTGGGAAAAATGCGACTGGAAAGATTGCTACGCGGAATCAATCAGTTTGAGGAACCGATGTAACTATCCCGTTTTTTACACACGATTGAATAATAATATCACCCCTGAAAGATAGTATCTCTGACAGGTATTTTTTGGAGAACGCTATAGTGGAGCAATGTAGAGCATTTAGCGATTCGTTGCACTACACCGTGTAGGGTTTATAGTTCTTTGTAAGCCTCTGAACACAAATCATAGATATTCTGCAACGCTGATAAAAAACTGAAAATATTGCAATATATTGCCAATAAATGAATTAACAACCTTTCCTACGCCCACGTTCTGTTGATTTAGATTCTTATCTATTATTATAGGTGAAGGTGAAAGCAAAGTAACACTGTTTAGCGGGAGCCAAGGCAGAAAAAGTGTGGACACTTGGTTTGAAATCGATTTACCCTTTCAAATAAAACCTTCGAAAAATTGTCTCAAACCTAAACATAGTAAAACCTTCAAGGTCACCTTTTCCCCACTGGAAGCTTTTGATTACAAAGTTAAATTAAAAAGTACTATTGGTAAGTAATCTCAATGTACCTATCTATATATATACAACTCTTCCGGGACTGACTATGTGACAAACAACTCACAATCTAGACCACTCAGCATGAGATTTGGAGAAAATATTGCTTGAGTAAACTTGAGTAAAGTTTAACCACAGCGCGAAGAAATAGTGGGGAGAAGGGGAAGACTAATTCTACGCGTGTTAAGTCGCGGACCTCCTCTCGTAATATTGTATTTTTAAGCGTTATTATTATAATAACTATTTTGCAAACCTTTTTGAATAATACTCCGTATTAAGTAACTTGTAATTTTTTACTTTTTCAAATGTCAAAATATACCTTTTGAATGACTAGGACATGATGATTTTCCATTAAAATGATTTTATTTCATTGTTATAGATAATTTAGATCCATATGATCAAAACATGACCTGCAACATAACAGCCAAGTCGTTGATCCCTTATGTCCACCTCGATATAGATAAGAGCGACTACGTAACATCGGGCAGGAGAAAGTCAACAGGAGTCGCCTTACCACCGTATTTGACTGTCCTTGAATTCAATGTCTTGGGATCCGGATGCTATAAAAAGTAATATTGTTACCGAAGCGTTTATTAATCTTGCTTTTTCTATGATTGACTCCGCCTCAATTGCCTTTTCGCTTGGTCATACTTCTACGTATGTCTACTCTGACGTTTTCTTTATGTCATAGAGAAGGTAAACGAGCACACAAGGCACCTGTTGATAAGTGGTACCTATGACTTATAGATATTTGCAATAGTGCGACTACAATCTCATGACTACAAACCTAAGACTGCTAGTCATGTAAACACTTTGGTTGGCGGTAGGTTTACACCAAAAGATACGACGAGATGGTCGTAGCGATCCTGACGGCCCCTGCAGTGTCCGACCACTCAAACTGTCCCGCGTGGTGTAATTCTGTGGCTAGAAATCTTTCACCATCGGCATGGGTCATATATGTAGGTACTCATATGGGTCATTGCGATGCTAGGCGAGCTTTTTCTGATAGTCGTTAGTGACAAAATAGATATCGCGAAGCGGAACGTGACAAAATGATTCGTCTCGAAGTTATCTGACACGCAGAGACCGTGATAGTCGCAGCTTGTCGCGGGGTGAGTCTGGAAGGTTGTCGCGTCGGAACAGGAATGAAAGAGAAGTCACCAGGGCAGGAATGTTTAATGGATAACTTCTTAAATTATAAGAACGAAACAGTGTCGGTTGGTATAAACACAAAAAATAAATTCAAAAGAAAAACTATCACGTTTAGAAGCTCACACACATGATAACGGATTGAGAGCTTGTTATAAACTGAACTCCGTCTGCGCTGGCTGGCAAACAAAAAAATTAAATGAACTCAAATTTAGAATTTAGGATATAATATCCGTAATAAAAATTACCATAATGGCTTTATTCAACGACGTGTAATACTTAAATAAACCTCGTTACAAAAGTCTCTCTGTGCGTTTTATCCCAGTTTGATATCAGGGTACCTCGGGTTTTTATGGTTTCGATACTTTAAGTTACGTTTTTATGGTTTACTTAATATCAAACTATTTCAGGACTTTCAATGTAATAAACCCTACGAGCGATGCGTACGAGTTTATTTTCGAAATGACGCTGTCCGATAAGCCGGAGCTGATACCGATGCACTGCGACATGCTCAAAGGATACATCGAGGGCGGCACCTCATGTGAAGTCACATTCACCTTCGCTCCCACCGCCCCAGGGGTATTTGTAACTTATTTTATGATTGACTTCAATTTTAATCTATCGGAACTGTTACGGTAGGTTTGTCATGCAAAATAAACAAGCTGGGTATCTATTAAATACCTATTTGGATACCTACACGTGATCAGAAACCAGTTTTTCAGACTCGGTAATTGATGGCCATTTCCAAGTAATATTAGTTACAAGAAACAAAAACTATTTTTTTTTGTTAATCACCGATGAAGTAAATTATGGTTTTCCTTCTTTTAGATTCATACCCTCTATGGATCCTATTCAGACTATTTTACTTTAATGACACTTCAGTTACAGTGAC
Source organism: Acleris sparsana (assembly GCA_923062465.1). NCBI lineage: Eukaryota > Metazoa > Arthropoda > Insecta > Lepidoptera > Tortricidae > Acleris > Acleris sparsana. The sequence continues at coordinate 7,802,891 of OV281286.1, forward strand.
AATTCAAGTCAGCCATTGTCAATTATTTGTTTTGTTGTTACATTGAAGTTATAAAATCTCTCTCTGTCAAGTAGGGTGACCACACTGTTTACAATAAATTATTTAATTTGGATCATTGCGTGATTAAATCTGAATACTTACTACACATAAACACCAACATACCTATATTATTATGACCCCACGCAATTCAATGCTTAAGTAGTCATTTCACTTTTGATCACGTCTTCGATTGTACCTTGACTGTATTATGGGTATTTCTAATCGGGTTTACTAAGTATTGATTTAATATATTACGAGAATATCGCACCGTACCTTGACATCCTTGTGTCTCTCTGGCTCCTCCCCCCTGTTCTTTTATTTTATTTCACTTGTATTATTGAAATGCACACTCTGGGAAAATTTCAACTATTACGGTGTATGAGATATCTAGCCCGCTGACGGACAGACAGACGGACGGACGGACGGACGGACGGACGGACGGGCGGACAGTAGAGGCTTAGTAATGTGGCATCGTAGATGGATGGACCGATTCGGACGCGGTCTTTTTAAAAGATGCGAATCTAGCCGATTTCCGAATTCTAAAACTTTTTTAATACCTCTGGCAGTCTACAGATGTAGTGAATAATCCTTTCCCATCGTTTTTTGTCTGATAAATCGTATTTATCTTGCCATCTCAGTTGGCTTATTATAGGGTACTGATACTGAAGCTAATTGAGAAAGCAAGATAAATACGAACTTATTCGGATTAAACGATGGAAAAGGATTATTCAGTACATTTGTACCTACATAGTTTAATCGAAATGGTTCTTAGCTAGATATGATGAAAATGGGTTGAGCCAATTAGGAGTTATCAGCTTCATAGAAGGGGTTGCCAATTTATCGAGGTTTTAAGTAAGGGCAGCTTCTAGATCCCTTGTTGCTACGCAAAAATGCTCGAGATTTTTGATAAAATGTAGTCAGCGCGAAAATCGACAGATTTGAGTATGTTTTTTAAATTTTCAGGTTTACGAGTCATTCTGGAAGTTCATGATACCGGTGTATGATTTGGTGATAAATTTATTGGTTGCCGGTTTGGTGAGAGAACCGAACGTCATGTTCGTGCCGACTATCTTGATTATTAGGAACTCGTTGGTCGGGTTCACTATTACCGACACCGTGATACTGCAGAACGACGAGGATGAGAGCTTGAAGTTCGAGTTCAAAGGCAACTCGCTGTGCAATGAGTCCGGCAAGACGCCGGTCGTCATGGAGCCGGAGGCTGGCACGCTCAAACCACGCTCTGAGACGCCCATCAAGTACGTTGCTAAGCTTTGGACGCCGCCGCCGGCGCCACCCATCGTGCTGATATCCAGCGAGTAGATCATGGAGTACCGGCTTATTTTATGACGCGTTTTCTCAATAGCTAATTTTTAACCAACCGTATTTAGTACAAATCGATGAAGGTTTCAATTCTAAATATAATAAAACTGTCAGGCGAAATAGTATAAGTGCTCAAATTGTTAGCTCACCGTTTTTTTGATCTGGATTTGTTGGTTCTGGGTTGCTGTTTCATTGTATCAAGAATTTTCGCGTTCAATTTTTTAAATCAAATATATTATGTTAACGAATGTTTTTTTGTCTTCTGCATACATTTATTGAACAATTTCAATACCGGGATTTCAAAATAGAAAATAATTTTCTCTTTTTCGGATTTTCGATAATATTTATCGAATGTGATAGCTTATTGCTAAAGTAGAATATTGTGTCTTAAACTTTCCTGTGAAAATTGCTGCTTTGTAGAAAATGCCGGTCCTGACGCCAGTCGTCCGAATTTTGCTGGCGTAGGGGTAGGCCTTTATAGATTTTTGACTACTTGATATGATTGCATAGAACTATCCAAAAACTGTCATTTTACAGAAGGCATTTATTTTTCAGGTTAATCTACACCCCAATAGATGACGGGCCGCTATCCTTTAAGATATTCTGTAGCGTTTCTTACTTGACTAAGTTTCTAACCTTGTGTGTCAATGCCCTGAGCCATTCTATAAAACCCAAAGTAACTTATTACTTAATCGGAAACGAGCACGTGCTTAACAGCGAAGCTCTTACCAACATCCACTTGGATCAGGTACTAACGAACGGTTATTTTAATTAAGAAAAGCGTTTAACGGTGAGGAACAAAAAGTTGGACCATAGTTAGGCGTAACCGAGTGCTGCAACATATGCTGAGTGGGACCTTATTGGTGTCTCATTCCACCAATATCATTTTTAGGTTAAGCTTTATTTTACTGTTATTATGTTGGTGAGGATGTGTTGGATATCAATAAAATGTTTTTTCTTTCTTTCTTTCTTTCTAATTAACCATACAAACAACGAAGGCTAAAAAAAGTTGTGCTATTTAAGGTCTCTCTACGATTTAAATACATTGGTACATACATATACACTCATGCCTTCATTCCCAGAGTGGGTTAGGGAGTGCTACAGAATTACCAAGAAGTCTAAACATTTTTGGTTGATTCTCTAACCACATTATGTATAATCAGGCTAAGATGTTTTTACCATTGTATATTAGTGAAAGGTTGCAAGGCCTAACAATACTACAAGCCTTCATTCCCTTAGCCGCCTCTTACGACTTCCACGGGGAGTCATGGAGTGGCCCTATTCTAAGCCGGCAATCACACGGTAGCGTAGCAATTACAATTTTTTATGCCTAACTTTCGTGTCATAACGAAAAAAGTTTAATAGAAAATTTAATTGCGTGAGTTAGCATGCCCAACTTTTTGGATCTTACCCATTAAAGACTAGTTAAATTTTACTTAATGATTGTAAATATTCCAGTCTGCTTCAACGTACGAAAGAAAATTGAACTTTTTGATAAAGAACGACGGCTCGGCGACGTTCTTCTTCGAATGGAACTACAACGCCTCGCCGGTGAAGCGCTACCTGCAGGTGTACATGGACCCGCGCTCCGGCCACGTGGCGCCGGGCGCGGAAGTCCCCTGCGTGCTCCATTTCACCCTCAAACAAGTGCCTGTGCAAGCTTTCCCTCTCAGTCTACTCGTAAGTGCCAGTTATTATACGATTATTTCCACTTTGACACTCGGGACACCTCGGTTTTAATCGTTAAGGTTCGTGTTTTCACATAGAGTACCTATATAAAATACTAGAATTTAATCACATAAAATATTCGAATAATATGTTAAAGAAAAGTAATTAATAATAATTAGTAATTTCGTATAATTAATAAATAATAACCCACCACCAACCTAATACACATCTCTTCACAAACAATATCAACCTAAATATAGGAAACTTCATTAAGGTCTCTGCCCACTACACCGTATCATACCATGACCGTAATAGGAACGTGTCAGGCACGGAATACAACCCGATACGGACTACTATGCCCATTATACCGTGTCAACGGCGTTCCACGCACGTACATAACGGGTTTGGTGGTCTGACAACGTCGCGTGCCGGGCAAGGAGCGCGTCCGGACCGGCAAAATATTCCCTCCGACAATTCACGACGCTCCGTGCATGGCACGCTACGGTGATGGTCGGTGACGGAACGGTCTAGTGGGCATGGTCTCATACTTTTCCATACAAAGAATATTTTTTTGTCTGATACGTTCCTATTACGGTCATGGTATGATACGGTGTAGTGGGCAGAGACCTTTAATATTCCAAATATTAAATTAGACTATAATCAACTTTTTATAAGATGTATGTGACTGGTATTAAAATCAAAAGAATTTGCTTCGAATGAAATTATCTATTATTTACATTTACTAATTTAATATTTGTGTTTGTAATAATGCGATGTAATAGTTAAATCAAGCCACGTCTATGTTATTCATAGGTCTACTGTAATAAGTGTCACTGTGGCAGGTGATCTACATTAGTAGTTTAGCCTGTTAAGTGCACACTATGATATTATGAATATGCAGCAATGTGTCTCGTGTCATTTGCACTTCCGCTCTCCCTATGAAAGTCGAGAATTGCCGAGTGTTAAAGTTCAATCAATGGTACTGTAGCACTTCTACTTTCTCATTAGTAGGTGCATGCTATTTTTATTGCTCTAAGTAGTAGGCATCACAAACCGCGTATATAGAACGGGAAAGCTGCATAGTTCCTGATAAGTAGTTAGTTTAGTACTAACTGTAGCTGCGATTTCTTCAGTGGGGAATTTTTAATTTTAATATATTTAACATAAACGTTTAGATTGTATGTAGTAAACGATTACGACACCAACTTTACTTAAGTAGTTTTAGCGTGAGTCGCACACAAATTCCACAGGTTCATCTGTTTTTGTGTCGATTATCTAAATAGATTACTAGCCACCCGCCCTCGCTTCATTTCGGTTTATGTAAGTGTTTTGCAACACCCGTACCCAATCCAAAATTTATTATATACATAAACTACCTTTCTCAATTGAATAACTCTATCTATTGATGAAAACCGCATTATAATGTGTTGCGTACTTTAGATGATCTAAGCATACAGACAGCGGTAAACGACTGTTTTATGTAAGGATTCAAGTGTGTACTTTATAAGTTAGAACATTCCATTTCACATGAGACGATCTTTTCTCTTTCCAATATGAGGTTGTGAATAAGGTTGGTTAACCTTCTAGATTTCTGACGGGCCCGAGTACAGCATACTCCTTCACTCCGAGATTCAGAAGCCAATGTACCACTTTTCGTGCAGCCAACACGACTTCGGCAAGTGCATCGTGCATGCGCCGGACACGACCTATAAAAAGAACATTGCTTTCACCAACGACGACAAAGAACCTATTACGTAAGGCTTTTTCGTTGATTATGGTTGCGTCCACATTAGGGTCAACTCACACCGTGACGCGACGCGACGCGACGCTGCACACGCGACTCAAAATATACTTTCATTACCACAAGAAAAGGGTCACATTCCATTGTGAGAATTCAGAATTCGTTGCAAATATCCAACTAGCCAACATATATCGGAGCCAGTATATTAGTTATCACGACGTCCAAAGTCAACGTAACGCTAGCGTAAATATTATAGTCAGTTTCGGAAATTAAGTGTGGGTGAAGAAACCCGTCTATTCTATGATACGGATGACAGGGCATGACGTTTTACTACGAATTGGTCGTTACGTTTTGTGAGTCTAGCATGTATATATTTATTTAAACTGGCATTTGATTAGAGTGATGAGTCAAGTTCTTTATTGATGCGTTAAATGTTAAATGTTCGTGCCTCATGCAATCCCCCTTGCTATGCAAACAAACAGTGCAATAACAATGCAATCTAAATAATAAACTGATGATCAAAACAGTTAAGAAGAAGAAGAAGAAGAAGAAATACATTTATTCACTAACCATAAGACACACTAATATACAAATCATTCAAGAAAACAAAGGTAACAGGCATAGCACGCAATTGTGTGTCCTCGCGGCAGTGAAACGGACACTGGCTCAGCAAAATGCCGAGGTGTCAGACACCTACAGCGCTGATTTTCAGCCAGTACAGTTCAGAATAAGAGTTCAAGAAAATCGTCCCATTCTGAGCTCAGAACGGTTACTAAAATAAAGAATTATCATTTCAGCCTGGACTTGAATTTTGCAACGCTGCCGGAGCTCTTGGTCGATTATCAGCAGATGCCTACCATTGCGCCTAAGCAACGTACGAAGATAACTATATACTTTAGGCCAAAACAAGTCAAAGAATATGAGTTTAACATCCAGTTCTGGGTGAACTCGCTGTGCGAAGAAATAATTAATATTAAGGGAGAAGGTATACGCACACAATCTGTCCTTATCCTTACTGATGTTGAGAATTGAAAAGTGTCTTTGTTTGTTCCTTCTTCAAGGTTCAACGTCTCAGTTGGTCAACGTACGCTTTAGTATTAACATACTTAATAGGCCGAAAATCGGGCAGGTCTCGAGGTAATAGCGATAAACATTTACATTTACGCAGAGGCGGTTGCGGGTAATAACTGGTAAATAAAATACAAATGAATGATTACATAAACCCGATTGCGATGAAAGTGGCGAGTCCATTTTCGCGACTTTTTCTGACGAGCTAGCGGGATAGCGAGATTTACGCAGGCGAGATGCGCGGGGCGGCTAGTTGAAATGGACATGATGTAGTGCTGGCTATAGTGTCCCGTCCCCCCCCCTGCTACAGTGATGTCATCAACAAAGAACCGATTGAATTAAATCACGGATGCAAGATGAAAATGACGTATATGTAGAGAATGCAAATAAATTCTTGCTTGTAGTTATGAAAAAATGTTCATTTACTTACTCTTTATATGAAACCCGCCCAAAAAAACACAAATAAAGTACGATACAAAAATGTACTGTTTTTCCATAATATGCGGTTTTTTTTTCACTTATCCCACTTGCCTTCTAGGCTTTGAAGCCTTCTAAGAAGCATTTCATTTTTGAACTTGACATTGCATGGAGGACATAATAATAACCTTAATTTTATTCCTTCTACGTGGCTCGTAGACCACCCATCTCACGCAAAACTCTACGTAAGTGTTCGCACTCTCTACGCTGCGTAGGTAGGTAGCGTCGTGGTGCCCTCTACGCTGCGCGCGTTTAGATTTTATTTGGTTGTTCTCAAGCGCTATTTTCATATTCAAGTAGGTAAATAATTTTGAAATAAATTTACAGATTAAATAAGGGACAATTCCACTTAAGTTGATCTAGTAAATTAAATAAAGCTCTATTTTTAAGGGTTCTACCTAAATAACGATATTCGTACTCGAATAAATAGGTGATTGATACTTGTGCCTACTTAAATCCATAGAAAATATCTAACACCCAGAAAAAACACTCGTGCTCAGACATGACGCATATAAGTATAACAGTTTAAAAATTACCTTCACCTTTTAGCATTTTCATGAATAAATAAGAAACAAACTAAGATCGAAGATTGATATTAAGCATACAGTGTTCTTAGGTCCTGCCACTACTCCACCTAGAAGTATAACCAAATCCCTCGTGGGGGGCAATCTTGCTAGACCCTCTAGCGTACTTGTAAAACTGACGGCAATATTTTTATGGATTATATTGTTTCTCAGGGATGATCTGAAGAACAAGTTGTAAACTCGCAACAGAATCTCCGTTGTAATTAACGTAGATTAAATAACTTCGGATCACTAGTTTTGCCTCGAAAGTAGGGGGGACTACGTACAGTAGGGACCAAAGGCTTGTCTAAAAACTATTTCAACTCGTAATTTTTTAGCTTTTCCCGCGACGCCGTCCACTTGGTTTGTTGCTATTTCCGCGAGAACTGTATCATTTTTTGCGATAAAAAATTCCGTCACTACCTCCGTGAAAAAATCACAATCGTTTTCTGTTGTTCTGTTAGAAGGACGAATCAATACACGAACAAATGCATTACAATTATAATATTAGTAGCGAAGGGTATTAAAGTAAGTATAAAAATAAATATCTTGTTTCTTCGCAGGCTTAGGGATGATGGTTAGGGAAAATCAGAATGGCAGCGTGCGGCTCGCTCTGCGTTTATTCCAAAAGTGAACATTAATTACTGAGCCTCTATTTTACAGTTTTTATGTATAGCGCCACCTATTGGCGATGTCATGGACTAATTACTAAAAGCTATAACTAAGTAGATCTTAATCATACTATCAAGCCATCAAATTCCTCGAGATTGTGGTAGATGGCGCTGTCAGTCATTGACATGCTGCCACCCCCAACTTGGCTATTATACAACAACATAACAATACTCCTTTCAGGATCATTTCATTAGCGACACGTTTTCTTTATTAAATTAATTAAAACTGTAGGCTAGATAGCGACACTAAGGGTCATAATCATTAAACGGCAAAGTGGTTGGTACTGTACTGAATCGATTAAGTGGGCAATAGGTAACAATAAGAAATGAGTGTAAGATTAAATTGAAATAAACTAGCTTCGGAAATTGTACATTATACCTGACCCCTTGCCATTCAATTGTATGAGGTTTAAGGAAACTACAATCAAAATAGGATTTATTGATACGCTAAGAAATCTAAAGTAACATTTTAACTCTTAAACTATGCGATTTACGTAAGTAACTGAAATGAACACAATCTATTTACTATTCTATAGCATTCGTCGGTAATGGGCAAATATTATTGAACGCTCGTTTTATGATGCCGTTCGCTGTTTTGATGTCGACTACCCGCGCTCGGCCGTCGTGTCCCGGGCTGCAGCGCACGACGCGGCCCATCCTCCACAGGCAAGGCGGCAGGCGCGGCTCCCTCACCAGCACCACGGTACCCTCTTGAAGGGCGCGGCCCTTGCAACTCCTCCATTTGGTACGCTCCTGTAGTAGTCCTATGTAATCTCTTGACCATCGGCGCCAGAAGTCCTGTTGCAATTGCTGTAACCTTTGGTAATGGGTTAGTCGGTTATTCGGTTCATCCGTATAGTCATAGTCAGGCATTGCGGTTGGCGTTCTACCTATAAGGAAGTGGGCAGGCGTCAAGAAAGTAACATCATCACTATTTGAATTTGGTATTGGGCATAAAGGACGAGAATTTAAAATACCCTCAATTTGAATCAAAACAGTGGAAAATTCCTCATAAGTTAGTAATGCTAGGCCTAGTACTCGTTTTAAATGAAATTTACAACATCTTATAGCTGACTCATGTAGTCCACCCATATGAGGAGTATATGGCGGCAAGAACCTCCATTTGATACCCTCACCTGCACAAGAGGTTATTATTTCGTTAGAAATTTCGCCTAAAAATCTATAAAGCTCGGTTATTTCGTTACTGGCCCCATGAAAGGTAGTAGCATTATCGCTAAGAATTTCCTTCGGTTTCGATCGTCTGGCTATAAACCGTCGTAAAGCCGAAAGGAATGCTGATGATTGCAAACCAGAAATTAATTCGATGTGAACCGCCTTAGTAGTCATGCAGACAAAAATTGCAATGTAACATTTATCAGTTCTGTAACCACGTCCCCTCCTGTCCCTTATCGTGTACGGACCACCGTAATCAAGTCCCGTATACAGAAAGGCGGGGGCCGGGTTCACTCTCGTTGGTGGCAAATCCCCCATGATAGGTATCTGCGAAGTAGGTTTGGCTCTGAAGCATGTTACACACTCGCCGACGACCTTATTTGCCATACTCTTACCATTTATCGGCCAAAATCGTTCTCGAACCGATGATAATAATAACTGAGGTCCGGCGTGCATCAGTTTAACATGTTCGCTGCGCATGATAAGCTTGGTAAGTATGTGTTTTTGCGGTAGAATAATAGGATGTTTTTTGTCGTGCATATAGTGCGATAACGCTAAGCGACCACCTACTCTTATTAATTTATTTTCCATAAATGGGTTTAAATTTAATAAATTGGATGATTTTGGAAGTGGTTTAGCTGTTTCGAGTAAATTATATTCATTGGGAAAAGATTCCATTTGCGAAAATTGGATTAATTTGTTTAGGGCCTGATTCAACTCTTCGACAGAGAATGGACCCCTCAACATGTTACGTTTATTAAAATAGTTATTAATAAATCGAAATATGACTGCAACACAATTAATTAATTTGTTTACGTTGGACCATCTTTTAAAAAGATGAGTCATGAACTTGTTTGGTTGTGTTGCGTTCGTAGAAACGCTACACAGAATAGATTCGTTACTCGGTAAATCGAAAATCGTCATTTGTAGAGAAGGCCACTCATTAACGGGCTTTTTTAGCCACGAGGATCCTTCCCACCACAGGGTGCAGCTAGCTAACTTGTCTGCATGCAACCCTCGGGTCAAGTAATCCGCGGGGTTCTCATTGGAAGAGACCCAGTGCCAATTGTCTGTGTTTGTTAAGTTGCGTATTTTAATTACTCGGTTTTTTACGAAACAATTTAGGTTACTAAGGTGCAGTGATTTTATCCATGCCAGTGCTACTGTTGAATCGCTCCAAAAATAGATTTTTGTGAAGTTACGTTTGAGTGCTTTATTTACTTTATTGTACAATTCTGCTAACAATAATGCGGCACGTAACTCTAGTTTTGGGATGGTTTCACATCGTGCCACTCTTGTCTTAGCGCATAACAGTCGAGTTATGATTCTCCCGCACGCATCTACAGTTCGTATATAGATCGACGCTCCGAGCGCCGCTAATGAGCTATCGGAGAAACCATGCAGTTCTAGCGTTACGTAATCACTGATAAGAGCGTGTCTAGGTAATGCGAGGCAGTTTAACGTAAACAATTTTTTATAAAAGGTTTCCCATTCGGTAACAAATTCGCTAGGGAGTTTTTCGTCCCAGGCTATTTTGTTTTTCCATAATCGCTGGATAAAGCATTTAGCGATAATTATTACTGGTGCTATTAGCCCTAACGGATCAAAAATAGCAGAGGCTAAAGATAAAACCTTTCGTTTTGTTAGTGGTTTTTGCACTGTTTCTCCTTTAAATTGGTACATTAAATTGTCGTTATTACTGCACCACGCGAGTCCTAGGACTTTGTGTGTATTGTTAGTAAGTGACGTCGGTGATGTGTTTTTATGTGTGTTCGTGGTGTTACTCACGGTTTGTAGTATGTTCGGGGAGTTCGATTTCCACTTTCGTAGGTTGAAGTTCGCGCCGCGGAGAATTCGTTCGACGTCAACAGCTGTTTTGGCTACCTGGTGTTCGTCATCACCGCCATGGAGCAGGTCATCTATGTAAAAACTATTAGCTATCGCAGCAGCCGCCTCCGGGAACTCGTCCTGGTTCTGCTGCGCGAGCTGGAGTAGGCAACGCGTCGCCAGGTAGGGGGCACACTTAAGGCCGAAACTAAGTGTTGTTAGAGTGTAGGTAAGTAATGGGTCGGTTGGGTTCTCACGCCAGAGTATACATTGTAAATGTCGTTGTGATTGGTTTATGTATATCATTCTATACATCTTTTCGATATCTGCATTTATTACATACTTGTTTATTCGGAATCTTAGTAAAATGTTTACTAAATCGTCTTGAATCACGGAGCCTTTGTATTGTATGTCGTTAAGCGACTGACCTGTACTCGTCTTGAAAGATGCATCAATAACCACCCGCAGTGGTGTGGTCGTTTTATGCGGGGTAAGGACTGCGTGATGCGGTAAATAGTTACAGTTTTCGGTTTTATTTAATTGTATCATATGACCTGCATTTTTGAAGTCCTGCATGAACCGTACATACTCTTGCTTGTATTTGCTTGGTTTAAATTTGTCGTTGGTAAATTTAATTTGTTGTATGCACTTTCGGTTATGAAATTCGATTGAGACCCCGAATCGAGCAGAGCACGCAAAGTGTGCAATCGGTTGTTTTTGTCTAAAACCTTGACTCGCGCGGTAGACAAAATAATAGATTTTGTTTGTGTCGATATCGGTAAAGAGTTGCCGTCTAGTCGGGCTATCACTGTGCCGTTTTGTCGTTGGTTAGTTATCAAATTAACGGAGTGTGATTCGATAATCGGTTTATTCGGTTCGGTCATGTTGTGCAAAGTCGATTGTCGAGGCTGTGGTGTCATTTCAGTCGCGTCGGATTGTGTCCAAGGGATGTGTAAGAGTGTATGATGCTTACCCTTGCACTCACGACAGCTGCTTGCACGGCAGTTAGGTAAGATATGGTTTGAGGCTAGGCAATTCAAACAAAGGCCTAACCTTTTCACTACACGAATGCGTGTGGGTGCATTCAGAGCCAAAAACTTCGGACACTGGTTAATAAAGTGCCCTTCCCTACAGTTGGGACATTGATTACGACTGGTAGTACGTCTCGGTGTTACCTTACTGTGGGCATGGGACGGAGGGCACGTGGTTACCAGCGCCTTCCGAGGAGGGAGCGCGCCGGGACCGGTCCGCTCAGGCGCGGGGTTCGCGTGACTCAGCGCTTCCAGCATATCCGCTCGGTTCCGCAGAAATGATTTGAAATCCTGTAATGTAGGCAGTTCACGCGAATTAATTTTCTCCTCCCATCTTTGTTGCATGTTTTTCTCTAGTTTTGAGCTAAGTAGAAATATAATTAATATGTCCCACCCCTCGGTTGCTATTTTTAATGATCTAAATGTACGCAAATGCTTCGAAATGTTATCAGTTAGCGCTCTAAGCGCTAATGCTGTGGTGGGTACAGTATCGATGTCTAACAGAGCTCTCAAGTGGTTATTTACGAGCACTCTAGGGTTATTAAATCTTTCACAGAGTAGCTGCCAGGCTATCGAATAGCTTTCCTCAGCGTAATCTAACGAACTAATAACCTCCAATGCGCTATCCGCTAAACAACCTTTTAGGTATTTGAATTTTTGAATAGGTTTTAAACTGGTTTGGTTTACTAGGGCATCGAACGTATCTCTAAATTCAATCCACTCGGTAATATTACCGTTAAATGTAGGTAAGGAGATATCTGGATATTTAATTGACTCACAGGTTCCATGTGCCGAGCATACATTGTCGCTGGGGGCTGCTACCGGCTGGTTTGAGGCCCCAGCCTGCCTTAGGTAACCTTTACTAAGGGAAACACATTGGAAATAAGAGTTTTCAAAATTCTCCCTCTCTAACAGCTGTTCCTCCACGTCTGTGCACAGGGTCTCAATTTTGTCCTGCACCGTCTCAAATTCTTTAAAAACACTAATGATTCTGTTTAATCTCAACTCGAGATCTATTAATTGATCAGCTGTTAAAGAGTTCGCGTCCTGTTTCGATATAAATTTTTTATACAATGTTAATTTTCCCTTTACTACTCCTCTTTTTTTTATCAAGCTTTTTAACTTTGCGTTTTCTAAAATTGTGTCACTAGATTCATTCTCGGATGAAGATGACATATTGTATTTAAATTCAAGAACGTAGATGAGGTTGTGGTTAAATTAAGTACAATAGGCTAAATAGGTAAGTACCTACCCGTTAACAGGTTACACAAATTACAAAATCTTATCGGTATTGGTTTGATCTATTGCTTTAAAAAGCCCAAAATGTGCTTAAATTGACGCCGCCCACCTACCTTGATAGGTTCAACCTGCTCTTGTCCACGTGTACCGACTTCCTTTGTCTCCGACTTTCCTTCGTTTCGGCTATTTTCTTCAAATTTTCGTCGATGGTTGACTCTTGAAATATAATTTGGTATGTCCTTGTTGAATATGTTCGAATATTCTTTGGTATAAGGCCACCGTCTGCCTTTCTTCTCGTAGAAGGTTCCAGGCGCCACGTGCTCGGTACGGCGCGCCGTCGATGTTCCCTGTCGATATTTCGAGTCTCTTCGAAAATATCGCAAAATCCACTTCGCCTCCTTCACTCCGTGCGTACTTCGAGCGAGAGAATCGTCTTCGTCGGGGTCACCAATGTTTCTTCGCAGGCTTAGGGATGATGGTTAGGGAAAATCAGAATGGCAGCGTGCGGCTCGCTCTGCGTTTATTCCAAAAGTGAACATTAATTACTGAGCCTCTATTTTACAGTTTTTATGTATAGCGCCACCTATTGGCGATGTCATGGACTAATTACTAAAAGCTATAACTAAGTAGATCTTAATCATACTATCAAGCCATCAAATTCCTCGAGATTGTGGTAGATGGCGCTGTCAGTCATTGACAATCTAGTTTCAATGATAGAGTGTGAACGATGTAAACAAAATAGTACTGTTTGACATATAACCTCAAATATTCACCAAGCGTGTTTTTATTAAAAATAACGTATCATGAATAGTTATTTTATCTTAAACTTAATATGAAAATAATGATCTAGGGTATATCATTGCAAAGACCTCACTTGATCTTTAAAAGTACCTACGTGATTATCGAGTAATCATAGTGAATTGGTTCGGTCGGTTTTGTTTATACAAGATAAAAAGATAAAAGAAATTTGTTTAATAAGTAGGCCGCACGGGCACTTTTACACGTCTAGAATCTACCAGCGCTTGCCAAGAGGAGGCCACTGCTGAGAAGAAACACCGCCAGAAACTCAGCAGTCAGTCATTTTTTATACATATTTTATATTACAATGGTACTACTTAGTGTAGCATTATATAAAGCTATAAATATTAAATTAGTAATTATTTCATCAGGAAAACATGCCAAAAATCTTACGAGAGAGATAGAAACAGAAAAAGAAAAAAGAAAAAAAAGAAACACCTACAGTACTTTATGTGTAACTAAGATGGTCCAAGACGACCACATAAAAGTTTCGATATGTTTACCTGCACCAACGGTGTCCCCTAGACAAGATAAAGCAGGATAAAGCTTTTGTATTTGAACAAATTATTATTGACTAAGTTTCGGGTTTAGGCCATGCATTTTTGTCTGTTAGATAGTCCTCGACCCTATAATACGCTTGAGACATTTTCAAGTATTTTTTAAGTGCTGGAAAGGGTAACTTTAAAACTACGTCAGGTAATTTATTGTAGAAATGAATGCATTGACCAGCAAATGATTCATATACTTTACGGACGCGGCATTTTCGAATAGGGATTTTATTTTTATTTCTAGTATTTAAATTATGTATAATTATGTATTTTTGGCGAAAGAATCTTAATTCTTAATAACATAAATAAATTGAGACGTTACAGTCAAGATATTAATTTCTTTAAAAAGTTCCATTAAGGAGTCACGAGAGTTTAAGTTGTAAATAGAACGAATGGACCTTTTGCAAGTTCTATTGACGGCGACTTTATATAAAGTTTTACTTTATTGGGTTTATGGGTGATACATATTTTAGATAACATCTATAAACCATGCCACGTATAAGCAAATAATTTTAATCTGAAATTTTAGGTGTGCCTCTCCTTTTCGATTTGTACGAAGGATGTCAGAAAAGTTTCGATATGGGGCCTGTTAAAGTGGGTGATAAGATTGTTCGTCAAATAGAGGTGATGAACCACAGCAAGGTGCCCATCGACGCGACGTTCATATTCAAGGACATGTACCCGGAGATCGACGACACGCTGCAGTCGGAGGCCACCAGCGTGTGCCTCAGCCCGAGCGCGGCCGCGGTCGCGGGGGGGGAGGAACTCTCAAGGTACAATACAATACAAATGGGTCATACGCAGATTTAGGTTACCGTCTTTCCTGTGGACATACCCGAAGTTAACGTTTATAAGGCCTAATTCTCTAGCTGAACCCATATAGTATAAACGCCGTCAGGTCTACTTTAGTGCCATCAGAAAAAAACACATCTTATAAGCCTTTAACTATTTACCACAGGAAAGACAACTTTTGTTTTGAGTGGGTATTTTCCAAATACGCTAATTATTAAACACCACACAAATAAAATTAAACAAGTACAGACAAATACATGACCCATTTGTTACTGTCCTTATAAACTAATGAGGCTATGTTCAAACTTAAACATATCACGTAAAATAGACATAACAAAAACAGACGATAAGGGAAGGTAGTCCGTATTACACTCGTAAAATATTCTTAACCGTTTGGCAGCCACTATCGGGACATGACCATGTTATTTTTGCAACTGCGTCATTTGAATAGAACAAGTTTTAAAAAACAACACACTGCACTTCTTAATGTAATTGAAATTATACCTACCTTGTATCTATTCCATACAAATATCATCGTAGTACAACGCCAGTTCATAGCAAGACGACTAATTGGCCAGTTAAACCCTTTATTACATCAGTTATAAGTTATACTTAACTTATAAATAACATGCCATATACTTTCATCTTTAGGGGACAGATGTTGAAAAATTACGAAGATGATAAAATTCGAAGGCAAATCGCAATGGACATACAAAATGCACTGTCATCTTTAAAAGTTGTGCCCAACAAATGTACGATCAAGCCTTACAGGAAAGTTTCCTTGAAGATTCAAATGAAACCCGTGGGCTTGATAAGCAAATTGGACGTTCAGGTACCTACTATTTCTTTAAGGTTTGAATATTTTAGGCAAAATGTATGTTTACGAGTATTATTACATACACAGTCCAACTCACAAGTACATTGTAGTACCTGATCGCAGTTTTTGATATAAGTACTTAAGTTTAATCACTCTGACTTTAATACGTTACTGTGACAAAGTTCTAAAATGTACGGGTATTTCTGACCTCAACTTTACATATGCATGTTTAACGTACTTGTAAAATACACATACTTATAATTATATACTAAAACTGATTACAATAGAATAAGGCACACATGTGTAAATATGTCCTGGGTTATATATATACTTTATTCATTTCGAAAAATAATATGGTTTCCATACGAATGACGTTAAAAGGATCAAAATTATTTTTCGGGTAAGCAATCAATTAGGTGTAATTTAATTCGTTTAATTAAAATCTTTGGAGCTATGTCCGATCTCTGATTATGGCTATGATGATATTGATGATGATGATCTCATATGAATATTATGTAAATACTATTTATCTTAACCCACGGGCCTCCAGCCTCTACTTCAGGCAGTGCGTGAGGAGTTGAACCCCCATGGTACAAGCAAACCAGATTACATTAAGTTTAACTTACAGCTGAACATGCGGGTCCTGTGTTTCGAGCGGCCGCTGGTGCGGCTGAGCGGCAGCGCCACCGGCATGAGCCTGTGCCTCAGCCAGACCTCGCTCCAGTTCGGCCGCGTGCGCAAACGAGGCTGCAAAATATTAAAAGTCATGTTACAGAATAAAGGAGATTTTGGAGCAAGGTAATAAGCAGGCCTCTATTCTGGGCGGTAAAAAGCATATCGTCTTTGACCTGTTATGGTATTGTTTTTACTCGTCCGCCATTATAGTCAAGTGTAGTTGAAAATACGATAACGGGTCAAAGAAGATATGCTTTTTACCGGCTAGAATCTCGACCCAGGGGTTTGGTGCAGATGACGTCAGTATAACGAAATTTCAACATATTTAGCAGGTGTTTTGGTAAGTAAGTCATTTACGACTTGGGGACCTTAACGTCATAGAAATAGACTCGAAAAGTGGTAAAGGAGTTTCTTGGTTGACTATACAAATAAATAAATAATTTAAAATAACGAACGTAAGATTATCAGAGTTAAATACAGCTTAATCGCAAACAAAATACGGACCAGAGGGGCTATTGCCTAACGCACTCGCAATCGCAATCGACTTCAAAGTGGAACAATTGTTTTCATTCTGCATGCATGTAGGTTACGTTAGGCTATAGCCCCTCAGAGCAACACAATTTTTTTTTCACTATTTCTATTACAAATGGCAAAATGTCAATTCGGCAAGTCAAAGTTAAAATGCCGGAATAGTATTTAATCATACAAATAGTTATAACAATATAAGAACGATTTTTAATGATATTTTACTTGATGATTTTTACTACTGTCCATCTCAAAGTCAGTATTGATAAACTCAGAAAGTTTAAAAAGTCCTGCAATTCCCGAACTTAATATGTGGTTCGTGGCGAATGTTTATGGTTTGGTTTTACATCAGACACCTTGGACCATAGAGTGGAAACATAAAAACATTACTTTGCAGGTTTTGGTGGCAGCCTCTCATTTCAGACGAATTTACAATCTCGCCAATGCACGGCAACATCGCAGCGCGCACCAACGTGACGTTCACGATCACGTTCAGGCCTCACAAGGACAATCCTTTCATTAAAGTTTGGGTGAGTTACATTAAATACATAATCACTTCATATTTATCCTTCACTACTTATTATGCGTGTAATATTTATGTATTTGTTATCGAAAACGACTTGGATATAAAATGTGTAATACTTTACTGGGCCTGTATTCTATTTAGGGCCCGGAAGTTTGGGGGCGGCTTTAACAAGTTGTAGGGAGAGAACACCGCTGCTGTTTATCGACGTTATCGACTAATCGATAAAATTTTCCGATGATAACAGTTAATGTTGAAATATCGGAAAGTTTAATCCGTTTTAAATGCTCAAATTCAGTATAATTACGTAAATCCTTATATTTTATAACTTGAGAATAAATTCCTCTGAGACCACTTAACGTTAGGTGGCTTGTTTGCCTACCCTTTGATATAACAAAACAAACATTTTTTATTAATTACTTTCCGATATTTCGATTTTTTTTCGTCATTGACCGTTTTATTTATTAAAAACATAAAAAAATATACGATCGATAACGTCGATACAAAGCGGTGTTTTCTCCCTACAACTTCTCAAAAGCCGCCCCCAGAAGTCCGGGCCCTAAGTATAACACAGGCCCAGTAACTAAAACCATATTGCCTTCGACCTGATATGGTGTTGTCAACGTTACGATAGCTCTTATTTACTTCAAAGGCGGCCGAGCTAAAAAATACTATATCTGGTTAAAGGCAACCCAGTATAATATAGGCCCAGATGGCCTATCTCCTAACGCAATCGCAATCGACTTCAAAGTAGAACAATTGGTTTCATCTTGTATGCAGACTCGCCTTGGGACTGTCAAAATGAAAGCGATTGCGATTGCGAGTGCGATAGGCAATAATCACAGAGGTCGTTCATCTGTCGACGGTCATCATCATCTGTCAATTATAAATAATAAGTTTTATCCCGAACAATGCTCATTCTCCCAGTTACGACTTATCACAGTGATTGTATTCATTTCGAAAATTAATATAAAAAATCGAAAAAGGCAAGGTATCGAATGAATCTAACAAAAAAACGATGTTTAATACATATATATTTTGGGGTGTACAGCGGGCCGATTATGGTGACACTTATCGACGCGATAAAACGTTTTTATCTCAAGATCATCGACATTATATCACTGTCGACGTAAGCTAATATGGTGGCATCGGTTACATTGCATTATCCACTTTTGACAACGATATACGACAAACGTCATATTTTATCGACTTTGCTTAATATGGGTGGCCACTTTGGATCGACTTTTGACATCTCAATTCGATAAGTTTATACAAGTGCCGGGTTGGTGACGACAAGACATTTCATTTGGAAAAATACTCAACTCATGTAAAATTTAAGCGTAAGTATTGGTTTTATAATATTTTTACTTATTAAAAACCGTTTAGTTACTTATAATAAAGGCGTTTTACATTATAATTGGTATACCTAAGCTGTATTTTTTCGTAGAATGTCTAGATACTACTACTACAGTCTCACGCTGCAAACGGAGAAGGAAAGGCGAAAACTACAGCGCAGGACGATTCGAGACGCGTCGAATCCTTTCGAGCTTCCGGAGGAAGAGTTCCGGCACGTCTACAGTCTGTAAGGAGATGGCTCTCCATTTATGTGCCGAACTCGACGACCTCCAGCCGCACAATAATGACGGTATACCCGTCTATATTAAGGTAATATTTATTGTTTATCATACATATACATAATGTTACTTTAGGCACAAGGTGAAGAGCCAGAAAATTATTGTTAAAGCAATTCGTAAAAATGTACCCTTTCACAGGTTCTAACATCGTTGCATTTTCTGGCGGATGGTACCTAATTACCAACGCAGAACAGGGCAGGACCACGGTTTGTGCATTGCACAATGCACTGTGAGCAACTATCTGGCTCAGTTTACGGACGCTGTAATCAGAAGGTAGGCATGAAAGTTGAAATAATATATAACATTATCGTTTTCTAAATTGTTAATGACCCAATGGACCTATAGTTTTGAAGTGAAGTTTATTTACTTACTAACATTTTTATATGTGCTACTTGCTTTAATTTTTTTAATTAAAAAGTCCATCAGTTATAAGTCTTCCTCCTGGATATAACTATCTCTGTACCTATCAAATTTTTATAGGTATATTTTAAGGCTTTGAACAGTATAGACCAAACAACAAAACAAACAGGCACACTTACACAATTATAATATTTGATTTAACCAGTGCACAGTGCTGCAGTGTTATTAACACACCATCCCGTGGGAAAAGTGCTTTTAATTTATTTTATATTTTGTAACTTTTTAGTGTAATAGTACTAACTTTTGTATATTTGGGTTATCTTTTATTTAGTTTTCAAGGTTGCTATACCTACCCTAATATGGTTCATGTTTAGCACTATATTACACTCATTTAATATATAAATGAAAATTTAATTACTGTCCAGTCCACACATTATGGCACATATATTTCAGACAGGAGTTGTTGTCTTAACTTAGCTCCACATGGATACCCTGCAAGGGAACCACAAATAATATACCTACTCAAGTTTTAATACTAACATCATTTAATTACTACAATAAATGGGAATTTGGTTTTTAAATAAAACATAAAAATAGTTAAATACCTATGAACTTATAATTATTCAACTTGATGTTAAATACAAATGCAATTACAGTAGGTATAACTAAGTATTATTTTCAGGCTCATGAGAAGATGGGCAAAGTTCCCTGGAACAGACCCCAATAGACAAGCTGTTGCTGGGGAGTTTAGCGCAGCTTACAGAGTGCCCAATGTGTTAGGGACCATTGACTGCACACACATCAAAATTTTCCCGCCAACACTTCCCCACAGCATAAACTACCTCAATAGAAAGGGGTTTCATTCCATGAATGTGCAGTTGGTAAGTAAAAAACATTAAGCAGGTCAAAACCCCCATGTAATTGCTCCTATACCCCAACAGAATTTTATCGTTCTATAAAAACAAGTTTTTAATTTAAATTAAAATGCATTGAAATCCATTCAACCTCAATCATTTAATATAATTTAAAAAAATAAAGAAATAAAAAAGATTCATGGCTCCTCCTCAGTTATAATTTGCGTGTCCTCCAGCCTGAAAAGAAAAAGGATATCATTTTATATTTTATTGTTACATTACATTATTATTAATTGTTACATGTAAATTAATTTGCCATAACGATAGAGAACCGTTTTTTTTACCTATACCTAAGTACATACATATAACTTGTAAGAGTTTAGAATTTAATTTCTTATTTACATATTATTTTTCAGAACACTTGATATGGAGCTGGCTGCCACAAACAGCAATGAAATCCTCACCACCCAGCAGCTACCGGCAAATGGGCTTTTACTAAGAGTGGCCCAAGAAAAAAGGGCCACCATAGTAAATAATTATTTTGCTTACTATTGTGTTTTATTCCATTCCCATATAAACAGTTAAAGTAGAAAACTATATTTTAACAGTATAAAAAATAGGATCAAGCTATCTGTACCAAACTCAATCTTGAATTAAGATTAAGGTTCGGTTCAGCAGTTTAGCAGCTAGAACGTAAAAGACAGACTGAGTTACCTTGCATCTACATATTAGTGTGGATTATAAATGATCTACCATATTATGTTTGAGTATGGATAAAATTAAAGCTTGATGGTTTCTCCTTAAAATCCTATTCTGCTCCCTCAGAATGTCATTGTGTTCTGACTTGAGCTGATTCAGTTTTACTAGTTGTTCTATTATATTCTGTAACATAAAATACAATTGCATTACTTTTATATAAAAAAAGTCATTATGAAACAAAGGGCATTAGGTAAGTTTGTATGGACAATATGGTCATATTTTTTCCCAGCGGACATGGATAATTTTCTTAAAATAGTTTAGAGGACCTCTACCTACATATAAATATATGACATTAAATGTCTTTGATAATATTCGAGCCAAAATATTAAAAAGATATACATTTCAAGTTTTCATTACTAAAAGACAGTATTAATAGGTAGAATATATAGAATTTTGAATAGATCATTCTGTCATAATAATACCTTCATAACTTTTAGGTATGCCCTTCTTTTTCTTCTGTTCTTTGTGTGCAATGTAATGTGGTAAATAAGGCGATGTAGGCTAAAACGTTAATGTTACCCGAAAAATATGAATGTATAGTTAATAAACAAAATACTTACGATTTTCCATGATGCGACGGATTTCTCCGGGCTAAACTCTCGCAACATCGAAGCCAGATTTTGCCACTCGGACTCGTGTCTTTGAGATCCGAGTGGCCCACTGAACTCCCAGTTTGCGAATAAGGGGTGGCTGGCCATATATTCAATATTTTTTCTTTATTGTACTGCTGTAGGTACAGCGACTGTAACACAACATGATTGTTTTAATCATTAACAATAAATAAAGAAATTGACAATGCACTTAAACTCATATTAGTTCACAGTGTTAAACTTACACTTTTGTTGTTTGTCTCATTTTCGGTTAATCCAAGAACAATTTCGGACCGAACTAAAATTCCAATACAAACTTTAAACTTTCGTAGGTACTAAACTACTAACCATAAACTAATAACCATAGAATATAGAACTACCGAATCAAGATGTCAACATAACCCATATATTTTTAATAGTATGGCGTCCGCCTTCTTTCTGTGACTAATTTATAACTTCCCATTTTAGAAGCATTATATAAAGTCCGCCATTCAACATCCAACATGTGCAAAAATGTATTGATTTCGTGACACTAGCAACTTTTTTGCAAATTGGTAGTAATCTCATGTGATTCTTGTCACACTGGGCTTAAACACAATCGTCGTCGCTTTATCGACGCAATAACTTTATCGACATTGTCAACCATATTAGGGATTTCGATAAAATAGACGACTTTGTTAAAAATTTATACATATCCACACGATAAAAAGGTGCCACGCATAATTGGCCCGCAGGCGAGTTGCAACGTCGAGAACTACAAGCCGCTAGACTTGGCGATGTATGCGACGTGCGTGGACGCCGGCAACGTGCAGACCAAGTCGATATACGTCGAGTGCCCGGTGCGGGAGGTGCGCGTGGACTACGTCAACGTCACCAACCCGTGAGTACCTAGCAAAGGCTCATTGGTCGATATTCCGCATGCTTTTGATCATTGAAACTGAGCCTTTAGTCGAACTCTTTATTTATTGTCTATGCCATTGACAATAAGGTCTATGTACAAATAATATTTGGCGCGATAGCTATATCAATATCTATACTTGACTGTACCTGTATGATGATGCTGATCACAATTCAGGTGCTCTATAGTATTCATGTTTTGGTTTGGCCGCATCTACATAAGGTGAACAATATTTTTTATTGAACAAAGCAATCGTATTGGTTAACATCAAGACGAGACTAAGACCACGCAGTTCGATAAAGGGGTGACAATAAAAATTGTATCAGTCCGACAGTCCGATAAATAAATAAAATAAATAAATCCCTGATTGGGAGCCTTGATCCCAGGGGGAGACTTGGTAAACAGATTCGCGGTCAACAATGCATCTAGAAATAAGAAAACACGCAGCGAACAGATATTTATTGTATATTCCATACCTAGAAGTTTAATTCCCACCGATTAGATCACTAGATCCGCAGGAATCAATTCTCCCATGATTGGGGACACATGGTAAACAGATTTTTATCGTGAATGCCTTACAAAGAGGGTTGATTTCCCTTTAATTTATTGACTTGATACCACAGAAATAGAATTATTTATCAGGAAAGCAAACACTTGGTTATCCATATGTTTTAAATTTTAAATAAGAAACTGTACTATGTTCCAAATAACAACGTGAATCTGGTAATCAATTCTTTACTATAAAAAATACTTATCAGTATAATAGCCATCGGAATAAACAAATTAACAGACTAGAAATATAAATTTAGCTGATCTGTCAGTTACATTATCAGCAGAGCCCGGATTTTTCATGGCAAAACAAAACACTAACGTAATCTGGCTAGTGATAGAAACATCATTTTATCGATATCGATAGTTGTGTAATAGAATAAAAACCGTGACCAAATAAAATAACATACCTATACAACATGAAAAGACATACATAGTTTGTATGAAGTTATATAGAAACATATTCAATTTCTTCTTCGTAATCCACGTTAGTACACACACACAGCAGCACATAGCGTTTTATTCGTGTAATGGTGATAGGAGTAGATAATCATTAGTTTTTCAACATTATCTGGGAGCAAACAGTTTCGTTTATCACTATAAAGCCATTTATGTATACTAAATGTACGTTCAACTTAACTTGACTTGAGCAAATTTATAAAATTCATTGTAATTAATAATTTTCAGTTTGAGTACAATTTTCAGATATATCTCGTAAATTTTCATAATCAGGATTTCCTTCGAACACAGCCTCAAATTTACGTATCACTGTAACACTTTATTCCAATTTAGGTAACAACGAACAGTGTCCAAAATAAGAAAGAATTCCGCAATGGACAAAGTCGTACATTGCAGTTGTTCTATCGAAGAGGCTATTACTTCGTAGCAGAGTTGGGCGTTATCTAGATAATTTATTATCTAGATAATTATTTAAAATAAAATCATTTCAAATAAATTTATTCGAAGATAAATTCAATCATAAATAGTGCGTTGTCAACTTTTTTATTTAGATAAATTATCTAGATGAAGATAACCGACCTCGTTTGTTATTGAAGTAAGCTTATTTATAATAATAAATGTATACAGAATGTCATGTCGGGTCAAACCGTCACTCTGACATTGCTCATATAATCAGAAAATAATGGTTGCAACATAAACGTTGCGATGTCGTCTTCTAGCTCTGGCTCTCAACATGTCTCCAATTCAGCAATATTAGACGGCAAGTTTTTTAAATATCATTTGGGAAGTTCTGATGGGAAAAATGTAATAGCTACGTGTACGTTATGTTTACCACTGAATGAAGTGAATATTAAGGGTTCTCTAACTTCTACATCAAATTTTCTGAGTCATATGTTTCTTTCCATAAATGTGTTAAATAGCTACTGCAGGAGAAAAAAATCCCATATATTAATATTCATATATTTAAGTATATACAAAACATTCATTATTTTTGTTGTAGGTTATTTTCATTTCATCATGCCCGACCACTTCTAGTTCTGCATAACTGTACTACTGACATTCATCTTTTATTTAAAATCCGAACTTATTTATCTAGATAAAAATGAAACTGATCTAGATAAATTTCAAAATAACAAATGACGGATTATTTAGTTACTTCAAATAAAAGATGATTTATTTATCTTTCCGGTTTTTCGTAAATAGATAATTTTTTGCCCAACTCTGCTTCGTAGTTATCTCTAATGAAATTTAACTCCTGTCGTAATTTGCACTCTTGAACAATTTTTTTTGCTGTATAGTTTTTTTATTAGGTATACAAGATTTAAATATATTTTCCGCAGTGTCGATATTCATCCGGTAGGGGCATTTGAAATTTGGTACAGGGGTTCCTTTCATGATGTAAGTGAGAACTTCGAAAGGATTTTTGGAAAGTCACCCCCTAAGGGGTTCAAATAGGGGGAATAGCAGGAAACTATTTGTACGCGTACGAAGTCGCGGGCGTCCTCTAGTTGTATTATAATTTTGTGTGATAATCTTGATTTAGATAAGTAGGACCTATTGCTCCTAATAATAAAATTGGTTCATTAAAAATTGCAATGTGTCAAAAATGAAACATCCAAATATAGGTTTATAAACGTAATTTCGGCGAATCCTGATATGTAGATTCCTAGGTCGCTGCAGTCTTTTCCGAAGTAGGAACGATACTGTTACATGGCTCACAATGTACAAAATAATGGCACAGATGCGTCCAAACCGCCATCTCCAATAATATCATTCTAATTAAAGATTATTTAGTTCATGACATTTTTTTGACTAATCTATTGTTTGAACACATGTCATAATTTGAAAACTTATTCTGTTTGCAGAACTGACGAACTGTGGTTGGTTTTATCCGAAACACCCTCGGGGATCGGATCGTTTACTACGTGGACCGAGTTCAACGTTGAACCTAACTCCGTGCTAGATATTCCGATCTATTTTAAACCTAAGACTATGGGAAAACATGAAGTAGGTTCCGTTATAGCTACAGCTCGAGGGAAGTCGGTGTACATAGCATTTTTCAAATTGTTCTTATTTGACAGGCTCAAATATTTTATTCTCCATTGGGTGATGGGGCGCTGTTTGTTAACTTGGTCGGAGCTGCTGTGCACCCAAATCCAAACGGCACAATTACTATCAGTGTGGCGGCCCAGGAAGTTTATACGCTAGAACTGTTGGTATATCACATCACAGAGGTATGTTGACATCTGTTGGTACGCCTTATATATTATCTGGTATCTTTATACTTTTTATCACTGTACTTCTAGTTGCCAGAAACGTACACGGTGTCAACGGAGATTCAAAAGATGATTCCAGATAAATTCGATGGATACTTCGAAATAAAGTTCCCTGATATCGTCAAAGTTTGGGGCGAGACCGCCGCCACTTGCCGGTGGAACTTCGCTTGCTACGACGTGTGCGAAATGCATATGAAAGTTAGTATGGTTCTGATCTAAAGTCTCTCTGAGTGAGTCGTTAACGAGCGCAAACAATTATTTAGGAAATTAATTACGTTTTATTTAAAGTAATAAGTATAATATGATAATTACGTCACAATTTTTTTCATTAGTATAACATTACTAGCCCGAGCCCACTCCCGCGCCGACCGGGTGTTTTTTTTCATACAAACCTTATGAAATGTACTTTAGGACCTATTCTCATCCCTACCAAATATACCTACTTATATAAAAAAAACACGAATTTTCGACCACAAACACCGTGACACGAGAATTAGGTATAATAATAGAGGGAGGAAATCAAAGCACTACAGCGCCCATTCATTCCACTGCGTACACTTTGGAAACCTCTGGCCTTTTAGAATGCTATAAAAATCGTGCTACTTGTTCGTGCAGGTGGTATTTGTGAACCAGAAGTCGCAAGAGTACCAGTACTACAACATCGAGGCGACGGTGACGCCCAGCAAGATCGTGGACACGATCACGTTCAAGTGCTCTGCGCGCGACACGATCAAGCGCGAGATCCTGCTCACCAACCCACTCACCTCAGACGCCATTTTTTACGTCAAATGCGAAAAACTAGACAGTCCCGAAACGATTCAAATCAATAGGCAGTCGGAGGTGAACTTTCATAATACAACACTTTTATTTGATAGGGTAGGGAGGAGCACATTGAGCAATTTTGGAATTATCGCCCTATATTTTCGTGATAGTTTGCATTAGAAAGATGTTATCTGCATTGATTATTAGAAAATTTATCTGGGCATAAACGTCTCCAGACAGATTTTCCGTAATCTGTATTTTTAGCAGAAAAAATCTTTAAAGTGACCAATGTCAGAGATACTCAACTTGCTTCGATAGTGAGGTAAGTTGAACGTGGGTGTGAGGTAAGTTGATCAAGGTAAGGATTACATGGAAAAAAAATTATATCATCATATTTATTACTAAAATTTATTTATTACCAAGTAACTACAATCAGTTTTATAATTACACATTTTAACGGAGTCCATGACTCCAAAATCACGTTTCATTAGTGGTGCCCGTCATAGGTAGGTACCGAATAATGTAAGGTGACGCTTTTTCTCTACTCCAAAACGTTTTCGGTATTCTTTAACCGATCACGTGTCGCAGAACCCCTTGTGGTTTCTCTTTTGTAGTTCCGCATTTTACAACAAATAACGAAATTTATTAGAGTACAATGCTTAAAGAACTGACCAACTAGCCCAACGCCACGTTTTTTGCAGTTTAGGTTTTAATTAAATTAGTAATATTTACATTAATATAGGTATTAAAACACAATAGCCACGTAAACTTACTAAGTACTTATGGTTACCTTATGCCTGAGTCATCTGTGCCCCGTTCATCAAAACTGACAAGTCTACACGTTCACAAGTTATACTGTACAAGAAAGTTTTTACAAGTTCGTGTAAATTACGTTTATGAAAAAAAACACAGGGCTTGTAGAATCATACTTATGTATGCTGCTATTGATTGTAGTCCCTTTTTGAACAATCACAATATATAGACAACACAATCACTAAAAATGGCGATAATCCGTCATTCACAAACATCGTGATTGGTTGTTTAGGGATTACCAAAGTAGCAAATTTAAAACATAAACATTTTTGTTTGAAACAGCTATTCTAAATTAAATAAAGCAATCACAGACAATACATTGGCCAAGTCATGTCCAAAATTATTTCTTTATTTACGATAAATGATCAGTTTTACCCAAAAAACTTTCATTTTGATGTTAGAAAGTTGTTTACCATATAACTAGACAAGTACTTAGTCTGAACTGACCCGTTACAAACAAACGAGATACGAGTGACAAAGAATTCTAACTTTTGTTTGACACTGTGTTGTAACACTGACGTCGAAATACCTACGTTGTCGGCTCTCATTGTTTGTTTTGTTACGCACGGAGTGTGGCAGTACAGATGTTGGTTTTGAGTTGATATGAAGCTTTTAAGTACATACTTAAATATAAATGTTATACAATACGAGTATATACTGCATACACATTTATTTAAACATATTCATCTTTACATTCGCCTTAACAGAAACAAGTTGTTTTAACCCCTGTTTCAGGCGACACTTGTCATGTCGTATTCGCCACTGGTGGTGGGCGAATGCGAAGAGTTCGTAGAGATTACCAACGAGCTAGTTGGTACGTTCGTTTACAAAATGATTCTCAAGTGCTTGCCGGCCAAGACGAAGGAGATCAACGTGTCGACGCCGATCGGCACCTGCGTGCCCATGCGACTGCGGGTGCAGAACAGGACCGGCGACAAGGCAGACTTCAAGGCCTCAGTAAGCATCTTTTCCCTGTTTTTTTTACTTACAAGAGACCAATTGGGTGTTCTACCAATCACCACCACAAACTGAGACTATGAGGGGTTTGGGTAAAAGTGTTATTTGTAAAAGACATATTTTTTTAGGTTCGCGGCGATTCTTAAAAGTGGTGTAGAATTTACAACAGACGTATTTTGCTATACAAATACAATATAATATTAAACTTACCCAGTGCCCTTTGTTAAATAAATTAATAGACACTTATAAAACAAACCTCGTAACTACTTAAGTTAGCATGGAACTAATAGTAATTTAAATTGTGTTTTACTTCAAGGTCCTCGCACTGTTTTCCTATAAAAAAATGTAAATCACCTTCTAATGAAATAGACTCTGTTATTTCACTTATTTGAATCGTAACGCTTTATTCTAAGGTCGAAGGGCGCCGGACGTACCATTTTAAATAATCTCTATGTTTTCTTAATAATTTTACAGGTTACTCATACATCAATTATATTGGGAAATAATTATCATATAGATCCATCCGCAAAGGAAAAGTTTCTTGTTTGGTTTGAACCAACGCAACTTGGCGTGCAGCACTGCACTGTTTCCTTTAACTCCCCGGTTGCCGGTGAATTCTTGTAAGACCAATTTAAATATCGTAAAATAGTAGAGTTGTGTTTTCAATATACGAAGCCACTACTAGTTAATTTGACTTTCGATGCTGTTTTAGCTGACTGACACAACTGAGTAGCGGTCCCGGGTTGGTTGGTTTACTCTTGAGTCTTGACTTTGTTAATGTTTTCTATGTATTTAAGTTTATATTTGTCTGTTACTGAGTAGGTCAATTTGTGTTAAATACACCCCTGTCCTATAATAGCTACCTTCTACACTGAAACAAAGCAAACAGCAAAAACATGACCATTCACTGCTATGCACCATACTACCTACCTATATATGAGCTTAACGGTCGAAACGGTAATTATTACTGATCCAAAAACAGTTAAAGCTTGCAGCCAAATTTTCGCAGTAAATTGAAATGTTTTATAGCATTGTAAATATTGTAAATTAATTAAATAGTAATGTTCAACCAGTAAGCGTGAATGTTTGGTCGTTGACTGTTATTCAAGTAATTGTTGAT
Source organism: Acleris sparsana (assembly GCA_923062465.1). Taxonomy (NCBI): domain Eukaryota; kingdom Metazoa; phylum Arthropoda; class Insecta; order Lepidoptera; family Tortricidae; genus Acleris; species Acleris sparsana. The sequence goes on from OV281286.1 coordinate 7,832,417, forward strand.
ACTTTTCGTGATCAAAGGCGTTTTTGCTCTACTGTGTGTACACTATTATTATAAATACTTTCTAGGTTTCATATAATTGGAACAGCGGCAGCCCCCAAACCGCAAGGGCCATACAAAATCAATTGTAACAGCTACACACCTATAACGTTCAAAAATGTATTTGATGGACCCAGAACGTTCAAGATAACAGTGGATAGACCAGAATTCTACGTAAAGAATAATTTTGAAGCAATACTTTCAAAGAAAGTACGTATAGAGTATATTTTATAAATGTTCATAGATACAACAGTAACATTTCGTCATTACTTTGAAAAAACCTCGTATCTCATATTTCGTGACGTACGATTTTAACTTTAAACGTGAAGAGAATTAAGTTTAAACTCATGCATCTCAAAATATCAGATAAGAGTTTTTTCTAAAGTAGTAACGAATTAAAAAATAATAATAAAGGCAATAAAGGCAAATAAAGGCATTGTCGGTCTAGCTTTCATTTGTAGAGTCGAGTTCATAAATATGTATACACATTAGTACCCTGTCTATTGAATGACATGTTTAAATGTCATAAATTAATTGTCACAGCGATACAAGCGGTACATACGTGGGTGACACTGAAAGTTTTTAGAATCTCAAAAATTAAACATGATATAAAGATGTAAACTATTTTTTTGTTTTTCAAAGTATTCTCCACAACAATCGATACACTATTTCATGCGATAAAACCATTGAGTAAAACATTCAGCCCATCCTTCTTTAGGCACCTCTTCTACTGCCGTTTGGAACGCCGCTACAGCCTCTTCTGCATTCATAAAAGATATTCCTCTGAGCTTATCCTTGATTTTTGCGAATAAATAGAAATCGCAAGGTGCAAGGTCGGGTCTGTAAGGCGGATGACCCATCAATTCAATATTTTCAGTACTCAAAAATTGATTTGTTTGTCTGGCGGCGTGGGCTGGAGCGTTATCGTGATGGAGGATTACTCTGCTGCGTCGTTCTTTAATTTTTTGTAAGGCGATAGGTAAACATTTATTCACGTACCAGTCAGCAGTAACAGTTCTTTTATTTTCTAGTAGTACTGTAGCATAATGACCCGATTTACCAAAAAAACAGGCAACCATCTTTTTTTCAGCACTGCGTCCTCGTTTCACTTTTGTTGGTAATTCCTCGAAAGGGAAGACCCATTGAGCTGATTGTCGTTTAGTCTCGGGCTCATAGCAATAAATCCAACTTACATCGCCTGTGACGATGTCAAAAACTGAATTTGATAGACCACTGTTAAATTTTTCTATCATTTGGCGACACCAATTCACACGGCAGAGTTTTTGTTCTTCGCTCAAATTGTGCGGTATCCACCTAGCACAAAGCTTCCTCACTTGCAGGTGATCATGTAAAAATTTTTGAACTAAACTCATGCCAATCCCTAATGATGTCCGTATTTGCTGGTATGTCGTTCGTTTCTCCTCTTCAATCATGAGCCGCACAGCGTCAATGTTTTCCTCGGTCACCGCCGTAGAGGGACGACCTTCTCGTTCAGCGTCACTAAGCTGGGTACGGTTTCTTTTAAATTCATTGAACCAGTTATAAATAGTGGCAATAGATGGGGCTTCATTATTAAATGCTAACATAAGTCTTTCATAACTTTGTTTTTGATTTAGTCCGCAACGAAAGTCGTAAAAAATCATGGCACGAAAATGCTCGCGTGTTAAATTCATTTTTAAGCAAACACTCTATTTTCAAATTGCCGCCAAAATTACAAAACAAATGACAGATTAAAAAAGTTGACGGCGTTAGACCTTCAAAGAGTTCCATTTTTAAAATTCAAATTGTTTTTTTTCCTAAAGGAATTATAAGTGGTATATTCTAAAAACTTTCAGTGTCGCCTATGTACAATAGATGTTTTATTTTTTGTAGATTTTTTAAATTGATAATATTTGATGTGTACAATACCTGTGATCCCTGAAAGAAAAACGATTCCCTATCGTATCTTACTGCCCGTTAGCGACATCTATCAAAATACTCAATAGCCGTATTCCCCACGACCCCGCCGGGTACCTCTCCAAGTATCATAGTGCCTCCTCCAAAAGTATCATAAAAAAAGTATTTTTAATTTTTGCAAATCATGCCGCGAGCTTAGAAACGATAAACCACTTTAAAACGCCTCACTGTGTTTTAAGAGGGCCTATTTTGGGTCACGAGTGTCTGATTCCATATTTTGGTAGCTCAATAGTATTCAATGATAGACTAAAACTCCCGCCTTCCATCTGTGCACAGTTTTTGAGAAATATTTTTTTATAGTTGGCGTATTATTTGGAACCTAGAAATCAACGAATAATCTATACATATAAAATGCTTTGTCCTGAATGACTGACTGACGAATCAACGCACAGCCTAAACCGCTGATTGTAGAGACCTGAAACTTGGAGGGTGTGTTCTTTGTATAACGTTGGCAATGTTGGCATCCGGTAAGAGAGTATTTTCCGAAATTGTAAAAGGGTGGCAAAGTTTTTATGGGACAAGGTGATTCCTTGGTTCAATCTACCTCAAATTTTGCATAAACATTCTTTAACATAATTGATGGAAGACGTTTTTTGTATTTTATTGAAATTCATCTTCTAAGGGGGTGAAAAAGGGGTAGAAAGTTATTTTGGGGGTGATTTGCGTCAAAGTTGATATCATACTCCTTAGTGCTTTTGATTTACATTACGTTTTATTTTGGCACATGTTTAAAAACTCAATTCGATTTTATTCAAAAAAGGTTGAACTGACATAAAAGCTAGGTGCAATGCAAATACCCAAACCGCTGAGTCTGAAGATTCCATTTTTGGTACATAGGTTCCTTATGAGGTCTAGGGGTGCAGTAAGAAAGGATTTCCAAAAAATCGACCCCCAACGGGAAGAAGTACGGGGAGTAGCGGGAAAGTAATGCCGAAAGTAATGTCGCTACATGTCGCTGTAAGAGTAATCTTTAATCTGCTCAACATATGGACTACTATCTAGGCGCCATCTAACGCTGAGTAATTAATTAATTACTCGTCGTCTAGATGGCAGCTAAGTGAACTATTAAGCGCTACCTTACAAAAGTTCCAGTTTTACGATACAAAAAAAAACTCTCCGCATTTTTCAACCTTAAAACGTATCATAAAGCTTAATTTGGTCCTACTATCAAAACTATGTTATGGCGTTTTTAGTTCATAAGCTGTAACCAATTATGATGTGTTTCTGTAGGTACTAGTTAATAGAGCGTAAGGTCGCCGTCAATAGAACTTGCAAAAGGTGTAAACAAAACCAAACGTACCAATTCACAATGATTACTCCATAATCACGTACTTTTAAAGATAAAGTGAGGTTTTTGCAACGATTTATACACTAGATCATTATTTTCATATTAAGTTCATTATACGTTATTTTTAACAAAAACACGCTTGGTGCATATTTGAGGTTATGTGTCAGACAGTACTCATTTGTGTACATTGTTCACAAGTTCTATTGACGGCGGCGACTTTTAAGCGTAAGACGCACACAATTTAAAAGTGGCGCCACCGGGTCTTGTACGACATATCTCCCTTGTTTCTGAAAATACGCACAACCACGGAAATCACACGGAGCTAGGTCCGGTGAATACGGAAAACATGGAACAAGCTCGCAGCCCACCTCGTGCATAAATTTATGCGATTACAAAAACTTTTGATTACCCCAGATAACTTCTCTGGGTACCTATTCAAAACTTTAAACTCTAGTTTATAAGGAAAGAGACGCACAGCGAGATACGAGAAAATACAAGTTGTGTGTGACGTACTGATAGTATATTTCGTTGCAGGAGGTTAATGTGCCGGTGTTCCTATCCGGTCCGGCGTCGAGAACGGAAATAAATTACAGCAAGCCGCCGACCGGCTGCCTCACCATAGAGTGCTTCGAGCCATCCCAGCCGCGCATCCAGTGGACCTACTTCCTGCATGGTGTTTCGTGATTTCCTCATTTTTAACATCTTACGTTGTAGTTTACTTTTTAATTTACTTAGATGGAAATAAATGTTCCAATTGCTTTAAATATGATTTTTTTATTGTGGTCATTTTACTCTATTTCGTCGTGAAAGTGTAGTTAAAGTGTAAACTTTAGGACTCGTGTTAAGTTCGGTTTCAAGGTTCCATATCAAATTCTAAAACACGGAACCCGTCTGTTTATCAAAACTCTTGCCTTAAACGACTTAAGCTACATTTCGACATAAAACGGCTGATAGACGTACGACCTATAAATCGCGTACTCGACCGTTTATCACTCCTTTAAGAGGTTTTATCTACGCACATATCGTAAGGCCTCTTTTATGCGTTCAAAACCCGTAGGAAATGACCAGCATTATTGCAACTAATTTTACTATGAAAAGTTTCTTGTCTGTGGTAGTAGGTAAAATTTGTACTGTAATGGTTATAACAGTATAGATTTTGGTAAGGTTATGAGTTTCAAATTTGGAACATGTTCCAAAATTAACACAATTTAAATAGGTCCAATTCCAGTATCAATTGGAACGTCAACTCGGTATATTTTTTAGTACAATATCGTGGGATATTTGAATTTCGAACGACATGAGAATAGGGACTTTATTAGTATGTCTATCATATGATTTAAAAAAAAAAAACCATTCATATTTGTGACACATGACATGTTTCTTTTGCCGCCATTTTTGTTGTCAATTCGTCGTATCGTAAGTCGTAAATTGATTTCATTAAATTCATTTCTTTGTAGAGTTTATTGTGCCACTTGAAAATTCTGCTTATCCAAGTAGACAACAATTGATTAACATTGATTAAATTTAACATCGTTTGGTGAAATTGGTAGGTACTTAGATATGTTACAGGTAGCGCTGGTAGCAATGCAGGTCATTTGCCTTTCGGCTTCTGAACCCATCTTAGAGTACTTATAATATGTGTGTAGATAAAGTATTGTACGCGACTCTGCGTAATTGGCATTACGCAACCGTCACGTAAACTACTAATACCTACGGAGTAGGTACCTATTTCTTAGATATTCGGAATGATCGTATTTTTACAGCTCATGTGCTGGGACATCATTTGATAGCAAATCGGGTAAGAGCACCAAAAGATGAACGATTAAGCGACTACACCAACTTTAGACAGTTTATATTCAGTGAAAGTAACAAATTTCACCCTATTTAATTTTTTTATATGGTACAGTATATGGTCTAGATTGAAAATGACTATTATAAAGCCTGTTATTATATCTCCATATTTTTCTAAAAATCATTGAAACCAAAAATGTACCGATTTGCCCAAAAGATGAACAGCGTGCCCTAATTCTGAACGGTTTGGGCCCAAAAGTTGAACTAACATAATAAAATACCTATGTCATTTTAATTCTATTCACTTTTAGCAATAAAATGCGAGTTAACGAAATATTCTTTATTTTTTAATTGTTTACATTTATTTAATATTACTTACGTACATAAGGTTCCTATTTTTTATGGTTATTTGTGACATAAACACAACGAATTAGTATTTTTTATCAATAATCATTAGCAAAACTACTTAGTTACTTATCTTTTTAAACAGATAAACTGACAAAAAGTGTTACTTTAACCATGGCCTCCCAACTCGAACAACGTATAATTAATTACTTTAATAAACTCATAGATGGCGGCACAGGTATCGATCCAAACATTTGAACCAGTAATCGTGATGATTGAATGATTTTTACACGTTAAGAAATTCAACGCATCTTATTATATTTAAAAACATCCTTCTCTACATAAAATAAGGGTACATTTTATAAGTTTAATAAATGCAATAAAAATTATATGAACACTATCTAACTCATACAATACGTGTGAGCTTTCAAGTTTACTGCGTCTTATTGGGTACTTTCACTAGATGGCGCCATCACGGATCGCGAAAGTTCTATGGAATCACAGGCTCCAAGCGTTTCGTTTTTTTCTTGGGTGATGCGTAATATTGTCTCAAAATACTACTTTTATATTAAAAGCAAAAAAAAACGTAATAGATAAAATAATGTCTTAACAAACATAAATGGCCATTACAAAATACTGATTTGGCGGTTTTGGTGTATTAAATGTTAGTACAAACACGGAACGATTATACATGATCAATGAAATGAAATGAAATGCAGTGAAATGTTTATTCACAGAACATATTAAATACCTATACTTATTCAATTATCAGATTGGTACCTATTGATATTTCCAAAAAATTAAGCGTACCTCGGCCATTCTCAAAAATGCAACATTTTGCGTGTCCGGCTCATTAATACCTAATACCTAAATACGTTCAGACGTAATCTAATTATTTTATTTTATGAACCCTCGTTCGTCAATTACCATAGCCTGTCCGCACGCTACCTTTGTCTTTAAATCTGCTCCTCATTTTAGTCAGGAATAAGTTCAAGCTACGCCATTCAAAATCTTGAGAGACCGAAACATTACCTGTGTTATCAGATGAAAAAAATAAAAATAGGACTATTTGAACAAAATTTATCATGATTTATGCCCCTGTCCGGCCCGAATGTATAATTGCCATCGCCATTCACTTTCGAAGTGCTCATCCCTAAACAACGAAATATTCGGACATCACTAGTGCACGAGTAGCGACCTGTCAGTTGTGCCGTGGCAATCGGACAGTGCCAACGTCTCAGTGTTGGTGTATACGCCGAGGATGCACGTAAGTACCTAATTACCGTAGCTTTGGTTTTCAAATTTTCTAATTCCCGTTCCTTTACTTATAAATTCGATGTCTTATGGAAATATTCTAATACTTAGTGAACCGAAAGAGATGTGAAGCCTTTGTATATTACGATTTTCCAATAGTTTCAATCGCTTATATTTTTTGATATTTTTAATAAATTGTTTTTTTTTCTAAGTACCGTAGTTCTAATTACCGGTTATTTTCTAATTACCGTAGTATGGAAATATTCAAATGTTTTCAATTTTATAAACAGAGTCACGAAATTTAAAGAGTTTCAACATAATTTACACTAGCGGCCCATTTCACAAAAGCTTGTTATAACTAACTAAACTTCCACTTGTCTAACAAGCGGAAGTTTCGTTTTAATTCATATTGTTGGAAAGAGATTTCCGCTTGTAATACAAGTTACAAGCTTTGCAGGGCCCCAGGTTTGAAGACTAATCGACTACATTATCAAATTAATTAAGTAGGTATCATATTTATGCACTTTTTTACAGAATTGGAAAACCAAAGAAGACCAAGGAGGAAATTTTAGAGAAAAAAAGACTTTTGGCACGTCAGCGGCGGTAACGTATTAAAAATGACCCTATTTTGTATCAGCGAGCGAAAGAAAAGGAAAAAGAAAGATATGAGAAGAAAAAAAATTAAATTAAAATAAAAAGAAGATTGTAATTGTTATTTATATATAAAAAAAATGTTTATATTTGAAGGCAAAAGTGTTCTTCAAATGTTTTTGAAATAAATAGTTTGATTATAAAATAAATAGTATTTTATTTCAACGTCGATATAAGCTCATTAAAAGAAAAGGAAAAGTATTCATATAAATAGTCTCACTTCAAACATTTGCCCTTTCTAATTACCGTAGCCATGTAAAAATATTTTTTTCTAATTACCGTGTCCATACAATATTTGAATCTCAATAACTCAAAAACCACTGTATTTATTCTAATGCCATTTTGACACTTTGTTTAATTAGCTTACACTTGTTCATATTCAAAAGTTATTTTCACAAAACCACGAGAAAAAAAAATGCCTACGGTAATTAGGCAGAGAACACTCGACTCTGAGAATTGGCCGACCTATTACAAAGTGTAGTGATTACACAGATACTCTTAAACTGAATAAGTAAATAGGTACCCTGTCCTACTCTTCGGGTCCTACTGTTTAGAACTTGTTATATAAGTACGTTATATAATAAATAAACCTGTTATTTTTTTTACCTATTGCTTTTATTTTATGTCAGCAAAAAACTTCCCGAACATGTCCCATTCCTATTTTATCCTGGACATCATAGTCAGGGCAGTTCCCGTGAATTAATAAAACGCCACTACAATGTGACCGGTAGGAATATAGCGATTAGATATTAATTTATAATGGTCTAATATCCGAATAGGAGAGAATTTGCACCGGGCTGTTTGTTTATTCGATGAAAAGTACTTACCTATTTTATGTCAAATTAGATGCCTACGCTAAATAATATGTGGCGAATAGGTTGTGGCTGAAAAACTAACAAAACATGTTAAGTACCTAGATGTTTAAAAACATCAAAAACACGGCGCAGCGGACGCGGCTAAACATTTTGGCCACGCTCCTTTTCTGTTCGGAATAACATGATAGATGTTAAAAATATCAAAAACGCGGCGCAGCGGACGCGGCTCTAAAGGCAAATTATATAGGTACTAATCGAAAGTATGAAGCCTATAGCACAGATAAAAGAATACAAGTCCTATAGAATATGTAAACGTTAGGTTTGGTGCGAATTATTAGTACCTACCGACTTAGCTGTTTATACCTGCCAACCCAATAGTTTGACGGGAAAAAAAAAATCAACCTAACGTTTGCATATTAGATTAGTATGCAATTTGTCTAATAAACAAGCAATTTGCATTTCTTTAGTACAAAGTTATTTTATTTTTTAATTATTTATACCTATACCTACTGGACTGAATTTTTTTAGCCTAACTATTCGCCGTATATTACTTAGCATATAAAATTTGATATAAAATACGTTTTATCGAATAAACAGCCCGGTGGAAATCTTCTTCTATTCGGATCTCCTACTAAGTACAACAATTTTCTTGATGCCTCAATTTTAAAGTCAAATATATTTTTTGAAGTCAACGCCATCTGGTAATATCTCAATAAAACGAATAGGTAGGCTGCCAGCGTCATAGTAGTGGTGGCTCAGATACGCCATCTACTGGTGTGACTACGGGAATAAAATTGCCTACAGAATTGCCTACTTTAGGACGGCACGCTTTTGCTGTATGGGATTGGGTATCTGTACTTGTATTCTTTTATCTGTGCTTTAACATTAATAATATTAGTAAACATTTCCATAAATGTGTTCATATTATAAAACTATGCCTAAAAGTTGAACGACTAAATTTACTTAGTTCAATTTTAGGACACAGAATTTATGAAATGAACAAACAAAATCAATTAGGTGTTCACATATTGGAATAGAATCCAAAACATGAACTAGTAAATTTAATTCGTTCAAGTATTAGGCACACATTTTTTATTGAACAGTGATAGTTTTCATAGTATTTAAAACTCCAAAATCATTGGATTAGACATCAAAAGCTATGTTCATCTTTTGGTTTAAAGATACAAGAGCATTTAACGATCATTTTAAGTTCTAAATTTTCCATCTGTCATTTCAGTACGATTTATTAAGAAGCTTTAAAAAAAGTACGCCTTGCCTAGTAGCTGAACACCGTTCAAGTATTGGCTTAGGTATACATTTTTGAAACCATAACTTGAACGGCATATTTCTCGTTAACTAACAAGAAAAAAGAAATATCGTATAACTCCAATAAAAGAGTGATTAATCAAGAATACATACCAAGCAAATCCTTCTGAGACTGACAATTATTGAATTTTATACGTAATTAAAAGCTTAAATTTGGAGAGCACTGTCCTTATGTATTTTCCCATACTATCGACGTTTTCGGCGGGAAGCTCCAGAACGACGACCGATCACGGCCAAAAAGAATATAATACTATGTTAAGATTTAATGGAGGTGTAAGCAAAGAGTTGCTGTTTAAGAAAAATAAATTCCGAAGTATGTAATATTTGTCACGATTTAGTTATGTGATTATTTCGATCGAGTGTTCAGCTTTTGGGTGTCGTTCATCTTTTGGTGCCCCTACCCTCCTTCTATTCAACTAGAGTAATATACAATAATAGGGGGCGCCTGAACCCCAAGTTTCTAGGTAGGTACATTAGTTTCGGCTGTGCGTTGATACGAGAGCTGTTTGATAAGTCCTTTTAAAAACTATTTGAGAAATCCTTTTTTCTGGTAAATGGCATTAACACTGGCAGGCAAAATCTTTCAAATGAAGACTGTCAAAAATTCAGCAAAAAAACCGCAATTCTTGCAATGTATGTATGTATGTACGGGTCAAATCTTCCAAATTAAATTTGGCCCACTTTCCAGATTCCGATCAAGGTGAATACATATGTAAAATGAAAGACAATGCATATTATGACACGGAGCTGATCTGATGATGGAGTTAGAAGGTGACGAGTAAACCTCCGCTATACTTAACGTAAGCTTAAGGTCCCTCGTGATGGGACTCATTTTGTTTTATTTTGATAAGCAAATAATGTAAATTTGAAGTACAGTAGGTAAGAAAAGCTTGTCCCAAAAATGGTATTTTTGACGGAAAAATATTTTGTACAGCACAGTATATTTTTTTGCTTTAAACGAGTAATAAATATGATAAATTAATAAAAAAACAGAAAAAAAACAATTTTACTAAGAACTGTGTTATGTGTAAAACTGTAATCTATTTGTTTAAAATGTCTAACTAGATAGTCTGTTACGAAATATCAATCACGATAGTAAGAAGAATATTTGCAAATCAATAAAAGGAGAAAAAATTGGATAACCAATTTTACGAGAACCAATAATACCTGTAATTTTCTATTGATACTTGTTCGTTTATTATAACTACTCGTACAAGAGAGAAAATTATTGTTATAATAATAAAATTACATTTATTTACTGGCATTCATATACTTCTCAAAGGGCGTCTTGATTCGGGAGAGGCATTATGTTCAGCCGTTGACGAGTATATTATACTGAGAAGAAGAGAAGAGAAGATAATTTATTCGTTGCTCTTTTTTTTGCTGAATTTTTGACAGTCTTCAACTTAATTTTCAACAACTATGGAAAAATCTGAATTTCGTGCCATTATAAAACGTTTTTTTATGAAGGGTTGCAGTGCTGCTACAATAAAAGCTGAACTTGATTCTGTTCATGGCACTCGCAACAACGTTACAGACTGTTTATAAGTGGATAAATGATTTTAAACGTGGTCGGTCAAGCACATCTGATGCTCCACGCTCTGGTCGCCCAATCGAAGTCACTACTGAGGATGTTGTTGAAGAAGTCCATAATATTGTACTCGACGACCGCCGAGTGAAGGTGCCTGAAATAGCTGAGAACACAGGCATCTCCACTGAGCGAGTACATAAAATCCTGCATGAAGATTTGGGTATGACAAAGCTGTCTGCACGATGGTTGCACGAAGCGAATTTCAAAACTGTGTTTGGACATGATGAAGCGTAATCCTCCTCGGAATTTTTTGAGTCGATTTGTTACTGTGGACGAAACTTGGGTCCATCATTATACACCTGTACTGTTTTGTCGGCTGGGAAGTGATGGCGACAGTCTTCTGGGATGGCGAAGGAATCATTATGATTGATTACTTGGAAAAGGGAAAGACTACCACAGGCCGTTATTACGCAGAGTTATGGGCCGTTATCAAAAAAATTGTACATAATTAAAGGCTTAGTGAAAACAAAATCACGATCGCTTCCTTTGTGTAACGAAAGTTAGTCATACAAACTATATGGGTAACTTTCGTCACACAAAGGAATCAATTAAGTTTTGTTTTAATTAAAGCCCTTAACTATGTACATTTTTTTTTAAAACGACCCTTATTGGACCGTCTTAATGCCGAATTGTTGGAAAACTACCAAAATTGTCCCCCAATAAAGTCCTCTTTTATAAAGACAATGCCCCAGTGCACACGTCAACTATTGGAATGGCCAAAATCTTTGACAAATGTGGACTGCATTGCAGGTGTAAACGCCTATTTTGAAGACCTTGACAAAAAGTATTTTTTGGAGGGGATAAAAAAATTGTAAACTCGCTGGAACAAGTGTTTGGCCCTCTAAGGAGACTATGTTGAGAAATAAATGTATACTGTTAAAAAAAAACACCTTTTTTACTTTTTAAAACGACTTAAACAGCCCTCGTATAGTCAGGTTTGCCTTTTATTTTTAGGTTTTTACGTTTATTTTAAAAGCCGTCTACCTCGGTTATGGTCGTGGCACGTCAGCCGAGGCGGCTCATAGGCCCAAGGTATAATGGTCCTAATAGTAATAGTCCGTTTGGCAACAGCGGCAGATAATGCATATGTGCTCGGTTTTCGCCTGCTTACAATTATTTAATACAGGGGATAATTCTACAATCACTGGTAACACGGGTCGTGCATGTTACAACATGATTAAGACAAGTTTATTCGTAGTACATAATTTTATTACCAATCATTTACACTTAAATCTTGTACAACATCAGCTTTGTCCGCCGCATCGTCTATATCAGCTACGGCGACTTTGTTAGACTTTTTCTTCTGCACTTCCTTTTTCTTCTTTAGCTTCTTCTTGCGTGGCGGGTCGTCGCTCCCCTCCTCCATTTTGAAGAAATCTTTCTCGTCCTCGCTATCTGACGGGAATAGAACCATAGGTCCTTTATTTTCTGGCATGACGTTAGCAGCATCTTCTGAAATTTTCTTTCTTTTAATCATTGGCAACTCCCCAGCTATTTCATCATTCTTGGTGACCTTCTTTCTTTTCTGTATCCTATTGATCTTGCTCCAGTTCTCATAGAAAGCTTGTAGCGGAGTTCCTTTTGTACCGATGTTGCTTTCCCATGCTGCTACCATCTTACTATCAGTCAGAGCAAAACTTATTTTTGATCGTTCGCGTTCAATAAATTTGTTATTCTCTTCAATTTTTTCTAGTAATTGACGCAACTTTTTAGTGTAATTAGAAACGGAACAGGTCTTCAAGAACTGTTTTATCTGTGGGTAAAAGAAGATATAATAAGTAATCACAATTGAGCACTTATGAATTTCTGACTTAACTTTACAACATGTCTTTTGACAATAATTTCGATGCACAAAACTATTATCATGCCCATGGCATAATGAGTCATTGGATTGGAATATAATTGATTTTAAGTACACTCCCTTGCAAAGAAATGGGCACTTTTTAAGGATTTTAAATATGTTCATGTATCGGATGGGCAGCGTTCGGTAAGCTACGCACTATCTTCTCGTCCCAAATATCACAGTGCCTCAAGACAAAAGTCTTTGATCAGTGTGTGTTGCCAGTGATGTCGTATGGATCCAAGACATGGTCGCTTACAATGAGCCTCATAAGAAGGCTCAAGGTCACTCAAAGGGCGATGGAAAGAGCTATGCTGACCTGACTCTGGTATGGTGTGGTGTGAAAGCAGTATTCTAATTACCCAAATGTTAGGTTTTATCACATATTAGTACTCTTTGTTCTAAGCCCGCAATTCGAGGAATCCACTTTCTCTTCGCCACCGCCTCAGTCCGTTTGCAGATTAAACCCTAACGCCCTAACGTATAAACGTGGAATAACCGTGGGGTAAGCTAAACCATGCTTTGTCATCTGTCAAATGAATTTGAAAATAGATAAAAATCCTCCATAATGGCAACACCTACTTTCAGAGCTGATATTTCTACACAGCTCAACCCAACCAATTGTTGTAAAACCTAGCTGGAAACCATCCAGACTAAACTCGCTTTCTTAAAAAAACATTTACACAGACATAGTGTATACTATACTAACACTTAAATGCGTTTGAGAGCTTAAAAAAATGCTATAGTAGAAAAGTTAAGAATCATAAACACACCTGAATTATTGCAAGCAGTGAAATATCAGGGAATGCAATAGAATGCGATTGGTTTGCCATATACTCTAACAGTAGCCCATATACCCTTTCAATGGCAGCATCCTTGAACCCATTCTCCATTAATTGCGACTTGGCAAGCCTGAGGATGCATGAGAAGTCAAGTGGCTTCATGGAAACTTTTTTATGTTTCTTGTTGAAATCATATGAAGTTAATACCTGAAACAAAGCATTGTGAATAATAGGCACAGCTTATTAAAAAATGAAGACAACATAATTTAAAAGTAGAAGCATTTACCTCTAATAGAAATGGTAATATTGGTATAAAGGTATTGGATTCCTTCGAGAGATGTATCAGTATCTCAACACAGTGGAACCTGACGGGGTAATATTGATGTGTAGGTACCAACTTAATGGTGTTGGTGATCACCATCACCAGTGGGTACACCAGCGGCTGCAGCTGCTGCTTGTTGGACGTGGCCGCCAGCAAGTCCGCCCACAATTGCAATGAGTTCACAAACTGCCAATTGTACACAGCTTGCCTGTTTTCAACTTTCTGTACCACTATAGCATTTCTCAAATGGATTGCCAGCTGCCTAATGTATAGGAATACATGCTGGTAAGACACATTTAAGTCCAATGTAAACATTTCTACAAGAGATCTTCTCATAAAATTGATCCCCGGCCAAGTGGATGGGCTCACAAACTTACAGTTCTTTACATAGGTCATGTACATGGCTTTCAGTACAAGCTCAAGCAAGTTTGCCTGCTGATTCCTGGTTATCCTGAGAATGCAAAGGAAAGCTAACACCCTAACGGTTTCCTCCCCAGAGCTCCACAGAGTAATCAGTTTTCTTAATGCCTGTTTTGATATTCTGCCAAAACAAGCTACATACACAGACATTTGGTGTAAATGCTTCAAGAGTACAGTAAGTATGTTCTCTGATGTGACCCCACCAATAAGCTTAAGCAGATCATTTAAATAGTCTACAAGTGGGGCCTTTATTTTGACAAAATGTTTACATTTTTGTGGATCTTTACCAGATTGCTCCATGCCCAAATATTTCTTGATGGCAGATGGTAAATACAGCACACACATTTGTATCACAGCATTGAACACAGAGGACCCTGAAAAAGAGAAAATTTAAATGAGGTAACTGGGTTTGATGAATAATAATAATATGCTAAACTGAATTAAAGCAATGCACTAATCCAAATTTTGTACAATAGAAAGGGATCTGGGAACCTAGCCAACATCTACCTTGAATTAAGTAGAAGTATAAGGTTGAGTATTATGGTGACATGTCAAATAAAGAACATTACAGTCTGTTCCTATTTGTTCCATCACTCTTATAAACAAATCAAATTACCATTATAACTCCATATTCACATTCTTTTAATGGTTGAGCATAGTCATATTATTTATATACTTAATCATTGTCTTCATGTTTATTTTGAGGTAGTTTTATAATCTCTATTAAACCATGTGTTTTTTGATGAAATGCACTTTCGGTAAAATACATTGCCCACTGACTGGTTCTTGACATATACATTGCGTTTTTTGGAAATATATTTGACATGAAAATGTAGTGATGTTTTGATAGATTTTATTGATAAGAAAGGTTTTTGACTCTGTCGCACCCACCATAATAATATGATGATGGTGATGAGTAGACCCAGCTCTTGTCGCACTGTCATTACTTTTCAGTAGAGCATGAATGTATTACTCATTAAAATCACCTATGTTATCTATGCAGGCCTGATGCATAAACAATAAGTAACTTTAACCTCGTAAGGCCCACAAGGAAATATGAATGTCATGTCAATATCATAGCGTCAAATTTTAATTTGATAGTCAGTCATTAAAAAAAGTAAAATTCATTTTAACACCTTTGCTTTGGATCTTTATTCCAATAGCCACATTACATACAATTTTTGGACAGGAGGCCTTACTAGGGCTTAAATTGATTATATTATAATGTACCATACCTTCTACTTTGAATTCACCCTTAGAACTGCCATCATCACTTGTTGCCCTCAACATGGCAGCATTAAAGGCTTTAATCACGGAACTCAATGTTGATATTTTTATTTTCTTTTCGCTTTGCAACTCTTCTTGCCATTCTGAGACCATCTTAAGTGTAATTTTTCCTCGAGCCGCAACTTCCTCCTTAAAAGATAATCACAGTCTTACATGACAACTTAATTTAAAAAAACATCCCAACCAATAACTAAAGTGTTGAGCACAAAATAGTATTCTACAAAGAAGCAGTCAAGTTAAAGGGAAAATATTTTTATAATGTTTTTTGTTTGAATTTATTATGTTTATTACAAGTTTATAACAACAATCACTTCATATTAATACTAGGCTGTGCCATTTAGTTTCCTACCAACCCCATCTTGATGTTATGCACGATGAGTTGATCCAGTACTCTGTTTGAACTTTTATTATCCTTTTTACCTGACTTTCTGAAGGAGGGTTATTACCATTAACACTTTAACTCCCAAGAGCTCTGATTTTGATACAAAATGGACTCGCCCAGAGGGTTGGTGGCAAATGAGTGTTGTAGAAATACAAACTCTTCTGGTATTACTAGCTACCTCAGGAACCCTTACCGAGCTAGTTGAACATATAATTGTAAGTATTTAAAAAAACATCAACATTCACATGTTAGATATGTTACAAAAACGTTTAGAGCAAACCTCGAAATCGCTCTCGTCGCTGTCCGCTTGGAGCGGGCCCGGCGTGTGCACAATCGCACCGTCCTGGCCGGACCGCTCTGCATCGGAGCCATCCTCGTCGGACTCCGCCTCGAAGTTCAGCAAATTCTCATCATTCTCTTCCAAGAAGTTATAGAAGTCCGGATCTATTTTCTTTAACTTTTCCAACGATTTTTTGTGTGTCGCCGGGTCCATTTCTTCGTCAGAATCTACAAAAAACGCAGTGGTATTTATAATTGGTCCAAAATACTTGCTTTCGAAGAATTCATCTGTAGACTCTACCTGATAACTGGGGTTCCTCTGGTTCTGGAGCTTTAATCAGCTTCTTTATTTTTGTTTTTTCTTTTTTCATGATGAGTTAAGTTGTGTTAAACCGTAAACACAAAAATACAGGCTATGGGTAAACCTCGTGTAAGAGAAGTGCGAGCGTGCGAGGTTGACAAGACAATACGGCTGTCAGTCAGTAGTGTCAGTGTCATGTTGACAAACGGGGTGGTTCAGTCACGTTTAAAAACGATGGTTTTTACATGCTCGTTCGAAATTAAAAAGTGGCTCGAGCTTGCTCGACTCATCAGGGTGACCATTTGTGGCAGATTTCTGCCATTTTGGCAGATTTGGATCCAAAATTTAAGCTGTGGCATATTATGCTGACGATTTACAAATGTGGCAGATTTTGGCAGATTTCAAAGGTTTTAATGAAAATCATGCTAATTTTAAATTACATAAATAAGTAATAAAAAAATTAAATAAGGTAAATATAAAAATATTTAGTAGAAAATTATTTCACAATCTGGCAATCTAGGGGGAAGAGGGGCACATTGATACGGAAAAATTTAACCTTATATTTTGGGCAGTAAAAATGATTAAAATTATACCATTTTAGCATATGATCATAGTAAAACTAATTGGGATTGATATGGAATTTAAATTATTCTTAAAAAAATAATCGTTATAAAAATACAGAAAAAACTGTGAAAAATGGAATTTGTTTAATTGTGCCCCACCCATGGGGCACCTTGATGCACATGTTTAATGGTGTAAAAAAGTTTTAAAAATGCTAACATTCAACAAAATGTCGTTTTGTTTCTTTTAAGGAGGCTATAGGCAACCTATTGTATTTTATATAGATTTCACATGACTTGACTTTTTCAATATATTATACTTATAGAATTTATGATCGATTTAAATTGTATTTTATTTTTTATTTATTTAAATTATCTTAAACGTATTAAAAATAGGCTAAACAAACCCTATAACACTATTAGACATTTAAACAACACAGTCAATAATTACTTACTCCAACATTGATAGCACCAATGTGCCCCGTACCTTTGTGTATCGAAGTGCCCCAACGGTCATATTCGAAAAATATTTAAATATTAATAAAACCAGTGTACTTTAGAAATGTTAAACATGCAATCCTGACAACGAAATAAAGTAACTTAATATTGGGAATTTCAAATATCTTATAAACAAATAAACACTGCAACAATTAACTATTACAGAAGGAGAATATTTTTAGTAAACTACACCAAAAACACGTTTTTACTTGTGAAATGCTAAAGAACAACAACCCAGCGATGCGATTACAACTGTCAAGCTCCCTTATGTATAGTCATGTTTTAATGATATTTCGATATTACTACTATTCCTTTTTTGCGAAATAGTGCTGGTGTATTATTGTGCCCCATGCATCAAACTGCCCCGCTTCCCCCTATGCCTTTCTTTGATACCCAGCCCAGATTACACGTGGATTCCCCGCTTGATCTGTTCATACATAGGTATCGTCATTTGATTGTGGGCTGTAAGTGATAAGTCATAGGGTTCATATTCTTGCTAGGCTAGGCTAAGGATGACCAGGACGTTGCATTTTGTAAAACCTGTACCTAACTGCAATTTAGTTACTAAACCTTGATTTTTAATTCCGTAGAATTCTGACTGCTGGCACATTCCAACTTTTTAGGATTTTCTATAGTATTTAACATGATTTAAGTACATAAAATACATAACATGGATTTGTAACAAAGAAAAATGAAGCTTGAAAAACTTCCAAAGATTTGTAATAACAATGATCAGAATCATCAATCAATTAATCAAGACCACGAAACGTCAGAATTCTAATGAATTAAAAATCAAGGTTTAGGTTATCTTCTTTAAAGGAACATGTTTCATCCCAGAAACACAAAAAAAACATAATCGGGTTTAGTGGCCAATCTTCGGTAAGTATTTTACATTTAGTTGTTATAAATATTATGCTGTAAGTAATAGATATTTTATCCACGTATTTTGTTAGGGTTGTGTGACTAATTACATTAAATTAGTTTTAGGTGCAACATTTTTTCAAAACATCTCCATTAAAAGAGGAAGCAAAAAAAGCCGAACTTCATTTTTGTGCCATGTTAGTGGAACACAATTTGCCATTCCGTTTAATGGATCATTTGAGCGAAGTCATCTCAAAAAGATCGATGATTCTGAAATCGCCAAGCAATTTTCTTGCAAGAGAAGAACCAAAGCAAAGCGGCAGCGGTAACGTATAATGTTTTAAAACCAAATTTAGAAGCAGAGATGCTTGCTGATCTAAAATCCTGTGAAAATATTAAAACACGTACACCGATGTTTTCGTTAGTTATAGATGAGACCACAGGCGTTACAACCACATCAACGCTTGCAGTTGTAACCAAATATTATTCAGAAAAAGATCTGCAGGTAAAAACAAAAATGTTGACCTTGGTTGACTTTAACGGGGCTGATGCCCAATCATTATTTGATGCATTATCCACGTCTTTAACTAACTCTAACCTTAATATTAAAGATGCTATTGGTTTTGGGGCTGACACTACTAACGTTATGTTTGGAGAACATGGTGGTATCATTGCAAAAATAAGGCACGTCAATCCCCACTGCATGTTCATTAAGTGTATATGTCATACCACTGCATTGTGTGTATCTCACGCTAGTAAAAACACCATACCACGAGCTATTAACCAAATGATACAAGAGGTTTTTCGGATATTTTGCCCATAGCAGTAAAAGACAAAAGGAGTTTGTTGAATATCAAGATTTTATTGGTACTGAAAAGCATAAAATATTAAGACATTATGAAATTCGTTGGTTTTGCTTGCACGCTTGCATTAAAAGAATTTTAGAGCAATGGGATGCCCTAAAACTTCTTCTCAGTCGCAGTTTTTGGAAGACAGAAATATTTCATCAGAGTTCTTGTTTAACAGTTTGAATGACAAGATACAAAAACTTTATTTTTATGCATTGGATTATATATTGCAGTCAGTCAACTAACTAAACATTATATTTCAAGGAGATTATACAACAGTTCACACAGCATTCAAAGACATTTCTGAAGTGTACGTGTGCCTATTGAGTTGTTATATTAAGGGAAATTATTTAAAAACCGCAGACCCACTTGTAATTGAGCCAAAATCTACCGTAAACTTTTTGCCTCTAAAAGATATGTATTTGGGTGTTAACATGAGTACTGAAATCAATCGTTTATCCACAGACGTGAGATCATTTTTAACTGAACTATGTAGTCAATTGAAAACACGTCTGCCACTTACTAACATTTTCAAAGATTTACAGTTTTTGGATCCACAACATGTCGTATACAAAGAATTTACGTCAATTTTAAGCGTTGCGAAGTCATTTCCCAACATTGTAGACGGAGACAATATTCAAAAAGTGGATGACCAACTCCGACAGATGAAGTTTGACAAAAGTGTAAGCGATTTGTTAGAAGCAGGTGGAAGTGGAAGTAGTGCCAGTACAATTTTGAGCGTGGACAAGTTTTGGGGAGCGGTTAGTAAAATCAGGGACGCAAATGGGGCAACAAAATATCCAAATATTGCAAACTTTGCAAAAGCTCTCTTATGTTTGCTGATGTCAAATGCGTCGTGCGAAAGGATATTTTCTCAAGTCAATCTAAATAAATCAAAAATAAGGAACAGCTTTTTGAATAAACATGTCTCGGCAATAATTACTACAAAAGAGGGAACAGGGGGAGGGAAAAGGGGATAAAGGAACACGGAGACTGCGTCTCCTTTAAACCAAGCAAGGAAATGTTAAAAAATATGTCGTTAAAATCCATGTACAAAGAAAATGAAGACGAAAATTTTGAAGCCAATGTTGATTAGGTGTATTGTTTATTTGTACGTTTAACGTAGTTATAATGTTGATTAAAAAAATATGAAAATACGTTTTTTTTTTCATGTTGACATTATTTTTGGCATTTTTTAACGTCGAGTATGGCAGATTTTGGCAGATTTTTGGGACCGTGTGTGGCAGATTCACCATTTTTGAGATGGTCACACTGCGACTCATTTTCTTAGTCTGTGAAGAGCGAATGAATTCCGCAGTACAATATTTTCTAGACTGTCCAAGATAAATCGCAAGTACTTTTTCCGCATTGTTTTGTTTCAGGAATACGACACGGCGTCCGGCCGTTTCAACAGCAATAAATAGTATTTTTCGTTCAGTTTTGTAATTCAATAATTTAAATAATATTTGGAACAAATTTAAGGTGGGTTAATTATATTATTAAATATTACGAGAAGTTTCCACGCTTCAGACCTTTACGTCAGTTTCTGTTGACAATTTGATCGATTTACCTAGATACTGAATTTCATCCAGGTTGCATCATAATCGCAATGATGTCTCGAATGTGTGTGGGTCGCTCGACGATTAACTTGTTCACTAACAGTCTACACTCGCCGGTTCCGCCAAAACTAATCCCGAAGAATTATGTTATCGTCAGAAGCTACGCACGCGAGCCTCGAACTCGTTTCGCGTCCAGAACACGACCATCCTTGTGGGAGAAATTGATGGCCCCCGCAGGTCCTAACGGTGAGAATCTATTATGACCCACTACCAAGCAATAGGCCTAGTGTAAGTGTAACACTAATTAATAAAATATTTGCAAATAGCTTTCAGCCTAGGAAAGGGAGCATTGGCTGGCGCGTCAGCTGTTGGTCTAGCTGCTCTATGCTACTATGGCTCAAGTGTCAAACCTGGCACACTGCAGGAAGCACAGTAAGGATTGTTTAAACCATTGTTTTTTTACCCTTTCGCTATCTTGATATCAAGTATCTACCTACAGTGGTGGATATATAATTAGAAACACTTGCGACATATTTCACATTATACAAGGCACATTGCCGTAAAACTTGTTTTTGGAAATAAAACAATAAAATGCATAGAATACGTTCAACAACTTATAATTAATTAAAAAACAAATAAATATCCAAGATTACAACTACCATTTAGATATTTAGTTACATACAAACAACTAAACTTAGAAACACTAAAAGAATAGGTAAAAATCAAAGTTATTAACATGTTAACGTCAACAATTTCAAATTATTTATGTAAAATAATGTTTGGTTTACAAAATTTCTTAAAAATTAATATTTAGTTGCATAGCCTTTGTTATTAATGACGGCTCTGCAATGACGTGGCATTGATTCAAGTAATTTCATACATTTATCGAGTGGGATCGAGTTCCATGCTTCAACAAAGGCTTTGTAAAGTTCATTTTGACTGGAATTACGTTTAACGGAGACTTTTTTTAACGACGTACCACAAATTTTCAATAGGATTTAAATCGGGACTATTTGCAGGCCAGTCTAACATGGTAACACGTTGCTCACTAAGAAAGGATTTAACACTGCGGGCCGTGTGTTTTGGGTCGTTATCGTGCTGAAAGATCCAGGTCACAGGCAAATGGTTGTTGGTGTAGGAAATCATTGTCTCTTCTAAGATGTTTTTGTATTGAAATTGATCCATTATACCTTCAATCTTACGGACGGGTCCAACTCCGCAACCAGAAAAACATCCCCATACTTTAATATTATCACCGCCGTGTTTGACTCTGCTCCTCATGTATTTATAATCAAAAGCATGGTTTATTGGACGTCTAACGTATGCCGTCAGAATTCACCATATTTATTTTTGTTTCATCCGAGAATAACACTTTTTTCCATTCTCGTACGGTCCAGTTAAGATATTTCTTTGCAAATAATAATCGCTTCTCTCGGTGTTGCTTGGCAAGAAGCGGTACCTTTCGAGAAACCCTCCCGAACAATTTAGCTTCCACTAATCTGCGGCGTACCAGTTTCGAGGAAATGTTCCTTGGGTCATCAGGTGAAAAAACTTCATTTCTAATCTCGTTGGAGCCTTTAAACGGGTCTTGTTTCGCTACACATATTATTTGCAAATCTTCCCGGGGAGACGTTTTCCTTGGACGAGATTTTCTAACAACACTTTTAGTAGTTCCGTTTGTTTTATAATGAGCAATAGCGTTGAAAACTTTCTTCACAGAACATTCTAGATGTTTAGCAATTCTTCTATAAGTCCAATTTCGATATAAATGTAATTTAACGATAATAACGATTAATTGCCTAGTTGACTCGTCACAACTCTTATTTTTACCCATTTTTAACAATACTTATTATTCACGTACAGGTGTAGTGCATAATTGCTTTCCTTCGTATTTTCACGGAAACGTACGAACGTGTCATGCTACTTCAGTCAACCTCAATACTTTTTGTACTGTGACCGACTGAAATAGCAAGACGCGTTCGTACGTTTCCGTGAAAATACGAAGGAAAACAATTATGCACTACACCTGTAATTCCAAATTGACGTTTAATTGCCGCCGAAACTACAGGAAAAGCGTAAAAAGAGGTTCCTTTTTTAAATTTCAAAAATGGAACGTGGGTCCTGTTTCTAATTAGTTGTCCAAGCGGCCAGTAATAGAAATTCAACTATCATGATATTTAAACTCTTTTAATTAAAGATAGAACAGATTTATTTTTTAATAATATTTTATGAGTTTTTTAACTCATTTGTTATATTCTGGCATAGTTAATAGTGATTTAATCAATATATTTTTTACTCATAACGATAGTTCATTCTGTGTTTACCTAAGTTTTATGTACTGTTTCTAATTATATGTCCACCACTGTAGGTCTTAATATTTTTATGAGTCTGGGTTTTCCGTAATCAAGGCCTAGTCCATCCAATGTCAACAATTCTACATAATTAGTGTATTATGATTATATTTCAAAACAAACTTACACAAATATATCTTATATTAATTATTAATAGTAACATACTTGTAATTATTTTGTGTTTTCTAGCCTTTGGCCCCATTATGTAAAGGATCGCATTAAAACAACATATACCTACATTGCTGGGTCACTCATCATAACAGCTGCGAGTGCTGTTACCGTCTTTAGA
This sequence comes from Acleris sparsana, assembly GCA_923062465.1. Taxonomy (NCBI): domain Eukaryota; kingdom Metazoa; phylum Arthropoda; class Insecta; order Lepidoptera; family Tortricidae; genus Acleris; species Acleris sparsana. The sequence goes on from OV281286.1 coordinate 7,856,049, forward strand.
ACACCTGCATTGCTTAATCTTGTTGTCCGAAGTGGATGGATGGTGAGAATCGTTTTCGTGTAGTACCCACAGACATTAATTACCAAAAAATAACTTGTTTGCGAAGACTGGTATGATGATGAGAGGATGTCTTCCCAACACAATGGAGATGGGTTGCTCAAGAGTTAGTTTCAGGAGGGAGACTCCATATCTCCCTGAAACTATTCAAGCCCTGGTACTAACAATAAAACTAGTGATAAAAATAATACAGGCTTTGGTTAAACAGGTCATCAAAATAAGACTAATATATAAATAAATAGCCTTTATTCACTAAAATCTATTGTTATATGGCTGCTTGCCACTCAAAGGGATAAATATTATTATATCTAGTTTTATTTAAAAAAAAACTTCAGTAATCAGAATCACATTGTTGTTGGACAAAGGCTGAAATGCTTGGAAGGAAGGTTGGAGAGGCTCCAGTTCTGACGATTCTGACAACACTTCACTTCACTGAGGAGAATATGACCTCAGAGAAAAGGACAATACAGTTGTATTTAAATTGAAATACTAAACACAAAATTTAACCCTGTTTCCTTAACAAATTTATTTAACTTCCTTTTCTTAGTTTTTTGTGCAATCTTCTATATATCTATTGGTAAATGCATATGGACATTATGGACAGAACATATACTTTTGTTCTATTCAATTTTGTTAAGAAGTAGTAACAGGAAGACATAATTTGCAACCAAAACGTTGCAGGCAAGATCTGCTAGATTAAAACCTAATGATTACAAAGAGACTTTTTTATTTTCAGTCAATCATTGCGACAATGGGCCTGCTAATTGGGTCTGGCATGGTTGTGCATGGGATGCCATATAGTCCAGGCTTTGGTGGCAAACAATTGGCTTGGATAGTTCACACTGGTATCATGGGAGCAGTTATAGCGCCTATGTGTTTCCTCGGTGGACCCATACTGATGCGAGCTGCTATGTAAGTATTTATACTATAATTACTTAATACTGCATAATTCATATGTATGTTATTCAACATTAAAACTTGCTATGTCCGATTTAAACTAAAATTCAGCTAATCAAGAATGATTTGTAACAGCCGTATTTCGTAATTTTTAACACTAGAGTTATTTTGCAAGGTTTGTATCAATGCCAAAGTAGTATTTGTATAAAAAAACAAGAAAGCAAGAGTAGGTAACCTGCCCATATGAGAAGTCACAAGGATCATCCTAGATTAAGTTGGCTATAATATATCAGCGAATGTCTTATTAATCTTAATTTCGTTGCAAGGTCATTCAGGGTTACCACAATTTATTTATCTGTTGACTGCCATGTGTGAAATAAATGCATGTTACCTGTTACAGGAGTTATGTGACATGACTAAGCTTTATACCTTTAATTCTAAGAAAATATTGTTTTGTTCCTTCGAAAGGAAAACAATGAAAAGATTTTATTTTGCATAAATATCTCATAGATGGAGAAAAAAGCAATATTTGACTTTCGAAATTGTTCGATAATAGGTACACAGCAGGGGTAGTTGGCGGCCTGAGCACGCTCGCTATCTGCGCGCCGTCGGGCGAGTTCCTGAACATGCGCGCGCCGCTCGCCATGGGGCTGGGCGCCGTGTTCGCCGCTTCCATCGCCGGCATCTTCCTGCCGCCCACCTCGGTCATTGGCGCCGGTCAGTACCAATTGCATTTTACTCGTACATTACCACAAAAGAACAGAAATCTACCTAAAAACCGTTTTCTGTCAAAGTAAGTGATGCCAGTAGAAATAAACTTAGCTTCGTGTCTAGACTTCTGTCAGACTACTACTTTAATTGACTGTGCTTGGTATAATTTAACTACAGTGGTAATAATGGTATTTGGCGCTTTGTAGCCCTTTTCCCCCTATTGCCACTATATAAATTCAGTACAATGAATCTCATTAATTTTCTCACCAATGTGTATAGCTAAAATATAAACTTATTATAAATTATAAACTTGACTAAGACTACTCAAATTTGGCTCGGCCAATGTAATATTTATACTCACAGTCGAAAAATTTCGTTTCAGGTCTATATTCCTTCAGCTTGTATGGTGGATTAATAGTATTCAGCGGGTTTCTTCTGTATGACACCCAGGCAATCGTCAAGCGAGCAGAGATGCATCCAATATACTCAACCCATCCTTTTGACCCTATCAACTCGTAAGTTAACTAATGATACAAATAATAAATAAAATAACTTGATCACATTTCCGTGCTAGCTTATCTGGCAGTATGTTTGTCCCTCGTGTTTAATAGAAGCACGAAAAAAGCCGATAGCTTTTTGGGAAAAATAATACATACATACAGTGCCTGGAACCATAATTATACGTATAATAATATGACTCCATATTTAGAAGATACAAAATTAAACTCTTCCGCAAGACTCGAAACAAAACATGACCATGGTATAGGCGCGAATAAATTTAACGAAAGTATGCGCTACACTTTTGTTTTAAAGTAATATCAGATTTTGCATTTAGAATTTGAATTAACTATGAGGAAAACCTGGCACATTACTCTTTCTTAGTTCACATTAGTTACCATTGGGGACAAATGCGAATTATTTCTTACCAAGTGTCGTCAGTGGTAATGGGCATCAGAGGGTGGGAACCAATGGAAATAGACCCTATCTAATACTCTTATTCAGTCAATTTCCATGAGTCTTTTCTTGCCTTTGAATAAGTACTAAAGTTACAGACTGATTTTGATGTATTTACGAATATCATCGAAATATTATATAAGCATAGACTTAACATAAGTAATTGTTAACAGTCATGTGGCATTTATTTTGAATCGAAAAGAGAAAAAGACATACAGGGCCTCTATTCTACTGAGCAAAACTATATTGCCTTCGACGTGTTATCGTATGGTTTTCAACTCTGCCGCCATTACTGTACGTAAGAGCAACCGTAACGATGACAATACAATAACATATCAAAGGCAATACTTACGGTTTTACCCAGTCGAATAGAGCCTTGAGCCTTGTATAAGACGCCCCCACAGAAGTGTTTATGATACTGTAAATTAGAGTGACTAGCCAGTTTGGTTTGTTGCTCTTAAATAACAACTTGTAAATACATCATTTTGTTTGATTTCAGGGCGGTCTCTGTGTACATGGACATCATCAACATCTTCATGCGTATTGCGATGATACTATCGGGATCAGGCCAGAACAAGAGGAAGTAAATAACAACAGAAGGTTTAGAATAAAGTAAAAATAAAGTATATAGTATAAATAAAGTAATTTATTTATACCCTAAATAATTGAAGCTGCAAAAATAATTAAAATCAGATTATTTACTATAATATGAAACTACTATAGAATTCCAATGTAGACTTGGCAATTACAGTCATTTTTGTAGCTTTGTGGCTTTAAATGGCTTTATAAAGTTTAATATTTTAATGGCATTTCAAAATTAAAATGTAACGACATAATTCGACTTCAGAGTTCGGAGACTTTGAGCATTGTGATACGTGCGATGAAGATGTTATAATAGGTCTGTAAAGATATTTGTAGGCGTTTAGGCAAAATATATTACGTAGTAATAAATTATTCAGTAATCTTTTCCTGTGTTTAATTATACCTCACCAACCTCATTGCCATCAAACGGTTCGGTCGCTGACGTCTAATTCCCTGAATTTCTAAATCCGCGAATGTCTAATTCCCTGAATGTCTTATTCCATGATTGTCTAAATCCACGAATGTCTAAATCTAATGACTACATGTGTATAAAGTAGTATGGAGAGTAGAAGTGAAGTATGACACACTTATGACAGACTTGTAAGGAATGACGCTGACAGTTCTCTCTCAGCGGCGCGCCGCGGCGGCTAATTCGATAGGGTTCAGACTACTTCAGGCTCGAGGTCACACCAGGTTGTCACGGCATTGTTATTCGACGAGCTCCTATTTCCGGCCGGATTTGCCATTCAGGCATCTAAGATACCTAACGAATCTAACCTACCTACTTTGGACGTATGGCGACTGACTAGATATGCAGGACATATGGCGACTAGACATGAAAGTATGGCGACTTGACATTAGGGGAATTGGGCGTCAGCGACCAATACCCCATCAAATAGCTTATGCTTTTGAACGCCACAAGCGGCTCTGGCCGTCAACTGAAAGTCTTACCACTGACATCTCGACGGCAACAGCTGTCACAAGTTCAAGATTAAGGGCAAGAGTATGTCGGACCGTGCTCTGAGTAGGGTTCCGACGCCGTTACTACAAACACGAAAAACTACCTCGAGGAACAACAATTATGAATGAATTTTCTATTTACTTTGTGCAGTCGTCTTAAATATTTTTTACAAACGCTTGTCGCCTGAAGCTCGACAACCAATCAAGTCTACTTAGCCGAGAGTTTTCTTTCAAAATTCGTTACTAGCGCTTTCATTTAAGTATCGTCCATGTTCTCATTAGAAAACCCGCCACTTTCTTATTCGCCAAGGTTAACGAACATTTGTGCAACTGAGCGTAACTAAGAAATAATTCTACGGATTTTAGTGGTTTTCTGACTTGAAGAAATACATTTTAAAGAAAATACAATTTTCAAGCCAATAGATTATGTCTCAATCAGCATTTATTAATTTAAAAATATAGCGCTTAATACATTTGAGTCATTAATATAGAAATACGTTCTGTAGGCCACGTAGCATACAAAAGGTGGCCGTCTTATAAGAAACACTTGCGTTTTTTCAATACATTTGCCCACATATGTCACTTGTTTAATCTGATAAACCAATCAAAAAGTTCTTAACCAACTTCATTGCTAGTTACAATTTGCTTTAGATTATTAACTGATGTTTAAACTGATGTACATACAAGTGAACCTCGGTTAAAAACGAACCGTATATTTTAAAGGTATACAACAAGTTCTGACGCGTCTTTACAAAATATTATAACTTAGAACTATGAACGTTTGAGTTGTTTCCTTCAAATCCTTATAAAATAAAAGCTTGGTTTTAACAGACACACTGTAGGTAGTTTTAAACTTTAATTATTATTCAACGACAAGTGTAAGTAACAATAGAATAGGTAAAGTACTTTTTGATTGGTTGTCAATTTTGATAAGTGATATTGTATGGATAAAAGTGTTCCTAATAATACGGCTACCGATGGTACATTAAAAGGAAACAAGCAAATATTCAGGTATTTTTAGCTTAAATCAATTATTAAATAATTTTTTGATTTTGTATGATAACAGGATACGGATAATTCAGTCTAGTAATTAAATTCGCGAATAACTTACACAGAAATTCACGTACGTAGGTAACAGGTATCCATAATTCAAATAAAACTTAATAAAATAAATACAACAATACAGATAAAATATCACAATGTAAAATAAATTCTTTGGAATAAAATACTAAATTATAATTAATTATGTTTTAATCAGTCCTAATCGTACCGCGGCTGCGCTCACGCGAGCGTTTACCGCCGACGACGCGAACCGCGCCCCGGGCGTCCGACCGGTCCGCGCTGTGATCGGGCAGATCGTCGAAGTTTCCGCCGGAAGCGCGGTCCATTAAGTTTTATCACCAAAAAAATAGCAACCCTCGAGGCGGGCCACTCAGGCGGCGCGGTCGCGCGCGTGCTGCTTCAGGTACAGCGCGTACATGTGGCGGGCCTGGTTCAGCACGCGCGTCACGTCGTGCTTGCGCACCATCTTGTCGAAGTGCATCGCCAGCTCGTTGTAGTCCATGCGGTTCCGCATCACGTAGTCGCGGTGCTGCAGCAGCAGCGTCAGGCACAGGAACATCAGGAACGGGTTCCCGCCGCCGAAGGCGCCCGGCGGCGGCAGGCCGGCCACGCCGCGCGCCGGCTCCGCGCGCGCCGGCGGCGGCTTCAGCGCCTCGTACTTCTTCTGGAAGTTGTTGATCGTCGAAGCAACGCTGTGCAGGTTCGCCGGCTTCGCGTTCAGTAGCGACTCGCAGTTTCGCTTCGCGTTCTCGAGCTCCTGAGACATGTTCGAGAAGAACTTGTGCGATTTGGAGGCATCGGCTCGCGCAGTCTCCGGCGCAGGGCCCATTTCGGGGTCCGGCGCTGGGTCCGGCACGGGGTCCGACGCGGGGTACGGCGCACGGTCCGGCGCGGGATCTCGGGCGGAGTCCGGCGCAGGGTCCAGCGCGGGCTCTCGGGCAGAGTCCGGCGCGGGATCTCGGGCGGAGTCCGGCGCAGGGTCCGGCGCAGGGTCCGGCGCGGGATCTCGGGCGGAATCCGGCGCGGGATCTCGGGCGGAGTCCGGCGCAGGGTCCGGCGCGGGATCTCGGGCGGAGTCCGGCGCAGGGTCCGGCGCGGGATCTCGGGCGGAATCCGGCGCAGGGTCCAGCGCGGGATCTCGGGCGGAGTCCGGCGCAGGGACCAGTTCGGCGGAATCGGAGTCGCCGGCGGGCGCGGGCGCGGGCGCGGCGCGCAGCAGCCGGATGGGCGTGACGGAGGTGCGGCCCGAGTGCAGCTCGAAGATGTCCCCGGAGTCGTCTAGCTCAAGCTCGGCCTGCTCGTCCGGCGTGTGCGGGCAGCTGGCCGACGCGCGCGTGGGCGGCGTGTGCAGGTGCAGCGGGTTCTCCCACAGGTAGATGTCCTCGGCGCTCCGTGCACTCCCCTTCACGGTTTCCGGCAGCGGCGACCGTTTCGTCGCGTCCGGCGCTTCTCCGAATCCTACTCGCTTGTCCGGGGTGATCACGGGTCCCGGATTCTCTTTGATGTCCGCTCGGTCACCGGCCCCCCTCTCCTCGGTCCCGGTCGAGTCGGTGGGAGAGTCGCATATCAAACTACACCTGTTCGCGTAGGAGGGCCCGAACACCTGCCGGTCCAGGTGCTCCAGTTCCAGTCTCAGCTCGCGGGTCATGGAGGTCGTCATCGGGTAGTACTCCTGCGAGTCGTCGGGGCTGCTCCCGTCGTTGGCGTCATTGTAAATATTTCTATTAATTTTACTCATTAGAGAATCTCTGACGGTCTGTTTTCCGAGATCGCTCTCGTCCATTGACATTTTCGTCAAAGTGATTTTCGGGTATTCCTTAGTCGTTTCGATAGCGGAGTGAGCTCTTTGCAGTCTCTCATGTCGGACCGGATTCGGGTTGCTTCCGGTCGCGAAGTTAAGGAACTCATTTAAATTTTTGATCATCCTCACTTTGGGCCTGTTAGACGAATCCGTGTCATTAACCCCGTCAAATTTATTATTGTGAACCGATATTTTGTCACGTAATAATCTAATCTGCCCTCCTAGGGACGTGTCTTTACCGTTCGAATGAGACTTGCCATTTAATAAGTTTCCACTATTCAGGGTTTTCTTTTCATTCTCAGATACACTTTTAATGTTTCTCCGGACGTGAAGCTTCAAGTCCTTACCTAGCGTGTTTTCTTTATTCGTCACAACGTCGTCGTCGTCCGCTTTCGATTCGATCGCCTGCAAGGCGGTGTCGTCTAAGCTCTGGAACTCCTTGGCGCGTTTGAGCGAGGAGTCGTGATCGGAGTCGCGCGTGACGTTCTCGTCCAGACTGAAGTTCATCTGTTTGCAGGTCGCTATGCTGGGCTTGACGGCGGCCAGGTTGAAGCTGGAGCTCTGGCGGCGCATGGCGCAGACCTTGGTGTAGGCGTTCTCGCGCGGCGCCTGGAGCCTCGGGCTGGGCGGCGGCGGCTCGCGCCCGTACTCCGCGTCGGCCTCGTGCAGCGCCAGCTCGCGCGGCGGCGCGCCCTGCGGCAGCGACGCCCACAGCACCTCCAGCATGCGTAGCGCGTCCTCGAACGCGAACTCGCGCTTCATCTCAAGCAGCAGCCAGCGGTAGCAGAACAGCAGGTCGTCGGCCTGCTGCGACTTCAGGTACGTGTAGAAGTCTGGGTCGTACACCTGCCACCGATACAGAGGTACGTTAACTACGCCAGACTATATCAATTTACAAAAAAACCGAGCAAAAGAATGTGGGACCATGCTCAGTGCAACGCACCACGTCTTTTTAAAAGTGCCCTAAAGGGTAAGCTGGTGAGGTTTACCTGTAGCGACTCGGTGAGGTGAGCGAACTTGAGCGTCATGGTCTCGCCGTCGAGCAGGAAGTTGGAGTGCAGGCGCGCCATGAGCGCGCACAGGCAGATGTACGCGTGCGCCTCGTCGCGCATCGTCACCAGCAGCGGCGACGCCAGGTCCGACATGCCCTGGCAGTAGCTCACCCGCGGGTGGTTCAGCGCGTACCTGGCCACCGTCACACACTTAGCTTATTCACGTTAACCATTCATCGTGGCGGCAAGTCTCCGTTATCGGAGATGGTGCCGCGGATGCTCAAATCTATGGCTCCAGTGATAATTACGAATTAAAGGTAATCGCACATTACGACGCCCTGGCACGACACTATACATATACTGGACCGCAAAACTAAGTATGTTATACTTGTCTAAAAGTATAGATATAGTGATAAGTAGGGTTAGGATTTTGGTGGCATTTCGTGGTTCTAGAATCCATAGAGTCGATATTTCCTAATTATTATAATACATAACACATTAATTTTGACCTTCGGTATTATCATATTCAAAAATGAACTAAATACATATTTAATTCGGTTATTTCATACCTATTAATATTTGCTTGTTTGTAACGCTTTCACATCAGAGATATCCTCAATACCAAAACTAATTTAAATTGGTGCAGCCGAATAAAGAATAAATGAATTTTGAAATATTAAAATACTAAAGGTCAAAACAAAGTGTTATGTATTATAAGAATTAGGAAATAGCGACTCCATGGATTCTGGAACCAAAATTTGCCACCAAAAGTCCTATCTCTAGTGATAACTACTTAGTTTTGCGGTCCCCGCGCGGTATAGGGGTGCGATGGTACGGTGACAGAAAGGGCTGAGGGCGCGGCAGGCGGCAGGCGCATCCCTGCCGTACCTCAGTTCGCTAGCCACACGGTTTGCGATCATATGTGTTGCTATTGTTGCGGTCGCTCTGTGAGATATACATACAAAATATTTTTTCTCAAGATGTGTCTGACTATCTTCGGACACAAACTGGATATCCAAAACAAGCAAATGGCTTTTAACGTGTACGACGTGTGATTTTGATAAATTTTAGTATACGATACGATACATCACCGAACGGCGCGAGGCCAGCAATTCCTTAAATGAAAAATGTATCGTATCGTAATTGATAGATCAAAGCTCACTTTGAGCTAAGCCGATGCTGAACTGGTCCCGGGGCGTTGTGATGTGCCATGACCTCTACTTGTCTGTTATTTATAGGGCCGCAGAAATGTCAAGAAGTTCTCTTCATACAGGGTTAACCGACGATCTAAAAAGGATGGGCGCATGCAAGTGCTTAGACGCAAGTAGCATAGGACCGATTGTCGTTGGCGTGTTTGGGACAGACCTATTTCTGTGTGCGTGCGTGCGAGCATGATGGTTCTTTCGAAGTGCAATTTTGAATGGCAGTAGGGACTTAGCGATTACCGTCCTATCAAACGTAGTTTGAATTTCAATCCTCATTCTGTATTAATTTCGCACACAATCATGTATATTTTATTCACCCTAGAACTCTTGTAAATAGACTTAATTAACTTTTAGATTGAATTTAAATGTTTACCTGCTACCCCATTTCTCCATACTAATTTTGTGTCTAGGTTGATAGACTTAATTACTTGCTGGAATAATTGATATATTGACGCTTACGTAGTTAAGATGTTGAATAGAGACGCAATGTTTTGATTGTCATCACTGCCAGCATAAAAGTTGTGGTGTCTATCCGTCCGCAATACATCCTTCCGTACCATACTTGTTACATACGCTAGGTCCGCATTTACCTGAAATATAACAACATATATGAGGGTTTAATCGAACATCTGGCTTTTAATCTTAAAAACACCACTATGTTGACAATTTCAACATGCTTCAGATAATAATTAAGAACCAAACCTTTCCCTTTTGAATGCAGTCTTTCCATTTCGCTCTAAGGGCGTAATATTCGTTAGCTTTCTTCTTAATATAGTCCATCCTCTCTTTGCCGGTCATGCCATCAGGGTACACGTTCAGGATGTGTTTCCATACCACTTTTCTGCAAATTATACACATTATTATAGTGTTTTCCACCTTCGAAGACGCGTTCAACTGACCTTTGTACGTATATATATTTTAGCAATCGTGCAACGTAAAATTATGTGGTGTCAAAGTGGTACAGTCAACAGCATAAATAAGTGATCATTTATGTACCTTGTCGCTTTCAATCGTTTCACAATTTTGTATGACACTTCAAACACGACGTTAAAGTGACAAGGTACACAGGTGTACCTTGGTGTATAGAAAAAATTACGATGCTTAATAGGTACTTAGCATGATATATAAATATCAAATGCTTATTTGTTTTTGTATTGTAGCGTATGGCGCTTATCTGTTGATATAATTAATGTTCCGGTTTTATTGAAACATTCCATATAAGATATAATGTAATATGGATATTTGTACAGTCATGTCATTACTTTTTGACTGGGTCATGTTTGTAAACATGAAGCTAGAAATTAATTTAATAAAACGTTATGTTGTCAAGCCACATTAAGTAAGGTAAGACAAAGGCTACCCTGAGAGTGACCATGTCGGTTGCGAGCGGTGCCGGTGTTGCCACGTGCCCATGACTATGCAATCTAAAAGTTTTTGTTGGCCGCTCAGTGTACCCTTAGTCATTTATGCAAGCAGTTAGAATTACTATGACGTGATGGCCAACCTCAAACTGGGATCTATGCCTCCACAATATATGACTTCTCGCAATTTGGTTGTGTTAGTGATCTGGCCGACGGTGTTTAGGAATGATCGGAACTCGCTATCACTGAGGGGGGGGCGCGGCGGAGTGTTCGGGTCGTCATATAGATTCAGTGCTCGGGACACCATGTTGAATGTCTTTTCAACCTGCCATCAAAATGCATCTCTAAAAGTCTAGTAAGGGTTAAAATGGATGAACAAACTATTTGTTAGTCAGGTGATTCATTTTACACCTTCACAATATCACATTCATGGCAATGTCAAGCCCATCATTAATAAAGGCAACATGAAACTACATGCATACTATATGTATATTTTATAACTATACTTACGAGGGGCGGCTGATAAGTAATCTCCTTGGTCAGAAATATACCGGGTGACTTCAAATTGGTAACACAAAATCGATCTTTTACACACATCTTTCCTAAACTAAACCCCTCACCTAAGTCTCATGCTACTAATTTAATTAAAAGTAAAAAAAACTAAGTTTTAATTCGTGTGTTAATTTTTTTGGTTCAATGAGGTTACCACACCACTTTGTTTAAATTAGATTGATAACATCCTTTGACAGATATGACAGTAAAGGCTTGTTTACACTTTGTGAAGTAGCAAATGCAGGTGAGAAGTGATAAGTTAACAAATTTTAACGATGATAAGTGTTAAGAAATCGTTGTCACCTTGCTTAGTAGTGTTTTGTGCAGGTGCAAAGTGTGGAACAAAATGGTGGACGAGCAACGATTAGAATCACGAAATATTTAAAAAAAAATAGGGATAGTGGCGGTCATGGCTTCAGAAATGAGGAACGAGAATGAGGTGTTAGTTGAAATCGAGAAATCTTATTAGGAAATTAACGATAGTTAAATAATGCTAACTTTAGCAACTGAGTTAATTTAATACACTATTCGTTATTAACCGAGCCAGAATAAAGTGTTTTGTATTACCAATTTGAAGTCACCCTGTATACAAAAATAATGCTGGCTGGTATGGATTTATATTTGTTTGATATTCTATTTTCAAACTGTATTAGGTACATTAATTTGTTTATTGCATCACGTTTATTTGTCTCCTACAATTGTTTCGAAATGTCGGTAGAAAAAACTAGTGGTTAAAATCGAGAAATATAAGAAAAATTAGGTCGTGAGAGCCTGGAAGATGATCCTCGTAGCGGAAGACCAGTTTCGGCCGCCACCGATGAAAATGTACCCATGGTGAAAAAATATATTTTAGAGGACCGACGAGTGAAGCAGTGGAAATAGCTAGAGATGTGGGCGTCAGTAAAGAGCGAGTCAATGAAATAATTCATGAGCATTTGAACATGTCCAAGGTTAGTGCACGTTGGGTCCCCAGAATGTTGACTGCATTTGACATGGAGAGGCGTCTTAAATCTTGCGAAGAGTTTTTGGACATGAGTCGAAGGAAAGAGGAAGAAATAATTTCTAGAATTGTAACATGTGATGAGACTTAGATTCGACAATGGGACCCGGAAACTAAGCAAGAGTCGTTACAGTGGAAATTTAAGGATGAGAAGCCGCGTCGGAAATTCAAGGTCTGTCCATCGGCAGGTACACTTATGGCTACAGTCTTTTGGGACACAGAAGGGATTTTGCTCATAAAGTATTAACCGAAGAAAACTACAATTAATGCTGATTACTCAAACTTACTATATCAACTAAGAAAGACAATAAAAAAAAACGGCGAGGTAAACTAAGCAAAGGAATTCTGATTTTGCACGACAATGCAACAGTGCATACCGCCCGCACAACGAAGCTAGCAATTAAAGACAATGGCTTCGAAACTATTGACCACCCCCCCTATAGTCCAGATCTAGCCCCCTGTGACTATTTTCTGTTTAGAGTTCTTAAGAAAGACCTCAGGGGACGAAGGTTTATGACAGATGACGAAATGAAGGCAGCGGTTACTGACTTTTTTGACGACAAACCGAAAGATTTTTTTTAATGGCTTTTATTAAATTCCTTATTATTATACCTATATATTCATTTCCTTAGCAGGGGACTAATTTTGCTACTTTTGCCACGACAGTCTTTTGTTTCATAGTTAAGTAGTTTACTTTTCAGCCGCCCCTCGAATGATGCTAGGTTGGCACATCTAGCTGCAACTAAGTTAGCCCAATGAAAGATGGGCATACAATTTATTGAAATACCTTTGTTTCCGTTTTGCCAAAGTACACAAACAAACTTTTTTTTCATAAAATGTGCATGGACATGATTATTTATTTTGAAAATTAAGATAATCATCGTTTTCAAACATATTCAATGCCACCCCACGAACAAATTCCCAATCACACGCCAGCGGAAAATAGTACGATAGCACCCGACAAGCGGGGTGGGAACAACATTATAGAATACCTGACAGTTGTGTAATTGGCAGTGAATGTGTTAAAAAAAAATGATTATGGTATTAGTGGAAGTTTAGTAAGCTACTAATTGGAAAAATCGAAATATACATTGTAAATATTTCATTATATTTTGTCCATTTTCTGTCGAATTAAACATTGTATCTAATTATTTTAGCAGTAGCAAATAGCAAGACCAGTGATTAAACTGAATACAATACAGTTATTATATGAAAAGGCAGTTACACACAAAATAATTGTATCAAGGTTTTTTATTATCAAATGTCTCACCTGGTTCATAATCAGTCCCTGGAAACCAGATATTTCCTGTTTTTCGGGCTGCTGGGGTGGCGCCACGGTGGGTTGGTCTCGCACGGTGTCGCGAGGTATTGGAGGACTCATGCTTGGAGGCTCCCAGTCCTCTGAGGCTTCTGCAAAGGGCTTCATATCCACTCGCAACTGAACACATGGCTCTGAATGCTGTGTGAGAGCTATATTATGCGCCCTAAAAATGATAAAGTTGTTGACAAGTTTAGAAAAATGAATCAAAAGGCCCCTGGGGTAAAGCAAAAATTAAAAGTATTAAGTAAAACTCAAAGATAATAAGGATTCTGATAGGAGCCATACAATCATTACCAACTGTACATAATATTAAGTTACGAATTTGAATCAGAGGTAAAGGACATCAAAGAGAAATAATGCAATATTATATTAGAACTGGTCTTTCTGAGCATTTGTTGTTATGGCACTAAAGTTGTATAACCAATGACCTTTTTTTTTCTGACTTGACATTTGACCAGAACTTGACATTTGAACTTATTTTGGTAAGATACAGTGGATCCAAACCTATTTTTAACATCAGAATTGTGTATTGCATGTATTTGGGGTTTTATAAATAAACAACAAAAAATCATATAAATAATCATATGCATTGTATGGTATTAGTGCATAGAAGCCAAGCGATACATTTTCCTGGAATAACACCTCAGCTTATGGCTTGGGAATATTATTGTTGTTCCAGATGAAGGTGATTCTCAATCATTGAATTAAACGAAGATACACCTGCATTTTTTTTAATTTAATTATAACTACAAATCCCTCAATAAACTCAACTCAAGGTCTTCATAAAACCATGGATATTGGTACTGCAGCTTTGGTGTCATAATAATAAATGGACAAGTTATAATAAACTATAGCATTATTTCTTTTTGGCCGCCACTTTCATATTTGGACCAAAGAATATGATGTGCTTTGCAGTCTAATCCCATTTGTCCCCATACTTCAGTCCCCTGTGGTGAGAATGGGAAAAATCAAATACTTATTTCCTATTTGTAGCTACGGGCACCAACAGGGAAGAACCAATTCTCATTTGTCCCAAGTGTTTATATATGGGAATGAAAATTCCCCGTTTCGGCACGAATTTTAAATAAATAGTAGTGTTCAATTTAAATCAACTGTTTTCATCAATCAAATTTGGATGGACAAGTGTTTATTGTTTCTTCCCAGTAAATAAATAACTCAATTAGCGGAATATTGTTCTAACATATTAAGTTTATTTCTAATTTAAGCTACAACATACTAAAGCTAAACCAAAAATAATACTTGAGAAAAGCAGCATCCAAATCCCAGTCAGAGAGAAGAGGCAGGTACATCTCCTGTCCATAGTCATCAGCACTCCTGTATGATAGTGTGAAATCAGACTTTATATCAAATGCTTTAACTAAAATGCTCAGCAACACCTCTAGTGACGTTATCTGGGGGTCCACTGAAAATTTTCTTAGTTCAGATTGAAGTTTGCCTTCACATTTCTGAAAGTAAAAACATTTTATTTAATAAATGAATTGGGCACAGGGTTTTTGATTTTGGTTTTTGGTTTTTTACAAGGAGACTGATAGTTGATTCTAAGTAGATTTAAAGTCAAGTATTCAACTAGGTATAACAATAAATAAGAATAAGGAACTACAACTCATTAGCATTTACAATTCCATTAAAATGAGTATAAGTACATGCTAGTAGGTATGCATAAAAATTCAAGGTGGTTAAGTACCGTTCTGCTCTGATAACTAAAGCAATTGTGTTTTAGCAAATTGCGACCACTGAATTTATAATTGAATGATACATTCAGATAACATTATTTTGACGAATTGTTAAAAACATTCACTTTTAAATTAATAAAAAGAGACTAATTAACAAGTTCTGCATATAACTAATCCATACCAAAAAAAAACCAAGTTAAGGGTTCCGTAAAGGAAAAAACGGAACCCTTATAGGATCACTTTGTTGCCCGTCTGTCTGTCTGTCTGTCAAGCAAGACCCTTTATCTCGAAACCGCGTGGAGGTATCAAGTTGAAATTAAAAACATATACTCAGGTCTACAGATCCTTGAAGCTGTGAAAAATCAAACTTATACATTAACGTAAAAAAAAGATATGGCCTTGTATTTTGACACTCTCGAGGGAATCAAAATTATTAGGGTATTTCCTGTTGACCTAGAACTATAAAATTTGACAAGTAACACACCGTCTTTTACTACAAATATAAGGAAAAGTCTGAATTCTGTACATTATTAAGTAAATCACAAAAAACAGGGTCTTTCAGTGTTAACTGTGTCATGTGTGGAACCCTCGGTGGCAGAGTCCGACTCGCACTTGTCCAGTTCTTTTTACTCTATTATCATACAACAGGGTTTAAAATACTATTTTTAAAATAAATACCTAGTTCTTGTCTCTTTGTATTTTATCTCAATCCACAAATAGTTGTATGAAAATAAGGCATGTACCTAGGAATAGTATAGAAATTAAATGCATAAGGAGAATGGGCAAATTTGTATGGAACTTGGGCTATGAGCGGCCAAGGACAAATTTTTATATCTGACAATGTAGTTTAGTCCTACTGTTCTGTGGTCAAAGTTTTATTACTGTGACTAAATTGTAACCTGAATAAAAGATGATTCTCTTTTAGAAAGCTATGCATAGTTTTCCCAATTCTATTTATTCTATGTTTATAAGTTAAGTACCAATTTCACCAAAACGTAAAATGTTGAGCATTATTAATTAACCATTAGTTCATACATTTTGATAGCTGTTGACCCTCTAATTGTCTGTTAAGTGGTTGGTGAAATTCAACTTAAGAAGGGAAATCTCAACATATATTGATGATCTAATGGTAAAGTGCAAGTGCAAGTGGTGTGATTTAGCTACTACCAATATATTATTTATTTAAAATTAGGCAATAAAGTACAACATACAAATATAAGTATACAAATCCTGTCATATGATTCAATCACAGTCAATGGTGTAATATTCAACTTAAATCTGATTCTGGTAACTAAATATCTTCTGGTTGGTTTCTTGCCCAGCCCAGATACCATACCACGCACATAGTATGTGTACAGCAACTGACGGCATGTCTTCCACTTATAATGATGATAATAATGAGCAACATATGAATCATAAGTTCTAGACCTGACATGTCTTGATTGAATTCGGACTTAAGTTTAAATAATTCCTTTTTTTTAAAGAGATACAAAAAAAGTTTTTTACAAAAAGTGTTCCTCAAAATCAGAGCTTTCATATGACACTAATTTCGTCAGTGACCGCCGATAGGCCAATTTGCCCATTTTTCTTTATGATGTTATGGAAATTTGATTTTATTTGTTTTAAGAATAAATAAGACTTTGGAGTTAATATTTAATAAAGCGCTTTGATCTTGTGTCCAACTTAAACACAAAGCCTATATAATCAAAAAGATAATAACATTTAGCTTAAGGATACGTGATTTTGGATTATTTTGTATAATACAAACCTTGACTTTCACTCTAACAGCTTCTTTACTATATCCGAACATGACTTTACTTAGCTATTATCACATACCCAAAAAGTAACACAAATTAGTATGTACGCCTAGTGGTAATACTTCTCTCATAATAATAAACTAATGAGAAAAGGTGAAAATTCAAAAGAAAATTCAATACACTCACGTACAGTACACTACAGACACTACAGTAAGAAAATAATGACCACAGATTATTAAGGTATGTCTAACTGTGAGTGAGTAGGTAGTAGGTATTGACTGTGACATTTATTGGGGGCTGGGGCGTATTTCTACTATTTTATAATAGTTTGGGCATTTCGCAGTTATCAAAATAATGTCTAAAATATCCCTGACTCTTTTTTTTTTCGAAATTAAGGGTAATTTAGAAAAATACTACTCTGTGGTGGCGCATCACAAGCACAAATTGCACCTATTATTTTACCGAAACACCTTTCAAGAAACAAATCATTACGTAGAATTTTTATTTCATCAAAAGGCATTTCTCGCCGCACATTTTTTTTTCATTCTATCTTATACCTCGGCAGAGAGGAAAGTGCGCAAGACGCCTCCTGAGGCTCTACCGTGAAAATCGAAGTTTGAAGTTACGTTAGTTATCCCTAACTCGACATTAATTAACTAACTCGAGAGTTAATCGAGAGAAAGGAATGGAATTAACGTAACTTCACACCGATTTTAAAAGTCGTTTCCGGTCTAGGTAGGTAAATACTGCAATCAGGACGCAACTGTATGTTAGAGTGAGCCCGATGTATTTCCATCTTACTCTAACGTATGGTTCCGTCCAGCAGTTTGCGGCAAACATCAAGCATATGGTCCGACTTGAGTCATATCAGGGCATTGCCATTGACAGACTTTATAACTATAAAACACGAGCTATTTTTAACGTCTCGTTTCGGTACAGTTCGTTCGTTCAAATAGTGTGCATTACAACCCTCTGGGGTACGTTTTATAAAGCCACAAGTTGAAATTACACAGGTCTAAACTGGAAACACTGCTCAAATGGCTGGTCGAAGTTGTAATGTGTCAAGTGGAAACTTGTAACCTGTAAATTGTAATCGTAGCTTGTATAAAACAGGCCTCTGAAGTCGCCGACACCGCTTCAAACTATTTCAACTTACGAACTGTATTTCATGTATTATGGATGTGTGATTTAAATAAAGGTATTTTCAAATTGACATGAGGAACTCAATATTCCCTATTTCAATTTTGTCTTTTTGTACACATAACGGCAATGATTAACCCTTAATCAAACGAGACATTTTTTTATTTATTGTTGAAAATACGAATTAAGTGGGATTTTTTTCCCAATATTAGATTTCAACTTAAACGACAAACGATTTTTACTCCCTTAAATACCTGTGAAGACCTAGGCGATCCGATATCGCGACTCCAACGCAACGCGTCATAGCAATACGTCAGTGCGAACGAGGGCTAATATATTTGTGTGACGAACACTTGGCTTACAAGCTTACCAATAAAAAAAAAGTGACAGAACTGACAGCTAATATCTTAATAATCTGTGCTTAACGTGTTGTCTATTTATTGTGCAACGTTTCACAATTTTAATAGATATCTATTGATTGAATTTGCTTTGTTGCCTGCAGATAACCGAGCCTCTAAAAATATTATTAACAGATTTTTGACTTTAAAATGACTACTCCTCCTACACTTCCTCAAATCGATCGTGAATTAGATTTATCCAATACTGGAAGAGGAGTATGGCTGGTTAAGGTTCCCAAGTATATCGCTAACAAGTGGGAAAAAGCCCCGGGAAATATTGAAGTTGGGAAGTTAAAAATATCTCGGATTCCAGGGTCGCGCGCCCAAGTACAGTTGTCGCTTTCGGAAGCCGTGATGTGTCTGAAGGACCCCGGCGAGCAGAAAATCCCGAAAGAACATCGCTTGGACGTCTCGACCGTGACCAGGCAATCTTTAGGCGTATTCTCTCATGTAGTGCGTAAGTAGAATAGAATAGAATACAATAGAAATAAATGTATCGACAAATATTAGCAGTAGTAGCAGAGATGCTACATAAATCCTGTAATCAAAGATATTCCGCAGCATTATAATATTGTGGAACAAATGGTGACACTAATGTGGAACACTTTATATAGGTACTACTAAAACGCTAAATTTAAAAAAAAACATTAAAGAATGCGGCATTGTAATTGCCACAAACACGACATTTGGTAGATTGTATACTTTAAATCATACTTATAAAGCTTGCCCCATTACAATTCACCATGGCAACATTGGCAACTATGTACAGTTGGACAAAAATGTGGTCTATCACCCTACTGTTGAAGTTCATTTGCACATCAGGATACAACAAATTTGATTCTCTTGCAATAATATTATGACAGTGACAAGTGTCAACTTTACCGATAACTAGTCCTCACAGAAACTTTTATCAAAACTGGTAGACCACACCCTTTTGGCCGACCATACAAAAAATTTGATTGACCTTTTTAACCCGTGGACCACCATATGGGCACCATGTAACTGAATTGTTATATACAACTCTAATTGTATATTATATAGATATGACAATTAATTGACTTTATTAACATGAAGCACTTGACGGGTTAAATAATTAAAACAAATATTTAGCCATTTATAAATATATCAATAAATTGAATTGGTAATTCTGGTTTCTAGCATCCAATTCTGATTCCGTGGTGCCAGAGTCAGAAAAACTGTACATGGAGGGTAGAATAGTGCAGAAATTAGAATGTCGGCCCTATGCCGACCCTACATACTACAAACTGAAGTCTGAGTCTATTCGAAAAGCATCTATGCCACAGCGTCAAGTGCAACAGTTGGACAGAATAGTACAGAACTTCAAACCTATATCAAATCACAAGCATAATGTAAGTATTAGACTTGTAAACATTATTAGTACATTGTGCATCAAGGGTAGTATGAAGGGAATTACTAACGAGAGTGTTAGAAGCCCGACGCCGAAGGCGGAGGGCTTTTAATGACTCGAGTTAGTAATCCCCTTACTGCCTGTGATACACACAATGGTTTTCATCACATTTGCATCACAAAAAAAACAAAGAGAAAACACTTTAACTCTGCAAAATATAAAGAAATAACTTTTGACGAACGGGAACGTAAATGGAAACGATATTTTTTTTGTGACCTCTACCACAGATAATAACTGCGTTTAGTTTCGACCTGGATTCGAGCCAGATTTAGCCAATTTGATAAAAATGTATAATTACTAAAATTAATGATAAATGTTGATATAAACTTGAAATAGGTATAAAAATAATGAAGTTTAATGAAGTGTATAGGTTTTGTGTAATGTAAGTTAGTCTATAGCTAATTTTTAAAGATGAAATTAGAAACCGATTTAATTTTTGGCTGAAAACTAAACCTCCTTAGTCAGAAATGATGTACGAAAGAGTTGCAAATTTTAAAAAGAAAGTCATTACTCCCTAGGGATGACAAACTCGCCATAATTCCCGCGGGAACAATTTAGGCCATTGTCCTTCTGTATACAGGCATGGAATAACACCATTTACGAGCAAGTGTGATGAAAAATAATTTTCATACTTAAAGTATAGCAACAAATACTTATACTATTTGAATTTTTAGATAGAATATCAAGAACGCAAGAAAGCAGAAGGCAAAAAGGCAAGAGATGACAAAGATGCAGTGCTCAATGTACTGTTTGCTGCTTTTGAAAAACATCAATACTATAACATTAAGGATCTGCAAAAGGTACCACTTTTTAAATTATAAAGAATCAATAATATTGATAATGATAGCTTGAAAGTGTTACTACTATTTTTATTTTGTTTCATACAGATAACTAGGCAACCAATTGTGTACCTGAAAGAAATTCTGAAGGAAGTATGTAACTACAACCTGAAGAATCCTCACAAGAACATGTGGGAGTTGAAGCCGGAGTACCGGCACTACAAGCAGGACGTGCCAGCTGAGACCAAAGACGATAAGAACAGCTCAGACAGTGACTAAAGGAAGCATGTGATATCAATTATTAATAAGACACTCAAGTAATAAACTATATTTGTAAAATATAAATTGGGTTTTAGTAGAAGCCATTGAAACAGAACCAGTATGCTTGCACAATTTAATAACATTAAATAAATACATACACACATAAATTTATTTTAAAGTTTCATACATCAAGAATACAATACAAGATAAAAATCATTTAATTATATAAACAGTAAAAAAATTAACCAGCAACTTCAGTTGTGGGATATTTATAACTTTATTATGAAATAGTTGAGTGTATAATTCATTCAGTCCAAGAATTAAGCATTGAGAATTAATTTTTTGATCGATTGTCCTCAGCATCAGTGAATGGCATCATACTTAGATTTCTTAATGTAGCTTGCCAGGAAACAGGATAGTAAAGTGCCGACCAGAGGAAACAGCGCGGTGCCAATCGCGATTCCAATCAACAGGTCCATGTTGGTCTCGAGATATTCAACAATCACTTTGTAGCAGCCCTGAAAATGGTGAAACTTTATAATCGCCACTCAAATCTAAACTTATACATGCATGCGTCAGGATTCCCACTCCGCGATTCACATAGCTATAAGTCTCCCCCAATCCCAACCCCCACTCCTATTCCCCCTTTCCCCGCGGATAAGTAAACGGAGGAAGGACTTTCTCCACCGGCTTTTCAGCACTGGCTGGGGTAGTATCCGCGGGAGTCTAAATTAAAGTTGGTAATAGGGCATTGGTGTTTTTAGCCGGTGCGAGCCCGGCAGTACCTGGGCCCTCCATTCCCAGGTCTCTGGAAGGGATTTTCACCTCTACCCCGTTTTCTAAAACTAATTAATAAATAATAGCAAACAAAAGCAAGGACGTTTGTCTTTGGCCCTTCAGGCGATTACCAACAAAAAAATAATCTTATACATATAAATGATAATATGGGTACCCAAACAATGCCACGGCAATGATTTGTGCGTTAGTAATTTCTTTTAGGAAGGAGTATCGCACCGGTAGGAAAATAGTTCTCTGTGGGGTTCAATAAGAGGGAAGAGTGAATCTCGGCCCACAGCACTCCCGCTCTCTCTCGCAATAAGGTTGGGAAAAAAGGGCATTACGTTTTCGGGTACCTACTACAATATTCACAACCCTAATTTGTTCCAAACGTATTGGGTTAAGCCGTGCGATTCACAAGACCCGGCGAAACATTATCTCTTTCAAAGTAGAGAGCGCTGGTCTGCGTCGTCGGGTCTTTGTGTAGAGCGCTTAAGTTCAGCCGGTAACTAATTGACCCCAGCAGGCTATACCTATACCACTGTTATAAGGATCTTAGTGTTATGAGCGTGTTACGTACCGCCTGATAGACGTCGCTATAGTTGGCCGTGACGCAGCTGTTGGGGTCCACGCAGCACGAGACCGGGATGACGCGCTGCGGGGACAGCCGCATCCAGTCCGTGTAGTTGGAGACGCCGCAGCATTGCAGCTGTTAACGGAAAAAACCGGTAAAGTTCAATCTGGGCTCGTGCACCGAGAGTTCCGTTTTTAAGATAGGAAACTAGAACCAGGTTCCCGGAAATGCTTATACGCTTATGGCCGAAACCAATATTCAAACGGCGGATAGATATGCTTACTTCGGATTAAAATTTGACACATTTTGTATAGGCAAATGTCAAATTTTAACCAGCAGTAAGCCTTATCTATCCGCGGTTTGAATATGGTTTGGCCGTTAATTATAAAATACTGATAGTAGTAGTTTTTGACTTGTATAGTTGCTGAGAAAAACTGATGTGCTATTGCTATACAGACAAATAGACATTTAGTCGCACAATAAGGGTTTCATTTTTACCATTTTGGTACGAAACCCTAAAAAGTACTAGGCCTGGCTATTATCTATGGTGTCACTGGTTTTGCCCACATCTTCGACCAGATAGATTTGTTTATCGACCTGCGTTCATTAAGGACACTTAATTTCGTCAAAATCAGTGTTTTAATGCCTTTATTTACATTTTAACCGCGTCTTAACGTTACGCACAGCAACTGCAACACTGACGATTGTGACGAACGTATCTGACTAGCAATAAGCTAGTTGTTCTAGATAAAATATCTTGTCTTGTATGGAACGTTGACATTGTTGACAAAACAACAAGTTTTCTCTATTTTTGTGTCCCGTAATCTAACACCTACCTTACCTGGTGTTTACCTATACCTGATCAAAACAAAAAAAAAACACGTTGTTTTACTATTGTTATGATATTTATTTTACCATCGCTACGAAATTGACACACGAGTTTTCTCATTACAAGTAACAAGAAAACGTGTTCATTCCACCATTGAAGAAAATGATTGAGTAACATGACGGGCCTCACAGCAGCTTGTGCGAAGTCGAAGTTGCCCTTGCGCGGATCGTAGGTGATGAGGGTCTGCGTGAGCCCGTCACGCAGCCCCTTGGCGAAGGTGTCCCGGTAGCACGCCACCGACGCGCCCATGCCCGCGTCCATCATGAAGATGCATGCCAGGAAACCGCCATACTGGAATAAAGTTGTGCCTTTTTTAGGTAGGTACAAAACGGTTGAGAACGGTTGACCTTCCCAAAATGGATTGAAATGTCTAAAAAATGTAACGTGCTCTAGCTGTCGACAATTTTGCCGTGAACCTTGTAAGTTCGTACATATTTACTCTATCTAAACATTGTAAACAATATAAGATCAGTTAGGGCTTTTCTTATCCAGGTAAGTTTTAAAGTATACACTTCGATCCTGTTGCTGTTGATCTTATGAAATTGTTATTTTAAAGTTGCTGTTTCTTCTCCGTGGTACATATACATAGATTTACAAATACTCCGGTACTCCAACGTAAACAGCGGCCACTGGGGATTTCCTGTTTCACCTCATGTCTCACATGTAGAGCAGCGCCAACTGGCTCTTGATGATGCACGAGAAGGCCACGGAGCTGACGAGCCCAACTACGGCCACTGCAAGTGTACCACTCCTGAGGACACGGAGATTGCATAACTCACGATGTATAGCACCGCCGACTGGCCCTTGATGGTGCAGGAGATGTCTACGGGGCTGAAGAGCTCGACTACGGCGACTGTAAGTGTACCGCTCCTGAGGACACGGAGACTGCATGACTAACGATGTAGAGCAGCGCCGGCTGGCCTTTGATGATGCAGGGGAAGGTCACGTAGCTGACGAGCCCGACTACGGCGACTGCAAGTGTACCGCTCCTGAAGACACGGAGAATGCATAACTCACGATGAAGAGCAGCGCCAGCTGGCCCTTGATGACGCAGGAGAAGGTTACGTAGCTGACGAGCCCGACTACAGCGACTGCAAGTGTATCGCCCCTGAGGGCACGGAGACTGCATAACTCACGATGTAGAGCAGCGCCGGCTGGCCCCTGATGATGCAAGAGAAGGCCACGGAGCTGACGAGCACGACCAGCAGAGCCACGCCGATCAGCACGTGCGGCGCAGTGCCTGAGAACTCCGGGGATAGCTCCATGTACTTGTACAGGTCGAACTCAGCCCACAGTCCGACTATTAGCAGCAGTAGCCCTGTTATCTGGCGACGGGAAACAAAACAAACGGATGATGACTACCCAATAACGTCACCTATGTTTAAATGCATAATACTTGTAACTTCAATCACTCAAAGTAACTGATGAAATTCTTCCCTTCTGTTCTTGGTACTTAGCGTCGTTAACTTAACGACGTGGACGTTTTTAATTTACATATTTTTGATCCAGGTCAAACTACACTAGGCTCCCAAGTATCATTTAACCTACACGCAATTAAACTTTTAATTAAGCAAACAGCTATAAAATTATTAACTTTAGAGAACAGGAAAGAAAACTTCCATGGCTTCTGTAATCAATTAACATTCGTTGGTTCTCAATCCAACTGCACGCAGTTAAAAGAAGTTAGTTGTGCTTAACGCTGACGTCTACGCCATACCTACATTTTTTCAGTTTTAAAAAATTGCAATCTTTAGTCCCAAGACAAAATATACTAGTCCCCCTCGTACATAACCGACTAAAAAGGCAAAGTTTTATAAAGTGGAGTAGCTGATAGAATATACTTACCTACTTATAAAAGTGCCCGTGTATTTAGCTTAAGTTTGACTTATTAATCTTATTATTCAGGCAGGAGCAATAAAGACTATTCGTAGATTGTATGCGTAAATAAGTTGTATACTTACTTACCGCCGCCCACAGACATTTAAGAGACATTGACTCGGTCCTTTTTCAAATTTGTGTATGAAAAATCGTCACTACCCAAGTAACACATCAAAGCAGTATAACGGCCGACTTACAGCATTACTGTATCGTTTTCGCATTTTGAGTTCGTTATATAGTAGCATTACAAACGTTTATACGGCTACTGTAATGCTTATTTGGGCACAAATTATACGGCTTTAGGTCATAAATAGGTTCACAACAGTTGTTTAATTGCATTACAGGCGCATTATATTAGCATTATTGCGGAAAAGGAAGGTGCCAATCGCATTATAGAAGCATTATTATGGTCAATGAAGTTTCCAATCGCATTAAAGAAGCATTATTACGGTCAATAAAGTGGCCTATTGCATTACAGGAGCATTATACTAGCAATATTATTGATAATGAAGATGTTAAATGCATTACAAAAGCATTATACTAGCATTAGAATGTAGTAAAATAATGATTGGAGCTATTTAAGAGTTCACAGTTAGAACTTTAATAAACCCTACGTCATTGCAAAAACATCTCTAATACCAATATGGTACAAAATGTTATACATTAACGTTGTAATTTATAAAACGACTTTTAGTCTCGCAATATAAATGGCCATTATTTGTAAGCATGAAAACAAAATTTAATAAACCTGGGTACGTTTTTGACTCTTTTGTTATTTTATACCTTCAATTATTACTGCGCAATGTAGTTTACTGACAAGGTCTATATAAGTTTCATTGAAAATCTTCACGCGCCTTCGATATTTTGTAGTTTTATATAAAAAATTATATAGAGATACGTGTGAAATAACCAAAACAATCGTGCATTCCTATTATAGAACGAATTTTGCATAACTAACATAATAGTAATGGTTGGGCAGTATTAAATTAAATTATATCATTACTAAAAAGTTCTATTTCTAATATAAATCGGTCCGAATAATAAATTTTTTTGGTTATAAAATATTTACAAAATGGTTTCGGTCTACAGCAGCAAGGTGAGCCTTTAAAAAGGCTAATTAATGCCGGCAGCAGTACAAATACTCACACGTGAACAATTATACAGCCAGAGGCCGGAGAGAAGACTTATGATGAACCACTGTAGTGCCATTGTCTATAAAGTAGTTCTATATGGGTTCACCGGTATACCAGTAGACTTGATGTAGACTGAAATAATTCTATTACTTGAACGCAATTTTGGGGATCCTTGAGAAAAACAACAAACGGGTTTTGTTGATGGCAGGCTTCCCAAAGGCCGCCAAATGGTTTTAATAATACACTAAAATACAGCTTCACGCATTACAAGAAATCACGTGTATCTGATTAAAGAGCTGTTAGCTGCACAACAGAACTCAAGTTGATCTTTCAAATGCAAGCATTACATTGATTCACGTTTATGCCGTTCAGCAGTTCTAGGCTTTTACTTATTACTCAAAAGTGCTTCTGTACAACAAAGGGCATTAAAACCAGCTCAAAGCTGTATAACGGATTTACGGTGCATTATAATGGTACAAGGTTATGCTATTAAGCGGCATTAGGCAATATCTTACTACTTAAAAATTCTATTATACATCCTAAGGCACTAAAAACTGCTGAAAGCTGTATAGTGGATTAACGTGGCATTAAAATGGTTCATGTTTATGCCATTAAACAGCGTTGGGCATTTATTTACTACTTAAAAATACTTTTATACATCCTAAGGCACTAAAAACTGCTGAAAGCTGTATAGTGGATTAACGTGGCATTATAATGGTTCATGTTTATGCCATTAAACAGCGTTGGGCATTTATTTATTACTTAAAAATGCTATTGTAGATCTAAACGCACTAAAAAAAGCTGAAAGCTGTACAGCTGCCTTGTGGATGGCTGCACTAAAACTTAAGGCTTTACAAAAGCATTTTGATATGCCATTATATAACCGTTATACAGTGTAAAGCATCATAATGGTTTTGAAATGCCAATATAAAGCGTCAAGATGCTCGGTGAACTTATATAAGAGTTCATACAGACCTTAAGTTCTACAAAAGTTTACTATTCGTTTATTAACATGCTTGCTGTGTTACTTGGGTAAGTACCAACTTCACCAAACGACCTTAATTTTAATCAATGTAAATCGACTGTTAGTTCATACATTTTGACAGCTGTTGATTCTCTAATCGTCTGTTAACATCGTTTGGCGATAATTGGTGCTACGGTAGGAACGACTTCATCGTCATTGACAACATTGACCGACTCCGAGTCTTTGAGTGCCGCCGTTGCCTGATAAAACAGCACGGCAAGTGTCATCGCGAGGAACAAATGCTATGAGGGGTTTATGGGATCAATTAATGTAATGATTTAAATACTTAGTTTCGAAACAGGGCCTCTTTCTTCTCCTCAGTCTTAAACTATACTTTTATCATATTGTTAATTTTTTAACCATATGCCTCTACCATGAAGAAAGTAAGAGCTACCAAAACGTTTACGATATGATAAGTGATAACGATATGAGACGAAGTCGAATATAGTCCTAGGTTTATGACTTAAAAATGTGCTAAGAAATACGAATAGAGTCTCGGTATTAATAAGAGGCCCTACACATAAATTATTGAGTGCCTGTCTCGTGCGATTAAAACAATTAAATCGCTAAAAACAAAACTCTTCATCTCTACATTCTTTACCACCGTTAAAATTGATTCTATCATCATTAAGTAAAAGACGCTGCAGTTTACTAAAAATACCCGTTAAGTATTTGACTCCGAATTCATAACACCTGTCAGAATGATAACAATGTTTTCTATTGAAATAATACAAACATCAGCTTACCCAGAAAACGATGTTAAATATGAAAAGGAATGTTTTCAGGCATGCTATCACCGCCACGTGTTTGAATTGGTTGCCCATGCTCACTGCTTATGCGTTTCCACTCATGTATGACCAATTTTGTGTATTATTTATGTTTGGAACCTGGAGTTGTGTCTTGTTTTGCTGGCACACTGAAAGGCGGGCGGGTCGCGCGAACCGCGCGTGCGCGACAACATCGGCGCGCGTCCATTTCCCGATTTCTTCGTTCTTCCACCTTAGACCAAACAGGGCATTGAGGGCATGTATACGGTGTGTTTTTGTTTGGTCACAGAGTTTTGGTAGATGTCAGAGTTGAAAGACTGGGGTCTGTAGAGGGGTATGTTTATGCACAAAAGATTATGGTACCTACGATCAACAACTTTAAATGTTGAGTTGTTTAATCAGTCTAAAAACTTTTTGCATAATTTAATTGGTCTACATACGAAATGAGTTGTAAACGTTCAGCGTAAAAATAAAATGTAAGTACATTTTTGGTAGCATAACGGTCAAATTATATACCTTACACACTTTTATCATACCAACATTTTAATATAACATTCATATCTAATAATGCCATTTGATATGATATATTACGTACCTACATACACACCCAGAATGAAAGCCGATGAACGGATTGAATTAGTTTAGAATTAAGAGTTTCTGGCTTGTAGCCGCTGTCATTTAACAGGGTTCTGCAGTGGGTCAATTGCTTGATTCTATGGTGGCTTAGTTCTAGGTTTATTATTTAAGTATTCAAGCAATTATTTCTTTACTGTTACTATTCATTTACCTAATTATATACCATCAAGAGTCCGCTATGCGTACAGAAGGCCCTTAATATATAAGTAATTACGTTTTCAAAAAAGGTCAGTATGCAACATTTGGCTGGTTATCTAATAGCGACGAATGACTCTTATTGTCGAAGGCAATTAAGCTCAATACCTAGTTATTTTTTGGTTTGAGAAACAAAAGAAGCAAGTAGGAACTACAAAGTTAAAAAAATATATTATTGAGGACTAAGAAAATATAGTTAAAATATAATTTTAGAGTTTGAATAAAAGTACTTACCTGCTAAGACGAGATCGAAACCTACCAGCGTTCTGTTCTATAACCTCTTCCTGTAATAATTCGTGACTTACTTATTAATTTCTATGACAGGATTTTATCAGGCCTTTCAGCTGAATTTCAGTTGTCTGGTGAGATCAGAAGCTGCGCCGACGCCGCAATGCGTGCGCTCCGGCAGTCATACTGCGACCTCCGCGCGGCACTCCCGCGCACCGCGAGCGATACCGATACCGATACCCGATCGCGTGCGACCGAAAGTACAAACTTTGCTTTACTTAATCCAGGCGTTATGACTTGCCACTGTTATTTTTTTGTCGTCGGAATATTTTTCTGGATTACGTCAGTATCCCCGATTGCTGATATTGAAGTGGGTGACGGTGAGATTTATTTTTTATTAAGTAACTAAATATTTTTTGTTATAAAACAAAACAAAGTGTTAGTTCGACGTTTACGAGTATTGTGCAGTGACCAGCTATAGGATATTATCTAACATTGGGCTCAAAAATATCTCAACTTCACTATTACCAGAGGCAAAAGAGTGTGTTAGATATTTGTGAGCCTAATGTTAAATAATATAATATTGCTGGTGACTGTACCCTTGAGGTTGAGTACTTTAGTGCCTTGTCATAACAAACTTCAAACTGAATATTGAGTGACAAGCACGATTTAGCCAATGATATTTATAATGACAGGGTTGTAAACACGTTCAAATGTTTACAACCCTGTCTTATTTATGTGCTTAACTGCTTATGTTACTACGAGTATAATTTTTATTGGTACTATACTATATATGTATGTATAGTTGGGAAAAATATTCAAGAAAAAATGTGCTTAGTTTGGATTTTTTTTACAAGTATGTTCGCAGTGTTTATTGAAAAAGGTATTCATAACATAACACTATCTATATACATCACATTTGGGCCCGGGCCCCCCTCCCCGATAGCAGGTAACTAGTGCTAGTATAAGCGATGGACCGCCATCACCAGATTAATGTTTATATTATTCTCGGGGCTAGTTAGTGGATTGGGCCGGATAAATGCATATCTTTAATTGTTCGTCGAGGCTTCGATATAGGCTTCATGTGACATTTACAGTAGGTACCTACCTATACAAAACGCTTAATAGCTGAATTAAAAAGTGGTGCCTAGGTACCTACAACTTAAACAATGTTCCCCAATTATAATTATTATAATAAGCCATGGAAACGAACCTTAAACCTTTTACCATTGTAAGAATTAAATGTTTCTTTCTTAATATTCGCATAGGTAGCTAGGTAATTCCGGCGCGGAAGTTAATAACGACACAAAAAATAATGATGTTAGTACAGTTAATTTGGGCTATTATTTTGAATGCTGAGGCTTTGAAATAGGTTTCGTTAAGCATTTTACAACATTATTTTTGTATTAATAAGTTCATTAACCTTATCCCCTTTAACCTTTCAGCCATAAGTTAACTGTATAAGATAAACGATAATTAGAAGATAAATGTCCTAAGTGCAAAAAAATCCCTACATCTAAGAACAAACGTAGAGCATGCTCACTTAGGTAAACATTACATTTGGCATTTAATTTTAAAATGCCAAAACTTGCACATAGCATTCTTCAGTCCTCTACAT
Organism: Acleris sparsana; assembly: GCA_923062465.1. Taxonomy (NCBI): domain Eukaryota; kingdom Metazoa; phylum Arthropoda; class Insecta; order Lepidoptera; family Tortricidae; genus Acleris; species Acleris sparsana. Next base: position 7,886,681 of record OV281286.1, read on the forward strand.
CATGATGTTTTTAAATATTTTTACATAATGTTTGGTGGCTTGTTCCTATTGTAATATTGTCAAGCAAGTTTTTCTACACTTAAAGTGAGCATTAGGCCCACGTAGCTTGGCTGTACAGTTTATATCACTATCATCACATCAGCCGACAAGTCGTCTGCGAGACATTGGCCTTCCCCAAATGTTGCCACCTATGCACCTTGATCGGCCCTGCGGTACTGGCATCCTCGATATATTATTAGTGTTTAAGTGTTTATCACGGTTTCACGTATGTGATGCATCTAGATACTTAATGCAAGTGCACCATAATTACTTACACCGTTAGACCTTCACTAGTAACTTTTGACTTGTGTTTTATATAATTTTTTTACTCATAAAAACAGTTATAAGTACCTATAGAACCATCGGGTTTCTACATATTTTATATTAGACCTATTCTGAGCCCCTATTCCACTTTATCTGTGACCATATTCTTATCGTTTTGTTTTTCATACGGCCTATACCTATTGGCAAAGTTAAGAAGAGGTTACGTGAACAAATCGATAACCTGCGGCCGTGGCGACGTTAACGGAGAATCGCGGGGTTTTTAGTGGGTATTTTGGCCGCTCTTGCTCAAAGATTCCCACATAACCACCCCGAGTCCACTCAGACCCCCATGCGTACATGCATTGTCCCAGAGAAAAAAGAATCTAGTAAAACTCTCTACGAGCTTATGTCAGTAGCGTACATTATGATTATGGTAACAACACGAGTCGAATCGAAAGCCTCTCTAGCCCTACTGACTATTCACTTTCTAAGCAGAATTTGAACATTTTAACCGAAATATTAAGTAAACATGTAATAACTACTTAAGAACTCTTTAGCATATGAAGTTGCAGAATATTACGAGTTGTTCTTTTGAAAGTTTTACATAATTTGCATTTAAATGTGCACGTGTGAAAGTTCCGGTTCGAGCTTTTTAATCCAGCTCGTTGCTAATATAAGCTCTCGTAAGCTCTATAAATCACTTTATTGACTTACGATTATGTTAATGTGGTTTTTATTCGAGGTTGTTTAGAGACAACAGTGCGTGGGTTAACTTTCGGTGATTTCATTCAGAGACAGTAATTAATCACATTGAAAAAATACTAGTTAAGTGCGAGTCGGACTCGAACAACAAGCGTTCCGGACCTGGTCTACGTCTTGTATATTTTACGTATTTATTTATTGAGGATTTCCAACAGATAATACATCCGACTTACGCTTAAGTATATATTATTAAATTTAAATCGATGCATCTAACTGCGCTTGGTAATATACCGAGTCTGTCTTTGACGATAGACAACCTTTATCTTTCTCCTAAAAACTATTATCGTCAGAGCAACTCGCACCTTTTATAGATTTTCTAGGTTTTTATCTTCTGTAGGTAGTTTTGGAAGGAAAGGCTGGGGGCATTGTGATTTTATTTTCGTTTCACGTGAATGGTAATTAGGTACCGAAGCATAAATATTAAAAGTCACCGATATTAAAGATATAAAATTGGGTATGGGTAATCTCCAAATATCTTATACCTTTTTCCAAAATTCCGATTCTGAAAACTCATAATCATTGCAATTCTGCATCTTAGTTTCACAAAGCATAAAAATGACGATTTTGTTATTTTCCAAATTATTAATTAAATACTTGTGACCCGCCCTCGCTTTGCTTCGGTTTATGTGACTTTTGTGGAACACCCATACATAGACCAGAATTAATTATACATACCTACAAACCTGCCGTGAAACATTATCTACATGATGGTGAAAACCGAATGAAAATAGCATTTGGTTCGAAACCCTAAAAACGAGCGCAACAAAAAAATAGCTGTGCGTAGATAAGTATCATCGTAGGTCAGTGATGGGAACGTTGAGCCGAATTGCTTAAGCGCTTTGAAGACGGTCAAGTCAAGTCAATCAAGCATCTTGCCGAGAGGTATTATTACAGGTGGTAAACAATCCCAGTACTATAGACTTAGAAAATACGCGTTATAGGCTTATAGGTGCATAATAGTTGTCTACGAGCTTGTCGTACGCGCCTGATTGACAGTGTCCGAGCCGCTTTACAAGTCAACCGCTTAATTAATGACGTATAGATACCTACATACTTTACACATGCATACGTATACTTTAATGTGGGACGCTGGTGTCGTTACTTATAATGATTATTATTTTATGCAACTTTCTTGTATCTCAAAAATAGCGTGCGTTGATGTGTTTCTTTTGCATGGGTAATTTAATGGTTTTGTAGAAGAGTAGTTGCTTCGCTATCTAGTTACTTATTTTACGTGGTGTACCATATTTATCCACATAACAGTAAAGCCAGTCTGTACCACTTTAATTGTGCCACTTTTTTGCTGTAGTTTACAAACGTCCTTTACTATCCACTTGACCGGAGTAAGTATGGTAATGTTCTTAATGAAAGAGAGCTATTAATTACTGATATCGCGCGCAGCCACGTGGGTCGGCCACAGATGAAAAAGCCACCGGCAACGCCGAAATTAACTGAAAAAGTGGCCGGTCGCGCCTTTACTACCAATTAAATAAGAGCTCTAAGATACCGTAACGTCGACTATTTGAATACGATATACATATATATATACGGTAACCAGGCCCCCTTGAGTATGTATATTTAGGTACAAATTTCCTCCTATTTTCAACGTAATTCAACGTTTTAAAACTATTAATGCTTCCTTTAATAGAAATTAAGGCACTTAAACTAGTATAGAAGGACGCAAAAAAGGTTAAAAGACGTTGAACTCTCTAAAAAAAAAAGTGACGCATTTACCCCTGAGTCGGAATAGCCCCGCTTGGCCTTACCTTAAAGATAAAAAAGATAAAAGATGTTTATTCAGTAAGTAGGCCGCACGGGCACTTTTACACGTCAAAAATGTACCAGCGCTTCGCAAGAGAACACTGCTGAGAAGAAACGCCGCAAGAAACTCCACAGTCAGTCGTTTTTTTAAATACTAACTTATGATATTATACAATTATAAAGCTTAACCTAGCATTATATAACAATAAAACAATGAATCTAACATAAAATAAAAAAATAAATATATTCAAGCGTAGCTTCAGCAGGAAAATGTTGTAAAACTCAGACTTTTCATAGGGAGTAAAAAATAGTAGTAATAAAAAGAAATATATATATTAAAAAAAAATACTTACCTATGACAGTGCAAGACAACCACATACAAAGTTTCGATACATTCTCCCACAGAAACCGTGTCCCCTAGACAATATACAATATTTACATCTATTATGGCTCATTTATTATTCAGTTATTTAGGTGTTTAGTTAAGTTTAGGCCAAGCATTTTTATCTGTTAGATAGTCGTCGACCCTATAGTAAGCTTTAGACATGAACGACTTTTTCAAGTAAGTTTTAAGTACTGGAAATGGTAACTTTAAACCTGCGTCAGGTAATTTATTATAGAAACGAATGCATTGACCTTATGACCTACAAATGATTTGTAAACCTTACGGACACGAAATTTTCGAAAAATAACACTTTGACTAGCAACTAGCACTATCATTAGCAAATAGCACAATATCACAAAGGTTATCTACCGTGAGTGGTAAGTCATTAATATAAACCAAAAATAAGAAAGGAGCTAATATAGAGCCCTGAGACACACCTAGTTTAATAGCTGCTCCCATGGACTGTGTTTTCCCTATTTACCTATAAATCCTATAATATCATACGTAATCTATCTTCGTAGACTCTCGGGTAAACTAATTATAACATCTAATAAAACTGAGTAGTAAAGCTTGCAAGTCACAAGATGACGGCTAACAGAACGGCGCACCCGAGATGGGTCAGCTGATGGCCCGTAACGGGAGCCGATGCCGCTTCACGTTTGAATAAGGAATTGACCGCCGCCGATTTAAAAGCAATTTTCAAATTTTACTTTCTGTTATTCATTTATTGGCAGTATCGTTCAAATGTTTTTTTATGAGTCCTTATTAAAGTTGTGTTCGGTGTTTGATTTATAAAAACAGGCTTTCAAGAATTTTATAAAATACCTATACCTACCTAACCAACGTAACGTAGGTCAACACTCGACGAGTCAAAGTTATCGAGTAAACAAACAATATTGACTGATTTTAAACTTAAATAACTTTGGAACAGTAGAAAATCGCTGAACATAGGCATATGGTAGGGGTGAAATCCACTACCATGATGTCCTCTATTATCGACCTGCTTTGTTTGATCCACTCCTCCTGTTAAATCCTTTATAATTACTTGATTAGATGCGTGATTTACCGTAGGTAAGGTGGTCGAGAGAGGAGAGTGGTGGTGGAGGAGGAAATTGTGCAAAATGTGGATATAGAATTATCAACAATTCTTTTGAGTTGGTAATTCTGTAGCTCGCCTACCGGCCTACCGCATTCTGGGAATGAAGCCGAGGTGTGTATGTGGACTATGTGGTGTGTGTATGGTCGAGAGGCAGAAGATGACGTAGGCTACTTTTATCCCGAAACATTACAGTTTAATGCTACCACCTAAAATTTAAACGAATAATAATAAGATATTAATAAGCTAAATAACTTAATGTAGCCATTTTACATATTCACTGCTGCGGCATACATTGCTGGTCCATATCGAGATATCGTCATTAAATCCCGCTAAGTTGCACTAGAACTATTCCAATCATTAGCGATATGTAAAACTACTTATGTATGCAGCGTGGATGACAATTAGGTACAAGTGGCGACGCGGTTAGCCTAGTGCGGTCCTAGGTTTGATCACCGGCAAATATTCGGCTGATGGACACCAATATTTCTTCCTAGTTCGTGGGAAGTTTCTATGTGTTTTTTTATCTAAAGTAGTATGTATATATAGTTTTCTAGTATATGTACTATCAGCTCAATGGATCCCTGAACAACCGTAGTACGGTGTCACAGTGACGTTGTGAAGACAAATTGCTTGACACATCTTTTTACTTGAATCACACGTCACATGTGACTCAGTTCTATGGTGGGTCAAGGTTCCATTGGGCTGATAGTACCTACATTGTTCCAGCCTAGACTCGGTCAATTTGTGTTATTGTCACCTTGATATTAAGCTAAGTACTTAACATACAAAGAGTGAAACAGAAGAGTGAGAGATTAGGCAAAAAGAGAAAGTTTAGCAAAGTTTTCTGGCCACTCCTTGCGAAGTAAGCTCTAAATAAAGCGCGATTAAAAAATAAATGTTTAGTTAAACAATATGAATAGTAATTGAAGTATTTAACCGTAGAAATGGACGAGCCAATTTTAAATTGCTCGTCATTTGTTACCGCAACTTTAACTATCCAAGATAATGTCATTTAAAATAGACAAAGGAGCTTAACTAAACTAGCTTAACAAGCACATCACCTACTTACAATTTATTATATTCGTTCCTTGCTTGTTAATTCTTAACGTCACTGATGATTAGTCATCTAACTATATTTGTACCACTTTCGACTTTTTCCGTCTCGTAGAAGAAAATAGACTGACGGACGTTGGCCTTTGGCCTATAATATATAAGTACGTACATTTAGTTTTTTCATCGGAAATTTATGTTAAGTAAACTTACGGGTTTTACCAAGCACAAGCGATAACGCCTTAAATGCAGTTCCTCCATATTAGTTAAAAGCCTCCGCTGCGCTCTAGACTTCGCTCGCGCTGATTCCTTTCTGATTGGCTTATGGACATGACGAGCTGTTGCGCTCAGGACTATCTAATGTAAATCTTCTGGGGCATGCGGCATGGAAGGGGTTGAATTTTTGATAAGTAACGAAGTATTTTGATTACGAGCCTGATTAACTTTAGCCCTTTCAGAGTAAACAAGGTCTTGGCAGACAGACAAACCGACAAACAGATGGACACATCTCTGCTCTGCTTGTTACTGTACTGGGCTCTAGAACACAGGGACACGTAACTCAGGACCCATAGTCACTATTATTGTATTTGTTTCTTTGGACAATAACACTTTTTCAATTTCCTTTATTTCCTTTATGATGTTTTACGTCACACTGACGGGATGGTTACTCACGACTCGCGACTGCGGCATGCCCGACGGCGACGGCGTCACAATGTTCACCGCAAACCATCAATATTTCATACTTTTCCCACATCGCTCAAATTATCCGCGGCCTAACGGCTCTCAGGTCCCATGTAATCGACATCAGCTACCACGCCGCGCGCGTGTTACGCTTCAACCCAAGTTTTTTAACTAATTAAGATCGCGTTTGACTTTGTAACGGTCGTACATGCTCAAAGAGCACATTGTGCTTGCGTCTACCTAGGAACAACGCAGCTCGGCTGACAGGAAACGTTAATTTAGCCCTATCTGTGTCACGGATCGCAGTCACAGCGGGAACGCTAGCCCATCTGCAGCGCCTATCTTACAATCTCTAAACTGCTTCGGCCAAATTAACTGCACAATGAAAATACCTACACAATATTACTACCTACCTATTCATGCTGTCACCGTTATCGACCATCTTCTTCATTGTTTACATGACATGGGCCGATTCGGTTTGGTCGTTACCGAATCTGGAGTCAGTCAGGCAATCGTATCTAGGTCGCCGACAATGATTGCATATATTCGTAACGAATTGGGATATTCTTTTATCACTCTTGTGCCGGTTGTGAATGTAGGTAATTAACTGTGCTCATGAAATCTCGACATACCTACATAAGACGAGAAGAGCGAGATCGGGGCCGGGTTATAATGGGTGCATTCGAATAAAAATTCTTAATTTAATTAGTTTTTTGCGTGATTTCTTGGATTATTTGGCTCTGGTGGGGCTGCGCTCGCGGCACTTTGGGCGCCGGTCGTGTCCGGGAGCCGGCGGGCCGGCGGCGCAGCAGAGTCACGGACCTATCATTGCGCGGACGCAGCCGTTAGCCACTCGGGCACTTACTTAGCCCATTTGTACATGATGGATTGCCCGTGTCTAGTGCGGTAAACTGAAGCAAAAACGATGTCATCAGTTTTGTTTTGTTCTTGCCTACCCACAGTGACGCTAGGTGTAAGTCGGCATTATCGATAAAGGATATGTAGAATTGCAACCATTAAATAATGGATAGCCCATAATTTAGTAAGAAACCATTTTCCAAAACTTACAAAATTTAAACAAATTTAATGGCCATTATCTTAGTACTCAATACTTAAATTATACATGTTTTTAACTTTGTCACCTTTTAGCAGTTTTACCCAATTTGTAACCGTGTCAATTGTATTGCGCTCGGCGCACGCGCATATTCATTGCGCGCCGACGACGTCTCATATAGCCTCCACATGTCTGGCGCGAGACCGTCTCACTGCCTAACAGTTCGCGGTCGGCATTATGTATGCGCTAACGGTCGGCGCGGGCGCAGCCCTGCGCATCCACGTCCCTAATACCACCACAACCGCACTTAATGAAACTTCACTCTATTAAAGCTGTCATGAGTGACATTGTAGATCACATAGTGAAATGTCAACGCATGAACCAAAATACATGTTGTTTTGCTCTTGTTGTGCGCTAAACGGGGCTTGTGTGAAACTTTGCTTTCACTAGGCGCGATGACGCGTGGCTGGCTTTAATTAGTTGATAATTACGTTTTAGGCGCGGCTATTGACAACTAGCAAGTGTATTGTGGCTTTAACTGCGCCAATTTTCCTTACCAGAAACACTGCGCTGAACTGACATCTAAATACCTTACTAATTTACCTACGCACTCATCCAGAAATAAGTACAGTGGAAACTGGATAAGTGGAATCGCAAGGGACCGGCTGTTTAGTTCCGGTTATCCAGATCTTCTATTTATCCAGTTTTCCACTTAATCAGGTTCAAATAAAACGTTTTCTTACTTACAGAGGCTCTCGCTAACAGAGGTTGTGGATGCTATTAACGTCGCTTATAGAGGTCACGTATATGCTCAAATAAAAGATCAAGACTTAAATAATCATCTTTTATTAAATAAGTATGAATGTAGATATGTACATATGTATAAATTAACAAAAAATAGGTATGTAATCCTGACTTTAAAAAAGCAATACTGTAAATAATCTACAGTACTCGTATACAAAAATTATATGTATCTGTCCTTTGTAATGATTTATGAAGTAACTTGTATTTAAACAAAATCACTCCTAATATTTATTTGTGCAAGAGAAACCAGTATGGATAAATAAATTCCATTACGACGAAACGAAAAGCGATTCAAAAAAACTCTGCAGTGTTTCTATTGCTTTTTCAGCTTGACGTTTCGTGACTCTGTTCGACGAAACATCCATGCTCGGCTCTTCTTCATCTTCCTCATTTTCCAAAGCAGAAGATGTGATAGTTTGAACTATGTCATCTTCAGATAATTCGCAGGAAACTAATAATTCATCGTCAACGTGTACAAAGTCTTCAAAACTGGGTTGAAGGCAATTTTGATCACAGAGTTGATTCCAGTTTTCTGAAGAAAATGCGTAGTTTTCCAAATCAGTTTGCCCGGGTTCGCCGGTTTCGTTATTGAGTTTAAAACCGGATTTGCGAAAGCAGTTCGATATCGTAGTCTTGGTCACAGAAAACCAAGCTTTTCTTGCAAAACGCATAGCGTGAAGAACATTAATTTCAGGACACGTGTTGTCTTCAATAGATTTCAGAACGTGTTGAACAACTTCTTTGCGGTAAAAAACCTTGAAATTATTAATGACCCCTTGGTCCATAGGCTGCAGCTTACTCGTTGTGTTTGCTGGCAAAACCATTAGTTTTATGTGGTCTAAATCGGGCATTTTTTTGTTCGCAGTACAGTTGTCAACAAAAATTAAAAAAAAACGTTTTTGCCGTTTCATATCTGCGTTTACAGTTTTCAGCCACTCTGCAAAAATAATACTGGTCATCCAAGCCTTCTTGTTATTTTTATAATTAACAGGCAAAGTTCGTATATTTTTTAAGCATCTGGGTTTTTTTGATTTTCCAATCAAATTATAACGCCGAGCTATTCCACTCATAGAGGTTTCGGAGACGGCTGCTTCCAGTAACAGAGGTAAAAATAAGAAATTTTCGAAAAACCGGATTCCACTTTTAGAGGTCCCAAAATTGCATTTATAGAGGTAATTCGTTGCCAAGGGACTGGGACCGAGAACTTGGGTCCACTTAAAAAGGTTTTCCACTAACCCAGGTTCCACTTATCCAGTTTCCACTGTATTAGAACAGACAGGTTAGTTGCAGGTGTAATTTGTAGGTTCTGCATCGCATCGCCGCGCTGTCAAGATTGCAATTCTTAGATATATACATCGGCGTCCTTTTGTAATAAAATAAGAAATGTGTATTTAAATTATCGAACCTAGTAGGTACATTGTGTAGTTACTATATATAATCTGCTATCTAAATATAATGGCAAAATAAAGTACAGGGACGACAGCCGCCGGCCGGCGGCAGCCTGCTGCGCCGAGATTCCGTCGAAGGGCCACATTATATATATTTCGTCGTTTATGCTAACTCTATTGTTTCCTTGAAAGCATATTGGTACTAAATTTAAGCCTTTTTAGGTATCTGTACGTGAAATAAAACGATTGCGATGCTAGGTTCGATTTGTTATCACGTAAGGCGTGACATGGTCTGGCCATTTTGATGTCTACGAGTATATGTAAGTACCACGAAACTCTCTCCAAAGGAGCGCTGTTTAATTATGTAAAAGGAACATTTAAGATACCGTTGGCTTACACGGTTACTAACATAGGTGCTACCCACTCAAAACCAGTAGGTGTAATAGGCGCGAGGTACGGCTAGCGCCTGGTAGGGCAGTAGGGGCGAGTCCTGAGCTCGGTCGGCGACCCAGCTTCCGCGATCAGCTGAGCCCAAACGAAGATTTACCCGCTCCGTGCACCCATAAACCATTTCACCTACTTCTTCGGTTATTTATCGCCATTCCGCCGTCGCACAGCATATCGATAACGGATCTATGACCGTATTTTGATTTTGCCATATTCGTTTTATGGATTGTACCCACGCTAAATTAGCTTTCAGAAGTGGCGTGATCGTCTGTTCCACTGCGAAATTTATTTTCATTTCGGCATACAAAGAGTTGCTTTTATGGTAAGGCGAAGACGCGGCAGTGGCGCGACATCCTCCGGCTGCACCACCATAAACGTTTAACATTTTATTGGCCCGCGATGGCGGCCGTTACAGCTATTTGTTGGTGGCGCTTGCTATAACTACCGGTATCGCTATGCTGTAACTATCGGCTATCTATCGAACCCGTACTACTGTCGTTACAAAATGAAGATATTACGTTTAGACTTACCTAATTGTGCGGACCCCAATTATTGTTAAGTAGATATAATAACCGTTACGTGGTATTGTCGTTAAACGGTACAATTCACATCATAACCACGCTAACGTATCTTAGGCATGTTTTTAATTTACTTCTTTAATCGCTATGATAATTCGCATATATGGCAGTTTAAATATGACATTAAATATAAACTCTGTATGACGTTTTAAAATTTACTAGATCTTCTTTCATATTTTTATTTCTTTTGCAATAAGTAAATCTTTTAACCAGTCATTCACATCAAAACCAAACATGATTTAAAAATAAACTTGGGTCTTAGCTTCCTCGGTGACTGCTGACGGTCTAACTAATAGGAAAGGTACCCATCTGTCCGGGTCCGATTTTGTTGATATTGATATATGTTAGTGAGTAGTTTAAAATAACAGACACGTATTTTTTTTAGCGGCCCAATCTCAACCTGTTGGGAGAAATTTACCTCCAAAGTACTGAAAAGTGACTAAACCCTCCAACTTATAAGGAGATATTTTTTTTTAAATATTCAAGTTTGATAGTGGTTTGATTATAAATGTTTAAGAACATGAAAAAATAATGAGCATGTGTTTGTTATATCGGCTAAAACTAAAATTAAAAAAAAATACCAAAGAAAGTGTATCTTCGATGATCTCTGAAGGGTATTTTTTATTATATATGAGTTTTAGCCGATATAGGTAATATATATTTCATCTTCCTAAACATTTATTAATCAAACCACTATGAAACTTGATTATTTAAAAAAAAATCTCCATATAAGTTGGAGGGTTTAGTCACTTTTCAGTACTTTGGAGGTAAATTTCTCCCAACAGGTTGAGATTGGGCCGCTAAAAAAAATACGTGTCTGTTATTTTAAACTACTCTCTAACATATATCAATATCAACAAAATCGGACCCGGACAGATGGGTACCTTTCCTGTTAGTCGGAATTTCAGAACAAACTCTGACTGAAGTGGCAATCTTTATTTTATGTCAGTAAACCTTTGGCCCGTTATTTCGCGATGATTAGCCTAATCATTAATCAACATAATTTGAATATCACTTCCTCGTATTTTTCTGTAATATTTTAAACCTTAGAAATATTAATATATCTGTGACACACCATAAAGTAATTTCTTCTTTTAAGACTAAGGCAATCAGGCCTTACAGCCTTCACACAATACACCTTCATTTAATTGATATATTTTTATGAGATTTTGGTTACATCTTAATTTAATTACGACATTTGTATAACTATCTAAATACAAATTTACGAATAATACCTACGGCGTGCATTTACGGTAAAAAAATACAACGCAAATATTTATAATAACTTGGCATTAAGCATCAGACCATAGTCAAACCTGTCAAACGTCACATAGTCGAAAATTAAAAAAAAAAGTTAAGAAGGTAAAAGGTAATCAGGCCTTACAACCATGCGCTAACATAACATTTTAATTACTTACATTAAATATAAAAATTTAATAAATTATCCTGTAAGTATGTGCTTCTTGTTTTATTTCCTTGCAAACGAAGTGAAAAGCAGAGTGTAAAATTCGAGCATAAAACCCATTTTACCCTCGACGTGACTATCCACACTCGCCGTTCGGGCTCGTGTGGCTATATGCACATCTTGGGTAAAATGGCTCGTTTTATGCACTTGTTGTACAATCTACTATTGGCAGTAGGTACTTATGACATTAATGGCGTTAAAAACATTAATGTACCACTGGCGACTTACCATTCTTATCAATTCCATATTGCCTTCGAAGTATTATCGTATAGTTTTTAACTCGACCCATTACAGTCAAGTACCTACCATAAAAGCTATCGCAACGTTCACAATACCATCACCTGTCATAGGCTATATGGTTTTACACAATAGAGGAAGGGCCTCTGTTCAACATGGAACCAAATCGTTTTTAACCTGTTATCGTATTGTAAACGTTTTGAAAGCTCTTATTAAATTGACAGTATTGGCGGCCGAGTTTTTCCGCCTAGAATAATATTATTTTAGAAGTCATCAACGGCTTGCAGTGTCAACAAATACACGAACGTCCTATCAATTACATAACGTTAGCATCGACGAATGACTATAGTTTAAATTAAGCTATCTCGATTCATTGAATCATGAGAGGGATTCTATGGAGGCGTGACGTGCCGACGTAAACTACATAATATAATACAATTTAGTTCTGGCAGCCGTCGCAGTGGGTCAGCTTTAATTGAATGCGGAAAAAACGGCGATTATCCACGCACGGGCAACGCCGCAGCGCATCAAACAGCGCGGCATGGGTTTAAGTACGACGCTTTGTGTCGCGCGTCGTCGCCGCCGCCTGGGCCAAAGACTACTATAATATAATAATATACACTAGGAAAGCCTGGGCTAGACTCCGCTGCTGTCACCGCTTAGTCCATACTCAACGAGCTCACGTAGTACCTACCGTGATTCAATTACCTGTTCGGACGGTTACTTTGCGAAATAACTCTAAATAAAGTACAATACAGCTGGTTACAATGGCATGCATCCCCACAAAAAATTATAAAGAACTAGGTACCTACATTTTTAAAATTTCTCACATTTATGACAATTTTGAACGTTAAGTGTCACACGCGATGCCTCCGAAACTAGTAAGTTGTAGGTCCACAATTTCAGTTATTTTTGAAAACAGGTGCATTATACTGCGTCTATATTGTGTGATGAATAATCTTCTCCGCTCCGTATCAGTTTCGCGAGTCTTACTCGAGTTTAGCAGACGTAACGTAGGCCAACGACGTGCCGGTGTCATACTCGTGCAAATAAACTAAAAATCAAAAACACACAACTTCCTGAAAAATACGTCAATGCAACAGACAATTCATAACATTGTGTTCTAAATTCCTCAAAAACAATGGGTATGCGAACGTAGGTACATCCTCTCTTGGCCACCGTTATCTACGTGACAGGTTGAAGCACGACTATAGAGCACACGTAAGGCACAGAACTTTCCGGGAAAACTGGTCCGTTGAAACGTAGTCCGTGTAATGACACGATTTCTGGACCGTACCGGTGGTTTTACATAACTAGTGTGAAAAAATGTTTTTGTTTTGATGGAAGTTTCCAGTAGTAAACACCATTTGAGTGAATAGCTTTTGTCGGTTATGGGCCATGTCATACACCACATGAAACGCAGCGCGTGAGCGTGAAGCACTTTGTTGTCTGATTAGGACCGACGATTTGCGCCACTCGCTTTCACACAATGAAGGCATGATGACTACACACTAATAGTAGGTAGGAAGGTACACGTAAAATATGATTGAGTTATAAAACTGAGATAATATTCTAAATATTTGCTGATTAATGTAGTGTTATTTGTGGTCAATGTCGTGATCGTCGTTGCTTTGTGGTTGTATATTATAATAGCGAGGATCATGACGATCGGTGTTGACCTGCGATGACTCCAGAGTTCCCGTAAGGCGTGGGAATCGTCATACGATAATCACCGCTTGGCAGTTCACTGAGGGAACAACGGAGTCTTATGCAAAACCATTTGTGTTTAAATCCAGCTCTACGCACGCTTAAGGTCATGTTTGTGTCAGTGCGATGCATACCAAGTACCTACTACTTACTGCAATGTTGTTGCAGTCAAGTGCGTAACTATTAGTGTATTTTTCATTTTTAAGATGTTAACAAGGTGACTTACAATTAATGTATAATAAATATTTTAAATATAGTTTCCGAGTTCCAAGGTAATACGAAAAATTTATTGATAACCTACTTAGGAGGGTACCTAATGGCAGCAGTGTTGGACACTTTTAGCTGACAGATATCAATTATTAAAGGATATTAAGGACAGCTTTAAGCTTTTAATACCATAAAAATGTCAATAAGATATATAAGTCTCCACGGATAACGAAAGGTATAATTGCTGATTTACATTACTTTTCTAAAATTAAAAATGTAGTGATCTCATAGTCATGGAAGTACTGACAGCGCGACAATAAAGGACGTTATGGTCCAGTCGTCGGGTCATGCCCGCACATCCGCCGCAGCAACACGCCGCGTCACTGTTTCAAACTTAATAAACTACGCGTTAGATCACCCCACTGATGTGATGCTGGATGGAACAATCGAAACCGAATTGAGTATTAAATTACGAGTACTTTGTTGCAGTCATTAATTGATAGAACTTCCACGATTATCTTAGACATCGAATTGTATGAAACAATAAGCGTTCCTTTTTCTATCTTTAAATAAATATGTCCTAAATATACCTACGTGCTATTTTTTAAGCCTGGAAATATTTGTACTAAAAATTCAGTTGCTTTCTAGCAAGGTCATGTTACTGTGTTCGATACTTCGACGTGTATAACATAAAATGACGTGTCTGGTATATTGGGGCTGCCATTTAAATTCGATATAACTTGCGAATATCATAGCGGTACTCGAACAGTATGCTACCACCGCGCTTGCTCTCAAGCCGGGCCCGGGCGGGACGAGGCGCTTCCGCTCAAACGTCCGACTGCGGTAGAAATGTTAATGAGCTTGTGATTTCATTCCGAGGACCAGCCAAATTATAGTTTACGACCTCGTACCGTTCCGGTACTTCCTTTTTTAGCCGAATACGACAGCCAAACGAGGGCAATTGGACGGTCAACATTACCGATACTGCCGGTTAATACAAGAGAAGGAAGGATCAGCTCAATAGTGAATGCTATCTAATGATTTTCACAAATTGTTGCGGTTTTATAATAACAACTATTACCGACACTAATTTTGTCGCTGGCATAAAGGCATGTGCCCCCAAGGCTGTATAGTTAGTAAAGGTACGATACACCAACATTTGATAAGCGAGATAAGCGACGCATGAAATATCACAAACAATAACGAACGGTGTTAGGGGTCTGCTAGCGTTTATTTTACTGTGGCGCGTCGTTTAGTGTCACAAAAAAAGTAAGCAAGTAGCTAAATAGAGATGTATATCATACCGATAATATATTTAGGGCAGGTGACGGCCACGCGTATAGTTAGGTACTGTAAAATTCTGAATCATGCTTATTAACGTTATAAACTACTTACTACTTAACGCCGTAACGTAAGTGTACGCTCAACTGATCTTTTCTGTAAGATACGATAGAATATAGTTATGATTCATAATGACAAAACGCCAGACGGACGGTCGAAAGCTTGCTCACATCGATCACTTTCACTTGTATCTCATGATATTCTTAGAAATTAGAGACATAATCATCCTTGTGTCTACAATATATGCCGAAGTGATTTTGTAGATACGTCTAAAGGCTAAAGGAGTCTTTTACGGAGAAAATGTTTTCCGTTACCATTGTTCGTTACGAGTAGTATAATTGTATGAGTTCTTAAAAAAAAATCTCCCATGTTCTGTTACGAATCTTTGAAAAATAACTTTTAAGAATTAATAAAGTTTTAAGCCGACCTAATTATAACGATCTACCTCATGATATACCTACTTACTTATAAAACTTTAGAGAGATGTCCGGTGTGGCTGTGGCGGCACGTTGCACACCTACATTTTCTTTCCACTATGCAACGTTCTGATGTCGAGTCCGATAGGATAGGGCCTTGAATGTACCTCTATATTACTGCATTGTTGACTCAGGGTTAGGAATTCCATATATTTCTTGAAGTCCGTTTACCTATTTCAACGACTTCAGTAATTAATAATGAATGCCCATAAAGTATTAACTTATTAAAAGTAACTTTTTTACTATAACGAAACTTTAGGAGTAGGTACCTACCTGAAACAAAAACGTACGTAAGTATTCGTATTTTAATAGGTAGGTAATCGGATTGTTAGATTCGGTAGGTATGTCGAGACAAGGGAAAGAGTCGAACAATTGCCACAGAACATCCTCCTGTTTTTTACTTCGTTACAAATAAGGTAGGTAAGTACCTAAATTTATTTGTTTAGCGATATTATTATGTAGTAAAACAACCCCTCAGATATCGCATTAAATTTGGAAGCAATTCGAAATTCCTACTAAGTTTATGTTACTAACCGTTGTGTTAAGTTAAAACACCGCTAGGTACTGTACCCTTACCATGAGTTACAATTACCGTACTCGCTAGGGAGTCGAATGCTCTGTCCCTCGCACTCTATAAGAATACTGCGAAGTCTGCCGGGACAGGAGCATTCAACTCGCTATCGACTACGGTAATTGTAACTCATGATAAGGGCCCTGTTTCTCTTACGAGTAACTCGTGAAGGAAATGACCGAGCATCAATTTGGTTTTACTACTTCTTGCGTATTATAGTCCTGGGATAAGTTTAACCGTAATGATTACTGAGTTTGGAAAATAGGTACCTACTTATGTAGGTACAAGTGCTACAAATTTCATAAAACTTTACATTAAATGTTTCTTAGATCGAAGGAATATGTTATTAAGATCTACTAGCTATATTACCCGAACCAATCAGTTCACTTAAACACAATGCCTTATAGGGGTTTCTTTTATAAAAATAATTGAAAATGTCGCCAACAGCGTTCACCAAAAAAGGTTTAAAGTGTTACCATCAATTGCCCCAAACACGGTTTTTACAAAAACAAACTACTTTCGACGTTTGTGAGTAAATTGGTCCAACGCGTGTAAGAAAGTGCAATGTCATCAACTATTGTTATTTGTGCAGAGACTGGTGGACGCAGACCATTATCTTAAGGTAGGTACTATTTCAGTTTGGAAATTATTATACATCCAATCTGCGAACCATCCTCTGAACAGGCTAAATGAAGGGACGAAAACATGAGGTAGAATTTAAAGAATAAAGCATTTTCAATAAGAGAGTCGAATAAAGCCGAGCGAGTAAGTAGTTGCATATTTCCAAACCTGCCTCCTGTGGCATATTATAGCTTCGGCACTAAGTAACAAACTGGCACGTAATTGCGACAATAAAGCCCCAACGTAGCAACATAGCCAGGGGGACATTTAGCAAGTCCATAAATTGTGTCCATTTCTGCGAAAGTTGTATAATTAGTTGTAATACAGCCTGTAATGGAGCACTCCATTGTGCCACATAGATAAATTTCTCATTACTGTCAGGTGGGTGCCGGGTCCGGAGCACCCGCCCGCGGGCATCGATTGGCGCAAGGCCTGTGCTTGCTTTGGATATCAGATGCCCGCTTCTAGCAAATACCCGCTTCTAGCAAATACCCACTTTTATGTACCCTACTTGTACTTCAGCGGTTGTTTTGTTTAGTTACCAGCCAGTTAGCAGTTAACCAACGTATAATGTACATACTTCTTAAATGTAACACAATATGGAATCAAACTTCATCCTAGATACAAAACTATCGCGAAAATGTAGACAGTTGTTCAAACATCATAAACAGTAGGTATCTAGACTCGAAGGACGGACGAGTGAACAAGGCATTAGGTTAATGGTACGAACGGAGTTGTTGATCCAGAGAAGCGGCTATCGAAGCGTGTCGTGGCGCCATGAGAAAATATCGAGACACAATTACACGAGGAATTAACAACGTCACATTACAATATGCCACCCTGAATAGAGAGTGAAAATAATTAATGTATAAATGATTACTAACAATGACACAGCCAAAGTTTTCAACTTTGAACTCTTACAACGCATTACGAATTTAATGATAGCAGGAAGTCTCTTTACGCTCTCCTCGTGCAATTGGAGATAAATCGAGAGAAATCGTTTTTAATTTTATCATAATCAGACAAACTTAATGGTTAACTTGATTTATCTTTCACCATTTCTGCAATGTTTTACCTGTATAGATCAAATTGCATCAAATAACCTGTGTTTACATCGATTACAATTGTCTAATTTAAACTTGTGAGTATTTTGGGATGGTAACGTTTAAAAGAAATTAGGTCGCTTGGAAAAAAAGCAGCTGTAAAAGTATGCATTTGTTTTGAATGCGTTATTTCTTCGGAATTATAGCGAATACATTGCTACGCTATTAAGCATTGAACATCAAGTTTCAGAATCACAAATTAAAGCTATTTTAAGCCAAGGGAGGCAAAGGTGTACCTACCGCAAGGTAGCGTTCTTTGCCAATAATATTAAGACCTTGTCGCGTTAGGCGATTAATTAGGTGAAAATGTTACAACCTTAATAACTCCTAAACTACTTAACAGATCGAAATGTTATAACCATATTCTGGACCGGTATAGAAATGGTTTCTTGTGCTGTAAAATTTATGTCAAGGTCTGGGACACCTTGTATACCTACATACATATAAAAATCAGTTGCCTGTCTCGCAAAACTCGACCGGTTTTTGTTGTGTACGTATCTTTTTTTGTTTGTTTGTCGCCCGGGCGACGCCGGGCATGAAAATCTACCTAGTAATAATTATTTTACGATATTGCCCGTGGTGCCCGTTGATGTCTTTTGGTTCCAAACCCTTAAAGATTAAACAAATGTCAAATATAAATCTCTAATATCTAACTTTTCGAAAATACATATACTATTAAAAACCTGACAATTAAATTTGTGTGAGTGAGCCTATTCGTCCAATTGGTTAATGATTGGCCATACATTGTAAAAATATGGTCTAAGCTAAACATCAAGATTGATGCCAAGTCCATATCTAAGCTCTATTCTCTTTTCTGCTACAATCTACTCTTACTTGAACCGATTAAGTACTTCCCTGCAAAATTCAAGAGTATAAAATTACGTTGATTTTTTATTTATTTTATTTTAAGACATATGGTTGGTTTTCAATAATCGCCAAAAGTCGAACGTCAAACCCAACTATCCTCCATAGCGCCACACACAATGTTCGTTCAGAAACCGTTTTCCAATATAAATTATTCTCCACTTGAGTGCTTGTGAAAATTGGTCGACCTTATATACAAGCAAATAAGCATATGATACTATCTCCATTATGTTACTTTACAGAGGTCCTGCACTTGATCGGGGAGCCAGATTTCCGCGACGTGCTTCTCCAGTGGGAGTATGGGCGGGACGAGGATGAGCACCAGCCCAAACTCCTGGGGTTCCAGATCAACTACTGCGAGCTGCAGGCCTGGGGCCAGTACCGCTGTCGGTCCAAGGTGATCACAATATTCATAACAATACAAAACTATCATCTCCGCCAAAGTGTGTCGGTGGCCTAGTGGCTTAGGGGCTCGACTCGTGATAGTAAGGTACCAATTTCCAACCGTTGTCACCATGTACCAATGCTATTTTAAGTAGGGAAATTAGCCAAAGCTCGGACGGTGAAGGAAAATCATCGTGAGGAAATCTGCACATCCGAACAGCTGAATGTGTATGAGGGTAATTGCACAAAAGATCCTAAAGGGGTCGAAGTACATCCGAAAAGGCCAGTCTGTAAGATAAGATAAGGTCATCTCCACCAGCAGGAACTATAGAACTATGCTGCATGCCAATAGAACTTTGATTTAATTTAGATTCGCTGAAGAATTATCTGCTAACTTCACGGACATCTAGCAAGGTTGACATAAACGGTGATATTAATCTCCAACGAACTGTCAATTTATTATTTTTATCTCTCCCACTCAGCTGTAATTTTAAAGGCTTACGGTTAAGCGAAACTGAATTTTAAATACTGACAAAGTATCTAATGACGATGTTTAGTGTGTAGATTAGAACATACCTAATTGCGTCAAAGCGGTAAATAATAGTGTGGTTTTAGCGCGCTAAGATAGGTTCATAAAAGAAATACTACGTCATTAAAAGTATGGGCTGTAATGGTTTTAGAGTACAGGTACAGTTTTACCGATTCTCGGAAGAATGCCAGAAGTCTTGTGACGATTAATACCTGGACCCACTAAGAGGATTGAGATTGTCAAGCTACAAATGTTCATACAAAATGCGGTAACGTTTCTCTCCCCGCTTACATCTAATCAGATTATTACGATTTTTTAATATATTGTAGATATAATTTTGAAAAACAAGGTTAGTGTATGTTTCCGTTTTATTTTTTTATTATTTGTTTCTTTATGAAAAATATTTTCTTGGGTATTTTTTTGGCTTTTCATAATATCTACAACATATTCATTTTGTATAGAAATGTTCAGTGTCCTCTTGTTATTTTGTATCAGTTATTATTACTATTTTCTATATTTCAGGTAGTAGATAGTCTCGAAGACGATAAACCCGGTCGGCCGGAGTCGTCGACGACGACCCAGCCGGCGCGGCGCGGGCGCACGTACGGCGCGCGCATCACCGGGCTGCGCATGGCCACAACTTATTCGTTCGAGGTTCGCCCGGTCAGGCGAGACGCGCGCGACCTCGCCGATCCCCACTCCATCGGGTCCAAAATCATCATCGTACCTACCAAAGGATGTAAGTGTGATAACAATTACAATCAACAAGCTAGCCGGAATGAAGGACCAATTTGCCACTTATTATAATTTTAAGCGCAGCCCTGTCACTTACCTTTAATCGCCGCACTCAGATTTTTTTTAGAGACCATAAATAAGTTCCGTGATTGTTCCTTTTTCAAAATTATGTACTAAAAATCGTCACTACCTATTTGATAAGCAGTCAGTTACACTGTACTTACGTAACACTTGAATTGATGATAAACTTGTGTTTATGGGAACAGTTTCAGCCCGTGCCACGCAATGCTTACCACACGCCAGTGAAGTGGAGGTCTCGACGGGGCCCTACTTCGGCGGGCGGATCGCGGTGGAGGCCGCGGACGGAGGCCCGGAGCGCTGCGCTCTGCAGGGCAACCCCAACAGTGCCCAGGACGCCTACATCCTGCGGATCCTTCACGACGACTGCGGCTCCGACGTAAACGACACGACCGTTGCCACTTACGTCATCGTGCAGGAAAACCTTCCGATACTCACACACAGCACAAGACGGTACTTCGAAACATCCCTACATTTGTTTTTTTATACCTACTTAGACCACCAATTTATTGATTTTGCTACTTTTGTTCAGGTTTTTAGTGCTCTGCACATATAAACCAGAGACTTTAACCGTCAGAGCTGGAATCAACTTACCAAAAGCCAATCCCGGTGATGTTCTGCTACACACTAGGCCTCATCCTGGCTCTGTAGAGCCCTATGATGACCAAAATCTGGACTACAATGAACTACAACCAGCTAGGCTCGAGGCGGGGAAGCAAGAAAGCGAATCAAGTATGTTTCACTTACCAATCTTATTTATTTATGACGTTCTTTTTTAACAGATTTAAAGATTACAAATGATCACTCAATTAATGTTGATTTATTTTTACTTTTTTGCGTTAACTATAAGTTAGGTATTATTTTTAATGGACATGTACATATCAGAGGATACACATAAAATTTTACAAGGCAACGTTATTTATAAATAATTTATGTTTTCATAATTTTGTTAAGCTTACCTACCTAACTTCGACCTTTACTTACTTACTTACTTACAATTTGCCTTTAAAAGTTTTTCGAAAACCTTATACCTACCTATAATTATATTCATGAAAACAACATCTAGAACGGTAACACCAACCTCTGAGAAGAAATATACCTGTACCTAACCTAACCAATGTTGTTTTCCATTCCCGTAATAATAAGAATTTGTATTGAAGTTGTGCTTTAAGTTGCACTGAGTGCCCTTGAAGCCTTGTTATAAGCAAACCTATAACCTACTTAACTAACTCGATTACATTTCCAGGCATGTTCGGCGAAGTATCACTGGTATTGTTCTTGGTGATGGCTGCATTCGGCGGAATTGGACTTCTAATATGGAAGATGGCTCCGCGGTCCGACGAGGACAACGAGTCCATCTCGACAGTGTCGACTTTATCGCGAAGCAGCATTTTTGGCAGGCGGAACAGAGACAGATTCTCTGACGGAACTTCGATTTATTCCATAACCCTTTCTGAAAAGGATGACGAATTCGTCAAAAAAGCGGGTGACGGAGATAATACTTCTGAAGCTTAAGTTTTTTTATTTGTAAAATATATTACCCTGTGTGTTTAAATTGAAATGTTACTTAGTGTCATCCAGGCCATACCTGCATACACTTAGAAAAGTTAGAAATCAAGATCGGAAAATTGTACAACGGTATATTCCAAGATTGCTGGCATGAAGACGAGCTAACTAAAGAAGAAGCATAAGGGGGTGAAAGTTACTAAAGGAGAAATGTCATAAAGAGGTTAAATGATCACTTTTGTACCGGCAGTTTCAGTTTCAACCTGTCAATGAAATTGTCTAGAGTGAAAGCAACAAGGTACAGAAGTGATCATCCACCTACATAGACGTTGACGACAATACTAGTTATTTAATTGGACACAGAATATGGGCGTACGTGAGCGTGGATTTTTGATTCGAATTTGACAGTCGATATTTAGTATTGGGTATAACAAACTGTGTGTGTCAGATGATTCTGACACACACAGTTTGTTCGTCGTTATCCTACTTGATAGTAGGATAACGACAAAAACACTCCGTGTGGTCTGGAGACACGCTCGTAGAATTGTGACACACGATAATTTCGTCGCGATAGCCGCTCGTCGAGCTGGCGTCTAAGTAGTGGTAAAATATACATTGACATCGATCGCGTTGTTTTACCCCTAAGTAAATTGAAACAAAAAATCTGATTATACGATACGCACCAAGTATCCTAGTATGCACAACCCGAATTTCATTTAGTTGTGTTATTTACACAAGTCTATCAATAATGAGGCCAGTAGGTACTTAATGCCGGCTCAGTATGACAAGTAAGGTTGAGGTACCAACATTAATTTATTTTGGTCAGTAATGCCCAGACATTAAGCAACTGACTTGTACAAAACGGTCTGCACACTTAGTGGCAAAGATGTCACAGTGGAACTTAATTTGTTAGGAAATTACCCGGTGGGTAGGTTAGTTATAAATAAACAGAACCCTAGATAAAAAGCTATGGTAGCCAAATGGTTTGGAAACCTCTAAGTTTATCTAATCTGAAATTGATACTTGCTTCTTGATGAAAGAAAACATCGCGAGGAAAGCTGTGAAGCAATACAGAGGGGAATGTGAACTCCCTCCACTACACTGTGCTCACCTGAGGATTGATAGTTTTGTGGACTGCGTGGGTTTATTTCTGACGTGTTGGATTAAAGCTTTTTACACGGATGCGCAGGTGCGTGATCGTGAGACCAAAGGGGTCGAAGCGTCGGTCTAATAGGCAGGAACTTGACACAGATAATACAGGGAAAAAATCTGTGTAAGAAGTTTTATTTCAACATAAGGTGATAAGATAATCGCGGAATTTCGAACAGTAAATACAGATATTGTCAGGAAACCGCAGCACAATAATTATTTTGAAATTTCCATGATTTAAATTTAATTAGGTTTATAATTTAATTATTAGGTTTTAGATAAGGCGTGAGTGTGATCAATAAACAATATTCGAAATACCGTCAGTATTTTATTTCTGAGCAATCTGGTTTGTCAAGGACGAATATTTGTTTGTCCATCGGCACTTCAAGGGATAAGAATTGGTTAACTATATCATTGAGCTCCTCTAAAGCAATTTGAGCATGTAGCCGGACCACTGAGTCTTCATCTGGGTGTCTGTACAGCTCCTTCAGGCTTCTGTATATGGGCAACAGGTTCTCTTTTAATTGCATCAAAGTTTCCTTCCCCAGTCCTTTCAATAAGCTAGATATAACCATCACGGCTGCTCTTCGACATTCTACTGCTGGATCTGTCTCAATTGTACTCCAGATGCATAACAATATCTGAAAGTTAAATATATAACTTAATTCATTCAAATGTTTAAAAACTAAAGTCAGGTATATGATCAGATCAACACGTGACAAGTCAGACAAAAAACTTGGTAGTGACTTAGATGCAAACCTGTCCCACACCCTTGCTTAGGGTAGAGCAAGATTGCGAGGTTCGGCAAACACTTTTACATTATATATACTGTATTTTATATAAATGGTTAGTCATTTTGGCGCCCTGTGCCATCTGAAGCCTACAGCGACCGCACCCGTCGTTCTACACCAGGACCGGCACTGCTAGATGTATAACTTACTTCGTAAATAATGGATCCAACCCTATAATGCAGAATTAGGGCAATCTCCGCCAAGTTGGAGAGAGCAGATGTTCTGATCAGAGGATCTTCGTGCCGACATTCGCTCAACATAGTATTTAACAGTATGGTTTTATGGAGCACTGCCATTTCTCCTGTGAAGGAAAAAATTAAGCCTATGGTAGTAACATTAAATGCAATACAAATTTTATACTGACATAAAAGTAGTTCAATACACAACAGCTTACCTAATTTTTTAGTTACTTTAACAATAATATCACCAATTTTCATTTTAAGTTCAGCATCCTTGTTTTGGTCATCGTCTGTTATCCGATGATGAGAAATCTGTGAAAATTCTCTACACAAGACATGAAGGACCTCCTCGGTGCACATTGATCCAAGTGAAGCTATTCCGTTTATAACAGCAAGATAAACATATGAATCCGAGTCTTTAAGTTGTTCCTGAAATAGAAATATAAAAAGCTATAAATCATGGGCTTTAAAAAATTAAAAATAACTATGAAGTATGTGATATATGTATAATGATTACCTGTAAAAGGCAAAATATGAAATGTTTTTTTGAAATAGTTTCTGGATCTTTTGCTTCGATAAGTTTAGTTAGCTCTATAATACCATGAGCCCGAACAGGCAACAGAGGATCAAAAGTATTGGATATTGCCTTTGCACATGGTGTTTCTGGGATCTTAGGTTTATTACATGTTATCAAAGAAAGAGCTTCTTTACATAAAATATTGTTGAGCCCAGAGTCATCATCTGCCATTTTCCTCAGCATTGGCAATATGTTGGTGAATAATTTCTCAGAGTGTATGTTATTTGTAGAGCTTTCCAACATTGTATTTAACAATACCAAAGCAATGGTAACACACTCATCATCATTCCTTCCAAAGTTATGCATCAAGAAATATTCTATAAATTCAAGGACCCCAGTGGGATGAGCTTTTAAAGTTGAAACTGTTTTTGGATAGGTGCATATTTCTGATAGCAGCTGTAAAATATCCAAATATTTTACATCACTGTTATCTAAAAGTATTGGTTCATCTTCTGGAGTAACTAGACATTCCTTATTCTTAGTCACTTTTCTCTTTTCATTCAAGTCAATAAGAATTAATAATGACTCTTCAAACACAGCCTGCGCTAATTCAATATCAGATGAAGCTTTATATAGACTAATAAAATAAAGTAGCGAATCTTTACTTGGATCTTCACTGGTGTTGGACACAAACTTTAACATGAGCCCCGCTTCCAACTCCTCAATCAAAATATTTATAGATTTATTTTGTTTCTTTCCAAATAGTAACATTGTCATTGTTGTCCTTACTTTTTCTTTTTGCAATGATTCTAGCAACTTTAAAATAATGTCTCTCAACTTTATTTTGACTTCCTCATTTTTGGTGCATTTAATTCCTAGCATATAGAGTACGTATAAGTTAGGTTGCAAGAGAGGTGGAGACCAATGCATTTTAGTTGTACACACACAAGCATGTAGCACATTGATAGCCCGCTCCACCTCTTGAGCTGAAAGGACTACAGTGCCAGGTAAGAATGGTCTAGAGATAAGTTCTTCATAAGCCAAAGTGTGGAAAATTTCTCTTACTAAATCACAAACTGGTAATGCTCGAGGGTAGTTTTCATTCAATGCCAACACACAGGCTACAGCCGTTGACAAATAATGTGTGTTATTCGAAGACAATATGCTTTTCAATTGTAAACATATATTACTTAGATATTCTGTCTCAGAACTGCTTCCATGTTTAGCAGACACAATCTTGCAGATCAAATCAATCTTTTTCCATTCAAATCCAGTGTCTAGGCCATAACTTTCAATAAAACACCTAATGAGGCTGAGTAGGCCTCCAGGTGCAAGGAGCCTTCTACTCATCTCTTTAGCAATAACTCTTTTGACAAAAGCAGGCGGGTTGGGATCTGTTACACTTTGTAATACCAGCAGTTCCTTCATAAGAATAGGCTGAAAACAATTAGCCACAAGAGTTTCATACACTTTCACATAGCTCTCTCTGTCATTAGTAAACTTGTCATACAGTTCCTGGGACATAGTAAAGTTACTGTATATTCCAGGTTTCTTCAAAGGAGCAAATGACAGTTGAATGAGGGCAGCTAAGTAGTCTGACAAATGTAAAGTTAAAATTATATTCTTGAGCACTGGTACTGAATAACACCGTGTAAAGAAGTCAGTACATTCTCTAAGTATTTGATATTTGTCGTCATCACTTAGATTAATTTCAGGCAAAATAGTTGCAGACAAACACCTCTTGGACAAACTTATACCTAATCCTGGGATAAGACATCTTGAAATGCCTAGTGAGGTTATCAACTGAAAACATGTTCTCAATATTTTTTGATTTTTTACACTTATAAGAATAGTTTCATCAAATTTGAGTTCTGATGAAATAGCATCTATTTCTTTAATAATGTTAAGCAGAAATGATTTTTGCTCCATAATCATACATTCAGTGTCTTTTCCAGTATTTGTAAGAAAAGTAGTGAAACAACTCTGGCCATCTAGAACAAATTAAAGAGAAAATGTTTAAAAACTTAGGAGTAAAATTATGTGACACGTCTAAGGATTTATTATACAATCACGCATAAATTTCGTAACATATTTAGATAAATTTTAGCTCAGAAAATGACGGTGTCCTATATAGAATATTTATTTGAAGAATTTTACCTGTTTTCAATAATTTCTCAACCTTCTCAAATATACTTAGTATTCTTTCCATTTCAGCATTGAAGATATTATATATTCATATCATTTGATCTTCTTCTTCTGTCTGGGTTCGGAAATAATTACTTTATTACCAATGTAGGTATAATGTACTTATTTTATTTCGATGGTATAATGCAAAACAAAGTAAGTGACACAGAGTACTAAGGGACGTTTGAATTGAACCACAGACAGATTATAAATTATAAGGTATGTTTCAACCATAGATTTGAACAACCCGAACCCTATAGAGTCTGGCAAACGAAAGCTGTCCACAAGAACGGGCGGCAATTCAAAATATCTGCAGCAGATATCAATGTCTGTACACTAAACAAACGGAGTTGATAGATAGAAACAATCATTTAACATTTCTGACAAATAAAATAATATCAACTACGTTTAGTATCGCCTAATCCAGCTTATCCAGCTGCTGATTTTTGAATTGCCGCCCTTTTTTGTGGACAGCTTTCGTTTGCCAGACTCTACAATAGTCATTGACCGGAACAACTGCGAACAACCAATCTATGATATTTATCATAGACTTTTTTGTGTTTAATTTACCTCTACGAAGGGATCTTAGCCCATGCAGCCAAGTCTTTTGTATTTTTTCTTCTGAAAGTGATTTGTATTTTAAGGCCGAAGCCAAGTCTAACATATCTATTTTTAACCGACTTAAAAAAAGGAGGAGGTCCTCAATTCATCAGGATCTTTATTTTCATTTTTATGTATCTTCCACGATTCTATCTTCTACTCGGGACCACAGGTCAGATTTAAAATAATAATTGTTGTTTGAATGGATATACTTTCTAGTTGGTCCCATTGTCAACACGTCAGGATCTGATGATGGGATCTTGGAGAAATCAAGGGAACTCCTCAAATATTATAGGCACACCTATAGCAATTTCAGTATTTTTCACTGTTACTAGTGCATTTGCTTTTGAAAAGTACTATATGGTAAAGTGGAATTGATGATGAAGACCTTAGACGGCCACCGGAACTCCTTAATGGCACCTATTTGAAGGGTGGCGATAATATATCTCGATTAAGATATTTGAGGGAGCTCATTTAGGTTTAAATATGACTATGACAGTCCCGCGAAAAGTGGATGCGAAAAGCACAAGACCGGTCTGAGTGGAAAGCCTTAGGGGAGGCCTATGTCCGGCAGTGGACGTCTTTCGGCTGACATGATGATGATGACAGTCCCGCGGCGTTGAATTGAAATGTTCCTTAGTTTCTCATTAATTGAGGAGTGGGACTACATAACAGCATAATTGGATCACTAAAGAGTAGAAAATAAATAAGTAAATATTTAAAAAAACAACAAACCGCCATCTAAAATGCAAGAAATAACTTCTTATAAAATGGTACGTAGGTCAGTCCAACTGAAGTCGGCGTCCCACAATATTTTAAACCAATAGCCGAATACAGTTGGACTGACCTACCTAACATTTTTTTAAGAAGTTATTTCTTGGATTTTTGAAGACGGGTTTTTTTATAATGTGTATGGTCTTTTTTTTTCTGGTGTTTGATTGTCAACCATTGCATTATAACCATGCTGCCTAGACTGTGGTGAATATACATATCCGTTTTCTGCAATCTGTAGTGGGCACGATTAAGACACACACAAAAAGTGCTTCTTGAAAGACTGTGCAACGCACGCTATTATATAAAAAAACGATTTCTAGACGTAACAACACGTTCAAAAAAATCCAACTGTCACTGTCATACAGGCAGGAACAAAAACTGCATCATAATCTGTGAGTGAGGTGAGATTTTGGGGGAACTGTAAGTTCTTTAGCTTCACCGGCTGAGTTTATTTGATATCTTATAAGTTTCCAAATATAAACGTCTTTCAAATATGTTGATCAAAGTAAAGGTAAGATTGGTTATTTTAAAAATTATTTTAGCCTTGTAACTACGGAGCACTTCGTTTGTCATATTAACCTTATTTTGTTACAGACTCTTACAGGCAAGGAAATCGAAATCGACATCGAACCGACAGACAAAGTTGAGAGGATCAAAGAAAGAGTCGAGGAGAAAGAGGGAATACCACCGCAACAACAACGTCTTATATTTTCCGGAAAACAGATGTAAGTGCTTACTTTTTACCGAAAACTTAGCCCTTTGCCTCTTTTGTCTACATTTTTTTCAAAGCTTTCATATTCATGCAAGATTACAAACCTGTTTGCAAAAAATCGCTTGTATCCTTTCCTTGGTAGTGAATCTCCAAACATTGTTTGCACTAAGAGGAGAGGACCAAATTAAAGGATTAGGTACTATACCTACCTAATTTTTATTTAATCTAGTTTTAATATTTGTTTCATTAATGTTCATTTTAAATGGGGGTGACTAATGCTACTACTATGTATTTAGTTAGATTTTTAATTTTTAATCCTGTTCAGTAACTACACCAATAAGTCTTTAAATTATTCTTTGGTGGATTTTTTTTAAATGTTGGTTGTTGTAAGTTTTATTGTTGTGCCATTATATCCGAAAGTTATAAGTATTTTATTTTAATAATTTCAGGAATGACGAGAAAACTGCACAGGATTACAAAGTACAAGGAGGCTCAGTTCTCCACTTGGTGTTAGCACTGCGAGGCGGCGAGTGACGGCTTATGATAAATACTTCTCATACTTGTAATTGTTAATTTTATGTTCCATGTCTTGTATAAAGTAAATATGATTTCATAAACTAATGTTTCTATTGGCCTATTTGTATTTTTGAATGATTAGTCAACATGGTGACTTAGCATGATTAAATAATGCAACACATATGGTATATCAATCAATTAAGGCAGTGGGCCATGCCCTGACCTTAAACAAATACTATTTCTAACTAAATAATGGAAACATATTCTAATCTGGGGCATGGCAATGAAATTATGGCCCATTCCCAACATTTAATTGAAAGATTTTTGAAGACAACAGTTACATACAGTCCGTGAGCTCCTAAAAGAACCTTCGGGTTTCGGGGGCAATCGGAAGGCTTCGTGTAGTAGAAAATGACATTGCACTTGTTGTGTTTTCATTGATTTATATAGAGCAGTAAAACCACTACTGACCTTTTTATTTAGTTTGTTATTTTCGGAAATCGATTTCTGCAAATTGTGCAAAATGTTGGTAGTTACAGAATTATCAACAAGGTTGTAGGTAGTTCTGTAACTGTCTACCCCAATCTGGGAACGAAGGCGTGAGTTTTTTGTATATTTAAGTATGTGTATTTCCATGGGGAGTCAATTTAAACGCGTATTCGTACACGTATTTCTGTAAAAGAAGTTGTAAGTTGTTAAGAAAAGTTTTGATTGTGATTATTTTAATCAGGTTCATGACCGTTTTATAGGAGCAGTGGGGATTTCGAAAAGTACATTAAAGCATATAATATAAAAATATAGTTTCTAAGAATCCACAGGTGGGTATAACAGCTCTTTATACTTCCAAACTAAAGTAGTATCTGAAGGCGGGGTTAAATTAACGATAGATGAATTCGATAATGATGATTTTGTTTTATTTGTATCTTGACAAAAAGTCATATTGCATTAAAATTTGAAAAAGATAATTAAACGTAATATTATTGCGGTAAGGTTTATTTTGTATTGATAGTTATTCTTTACATAATTTTTTACGGTAACTGCGAAAAGTTTTGCAAGTTGTTAACAGAACAGAACCGCATATCACGATCGCGTGTCACCGTCAATACCCGAAGTATGCTTCTAAAATCCGAAGGTTCTTTTAGGAGCTCACGGACTGTATGTATTTTCGTCTGACATTATTTTGAATTTAGTGTTTTTATAATGAAAATGCTTAATGGGCCGTTATCAAAAAGATTGTACATAATTAAAGGCTTATTGAAAAAAAAATCACGATTGCTTCCTTTGTGTAACGAAAGTTAGTCATACAAACTATATGGGTAACTTTCGTTACACAAAGGAATAAATTAAGTTATGTTTTAATTAAAGCCCTTAAATATGTAAAAAAAAAAGAAAACAACTTTAATACAAGTGAAATGTACAAGTAGTTGTGAAAGAACATATTCCTGAAGTAGATTAATTACCATTGCAGTCAGCAGAATAAAATCTAACCAGATACATTCTTAATTAACTGACAGGTCAGTTTTCAATAAGTTGTAACAGCAAAGTTGTTATAAACCACTTTGATAATAATGATATCTTGTTTTTTTAATTTCAAACTTACATGTATGGGGTAATAAGGAAAAATAAGTATGTGTGGTAATAAGGATAATAAGTAGGGTGAGGTAGATATTTAAAAAAAAAGCATTTCATGTTCCCCAGTCATTAGGTTTGACATTATTACTGTGATTGGTAAATTTCTACTAATCTTATAAATGCAAAAGTTTGTGTGTGTGTTAGTTTGTTACTCATTCACGCTGCAACGGCTGCACGGATAGGATAAAATTTGGAATGGAGATAGCTACACTGAATTAACACAGGCTACTATTTATCCCGGAAAATTTAAAAGTTCTCGAAGAAATAACGATAATCGAAATCTACGTGGACGAAGTCGCGGGCAGAAGCTATATTCTTATAATCTTCTAGTCTTAGTCGTTTAGGTTCAATATTTTACAACATTTCCTTTAAATGATATGTTTCTAGCAATTTCTAAATGTCCACACTACATGGCCTCAAATGGACCAAAGTTTTTTTTTTTTAGGTATTGTTTAATTTATGGCACCCTTTTAAATACACTACACTTGCTAGTAAAAAATAGATTTATTGTAAAAAGGAAAATGGTTTTGAAATACAAGATAGGGTAAAATAAAGTGGAATAGAAGCCCAGGCCCAGGTAGGTACCGTCACCATAAAATATAGCGTAGCAGACATAAATATGTATGCAAGTATGTACACTTAAGCTGCCACATACGAACTGTCGGATTGTCAGGCTGAGAGGGACGTAGCTATCTTTTATATAATTAACTATGAGAGATGTATATAACTTTCTCAATCTAACAAATAGCTGCGTCCCTCTCGGTCTGTCAGTCCAGTTCGACTGATGGTCTGGGGGAGCTGTTGAACCGTGATCGTAAACCTGCACGTTCGAACAGCTGTGTAAGAGGGTAATTGCACAAAAGATGCTAAAGAGGTCGAAGTGTATGCGAGTGGTCAGCGGCAGCCGCGCTCAATCCCACGCTCGAATCGCGCGCTCCATGTTCGGGCCGCCGCCACGGCGCCGGCGCGCGCGCCAACCGACATCGGCTAAGCGCGCTGCGCGCGAGCCGATGTTGCAGGGTCTGGAGCGCGCAGTGGATACGTTGCTTTATACTGTTTTTGCACTGGGCGGTAGTCCAGGAATCAATCAAAAGCATTGTTTGAAAGGCACATCTCGTCTTCGTTCCGCTTTCAAGGAAACCCGCGTTGATGAGCGTGACGAGAACAGGAATCGACAAATACAGTAAATACCATTAGTTTAAAGCCACATTTCGTCCACCCTTCTGGAAATTCAGCCGCGCTGACGAGTGGAGCGGACTAATCTTTTCTCCCAGCCCGTTCATTTGTGAATTTGGGCCCTGCCAACATGCATTACGCTAACAAGCGTTTCTATTCGTTCCGTTTTTAAACCAATCGCGTCACTGGTAGATGACGTGATACGAAAAGTTACGTTATCTACCAGTGACGCGACTACTGGTTTAAAAACGAAACGAATAGAAACGCTAGCTAGCGTAATGCATCATGGCCGGGCCCTCAGTGGTTATCCTTACGCCTTAATAAATATGATTAATCATTGATCATTTTGAGCACCTCGATATTAGTTTGCAACTATACTTTTATTTATTTATCCCAACAAAAATTTCACAGTATTACAGTAACAACCAATATAATGCACTGAGAAACTTAATATTATATGGAGAAAGACACAGGTAACACACACACAAATTCCACTTGCATCCATCCTCTCACAGAACCTAAGACACTGAAAACGCACAAATCGGACCACAGACTTGCAAACACATCAAAAACATCAGGTTCTGATAAAAAGAGCAAGTTGAGGCCCTCATGAGCCCGAACAGTGGGATTCGAGAGTTCCGGTGGGCCATAGTCAGCGGCCTAGGTGTCAAGATGAGGTTGTGGTGCTGCGGCGGTGAAATATAATGTGTTGGCCCGAAGAGTGAGAGGTACCTTAACCCTTTATAAGGTAGAGGCCATTTAGCGACCACATGTAACAACAGAATATGATAGGTACAGTCAGCTGTAGAGAAAACTAACCCCCCCTGTATACAAGTTGCCTTACAAAGGGGGTTACATTTCTCTGCAGCTGACCGTACATATTCTGTTGTTTTTGCATGAACAATGACTTGCTTTTAAATGCCTCCCTGGGAAATTTCAAACATGAAACTATACTTATTTGAATTTTACATCGCATAACTATATAACTGGGGCCTTATAAAGGGCAAAAGATAAAAAAAAAACGAATATTAAGAAAACGTGACCCCACACATACCTACCTACATCCGAACGCTGCTCCCGCGAAGCTGCCCAACTTGTGTTTGTTTCGGAAGGCTAGCTTTTCATGGCGTGGCCAACTCTTAGACCAAAAGAAGAGGAGGCTCGCCTGAAAAACTGCTAGGAATGATAGCCTAGGTAGAGTTAGATATAGTTAAACAATTAGGATAGATGTCCAACGTTCATTCATGATCGGAAAATAATAGTCACTTTTTGAGCATGTAATTTATTACACCCATAACATTGTACATATAATCCAGGTATAAATACACATTTTGCACTGCATTGGAATATTACATAAAAATAAACATCTTTGGTTCACTAAACAAATCAACAACATCAAGAAATATTTCCTAAATTACATGTTATGACAATTTTATCTAATTTAATAATAAAATTTAAGTTACCACAAGCCTTCGTTTCACGTATATTCCAGAATTATTATCTAACTAATTTGAGCACTTGCACCACTCATAAAATAATGTTATACTCGTACTACATATATCATAATTTGACTCTGCTTTACTATACAAAGCTTGTGTTAATTAGACATGTATACATAGAACGTTAGGTAATTTAATATCTGAGAGAGTATAAAATATCTTAGTTTTTATCGCAATATTAAGTCAAGTTAAGGACACATAATTTTTCATCGTTTTTTTAAATCTTGTTAAAGGCTGGATTTTTTCCTTTGAGAAATAAATTTCAATCGATCGCTATTTGACCGTTTTAAAACTACCTTGGTGGTTCACTTCCCACTTGTATTATTCTTTATATAAGTAGTTTATTTTATCTAGTTTTACACCCGTATTCACAAACAATACTTAAGGGATCCATCACTGAGTAAACGCACTGCGTTCAATACAGCTTTGTGATTGGTCCTTTTTGACCGACCTTTTGTTTATGAGACGATTTGAACCACCGTGTGCGTTCGTGAGCACTGTGAGATCTCACAGTGACGTTTGTAAATACGGGTGTTAGAAATAAATATCACTCCCCTAAGGTAGGTGTACCTTTTCCGATTCACAGTCACATTTATTTATTATCATCATCTTAGACGGACTACTTAATCAATCGTACATTTAACAGCGTTACATTTGTAGGGCTAGACAAGCTGCATCCTGCAAAATCTGTCCAAACGTAGGTATGAATTGTCACAGGTGAACCTACTCTTATGTCAATTCTATACTTAGGTCTTTCTTTATTTCCTCTCTCTTTAACTTTCGTAGAATGACACTCGTCTAGCCCTACTGATATTACCGTAGTATGGGACAAATCTTAATGTTGACGCTATTGTAAAACCTATATTGCACATGTGGATAAAGTGACGCATTGACAGCCCATATCACGCAGGTTGTATCGAGCCATACTGGACTGTAGCCATTTAACAAAGAATTGAACTTGAACTTGAAATGCCGACCACGGGCCCAAGGTTATATTTGAGACTTTAATATAAGTGCGAAGTTTACAAACAATTGAAACATATTTTTAAGCTTTAAATAATTGTTAATGACTGTCAAAGTTAAAGTCAGTTAAATAAAGTACCTATCGCTATGGTTGTTTGAACTTCGCACTAACATGCTTCCGTGGGGATTTTACATAATAACATCTAAAATAAGTACTTTTTAGCGGAACTAAATTACAAACTATTTTTCAAAAGAACAATTTTCAAAAGGGTAAATTAATGAAAACTGTAGTGTACATGTATAGCTTGTTAGTATTACATACATGTTTAATAGCAAGGGGGTAGGTAATATTTTTATTGTGGTTTGTTGAATAGAGCGATTTTGGGGTGTACAATGTAGGTACATACACTAATTTAACTACAATATCGAAGATGATTAAATGACGTTGGGACGGAAACATTTCCTTTAACGTTATACTGCTTTACTTGGTTGTCCAATCGAATAGTTACGTTATAATAATTTTAAATATTAAGAAGACGTATTACTTATACATTCTTTGGAACCTGGGTGAGACGTGACACAGATCTAGACTTTAACAGCGAAATTTCATCGCCGCAAATTCCATGAAAAAGTTATATTACATAAATATCAGATATTTAGATTGATTTATATATTACTAAATTAATTTTGCTAGAGGTGGTTTTTATTTATTTTTTATTAAAATTTATTAACAAAACAATTGGTTACAATATTACAATACAAAATTGTCCCACAAAAATGACAGAATTAGACGACGGATGTTTAACATATTTAAAAATTATATATTAACTTTTAAGAATACCAAAAAAAAAAATTGCTATGATATATACGTACTGTCCCTTTTACTGCATGATTTTTATCCTGACTCAGTGATGGTAACGTACTTATATTATAGAGTCTAAATAATCTCTCAAAATAGAAGCATGCACATACAGAGGCACCTTATATTTATCTCCGATATGCTTACGTTTGGCACAAAGAATACTCAATTTAATATTTTTAGTTCACAAAGTCTAAATTAGTGGAGCAGGTTTTATGGGGAAACATCAATTGGAAACACACAGTAAAAATACTAGTGGATAATAGTTACCTATTATTTGGAATTAATTAGTAGACGGTTTTCACTTTGCACCAGAGAGGTCCATAATGGATTTAAATACCGGAAATATTTAACAGGCCACTAGTCTACAAAACAACTACGATTTACTTACTCTCCCGGATTGAATTCACTGAAGATCGTTTTGTATTAAAACTAAAACATGAAACCTCCTAACTCGCGTTTCGCTTTATATTTTAAGTTATAATACAATAACAAAAAGTAACTGGGTCACTCAAGTTTCCAGTAAACTACAAGATTAATACTTAATTACATTAATTGAAGCACTTAAACACAGACGGCTGTCGGCTCGCCCAGGGACCGGCTAAGGAGACTTGCGGCAGGCAGCTTTACATTTTTTCTCTAAGTCGTTATAATACTTTAAAAATAATTTCCGTTCAATTAACTAACAGAGATCTAATCTGGATTTCAACTGTCAATGGCAAACGGCTGTCGACCTGAAAAATAAAATTAAAATTGTGTTAAACATATATTGCTGTCTGTTCGCTTACATCTTGTAAACTACTCGTACACAACGAATTTTAGGCTCTGTGGAACTAAGTATCTAGGAAATATTGCCAAGAAAGGGGTGATTTGGGGTCGCAAAACATCACTTTATTACCCCTAGGTCGAGATTTTAGGCGGTTAAAACCATATCGTCTTTGACTTGTTATCGTATTGTCTACGTTTTGAGAGCTCTTATTTACTCGACAGTAATGGCAGCCAAGTTAAAAACGATACCGGTCGTAACAGTGCCTCTATTCTAGGCGGTAAAATTCGAATCGTATTTAGCGGTTATAGCGTAGGATATGATCATATGATATATGACATCATGACTAGACCCCGTTATCTTGTCGCACTGTCATTACTTTTCAGTAGAGCGTGAAAGTTTTTTTATCGACTATCTAAATGTCGATACTGTATATGTCACTGATAATTTCGAAGAGGAGTCACTAGGTTCTATTACTTATGTATAAAAATATATCTTACTAATACACTCAGGAGCAAAAATACCGGGTCAGAGTGCGTTTTTCATACAATCGAGACTATTTCGAAGCCTTAGTTCCTCGCCAGGGGTTGTTTTGAGTGAGTTTTAATGGTGGATACTGCGAGGTTCAATAGAGGAGGTCAAAAGTTCCTAAGATACCTAACTGATCGCACAACCAGTTAACGCCACAGCGGGAAAGTTTGGGTCAGTACTTGGATTTCCTTACATTTTATTGTCATTTTAAATGTTTTTCTGAACATGCACGATTCCGTCGTTAACCGCAGATTCATTCAGTTGGGTATGCTAGGCACTCTGAAAGTCCTGTATCGATGCTCGAGGTATCCATCATCAGATTTCACTAAAAGCATTCCCTGGCGAGGAATCAAGGCTTCGAAATAGCCTCTTTAGTATGAAAAACGCACTCTGACCCGTTATTTTTGCTCCTGAGTGTATTATAAACGCGAAATTATGAAGAATGTATGTATTCGGATGTTTGTTACTCTTTCACGCAAAAACTAACGGACGGATTTTGGTGAAATTTGGAATGCAGACAGCTTAAATATTGGACTAACACATAGCCTACCTTTCATGTATGTATATGTAACTTAAAAGGCGGAAATTCAATTGCATTATATAAATATTTATATCAAGAAGGTCGATAAAAAAAACATTCACGCTCTACTGAAAAACAATTTCAGTGCGACAAGATAACGGGGTGTAGTGTAATCATGACATTTCAATGGAGCTCTCAATTCTTGTAATGTCAAAAAACTTGAATATTTCCAAGGAGTGTTAAATACAGCGTATTCTTATTTCATGGATTTAACCGTCCATTCGTATAGCGCAAAACACCAGATCATAATTCAACTGAACACTCTCAGCCAGCCGACGTCTATCAGTTATTGCTAACGGGAACATCCTAAGATCTCCAAATATATAATTCCGAATTTGAAAATACCGAAAATCATAATTCCGTATACTTACAATACGGAAAAAATACAAGGCCGAAATATTATAATCTCGAAGTCAAAGTCAAAGTCAAAGTTCTTTATTCTTCAATTTAGGCATAATATAATGCACCTATGAATGTCAAAAAGCATTACCACCGGTTCGAATTTTATGTTACCGAGTATTAAAATCACGAAAACGTTTTCCCGAATATTATATTTACGAATGTTGACCTTTCCGAAATTGCTTTATCACGAAAATTATAATTCCGTATCATTGAATTCCGACAATTCACAAACCGTTCTTGAATTGAATTGAACTAACCACTTGAAAGTTAAGTGAGAAGACGAGCACATTACTTAATTATGTCAAAAATCTCACCATAGGTTAGGAAGAGTTGCATAAAGGCGCCTTAGCTACGCGGAACAGGAGCTCCGCATTTCTTACAGTTTTTGAGCATTACGCATGTTAAACATTACTTGTACAATATTTTATCAGGCGCTTATTTGAAATTAAAAATCTTGGAGAAAACGGGCTGCTAAAATTTTGGAATAATGAATAATCGTGATTCGGAATTACAAAATTCGTTTTTCCGGTTTGTCGGGATTGTGATATTCGGGACAATATTTTTCGGGATTTTAATAAGTCAGAAACGTGATTAATCGTAAATAAAAAAAAAATGTCATTGTGAAGTTTCGTAAAACTAAAATTCGGAATAGTGTTG
Source organism: Acleris sparsana (assembly GCA_923062465.1). Classification (NCBI taxonomy): domain Eukaryota; kingdom Metazoa; phylum Arthropoda; class Insecta; order Lepidoptera; family Tortricidae; genus Acleris; species Acleris sparsana. Next base: position 7,925,304 of record OV281286.1, read on the forward strand.
ATTTGAAGATTTCAAAATCGGAATTTATCAAATTAGGACAAAAATATTTCGATATTATATTTAGTGTACAGTCGACGTCAAAGATATGTTTACATTATTCACCTTATTCCATTAAAATAAGGTCCAAAAATGTTAACATATCTTTGACGTCGACTGTACCTACCCATTACTAACACTTATAAGTACTTTCGGATCACACCGGTTGAGGCGAGACAACCAACGTCCGCCCTAACCGGAATCGGCGGGGATCGCTCTCATCTCATTATTCAGCTGTTAGTGTAGTACTTTCTTTTGTGGGAAGTGTCGATTGTAATGTATTATTTATTATATTATCTATGCTATTGTTTAAGAAAGTGTCTGGTTCCCGTGAGAATTTATAACTGATAAGATGTGGCATGGACTGTAATAAACTATAGGTTGGTACACTCAAGGAATTTAATTCCTATACCACTGGACATGTCAAAGTGACACCAAATAAAATCATAAGTCTCTTACGTTTTGATTGATTAGTCACTTTGACATAGTCCAAAGTGTTATTGGAATTAAATTCCTTGACTGTACTTAATATTATAAGTAGGTAAAATTGTGTGTTTTTTGTATATTACTGGTAATTTCTGTAACGACTAACCCGATTTTAATAATTATTATAGGCAGCTACATTATCTTATCACTGTCATAAATCGTTTTTTTTATTATTCTGATTGAACTAGAGCAAAGCAAGGTGCTATTAAATATTATGCACGTATCTACTTGAAAGAAATATCCGCTTATACCTACAACAGTAAGTTCCTGCCAGGACAAATTGCAGTCGGTGTCGAGTCTAAATTGATAAAGACCGCAATCAGGTACACCGCGGGTGCGCGGCTATTTTGATTTGATTTAGGTCAATGTTACCAGCCGATGCAATATGGCTGCTATTCAATAAACTCTGTCATAGTTGTTCAAGTAGAGCGTTTTGAGCTAACTAGCCTCGGTGCAAGAATATCGCCAGCCAATTTGCCACTTTCGCACTTGAACTTTAAGACCAATTGCTTAGGAGGCTTGCTGATGTCGAACTTTTTGTGGAGCCAATTGAAAAGCAGATATTTTAGCGAAGTTATGCCCAAGAATTCTTTGAGGCGACTACTACAACTTAAGTCAATCCTGTTTTTTGACCATTACGACGACAAAAGGTATTGCTGCATTTACCTATGTACAGGGTACATTGCAAATTCTAATGAGTCGTGACCAATAACAAGGGAAGGGGCGAACGGTACTTTTGGACTAAGAACTAAAATATCGCCTGTTCGAATTACCTTGCGAGCTTCAACCATCAGAGAGCGCCGGCGTGACCCAGCCGTACTTGTCGTGCGTCTTCACGAGCGAGCGGAAGGCCTCCTCGGCGCGGCGGCGCGAGAACTCCCGCGAGGGCCGCGACGGCGCGCGCGCCACGCGCCCCTGGCCCTTCACCACGGACGCCGCGAACTGCATCACCACCGCCTCCACCGTGTACGCGGACGCCCAGCCACGAGGAGTCAGCAGCTCCATGCATATTGCTCCGCCTACAACAGAATACACGTGTTACTAAGGCGAGTTCTACGTGTTAAAACAGCATCCTGGCTTAACCTTACCAGCTCGCTATGGCTACTCCCTAGACGACTTGCGACATGGTTCTACAAGTACAACTGTTACCTACACGATTATGATTTCTTGACCGTACGTCATAGAGCTCTTCAAGCTCTTTTTGTTCAGTTAACACTGCCGGCTTGTGAGTATAAACCGCTTAAAGAGAGAGACAGTTCTGTTGCCAATAACGTTCAAAGGGACTAGAGGTTCTAGGCTTTAACTTTTTTTTTTTAACTATTTGGTCTAGGTATGGCTGCACGTTCCAGCCTGTTTTTTTTTTGCGTTATCTAGAGTCTAAGTTATATTTATATTAACGAGATAGCAAAACCTCACAATACATTTTTGTAGCATGGAGAAGACAAAAGAGCATACAGATCACGGTAAGTACGAGTATGTGCTAAGGCATCTATAATATCAAGACTACAAATGCAATACCAACCTAAAGGACCAAGATGGAATGCCTTTAGTAGTAGCTAGGAATTACTCCGGTATCTACCTTCCATGACGAATCCCTTCTCTATCCTGGGTTCAATGACACGCATGAAGGGCGGCGCGAAGGGGAAGTTCTCCGGGAACACGAGGTGCAGCAGGATGTTTGGGATGCGCAGCTCGCGCAAGTCCGCGGCAAGCTCGCTCTCGGGGTCGATCTGGTGCAGGCGCACGTGCCACTCGAACAGGTTGTCGTTCACCAGCTCTACCTGTAAATAAATAAATAAAGCTATAGCAAATTCTTAATGATATCGAAATAAAAGTACTCGGAAAATAATCGCACGTTAAATCCAACAGCAACACTAAAGCCTATTTGAATAGTGACATTTGACATTGCAGTTAAAAAGTTTTTTGTAACAGTTCTTTTTTTGCATAGCGTTACTGTTGGAAATAACGCGCGAAATGGTTAGTAAAAAAGTATAATATAGGTAAAGAAGGCAAGCGGTTCCGCATGAGCTTAGAAACAAGCATGTTGGAATCGTCTATCTTACTATACTCTGTTTATAATTCTCTGGCAATCTGTTAAGGAATGAGTTCTGCAATATTTTCCTCTCTATAGAATAGTTGCTTCTTGGCTAGTCAGTCCTTAGAGACGGCAAATGAGCAGCAGGAAACGAATTCTTCGCGTACGAAATCGAATAATCCAATAAGTTACCGTGAACAAGGGATCAGCTCGGCTCTCTTGCGAACGCTGGATCTCCTTTAGCTCCTTCATGAGCCGGCGCGTGCGCACGGCGGCAGCGCGCTCGCGCACGTCGTTGGCGGCGCCCTTCTTCTTGATGAGCGTAGGGGCCGCCGGGCTTGCCGGCAGGCTAGCGGCCTCCGCTGGACTCACTCCGTCCCTGTAATGCGAACATTTATTTAAAATTTGGCAAGCATATAGTTCAGATCGCTAAGACTTAAAGATAGCTAAACCAAATAAGTAGGTCTTATACGTCCGTGGATGATGTCGCTATTTGGTTTAGTATGGCACTAGGTAGATATACGAAAATCGTTCAAAAAATCGTTTAGTGAATTGTTCCACTTGGTACATTTTATGTCGGCGTAAGACGACCAGGCTCGTCGTCCCGGACACCATTTTGTATTTTTTATTTTATTGTACTGTTTTGTGGCCGACTGTATTTGTAACACTAATGATAAACTCGCTAGTAAAAGACGAGTTTAACGAATCTAAATAAGATGAATCTACTACCATAGGAGTTACCCACTATACTATTTAGCATGATTTCCTACATCTCAAAACATTGTTAATTTTTGTAAACTGTACAACGGTTAAAAAATAAGTTAATGAAAAATATTAAATTACTTAGTTTTTACTTGCTTAAGAGAATTCTGAACCAGCGCTTAAATCGTGTAACTGTGTTTTTTCCATAAAATATCTTCGAGAGATAACGTTTCTCACCTTTTAAATCAAGTCTTATTTCCACGATTTTTGAATATGTTGTAGTTATTATGAAAAGCTACGTTTGTACGTTTTAGATTTTTATTTCTTAAATTGGTTTCTTGCCAAGAAATATGTTCTTATAAAGGAGAACGTACAAACCTAGGTTTTCATATAATATCTACATCGTATTAAAAATCGTAATATGTATAATAATCGGACTATTAGGTTTAAGGGGAGAGAAGCATCGCATGTTGTATGGAAATCTTCAGCTTCACAATCCCCTTAAGTAGGTACAAGTAGGTACAAACAGGAGAAGATAGATTTATGTTAGGTTATTAGGTTATTACAGTAATCAGTCTAATCACGTAAAATACCTAAATCCTAATCTAGTACAAGCTTCGCAATTATAAGGAACTTAGCAGTTAACTTCCATATACAACGTTCGTAATCACGCGAAGATCATTTGCCTTATTGTTAAAGCAATGTTAAGAGTCTGATCTCCTTGAGCTCTATACTATACTTACATGGATAAAGCACATTATAAGGTAAATCGCTTAAGGGTTGCGGTGTTTGTCTTGTCGTGTTAAAGTCAACACAACAATGATTCAAAACACAAATTGACCCACACCACACGAATTTTAATTTACGTGCGGTTGTACGAGTGTATTGCATTCCTTACAGACAGATGCGTATTACAAGGTTTATTACTGGAATACCTTCCAGTAATAAACCTTGTAATACGCAAACTACCGTTCTCTTAAAAACTCGATGTACCAAACATTAACCGGCTAGTTACATTTGTCCCTTCAGAGCGTAAAAACCACTTGCATTCACTGCTTGCCCGCTTTCCCCGTCGAGTGAGTGAGTTCATATGACTTCGCTCACTGGATCGACCGTTTGACAGCGAGCCTTGTGAGAGTAACACCTCTGTCCTGTTTTATTTCTCCACAAAACATTTATGTCTACTTCCTCAAAGATTTCAGCTGACAAGTCTAACTTGACCCCGAGCCAAAAATTTTTTTAATATCAATGATGGGCCAAGCCAGTGCCTGTTCCCCAAAGAGCTTTCCGGCCAGTTATTTAAGGGACATAAACAACATGTAAGATAATTGTAGGATACACTTGCGTTTGCAAGCTGGTTTTAACTTGAGAGACTGGGTCATTCACAGGATGGGCATGTAACGTTAGCTAACAACGCACTCAGGAGTTCGGTGCCGTTTGTAACGATTTCAAAACCACCGGCCTGGATCACGTGCCGTTTGAAGACTTTATTGCTTGGACACTCATCGAATACGGAAGCACCTCTTAAACGGATTCACCGATTTCATTAACAGTGCTAGCTTTAATTTAAAATTAGGATTGACAAAAATATTAAGCACAAGCTGCGCTTAACTCCCTAAAAGGGTCATACGCATTCAAAAACGCATAAATTGTATCTCCTGTGGTCAATAGTTAAAGGCTTCTGGGTTATAAGTTATGTTTTTATTTGATAGGACTTATGTAGACCTGATGCCGATTATGCCGATGTGGGTTCAGCCAGAAAAAATGGGCCTTATAAAACGTTAACTTCGGGTATGTCCACATGAAAGACGGTAACTTAGCCTGAGTGCTCGCCTGCCTTCTCATTGCTATAAAAAAAACCCAACGTGTATTACCCAAATACAGAATTCTATCAACTTAGAAGCGTGTAGGACCGGAAGTACCTGACATATTAAATAAAAAACATTTTTTACATAAGCAGCGGAACACATACTCGTGCCAATGCACTCAACGTTTGCCTTGTTGGCTCTGTTCCAGTTGCTTATCTTAACGCAGACTTTTGCAATACGTCGGTACTTAAATTATCTTTTGTTCAATTATTAATGTAGGGCCTACATTAAATGACATATGTTTTATAATGAATATTTCTATATTATTCAAGTGTTATTTGTGTTTAAAACTTTAAATCAAGCCGGTGTTTACGAGGATTTAAAAGGATCCGTAACCGTGGGAGTACCTCAGGTAATCCGACAGAAATACCTTTCATGACTCGTTTTAAAGGAATGCCGTCGGTGCAAGTCTTAAAATATGGTTAAGGTTGCAAATTCCTGAGTTAAAATGTAAAATGCTTAGCCACATATGGTTTAGTGTTACATTGCAAATTATTGATTCGCCACACTAGCATGATCCTCGTCCTTGTTTGAATTTGATCATTGCTTGTAACGATAACACTTTTGAACGGCAAACACTCGATACAGATGACGAAAGACGTCACGCCTTATCACTGAAAGATTTTACCAAAAAAGGTACCTGGACACACCTGGACTGAATCAATTGTTTTATGTAGGGGCATACCAGTTGCATATACTAGTGGTAAGGTGAAGGGTTTTAAACATTTTTATATAAGTAAAGTTCAAGTTCAAGATTGCCGTGTATTTTTACCATTTGAGCAGTACATATGTTACGGAAAAGTTCGCGTTTGCTAACACGGCATAAAGTTTTAATTACTTCGCAATTCAAAGACAGCACCCGGAGTTTTAGAAGTTCAGTTGTTACGCGATCCAAAGCACCAACTAAACTTCAAAGTACCATTCTGAATAATAAATACTCTTAGCGTAATTGTATGCATGAAATATGTTTTTTACAGATTCAAAGACGATTTAAAGTGTTTTGAGCTTTTTAAAAGTGTTAAGTACCTATTGAGTGTCCAAATCTTTCAGAAATAGTTAACTTCAGTGTAGGTACCGCACCACTCTTACAGGTGTAGTGCATAATTGCTTTCCTTCGTATTTTCACGGAAACGTACGAAGGTGTCATGCTACTTCAGTCAACCTCAGTACTTTTTGTACTGTTAAATTTGTTTTAGTATCCTATATACATATATTTTGTTTGCCTGTATCTTATATTGTCACCTTTAGTCATTCTTCACATAATTTCTACATTGCTAGTTTCAACTTGCGCCTTTTTTTCATGTGTATTCTTTAATGAACCTTCAGGTGTTTTTGATACTTATAGTACTCCTATATCGCATTCCAATATGACTGTATGTGTTCTAAATAAATAAATAAAATTAAAAAATCCTTTCGCAAATAATTGAAATATAAAAATATATCACTAAAACTACCTCCATTTTTTATCAAATTTGATACGGCGGTTCTACCCTAAAAGCGAAACAGAGACACAGACGTAGTACTATGGTATTAATAATATGGGTAATTAGATATTGATTAAATATCTGCCTTCCCCTCTGGGAATCAGGCGTGATTTAATACTTAATGTATGTATATGTACATATGTACCTAGTATAAGTCTTTTTATAATAGTTGAATAGCTCGGTAACTACAGTTAAGTACTACCCAGCTACGGTAGGAGTTAGACGAGATCACTTTCACCGACTAGATGCAGTGAGCGAGTGCAGCTCTATAAATAGCAGCCCGTAATCCAATCGCTATCCATGTAATTGCATAACGTGGAATACGTAGATGGATATTGGATATTGGAGTTATTTGAGTAAACAACGTTAATTGGAGATTTATGTATTCTGATTAAACTAATTAATTTCTGAGTTAGGCAGGGCTCTAAATTGGGTAAGTAGTAGAATAACTCTGTTGCAAAATTACCGACTCGCAAAATGACCACATCGCTCGTAGCCTACATCTGAAAATGACTTTTGATATTAAGTCTGTCTTAGCAAAGTCAACGGAGCCCCGTACGGCGGGGCTTCTATTCTTGGGAAATTTGGCCTTCGGGCAGTAATGAAAACGAATTGTCTCATTGATTAGTTTATATTGGCTCATCGGTTATTACCACACACACACTAATAACAATACAATCAGAGGGATTTATAGTTTTTGACCGACTACCCTGTGTTTATGTATGTAGGTAGATATATAATCCCATCCACGTCTTATTCTTTGTGTGAGGGGTTTTAGACTAAACGGCTTGACGGATTTTAAACTGCATAGTATCATAGGCGCTATTTAACATATGAAAATATCAAAACAAATGAAGTCGAATTTGTAACGCTTATTGTTTGTGAATCTTGTTAATGTATTTTAATAACAACTGTATGAAATAAAGATCGAATATAAAAGATAGTTTACCTACTACTTTTTCTATTGTTAATATTCTAATGAATGGTATCAGCGCAGTCACCAGTAATAATATATTATCGAACATTGGGCCCAAATATATGTCCATCCTAGCTTCTGCCCGCGACTTCGTCCGCGTAGAACTTTTAGATTTTCCGGGATGAAATGTAGCCTATGTTTTAATCCTGGGCATAAGCTATCTCCATTACGAATTTCATCCAAATCCTTCCAGCCGTTGCAGCGTGAAAGAGTAACAAACATCTATCCATACATACACACATTCGCGTTTATAATATTATATATATGTAAGTAAGGATTTAACACGTCTGTATAACTGCGGGCATAAGAGCGTGTCCGATGTTTTCAAGTGCAATGTTAGATAATATTTTTTTATTCATATTTTAATATTTTTAACTATACCAACGGAATCTAAGTGCGTGATAAGGAGCGGACATATTCCACCGGTCTTATTATACAGAAGGAAAATTATCACGCGCTAGTGAAAGTGGTATGAGCGAGCAGGAATGTGGCATTGCGCAGCCGAGGAGAATAGAGACATAGAGCATGTCGGAGAAGCAAGCAGGGAAATATATATCTTAGAAAAAATATAAATAATAAAATAAGTCAGTTCCCCAAACTCGTTCATCCCATATAGCAAATTTTGCACTCAGCTTCTTCGTTGCTTATTAGAAGTTTCTTTTTTAACTTACTGGTAACTGAAGTTCTCACGTCTATCATATCAAATAGGGATGCCATTGTCCACTCATAAACGTCGTGAATTAATTTATATTATTACTATCATGAGATTAAAAAATCAACTTCCAGCATCCGCAGCTTACAAGTCCTACAAAATACTACTCAAACACCACGTGGCCCCTCCGTGGACAGAATGTAGTTTGTTGATTTATAGTTAACGAGTGCGGCTACACACATACATTTAACTCTAGATAAGAGATAGTTTTCATATTGCAACCCTTCTTCTTCTTCTATAGGAAATCAACAAATTAAAGGGTCAAGGTGCAACAGTTATTATCTACCTGCGTTGAAAGTTGACTAAAAAAGATAAAAAGTTAAAAGAAATTTATTCAGTAAGTAGGCCGCTCGGGCACTTTTACACGTCAAGATACTACCAGCGCTTCCCAAGAGGACTAGACCTTTATAACTTGATCCGGCTCCGGCTCCGGCTCAGCCTCAGCCGACACGGGTTAAGCTGCCTACGGCCACTTACTTACAGGAAAAGATATATCTAGTTTTAGTCTTAAATCTAGATTTACCACTGACAGTTCCATATATTTTGACAAAAGTAAACTAAGCTTTAGCCATTATCTGGAATTATATTCTTACTGGCCATTTTAACTATCAACTTGAGCCTTACTCAAGCAGCATCAGCATTCACATCACGCGTCTTGTCTTGGTCGCTATCGCTAAAGGTACGCGCTGTCTACAGCGTGCAGCGGCGAGGCTTTAAATTAGGTACCGGACTGGTTTGCTAAACGATGAGTTCATTAGGTATCTATTTTTATAAATAAACGGTATGTTAGTTAAGCCGATCTAAATATATCTAATAATTGTTTACCACGCAAAATGTGATGTCTTTCTCGAGTCGTTAATATTAAACGAGTTAAGGAGTATTTTAAAGGGTAGTTATAATATTTTGACTGGTACTACGTACTTATCAAATTATTTAATCGCCTATATAATACAGGAAAATAGCATATTTTGGCGGCAAAATATGTACATCAATGAAACTTTGTTTATAATTTTATCTCGGCACTAGAAATGACGATCTTCCGAGTCCTACGAAAATGTAGGGTTCCTACTCCCATCGGCTGCGTATGGGCAGGGGGATATTTTAAGTATTTTAACTAGGCGAGTGAAGTGTCATTTTCTATGCATTTTTTGCGCCGAATCGAATGAGACCATACCCATACTTATAGGATCAATATTTTGAGAGATCTTACTGGCTCATTCGATTCGACGCATAAAATTACATAGAAAATGACACTTCCCTTCACTCGCCTAGTTAAATAACCCCCCTGCCCATACGCCCTCGATGGGGGTTGGACCCTAAATTTTGGTAGGACTCGGCAGTTCCTTATTTCTAGTGCCAAGATATTGTTATAAACAAAATTTCAGCGAGGTACATAATTTGGCGTCAAACTGCCATAATATTTTGTCTTACCTGTAAGTATTAAGATCTACGTGAACTCTAGGCTAACGACGTGTTAATAGATACGCAACCGGGAGGCGTTAGAATGGCGGCTTACATCAGTCCTATAGGTACGTTAACTTTTATATTCATAGATGCATCTTACCACTACCAATAGAGAGACTAAGTTACCGGAGATATGTTTTTAATACAGTAGGTAAAAGTGCTACTTTTTGTTGCTGTTTATCGTGCGGAAGGTTGGATTTTTCGCAGCAATGTTTTTTACTTTACCATATTTTTACCCAAATGTACAAATTGCACTGTGATTTTTTATAAGTCTGCCTTATGTAAAACTGTCTCTTTTAATTACTGTTTAATTTTCGTTTTTTTTTTTGCAAATGTATAAAAAAAGGCATTTGATACGGGGAAATATCCGAATATCGAAAGTTAATATTTCTAATGTTAAAATATCGAAAGTTACAATATCGAACTGTCAAAACATCTACAGTCATAATGATCTACGGTTAAAACATCGAAAGTACCCATATTAAAAAAAAAACTAGAAAGATGTTTCAGTGAATTGAAGAGCGTAGCGAGTGAACCAGTCTGTTTAATTTGGAACTGTCTCTATCAGGTTAGGTTCCGATGTTAGGTTTTTTTTTATTGCCCACAAAACAATGAGCGTATCTATAGGTCAGTCGGTAAATTATCGCAGTTTAACCTAACACTCCTCGCTACGCTCGTCGTAGTACCTAACATTTATAATTCAACTACAATAAACGTTCGATATTTCAACATTCGACATTTTGGTCTTCGATGTTTTAACTTTAGATGTCGCACTGCTAGATCAAAACAGTATCAACTCAAAATCCTTGCTAGTTTTGTTTCAAGTTCATAGGATTTGTAATAAAGTTGATTTTATAAAACAGTTGTATTTTGAGTTACTCCTGTTTTGATCTAGCAGTGCGAGTATCAACCTTCGATATTTGAGTACATACCGAACAAGTACGTTCGATATTTTAAACATCGGCATAATAGCCGTTCGATGTCTCGACTTTAGATGTTTCGGACATCTATGTTTTATCTATAGATGAATCAACTTTCGATGTTTGATTACATACCCAACAAGAACGTTCGTCAACCATCAGCATAATAACCGATCGATATTTCCACTTTTGATGATTTGGACTTCGATATTTTAACTTTCGATATTCAGATATGTACCCGTTTGTTTGGTACACGTCGGAACTGTCATTACTCGTCCCGAATTTTGTTCGCTTCCAGCTCAGGCCAAGACACCTCGGCACTCGAGTAAAATGACATACTTTCCGCACTTGCAATGTACTATAACGTTTTAATTTAGTGCCTGAATATTATTACTTTCGTTGTTTATTTTTATGACTTTAATTCTAAAACTCCAAAACTGTTAGTTAGCTATGGCTTGTAACTTTCAATCCGCGAACCGCGCACCGATTACTCAAATTCAACGTGCACCGTTGCGTCCATACATGTAGGTATGTAAAATGCGGAGATGGGCAAACATATATATGTTTATTTGAAATACACAAAGTACACGAAGCAACGTAGGAAGTTACGTTCCATGGGTAATTGAACGAGTGTCGTATGCACAACGGGCCGATGCACCGTGTTATCGTCTGTAATCTAATCACAGCCGGCTGTTGACTTTAATCGCCCATTGTAAACAAACAACACAAGTCAACAAAGTTTACGATCGATAATCTGTCTGACCATGTTCCAGCGAAGCCAATGATACATCAAAACTTAACAAATGTAACCTGCCTGGCAGTCTGGCAAATATGGTGTGGCGCATCCTTATGTGATAAAGAGGTACACTATTCCAAACTATTTTATTTTGTTTAACCGGTGAGTCGCTAGTAAGTAATATATATACATATACTATTACATATGGACGAAACCAGATTGCGCGTCACTCAACAATGCGACAGCCGAAACTACAGAATCTAGAAACGTGAAAACGTTTTCGACATAAGCAAGTAATAAGAAGGGATTTTTCGAAACTCAACCCCTAAAGGGGTGAACCGGGTGAAATAAACCATTGTATGGAAGTCCGTCATTTTTAAAGCTACGAACATGAAATTTGGCAATAAGGCTGTAAATGTAGGTACCATATTCTTTTTTTTATTTCATCTCTAAAGGGTCGAAATAGTGGATTAAATTTTGTATGGGAGATACGTCATTGAAGTAAAATACATCAAATTTAAAATGTAGGCTCCTGGTACGAATTAAAGAAATATAATTTTACCGTTTATGGAAATTTAACCCTTAAGGGAATAAAAAAGAGGTGAAAAAATTGTACGGGATTCCCGTTGTTTCAAAGCTGCTGATACTAAATTATGTTTTTTTAAATTCAGATTTAAATTGGTTCAATTTATTTATCCGTTTATGATTTCAACAGTACCATTTCAATTTAAAAGACTCCAATTTCCTGTGAAATTTTCCTTTGCCATAATAATTAATCAATCTCAGGGTCAAACACCACACGCTTTAAAAGTGTGTTGTGGTGAAACTTGTGAATAAATGATATTATTATTATTGTTATTATTAAACATACAATTTACAGTTTACACATATGGGCAATTGTATGTTGGCCTATCAAGATCAGGTAACGCAGAAACCAATACATTTTGAACCCATTAAGGACTACTACGAAAAATGTTGTATATTCTGAAATATTAAATTAAGTAATGAGAGGTCATTAATTAATTCATTTAATTAATAGCCATAAATGGTGTTAGAATCTATTGTTCAAATAATATGAAAGGCAGTGCTGTGATTATTAACAAACAGTGAATGTTGAGTTATAAATGTGTTGTTTTATGATTGCAAGAAAATCATTCTTTGCTTATCTAAACAATGTAGGTAAATAAACTGGGGTGGTAGCCAAGATGACCAACGCTTAGCGTTCGTTTTGATATGATGATAACTAGGATTAACAGCAGCCAAGCCAGTAACCTAGAATGAACATACTAAACCACACCCGAGCAAAGCCGGGGCGGGCCGCTAGTTATAAATATTACAGCGTGCTCACACGTTCTTAAACAATCATATGATACCTACCCTTATTATAATCACTCACAACTATAATACCACAATTTGAATTTACCACAATTATTAGATTGTTATAAAAACTGAAAACCCAAAAAAATACATTTAAATTAAGGTACTTTTTATTATCTTTAGTCATTACTTTGAATCGGGTCTTTTGGGAATCTGGTAAATCGTGTATTATATAATATAGTCTTGTATTTTGAAATTTCATGTTGTTCTTTGGGAATGAGCGATTAAAAGATAAAAATATGGACTAAGTATAACCTCTTAATCATTCTTTTAACTTTGTGCAATCGGGTAAAAAAAGGAAATGGGTTTAAAAAATCGACATAGTAACATAACAGGCAAGTCATTAGGTTAGGTAAAAGGAAAATGTCTGCTCTGCTATCGTACTAAGTATTGGTCCTAATGGAACATTCTTCCTACATAAACGACGGTGATTGAGCGTTGTGCTTTTTGTTTCCTTCATAATTAATTATCGAGAAGTTATGCGGTAATTGAGCATTAGAGGGAAAACATGCGTTAAGCCAACGCGGTAGCCATTATTTATATGTGGTTAGATCATTGATTCGGCGTTGCCTGCTGGGGTGTTATTCTCTTAAAAACGACAGTCGGTAGGACGGACGAGCGAAATCGCAGCGGCTAGTTTAAGTAGTCTCGCCCGAGCGAACAAACACATTTTAGCGGGTGCATTCTCATTACGCAGCCTTATACGTTCGATAAGCCATGCTGCCAAATTGAAAACGCACGCGCTCTAAAATGTGTTTTGTTCGCTCTGACGGGACTACTTAAACTCATCACTTGGACATTCCCTCGTTCGTCCGTCCGACCGTCGTTATTGAGAGAATCACACCCCTGCCCTGATACCTTACATGCTCGTACGGTACGTACGTGTGTGATGCAGTGTTCCGCATGAAAGCGTTGCATCACTTCCATCGAACGTGTTGGTCGCTCCTGCGACAAGTACCTATAGCTGATCCGCACTGGCCACCGGCAGCTGTCTTACAGCAAACAACGTCTTTGTCTTCAAGATAAACACTACCGCGGGCATCATGTAATCGAGAATAATACGCGCCAGTAATCTCCTTTGTTTGAACTCTCTCTTTCTGAAAACTTTTTAATGTTTAGGTATGCTTTAATTTAGGAATATTGTATCTTTAGCTCGTAAACAACAAGGTGAATGTTATAATGCAGCGTGTCCCGGTTTTAAAGTCATACTTAACTTTATAAGGAAGGGTTAGACCTACGCAGTTAAATACATACCTACTTAGTTAAAACTGACCTTAACCGTTTAATATTCCGAGTGCGTGTTTGACTTATCGCCTTGATCTTAATGTTCAACAATTCACAACAAGCTCAACAAATAATGCGTTAACATCCTAAATGCCGCTCTAAATTAAAATGTTATAGACCCATAAATTGCTTTTTGGGAAAAAATCAACCCGCTATTCAAAACAAAGACTCGCGTTTTTATGTATATCCATAAAACCATAGGTACAATACAACCTTAATTGTTTGAAGTAAATAACATACTTTAGTAGGTATTCGCCTACACACAAGGCGATAATTTTAAATCAGATTAACCTAACATCCTGGGGTCCTGGGTCCTGTAAGTTACAGGCCGTTACACAGGGAATCCTAACTCAGGACCCAACGCCATGATTTATTTATAAACGTATTTTTGATAAATAAATATAGGGTAAAGTCACCAGTGGTCAGCCAGATACCCGTAGTCGGTCTCTGCCTATACTTTGTATGAGTGTGGAGAGTACGTAAGATATATTTTCCACTCTTCGCACTTATATAAGGTCGACTACTGGTGTCTGACTGACTACTGGTGACTTTACCCTATTTCATTTCATTTCATTTCATCCTAATATTTGTTTGCAATGCCAACACGTCCGATCTCCTATCAAACCACCTGTGAAGGTTGTATAACACACTAACCGAATAACTGCTATTCAATCGTATAGAGGTAGTACTATAAATGCAAATATTTCTTGTATCGTAATATTGCTCTGTCTGTGGCCCACTTTCGCCGCAGTGTTAAACCGACTTGGTATGTTGCTTGCTGTATAGAAGGATTGTTATCAGTTTCGTAATCTATTCAGTTATTAAGTTACAATTTAAAATATCTTGAGTTCGCTAATAGAAACAGGTCGGCATTCGACTTCCTGCATTTATTTTTCTGTGTTAGTATCTGATTTCGTTGATATGGGATCATATCTTATATTATTGGTCGGGTCCTTACGGATACACTTCGACCCTATGGGATCTTTCGTAATTACCTCTCTTTTAGCGCTTATTTCAATGCAGCCTCCACCCCTTCCAGATAGCGAACAGTAGAGTGCAATGGCAGTGCCTTGAAATCTTTTGATTCTGGGTAGCCAGAACCGAGGATTTTCATTCTATCCCCGGCGAGAGCATAACATTCACACAAAAAGTGTTTCATGATTCTACCTCATCGCCGCACATTCTACATTCTTTGTTGTCATAAATGCCGTTTGACTGTCGCTTAGAATATAGATAGTTCTTTCCTGTGGTCAACCTATAGTCTCTTGCGTACAGTACAAGCAATTATCGCATAAAACTCCGCTTGGAAGACCGTTGCGTAGTTGCCCATACCTTATGCTACTGTTATAGTCTTTGGCGTGATTTTTTAAACCATCGTTGTCTTCCTCTGATAGGTGCAACCCATCGTTCCATTCATCCCTTGTCGAAATGTGAACATTGAAGTTCTTTCGGAATATACACTTAGGGTTCAATATTCTGTCTAGACTAACATTGTGTGCCATTTTAGTGTGTCTGGTTCTAGGTCCTTCGTCGTTCTACAGGCCTGTTTCTGCACCGACTTGCACGCCTCATACTGTATGGCGATATGCAGTGCTGGGAGGTTTAGTAGTACCTCCATTACCACCGTCAGCGTCGTTCTGAACGCCCCTATATCATAGCCATGCAGGTCACCCTCTGCACCCTAGTTAGAGTCCTTACACGTCCTTAGTCTTGTACCAGGCCAAGCAGCCGTACATAATTCCTTACCATCATGGTAACATGGGTAACTATGTATATTATTCAATTATACCAACTGACAGAAAATTGCTTGCGTCATTCAAGTATCTAGAGGTATGTTTGGTTTGTTAGGTTGTCCTTATGCCTGAAGGGCAAACGGCCTAGAAATGGAACCCCGCGAGTTTGTATCATGCGATCTGTAGTTCTTTTAGCATAGATGTATGGATTTGGCATAAGCGATACGTCAATCCGATTTCTGCAATTTATGTAATAGGTCCTAATAGTTATCTACATATAAGTTAAAGAAATATTTAAGTAATTTTGAGATAAATAACCATTATACCAAATAACAGATGCATAGGTACTATCGAACCAACGGAACCCTGACCCACCATGGAACCTTGTCACAATGATTGACGTACGATTGTCGTATAGCTTCGTATGACAGTCCTAACGTCAATCACTGTGACAAGGTTCTATGGTGGGTCAGGGTTCCGTTGGTTCGATAGTACATGCTGGCCATTTAATTTTAAGCCGAGTTATTATTCGTATCATAAGGTAGGTAGGTATTTATAGTAGGTACTTAGGCAAAATGGCGTTTTGGTATTTTAAGCAGATATTTTGAGGAAACTTAATGTTTAATGTTTTTCAAATATGCCCATTTAATTTAGGTCAAACGAGCTTAGGTATTTTTATATATTCATATAATATGAATATAATAATATGCATAATTATGCATTGTGACTTTAGGTTAAGGTATAGGTAAAAAACTAAAGTAAAACTCCTCTTGCATGTATTTGTGTACAAAACTAATATGGGATTTACCTACGTCAAATTTCAAATATAGAATATCGAACGGTCTATACAGATGTGTTACAACTATATACATGCAAGAGAAGCTTTACTCAAGT
Source organism: Acleris sparsana (assembly GCA_923062465.1). Lineage (NCBI taxonomy): Eukaryota > Metazoa > Arthropoda > Insecta > Lepidoptera > Tortricidae > Acleris > Acleris sparsana. The sequence continues at coordinate 7,942,011 of OV281286.1, forward strand.
TTTTTACCTATACCTATTTTGAGTTTAGGTATTATGATAATTAAGTAACGTTCTCGTGTATAACATGTTTTTATTGTTTTTTGTCTTTGTGGTCTTTGATAATTGCATGCCAAGAATAAGTATACATATAGGTAGGTACTACTCATTGGAGTAGGTAATTGGTCGACCCTAAAACTCGTCGATGTCTACGTGACCGCGATCAAGTTGTTATAATATAACGTAACATTTACGAAATGTAATGACGGCTGCTAATAGCCTGCAGCCCCCGTAATATGGTCGCCTTTACCGCGGTAGATATAAAGCATCAGTCACTCTCAAACGTACCTATGATAAGAGAGTGTCAGATGTTGTATGCATGTTTAATCACATCGATAATCACGACAACAATAGGCCCACTGGTTGTAGATCGTTTAGTAATTCGCGAGTTAAAGAGATGATTGGGCATTAAAGTGCTAAGCAAGCTATAAAATATAATATTGCTTCATTCGCTTACTAGACAATGCTTTCTAAATATGCTTATAAAAGACAATTTATTTTGTTTAGGACAGGCGTTTTAAAGAAAGTTTGTTTAGATATTCATCCAATTCGGCAAGTACCGATTTTCTCTCCATTTTACACAACACGACACTACCAGTTATTGACGAGGTTTGTTTTCTTCGACGAATCCTGTGTGAGGTTTTGAATGATGTGTTGATACTTCGGTTGTCGAAGTTCCGATTATTCACTTGGCGTTACTCATTCAATGATGCAATGTAAACAGTTCAAAAGTTCCTGTTAATCGTTTATTATCAAAATACAACTCCGGCAGCCGGTGAAATAGTTAATATCAAGAATTTGAAACGAAACGGGTAGTAATAAATTGGTATTGGTAAGTTACGCTTGCTTATGTTACCTTTCTTTAATTAAAAATAGTAATCATGTAGGTACCTGTGTCGGCGAAGCAGCCCGCGCCGGGCCGGGGACCCGCTGGGCCCGGCTGCATCATTGTCCAGCTTCTCAGGAGATCGAAACAGCTTCCTGAACGCAGCCGCTACTTTTTCCTTCGAACGCGACGTCATTTTTCACTAATAAAACTCCACTTTCAAGTTAACACTTAACAAGTGATTAATAACTATAACACAATTTATATTTACAACAAAACGTCTCGATGCGCCATGTTATGTCACACAAACGTCAGGTTATATTTTTCAAATATTATCGAGTGTGTTCGGCCAGTGTTCATGCGTCGGCCGGCGCCTCTCCGCGGCGCGCGCGATGCGACGTCTTCGGCTGCGCGAGCGCTAGCTAGTGCCGCTAGTGGAGTGAAAATTTCAGAATTGGTTGTACGCGCCTGCGTCGGTTATCGGTCGCTCGCGCGGTGCGTCGTGCGCGGGCGCATATCACGGCGCCTCGCTGCGCCAGAACTTTAGCAGCTCTTTGTGCGAATAAACTGCGCGTCTCAGCAGGAACAAAGTGCTCCTGGTGATTACGCACCCGGTGTCCTTGCAACCGGAGTATTTTAACAATTCCTGCAACAAAGGAACGCGAATATAGTTGCTAAACTATAACAAGGCTCAATGTAGTCTCAATTAATTAAAACCATTTAGTTAAAATACTTTAACAAAAAAATGCTATAGGATTATTGAGAGTAATACGAGTATACGCTTCGAGTACTATGGTGATCAATTAGTTCGCTTGTGTCAATTAGCAAATCAACACAGTTAGACTGAATTGGCTATGATCTGATCCATCTGATCATCATCTCATCTCATAGTGCCTACTACCAAGCCCTTGACCTGACATGTCCTCCAACGCAAACGTTGGTGGGCGACTCCGTACAAAACTTTGGACTTTTCACGCTGTACTAGTTATTACGCTATTGAGTAATAGTGACAGGGCTAAAACGTAATTTAGTTTAGACCTTCGATTTTGCGAGTGTTCGACGGCATACCAGCGTTGGTGTAAAATAAAGCCCAACATACTTTAATTCGCTTCGAATTGTTTACCGATCTAGAGGTCAACGTAACTACATCGGTGATCTCGTAACACATCTATTGCATTAGCAGGTTACAGCTCATTCTGTTAGTCACCGTGTAATGCTTTCAACAAACACCTTTGGACAACAACAGGTAAGATGGTGAGATTGAGGTCGACAGGCGGCGGTAAACATGCGAGTGTGTCAGCAAGGCATGCCGACGAGCAGCATCTGGCTAGACCAAGGCAGATTTACAAAAACAACTCGCCCGTGAGCTCGCTGACGACGACGAATTAGTTTGGTTGTCCTGTGAGTTTTATAGGAAAAGTTAGCGACCACTTTGACCACTTCGGTGATGAAACCTTGCTTCTAAGTCAATACGGTTTTAAGCACTCACCTCTCCCGTCGAGTTGTTTAAGAGAGTGAGCGACCTCGCTGTCGCTCTTTATAATTATTCAGGGAACTCAGGGAAGACTTACGACATGTGCATTTAACCCAAATGTGAGAGGAAACCACATTATTAAACGCACACGTAAAACAAGCAACTCATCCTATTTTTAGTGGAAAGGCGCGAAGCCAATTAAGAAAAGAGGGTGAAAATTATTTGGATAAGACTATATGAATATATAATGTACTTACTTGTTTATGATCTATGCACGCATATCGTAAGTATATATAAAAATATTAGGTTTTTTATAAAGAAAATTCAATAGTTATCCAACTCGTACAATCAACAAATTTGATTCTTGCTGTTGCCACTATGAAACTATATCAATCTTAAGTCTTCTTAAGAATTGAATTAGGTGTAATATGGATTCGGAAACCGTCAGAGAGGGGAGACGGCCTATTGGAAAATGTCCTACTTTTCGTTGTGATCATCATCATTTCAGCTCACATCCAGGGGCTGGGTACAGACCTCTTCGTTTTCTATCCGGCCTTTATTTGTGATTTAATTTACATTAAATATTATACTCTCAATCACTTGACCAAATTATTACAAAACCGCCAAAAATAAAAACGAAGAAGAGTTCCATTGTGGCCTGTGAATCCAATTGGTTGAGTGCAAATTTTAACATAGGTGTTCGACAAAGATGTTCGATTTTACGTGTACGTTGTTATAGAAACGTCGTAGCTTATTTTTGACATTTGATTTTTTTCAAACGGAAAAAAAAATACGCATAATGCTCACTTTGTTACAGGCATCCACATCTGTTAATATCATTCTATTGAGTTAACTTAACTTGTTAGATATAAAACGAATAATGTTTTGTTTTACCTTTTTGACACGGACTACGTATGTCAATGCGCCGAATATTGTTATGAACTTGTGAACCAAACACGTTCTGCCGTTCTACGTCATTGAGGTACCTACTTATACACATCTCACACGTTATGATATCGTATAGTATCATACACATCCATACTAATTAATGCAAAACCTCTTAACTGATTTTAAAGAAGTTTGTTATACACTCACGAGCAAAAATAACGGGGCGTAGAGTGCGTTTTTCATACTAAAGAGGCTATTTCGAAGCCTTGGTTCCTCGCCAGGGAATGCTTTTAGTGAAATCTGATGATGAATACCCCGAGCATCGATACTGGACTTCCAGGGTGCCTAGGATACCCAACTGAATTAATCTGCGGCTAACGCCGGAATTGTGTATGTTCAGAAAAACATCTAAAATGGCAATAAAATGTAAGGAAATCCAAGTGCTGACCCGAACTCTCCCGCTGTGGTGTTAACTGATTGTGCGATCAATTAGGTATCTTAAGAACTTTTGACCTCCTCTATTGAACCTAGCAGTATCCACCATTAAAACTCACTCAAAACAACCCCTGGCGAGGAACCAAGGCTTCGAAATAGTCTCATTTGCATGAGAAACGCACTCTGACCCGGTATTTTTGCTCCTGAGTGTAGATAACGCCCAGGTAAGGATTAGGACATATAATACTTTTAATCCCATAAATAACGATAGCGATAGATATAAAATAGCGATAACCGCGGACACAGTCGGGGCAAAAGAAGAAATATTTATATTTTTGTATAAGTATTGTAATGAATAAATTCAAAAACTACTAGACCGATTTCAAAAATTGTTTTACCATTAGAATGCTGCATTTTTCTGCGAGGAGCTATAAGACCTTTACATAATAATATAACGAAAATAGGTAGGACATATTATTATCACTATTTAAGGTAAATTTACCACCTAGGTACCTACTACTACTTTTTATTTATTCAGATTTAAATAATTACTGTCCAACTTTAACACGTTTCTTGAAAAACGAATATAAGATACTGCCAGTAAAATATCTATCTCCTTAATTATGTTAATCTTAGCTTAACCTGCCTACTCGTAGAAGGCATTTATTCTAAACTGAAAAATACGGTATGAAATGAACAAATTAAGGTATTACTTACCTACCTACTCTATTTATAAGCTAATAATATTCTATACAGGTTCTAGTTAACCTTTGGCAATAAATATTATTTACGATATAAACATTTTCGCTGAGAGTATAAGACAAAGGTAGCGCGTCGTGTAGCTAATAATAGCAGAGCCTTTATAGCCATTTATAAATGTCCTTGATTCGTCCTTGGCAATGGGAAGGACGATCACGAGGGCTTATACTCGTATGTACACGACGTGACTTGGCAAATTGCCCGTAAACATTGACCAGTCCCATCCGGGACTTGACGGTCGCGGACAGAAGCATTGTTTCTTTAGTCACACATTTAAATTACTGAAGTAGGCTTGTCAATACGCATAGGCATAAATAAATAAATAAATAAATAAATATCAGGGGACAATGTTACACCAATTGATCTGGTCCCAAACTAAGCTCTAGGCTTGTACTATGGGTACTAGACAACGATATAAATACTTATACATATAGGTACCTAGAGAAATGTATACTTAAATACATAGAAAACATCCATGACTCAGGAACAAATATTCGCGCTCATCACACAAATATCTGCCCTTACCGGGATTTGAACCCAGGACCGCTAGCTTCGTAGGCAGGGTCACTACCAACTAGGCCAGCACGTCGTCAACGGGCAACGGGTAGTCGTCGGGTAGGCATAGGTAATATGTCTTAAGTTCGATTGTGCCACAAAAATCACTTTTCCCCATTTCATGAGATTTACGATTAACAGTTGTAACCAAAATACCCACGCGAGACAGACAGGTAGTACAGGTACAAAAATAAGTTCCTACATAGGTATACAATAAAAGTCCCTTAAATGCTTACGTTCCCTAATGGAAGTTGTACAACTGTTTTTGGTAAATGAAATGTTCTTTCGGAAGCTTTTGCTTAGTCTCCGAGTTGTGTTCTTCGGAGTGCTTTCAGCGGTAAATTAAATAAAGATACTTTCAGTTTCGATTAACGAGAACAGACTTGTAAAAAGTAATATAAAAGCTTAGTTTTATCTTGTTAGCTTTTGTCCCCGATTTCGTTATTTAATACCTCGTATAAGTATTAAGTTCAAGTATATTATTGAAAATGGATTGCACATTGTATTACACAGTACACACATAACTTAATTACAACAATACTGGATATTACAATTAAATAATTATTAAGGAAAGTAAATTTAATTAGGTATGTGATGTGTTGTACGCGTTGTTAGGCGGAAAAACTGTTCATGTAGGTAGGTACATACTTGCCCATTTCTTAAATTCCTTGCACAGTGGAACTCATAAATTAGTTGCTGAACATTAGCACCTTGACGCAGTTCTTGACTACATTCTATTCGAACCACTCTCAGTTTAATTCGTTTATGTGACAAGGTACTAAAATGTACATCTACTTATGAGTTAGACTGTACACGTAAAACAACGCATAACCTTAGCAACTGAGGCCCTACTTTGAAAATAGAAGTTCTAAAGTTATATTAGCTGCATCCCTGTCACTCGTGATTCGAAACTATATCGAGAGAAAGGGATGGAACGAGCGTAACTTCGGACTTCGATTTTCACCGTAGGGCCCTCTAAAATTAAAAACACCACCTTCTTGTTTTCTACCCTTAATACCCCAAATGTGCAGAAGAGTTCAAGCAAAGTATACCAGGTGAAAAATCAAGTTGTTCACTTTAAGTATAGTAAATAGTTACCTATTAAAAATAGGGTTATATAAACCACTGGATATTTTTTCTACACAACTGTTGTCCAAGCGGCCTGCACACGTAACGTTCGGACCGCGGGAACGCCACGCGCCGTTCCAATCTAGATTACTAACTAAGCTTAGTTCCGAACCGTACGTGTAAATGCAACTGTAATAGTTAAATAGTATAAAATGTACGTTTCGGAACGAAGATAAGAACGGCGCGTTTTCCGCGGTCCGAACTTTACGTGTAAAGGCCGCTTATGGCACTGTGAAGTGCTACTTAGTTTATCTCCGATTGTTAATAACACTGGTTGAGCAGTTGTTCATCCGGCCTAGAGCAAGTACCTAAATACTAGTATCTACTCAGTCATTTAACTTTTAAAGCTTCCTAAAGGAGCTTTGAGTGTTTAGAAGTCAGTGATGTTGAGTACTTATCACTGCCATTAGATTATTAAACCTAAAGGACGACAATCAAGTTCATTGCGCGAAAGATTTGCAAAAAACTCACTTTTTTTAAAACCGTCTTTTCGTTAAAATCTGCAAAGTCAATGATATATTTACATTGTTTGCATAAGCAAACCAGGCTTGCGAAACTTTTTGGCATCAGAATTTAATATAGGTACCTACCTAATTAATTAATTTGAATTCGCATGACTTAAGCAGCTCCGATTAAACGTTAATGACGTTTTTTCGGAGAGTTGCCCCCGCATTAAACCGAATTAATCAGCGGGCGTCCCTCGATACAGCGGTGATGTAGATCAAGAGACGAGGGGGTCGTGAAGAGATCGAAGGAGGGAGGGACCTCCCAGCTCCCTGTCCTCTCCCGCCCGTATGACGTCATAGCTTGCACGCCAACGCGAACTCGCCTTAATTTATACTTTTTCGGAGAAATATATTCTCTTTAGTGAGAAGATAACAAACTCCCTCGTCTCACTGCTTCATATTTATTTATAGTTATTTGGGAAAAAACGAATAATATTTACTCTTTTCATATGAATAAAAAAAAAAAAATCTATCAAGGTAAGGTACTATCTAACCCACAAAGGAACTAGAAAATGTTAAAGAGGTAAAGTATTTTTGATTTCAACAAGAAGTGGGTCAGATTGGCCCGCGGTGGCAACATGCACACATCAGCATCATCTACATCCATATAATAACAATAAACCAGCACTATTTCGGTAATAGCGAAATGTTAATTATATTGGGGTTATATTTAAAAATTATAATTTCATCAATTATAATGAGTCACTCATAAGGGATCACGAGGAAACAGGTCTTGCGTTACGACAGATTGTTTTTTATTTTATGTGTACAATTTAATTTTGACCTTAACATTGTTAATTCAATTTCCCCGAAAACCGGCTCGATATGAGACGAAAATACGATCAGAAGCCAAAAATACGGTAATAACAGGTCAACAAAGTCCATTCAAAAGTAACTTACTGACTTTCCTAACTACTTCTGTTTTTCACTATTTGGTGGAAACTCAATATTTTTAACCGAAGTGTCGCATACACTTCCTGTCGCTACCAAAATGGTCAATTTAAGTGAAATGGGAGGGCCACAAGAGCAATTACAATTATCAAAGGAAAGATTCAAGGCAAAACACGCAAAGCACGTGAGCGGGGTTTCAAACCACCACACACCACATCGTGTCGTCCCGGAGTTCACTTTTGTTGACATTCGCGGAGTAAGCGCTAGGTCGCTACGTGAGTACGTGACCAAATCCCACCGCCTAAGGTAGCCTTACCTGGAAAATAAATTCTAGAAAGCCCTATTGGAAAATCTTACGTTTAAATATAGGTAGGTACATGATACTTTGTAGGCACTGCAGCCTGCAGGAACTTTCAGGGGTTACCAGAGAGGTTATTTTAACTTGTGGACCTCGTTTACAGCTATGCGAAACATTGATCTTGAATACCTACTTTTAATTACGTGTGGTAAGCTTTATGTCTTTGTTTTTCTTGTAAATACACTTTTACACTTTAAGAAGTAGGTAGGAGAGCCGTACTTTCAGATACACTCATCAAAAATGTGTAGGTACTTTCAGATCAAAAATATCCGCACATTATTTTGATTATTTTGCAATGTATCGCAAAGCACTACATTACAAAATATTAAAAAAATATGGGTATTAGGTATATAATAGATTGGATTTGTACAAAATATAAAATCCAAGGAATAAATATTTGTAAAATCTATGTGATCTATTATAACGGAATGTTTTATTTTAAGTCAAGTACATAATACATATCTACATACATAGATAAATGTATGCAGTGCGCAGTACGCAGGCGCGTAATAAAAATGAACAAACGTGAGTGGATTGTGTAATAAAACTCCACTTCCGCGGCTCTAGCAGCTCTACGGCGATTGCGCGACACGAGAAACCCTAGGCTTTGCTCAAAGCTCTTTGTCGCCTTTATGATCTTCGTATTCCATGTTTGTATAATGTATATCTACCTAGGTACTTATATTTTCTTTAATATCGTTTATCTCGTCGAGTGGATTACCTAATTTAAAACCGGTACAGGGCGAGTCGGACTCGCGCGCCGAGGGTTCCGTATTTAAGATAATATGCTTGGTAATCGCAAAAGAAAATACTAATTTCGTTATGAACTTTATTTTCTATGCAATATGGGCAATTTTGACTAGCCTAAATTTTAAAACAGATTTTCAGTTTTTTTTTTTTTTTGTTATTTCTCACAATCTGTAAATAATTAACGCTTCGTTTTATTTTTCCCGAATTTAGATATTCATCTATACGTCACGATTTTTTCAGATTTTTTGATTAGGTAATAAACTTCCAAGATAAGGTGGGGACGGTAATTTTTCGTACATTTTTGCCTAAAAATCAAAAAGTATTAAAAAATGTTTTGAAATGTGTGGGTGAGCCCTTTTATATGACACCCCATTTGCTATAGATTATAATCAAAACTTATTTTTTTTAAAACCCCCAATCTAGATCCCATTTCAATTATTTATAAAAATATTTGTTTTTACTGAAATCAGATGCGGGCAAGTAATCACAACTATGCCAAATTTCAAGTTGATAGCATTTGTAGTTTCTGAGAAAACCTGCTGCGACGTACAGACAGACAGACAGGGTTCCTATTTTACCACTTTGACACGGAACCCTAAAAAAAGGGAATGAGAAATTGTTATGAGGTTTCCTAAAACATTATTCGAAAGTCGCCTATAGTCCCTTTTTTATAAATAAATCTCGATAACTGACCAAGTTAAATATTAACGAGCTCAAATAAACTGTTTCAAAAAAACGCATTAACCAGTTGGCAGAGTTTTTTTTCTAGTTACTTACGGCTACGGAACCAATAACCCCTTGTATGTGAGAGGTGAAAAATACCAAGTTCAGGGCCTCTATTCTACACGGTAAAAACCATATCGTGTCTGATCTGTTATCGTATTGTCACCGTTTTGGTAGCTCTTATTTATAGGTACTTGACAGTAATGGCCGATGACGTCAAAACAATACCATAAAAGGTCAAAGTCTATTTTATATGTTTTGTACCGTCGGGAATAGAGGCCTCGTCTCTTCGGATTATGATATCTGCAAGTAGGGAGGTAGGTACTTAATTAAAAAAAAAATGTTTATAAAATTCAAAAACATATTATCCGAAATCTGAGCACAGATCTGTCAAGATATTTTCGGGGTTAAGCAGACCCCGACGTGGTTGACCGATGTTTAATTTATCTTAACAAATTAAACACCTCTACCTGTTATTAAATTAGTTTCATCGATTAACCGCAATTAAGGACAGACTTGAACGTCTGGCAGGTTCAAGTTCAAGTATGATTAATTGTTATGATTACCTGTGTACGTGTTGACATTAATCACGCGACACTGGGCCCGTTGTTGATCAGTAGTTGACTCCATTAATTGTTAAAAATCGAAAAAGGAGTCGAAGACCCATTTCCTTGAGATTTAACCATTAGTTGCGGTTTTTAACGATTAGTTAATTTAACTACTGATCAAACAACAGGCCCTTAGAAAAGAAGAATTTCCAAATGGTTGTATCGTGATCGGCGCGCGATGTGGTCGGGAAATGGGATCCTCCCAAACTGTGGGCCGGCGGCGTAAATGGCTTGGAGAGAGCCGGTCACTTCGCTCAATGGTTTGACCCCCTGGCCACCTCGCCACTTCCCCCCGTGTGACCCCCCCCCATCCTCCCCTACACATATAACATAGCTCCGGCAACGGCAACATTTTACAATTTGGTGCCGCGATCGTAAATTGTTTTTAATCAAATGTTATTAATCCCTACTGCCTGTAATTTACTGGGTAATTGCTCTGCTATGTTGTTTTGTTTCAAAGAGCAGTACTCTTAGATAAATAACTGCAGAAACGGAAACATTCCGGTTTCCTCAAACTAGTAAGAGAAGCAAAATTTTCATTATTCTCTGCTTCCTCCCCGTTCTTTGTTCCGCTATACAGGCAGTTTGGTTTCGCTATTGTAGAGAAAACGAATTAAAAATAAAGTGAACCGGGAGGCGCAGGAGGCAGGATGATATTGTGGTCGCGTCGGATAGTGAACATTTCGCAGTAAAAGCAACATGCCGTTGGAATGAATTAAATTCACTGTTTATGCATTTAGAGAGGTTTCTTTGTAATTTTTTCTACAGCTAGATTAAAGCATAAAAGTATAATTAATTTGAACTGAGCATAACACTTGTATATTTACTTCAATTCAGATAGGTAGGTAGGTCCTTTGAGATTAATTCACAACCTATTGTGTGAAAAGTTCCGGAGTCTGCTCGATTCAATGGGTTACCATTCCTACCATTCCTAGCTTAACCGCTCCTTTATTTATGTCAACCCAGCTGTATTTTAACTTTACCGGCTTTGTCCGGCCAGCTTAATGCGAACGGCAAACATCGCGGGTCGCTGGCTTAATGATATTTTATTATGACTCCTAAATGGCGCTTGTTGACGATTATTGAGCTTGCATGTTGCACTGGCATTCATGTTTAGTTTTGAAGTAGAGGTACGTAAATATTTCAAACTCACGGTTTTGATTCGGTATGTAGTTAGGAACTTAGACATTAATGACTTAATCATTTTTCAAGCCGTGTGTTTTTATAACGTCGCTCAGTAGCCCAAGTGAGAATGATACAAGGGTAAGTTATCCCTGACTGCTTTACTTCCTGATAAGCGACCAACCCGTTGTTAAATCAAGTAATCACACGTGACCATGTAAAAAATAAATTAATTAAAATGTCTAAAAAACAAAATACGCGTAGTGTAAAGAAACTATAGCAAAGCGAGCATTTCGGGTTTTAAGTTACAACATAATTATTTAGTTATCAAAAGTCGTGGTGTGATAAGTTGGAACGGCACGGCGGTTGGTTGGAAAATAACTCTGTTAGCTTGAATCCTGGTAATTAGCTTGGATTCAAGCTAGCTCCGCACACACTCTTCGTTCTGCGTTCTTTTTTCCCAAAGAGTAGGGTGATTCCCGAGGGAATAGCTATAAACCACTTCTACAAAGACGGAGTCGCGAGCAGCATCTAGTTAAAAAAATAAAATAAGTACGGTGCGTACTTATATTTAGTTTTTTAGAATTAGAATAGTGACAGTTAATTTGCACACGTTTTCGACTTTAACGAAGTTAAAATCAGAACTAAAAACAATTGTATTTTCTATAAGTAACAACTAATAACAAGAATTAGAATATTTTTACAAATGTTTTTGTGTAGTAACGGGTTCCGAAGCCGTTACTACACCAAAACGACCTAACTCAAAAAAAAAGTATGAACTAATTCTCTATTTAAAGTTATTTGGGGTGTATTAGATGATTTCAGTATGTATAAACACGGTAGCCTACAGGCGGAGATACATCTCAGAAATCAATCCAGTCTACTGAGTCGACATAGTTTTCCTTTAAAATTAGTTATATGTGTTTTAATCAAGATAATTTTTAGATTTTGATCCTTTGTAGTTTTGGCTGTATACACTTGTCTCTAACAAAATTTAACACTTTAAATTTTAATATTTCACACACGGATCCCTTAAACGAAAAACCCACACCATGGGTTAGACAAGAAAAAAAAAGTCCCCAAGTTACGTGGAGGTATGTCGGCGTGACTAATATGTATATTCATGCCAAATAAAAGCTTTCTAGAACTAAGAGTCCCTGAGCAACGCGGACGGATGGACGGACGAATATGGCGAAACTATAAGGGTTTCTAGTTTGACCACGGAACCCTAAAACAACGTACTATACGTCGTTATACAAAAGGGACATACCGAGCGACAAACAAGTCAACTTGACGAGTAAGTACTTATTTTTTGCGCCACGGGAATTTATGAACTCGTCTCTTCACTGCTATATTTAGAACACAAGGCAAACTAGTTAAATCAAATCAAGCGTCTATTCAATGTCAATTGAAGACAAATAGAAATAAAGAACAACCGAACTACGCCAAACTAAGCTCTACTCTTATCAGGGGTCGCTATTCTATTTAAAACATAAAAGTTAGATGTTTTCTATGGGAAAATTAATTATATTATTGAACATCTCTGCCGAGGTAAACAGCAAGTGTCTTTAGAATCTTGATGACCATCTTAGCACGAGGTTATTGCTATTCTATCGACATGGCCAGCTAATGTGCGCAGTACAGGTAGCTTGCTATTACTTACGATGCACGCAGAAAATAAATGGCGCTCGAGAAGTTGCTACTTCCTGATTTGTCGAGGTATGCCGAGCAACATAAAACTACTATTGCGTGTCCACATCGCCAAAGGCGGGTCGAGCCCTTCCACAAAGACTTGTATTTGAACAGGTTCACAAAGAGATGCAAGTACCAAGTACTAAGCTCATAATGTATCACTTTAAGTACCTGCGTATTATTTGCAGTAGAGGTTAACCGCTATGTATGTGCGTAACAACAAGGAAGCCAAACGACTCAACCACCAAATTAGAAATAAAAAACGCGACGATAACTTCTGCTTTGGGTGACGCAAAGGTTTTTATTACTTACATAAAATAATAAGTAAACATTTAAAGATCGAGTTGATATACGTACGTAGCGATTCTTAAGACCAATATACTCATCAGGATTTATTGATTGCGGTTCAGGTTCAGTAAATTAACCTACCGCCAAACAGCAGTGTTCGCATTGTTGTGTTCTGGTTTGGGGATAAAACTGCTAGTGTAATGAATAGCATAGAGGCATTCCATCTTAGTCCTCAGGGTTAGCAACACATTTGCAGTCTTAGGATTGCAGTCTTGTGAATACGAATGTCTATGGGTCACAGTTTCCACTTACCATCAGGTGGCCTGTGTGCTCGTTTGCCTTCTACAGGCCATAATATATATATATATATATAAAGCTAGGTCACTGCGCTTGCAAAAATAACTGGGTTTGTTTTATTAACAATGCTCCATATGTTTTGTATTTTTGTGGTCATCTGTCATTGGCTTTATTTATAGTGCCTATTTATACATTTCATTCACATTAAACTGTAATGCTGTTGATGTCCCAAATAAAACTAAATAAAACTGTCTAAGAATTAAAATGCTCCTCATAAAAAATAACACGGCGACTTTTGCACACGCAGCAACGTAGTAACTAATAATAATATAACATAAATAGCTAACTATTAACTAATATTAGTAAAAGAAATTAACTTCAAGTTTCTTTACACGATATGCATTGATAATGATGAGAATGGCGATTATTTTTCTTTAGTTGCCTGAAATATTATTTTTATTTAATTAAAGTCTGATAAAATGCCATGTAAGTATATAAGCTCTGTTTGTTTGTATGCTTTAACAGCGAAACCACTCATTTTTTATGAAATTTGGCATGGAGACAGCATTGGACAGCTCTCGAGGTAATGGCGATAGACGATTTCTACGCGGACTGAGACACCCGCAAAAGCTAATCATTTTTATTTCACTTGATATCGTTATATTACAGCTAACATATTTTCAAATTCTCGTGGAATACCATTTTTTTTTTAATGGCATAGTGAAGGCAAACGAGCACACATTGATGCACGGTTTAAACTTCATTGTACAGTAAATAAGGTACTTAAGTACAAACGGCAACATTTGTAGATACGGTCGGCCTTCTAAAAAACTACACTTTAGTGCTTTGTCACAGTTGTCACTTTAACGTCATAATTGAACTGCTCTACGCTAATCAGTCAAAGTTCAATTTGACAAGGTAGAAAACCGTGCAGCTACTTATAAGCCGGGCAGTACAGTCAAGAACTTAAATTTGGTACCGGAAGTGAATCAACTTTTTCGACACGATGCCAAAATTAAATTAAATTTGTATGGCTTACCTCAGTGATAAATAGTAAAAAAAAGTACTTAAAAGTAGATTTGTTTTTAAAATATAATAAACACTTTTTACATAATGTAAGAAGCGTTTTAAATATTGTGGATTATTTTATTCCGGATCAGATCTGACTAAAGTGAAGCAAGTGTTTTGAAGTTCATAGGAGTTAAATAATTATACAAAATTGAAAACGTGTGCAACCACGATGCCATGACCATGAATGAAGTCCAACGCGTGCATTAAACACGAGACGAAACCTGACGCCGCGTTTCCGATGCAAAACGCAGCCGGACATTGGCTAGGTACCTAGCCTGCACCAGCAATGTCAACAGAATCCTACTAAAGATCCTACCTACAGTGCATTAGAGGCTATAGTTATACATATTTCGAGCTATTAAAAATTTAAGATGTAACGATTAATTGTACGGAGTTTATAGAAACCCAATAAGCCAATTGCCTAATCATCCACGATATTTATAATTTAGAATGAGGCACACAATATAAGTAAGTACAAGACATCTATTCTATGGGACTTTCTTTAAACTCCCAAATCAGTTTCAATTACCAAAATACTAATGTATTAAAAACAAAATGTTCAGAATATGATAGATAACTAACAATTGGATCAGATCAATGCAAACATTACTCCTTGATTTACTAAAGAGTAGGTATTCCTATTATCGACAGGTTCGACAGTTGTAAATACGAAATTACGTTTGTTTGTCTCGATTTCAAGTTAAACAACAATGAAGCAATGACATGTGATATAATTAGAACAGTTAAGTTAGTTGGATAGCCGGAAAGACAGGAAAGCTACTTTTTATACTTATCGGCAAGTTTGACAGTATCTTGGGAATATTTAGTGACAAACGTGTTCTACGGAGCGCCATGTTTCCGCATTTGCACTGTATTTAAGTCTGTATAACAGACTATTTTTACACGACTGCCCAAAAAAAGGTGTAATGTTTTCAGGGTTCATGTACGTATGTGTAATGATTCTTTATTCCACCATAACTTCTAAACGCCTGAGCCGATTTAAACGTGTGTAGTATCGTTAGAATCTTTTCACCAGCTTGGGTGACATAGGATACATAAATTGTTAAAATTGAAATAACAACAATGGCAAAATGTCAATTATTTATGTCAACAGAAAAGTTATTTACTTATTACAATATAGGTGTTAATATGTGACCATCTCAAATATATCTGATTAATAAACTGGTATAATAACAAAATCAAAAATGCAGTCGGGTTTTTTTAGTTATTTATAAATAATAGGTATGATTAGTTCGGAGTGAACTTAAATGATAATTTGATAATAACGGTAGAGACATTTCAATATGACCTGGCAGAAAAAGGTTTTAAGCATTACGTTGACCACTTTTCGTTTAGTGCAATAAATATTAAATATAATATAAAAGGTTAATTCTTCTTTTTTACCGACAATGGTCTGTCTCTCAACTTATTAAACGTCTCATTAGAATATTGATCATTATCTTTTCGTGTTTAATATACTTCCATGTTTTTATATATCTATTAGTATTAAATAATTGTGCCCTTTCTTTAACCCCTTTTTTTTAAATAGTTTTCCATAGAATGCCGGGACAGAGCGGTCATCTTAAAATTGGTCTCGGCTGAAAACGGCCAGTCTGTCACAGTGTTTCTGGTAAACCACATTAAAAATAATAAAATATTATCTGCACGCAGGAAGCATCAATTAAGTAATCCCAATAGAAAAAAAATATGTTTTTAATTCGATCACTGAAACCAAAATTAGGTATTATTGATAGTTCAAAAATCAAAAAGAAAACAGAAAAGCTACGTTAGCGGTAAAAAAGAAGAATGACTCAAAAGTAGATAAACCACAATGTCATCTCCAGACGACGCCGATGATAAATACACCGATATTTTCCCAGATCTTCAAAGGTACCAACTACCTACTAACTAACGTAAAACGTAACTGAAAGTTTAAAGTTTACAAAGCAAACATTACTTTCGGTGTCAATCAGTGTTTGTTTGATTCGTCTGACATTGATAAAGGGTCAACATAAAACAAGGTGGTCACTGAAACAGAATGAACATGTAGATAGAAACATGATAATTGATACCATGGCACGGTGCGTGGCGTGCGCCTGGTGTGTGGGAGCCGCGGAGCACTCACCTGGGCGGCTGGCTGGAGCCGTGACGCACGCGGCCGAGCGCCGGCCGACTGCTCGCGCACTGAGCGCCGAGCCGCGTCTCGCCATCGATCCACCCCCGCCCGGCGCACCACAACATCCCCGCGCTGAACCTTATTACGACTGTAATACGAGCCATACTTTACGACAAACACGACGACGACGACGACTAATACGAGACCCCTCAGATATTAACGACCTTTATGCCCAAATCGTAAAGTGTATAATCGTACATACTTACTTCTGGTAAAAAGTTAATGATACTGTTCTGAATAGCTTTCATCGCGACGATATCAGAGCTTGTTATCTTTAAACTACGTAGTTATTTATTTTAATTTGTTACATCGTAGTAACGACGTAGCGTTAGCGATATGAGATACAGAACTCGAGACTGACTCGGGAATAACGAACGTGGGGCTGGAAAAATAATAACATCGTGACTAACAAATCATATAGTTTTATTATATATATATACCAAATGATAACTCATAAAAATCACAACATACGATGGTTAGGTCACTGTACAATTATTGACTTAATTGACGAAATGCCTTTCCGGACCTCATTTATCTTACACTATTTTTTATAAATATGATATGTTTCATTACTGATGTATAAATATTAATATCTCTCATGTTATTCTGTTATCGTTAGTCACTACAGAACTATACGAAATATTGTACATTACTATAAAGAAGTGGCTACATCACACACACTACAAACAAATACGTGTTTGATTTCTATTAATCACATGAGGTCGTCGAGGAAGACTTAGAGAAGAAGCCTATAAAACATAGTTTTAAAACTTCACTGCCCAATTGTTTTGTATTTTAAGTACAGTGACATAAGGACGAAACCAAACTCACCTTGTATATAAAAAATAGTATATATATCGAGTCTCTAAGGAAGAACCAAATACCATACAATCAGGCAAAAATCTTTCGGAGTTTGTCTACGTACATGAGGGATCCAAAAGACAATATTTTAACATATTGCTTTTTTAAATATGGAAGCTTATGCAAAGGAAATGTACTTAATATACAACTTAGTAGTATATACAACATAACTAGATTAACTCCCTAACTAATCCGCGCAAAGTCAAACACATCTTCCCAACATACACTCAAACCCTCAACTCGTTATTGTAACTTACTAACTACGTATTTCATATAAACTAAATAGACTTGGTACATACGTCTAATGACTCACTTGGGATTAGTATTAATAGTATACGCTCGTCGGACCTGCATTCAACTACGCATATTGTTGCAATATTATACGAATCATCGGTTATCTGATTCAAAAACTTAACAACGTTGATGATACCCGTTAAAAATATTGGGCAATTCGGTTATATTCAAGATCACCTACGTAGCACCCAAAGTCAGTAGGTACATGTTATACGAGCGCTAGTAGCTTTTATAATCTGCACTTGCCGATTGTTAAAACGGATTACCGTTTTAATCAGAGAAATATTTGACAACAGCTTATTTTAGTACAAAATAAGAATTAAAAACTGAGAACTACATTACCGGGTTTTGTTAAAGTACCTACACAGCACTCATTAATAAGGACCGCTACTCACCGGGACACTGCTATGCATCGTGTAATTTATTTAGTGAGAGCGCTCGTATTTTTGATAATCTGCACTTGTCCGATTGTTAAAAGAAAAACGTCAGTGCGGCCTGTCGCTTCCAACAAAATGTATACAGCTCTATGGAGGATATCTTACGAGTCCGCTTAGTTGCGCATCGAGCCATACCTACATTTTGTTGGTGGCGGTGACTGGTGCGCCGCCATGGTGTCCCGGTGAGAACCCCGCCGTCGCACTGATGTTTCTCTTTTGACAATCTGGCAAGTGCTGATTAACAAAACTAAGTGCGCTCTTACAATACATATAACACGATGCGTAGCACGGTGTCCCGGTGTGTAGCGGGCCTTATTAATAGGTGCTGCGTACTGTAACAAAACCGGGTAGTTGTAGTTCTCAGTTTTTAATTCTTATTTTGTACTAAAATAAGCTGTTGTCAAATACTTATTTGATTAATAAATAATGGTATTCTGAACAAAACTAAACAGATGCTAGATGATTTATTTTTACTTGACCCTTGTCATATGTGTAACCACTGCATTCTACACTTTATAAATGATTTCTAATATTCACCAGAAATAAATCGGATATGTGTTAATCTGATGATAACCTTTGACCGTTGAAACAAATGTGTACAGTCAATTACAATTAAATTGGCTTTAAGAGTTCTACAATTCTTACTTTGTACGTTCTGGTGTTTACACTTAGATCACGAACATCATATTTATCATAAATAATACTTAATAATCCATAGACTTCGGTATGTATGTATGTACAGTTATACACTCGTTAAATGATCTAGTGTAAATGCTAATCAAAATGCTAATGCATTAAATCCTAAATGCAATGGTTATTAGCTATAATGTAAAATAACGTACCTATCCTATTAGCCACATAGGTAAATCCAACGCTGAAACAGGCGTTTGTAGTATTTGTACTTTAAAAACTTAATTAATACAATGTAACACATAATAAATAGTTATAACATGATTACGACTTAGCATCTAGAGTAAGCATTATTACGACCTGCCTCGTCAACAATGTCAACCAAGGACAGCGACTAGCAGGTTGCAGCCTTAAAACAAAGGAAGCAACGAATTCTTATTCGGTCACGACAATTATAAATTCCAACATCAAACGTGTCATTCTCGTAACCTAACGGCAAGACCGCACATGTCATGTCTATAAAACACTTCAAAATTACACGAGCATCGGCGGAGAGGTCGATGAGAGGCACGGACCTATAGCACCTTCGACCGGTAACTACATCTATCTATATTGTAAAAATCCCGTAACGCAATTAAACAGTTATATTGGCACATTGTGTAATATTAACGTCACAAGACATTTAACGGAACTGTAGAGTGATTTTGTTGAGTCACAAATAGTGATATTTGTATATGTAAAGAGTACAGGTGTAAGGCGTGTGGCCGGTGGAGCCAGCCGCGGGGCGCGCGCTATAAGCCGGTCTCGGGCCACTGCTAGTCGCCGCGCCGCGCGCGCCGCGCCGCCGCCGTGGCGTGCCGGTACGCCCACACCTGCAACACGCCGGCTACTACAGCTCTGATCTGACTCTCCACACGACTATCTACGGCTCGTATTGCATCTAAACAGACTACCAGGGTAGACATGAACTACCTAATATAGTAGTGCTACCGCACTGGAGATATGCACACAAAAGGAATGTTTAGTTTACCCATTAACTTATCATTATCACTATCACCGAAATTATCGTTTGTGCCCATTACGGCGGGTCTATTAATAACTAGCCTGAGAAAATTACATTTGATATAGTGAGGCACAGTTGGGTTTTAATACAATTACCTACTCCACCTTTTATCCGCCCAAATGATAAACGCCCAAACCGTAAAAAAGTGTCATATTCAAGCTAGAAGAACTCGCGTAAGCAAAACGTTACTCCACAAAGTATAGAGTACGATTGGCCACTCATCCAAACCCTCTATCCGAAACGCTACTACAGCAAAATCTAGTTAAGAACATGTTACGAGACTAAATAGTGCAAACAAATGTGCTGCCTGACTGAGGGGAGCCGGGGCCCTGGCCCTGACTCGCCAAACCCCTCATGAACTACAACCCACCTGATCATAGTCTAGGCGACTGAAAGCAGGTCTAAAAGAGAAAAAAAAACACGATAGAAAAACACCCTTTTAAAACATTCGTAAACAAACATTTTAGTGTACGCAGACCAGACAGGGTAGCATTTTTACTATTGATATTTGGATTAACTGTTTGTATCAGGTACAACGTAAACTTTGTAAATGTGTAATTCCAATTCACGAGACACCTCTAATGATTTCAGAACCGCATGTTGCTTCATTCCAGCATTGAATTATATCTTGTGTTATATCAACATAATGACTTGAACACACAATGAAAGTTATCAAACAAATCAACTGATCATAAATCGCGGAGATAAGAGTTCAAACAGGAAAAATACCAACACATACTTCGGCATTTTAACCGCAACTATAGTCATGGTGACGTATGTGGTGGCGTTATATATTCCACGCTTAGTTATCTTTTGTATATTTACGTTGTTACAATCGCGCCAATTACATCATTCATTTCACAGATAGCACCATAATGATTAGATACCTATTATGACTTACTTGGAAGAGTATGACTACATCTAGCGAGACTTGGAGCGCCCCACACACCCAGAACTGCGTGGGCGCTTCTCTGATTACAAAATAAGCGGTCTTGAACACGTCGCCGCACGTCCACATTACCACCATACTGAGACTGAAACAAAAAATACCGAAAAAAAAAAATGAATGCTTAACGTTATTGATTTCTATTACGTTTTTAGTGGAAACATAGTATATAAAAGTAAGTCAGGTACAGTATAGCTGGCAAAAAAGTCATATATATATATATATATATATATATATATATATATATATATAATCACTTCCACATTCATCATATTTAACAATAGGTCTCATAAATGCGAAATTGTTTATTGTTTTTTCACATTTCTACAGATCGAAGTGAATAATTTTTCGTGCACAGAGATAAATAGAGGGCTAGTGTGACAATAAAGGACTTTACGCGGAGGGAACCGCGAACAAAACCTAAAAGTTGGCAACGCTTGTAGTTTTGAAATTGCAAGTCTGTGGGGTTCAAAGCTACCATCAGGTGGCTGTGAGCTCGCCCTTTTCCATGCAATAAATAAATATTCAATAACTTTTACCTCATGCCTTCAGTGCTCTTGTTCTGATGGTTTTTGGCGATCTGCGGGGCTCCAAGCATGGCCTCCGTGAACACGGCCATGAAGCCAATGAGCTCCACGAAGGGCGCGAACTCGATCAGCAGGTACGTGACCGCCGCGCCGATCACGGAGAACACCAGCATACAGTCCACGTAGCTTTGGAAGTCAGTCCATGCCCAAAAATACTTCCGTTCCATATCTGAAATGAAACGTGTTAAAAAACTTAGCATTCACTGCGGCACATTTATCGATTAGAAAATAAAAATATTAATGATATGATCAAATAGGACCAAAACCAGACTGGAGATATTTGACCATATTTTATTTATTTTAATTGTTTTTATTGTAAGTATTGCGATAAATACACATATAAATAGTAATAAATATATGAATCATTTAATGTGAACATATAAATAAATTGTTTTCGTTTTGTTTCACGGAAAAATATGGTTAGCTAAAATCAGCATTAGAATGAAAATATTCATCTTTTGTATGTATACTGAGGCTGAGACTGAACAAGCTATTATTTTTTAAACTTTTTTTGGAACCTATAAGAAAATAAATTTCTTGCTGAGGTTTTAAAAATACTATTGCAGTCTTAGGTAACAATTAAGCGCTACAAAAATAAAAGTCAACGTTTTGCTATGGCAAGCAAAGCAACATTTTACTGGTGAACGGTTGTAGTGGCAGATGAAGCCATGGTGCCCCCAGGAGCCGTACATCAAGGCTGGTTTACCATTTCGGTTCACCTCATTAACCTTTTGAACGCCTTACGTCAAATACAAAATGTGTCACTCCAAACATGTTTGCAGTGGTATGCAAATTACAACTTAATTGATACGAATCAATCTCATTTAATGTTGAACTTGTGTCGGCTGTGGCCGACGGTTGCGTCACAGGACCACTTTCAGTTGCCGGCCAGTGTGGCGTTCAAAAGATTAAATACCCCCTGATATGCTTTTCTAAAGCCATGCATTGATGACATTAAAGATAGGTCATCATAAGCAGGGATCGGAAATTCATTAAATTACCTAAACTTTGGCGGCGGCGTTGTTTTTCAGTTGTAAGAAGGCAGACCCAATTTCAATTTATTAAGTAAAATACCGTTTTTTTTTATAAACATTACGCCTACATTAACTCATATTTAAGTATTTACATTAACTATTTAAGTTATTTTCCACATTGGTATAGACTTACTACACTATTGTTCACCTAAGATGAGTCCTGTGACTGCTCATATGAACACGTTTTACACTTGTTTCTTTAAGTTTACATAAAAAAACACCCTGGCACACACCGAGCGACGCAAAAACTTTAATAATTAATCGCCCTTTTTTAAATACTTCGCATGTGAGTATTGACATAGTAATTGATTGAAATTACGAAATACGGCTGTCAGAGGACTCATCTTAGGTGAAAAAGAGCGTAAATGTTACTTAATTTACTTGAAGTAACGAAGTTTGAGGAACAAATTGACGTACTTTTATCCTAAATGTAAAATAATAAACATAAACATTTTGTAGAATCCCGGAACTTATATTATTAAAATAATATTTTAAGAATACAATGCCATATTTCCGATCCCTGATCATAAGTGTAATAATAAACCTATCAATCAAAACAATCATGTCAATACGAAAATAAAACTTTATTATTATGCCAGATAAAATATAAATTATATCCTTCATAATCATAATTCCGGGTACCCAAATGATGTGGAATAATAAATTGTTTATTCATGTAGCAATGCGAGAGACTACGTAATGTTCTTATGCCAAAGGCAAATGACAACAATTGATAAGATAATATATGACACACAGACAGATTTGACCTGGTCATTGCTCTAACAAAGGTCAACATATTCTTAAAGCATCCACATGTAATTTACTAATTGGGTTGGAAATGATAACTATGATAGAGTGCAATGAACTATAGCATCAAGATTTACAGCAAAATAGTATCTATTTTAACTAGGTATAGATTATTACATAGGTAAATAACTTAAACAAATAAACACAGTCTCAAAACTTATATAGGAACTTATGAACCAGCACATGCCATGAAATATTGAACAGAACCAATAATGATTGTTAAAATGCTGCACCAACAAACACATTCCAAATGTCAAGTAAATTAAACAAGTGCTTTGAAATCAACACAGAACTTGGGTGAATGCAAATTAATTCCGAAGCAGACTCTGAAACAAAAATGAAACTTAATGACATGACGTCACACCATGTTCACGCATCTAATACCAATAGATGAGGTGGGGAGAAGCAGTGGGTACTCACCATGGAACCGGCGGGGCTTTTCCCCGCAAGGCACACCACTTTGCTGCTCCAGCCAGCGGGCCGTCTCATCCGGCTGGTCTGAGCCGTTCACACAACATAATAGGATATATAACATGAATATTGCACCTATGTCACCATCAATTACACCAACCACCAAACAAAACATACAATAATGTTAAAATAAAATAATATGCTAAAAATAATAAAGAAAATTAGTTAAGTATAATAACATAATAAATATCAACTTAATTATGGTGACAAAATAAAAGATAAAAAGAAACAAGGTTTAAAACAATATCATTCTGAACAATCATAACATTTAGCAACTGATAGGTAAAACTCAGCTTAAATATTTAATAACTAACCTGTAAATATTCGCTCCCTTGCTCTTATAATTTGGTTCTTTTTGCGAACATTGACACAGAGGTGGATCATAACAAACATTGTAATGTTCATTACAACACTTTGAATTAGGAGGGGCAGCTCATACCTTTTACCAAACCTACAACACAAAATAAAAGGATTTATAACAGACAGTACAGTGGAAACATAAAGCTTGTAATGTGCTCCACAATGTACGTACCAGAATAGAATACGCAGCGTATTAGCTACCAATAGTGTTAGACAAACATAGAGTGAAAAACCCTCTGCATCTTGTGTTTTCCTAATTTGTCGATATTGTGGAATGTAAGGTGCAACTCCTCCTATAATCATGGCTCCAGCTGCACCCCATCCTACGAGGTGGCCTACAGTCAGTCCTAACTCGTCCGAAATTATCCAATCCATTATTTATTGTAGTATAAACTTGCACCAACTAATTTAGATATTAAGCAAAAAGGTAAGATGTAGATCAAAAATGTTTATTTTTACTTTTAAAGTTCTCCATGTTTTGAAGATATATATAATTTTTAATTAAGTAAGTGGAACTGACTCCGTTTAAAATTTAGCAGATGGATTGGAATGAACAAAATAAAAATTGATTATTGGTCCTGTCATCTAATTGACAGCGAGCTGAGCACAGGTTGGCAGGACTTGCAGACAAAACAATTAAATGCGTTTTGTTCACCTCAATGCATTTTTCAGCGACCCTATTCTCGTACAAAAGAGAACATGACAGCAGTTGCGTACATTCCACTATTCAACAAACAAAACACTGAAGTAAGATAGGTATACCTTCCGTTTTATAATGCTAAAACTAACAATTTTACAGGTCTAAAATGGCAGCACTGCTCAAATGGCTGGTCGTCGGTGGTCGAAGTAATGTCAAATGCAAACTTGTAAAACAGGCCACTGGATTAAATTTCATGAAAGTTAACTTGTGTGTGAGTTAAAGGGGTGATAGACGGTCGAGTAAGTTCGCGTACTCGCCCGTGTGTCATCCGAAGTACCTACGCATACTTAAAAACCGCCGAGTAAGTTTGTCGGCGAATTAACATGTTTGAATTATTTTGCTCGTCCGTCTATCATCGCAACACGTGTAGCGAGCCATGGCTAACTTTCGGCAGTCTCTGGGTGTGGTGTTTGACATTTGTGTTGTTTGTTTGTTTATATTGGTTCAGAAATTCTAGTTAAAACCTACAATGAGTGATTTGTAAAAGGTAATATGATATAATTCCTTTATATAGTTTGTCCAACAAGTCTTGAAATTAAAAAGCGGCAACACTGAAGTAACTCTTCTTCTTCTTTGCCCCGCACAGTGGACTGAAAATCGGCTTTCATAGAAATAGAAACCGAAGTCGTAGATGTTTTTTTGTCTCTGTTGAAATAGGTTCTGTTTGCCATCCTCATATTAGAAAATGAGCCTGAGATCATTTGGATCGATATATAATTAATTATAAATACATTTTAAAAAACTTGTATGGACAATATAAGAAAAACAGGTATTATCTCTGAAAATACTGGTCAAACCGTAATATCCTCGCAGAAGGTTATAGTTAAAAAAAATCTGATTTTTCGACACCAGATGCACTTTTTTTTAAAAAAAAATTCAGAGAAATACCGGTTTTTCTTATATTCTCCATCTAAGTTTTTTTAAATATATGTATAATTAATTATATATCGATCCAAATGATCTCAGGCTCATTTTCTAATATGAGGATGGCAAACGGAACCTATTTCAAGAGAGAGAAAAAACATTTACGACTTCGGTTTCTATTTCTATGAAAGCCGATTTTCAGCCCACTGTGCCCCGCGGCGACTTTAACAGCTACTACCGCGGGTATATGGGGTTTCCACAATGAAGTGATTTCGCCAGTGTCATGTATATATAGGTATAAATTAGTATAGCAATAAAATACAATCCAATCTTCTCCAGGAAGATTGGGGGCAACGTTGTACGGTAATATGTAGGACAGAGGTCAAGATAGTTTTAACCTCGGCACTACTGCGAGTCCACTTGAAACGAGAAATAAGATGCCAGATACACGAAATAAGTCCAAGTCTTCAATTACTGTGCAACACAAAGGCATAAAAAGGACAAATCAGTAACAGAAAAGAACTTTGAAGACCTAAATACACCAAAATACAAAACTAAAACAAATTACACAACTTTTAACGTTGCAAATGCCCCCTCTGTAGTAACTCAAAGCCTCCTCTGTCGACGACATTTTGCGTTTGAAGTGTGAGCAAACTCCGACGTGTGTCACCAACGCGAGCCGAGCAAGTTCACAAACATTAGGATCGCGATTTAATAGCTCGTGCGCACTGACTACTAAGGGACACTAACGTCTCGTCGATCTCGACAGTAAGATCGCGATTTTAAAGCTCTTGCGTCTATCAACCCTTTTACTGTATGCTGTTAACTAGTTTGCACACTACTGTTTTGTTTTACAGGCATGTGTATTCCCGGCTTTATTAGTAAGGCGATTCTCGGTTGCGATCGAGATTAATTTCTATTCGAGATTCCGTAGAGACGAATCATTATAGAGAGAGTGAGATTCATCGAAAGACTCGAGAATGTGACAGTGACAATTTATCCACAGGTTACGTATAATTTGACATGACGACTGTCATGTCTGTCATTGTGTTGCTACTGTTACTTCACACTGTGTACTTCACTTCACTTTTCGTTGTAACCTATGAATCCTATGGTCACAAATAGAAAATAAAAATCCGTCTCATATTAACTCTTTTAATTTAACGATATTTGTAAATTAATATGTCTATTGTTTCAAAATTACTCCCAATATTATGTATCGGAAGAACTACGCAATTTGTTTCGTTTACTCCGATTTTACTTCAAGCAATAAGGAACCCAAACACTCGGACCTATTCTTCAGGAAAAAACCAGAGCCAGAGTAGTTTAGCTAAAAGCCAAGAAAGAGCTGATGTGTCAACTGACGTCCGGCCCCTGGGGGAGAAAATTAAAGAAACAACTAAAACGGTGTCCTACACTGGAGTAATTTTACTCGGTGTTGGTGTCACTGGCGTAATCTTTTTCTATGTATTCAGGGAGTTGTTTTCTAGTAACAGCCCTAATAGCATCTATTCGGTAGCATTGGAAAAGTGCAAGGATGTAAGGAATGTTTATGTATCATAGCGGTTCATATTTTAAAGCAATTTTGTGTCACCATGCTTCATTGTAGGACCCTAGAGTGGAGGAGGCACTCGGAGCTCCGATAAAAGGTTTTGGCGAAGAGACTACAAGGCGGCGTCGCACTCACGTTAGCCATGCTGTGTATGAGAAGGATGGAGTCAAACACATGAGGATGAGATTCTATATCAAAGGCATCAGGAACAAAGCTGTTGTTGAATTAGACATGAAACAGGTATGAATGGCATGATAAATTCAGTTGTAATAAAATTACTTAATGAACATGCCATAAAGACATAAAATGAATATGTCAAGCAGTGGCGTCACTAAAGACTTGAAGTAAATAATGGTTAATTGATTTCTTATTTAGGTACCACACACCTAAGTTTTAATATTTGGGTCAAATAATAGTCTTATTCTGTCAGACCTCAACATCCTTAACCATTATTAATACACTTTTTTTATTGTTTCAAACACTGACTAGTAGAATAACCTAACTGGTTGATCCTATAATCATAACTTTCCATTTATGATTTTGCTCAGTAAACCTACCAATTGTGAAATCTGAAAGTTGTTACCAGTAATGGTGAAATGGCTACTGAAACTGCAATTAATATTCAGTAAATATTTTGCTGACAAAAAAAATGTGTGGTCTAACCATTTTCTGAACTTATCATTAGGTATTATTATATTATATCTGGCAATGAATGTCCTGTTACTATACCACAAATGATGTTCATTGTAAAAAATAGTGAAGATGTTTACATGTTAGTCTTTGAATCACACATGAAGTTGATTGGATTTGTATGTAATTTAGCATTGATAGTCTATCCTAAATTAGAAGTGGTCATTTAGCTTGTTTAGTGTTGAAATTTCCAAATCGGAAGATTGAGAAAACTAATGAATACAACTATAAATACGGACTTTACATTTAAAAGTTAAAGTTAAAACTAAATTTATTTAAAATAAAATAAAATAAAACTAAGCTACTCAAATATTAAAAATTAAACATAAACACCACTATAAAAAGAACACCCCCTCTAGCAGGTCCGCTCGCGGCATGGTCCCTAAGGCTCAGTAGGAACATTTCTATCAAAGATCAAAAACAATTTCAGACCAACCAAGGACAGGTTGGTAATAAGCAGGGGTCGGAATAGGTAGTGCTTATTGTCCTAAACTTGATGCATGTTCATTTATGCGTCAGTGAGATGGGAATATAGTATTGAATGAAGATGCATCAAGTTTACTTTAAAAAACACTACCTATTCCGACCCTTGGTAATAAGGCACACATTTAAAAAAACATTTTTTCTTAATGGTTGGTAACATTTTCTTATGCCAATCCATCTTATTATATCTAAGGAATCATCATCAAACTGAAATCAACATTTTAAGGAAGTACTACATATACCCTACACCCAACCACCCATCCGACCATCCACCCTGAATAAACAATTACATTTTATTTCCAGAACAATTATGGAAACTATGAGTGCCGCTATTTACTGGTGCAGTTGGATGACTATAGTGGCAAAACTTTCATCATTGAGGATAATCGAGCCGATCTTGATAGCAAGACTGGGTTCGCAGGGCACTTGCCTGCCCTCTCTCTAACTCAGTGAATTGAAAGTCATGTATCTAATCTATGTTTGAATCATATAGATAAGTAGAATGTAAATAATTAAATAATTGGTAGAGCTATAAATTGTTACAAAAAAATACTTTTTATTTCTATTCATACTCCTTTTGCATTCATACAATGTATGTATCTTAGTAACTTAAAATTAACTTGTCACAAACATTAACAAGTGGATGTATCAGTCTTTTACATATCTTTGGCAAAAAATAAAATCCAAACTTAAAATAAATAAACACTTGTGCGACTGTTATGAGTTATGATATGATGCAACAAAACATTTAACTTCTCTTCCAAGTCGCCACCTTCCATGCCATCAGTAAACGGTTATTGAAGACGAATCTCTTAATTTTATTGAATATCCAGTAGAACACAACCACAATGGAGAGGTACTGTGGCCATGCCCACTTCAACTCTTGCAACAAACTTGGTGTATACAAAACTTTAGTCTCTGGCACTCTAAGTCGGATTCCAACTTGCATTGTGCCAGTGTGTCCATTTTGACTTCTTGAATGTAAACTTTGTGTCATGATGTTAGCTGAAAAATATACATAACACAATCATCATGGAGGCTATCTAAAATAACATGTATTGTTTCCACAAAATTAATAATAACAGATTTCTATAAATTATAGGCACTTGTCCCACTACCAGCGAGGAAGCAATTAATAGACTATTTTCTTGCTCAAGAAACAAACAATAGAAATACATCCGGTGTTATATTAATAGTTGTTTGCTGGCTGTTCACACTGCAGGTGAGAACTATCTCTACAACTTAGTCGAAACAAAAGATATAGATCCTGTGTCAATAAAAGGGGCATATATTAATAGGTTATCACTAGCTCTACTTGTTTCTCGCTCATCATCAGAGGTGGGACAGTGTCTAATAATAGTAATAATACTTCTTTGCACACTACATGAAGTAGGTAAGTACAAATGGTGGACTTAACAGCATTGTCTACAATTAACTAATTTAGGGTAGCTGCTAAAATATATATAATTATCATAGGACTTAATAATTAAATATAAATGTATTAATTATATATAAATATAAAACATGATGATTTACCTTCTCTTAAAAAATATTCCTCTAAGATATTATTCACAACATTCTCTTGCTTTTCCTTTAAGCAGCTGAACAAGGAATTGTTGTACTTTGTATCAACAACATTGACTACACAGGGCAAGTGTGTGGCTTGATAGAATTTCAAGTCTCCATAGAATATGAATCCAGACGGAGGAAGAGAAAATTCTTTAGTTATTACTGCCAACCCTTGCATGTGAACTGGACAAACTTTCTGCAAATAAAACATGCATTCACTTACTTTAAACCACTTACATTAGGAGTTGCACAAACAATAAGCATTCACTAAACAACTATACTAACCTGTAATTTAAAATCCAAACCGAGAATTAAAAGTACAGATACCAATGTCCTAGTAGGTGGAAGGTTAAGAACAACATTAAACTCTATAATGTCATAATTTCCATCTCTATTCATATCATGCTCATACACCTGAAAAATAAATAGAAATATAAGATAGGTCAACAATTTGGCACCTCAATTCAACACCAAGATTCAGATAAAATCTCTAGGGTGTAATATGGCAAAATTTAAATCTTTAAAGAGGAGTCACTTCTTTTAAAAAAAATGTTTCCCAACTTTTTCAGTTGCAAGTTACCTGAATTTCAGCACAGTATTCTTCATAATCATAATTGTCGTTACCACACACTATTGGTTGACTCGGATCATCAGTTTCAGCTACAAGCAAATAATCGTAAGTAAAGTGAACGACCGGTTGTTCATAGTAGCTATGGGACTTTAGCCAAAACCCTGAAACATGAAAGAGGCATAAAATAACAAGAATTATGTATGATTGAAGTTAGAAGAAGTGATGGTGTTTACCTCTACTTCCGTATGCTAAAACAAATGGCAAAATAATGTTTAATCCAGTTATTAGAAGTGTAAAAAACATTGCTTTTGACAAGAAATAACTTTTGTACTGAATCTCTACATTATAACTAAACAACTTATACAGACTCATCTTGTTGGTGATGCACGTGTTAGAATCACCTCAGAAGAGTGTATAATTATATAAATTATGTTGATTTTGATAAATAGATCTTTGTTTTGTGGCAAATATTGATTTTAAATTGCTTAAATGAAATTTGTGTTGTGGAAACGTAGTCATTAAGTATTGTGATTGTTATGACAGCTTCATCAACATTTCAGATTTAATAATCGTTACTAAGCAACCAGTGTCGCATGGTGTTAAAAATAATGCGATACAAGCCCTCTACGCACTATCCATCTTGAAGGACAGCTGCGTCAGGCCCCGATGGTGCTGTACGCTAGGCTTGAGTCAGTCAGAAACTAAAAACTAAAAGAAATGAATTCCCGTCACAGACCAAAAGAAATTAGTCCTTAAACGATCTTCAGTTCTTTAGGTCAGTAGCAATTGTTGAACGTAGTTATGACAGAATAAAGTGCGAACGAAGAGAACAGCGTTCG
Source organism: Acleris sparsana (assembly GCA_923062465.1). NCBI lineage: Eukaryota > Metazoa > Arthropoda > Insecta > Lepidoptera > Tortricidae > Acleris > Acleris sparsana. Next base: position 7,973,352 of record OV281286.1, read on the forward strand.
ATGTGAACAAGACAAGTAGTACCTATTCTAAACTGTGTCCTGCTCAGATCTCAAAATGTGCTCTGGAGCTAAAGTTCCTTTGACCGACTAACCGATTGGAGCGCTCCCTTTAAAGACAGCGGGCGCAACTCCTGTACGCACGCACTATCGTGCAAAGTATCCATCATGCTGTCACCAACCACATATTCTTAAAGTGTTGATAGACGGTCGAGTAAGTTCGCGTACTTGCGGCTCGCCGAGCTTACTCGCTCGTGTGTCATCCGAAGTAAGCGTACGTAAAAACCACCGAGTAAGTTCGTTGGCGATCCATCATAAATGAATTTTACGGGAGCCCTTTGTTTCCCATAAAATTGAAAAATTCAATATTCAAAATATTCAGTAAATTGGCCACATGAGGGCTCTTTTACACGTCGGTAATATACAGTGAATTTACTAGCGCTTCATGTGCCATTGCGGAAAAGAAGCGCCGCTAGAAGCTACAGCAGATGGATCATAATTTTATTGGTCATAATGATATTGATGACATAATTGTTGATATTCATAACTTTTTATATCGCTAAAACTATAACCTTTTCAGAATTTCCGAATTATCTAATGTGTAAACAAGGCTAGGTTAGGTTTGGTTTGATTTATAAAAATCCGTAAAAAGTAACAGTTTCTTAAAAAAATATGTTATGACTTGCGATGATTATGACCTAAAACACATTATGACTAAAAATAATTATGAAAGACAATATAGACCCCGAACACCTAAGCCTCACCCACAGACTGCCGAAAGAAAATCGTGGCTCGCTACTCGTTGTAATCACAGACGTACGAGCCATGACGGGATACGAGCAAAAGTCAGGACTCGTATTGTTTGTTTATAATGGTTCAGATCTAACAAGTGTGATTTATTAAATGTGATATGACTTATTTCCAGCTTCGTCTGTCGACGACATTTTGCGTTTGAAGTGTGAACAAGCTTCAACGTGTGTCACGAACTTTAAGATCGGGATTTTATAGCTTCTGCGTTTGCAGTAGACACGCCCCGAAACTAGCAGATCTCCTGTAAAAACAGGAGATCTGGCAACAATGCGAAGATGACGCACGATGCACGATTGAACTGATGTATGACAGGGCTACGCACACGTCGTGCGAGAAGTAGTGAGAGGCTCGTTGGACATAAATTCGGTAGTGCGAGTCTATCAATAATGATTGTCATCCAGCAAGCCTACGCACTATCGTTTTGCCTTTTGCACATCGAGCAACACGAGTTTCCTAGCGGAAGAGAGTTGCTTTAGCTATGAATATTACAGTCAAATAGTTCTATCATTTCTTGCAGGGGGGAATTTTGCACACACATGCAGCTCTGCATACCTACATACAAAAACAAAACTGTAATGATATCACTAATACATAAAAAATAGAACAATTCTCGGACACAACTTGCACACCTCGAGCAATTTTTGTGTACGAACCAGTCACAATTCACACATTGACACGTTAAGGTTGAACGGTGAGGATTTTTTGCTCAACAGATCCGAATTTTGTACGGGCGAGCGGACTCGATGTTGATAAAGTGTAGGTAACGTTCACTCTCGCGATTGGACTCAGTCTAGGAGACAATCTGAGTGACAACTAACTTTATTAGATGCGCATACCTGCTTGGGCTTGTACTTTGACAGAGGGGAAATGGTGCGAATACTGCCTTCCGTATTGCTCGATGGTTGTGCATAGTCCACGGACGGACAGCATGGATGGATAGTGCGAAGAGGGCTTCAGACTAAAACCTGTTTTCGATCTAGAAATTAATAATTGAAATAAAAAGTAAAAATAATCGATAGAGGGGATAATTGTTTTCAATTTAAATTTTGTCATTTTTTTTTTGTATATTGTGAAAAAAATAACTGTAGACTAGCTGCTTGCGATTCGTCAAGGCAGATCAAGACGCGCGATTTATACAATTGAGTCAACTTTTAATTTTTCTTTTCATGATTATGCCTATAATTACCTGTGCCTGAAAAAGCCTACATTGTAATTTGTGATGTGGATTAATTGTTTCAATAAAATAATAGTACATTACTGCAGAGGCCGGGAAATTGGCGGTTGCGGGAGGAGTATGATTTAGCGTGGCCGTACGTAGCATGTTTATATGTAGAGATACCTACACTGCCTTCCTTAGAAAAAAGAGCGCATGTCTCATAGAACCGCGAATGTAAAATTGACCTTATTTCTTAAGACAGGGGGCTAAATCTGCTTTGACTATCAAATTGCACATGCGTCCTTTTTATTTGGAAGGGCAGTACAGTCACCAGCAAAAACATATTATCCAACATCACGCTCAATTTTTTATTGATTCGCTCTTATTTATTTATTTATTTATTTATTAATATTCTCTTAATTAACACTAACAGCCATGCTACACGTATTAATTAGTAATGAGAAAATGACATACAGCAGAAATTACAAGGTACCTAAGGCATTATCTACACCTGCACAGAGCTTATGGTGACAATTGTCTCTAAGTACCGACTGGCAGATGCGTAGAAACGCGACTCAGAGGTGTAAAAAATATCAAGTTGGCTGTCGCTGGCCAGGATGTCATTTAAGAGCTTCAGGGCCCGGTGCAGAGGAGAGTGAGCTAGTGCGCGGGTGCGCGCCGCCGGGACATCGAAGAGTGGACGAGGGCGAGGGCGGAGCTGTTGGTTCGACAAGGGTGGTGCCCGTAGAGAGATTAGAGGCAGAAGAGACACGTTGCTAATATGCCCTCGTATGAGTTGAAAGAAATATTTAACCAGGGACATGTCTCTCCTGGTTTCAAGGGCTGTATAGTTCACCATTCCTAGTATATAGAGCGTTGGATACATGTAGGGATAATACCCATACGTTTTTTTGAACAGAAAACGGATAAAGGCTTTTTGAACCTTTTCTAGCATTAATACGTATTTTCGCTCATGCGGAGACCATATAGTGGAATTGGTTTCAAGCCGACTTCGGACATATGAGTTAAACAGTACAGTCATAGCATTGCGATTAGCGAATAGTTTAGACTGGCGGATAACAAAGCCTAGAGATCTTCTGGCACTGTCACAGGTTGTAGTTATATTGTTATTTAATGCAAGGTGCGAGTCGAACAGTGTACCTACCAAGGTCACGAACTGAAGAGACGCGTTGCAAGGACCCATCCCCTAAACTGTAGCTATGGAGCATAGGTTGGCGTGCTCGCGTAAATGACATGACTGAGCATTTCTCCCTATTAAGGGTCAGATTGTTTTTGAGACCCCAGGTAAGAACCCTGTCTATGTCGCCTTGCAGTTTTAGACAGTCATCATAATTGTCAACGGGCAGTGCAAGCTTGAGATCGTCAGCAAATAATAAGCAAGTGGCGTCCTTTATAGAGGCTGGGAGGTCGTTAATTAAAATAAGAAAGAGCAAAGGACCTAAATTACTTCCTTGCCCAATTCCAGACGTAACAGGGAAGTTTTTTGATATGGATTGCTCATATTGAACATATTGTTTTCTGTCTGATAAATAGCTAACAAATAACTTAAGTAAAGCAGACGAGAAACCAGCGTTGGCAATTTTTCTCAACAATGTGTCAATGTGTCTTATACCTCTAGCAATTAAGACGTGTCAGATATTTTGAACCCAATGTTGGATAATATAATTAAGATATTATTGAACGTGCCTACCTATTTAAAAAATAATAAAATTGATGTTCTAGATACCTTATTATTTCAATGTTACGCATAGATAACGTCCATACCTGCTATGGTTCATACCAACTTAGTGCGCTGGTCCGCCGGCTACGCTCGGGTGTGGTTTATTATGTTCATTCTATGATTTCTAGGTTTAAGTTAATCCTTGTTATCATCATATCAAAATATGAAAATGTCACCATACTTATAGATTTGAACTAGATTAGAAACATAATGTATCCAGGACTAACAGGCGTCATCGAATGTCACTCCATACATTTTCTGTCGATTTCGTTAAAGTAAAGCTAAACGTTGGCCATCTTGGCTTGGCTACCACTCCAGACCTATCGTTTATTTACTTAGATTGTTTAGGTAAGCAAAGATGGTTTTTCTTGCCAAAATAAAACAACACGTTATAGTTAGCACTGCCTTTCATATTATTAACTTAGACTACTTGGTACTGGAAATTGATTGAAATTGCAAAATGATTTCTATTCAATTATTTTTCATTTAAAATGTGTATTTTGATTGCGTTGCGGCTGCCAAAAGCTTTAACTTTTGTGGATGTTGATTGGCAAGCCTGACGCTTCTATAATGTAGTATATAAGAGGCCTGTTTTATAAAGCTACAAATTACAATTAACTGGTTACATGGTTGCAGTGTTGCCAGTTTAGACCTGTAGAATTGTTACTTGTAGCTTTATAAAACGTGTCCCAGGAAGGTCAAGCGTCGCTCGGATTATAAAACGAATTTTCTCAATTTTTGCCCTCAGTAAAGCTGTTCGATGTGTGCCTATCGCTTACCCAAGTAACATTTAAGCGCTTATTCAAGCGTTAGAAGGGTGGTATTACCTACATGCTAACTATATAACTATTATAGTATCATGAAAGCGCTAAAGGTGCTGCAGAAGGATAGATAGGTACAATACTAATACTACTAATAATAGTAGGTACTCCCATAACTCTTTAGACGCTAAGGGTCTATAATGGCGGTAATAAAGAGTTTTTAACATATGATGCTACCTATATTCTTAAGAAAAAAAGTCTCTATCTATCTGTATTTGCGATTTAAAAATCGACCAGTACCCTTACCATGAGTTACAAACTTACAAAGTTACAATTACCATACTCGCTAGCGACTCGATTGCTCTGTCCCTCGCACTCTCTAAGAATACTACGAGGTCAGGGGCCCTGCCAAGATGCACTACGCTAACTAGCGTTTCTATTCGTTTCGTTTTTAACCAATCGCGTCACTGATGGATTACGTGACTTTTCGTATAACGTCATCTACCAGTGACGCGATAGGTTTAAAAACGAAAAGAATAGAAACCCTAGTTAACGTAGTGCATCTTGGCAGGGCCCTCTGCGTGGGACAGAGCATTCGACTCGCTAGCGAGTTGCGGAAATTGTAACTCATCGTAGGGGTACCTACATATGAATGATAACGGCATAATAGATAAAACTATCACGGCAGCCTGGATATCGTGCCTCGATGGCCTTCTCTATTTAAAATAGATAGTGTGGGTATACTGGTTACAATCCATGGTGGACATTCAATATGTGCTCAATACTTGTGTTTGTTTACTGAATTATACACCGTGCCCGGGACGAGACGGGACGTACCCGAACCATTTTAACAGTGTTCCAAAGTTAAATGAAGTTAAAATAGGTTGCAGACAGTTACGTTGATCGGTATTCTAATTGATACAAGAACATGTTGCTCGCTCTAAGGTATAAATGCGTCTCTTACGCTGGCCCATCATGTGGCATCGTGTTGACACAGATTAACCAGCACGTTAAGCTAGCCCGAAGTAAACTGCCAGTTATAGGTATAACATGAACCTGCACGGATCAACCACAAAGACACATACAGCCTGATACACTTAGGTACCTACCTACTCGTTAACAAATAGTGGTTATAAACATACATAGTACAATGTGTACTTAACAAAAGGTTTAAATATTCGAGTGAGTAACTTCGTTGCCGACGTGATATTCAGTTACCGCGCTTTGTTTTAAGAACAATGCGCCGACGATGTTTCACCACCTAAATTATACAAGTAAATGAAATCTACCCGTTTACAAAATGCCCCTCATATTATTTCGCGGAACGAAAAATATTTTTCGGGGCATGCTTTTTTACCGACTGTATTTTTCTTGCAAAGCCATCAATTTGATCTTTAAAACCAAACTGTCGAGTTCAAATTCATTGTATTGATAATTTCTATGCTCCATCCACAGATTAGCGCCTCCGTACTACACGGTGAAACTATATTGCTTTTGACGTGTATTGTTTTTAACTCGGCGGCCTTGCTGCCAAGTAAATAAGAGCTATCGTACCGTTCGGTTGACAAAACGAAGACACGACAAAGGCACTATGATGGAACCAAGTTGAGCCGCAGATCTAAAACACCATACGAGTATTACGTAGGTGTTGTAGTTGGGTTTACTTATTTTATTTAGAACATACCAATTACAGGTTCATCTAATCTTGATCTAACGAAACAATAAGGTAGTGCCAGTGTCGCAAGTTCAAATCACGCTATGGGATTTTTTTTGAGAAATAAGTAGATATGTTTGAGAAAGTCAAATAAGTTAGATTCAATGGTTAAACCCCTTAAACGGTCCTTTAGATTTTTAGAACCAGAAGATTCAAGTAACCCGCCGCCCGTTTAATAATATGTCGTACAGCATCTTTAAAAGCTTACTGACGCATTGCATATACACACTTGTAACAGGAACGTTTCTGGTTCGTCTACAAGTCAGCGAACACAAACAAAAGGGCTATACGAAACCAGCGACCCCGGCGCCTGCGTTGACAACTGACACCTGAGCGGTGAATGATCTCCCCGTAAATCTTTCGTATAAAAAGGGCCGACCAGCACCTAACAGCAGCATTCGCTCTGGTGTCAACCACGAGCAAAGTGCAGTCCTTTTGCGGGACTTGGACAAGTTATAGTAAAACGTATTCGCCAAGATGTCCATGGTTCGACGGTCTAGTATGGACAGGATGTCCTCCAGCATGACATCGAGCATGACTGGAATGGGGCTCGGTGGAATTACTGGTCTAACGTCGGGTATGAGCGCGCTAAGCTGCATGAGAGAGCAGCAGATGACAATTGGCGGAATGCCTTCTAACTACGTTCCGGGATTATCCGCTAATTACAATATCTCGAGTTTCTGCCACCGTCCAGGCCAGACCCGTCGCTGGCCCATGCAGCGTGCCGGGCCCACGGCGCAGCACCGCCCGGGGCGCTCTCACAGCACGGGCTCTCTGCATCGCATGAAACATTCAATGAGGAACAGCCCTAATACGCAGTATACCCATAACCTCATATGTAAGATGGCCGACCAGAACGAACGCCGTCGCCGTCAAGACACATTGGAGATGATTCCCCAGAGTTATTACTCGCAGCAACCCTTGAAAGTGGAGCTGACGGAGTTTTATTCGCGAGATAACTCAAAGGATCACCATACCGACCAGTACGATCTTGTGAATGACAACATTCTGCCAAACCCAGTTCTGCGAAGAGGACAAAATTTCTTCTTCGCTGTGCGTTTCGACAGAACGTATGACAAGCAGCAGGATATGATCCGCCTCGTGTTTTGCTTCGGTAATACATAATTTGTCCAAAGTTACAAATGTAGTCATTGTGATGATATAGATATTTTTGTCATCAATCTATATTAATTGATTTCTACAATTATTTTGTTAGAGGGAGATTAAACTTGTTTATTATATTTACTTTATAGGTCCAAAGCCAAGCGTCACCAAAGGTACCCGGGTTGTCTTACCTGTAAATTGGAACAATCAGCAAGGCGTATTCCAGCATTCGCGTGACATGACTGGTATGGGGATGGGAATGGGAATGGGAATGGGTATGGGCATGGGTACGGGTATGGGTATGGGCACGGGTATGGGCATGGGCACAGGCATGGGAATGGGAATGTCTCGCATGCAGGATAACTGCAGTAACATGGCAACGGTCGGGTCAATGGGAACTATGAACCAAATGGGTACTATGGGACCGATGGGACCAATGAGTGGGATGAGAGAAACTACTACGTACGGTGTGCGGCGTAGCTCTTTCAGCAACGACCCATTGCCCTTGCAGCACAGCCCTCTGAGCCCACATGGAACAATTGACCGACCCATGATCGATCGCTATGCAGGAACGACTCAGCATTCCTCGTTCGGTCGTGGTTACGGATCACGCCACGGATCACGCCATGGGTCACGTCATGGATCACGCCACGGGTCTATGCAGAACCTGGCGGCTCTTGCCCATGAAATGGACAGATGGGATATTAGCATTCAACGTCAAGATGGGAATACTATCACATTCCAAGTGCATGTACCAGCCACCGCCCCAGTGGGTGTATGGAACTGTTGGGTACAGACAAATCGATTCGGCCAGCGTGATAATCGCCACGATTACAAATGCGACGAAGACATTTACATGCTTTTTAATCCGTGGTGCAGAGAGGATTCTACTTACATGGACAATGAGTCCTCTAGGAAGGAATACGTTCTTAATGAACACGGAAAAATATGGTGTGGTACATGGCGCCAGCCTAAGGGCCGTAAATGGATCTATGGCCAGTTTGACGACTGCGTTTTACCTGCTTGCATGTACTTGCTTGAGCGTAGCGGTCTTGAGCATTCGGAACGTGGTAATCCAGTCCGTGTGTGTAGGGCTATTTCTGGAATGGTAATAAATAATGTTGATCGATATTAAATATAAAAGATATAGGCACTCTAGTCAAAGGTGTATTTCAATTATGAATCTTTACAATTTATATTATAGATTAACGCCAACCACGACGATGATGGGTTAATGGTAGGGCGCTACGATGGCGAGTACAAGGACGGCGTTGCTCCTCACGCCTGGACCGGTTCGGTGGCTATTCTTGAACGCTACCTCACTGATGGCGGTCGCCCTGTGGAATACGGCCAATGCTGGGTGTTCTCTGGATTAGTCGTGACTATTTGCAGGGCTCTGGGTATAATTTTTTTCCAAATTGTAAACACAACTTCATTCCGTTCATGGATCCATTGAAACTTAAATTACCTTTTAAAATGTTCTGCCTGTAGGTATTCCTTGCCGATCAGTCACTAACTACGTGTCAGCCCATGATACAAACAGGACGTTTACTGTCGACAAATACTTCGATCATGATGGCAACGAGGTGCCGAATGGGCCTGACGAGGATTGCTATGATTCCTGTTGGAACTTCCACGTCTGGAATGACGTTTGGATGCAAAGACCTGACTTGCCGCAAGGTAATTTAGATTACCATAAAAACTTTAACAAAGCATTTGGTAAGTTTTTTTTTGACAAACTTTTGTTTGTAGGCTACAGTGGCTGGCAGATTATAGATTCGACACCACAGGAGGAAGCGGAGTCCGTTTATCACTGCGGCCCTGCTAGTGTTGAAGCCGTTCGCCGTGGTGAAGTAGGCTTCCAATACGACACACCCTTCATGTACTGCCAGCTCAACGCCGAACTATGCCACTTCCAAGAAGAAGAAAATTCTGAATGGGGATTCATCAGGATGGCATCAAACCAGTATCAGTAAGTTTCTAAACTGCTTAGGTACTTATCGTAGTACAATATTTTAGTATTTACCTATCACTATAAATTTACTACCGTTTAAGTCGCCAATCCATTCGAGCACATAAATGTATAGGATTATACTTAGATGGTCCAAATTCCGTTCACTTCTCATGAAAGACAGTCTGTGTCTAGCAGTGAAAGATATATGTGTAGAGAGAGAGAGAGAGACTGCTAATATTTTGTTATACGTATTACAGAGTTGGCCGTAAGGTCTTAACTAAAAATCCTAACCGAGACGATGACGAAGGCGAGAGCGACATGCTGGAGATCACCCACGAGTACAAGACGGTGGACAGCTCGTCACCAGAGCGGCTGGCGGTCATCTCGTCCTGCCGCGGCTACCAGCGCATGCAGCAGTACTACGAGTACCCTGACCGCAACTATGAGGACGTGTTCTTCGACCTTATGGATATCGACATCGTGCCTTATGGCCAGCCGTTTGATTGCACAATGAACATTCAGGTGCGTTTGCTGTTCTAACGGGCATATAATAACATCACAAAAGGCAGAGCCCTAAATAACTTTAGCAAAATTCGTAAATTCTTTGATGCTTTCAGAATAAATCACATGAAGACCGAACGATATGGTGCGTGCTGACGGCGTCCTCAAGCTACTACACCGGCGCTATCGCGTCTCGGCTCCGAAGGGCCCAAGGCGAGTTTATCGTACGCGCTGGCCAGCGTGAAGTACTTAAGCTGCATGTCACACCCCAGGAGTATATGGACAAACTGGTGGATCACTCCATGGTCAAGGTCCACGCTATGGCTTATGTGAAGCAAACGCGCCAGGCCTGGTCTGACGAAGATGATTTCCCGCTTCACAAGCCAAGGATGCAAGTGCAGGTAATTACTTATGTCAACACCTGACAATCTGAATACTGTCATATACGTAACGCTAACGTTTAAAATTGTGTTAAGGTGAGGAGCCAGCCATGCAAGGGCCAGGAGTGCGCCGTTACATTCAGCTTCCAGAATCCTCTTAACGTGCACTTGACCGACTGCTACTTCACATTCGAAGGAAACGGTGTGCAGAGACCGCGACAGGTAAATAGCTTTTTGTTGAATGTTGAATGATTGTTAGACCGAGCATATGTTTTACTGTGGTGTGTTTCCAGATTCGATTCCGCGATGTGAAGCCGGGTGAGTTTGTGAACTATCAGGATAAGTTCGTGCCGCAGCGGCACGGCGAGCGGCGCATCGTGGTGACTTTCTCGTCGCGGCAGATGGACGAGATCTTCGGCTGCACGGCGGTGAACGTGCGCGGCTAGCACGCCCCCCGGCCCCGCGCGGCCTCCCCGCGCCGCTCCCCGGGGCCACCCTCGGCACCCTCGCCGCATGCGCCCGCTCTCGTGATGGTCAGCTCTTACGGCCACGTGGCGCCAGAACAAGTCATTGTTCAAGAGGAGGAAGTCGTAATCTTAAAGACTCTTTAAATGTTTTAGTGTTTTCTGTGAATTTACCTTTAAGGAAATGTTTAAGGGGTATGGTTGACATATCCCGTTGACTGCCTCTTGAATGACTTCAACGACGACTCAGGATACGCCTAACGGATTTTATTATGGTTTATTTTACACACGCACCATTTAAATGAAAAACCAAAAAAATGTTTAAGTATATTTATTCACTGTTTTCACCGAGTGATCATATTATGTAATCATACGCTTAAGTAATTATAATGCTATGTTTAAGACAGAGACCGATGCTTCAAGTGCCATAATCTTTGCTACGAATAATATTATGTCTTTATGAAAGATTTAATATAGGACTAAGTTCTTAAGCTAAGATTAATAAAAAATGTTTATACGTTTTATATGTATAATAAAAAACGATTATATAAAAATACCAAAAAAATGGTTGTGTTTGTGTGTTTTTGGGATCTCAGAAATAAAAAGCATGCACTGAATTAATTTTTTTCTTTATCTCCTACGTACATTTCGTTTCGTGTCGCGATTCTTTATTGTATTCTTATCTCGAAATTATTTCTAACCGATCGACTTTATGTCTATATAAATGGCCACACATGAAAATATATTGCTGCAAATGGGACCCTAAAATCAGACGGACAGATTAAAATGACAATTGCTTGAGACGGGACGCGGCAGACCATGTGTTTCTGCCCTTGAGAGTGCTAGGTAAGGTACTTATTAGGTACATGCATGGTACATGGTAATCCAACTACTTTTTATTTCATAAAATATGAATATACCTTTGGCCTTGACTGTACCAACCGGCCAGCTTCCGCCAATGTCTTTTTCTCTTTGTGACTGTATTCTGCTGTTCGAGTCGTTATCGACGACGCTGCTCTTTGGGTCTGTTGAATTTTAGTACTATTACCAAAGAGTGCCCCGATTCCATTTTTTTCTAAAGCATATTGTTAAAGTAACTTATCTAACACACCATACCTAATATTTGCTTGACAGAAAAGGCGCCCGTTTCGTAAAAAGCAATATGAAAGCAAGATAGGTAAAAACAAAGTAGAATAGAGCCCTTGAATTAGCTGTAAGTAACAACAACTGCATTCTGATTTCTGAAATAACCGTGGAACGTGCCTTGGCTGACGTGAGCTGAAGGAATTAATATGAAATGCATAAAGAAACATTATTGTTAGTAATTAACGCATGCTGTTTACTTAGTAACGTGTTCGAATTAAACGAGCAATATATGGGGTTAAGACTTTTTCCATAAATATAATATCAGGGGACCATCGTATATATAAATAACTTATTGACGTACCTAGTAGTCTCGAAGTATGCTTTTAGTTTGTATCTACTCGTAATTTGGTAGTTTTTGACTCGATGGGACTGAAACTGGAAATTTTATTTAATGTTACATACTATATATCTTTTATTATCCTGTGAAACAATAATGGGAGTCTTTAATTCCTTGCTCTTTCCGAAATTGTTTAGGCGTACGAGTATTGATGGTACAAAAATAAAAGGTCTTAGTTGAAAATCGGTACCCGGAATGACCAACATTGGTACTTATTTCTTTTCCTGAACCGGTTTATTGTTTGTTTTCATATTAAATAACGCATTTCATATCAACGAAGAATGTTAATGTGTTGTGTATTGTTTTCAAAGTTAAGACATAGTGTTTTTTTAATTGGTCTTGTCTTGTTAATAGTAGATGTTGTGGATGCAGATATTACAAGACATTGGTAACACTTACACCGGTGAACGCGGATGTTTTTAAAAAAATATTTGATATAGCATTGAGGGAAATTACATAAATCAATGTTTTTGAACTTTAACGTAATGTAAATATACAAAAACAAGAATTGATGAGAGTACTAAAGACTCACAGATCCGCATACGCATATAAGCTCCGCATCATTATTTGCGGAAGTTCCTCGGTTCGGAAGCCCAGTAAAATAATAATGGTTCTTAGATCACCCTATAAAAAGTTATTAATTTCTAATATTGGTGTATTTGGTACATACTGACTGATTAAAGTCTTCAAAACCTATATTATTTCCCCGACCTGAGCCTTGGAATTCGGCACCAAAATGCGAAATCTACAAATTTTAAATATCACTTGGCAAAAAATACTAAAATGATTATCAGTTTCGATAATTTAATTTAAATGAAATATATAATGTGGACCAATGGTAGGTAGTTGAATTTAGTGCCAAACTTGTCACCTTTTTACATAGATATCATTTTTTTTGTGTCATCATTCATTTGAGAACTTGGCTTATTTTTTCACGATTGCCCAAAAAAAGGAGTGTAATGTTTTCAGAGTTCATGTATTTATGTATGTATGTATGTACGATTCTTTATGCTACCATAACTTCTAAACGCCTGAGGCGATTAAGATGTGTGTGGTATCGTAAGAATCCTTTCACCATCCCGGGTGACAAAGGATACCTAAACCTGTGCCTAAACTCTAAAAATTGAAATAATTGCTATAGAACAATGTCAATTATTAACATAGTTAGATCGACGACAATATAAAAACTGCAGTCTGGTTTTAAACCTTTTTTTTAATTTAGTTATTTTAACATTTATGTTTTGGCGGGATTTGTGACACCATTACGATTCTTAAAATTGGCTGATTAACTTGAAATTCCCATTCATGAATCCAAAAGGAAAATACCAACCAATAAAACCTTCGACTCGTGTCTCCGCTACGCCACCGGCTATCGCTGACAAATATTACGTAGTAGCTCGCGGTCGCCACGGTGACATCACCCACGTGTAGTAAATTAACTTAATCGTACCTGACAATGCAAGATACGTGTATCTCAGATCTCAGCTCTATGGTATTAACTAACATGACCAAGTTAAGTTTAGCGGCGCATTCGTCGTTATATTTTGACCAAAGACATCGTGACTGTTTCTGATACGAGACGACCATATTACATCTCGAATGTAGAACAATGTGTATCAGTAAAAGTTAGTCAATGAAAGCCTCTCGAATCTATGCTAATGCGTTAAGTAATAATCCCTTGGAATTCAACACCTCTATGTTTAATGCCATGGTTTGCAAAACAAACAAGTATCTTTTTATGTACTTGACTACTACTCGTAAAGAACTATATAGTCTGTTTGTTGACAAGCATGTTCTTTGCAGATTTAAGTCATATTACTTTTTACAATAATAATTTAGTTCAATAAAACCATGGCCGGTTTAGTTTACTAAAATTGAAATCTTTCGAGGATGCCACGTTAACACCATTGTTGTTTTCAGAAGAAAAGGATCATTATTGCGAAAATGTTATTATTCATGTATACATACCTACGTGTAGAGATTGACCTACATTCTCGTGTTTGGACGTCATCGGTGGTTCCCGAGCCACAAACTTGGAGAGAATCATGACTAGTTTAGTGTGATTAATAATACATCATTGAGAAGTGAGCTGTAAAGGTTTTGATAAGAGGTCAGACTGGTGGCGAAGGCACCTCAGCTGCGCAGACGATCCCGCACACTGCTGAGGTGCGCACGCGACCGATACTGCGGAAAAAAGTAGAACTTTTAGACTAGCGTTTATCCACTTCAAATAAGAAGCGTATAACACTAATAAGCGGGCCGGGTGATCGTTTGTTTACATTGTGGCAGACTACACAAGTGTCAGTAACGCAACTGGTACAAAATCAGCTATGATCTAATCGTCTATTGTGGAGAATACGCGTGTGATAATCAGTGATAAGCAGTAATCCTTGCGGAAGCTGTACCTTAGGATCTATGAGCTTGTAGGCAGGAGTGAGCGGCTATGGGTAGCGTGAAGAGCAAGTTGGCGAGCCTGTGCCCGCCGCGCTGCTGCGGCGGCCGGTCGGACTCCTACGATCTGCGGGAGCTCCCGCGCCCGCCGCAGCTCGACGCCTCCAACGGTGGGTCAAGGCCTTATCATTCAACCTTATTCGTATATATCTGCAGTTCTAAGATTGTGTAATTCATCCTTCTAAAGAGATTGGGTCTTCATTAACCATGAGACAAGTTGTCTTTTATGATATTTTGGTAAAGTAAATGACGGAACGTAACAGTTTGAAATCTAATCTAATTTAACAATTTACCCGAGTTAGTTAAATATCTCGGTAAACCTTTTGTTTGCAGATTGATTCACACCTACATTACCAATACGTGTTATTTTTCGGGCCCAGATGTTACGTACTACTCTTTACATATTCAATTAAATACAACACAAAGCAACACATGCTACCTAAGTCGTTAAGGCTCGGCATTTATTTCACAATATATTTGCAGCCTTATCAAAACTAAGTCAAATATTTTTTGTCGCCTTAATCGACTTTTAATACTCTAAACTAAATATTTCCTTAAGAAGTTCACATTCTAATATTGGTCTACATTTTATAATGGATGGGGTTGAGTTGAGAAAAAAATATGAAAGTCAATTAAAGTGCAATAGTCAGTAATAATGACTATCACAACAAGCTACTTAGATTAGACTACGTTGATTTCCAGTGCCTTATTTGCACTAAGCGTAATTAATGACTTCGTAACAATAACGATGACGTTTATAAATAGTTTGGTGTTTCACGGCTCAAGCAAAACTAACTGTTACTCTATGGTAAATATAGGTTCAATCCCATTGATGTGTTCTGGAATCCCTTATTTCTTATTGGATAGGTGGTAGGCAGGTACTAAA
This sequence comes from Acleris sparsana, assembly GCA_923062465.1. Classification (NCBI taxonomy): domain Eukaryota; kingdom Metazoa; phylum Arthropoda; class Insecta; order Lepidoptera; family Tortricidae; genus Acleris; species Acleris sparsana. The sequence continues at coordinate 7,988,754 of OV281286.1, forward strand.
ATAACGCATGTCTATTTTTTTAAATATAGCTGAAAATAGAGATCCTTAGTGCTGGCGAAATCTGGTAGAGCGGCAAATTAAAGCGATCGCATTCGGCCGGATACCGCCTGAAATACATTCCCGATAATGCTCCCAAAATAAAAATCAATCTCCATCATGGCTCGGAGGAAAACTTCACTCAACTACTGTCATATCTGCAATTTATGTTTCATTGTAAATTTTGTTATTGATCAACGTAACTATTAGGTAAATGCCACTCTGTGTTTACTTTAACGTTAACCCTCCAAGATACTTAAATACAATAGTCTCACAGCAATAAAAGACGTTTACGTTAACTGTTATTTACATCTGTTTGCATTAGTCATATCTTGTACAGAAAACCTATTACTTCGCATTAAAATATAATATTTATAGGTATTACAAAAATATGCAAAGATTAACGTTTCCGTGATCATTCTTTTTAAATAATAATTACACAAGATTTATCAGTATGATGAGCTTAATTGTGAGTATTTTTTCATGCTATTTTGTGTCCTACTTTAAAAAATCTTAATATTAATGAAAAATAAGGATTAAATTTCAATGAAACTATATTACAAAACGAATCAAATAAAATAGAGAATACAAGGCTCTCTAAAGTAACATCGTATTGGGTATAATTTAATTCAGGGCCTTCGTGACCTAGTGTGAATTCGAGGAATGTTCGGCGACTTGTCGCGTATGGCAGTGCGCGCGCGCAGCCCTCAAGGTGATCCGGCATCGGCGTCGGCGTCCTACGAGAGATACGGTAGAGATGGACGAATCATGCGTATTTGCCATATGATAAATCAAAAGCCACTGCGACTAGCTGCACTTATGTTCCACAACCGCATAAGTACTATTTTCTACTGTCAACGAATTCTCTTAGGCATGATATCGGTTCGACATTGATTAATTAATCAGTATTCTGACGTTATGACACATTCCAATGTTCGATAACGAAAGTAGTTTTGATTCCGATTGTAATCTTAGTTTTGTAAAACAATGTCATCTTGTCTAAAATACATAGGTAATTAGATACTCACTTTTAAAACATTAATAACAATATCTTAATTTAGTAATAATTCACTACATTGGAATAAAAAGTTACAATTTGAGGAAATGCTCAATTAAGGCAATTATATTCGTGAATACTTAACGCTGAAAACATTTCGTGTAGCTGGCTTTCGTGAACGTTCATGAACCTGGATAAAAGGTTACGTAATTTTTTCTCATCCGTTCCTGGTAATGTCATGGCAGGGTGACGTGATATCAATTAGCTACCCAAACAATAACTCTTCTTACGCATTGGCAGCATCCAAGCAATCTTAATGATAAGCGAAAGTGGCCAATTAAATTATCGCTATTTGTGCCAAATATATAACAAAAATACAACTTATTTGCAACATTTTAAAGTAAAGAGCGAATTGAGTCAAAGAGAGCACAAGTTTTTGCGGATACTGACGTCATACCAGTCCAAGCCCGTACATCCTGACCGTGGGTACAGATGCGGTTTATCCTCGTTTGAACAATATCTCATTGTTTTGCCAAAGTTTTTTCAATGGTTCTCAGTTTGACTCGAGACCACAAGGGGAAACAATTCGACTTTGAACTCCTTGATTCATCCCGCCACACTCTCACTGATGCTATTTGTGACACTAGTTGGCTTTACCAGGTTTATATAGTTTGATACTTATCTCACAATAGTATCAAAGTTTTTGCTCTCTCGCTTGGAATGCTCGAGTTGATAGGTAATTGGCTATAATTAGCGCTAGCTGGTTATTGACGCAGATTGGATATAAAGCCAAAGTTAAATCAGCAGTTTAGCTGAGGTATTTGTGTAATATGATCGTATGTACCTACATGCATTTACAACCACAAGCAAATGTTAAATCTATTGACTTATCTATAAGATCAAATTTGCTAGTTATAATAGGACTAAGTTGCGGGTCCATGAATGAAGTTTCTTGCGCAAGTTTTGGTCTGCTGGTTTTATCTTATTTGTCCTGTGACGATTGAAATACAGCGTGTTCAAGAGTTTTCGTAAAACCAATATGTAGTGAGCACCAAAAATGGAAGACTAATATTTAGGAACGGATTTTGCGTCAGTTTTGAAATATTCTGTGAATCAATAGTTCGAATGTTACTTATGTTTCCTTTCATTGGGTTTTTTTCATGACATTTTAAAGTAACGACCACATAGACCAGAGGGGCTTTTTGCCTAACGCACTCGATGGCAATCGACATCAAAGCGGAATATTTGTTTTCTTTTTGTATGCCGACAAGCCTTCGATTTTCAAAATGAAAACAATTGCGGTTGCAAGTGCGTTAGGTATTAGCCCCTCAGTACATGTTTAGGCTCCGAGGCTCTCTGAGGCCAATGGGCATTTACAACAATGATGCCAACCCAAAGATATATATTAAAATTTACAACCGCAACAAAACGATGCAAACACTGTTGTTCGGAGACACTTTAGGGGGTAATTCCTATGGTGGCGGCGATTATTTACTGCCACCACTACTGTTTTATAAATACATACTTATATTTTTCTATTATGACTCTCGTCGAAATATGATAATTAATTATAAAATTTACTGATCTCATTACTTATTTAAAGAAACATATTTCTAAGATCTGAAGAAAATGGGTCACGGTCGATAAGATAAAAGCAAGACAAGAAATAATTCAATTTTTGTGATTCGAATTAACAACAAAGACTGGCTAGTTTATTGTTTTCTTCTGTTGTGAAGTCAGTAATAAACAACGTCTTAACTTACGTTTACGATGCTAATAAACCATAATGACAAAGAAAACCATTACGAAATCTTAATAAAGTTTTTTACACAGAACTCTTACTAAATTTATAAATGGTAGGGTTAAAAAAATAATTGATACGTGGAATCTGTTGATATTTATTATTAGAGAAGCATTTTCAAAAGCGAATTCCTATTTGAAATAAAACAGACTCCTGTGGAAGCATGCTTGGAAAAAAAAATGGTCTTGTGCGAGTCGGACTCGCGCACCGATGGTTCCGTATTTATGATAATATGTATGGTAACCGCAAAACAAATCACTCATATTGTTTATTTTATATGACTAATTAAAATAGAACTAATTATCTATACGTCAGGTTTTTTTCAGATTGTTTAAATCATAAACTTAGGACTTTTTGCAATTTTTTGGCAATAAATCAAAAAGTACACCACAGAAAATAAAAATAAAATATTTTTGAAATGATCAAATTGTTAAAATCAAACCACTTTCATTTTTCAACCCCCCATTACAATTATTTGTAAAATAAATTTCGTATTTTTATTACTAAAAACAAATGCGGACAAGCAAGTTGTATAACTAAACCAAATTTCAAGTTGATAGCATTTGTAGTTGATGAGAAAACCTGCTGTGACATACAGACAGGCAGACGGACACCGAAGTCTCACCATAAGGGTTCCTATTTTACCATTTTGGTACGGAACCCTAAAAATACAATCGTCGTGAGTGGAGATACTCTTTCAAATACGTTCGATACTAAATCTAAATTGATATTGACGTCAAAGCGCTTGATCTTTTGATCGAAAAATACGATTACTTTCCTGCTTGCTATTTTTAACCGATGAATTTTATAAAAACAGGAGTTTCACAATTTGTCTGAATTTTATGAAGTTTAACAATTATGTCAGTTGATGCGTTTATTTAAGTAGTGTTGCGTTTATTGGTGGTAGGAACTTGTTCAGGGCCCGGCAGTAGTGTTCGCAATGTTGTGTTGCGGTGCGGTTTAGCCCGACTCCATCTTAGGCTGGCTTGGCCATCAAGGATGTTAACGCATATTGTTAAATTTCTTTGGTGGAATTTGTACTTAATCTCCATGCGATTCTTTTGTGATCCAGTTTTATAACCTATTTATTAATAAAGGTAAACTAGGTGAATCAAGAAACTTCAAGGGTCTCTCAGGCCGAAAGCAGCTTAGTGCTACTTCCGTATTCTACCAAAACATCCTCGTCAACTTATATTATTAATAACAATGAACACACGATTGGCTCTTAGATGCCATAACAATACCGCAATAATGTTATCAATACTCATCTTATCTGTTTCTTTTACGACTGCCAGAGCTAAACATCGAGCCCACGCGGATGCCGTCGGCGCCGTGTGGGAAACACTATTAAATGCTTATAATTTCAAGGCTCTGTATCCCGCTACGATTCACCCACAACTATCATTAAGACCAAATAGGTACAGGCATAGCCATAAAATATGTACTTGGTTTGACTTAATTAGCAAGATATTCTTTGGATTGGTTATAAAATTTTGAAACCGCTTCAATAGAGTCACAGATTGAGAAACATATCTTAAGTGGGATTGGTTTCGGAATTTTAGATTAAGAGATTTTACTAAAAGTATAGACAAGTCAGTGCAGCATTTTTTCAAAAAATAAAGTCATTTAAATAAATTATAAGTGTACTTACCTACATTAGTTATACGTGTATTAACTACTTAAATGGAACAAACACGTCAATTACTTTAAAATACTTGCTCGTAAACACAATTAACATTATTACTCACCTAAGTAATTTGAAAAAACTTAGTATAATTTGTAAGTTGTGTTCATACAAAAACATTACAGAAAAACTGAAGGGGTAAGATAAACAAGGGTCAATTTAAAAATACAACTTTCAAAGAGGAATACTTTTTTCTCACTATAACTTCAATAATATTTGTTTTTTTTTAGGTTTCTAACAACAAAATTAGTTTAGGAGAAACAAGACGTTTTTCCAATTTTAGAACTTACACGAAAATCACATTTTTTGTTGGAATTAATAACTTGTAATAGTAGGTATACCTACACCATGTTTTTAAAATGTATGGTCATCCAATGCCCATTTGGAATAATCTACAATAACAAAATGTAAAAGACATCATCGTGTCCGAACTTTGCGATAGAACTACGAAACCAAAACTATTAAAAAATAGCGTGGTTTTGGATAGGTTTATTTTGAATATTTTGAATAAAATTGGGGTATTTTTATAGGTTTATCTCAATTCTCTGGGATTTTAACACACTGGGCAATGTTCGTACATGACTCGTTATAAAAAAACATCATCTCTACGCTATCAATATTGCTTACGTTAAAGTCGATATTATTATTATATTTTATTGTGGTTTCCTTTTCATATCTTTGATCAGTTACAATTGTGTCTCTTATAAGAGCGACTTGACTTCGTTTTGTTCTAATTAACATTGATTTACAAGGACCTACTGTTATTCCCATGAGGTCACCACTATATCTTGGGATAGATCTGTCATAGAAAAAGAACAAATAATGAGTAACGATCGTCGGACCTTGGTTTTGTCAATGAATTATTTTGTTTCTTGGTATCGGGAAGCTTTTCGCGCGTTGTCGAGTATGACATCACCCGTCTAGTGGCGGCGATGCCGAGATCCGAGTCTACCTCGAGCACGCAGTACGCAGCAGTATGGCCAAAGAACCACACGTTTGTTCTAACAATTAGCGAGTATCGAGATCGGCCATCACACCTATTTTCAATGAACGTTACTTAACAGTTTCCAGTGACCAGCTTTAGTTTTGCCGGCTAAATGAGCCGAAAAGACTACCAAAATATCATTACCAAACAGTAATCATGGAGTATTTTAAAAAGTGGTGGAGGGAGCGTTTTGGAAAACGGCGAAAATACACTATCGTACCGTTTCAGCCAGGTATTTGTTACGCATTATTCATAAAATAATATCACACCCGCCAAAATCCATAGTCAATTCAAACTCTTACAAAGACGTACAGTAAAAACAAACGTCAGTGTTTTATTTGCGGAACGGAAACTGGTGGTGGTAGTTATAATGGAAACTGAGGAAGTGGTGATTTCTGTCTAATTAGTGTTGACTTGGATGTGAGCTTAAGTTTTGGTTTAAATGGTTGATCATATTTATAGTAAGCGCCCACCGATCCATTATTGAGCCTGGATTGCATTCAGCTTATCGGAGCTTCTCGTTGTTTAGTGCACAACCGGGCTCTTACATCTACTTTGGTTTTCCCGATGTTGTTTCTATATGGTAATCACATTGTTGACGTTATGACAGCTCTTACTGTTATATAAATAAGATCGTTTATAACGCGAACAATGATGATTACGATACAGGAGTAAAACGGTCTTATACAGTGTGGATTAAGGGCCCAGATTTTTTAAACTGTGTTATACCTTAATATCTATTATTTTTGGCTATTGGCCTCTTAGTAATGAGTTCGTTCTGTTCCAGATGTGGTGGACGGCACGAGGCTGGGCGTGCTCGCGGTCCAGGGCATAGATTTCTGCAACGAGAGCAATGGAGAGAACCACCACACTAGCAAATTCAACCTTATGTCGCGGACGGAAGACCGATGCCTCGTGGTGCGTCGAGGCCAGGCCTTCAAGCTCGACCTGCTACTCAACCGGCCCTTCGACGTCTCCAGAGACGCCATGTCCTTTATATTCTACGTGGCTGGTATGTGCAAACCTTTGTATTACTTACTTGATTACCATAAATCTACTTGTTCAAGGTAGCAGTTGCAGTGTGTGGGAGTAGTGATGTCACTGCAATGCTAGTAACTACTAGCATTTATATTCAACTCGAAAGAAAACTGTTTATTATAATAATAATAATATTGACGTCTTTGAAGCACATCTGGATAATATTATAGTCTATTTTGAAGCGGACACTCAAGTTATTGATGACATTTTTTATTATAAATCGAAACGCAAAGGTTAATAGCCCTTAAATATTAAAAGTGGAATGTTACCTTCGACTGAAAGTGTTTTACCGTGAATAAACGCACTTTAGTTGCTTCATGCTCATAAAGTTTCATAGTTGTTGGTAAAATTAGAATTCACTCGAATCTGTGTATACAGGCGACTGGGTTGCCCATGCGTGTATATTCAATTGAAACGTTATTTCGAAATAAGTTATTCAAATTTACTTTTCTTACCAGATGTGGAGAAACGCGGTCCCTCAGACGACTCATCAGCAGCAGTTCCATTGTTGGAAAAAGGTTCAGAAACACCCGGGTCATGGACTGCTGTTTACGAGGGTCAAATGGACTCGCACTTGATAGTGGCAGTCACGGCCGCGGCTGACTGCATAGTGGCTGCCTGGAAACTAGACATTGACACAAAGCTGAGCACCGGGGGATCGTTGAGCTACACGCACCCTAAACCCATCTATTTACTCTTCAACCCATGGTGCTTAAACGATGCGGTGTATATGCCGGGTAATTATTTACTAACTACTGTTCCGGTCTTAATAATATAGCTTGATGGCTTATGCAAATGAGTCATCCTTTCCTCTTTTTTAGTTTCGACTTGCCTTGATCGAGATTAGATGTAATTAGAATTAGAGTAATTAGAGTAAAAATCCGGGCTGTTATATTTAGTGTCATGTTGATTAGGTATGCCAACTTCACAAAAAAATTAGAAATTTGTTCATTGCTGGGAACTATGGTTTTCTCCGAGGTTTAATTGGGCTGCGCTGCCTAGTTGCGGCTTTAGGTATGAATGATGTAGCCAGAGTGTTTGAATTTAAAAAAAGACGATTACCTATTAAATACGCTTCAATTTTACATGTACATACTGGTTAAAGAGAAATGATCAAGGAATTATCAATGCTTAAATAATTTCTCTTTAATAAGGTTATTAAACTAGCTATGGTGAACTCATTTTATGACTGAACTAGATGCAGTTTTTTTAGGAATTTAGTAGAAGTTTATATAATTATGAATTGTTGTTATATTTAGGTGCCAGTCATCGCGAAGAATTTGTTCAAGAAGATGGCGGCCTGATGTATAGAGGAGTCTACAACCGAATAAAACCAACGCCCTGGAACTACGCTCAGTACGAGAAGGACATCCTCGAATGTGCGCTCTATCTAGTCAGAGATATCGGAAAGGTAACAACGACGACTAAGAAAAAAACAATATTGAATCTTGTGCATGGATACACTACAATTCGTTGAGTAATTAACTTACGTAATTTCACGGGGTCAATCTGGTTAAGTTTTATTAAAAAGGTGAAACAATGTGACCCCTTAAATAGGTGCACAATACGCATGACGATATCAAGACATTCTTGTCACTTGTTCTAGATTAATTGATTGCATAGCTTTACCAAAACTTCTAAAAACTATGAATCGAGACTTAATCGCGTAGGTAATAAAATAAAAAAATTACCTTGACGTTTCGACTGTGTTACAACAACCGTGGTCACATGTTCGTCTGCTCGTCGTGCGAGTTTTTCAACCTACCCACACTTGTTCTTATTTTTCTTTGATTGATTTGATTGACCACTTGATTGAATTGCATATTTCTTAAATGGTCGGCAATGGCAACGGCATTTTGTTCACCTGGCGGCTTTTAACTGCCGCGAAACCAAACCAAAACTAGTCACCGGCAACGCACCGACAACTCTTTTTGAGTTGCTGGTGTTTATGGGCGGTGGTGATTACTTCCCATCAGGTTACCTACATGCCCGTTTGCCTCCCTCTCCTATAAAAAACAAAATTTTAAAGAGATGCTCTTAAATGATATACTTTGTTCCTAAGGTAAAAGGTCGTGCTAGAAGCGACCCGATACGGACAGTTCGGGCTCTTTCGGCGGCTGTGAACGTGCAGGACGACAACGGGGTTTTGTACGGGAACTGGGGTTCCGAGCTCAGCGACTACGACGGGGGAACGCACCCGATGAAGTGGGTCGGCTCCTTGGCGATATTGCAGAAGTACTATGCTAAGAAAAAACCTGTCAAATACGCTCAGTGTTGGGTATACGCCGGTGTTTTAACAACAAGTAAGTACACCGGTAATCACATGAGTAATTTTTTTAGTAGACTCACTAAATGAGTTTTCAGTGATTTTATCCGTGCTTACGCTCCTGACTCCTATTTATTAGAAGTATTTGTCAGAAGTAAATTCATCATTGTTAATGCTAATGAAGATGTATGTTGTCAGTCTGCAGAGCCCTCGGAATCCCGTGCCGGCCGGTGACGGGGTACGACGCGGCGCATGACAGCCAGGGTAGCCTCACCGTGGACATCATCAAGGACGAGGCCGGGAACACGCTAGACCACTTCACGCAGGACTCTGTCTGGAACTACCACGTTTGGAACGAGGTATCAACCGCAATCGGTCTAAGGGTTTGCAATATCCATGTCAAGTTCAGTCTATATCGAGCTTCAGACGTTAAAGCGCCGTTTGAAATTGCAGATTAAATTCGCTTGTTCGCCCGACGGCTTATTTAGATTTTTGCTGTCGGTTTAACACACGTTTGGGTTAATATTTTTATCACCAAATACAAAACAGCTCCATGCGAGTGATTGAAACAAATCTGAACCCCAACACTCCTTTACAACATTGTAATATTTCACATTTGCGCTTATATTTGCGATAGGTAGGTATTTACATCTTTTGACGTTTTTAATTAGCAAAATGGGATAACATGCTTTAAGTGTAGTTTATTAGTTTTTAGTAAATGCTTGACAAATTTATTCATTTAATATGTTATGTATTGCAAGGTGGTATTTCTCTTGGTGATTGGAATACCACTATCAGCTCTTTGAGTGGCATAGGTCAGCGGGTTCAATGTATCCGATATTCCCGCACTGAATCATCTTAGGTATGAAAATAGATTCATCGTTACTTTCTGATATATATTGATTCAAAACATCAGTCATGGTCCTTAAGAAAACAACTGAGTTATTAAAATAAAGAAGCGTTTTCGTATGTAAAAGGCTCACGGAAATTTCGTAATAACTCTGGTATTTTAAAGTATTTACTTAATGAGAACTTATGAACCTACTTGAATTATTCAGCGCATATGTCGCTAACAAACTGCACACAGTGTGACGACGGTAAATATAGGGTGAGGAACGAATCTTGCTACGAAATGAATGTACACACATCCATAAAAATCCAGGGATAAAAAGTATACCTCAGTTATTTTAATATTTTAAAATGTATCGCAACGCAGTACATAGATTGAAAAATATCAAAATAATATTAGGATATATTTGACACTATTACCCGTGGACCCACTTCTTTGTCCCACCGCAGAAAAAGTTGCACCCAGGTTTTGGCATACAATTTTAATTGTGATACCAAAACTGGGTAGGTTAGGTTCGTTAGGTATCTATAAATGCCCGAAGGGCAAACAGGCCTGGAATAGGAGCCCTGCTGTGAAGCAGGGCTCCGTCGAAAAGAGCAGTGGGACGAAGTAGTGGGACCACGGGTAAGCGTCCTATATTTGATGCCTAGACATTTGAATGGGTGTATCTGACTTTAATTTTGTACCAATATTGGGGCTAGGCAAGGAATCAAGCCTTCACTTGAACACTGAAAATTAAGTGTTTGCCTATGATGTGCAGGTATGGATGGAGCGCCCCGACCTGGGTCCAGAGTACGGCGGCTGGCAGGCCCTGGACTCCACACCGCAGGAGACTTCAGAGGACCTGTTCCGCTGCGGGCCCGCCTCGCTCCGCGCGGTGCGCGATGCGGAGATACAGAGGCCTTACGACGCGGGATACGTCTTCGCGCAAGTCAATGCTGACAAGGTATGGGCCTAGGTTTCCACGGATTAGTTGTTGCCGTCTGTGCCAGAGGTCGTGGATTCGAAACCCGCTAGGAGTAAACATAATGTGACTAGCACGAACCTGGCACAAGTCACACACAACACAGTCATACAAGTCATGGCTCTTGTTGTATATAGGTAAAAATTCTACGCCACTAGGTATAGTCGCACCCCGCCTCTTAAATTGATGTTGCTCTCATGACACAATCCAAAGTAAAATAAAGTAGGAGACAATTATGTGGATTAAAAACAATTTTAGTAACTATTTGTAAAGTGACGTAGGTAATCAATTAAATAATAAAACACTTTTACGTTTGATTTATTGCGGCACTTGATGCTGATGGATGACGACATACCAACCTACATTTAACATACCTACTTAGATTTTTACACAAGCAAGCCAAAACCGTTTTGAAAAGTTCAGTGTTTTTAAACTATAGGTATAGGTGAGAAAGTTAAGTAAATCACCTGTTGCATGTAGTTGCGCATAAACTTAATATGGAATTTACGTCAAATTCAAATATAGAATTTCGAATGGTCTACGAGTATACCAGATGTGTTACAACTACACTCAGGAGCAAAAATACCGGGTCAGAGTGCGTTTTTCATACAAACGAGACTATTACGAAGCCTTGGTTCCTCGCCAGGGGTTGTTTTGAGTGAGTTTTATTGGTGGATACTGCGAGATTCAATAAAGTAGGTCAAAAGTTCACCTAACTGATCGCACAATCAGTTAACACCACAGCGGGAGAGTTTGGGTTAGCACTTGGATTTCCTTACATATTATTGCCATTTTAGATATTTTTCTGAACATGCACAATTCCGGCGTTAACCGCAGATTTATTCAGTTGGGTATCCTAGGCACTCTGGAAGTCCTGTATCGATAGTCGGGGTATTCATCATCAGATTTCACTAAAAGCATTCCCTGGCGAGGAACCAATGCTTCGAAATAGCCCCCTTAGTATGAAAAACGCACTCTGACCCGTTATTTTTGCTCCTGAGTGTACATGCAACAGGTGATTTACATAAGTTTTTCACCTATACCACCCCACCTAAGTATTATTTTATAGTATTTATTACGAGATTTCACATTCCATAATATCTTTAAATTACATTGTGTTCAATATCATGTCACAAACGTTGAAATGTACCGTCTGCAATACCGTGTCCTTACATTAAATACCACCTGCGCATATAAAGTAGTAGGTACCTGCCAAACCAATTAGGGAAAGGTCACCTTGTCAACTAGCGCATTTATCCAGTCAGCTCTTTGTGAGTTTTATGTCATTGTTTTTTAAGGTGCTATGGAAATACGCTGGGGAAATCCAGCCACTAAAGTTACTCGCCCGGGACACTACTTCTGTTGGGCAGAATATTTCTACTAAAGCTATTGGCCGCATGGAACGAGAGGTAAGTCTCAGAGCTCCTCGTTTGGTAGTCTGTATCGCATCGCATAAATAAACCATTGCTATAAAATATAGCCAGGAGTTCGTATATGTATACGCTATCATACCAACATTATACCAACTCGGATGTAGATCATAATCCTTTCCCATTTTTTTTTGTCGGGTAAGTTCGTATTTATGTGGCTTTCTCAATTAACTTCAGTACCCATTAATAAGCCAACTGAAAGAGAAAGATAAATACGCACTTATCCGACAAAAAACGATGGGAAAGGTTTATATACTGCATCTGTCGTAGTATGTTGTGTTATAATGTAACAGGCTTTACCGTTCGTATTCAGTCATCTTTGTTGAAAACTTGATCCTCAATGCCCATTGACTCACCTGATTACGTCTTCCAGGACATAACCGACACGTACAAGTACCCCGAGCGCACGTGGGAAGAGCGAGCGACCATGGAGAAGGCGCTACGGCGCTCCTCCAACATTTTTGCACGATACTACCTCAACGACGCCTTTAACGATGTCTTTTTCGACTTCGAGCTCCGCGACGACATTAAGATCGGACAGGACTTTAGCGTGGTACGTCATCGATGTGGTGGTTATAACACAATGTTCCATGCCACCCCTTTCTTTTTCCGAAGCTTAGCAGATTTTCACTTTATTAGGTAGTCTGTTTATGTTCAAAAAATATTCAAAATTAAAATACAAACCTTTAGGCTTTATTAATTCCTTAAAACATTAAAAATAACATGCCGTATCACTACCTAGGTACTTAATTACCATAACCCGACACCCCTCAGATCCTGCACATGAAGAACCGCTCTACCGAGCACAAGCACCAGGTCCGCGGGGTGCTCCGCGTGGACTCCGTCACATACACGGGCAAGTCCGGCGAGAGCGTGAAGCGCCAGGACTTCGACGTGGCGCTGGAGCCCGAGGACAAGCAGCAGGTCGCCATGATGGTCACCTACGACGAATACTACAAGCGACTTGTAGACCAGGTCAGACACTACTTGACTATCTACCTAGACTGGGTACTTTATTTTTTTGTTTAATGTGAAATTGGAAAAAAAAAACATGATAACTAACATTATATTGATGAAATTATCCAATCAGCAGTTGGGTTATTTTAAAGCTTGCCTTTTATTAGACTTGTTACAAATTTGATATTAACTAATGAATGACCATCATGTGCTATCGATGGCGGCTTTTACTATATGTATAGATATTCATTGGATGCGGTAATAAACAACAATATTTTGTATTACTTACATAGTTCACCCGTTTTCAGGACCACTTTTAAAATAAAAATATCTTAATAAGAATGCAGTAAATAGATTTCAAGCAAGCCAGCAATAACCTACTTACTTGAATCTTAGTATGTCGATGCTTGAATCTTATATATGTAGGTATTATTATTATTTATTATGTTACCTCCAGGCGTCCTTCAACATCGCCTGCCTAGCCACGATAGTGGAGAGGAGCTTCGACTTCTTCGCTCAAGACGACTTCCGCGTGCGCAACCCTGACATAAAGATCTCTGTGGAAGGCAAGCCGGTGTCCCGCAAGGAGTTTACCGTCACGGTCAAGCTGGAAAACCCGCTGCCGATACCACTGAAGAACGGGAAATTCTACATCCAGGGCCCGGGGCTGGATCAACAGCTAAAGATTACGCTGGATGAGGTGCGTGCTAAACTGTTTAGTAAATCAGATAAGGAACTAGTTTAAATTAGTTGTGTATATAAAAGTGCGCATACACTTATGTAGTTGTACACATTATATGATAACTAACTGCCCACGACTCCGTCCGCGTCGAAGTTGTTTATCGCTACTCGCGCTAAAAAGTACACTAGGTATGTCCTTCCTCGAGTTTTAATCTGCATACCTAATTTCATCGAAATCGGTTCAGCGATTTAGCCGTGAAAGCGTAACAAACAGACAAAGTTACTTTCACTTTTTTAATATTAGTATGGATTTAAAAACTTTGTTCGATTAATATGTGTTTTTAACAACACTGAACTTTAGCCGATTTATTTGCAGTGTTTAAAATAAATAAGTGTCAAATATTGTAGAAAGAAGGTCGCTAGTTATCTTACTCATGTCGTATCATCAGAACAAAAATGTCAGTCTATCTTTTCTTACTCAATTATCTTTAAAACCAACGTCTTTGTTCTCCAGAATGTACCACCAGGCGAATTTGCCACAGCGCAGTTCAAGCTGACGCCTCCCTGGGCAGGCCGGCACCAGATCTCTGCTAAGTTCTCCTCCAAGGAGATGCACGACGTCGACGGCTTCCTCGTCATCATGGTGGCCCCACCTGAAACTAACGGCTACTCCGAAACCAACGGGCTTTGAAGTTTTCAAGATTTTCTGTTCAAGAATATTCAAAATAGAAGCTTGAAAACACAAGCTAAAAGAAATAAAGTCCAGGAGTTTATTAAAAAAGAAGAATATTAGGGGACAATCTAAAACCAATTGACCCAGACCCAAACTAAGCTAGGCTTAACTACTTATGGGTACTGGACAACGATGTACAAACTGATATAAAGAAATAAACACTTAAATACGTAGAAAACATCCACGACACAGAAACAAATACTCGCGTTCATCACACAAATATTTGCCCATAACGGAAATCTAACCCAGGACCGCTAGCTTTGTTGGCAGGGTAACTATAATTACCAACTAGGCCAATGCGTCGTATTAGTTTGTGGGAACCTCTAGAAGTATCGATAAACGTTTCGTAGGATGAATTGTTTCACCGCAGTGAACAGTCGCGGGAGTTAGCTTCCACTGAAAGCGTACTGTTTTCAGTTTAAATACGCACGCAGATTAAGTTAAGATAGATCATGAACTTGCAATATTTGTGTCAGAAGTCGAAGAAATGTTTTCGGATTTCGCAAGCGCCAGAATTGACTGTAATAGCTCTTTTTTCTTCTAATATTTTTTAAACTCGTGGTTACTGACAAGACAAGTCTCCTGCTTAGTTTTTACTTTAAGAGTTAAACATATTTAAATTAACTAAAGGTAAAAGTTACGTAGGCAATGCTAAAATCAAAGGTAGCGTGCAGCAACGGAGAATACACAAATACTCTCACTAGGTACATAAGTAAACTTGTTTTGCTAAAGAAATGGTCGGTCGATAACAACATTACGTAATGTTTTAAAATTTCCTTCTTACTTTGTAAATATACATATACTCAATTAAGGCACTGGTCCCACCGCCAGCGAGTAAGCGATGAACTATCGGCGATTTATCGCCCAAGAAACGAACAAATGATAATCGCACCCGTGTAAATAAAAGAGATAGATATATATTTATAGTTCAGCGCTGAGCTGAACAGCTGTGTTCATCGATTACTCGCTGGCGTTAGGACCAGTGGCTAAATGTATCTAATCGATTTAAAAAGTACAAGTAAACTGCATACATAATAATTAGAAAGTTGCCATTGGTTTTATGTCGTTCATTTAGTTCCTTACTGTTAAAACGCCGATAGGATTAACATATGAATGTGCTATTCATATTGATTGAGTAAGTTTATTTGTTTAGAAAACTATTTATAAGACACTATATGTATAGCAAACCGCCCTCGCTTAGCTTTGGTTTATGTGAGTTTTCTGTACCACCAGTACATATATACTAGAATTTATAATGCATAAAAACATTTTTCTCAAAAATGACAGGAAAAGTTGACATTACTATCTATATATTGGGATGCGAAGTACATAGTTTACTGACAGATCTCAAATTAAAAAAAAAAAACATTGCGTGCTCGCTACACAAGCACGCAATGTTGCATACAAATTTCATTACCATCTAGTATCTAACTTTTTAAAAAGTGAAAACGGCCTTAATAAAATGAGGGCACAAGTCTTATTACATCCAAATTTTGTTCGGAATATAACTTTTTTATCTGTATCTCGAATAGCTTGAGTAGTTTTAAAAAAAAAGCTTGCGTTTCTCCTTGTCATAAACAAAAGACGGTAAAGAGTAGGTAATATATTGTCTGTATAGATTGTGTGGTATTTCTTTCCTTAATAAAGTACTTTACTCCAACATAATTTTATTCTTGCGATTTTTGAGAAAAGCACTATATATGCCTCGGCAGGAACGGCAATTGCGGGCCTCGTATTTTTAAACGGACTCGCAAGCTCGTCCGTTTAAACCAATCCTCGCCCCGCAATTGCCTACTTCCGTGCCTAGGCAATAATGTACTATTGTGAAATTATATCTAAGTTATGGTGAAAGCCGCATAAAAATCCGTTCAATAATTTTTGATATCATCGCGAACATAACCTAAGTACATACCTACAGACCGTCAGATGTGGCTACGGTATCGGTTTTTAACCGACTTCAAGAATAAAGGAAGTCAATTACGGATCGATTTTTAAAATTATTTTTTGTTTCGTAGCGTGGTAGTCCTATTGTCACCAAATCGGTAGGTATTTGACGAGGGGATCCCTGAGGAATTGAGGGAACTCTTCAAATATTATAAGCATACATAGAGCGAAATTTTCAGTAACAAGTCTTGCATTTTAATTCAGACGAAGCTACATTTCAATAGATTAAATACTCGTATATCATTATGTCAATCGTTTCTTATAAATTGAGAAGTGGGTCTACATAACAGCAAATTATGTTATGATCACTAAAAAGTATAAAATAAAATAAATGTTTTAAAAAACTAAAAATTGCCTAAACGCAAAAATACTTATTTTAGTATGGTAGGTTATTATTTATTATTAATTACTAGCTTCTGCTCGCGACTTCGTCCGCGTTTATTCCGAACATCGTTATTCCCTGGGGAACTTATACATTTTCCGGGATGAAGTGCCTGTTTTAAACCTGGGCATGAGCTATCCCCTTTTTAAATTTCATCCAGTCCAGATCCGTCCGGCCGTTGCAGCGGGAAAGAGTAACATACATCCACACATACAAACTTTCGAGTTTATAACATTAATAAGGATTAATAATCCGTTATGAAATGTTTTTGGTTAGAAATATTGTGTAAAGCCGACTTACCGCTTGGAAAGAAGTTGTTTGTTACGTTTTGAAGGTATTTTGTTTTTGAAACATTTATTTTATAGGTTCAATATGCAGCGATGTGATACTAAGTGTTAGGCGCAGACTGCCCACCTGCCTATTTTACCTACTTATGTAAGATTAGCGTCAGATTAATTTAAAATAAAGAAGTTATCCCGTGGTGCCTTATAAAAGCTTTAAAAATAAATAATACTTATGTATGAATTTAATGAAGTGACCCGATTTGCAAAGATATGTGTTTAACAGAAAGGGTCAGTTCTTACTGTACTACTTAATGTTAGGTAATTAAGTGCTTTTAAATAATTTAAATGTTTGGATAAAAACCAAAACGCTAGTCTTACTATTAACTAAAACAACTATTTATTTATTAAGCATATTGTTTATTTACTTGCATCAAAAACAGTAAATGTTGTTAACCAACCAGATATCCGTTTGTTTTTTTGAAAATTGACTTCTAATATTTGACCCAAACTCATAACCATTTTACAACACAACGCACTAATCTGTCAAAGGCGGTAAAGCGACAAGGTACAGGTAAGTAGTGGCACAATTCTGTAACCCTTTTTGATCACAATGCCAACGCCGCAAAACGACTTTGAAGGATTACTTCTAAACAGCTATAAAACTAAGTGGCAAAATTACTAACATTTAAAACGTCTACAAACCAAAATGCTCGTTTAGAACGCTCTTGGTCGCGTCTAACCGACTTTGCCCGAACACTTCTTTTTAATATCTACCATTTGCACTGTAAGAATATTGACAGGTGCCATGCGGACGAGAAACCTTAACTTATTCATAATCAACGCGTGCATGATGTGTAGGTAACGAGTTATGACTTAAAATAAATCTCTCATAGACTCCTGGCAGCCCACACATGCGCAACTAGTTTACCTCAATATAAAATTAATTTAACTGATACATTTTAAACCTAGTATCAAAATAAGCGTAAAACAGCTAGAACGCTCGGAATGCTCAAAATTACTCGCACTTACCGGTTTTTTAAAAATTTTAAAAGTTACGGAAGGTTCTTATTACCTAGATGAGATCAGGAACTTCCGGGTTATCGACAAAATCTGGCGAAGGCTGTTTCTCTCCTAGTTTTAGCCTTGGATCTATATAATCGGGCGTTTTACTTGCTACTGTCATTTTAGTCAAGTCAAGTATGTTATCAATAGGTCCTATTTCCAGAAACTCTCTTTTAGATTGTCCTGAGCTCTCATAGCAATCTGTTAATTTGTGTTCTTCGTATAATTGGGCACTTTTGTTATTCCCTTTTCTTGGCGCCATCTTGGGTTTTATCACAACATTTGCTAGCGGCATTGTAACAATGAGGTGCCCGGTTATTTGTGAACGTTGGGCCGTCGAGTTCGTAGTGTCGACCTCCTCCGGTAGATGGAGCTGAAATATCTTCCCCTTTACCATGGCTCGAACGTAATTTGGTTGAACATCCACGTCAACCAAACTGGTATCTAGGTGTTTGTATACAGCTAAATCTAAAATGTATTTATCAGGCTCTGTATCATTAAAATTAAAAGAAAGTTGAGCTTGATTAATATTAAAAGGTCTGCCATCAGGCGCAAAGAACTTGTATTGTCTTTTTTCCTCCGGTTTCTTTTCAGTTTCATAGCTTTTCAGTTTAAGCTGTCGCATGCGTTCAATTTCATGGCGTACCTCTGGGGAATGTTCGCATTTTTCCGCGTAGAATTTCTTGTTTCTTTCATCTGGGTCCATGTCCTTGTATTCGTTATCCCATTTATATTGAATATCGTGTTCCAGTCGAGCTTTTTGTTTCCTTCGCTTATGTCGATATTCATTTTGTTCAAATAATATGTCTTGTCTTATTACTGGCAGGTTTTGTAAGGCTTTAATGCGGTCGGATCGCTCGATATCCTTCCCATCCAGGTACGCCAGCTGGGGAAGAGTTCCAATTACAAAGTCACGGTAGTTATCGTAATCAGTGCACGGGTTTCCAGTAAGATATAAGTTCTCAAGATTGTAATTACCTCTTAAACTTTCAACACTAACGATTTCTCCGATGAAATTGACCGTAAGGTCGAGTTTTTGTAGTGATTCGCATCTCTCGAGGTTTTCTATGATTTCGATATTATTGAGGGCTAGGTTGAGGTAGGATAGGTGTTTAAGTTTGTTGAGGTTTTCTATTTTGCCTATGAGGTTGCTCTGCATGAGTAGTATCTTAAGTTTGGGGCACCAGTCCTGGATGTACTCGATCTTCTCGATGTTCTCCTGGTGCAGCGCGATCTCCTCCAACGGCGCCAACTGGCGGTCGTGGTGCTCGGCCTTGTTCCGCACCATCTGCACCGTTATCCGCACCATTGTATCTTTACTCTTGATTGTTTTTCTTAAAATGCCACTTAATATTATATTTCTGACGCAACGATATTACATCTGAACTTGACAAAACACCGCAGCGAACACAGTCATCGCAACCGTTACCATGGAGATGCGGTTTCAACTAGCTAGTTGGCGCATAAAAAGTATGCACGTGTACCTATTCGAGTTAGACAATCTTAATTTAATCAATTTAAAAAAACCAGTCATGTGCGAGTTAGACTAGTACACCGAGGGTTCCGAGGGTTCCGTACAGCCACAAAGTAGGTATTATTATTCCGATTCAGCACAAACCCAACTCACACTTGACCATTTTTAGTGTTTGTTGTTTTATTTTCAGGGTTTGTACTATAATACCAAATCTGACGCTTGTTGGTTTTACCGTTTATACGATATTTGACGCTTAAATACGTTGAACAGTAACGTTTCATGTATGGGGACCTCTTTAAAAAAAACATTTGTTAGCAAATCAGCTGTAATAATACATACTTTGGAATAATAATGTACCACAAGTCTATGACGTGACGGTTCAAAATATTCAGCTTTTTAAAGTTAGCACACAGACAGACGGATGGACAACGCAGGCATATTAATAAGGTTAGGTTATACTTAATTAGGGTTATGACAAAAACACACTACAACACAACAGATATGGTAAAAAAAGAAGAAACAAGAAAAAAAACACATTAATATTTGCATTACATTGCTGCTCGAAAGAACTATGAAAATAATTACGCTCAAGAGTCCAAAAATCCTTTTTATAATTATAATTATAGAATACACACGCGTACTGAGAAATGCATACAAACTTAAATACGATTAGGTAATTAGAAAACATCCAAGACGCAGAAACAACTACTCTCCTAATCACACGAATGTTTGCCCCTACCGGGAATCGAATCAGGGACCAGCAGCTTGGCTATCCCAACCAGTTGGGGTACATGGATTTTTTTCCACTGTCCCCAACTCGTCAAAAAATTATACGGTTATTGAGACAACGCATTTTAGCCATGGTAATTGTTAGGGGGCTTACGACGAAGTAAAACAATTCCAAAATACTTTAAAAAACATTATTAATCATGTGATTATTTTGAAGAAAATGTCAAGATTAATTAAAATGTTATCTAAGAGTTTTATTTTGATATATTATAAAGAAGACGCGATAAAAATATTTATTTTATTTGTCATTAATAAAATTGATGTTTAATAAAAAAAGTTTTTCTGCGTAACTGTCCCTTAGCTATGTTGTGATAGATGAAACAACCCTAGTTTCGTAGGTAGAGTCACTACGAACTAGTTAAACCATCGATACAAATTAAATATTTTGGAACATATTATTTAAAAAATATTGAAAATATCTGAACTAGACACTATTGTAATAGGCGTTATAGTAATTTATACATTTTAAACACCTCGCACGTTCGTATTTACTGAAAGCTACTTTTAACTTCAGCCTGTGTTATAATATAAATAATTTACTCTCATCACCACTTCATGTTATTTTGTGCAATAAAGTGTTTACATACATACATACACCTTTGAGATAGACGAACATAACTAGTCAAACAAAATAAGATTATCTTTGGTGCATACCAATTGGAACTTTCTTCTTAGGACTAGATATCGTTCCGTGACTAGCTTGCACGTGGCATGCCGCATGCCACATCCCATTCCTTCGATAAATAGAATGAAGGTATATTTTATAATTGCCGTCTCTGCCCGTAACATGCCCTTTGATGGTAATAGATAATTACCGGTGACCTATTTTAAATTGCATTATTAGCGAGGTGAGTAATTTTCTTGTCAAACATTAAAGATAATTAATTTAGAACGTTAAGGCGCGGCGGGAGCAGGGAGCAAAGGGCAGCAGTGATAGAATCTACAAGATCTCGCGGTATCTGCCGATCGCGGCGGCGGTAATCCGTCATTTAACATTCCGGAGTGGTGCCGGTGCAGCGGTGGCCCGACCGCTCAGCTCAAGCGTACTAAATTAATATCGCCGTGATGTAGAGGGTATTAAAATATTTTAAGCGACGCCATTTATAACTATGACGTTCAGATATCACGTCGCACGGCTCAACATATTTTATTCCTCGGAACTGCCAAAAGACAATGAGAATGAAGGATTACTATCATCAGCGACTCGTTTTATTGTTAATATCCTTTCGGTTTATAGGACGAAAAAACGGGGAACATGAAAAACAAGAGATGCTCGGGTGAAATAAGGCATGACAGAGGGAAGGACGGTGTTATTAGTGGAGGAAGGCAGGGCGCGGCGCCCCGCGGTCTGTGTATGTTTAGGGGCCGCGGCGGGGCGCCGGCCGCCGCCAGCCTGCCCACTTATTGAAAGCAGCCAATTTAAATTTGTTATTTATACAAACACTCTAGAAGAAGGATAATTGAAATTAGAAAGGTAATTTACGTTAAGTTCATTTATCACCCCGGAGACTACTTGTACGCTACGTTGCACTGCGATGAACATCGGGCGACCAAAATAACAACGAAAATAATGAATGCTTTGTATTTGAATTCGCTGTTGTTTGGATTCTCGCCGTCCAAATAGGAACTTTGTCATGTCACTATGTTCGTGAGTTTTTATTACCATAGAAATATTATGTGTACTCTTAATGTGAACTGAAACAAACCTGGTCATAAATGTGCATATTTGTTTTGTCTAACATATTGGTTCAAAAGTATTTGATACGCTCTTATAGGTATATGCTTTTCATAGAGACGTGCCAGATATTTTTGTAGCCCAATGTTGGATAATATGAAACTTAAAAGCAATAAAAACGGGTCACTTTGTATTGAATTACTATAGAAAACGACCAGTTTTTTTGCGCCTGAGTGTATTATTGCCGGACTGTAGATACCTACGTAGTAGATATGTGTAAGATTTTCAACAACGTACAGCAGGTTTGCCAGAAATGCCAGTAGCCGAGGACTGCGAACCGCGTGTCAGGAGCCGTCACAACAACCGTCATCACGCCGGCTCCAGATTTCTGTAAACGATAAGGTTTTTGTGAACGTCGTTCGGGAATGCCTTTATCTTCTCGTCTGCTAATTTAGCATGTTAATGAGATGTGAAGGGATTCATTTTAAATTGGTGTTTATTTTGTTTCGCGTTTCGATACATTCTCACGTATTATTTTTATAAACATGTATAACGTAGGTAGATATACTTACATTGTACATTGTGCTTGTAAAGTTTTAGCGGCTCGAATTGTTAAAGCTTTTCGAGCAGGTTTTATTGTCCTGCTGGTTTAGGTGCCTATTTTATTTGGATCTTACTTTGGCGTGTCTCATTCACCAAATAGCTGACTGCAATTACGATTTTGCCAGTAGAATATACTTTTCAATAAACAAGTAAATAAACAGAGGGATCTTAGTATTCTAACATTAACTCTGTTGGGAGTACCTTATCACCTGTGATTCACAGGCTGTGAACTAAATGTATCGCCTAAATTCCTTGTCATATTCTAGTTGTTTCCTAGTCTGATGACAGGAACGATTGATCGTAGCAAGGAAGACTAGTCGATCGGTCGAGGCGGCCGCACTGGGCACCAGAGCGTGCTCAGCAATCTGATGTCGGCATCTCCGCTCTCGCGCAATCAACGATTCGTTCCGGCGGGGAGGGGCGGCCAGTGGTCCATTCTCACGTAAATAATTACCGGCGAGGCTCAAATTACAAGGCGCCGCTGCCTGCCGATACATATTCATCACGTGTTCGCACCGCGCGTGACAGCTTCCTCAGGGCTCGACTTCGGGTTACCGCTCTACCATGCTATACGTCTTCAGTTCTGCTGTGCAGAGGGTACTTACAACAAAAATATGTGGTGCAATGCTCGTAACGTGTCTCTAGTCAAATGTTTTAAAAAAAAGGACTAGACACTGCCGTATTTTAATTTAGGCGGAAAATCTAACGCTTTATTTTCGTAGTTATGTTAAGTATAACTACTACGCCTTGACAATCTTATATTTTTGTTGAGTTTTAAACATGCTTAGGCTAGGCTAAGACGATGCAATTATTTAGTATTTGACACATTATTTAAAATAGCATGTGATATCAGAAAGATTAACGGGCTTTTAGACATAATAAATGTCACGTCTACAGTGTACCTACACGGGTAATCATAATCAATCTCAAATTAATATCGTCATTGGTGCCTGCCTGTAGATGAGTATGAAGGATCATCAACGTCAATGAATTCGTAATTAGAAGCATCGCTATTCGCGCGCCGGATGTGGAATAAACGATAAATTATGCACTCCGAGAGGAGTACTAATTTCGTTGCCGACAAATTTTCCACAACCTCGATTTTGATGCGTTTCAAATAATGTCTGTAGGCAACGCTAAATGATAAATCGTCAGCGAAACGCCCACGAGTGGAATTCAGAATAAGTGAAGGAGTGGGTCTCGCTCGTCCCGGGAAGAAAGAAGGGAGATGAAGGCGTCTGGGAAAAAAGGAATAGGATAGGTGAGAGCACGATGGTGGTGGGATAATAACAGTGCGGCTCGCCGGTAAGGCTTTGAGTCGCCGCTCGCTGCCGAATATCACTATTAGTCGCAATTTGAATATTATCCTAAATGCGAAATTTTCAATATAGCCACTGACCAATATGAGCGCAGATTGGAATGCGTAATGGGTTTTTTTTGGAGAGAGCAGCCGAGGAGGTGAGGGTTGGCGTGGCAGTGGGCCGGGAGGAATGTGTCGCGGGTCGCGCGTCCCGGGGTGAGTAAAACAAACAAGTTAATTGTATTTATTCAAATGGGGCGCAGCGCGAGCGCAGCCGCTGCAGCTCATGAATAGGCATGCGGCGCTCGGCCTTCCTCGCTATGTGCACCGTCACGAGCGCGCTAACAGATTCGGCTCCGGAGGCGCGATGGACGACTAAGCTTTATGCTAATTTCACACTGCTCCGACATAATTGACAATCTCAAATTATACCACCAGCATTTACACTAAGATGGCTGTAATTATTTTGAATTTATGGTATTATTTGAATACGCATATATATTCATGTATATGTTGGTACCTGTAAAGATAAATATACTTCATCATCTTAGGTAATCGTCATGTCGGCTAAAAAAACCGTTTACTGGACTTTGCATCCTCTGAGGACCAGTGCATCCCCTGTAACCTGTAAAGTTCTTAATACCTGGGTACCTACTAATAAACTGCCTCATTAAGAGTAATTCATTGAACAAAAATGTTTATACAAAATAGATGATAGATGAAGATTTAGCTTTACCATAGCACGGAAAGCTTTATTTTTCCAACGCGACCCATAAAAATTACGTGACATGTATGGTCATACCATGATCACTATGATCAGCAAAAAAAAATTCACTCTCTTCCATGATTTACCTGATTTACGAAATAGGTCAGGTGCCAAGTATTTCTGTTTTTTCTGACTTAGCTGCAACAGCAAGGCAGCTTGTTGGCTCTGACTGACCATTTTTACGCTACGCGTTGCTATGCAAATCGGGCCAATAAGTTTACATGTTGTATTAATATTAACATAACATATTAGACGTTTCATTGTCACGAGGCCGGAGTGGCAAGAAGTCCTCGTATGGGCGGAGACCTGTCTCGCGCGCAGCCACTTCGGCTGAACAATGATCATTCCTGCGCATTGTTCACTAATAGGCAGTGTTTTAAGCAAACACCTTGTTGGTATGTGACTAAGTAGCTTTTCTGAGAGCTCATTAAGCAAGTTACAAAAGAATGACAGATGCTACACAAAGCTTCTGAGCACTACGTGTGTGTCATGTCATGAGTAAAGGCGTGGATAATTGTCAATAGGACAAGACCAAACGCATTACGCAAAATAAGGAAGCAATAAATCAAATACAAACTAATTAGGAACAGTAGTTATGATAGCGATACGTAACGCCGCGGTCGTGTAATCCGATTTAGGCGCTCGTCCCCTGACAATGGGACGCGGAATGTTTATTTGCACAAGATATTTAGCCACTTCCCCGCCGGATTACTGGCGGACAAAGACGAGGGGTGCACGTTCGAACAGATAAAGTAAGTGAGCCTAATAGCAGGGGCGGGCCGGCGGCAGCGCAGCATCTATCTATGATTGTGTGACTTAGAGGGATTACACGGAAATGGCTCAAGTCAAGTCGTAATCGAAACAAGGGGCACATTCGTTCGTATTTCAACTGGGAACCTTAACCTACGTGGCACGGCTCCGGCTACACACAATCGTCCTACAATAAATAACGTTCGTAGATATTCCGCCCTACAGGGATTGATATTCGTATTTAATTTATTTTACGCTTTTAAATTATGTTCTAATTGTCAGAATGACTAAATAATAAACAAACACATTCGATACATGTCCGGAAATGAAATTGCAATAAAAAACAAAAGCGTCTATTCTTTTGTGGCCGTACACGACCATAAATAAATCGAATTGTTTGGGCATTGAACATTTCCTAAGCAACATTAGGCTGAATGAGTAAATTGTCACTTTGTCACCATGGCACAGAAGAAGGCTCTGTGGGCCGGCAGGCGGAGGGCACCCAGCTTGCGCCGCGGGGGGCCTACGGGGTATTGGACCTCATTTTTAGACATCTTTTATTTTCTTAAATGTCAAGTTCTTTTCACTATCTTTGGACTAAATGTATCTTTTTATACAGTAACCATGTCAAATTAATGTAGCATATCTGGGAAGAGACTGAGAGTATTCTCAGTAAGCGTACTGAAATTCTTGAAATCTGTGTGTGACCTTATTCGAGTGACTGCATGTTGTGGATGAGATCGTCATGAAGCAGAAAGATAGAGCTTGTATTGTTAAACGGGAACGCGAACGTTTTGAGAACTTTATGTCAACCTTAACTAACGGTAACAGTTAATTCCACGAGCGGCGAGTCGAGAAACCAAGCGAAAACGAAGTCAAGCGTATATGCGTCAGGATTAACCGGTTTTTTTAAGTTCGAAAACGGGTAATTCGATAAAACTTTATAAAAAAGTTCCTCCAAAAAACGGTTTATGCGAACGGAACCGAAATTAAAAGGGTTTGTGTCAAGTAGGTACATAATAACGGTTTGAAAATGTTATCGGTATCCGAGCCCTGGTAACTCTGAGCCCTACTCTCGTTACGTCATCATTCTCGTCTCGTGTTAATTCAGATTGAACGTGATGCATTGATGCCACGGACGAATTGCACCTCAGTACATCGTTTCACCGGGAGACGAAGTGTTGGCAGACCTTCCACAAGGTGGACTGACGATCTGATAAAGGTCGCGGGAAACCGCTGGATGACAGCAGCAGAGGACCGATCGTTGTGGAAAACCTTGGGGAAGGCCTTTGTCCAGCAGTGGACGTCTTGCGGCTGATAATGATGATGATGATGATGATATCGTTTCACTTTAGCATATAAAAACGTAGAATGAGGTAGTACGAACTCTGAACAATGATATAAGTTTTATGATCATATGACCCGAAATAGTTTATATCGTAGCTCATGCGAATAACGCTCTCCACCTTATAAATAATATAAGCCACCTTATTAATATGAATAACCTGGCGGTGTGACAATACTTTGCCGACGTTCTGGTAACGCCAAAAAAGCAAACAAACGGCAGCTGTTGCACGAAAGTTGTGAAGTTTATTATTCCATTATTTAATTTGTCGTTACATTGTCCGGTGATGCCGCTCCGCGCGGGTAATGTTTCCGTATTTACGATTTACATGCGGAATCCGTACAGAAGTCAAGTTCTGACAGTGTCAACATGTCAGAGCGACAATGGCCGTCACATGTCAGGCGCTGTCAATCGCGGCATGAGAAGGAAGCGGGCCCGAGGGAGCGCCCCTGAGCAACGGTATCGAGCGCAGCGGGCAAAAGAATTCAAATTATACAAATTCCTGCGTTTGCTGAAGGATTGGTCCCAAGGCGAGTTTTATTTTATGCTTACGAGAACCTTTATTGTCCGTCAGTCATGAAAAAAATATGAAATGAGCAAGTAATAAGAAAGGTAGGTAATTGGAATGCCTTTAATACGGACGTGTCGGAATAATCGGAAGGCAAGCGGATTACATTTTAATATGTTGTTTTAAAGCAGGACTGCTTTGCTGCTCGTCTGCCTATTAATTATTTTAATTTACGATTTGTGTACTCTGTGATGATGTATAGACAGTTATTTTCGCCCCATTTGTAGCATCCATTGTGTGCAATCACACCCAGCCAGTTGACAAGGACAAAAGCAATAGTGGTGCGGAGAGCATGGAAGGATGTTTGTATAAAATACGGGCCGAGTCCGCAAACAGCGAGGGCCGCAGCAACAATGACTGATTAATGGCTCGGTTTGTGTTATCATTCTACGGTCCTTACGCGTTTTGTGGCCTCGTTTCACGGTTTCATTGATCAATTATGTTAAAATAATGTTTAAAGTTTTTGTTAAAAACTAGTCCGTATAGGTACTTAAGATGTCGCTCGCTACAAAAAATAGTTTTTACGAACGACATTAGTTTTTACAAAATTCAACTATTAGCCAGGTACTTAAAACATATTAACGATGAACCATAAAATCAACTCATAAAGTGAAGTGTGCGGTGTAGGAATCCACATAAAAGTATTAGGTTATGGGCGTTGGTGGATGGATTGAGCCCTGCGCTGCGTGAGAGTCGGTTTGTTGGCTATAAAACGCGCGTTTTTTGTGTCACCGCGCGTTAACTGTCGCCTTATCGCCGTGTCGAGTTGTCGACGCCTCCAGCCGGCCGCCGCAATCAAAACACCGTTGAGACGATCATTAAAAATGATATAAAGGTTAATTTACAGTGTTGCACCGCGACGGGCCCGGGCGGCGGACGGCGGTTATCGACAGGGGATGGCCATCTCTAGTTCAAAGTTATTATACATTCATAAAACTTCAGTGCCACTTAAATTTAAAAACTGAAAATTGTGTTTCGTTAACACAACCTAAAAATTATTCCTTGTTCTTAACAAACACGTATAAGGGCTGTTGGATATGTTGTAATAAAAAGAGAACGCTAAATATTTTTTCTATAACAGTAAAATGTCGGTTTTTTCTGCGAGTAGTATGTAGTAGACAAGTCTTGGTGCAAATCCTGCACGTACTCCGGAGCCAGGCGCAACGAGTGGGCACGGTCGGCGCCGCGGGACGCGCATTGTTTACGAGTGTAGCACCAGTTCCACTACAATGATTTACGAACCGCCTGCGCCCATAAAAGCGGGGACAACGCATTAAAAGATACAAAAGGTGCTAAAGAAAAAGTAATATATTTTAAGTTAGAGCGAACGGATATAAAAGTTTGGTGAAATATATCAGTTTTAGTGTTGAGCGCGAGTGTTTGTTTACAGGCCGATTACGCACGCCTCTCCGCGCCGCCTGCCCGCGCTCAATGGCGACATTCGTCACGACCGTTCGCACGTCCCTCTCCGTGCTCTCTTTACAGGTTAAGGGGCTAGCGCTCCTCTTAACGCCAATTAAAGCTTTTTTATTGTTCCAAGGAAAATAACTTCAACCAAATACTTCATCAGTTGCTAGTTTATGGACGAGTCCTTACCCCTGCACGTTTTGACCCTGGAGCATCGCCGTTAGGCGCTCGGCGCGAGCAGCGCGGTCGCAACCCGACACCCGCTGCTGCTCCTAGTTAGTGGGCCTGCGACCGACATTTGTTTTTACAAGCGACCTTTCACCGGCTGCGGGGACTCGGGCGACGACGGCACAACTACCGCCTTACACACAAAAAATCAGCTAAACGGATTCGTACGCAATAATCTGTTGAGATTTATTCCAACCGCGTCGGCCACCCACGTGGTGCCCGTATTTCTTCCCGAACGAGCTAACTTCATTATTGTGGCGTGAGATACAATAGTTAAGCGCACGATTTATAAGGCCAACACGTTGACTTCTGTTTATAGCTGACGGCAGCGCGGGCGCGGGACGGGGGCGGGGATTACGTGCGTCTGCGCACCGATTTATGACCGTTCCTCGATAAAAGCTTAAATACCCTCAAGTGGAAATTATTGAATGGAGTCTGCGATTGTGCTGCAAAGCATTGTTGTCCGACGCAGGAGTGTTCGGGAGCCCTCCGCCGGACGGGCCGCGCCTCACGAGCCTCCGCCGTCGCCTTCGCCGGAGGTGCAACCAGAAAGCGACGATAATTCCCTAGACAAAGTTATGTTATGTTCTTGCGCAACTTGCCACGTCTTATATTTGGAAGGCATACTTCATACGCATATAATATATCCTAAAATCCTGTCCTAGGGCATCCCTAGTGTACCAAAGGAATACGAGTATTCCTTCCAAATTCCAAGTCCCCGGGATCAGCGGTTTAGGCTGTGCGATATCAGTCAGTTACGGAAGAGTTTTATATCACTGGTAGCTAAGGTGTCCGGAAATAATTATGATCAACCAATGATAGGGTTTAAACTTATAGCCTCAAAGTAACTTCTATGTATTACTGCGCGTACGTAGCACGCTCCATTACAAGTGGTTAGGCTAGCAGTTTAAAAAGGCTCAGCAACACGAACCAGAGGCGAGCTTAATAAGGGATTATCGGCCATTTCCCAGGTTTACTTTACAAATCGGTCGAACACGCGCTTGGCAAACTTTTTGAAAGCGATATTTTACGTATTTCACAATAAAACTGCCAAGGATCTGAAAAAGCATAATTATTGTTTACTTTTTTTGCTAAAAGCTTAACACTATACTATACTAACCATAGTAGTCGTATTGTGACTAATTTCATTAAGTTAACTAAGTTAACTAATTTCATCTTGAAAATGTCATTGGCAGCTTTTTATAGTGGGTAACTACCTAATGATTGTGTTTATGTACATTTAACATGTGGCCAAATTAATATTTTGTTCGTCGAGGGCGTTATTTGAATTCGTAGCGAAGCGAAGGGTTGTAAAGTAGAATCCTGAGCGTAGCGAGGAATTTAATATACGCCGCCCGAGAGCAAAATGTTTAGGCCCTGAGTGATACACACTAATTTAATGGAAAAATTAAGTGACTATCTCCGTACTCGAAACTCGTGTTTATACATTGGATTGAAAGTATAAAAAATATTATGAAAATCAAATTCATGTTAATTGGTTATTTGTAATAAATAAATTAGCGAAGACTAGCGTGAAAATTACTTAGAAAAAAGAAATTGAAAGAAGAATACAGCACACGACAGTTTTTTTTCAGTGCGCGTTGCCGCCTAAACCTAACCTTCACGCGAGCGGCTTCAGCCTAATACCACAGAATAAGTAATAGACAATAGTACAATAATACGCTAATTTATCCGAAGCACGACCGCGGATCAATCAAGAGAGAGAACTCCCTTAGTAACAAAATTGAAATTGGTTCCCGCTATCCTCTAAACTCAATTGACGTTTTTCGAACGCGTGTGATGAAAAACAATTTCCATCCGGTATAAAACTAGACGGGTAATTTCTTGTCAATTAACAGTGATTGAGATATAAATGTACTTTTTCGGCTGTAACCCACTGTTTTAAAGTCGGGGCCCGTGTAAAGTGAGTCAAGATGCAGTCGCAGGGCAGAGGGCGCTATTTCGGTGCGAGGGCCGCAGGGGCAACGGAAAGTAAGCTGAAACTAATCCGGCGCGCGGGTGGCCGCAACCCGACACCGCGCGCGCTTACATTTGTCATTAAAATGCGCAATTTGTTGCTCCTCACCTCACACCACACTTTTTGTGCTCACTTATTCTTTATTCAAACATTTAAACCGCGCGATGTAAGCAATATTTTTCATGACAGTTTATAGCGTTGTTGTAAGTCCGAGCTGTGATTGTTCTTTTGAAATAAAATAAAATAATTTCAATCATCATAGGTCACCCAATAATTGTGTTGTGACGTTACAAACCGTAAGAATTGACAAAGAAAATGTGACTGTGACACAGTTCTATGGGGGTCCATTTTGTCGATGGTACATTCGCCTTACCCAGTTAATTTAATTAAAGAAGGCTACTTTGGTTTTTAATTTCAGGCTTCGATACGATATGATACGATAACGATACCACTTCAAATTGCAGCTTGAAATGAGGACACAGATGCGAATTACACGAACTGCAATTGATTATCCAAGCACCGTTCGTCGGCTAAATACTTCATTTCACGGTCGATATGTGCCTGATTTGATTTCATTAACTTTTTAGGCCAAAAGTCATAACTTTCTGCCGCTTTCTAACGTTGCACAATATGCGTCCTGTGTGGCCCGAGCGCCATGTGTGTTCCGCACAAATATTTGGTTGGTATTCTGAAGCCTCATTGATGTTTTGACGTTCAATTTTCAGATTGAAAAAATGGGCGCCTACAGCGGTCGGTCCTCGCGGAAAAGGTCACACAATGGCGAGCAAGCTTTGTGCGTGGTCTCACAATCCATTCCCAACCATTCTTGTACTAGCCGCACTAAGTTTTACGAGCTCGTTGTTGGTGTTGATTTTGAGAATGAATTACGACTTCCGACGTCATGTTGTGGTGGTTTTTTGTACAGCTTTGGAGTTTTTGATGCAACACAAAATACAATCGGCATATAGTGGTTTAAATCATATTACCAACTAACAAGCAGTCTAAGGCCGATGCATTTTAGGATAGACGCAGACTTTTGTTATTGCTCTTGAGTTTGTGTATCAGGCTGTTGATGCTCTTTACTTTTTCATCATTGCACCGCTCACCAATGTCAATAAGTTTATTCACATAAATGCTGAAATAATAATTAAATAAATGTTCCTTCTCCCTTGGTCCTTGGTAGTTTCTTCCTTAATCATAACCTTTCTAACCGGCGTTGCAAGCTTTCTTAGACCGTAGTACGGTATATTACTGCTTACCATTAGGCGGGCCTTACGCTTGATTGTCAGTATTGTCACCAATAAGCGTGTTGTACAAGGAACACAAATGTTCAAACCAAATTCGTGCTTTATGCGTAAGTTTCTGTCGCTTTCATATTCATATTATCAATTTGGCATTCGTTCCCCACCTTTTGAAAGTACTAGTAAAACCATAAAGGCGAGCTGCAGACACCATTTCGCCAAATTGAAAAACATCCGAGTGGCTCATAATGCCTCTTAATGTCTCACCGGGAGAGTTATTGCCCCTTAAGCACGCAGTATTTTTCATATTTTCTCAAATAATGCGCGAACGTACTCCAGAGAGGCGGTTGTGGGGTTTTATGGTATTGTACAGTCAATGTCCTAAGCGAGTGATCACTTTTGTACCCTGTCGCTTTAACGTCAGCTTTGAACTGCAATACGGTATTGTAATGAGAGTGAGAGCGAAAAGGTACAAAAGTGATCATATGTAGACGTCGACTTTAGTGTTTGCACGGGCCTGGTGCTGGCGCAGGACGGGCCGGAGTGCTCCGAGGGCCGAGGAGGTAGGCAATATTTCACAGTTTATTCCTAATACATGAACTCTTGCGACGCCTGAAGCGCGCTTGTTCGCTTATTTCACTTAAAATGGAAGTGAATTAGTAAAAACCTTTGTGTACCTTCGAGTTAATGTGCCGTAAAGTGTTTCAACTGTCTTCTTACATTGCAAACAGATATGTGTACTATGTGTGTGTTGGAGGGAGTAGGTATACATGTAGCACCATGGACGAAAAAGCTTTCTTCGGATTAATTTCTATTTCAATTAAAACTCACACTTCAAAGTCCGTTATACATTCCCGCATACATACAAACATCCAAAAATCATTATGAACACTCCTATTTAGGCAGTCGTATATGGAAACGAGATTTTTCTTTTATATGGTTACAATTACAGCGGACATGATATCGAGACCTTATATATATCGACTCTTGAGAAAATGTGTCTGGGTATCGTAATTAACAAAACAAGTAATAACGAGCTAAGGCACACATGTATGTATGTATGTTTAGTGGTGGATCGCTACCACCATCTTAACCTTTAAAACTACCGCCAAGCAGCAGTGTTCTCAGTGCTGTGTTCCGGTGTTAGCTATCGTGTGTTAAAATTAGCGTAGAGGCATTCCATCTTGGGATATCAGTCTTGAGATTGTACTCTTAAGAATATGTAGTCAATGGGTATCATCAGATTCTGCTTACCATTAGGTGGCCTGTGTGCTTGTTTGCTTTCCCTATGCCATAATAATGAATGTAGCACAGTCACGTTCATAAATATGTATGCACTTTAGTACCTTGTCTGTTTAATGTCATGTTTAAACTGCCATATACGAATTTTAACAGCGATTAATGTGACAAGGTACTAAAGTGTATTTATGAACATATTTATGAACTCGTCTGTACTAACTGTATAGATGAACAGTAGGCCTAGTCAAGATGGAAACGATGCTAATGTTTCCGTTTTCTTTCGACTCAAAATGAATCGAGTAGACACAAGCGTTCGACGCGACTATCATCACATCAGCTTACGTCAATCGTATACAGTTTGTCGATTTTCGATTATCGCTAAATTAGCGTTATGCATCTTGACTACGCCCTCACCTAATAGACCGTTAAGACGTTTATCCCACTAGTCCCATGGGACAAGCAGCACTATAAGTAATAGGTAGATAGGTATATTAATATTTTCTTTTAGTCGCGAAGTCCCTTTACCGTCATTTTTGGAGTTAATATAGTAAATTGTTCAGCACAAAATAGGTTGTTCAAATAAGCGATGATGATAGAGTGATTGACTTTGATACTTCGATTGTGATGAAAATCACGTTTTTTCTCATCTACGCTCAGGAGCAAATAAAACGGGTCAGAGTGCGTTTTTCATACTAAAGAGGCTATTTCGAAGCCTTGGTTCCTCGCCATGGAATGCTTTTAGTGAAATCTGATGATGAATACCCCGAGCATTGATACAGAACTTCCAGAGTGCCTAGGAAGCCCAACTGAATGAATCTGCGGTTAAAACGCCGGAATTGTGCAAGTTCAGAAAAACACCTAAAATGGCAATAAAATGTAAGGAAATCCAAGTGCTGACCCAAACTCTCCTTCTGTGGTGTTAACTGATTGTGCGATCAGTTAGGTATCTTACGAACTTTTGACCTCCACTATTGAACCTCGGTGTATCCACCATTAAACCTCACTCAAAACAATCCCTGGCGAGGAAACAAGGCTTCGAAATAGTCTCGTTTGTATGAAAAACGCACTCTGACCCGGTATTTTTGCTCCAGAGTGTATCATATAAAAAAAATCCCCTAGATCTATTTTAACAACAAGCTTATAGTGAATGCATTTCGAGGTTATAAGTAGGGTTACTCACCCAAAATTTAAATTATCAGCTTTTTTAAATAAATTATATTTTCGAAAAGTTATTCGTCTTTGATTTTAACGGTTTTGGAACCAAAAGACTTTAACGGGCACGACGTAGTACAATATATGGAGTAAGTATTAAGAAAAAA
Organism: Acleris sparsana; assembly: GCA_923062465.1. Classification (NCBI taxonomy): domain Eukaryota; kingdom Metazoa; phylum Arthropoda; class Insecta; order Lepidoptera; family Tortricidae; genus Acleris; species Acleris sparsana. The sequence continues at coordinate 8,023,530 of OV281286.1, forward strand.
AAATGCAATTGAAATAAAACTAAATTGTAAAGAAAATGGTATTTTATAGAAAATTCAATGGTGCAATCATAACACAAAATACAAATTCAAAATTATTTATTTCAGAAATTACATTTCCATATTGAACACTAATTTAAATAAACATTAAATTTTAAATTAAAATCAAAAATAAAATCACAATTAAAAGTACAATTAAAATCCAAGTTAAAATTAAAATTACACGAAACTTTCACAACTAAAAAACTAAAACCCAATTAATAAGTACAATTGCTTCCTAAATGGAGCTACAACATTGCGTTAAAAAAATGTAGCTCAACGCTCGTGTACTAAAACATATTTATGTCGAAAGTTTAAAACAAAAGTCGGTTAAGTGCGAGTCGGACTCGCGCACCGATGGTTTCGTGTTTAAGATAATATGGCTGGAGAACGTAAAAAAAAATACTAATTTTGTTATGAACTTTATTTTATTTGCAATAAGGGCCATTTTGACTTGATTTAAAACGGATTTTAAAGCTTATAATAAATTTTCCAAAACTAAGTATACATATACTGCATTTTATTTTTTGCGTAAATTAGAAATAATTATCTAAAAAAAAAACTGTTTTTTGGTCCGTAAACTTTGGAGATAAGGGGGCGGACGGTAATTTTTTGTACATTATTGACGATGAATCAAAATAGGAAAATTTGAAATTTGAAATTTGCAGATTAAGTCCTTTCATATGAGATCCCGTTTGTAGACACCTTCTCAAATACATATTTCATATTCTTTTCACTAAAAACAGGTGCGGCCAAGCAAGTTATACCTACGACTACGCCAAATTTAAAGTTGATAGCTTCTATAGTTTCAGAGAGACTGCTGTGACATACAGACAGACAGACTAGATATACCGAAGTCTCACCATAAGGGTTCGTCTTTTACCATTTTGGTACGGAACCCTAAATAAACTGTAAGTACCTACTTGCGTGTAAGGGGGGTTATTTTTAGAAGTAATCTGAGATTAGGATGGTAGCAGATATTGATGTTCCGCGCTTCTCTATCCGGACTGAATACATGAGGAGTCAATTCCAGACAGAAAAAACAAAAAAATACTTTTCCTAGCATTTATCAATGTAACAATTAGGTAAATCAATTACTATAATTAATCTAATTATGTATTTTGAAATTATGTTCTCTGCTTTGTTTTGTCTTTCTTTTTCTGTGCACTACTTTTGTTAGTTTCTTTATAATTATTTTGTTCACTGGTAGATAATGATATTAGGCGCTAAGTCCGCCATTTGTACTTATTTGTGCAATAAAGAAAGGTAAATTTAAATAAATAAAAAAACGAATTAGGTGGTTTTTGGTGGATAACGCTCACCATTTTTGCGTCATAGTCATAATCGTATAAAGTTTAATGATGGTAAAATGGTAAAAAGAAGAGTCTGTCTAGATCGCTATCACCTTCATGACGTTTAACTGTGTGATACAGAATGAAGATAACACAACCGGAGAAAGTCTAGCAAAGATGTCTCCAACTCAGCCATCAGGGTTGGCCATGCATTTGCAGTCTTATTAGGATTGCAATCTGAAATTTGTCTTCTACAGATTTCAATTATCTGTATAGTGTGGTTCTTATCACTATCACCCTTGCACACGTAACTGACAGTATATTTGTCGCTCGTGTTTCATACAAAAACGAAGATTGGCGATCTATATTAAGAAAATGGTTGTACCTTAAGTCTTAGATACGACTTAGCATCAGATGGCAGTTTCCTTCTCCGAGCCATACCAAAAAAAAGAACATAACGAATTCAATGAATTGTGTCAAGAAATCAACGAAACATACTTTCATTACATCGACCGCGACCAGTTTTGAGTGCGCTCAAGTGTAAGTGGGGTCATCTGATTAATTTCAAAAACTCTTGTCACGGAATCACACTTGACATTACTTAAATATTTCCAAATTTGCAAACTTTCGGACATTTAACAACTCTTAGGGCCAGTTGTTTGATCAGTAGTTAAACTATCTCAAGGAAACGTGACTTTTAGATTCGTTTTTCGAATTTTAACAGTTAAGTACTGATCAAAAACGGGCCCTTGGCTCTCTAAATGGACGGAGGAAAGAAAGAGGAAGGTCTGAAGTCTTTTTATGGGCAATTCCTATCTATTTTCTTTTTCTAGTATACCTAGTGCATATAAAATAAAATAATAACATATACTAAAACGGAAAATGTCTTCTGATAGTTATGAAATGAAATAAAACATAAATATTTAATTGGCTAGTGAAATATAATTGCGTACACGCCATGCAAATGGTGAAACCATTGATTAATGACCAAAAACCCAAAGTAGGTAAACATTTTCCAATGAATGGATAAGCGCACGCGGTAGTGCGCAAGCCAAGTTTCGAATAGCGCACAAAATTAAAGTTCTCAACGCAAGTCTCAATGTAATTAATTAATAATAAATACGAGTATGGTGATAACCTTATAGAATAAGTAGTTAATTACGTATACTAGATGATTTTATTTTTTTAGGGCTTACTAAATTGTTAAAATAAAAATGTAATAATGAGAAATATTTCTAAATTACATTTATTCATATGTATATTCCCTTAGAAATTCTGTTCTGTTACAGTTTATGGTAAAGGATAGAAATGTAATGAAATGAAACTGTTTCTGCGTTTAGAAGTTCCCGCCATTACACTTTAACCCTCGCGCTGCACGTTCATTACAGTACGGTGCGATGATTACATGTCGTGTCTCGCTCCAACTCAAGCGTATTCAATAACCGGCGCTCGCACTTTCTCGTTCTACAGTCATCTGTTTTATGGGCGGCGCACTCACATCAATGCGCGCGCGTTTTTATTTCAAGTAGATTTTTATCAAATTTGCTTTCAACGTCATTTAAGTGAATTCAGTGAGCGTGATTTAACTTTATTTTTGATCTTTGAATACATTGACGAGTTAGTTCGAGTTTATTTTAAACGAACATTTTACTGTTACATTTTTTAAATAAGCGGATTTACTAAGAAAAAACATTTAAATGTTGAGTGATTTTTTCATCAGAGCCATGTTATTATTCTGTTCAACGGCATTGCATTAATAAAATTTAAATAATAGTCGTGAGCACTTACAAAAATATGTTCTTTTAATGTGTGCGAAGGAGAGGCAGCGAGGAGGGGAGCGCCAGCGGGGCCGCGGCCACTGGCTGCGCCGGGAGGCGGCCCCGACGCCCCGCCCGCTCGGCGCGCCGCGCGCTCAGTTCGCGCTCGCCGCTCCTCGTTTGCCGCTCGTACGACACGCTCCGGTCACAGAGCGACGGCAACATTTAAACGCGTTTAAAAAATACTTAACAAAATGTATTCAAAATCGAGTGCGTAGCATAATTAGGCTTAAATTAATTTGTGTCGGATTGTCATTTTTAAAATGTCTCGGTGATTTCCAATTGGACTGGACGATATGTCATCAAGGAGACTGCATGGTTTGGTGCAATGTGCGTCGGACAGGGTATCGCAGTGAGGACTGGGTGGTGTTGATGGATGTGGCGGGTGCGGAGAGCTGGTCGCGGGCCAGGATGGTGGCGGAGGAGGCCAAGGGCCGCGCCACGGACTTCTCCATCGCGGCCATCATGGCCCGCGGCGCCGAGCGCAGCCCCGTCGCTCGCTCGCCGCCGCTCACCGGTAAAATACTGCATTACGTTTTTACAGTAAAAATTATAAATAAATATTGGTTACCTACAAGACAATTATAAAATGTGCCTAAATTAGGTACCTTACCTTCTTATTTTCAAAATGTAACATTTCCTACGAGATTTTGACCGTGGTGATCATTGTTTCTGCGGGAAAATCAAAACCTAATTTAAATAACCATGTTTATGTATTATTATACAATTTTCATTATTTTTATCTTTATATAAATTCACTTTCACTTTGAAATAAAACGATTCATTTGTTTAACGTAAAACGAATTACAAAATCAGCTAGCGTTGCCGGTTAACTACCTATATTAGTATCGGAACTTGGCTCATTTTTTAAACTGTTATTCTGTTGCTTTTATAGGTAGGTAGACCTACATTTATTTTTACCGTTCGTTTGTTCTCCATATGATTGTTTTTTTAGCACCATAATACCTAGGTATACCTACTAGTATAAGTAGTTAATGTGCACGAACAATTAACGTTAGCTTGTAAAACCATACAATTGATTTTCTATTAGTAGTGATTTGAAGTGAGGTTGGTACGTTGGTAATAGGTAATCAAAATGAAAAAACACGACAGCCGTTAAAAAAATTAACTAAAAAGTAAAAAATAAGTTTTATTTTTCGAATAGGACTGACAAAGTTTTTGTTAGTATTTTTTTTAATGCAATTCTAAAGGGACTTCTAAGGACATCGTCTTAGTAGAAAACCATCCCTCGACTGCATCATAAAAATATGCTAACAAAAACTTTTTCCGTCCTATTCTAAAGAAAAAACATTTTTTTTTTAACTTTTACGAGTAGTTCAGTTTTTTAACGCCAGTCAGTCGGTAGTCAGTTTTATTGCCATCGGAATCGCATACATTACTAAATTTAAAGTCAATTGATCTGATGCCTTAATTTATGGTATGCTTGCGGGTGAAAAGTACCCACCTACCTAGTACCAGGTTCCAGTCTCTTCAGTTTATGATTGAATCCGAAAGATTGTCTACCTATTAGGAGAAAATTGGGTAAAAGCATGTCGACCATGCTCAGTGAAGGGTTCCGAAGCCGTTACTACACACAAGATGTGCCAACCTATGAACTAATTCTCTATTTAAAATTATTTGGTGCTGTCTTAGGTCATTTTAGGACGTATCCTAGGTATCCAACGACATCCCACACGATGGGGAAGACAAGAAAATACACCGCCAAGTTACGTGTAGGGGAGGTACCTTAAGAAAAGTATGTTCATGATTTTATTTTAGTTACCCCTTTGTCGGCGTGACTAACTAATTTGTCTCCTTCTACGATGGTCTCTAAAAATATAGAATTTCCACAGCGTGTCTATTCCATACGAACAATTATATTTATGTAAGTGCAGTAAGCAAAAGCCCAAATCCTTGGATTTGTCTTTGTTAAAAATATTTTATTATACCGATTTCTCGTGTCATTACATATTTTAACCTATTCGCACAAAGTTATTTAATAAAAGTGTCAATGTAATGTCATGAACTCATGAATAAACTGCCATATATGAATTTTCACAGGGATTTAAGTGACAAAGTCAACTTTACCTGCCAGATTTTAAAATTAATTAACTTTGGCTGCTAATTTCTAGTATCTAGGAGTGTAGGTTCCTAGTGTGTCACCAATCATTCGATTGTTTTTAAACTCCGGCGCATGTCGTCCGATCACACCGCCACTGGCCATTATTTAACAATACAACTGTCTACCAAATAAAAGTATTTGGTTCAAATGGTTTGAATTACCTATTATTGTTTTTGGATATTATTTAGGTTTTAATGGTATTTTAAATGTAACTTTAAAATACCATTGTCCATAAATAAACTTCACTAAAACAAATACTAAAATTAAAATTGAACTAAACGTAAATGTAGGCTTCATTTCAATAGCGGTTTATGATCAACTTCAACTACAAATGTTTGTTGATAAACATTGCTTATTTTTTAAATTAAATTAATTTCTAATACCTATTAGGTACCTAGGTACTTAGACATTGTGATAATGAGGTGATAATAATGTTATAAGTGCCGTTGATGTTTTAGATTCGCAAATATGGTGGGTTTGATGTACTTATTGTTAATGTATTTTGAATACAAACAGTGACTTTTATTCGATACCGATTGATGGAAAATAATAATTATAAAACGATAAACCCACTATAAATAAGGATTTCTCCACGTCCTATCATCAGAACCTGGCAAGTAGATATACACATTCGAACAAGAAAACTTCGAGTAATCGAAGAACATACGTAAAAAATGCGATGACTGAGAATTTACTTGTTACAGGCTATTTAATAACTTGCAATGTCAGTTTTAATTTGTGGGTTAGGTCAAATCTTGCTTGTCAGTTTTGAACCAGTTTCCGTTATCGGTATGAGCTGAAACTTGGACCACATACCCGTGTCACCCGATGACAATGCAATAATATGGTATCTAAGAGCTGATCTGATGATGGAGTCGGAAGATGGCTACAGGCTCTCCGCTATAGGTACTCAGCGTAGACCCACCGTGTTGGGAACTTAGGACTCATTAGTTTGGCCTTGATAAGCAGATAATGAGTTTCCAAAAAAATCGGCAACAAGAACTTACCGCAAAAATGAAATTTTTGACTCAAATTTATTTTGAAGTCGGTTATGATTAAATTTGCTTCTCGGGACATTTTAACAAGAGTAATTTTTAACCTAAAATTATTTTATCAAACGATTAAAAACATTACTTAAATGTATGTCTGATCAAAATGTATGATCGTATCTACACACGTTCACAGTCAACGTTAGAAGTAGGTAGGTAAAAGTTTTAGATCACTTTTGTACCATGTCGCCTTCAATCATTTGACGATTTCGTAGGCAGGGTTGGGCACTTGGGCAGTATTTGAATTACTTGTAATTAGAATACGTAAGTGATTGTAACACAAATACGTATTTGGTATTTGTATTTTAATTACTTGCTTCAAAATTTTGTAATTGGTATTTTGTAGTTAGTATTTAAAATACTTATGACTTCAAAATATTTTTTTACATAAATTCATTTATCCTTAATTTAGCGATCTTTTTAATGGTTGCGTTCTGAAGAAAATAGCGCTGGATAGCTTTCGTAAGCAAAATAGCGACCGCTTAATAATTATGTCGATCTTTAGAGTTGGCAACACTGCACCTGTTACTGTAACGTCTAATAGTCGGTGCCAAATATCAGGTCAATTGTCGTTTCCATTCTTTGGATTACTTTTTATTCTTAATAGTATGCATTTTGTATTTCATATGGCAAAAATACTGTATTTTGTATTTAAACTTTAAATACATTACTTGAGAGATAATTAGTATTTCGTATTTGAAAAAGTTGCGAGATAGTATTTCATGTTTCAATTAAAGCAAAGCATGTATTTTACCCAGCCTTGTTCGTAGGTATGGCAGTTAAAATGACATGGTACTAAACTAAACATTAACCTATGACGTAGTATCCAAAGACGTTAGCTGTGTTTATTTGTATTTTAATAATATTCGGTTTCAATTTTAATCGATGATTTAACCGTCCCATAAAAATCATAACTACCTTCCGAAAGAACAAAAGTATTTTCGCGATTTCTATTTCACTGGTAAACAATAATGTTTTGCAGACAAGAGTAAGTGTAACGGGTAATTAATTAGTTATAAAACAAAAGTGTGTGTGTCTGTTGTGTGATAATCAATGTCCTGATAGACGTGCGGTCTATTCACAAAGCTGTTAGTGACAGGAGATAGGACAATTCGGAATACATTACAAAAGTCGACAATTTCCTACATCACGCGGTTACATTTAAACTACGCAATGCACACCTTATTAGCTGTCTTTTTGTGTTTGTGTACCTACGGAACCTTACACTGACCAGGACCTAATATGATATTACTTCACAAAGAACGCTGGTGGAACTAAAATCCGAAGTCACTGAAAGTGGTTTAATGGGTGGCCTCTTACGCGGTTGCCACAATTTTTACCGCAAAATACCAAAATGAGACCATAAAATTATTTTCCCTGTTTCAAAATACACGTATACGTCCAGGCGAGACTACAAGGGTTTGAATGCTAATTGGAGTGCGCCGGCGCAGCCGCGTCGTGTTGCAGCGCGTTCGTTATTTCGAATTAATTGTGTGGAACGAATACTCCTTGCATCGACGGGTTGTTGCGACACGCAAATTACTATAATACAAATAAATATAATGCGTCCTTTCTTGAGTAAATTAATGTTACTTACGTCGTTTATGTGTTTAAATATTTCAGTGGCTCCAGCAAGCAGTAGCAAAATAATACCTATGTTTAAGGGTTGTGTTTGTTGTAACCACAAATAGATTATTCAAATATTATTATTTTCTAAATATGCTGCTCTTCTAAGAAGTATTCTAATTAACGTGGTTATCTATACATATACAATGCTTTGTCCTGAATGACTGACTGACTGACGGATCAACGGACAGCCTAAACCGCTGATCGTAGAGATCTGAAACTTGGAGGGTGTGTTCTTTATATGACGTAGGCATCTGATAAGAAAGGATTTTCCGAAAATCTACCCCTAAGGGGGTGAAAAAGGGGCGCAAAGTTTGTATGGGACAACGTAATTCCTTGGTCCAATCTACCTACTTTAAATTTTGTATAAGTAAACATTTTTTAACAGAATTGATGGAAGACGTGTTTTGTATTTGTATTGGACGTGTATTGAAATTCCTCCCCTAAGGGTGTGAAAACGGGAAAGTTATTTTGGGGGTGATTTTCTTCGAAGTTGATATCAATACTCCTTAGTGCTTTTGATTTACTTTACATTTTATATTGACACATGTTTAACTCAATCCGATTTTATTCCAAAAAGGTTGACCTCACATAAAAGCGTGGTGCAATGCAGATACCCAAACCGCTGGATCTTAAGGTTCCAAATTTGGTAGATCCTTATGAGGTCTAAGGGTGCTGCAGTAAGAAAGGATTTTCCGAAAATCGACCCCCAACGGGAAGAAGTAGGAGGAGTAGCGGGAAACTAATTTACACCGTACGAAGTCGCGGGCGTCCTCTAGTTTAGTAATAATTTTACTAGGCATTGGGAATTGATTTGCAAATCTGAATAGCATAAAAATATGTACTGTGTAGTCCATTTCAATATTATTATTAAATAAATATATGACAGAGTTATGCTAATTACGAGGTCTTCATTTATCACAATGACGATTTAAAGTAGGCGGTGGAATCCTGGACACCTACCTCCTTACTTACTTTCTATAATACGTAAAATTCCCATTCAAAATTGACTTGCAAGATTTTACCTAAACTGACAGACATACACAGGTAGGTAAATATACAAAAACGAACATAAACTTAGGCTTAAATTATTGTCAAGCCTTGAGGTCACTTCAAGAAAACGAATTTGCTCTGTAACATGCTTACTTTGTTAAAATAATATTTTTAGATGAGCGTGAGTTTCGCTGTAATTTTCTTTGTATCAACGTAAGATTCCATTCAACCCTTCTCCAAACAGACATTACTGCCACTGGTACAGAGTATTTCATGAACAAGTTATCGCGGTTTTTTCTAGTGTTTTTTGCTCATCGTGTCGACATGCACCAGTCATTTCATTTACCGTTGGACTACTCACCTCTCAGAATAGTGTTGAAACACTAAGGTAGTCCAATATACTGGCTTTTGTGACGTTTTACTCATAGACCTCATCTTTACCGTTATTATTATCTATCTTGCTTGTCGTCTGTATGTAGGTATATATCGTCGTGTAAAAGTAATCGGGTCCAAATTTTATTCCCTATATACAAGTTCTAACTCAAGTAGGTAAGTAACCAGCCAGATAAAAAACAGCAATACGCGAACTTTGCTCAAACTTCTTTGAAGTTCGAGGAAATGGAACTCTTAAAACTGAATTAAATCTGGAAGGTGACACGCAGTAAACTCAAAAGGAAGCATTTTAACGCCAAAGCTGCTTTTGCATAGAAATAAAACATCAAACTTGAAGATGTTTTGACGTTTGAATATCTTTATTAATTGTAAGAAAACAAATAGAATACTCTACGTAGTAATTATTTGTTGATTAATCCATCTTGCATCTTTGATCTGTCCAAAAACAGTCCAAATTACAATTTGTTTTAGTTATTATTAAATTTCTATCCAAGAACTTTTATTAAAAACCACTTAATATCTCCGTTATTCAGTCAGTACATTGTTCATAAATTTTCACAACTCCGGTAAAATGATTTCATATTCTGCTCCATAAATGGAGGCATATTCATATAGAAGAAAAGTCAGCAACATCCAATATGGTTGAAAATCGTAAAGATATTTTTTATTCAGCGATTATTTTAACTATACCCCTACTCAAGTAGCACATTTAAAAAAAAATGATGTTGCCGACTTTGCTTCTATATGACTCAACTATTCAAGTGGCTCATCAATAGGTACAAAGCTGCGGCTCAACGCTGTGTAATTTTCATATGTTTAGTCACCAACTAAAATAATTCAAGACTTACACTATAGCATCCTGGCTCTACCCTGGTATATACCTGGTATATGTGCTGGTTCTTGTTGTGCAGACTGCAAAGACAATTATTCTAGATCATAAATTCAAAAGAACGCCGTTATTACTCAATACGGAAATCAGAAAAAGTTTAAATACTTATTAATGGTAAAAAAAACGTAGAAACGTGAAGTACTCTTTCCTTTTTAAGAAAGCTAAGAATCTAATATTTTTTGAAGTTTACTAGAAGTTATGTCAGCTTTGATCATTGGCCATTTTTTTTTAAATGTTGATTATGTAAACTGAGTCGGGATATATGACGGTAGATACCCTATTTTTATGACTGGCATCTGTTGACCAGGTTCGGTGTCGCGGCAGAGCTCCCCCGCGTCCCTTAGCTCGCCCGCGTCCAGCTGCCGCTCGCCGGCGCCCGACGAGGACGTGGAGGTGGACGTGGAGCAATGCTCCGACGGCGAGGGCGACGGCTCCGACCGCGTCGCGCCCTCCCCTGCACCCTCCTCAGGTAAACTAACAAGCATCAGTAGCATCACTCTTGACACTTTGTGCGTAAGAACAATATATATCTGGATAAGAAATGGTGTAAAATCTATGTAGTTGTGACTCCATGAAGTCTCGCACAGATTCCGAATCCATGAGTTATTTATAAATCGAAATGACATATTTATGGCGACGTAGTTTGTCAGAAATCTGAGAGATGGCGCTTTTGTTACTCGATCAAACATATATGACATTTTTGTTCACACGATCCTATATAGTTGTTCAACCCAATATTTACGAACCTTTTTTTACTACCTTTAAGTAGGCTTGTCGCAAAACCTGGTCAGGCATACCAACTAGAACTTTTCCTGACACGACAGTCTTTATCTGGAGCCTGAAAGCCTTGTCCAGATGCCGTTGGAGACTTTGTTGGCGAAGGCGAATGGTCTGACTACACTGCTCACTCCCCTGCCTCCTTCCTCATATAAAACGAACAATTTGGAATTGGTGCGTTGTTTCATGGAAGCTTGGTTGGGCACATTGCGAACGTGTTTGGCGCGGTGTGCTAGGAGGGCTCCTAATCTAGCAAAGCCATCTGTTAATACGTCAAGAAGATGTGAATGCATCTTGCATGTCACGTGCATATGCAAATAAAAAGACTAGCATTAGTCCTTATGTGAAGTGATGCTCTGACCAATTTGCACTGTCAAGGTAGTTCATCATCCCAAGTCTATCCAATCAATGGGCATATATACTTGATGAATCTGGTTTTATTTAAAGATAGGTATCTGCTCATGTTAGAAAAAAATATTTTAAAAGAAGACTAAAACTGTTTTATAAATTACGTTATTAGGTAAAATACTACCTTTAAGTAGGCTTGTCGCAAAACCTGGTCAGGCATACCAACTAGAACTTTTCCTGACACGACAGTCTTTATCTGGAGCCTGAAAGCCTTGTCCAGATGCCGTTGGAGACTTTGTTGGCGAAGGCGAATGGTCTGACTACACTGCTCACTCCCCTGCCTCCTTCCTCATATAAAACGAACAATTTGGAATTGGTGCGTTGTTTCGTGGAAGCTTGGTTGGGCACATTGCGAACGTGTTTGGCGCGGTGTGCTAGGAGGGCTCCTAATCTAGCAAAGCCATCTGTTAATACGTCAAGAAGATGTGAATGCATCTTGCATGTCACGTGCATATGCAAATAAAAAGACTAGCATTAGTCCTTATGTGAAGTGATGCTCTGACCAATTTGCACTGTCAAGGTAGTTCATCATCCCAAGTCTATCCAATCAATGGGCATATATACTTGATGAATCTGGTTTTATTTAAAGATAGGTATCTGCTCATGTTAGAAAAAAATATTTTAAAAGAAGACTAAAACTGTTTTATAAATTACGTTATTAGGTAAAATAACCGTTACATTAAATTAGTAAGGTAATGCTCAATTTACGAAAAAATCGGCTTCTTTGATGAGACCTGTTTCGCCAAGTCACGGTTGTAGAGACGTAATGGATCTTTTATACAGAAGTTAGCCATAATTACTAAAAAAGAACAGTTTCTAACAACCGAAAACTGCAATTTGTAGGCATATCATTGTAGATTATACCGATCAACGCCCAAAGATACACTTCATAAAATGTTGTTATAGTTATAAATTTAATTTCTATGTTAATGTCTTTATATATCGCAACTCCATCTGTTTCATGTTTTCTAAACACGTAAAGATAACCATTGACTGTTCTTTGAAGCGCATTACCTTTTTATTTATTCATTGTGAAGCAAAAAATAAATTGAACTTGTGATTAGAGCTACTGTTAGTATCATAAACAAGCTTTCTCAAACAATCCGTTCTCACCATAACATGCGGTGAGTGTGTGCAGGAACGATGATATCGTTATAAATGTCGGTATCGGTACTACTAAAAATGCATAGAGTCGTAAAGATGAATCTGGTTCACTTGAATGCATTGTTATTCGCAACCTCTACTCGTTAGACTATACAACTCAGTGGGATACGGAATAATGTGGCTCGATAACATTTTATTGACTGTTAATTGGGAAAGCAATGTCTTGGTTAATTGTTTGGTTCGTATTATTTACCGTTTTAATGTAGATGAGCTTTCAGGTTGTTTTGCGATAAGCAAGTCTTTTAATTCATTTTTAATCATTGCTTACAACACGTTATCAATCATTACGCTCATCATTAGGGCTAGTACTTTTGGCAGCTTTTGGAGCTTGGAGTTTTAGAATCCATGAAGTCGCTATTTCCTAATTCTTGTAGACCGTAATTATTGTCTTATTTCAAAATTAATTAATTAGTTAAACCGCTGAACCAATTTAATTTAATTTTGGTACGGAGGATAGGTATCTCAGCTGTAAAAGCGTAACAAACAAACAAACAAGTATAAGTAGGTATAGATAAACTGAACTTAAAATGTCGTAATTGAAATATGACAATACTAAAGGTCAATATCAAGGCGGTGTGTATGGGGGTTAGGAAATCCGCGGATTCTAGAATGGTACGCTACCATAAGTCCTGAACACAGTCCTAGATCTAATCATCATATTATCAGAAAACTAACATCGGTCATAGTGCAATACCAAATAAGTAACAAATTAAATAATATGCATTATACACCTTAGCAAACAATTCAGTAAGGTACATTTTGCAACTTAATGAATTTGTCAGTTTCGCAGTATTGCAGTATCACCGACGCATTGCTTTTTATGTTCCTGTTAAATATACACCGTGTTTTTTTTGATTTACGATAACTTTAAGGGAACGTTCTTTAGGTCAAACAAAGTTAATTTCCCGAAGACAGACAAATGATAAGTCTAACGGTTTTTAAGGAATTTAATTTTTAAATTTAATCAGTTAATCACGTTAAACTAGTGTAAAAGGCTCTTAATTGATAACAACAATTTTCTTTTAATATGTATGAGTAAAGAGTTTCCAATTGTTAGGTTTGTATACGCGTCAATCTAAAGTGACTTGTACCTGTCAAGTGTTATCTTTACTTGTGTGTGTATGTCACGCCAACATAAACGTATTTGACATTGATTATTAGCTAGGTAACTCTAAAGGCCCTTTTAGAATGACTAAAGATAAAAGATTTCATTATTTTGTTCTAAACTGAAAAAATTTTTTTTTTTGCAATATTTAAAAATCTAATCTACCAATTAGTTTCTATAGATATACCTAGTAATATGCCGAAGTTATCGTAAATCAAAAAAAACACGGTGTATAGATTATATGTTTGTCGGACAGAGCTAGGGGAGCGCGACACGCCGTCCCCCGCGCGGCCGCTGCCGCCAGCCACGTCTTGCAACTGCGAGGAGCTGCTCTCGGTGGACTGCCAGCTCGAGACCAAGGAGCTATGGGACAAGTTCCACGATCTCGGAACTGAAATGATTATCACCAAAACTGGAAGGTAAGCTCCATACATTCCTGTTGGCTAAACTAACAACAACGTCGAGGGCAGGGTATTCGCAAAAATCATTTCGACCCCATCAACCTAATGTAATCTTTCACAAAGATCATTGCTAAACATAATTAATTCGTCTAAAGTCGCCTCCGAACAAAGGGTTCATCGGAACGAATTCATCAGCCAAAGTGGCCAATTCCGGAATAATTACTTCGCGAACCCGGCCGTCCTTCAACCCTTTAACGAGATAAATTAAAAGTACATTTTTTCCTAACCGGCGGCGTAATGCCCGGCTATAAATTCACAAAGCCCCAAAGACAACAAACAGGGCTGTGGGGGAGGGGAAGATGTTTTTATAGTCACGCCGAGAGGTTTATCTAAATAATTGCTTAGTCGGCGGCGGTGAGCGGAAAATTGACATTGTGTACGGTCTGGGGCCCGACGCCGCGTTCGGCGGCCGGGGCCGGCTGCCCTCGCGGAGTCGCCGCGCCGCGCTGGCGTCGCAGCCCGCGACGAGCGCTCCCCAGAGACTTCTACAATATTGTGATATAACCTGACTTTTAAACAGATCCAACTTATTTTCCAACACTTCAAATATTCTAACGAAAGTACGCGATTCGAAGACTTTACGTGCTCATATTTAATCCCCGCACGCTTTATGTTTAACAATAACAGTATCGTTTATTGCCATATTTTTATTCAATGAAGGCAATATTTATGACCCGCGAGGTGATGTTCGCGATAAAAGACGTTATTTTTATAAGTGGAGCGGAGAATGGGTTATTTATTATTAATAAGGAGGTAGTTTAGTATCCAGATCGGATAAACTACCGAATTAATGGTGTCAACATCTTCGTCACAAATAATTTACTGTGAATTTTAAAAATACAGTAAGCAATAAATGAAATATGTTAGTAAGATTCAGACTAAACACATTTCAATCAAGTACGGAGTAAAACAAAGCGACCCGCGACACACCGAGTGCACACAATAGCTTAATCCTCTTATTAGTCTCGTGTCATATGTTTGCGCGGATTTGGTTGGGGTCCATCCGGGATCGCAACAAGTGCAGTTAGTCTAAATCACTCGCCGGTACTCGCAGAGGATTCAATCTCGGGAGAATAGGGGTGCTACTGCGACCCCCATGCCGGAACTATAATCGAACCAACTAATCTCGATACAATATCAAGACTATTTATACATACATCACTATTTACATTATCGTTTTAATAATTGCGTGTAAGGAGCAAAACATCCAAAAGCTACTTTAAAAAAATGTTTACAAAGTACAACACAAAAAACAGTTGGTTATATTTGTAATTGATCGCATCGGAATTCTAAATTAACATAATTAAGCAATTCATTTATACGTAATGTTTGTAGAGACACGATGCGCGACGTAAAGTATTCGGTCGGTCGGAATAAAATATAAAGTATCAAAAAGGTGTAATCTTCACACTCGGCCTAAACAAGAGATAAATCAGCCCGTCTAATCAAAATGGGATATCAGGGACAAATTTTACAAGGGGAGGGCGACGGAGCGTGTTTTTAAATTGCTCTACAATGTATTGTCTATTAATTTTATTTGCGAATTATTTTATCTTCTACTCTGTTTATCTTGCCTTGGTAAAATAAAATCCTGCTTTCTGAAATCGGTACGGGTATTTTTTATTAAACCAAGAAAATAATGATTTAATTTTTATTTTGATAAATTAAACATAAATAGTTTTCCGGTAATGTCACTTTCTAAATATACATAGAATGAAATCTTTTGAATTTGACTATAATATGTGTATGTAGAGTGTAATGAAGCTATTAAAATAACAAATATTATTTCAAATAAAAACAACACCTTTTCCCTCTTCTTACGTCATTCATAGTGTTTTTGTAGCACATGACAGCCGAGGCCTCACTCTCGAGCTCTCGACTCTCGAGCAGCCCGAGCAGCCCGAGTTAACCCGACAGACTTGTCGATAATATCGCGCAGTGCCGCGTCACTAGCGCGGCGAGAAATGTCGGCCTGTCTCGATTTCTTTATTTTCGATTTTTTCGATTTGTCGTTTTGATTTACAAGCGGCCACTTTACTGCCGAGTGGACTTTGTTACAGGAAACTAACTGGCGGACGATTTATGCCCAACCTTTCGGGACAATGAGTTTGTCCAAAATATTTGAATGTTAAGCCATAACGTGCTTATTTTACACCACAAAACGTTTATAAATGTTAACAGCCTCATTGCTGTATTTTATGTTGCGGTGGACCAACTTCAGCGAAAAGATTCGGGCTGGTTTTGTATGGTCAATGTCTCACTCTTTTCTTGTTAAGCCTGATGGTTATTATTAAACTTAATCTCAACTAATAACATTTATTTGACAAATATACTGCAACACTTATTAATTGGCATTAGAATAAATAAACGACGAAGTTATCCGCGAACACACATAAAAAAAAATATATATATATATACGGTCGAATTGAGAAACTCCTCCTTTATTGAAGTCGTTTAAAAAGACAGCAGATTGACCTAAGACAATACCTAGAGAGCATTTTTTTGCGCTGTAGTGTCAAGTCATGCCGTTACGTGTTTATAGCTCTGTTGAATTAAGTACCTAGGCGTTAGTATTCATAATTTACGATTAGGAATAGGAATTTGTGTTGAAAAGTTAGTTGGTGTGCAGTATAACTAAGAATAAAACCAATGTTTATTTCAGCCGAGGCTCACGTAACACCTGACCCACCCCACCTTTTGATCAGTTTCTACTCCTTTGTGGCTCTCAAAGGTGTTGACCGTTATTAAAAAAACAAAACTTATGGCATTTACCACAAACAATATTTAGTGCCGTTTTGACAGTTATTGCAGTCAATGATTACTGTCGATTACGAGCGGTTAATGCACTTTTTGCTTCGGCGGGCGTCACCCACAGGTGCCTCAACATTAGCCCAACAATAAAACGCATGCGTATTTTAGTACGTATGGGTTCCATTTTTAGTAACGGAATTAACATTAGTAAGTAGATAAGTAGCTAATTTCTAAGCTCAGTGTAATAAACGTGATGTAATCGAAACAAATAATTAAACGTTATCGTGTTGGGAGATTTAATTTATTTTTGAAAAGGAAGGGATACAATTGCATTTGTCATATTTTGGGAAATAAAACGCAGATAGCGATAAAGAAGCGAAGCGAAGGGAATCGGCTTAGTTAATTAATCGAGTCAGGCGAGCGACGCCGGCGCAGCGCAGCGCGCGAGCGTGTGCGGAATAATTCAATTTCGCAAAGCCGACCATTTCCATATTTGCAAGTTGCTAGATAAATAGGTCAATCAACTAAATATTGATAACTTATTTAAAAATTCCATTTTTGAATTGCATGCTTAATTTAATAGCCGTGGATGGTAAGAATTACCTACAAGGTAACCAGATACCTACTTACTACCTACTTAATCTAATAGCCACTCCGCCACTCCAAAGACCTCGTTTCTTTAGTCATTGTCTTATTTTTTACTCTTTGATCAAGTACGTCGATCGTCGCAGTATTAATCAGCAGTAATTAAATAATTTGTAGATGCTAGTTTTAGCGAGGTGTTGATCGCGGCCTTTCGTGCGCGCGCGCAACGGCTGCGATGCGCGATAACCCGATCAGCCGCCGTCAGCGCAATAAAACGTTATTATGTTTACCTCTTAATTGGCTTCGAACAATCGCCAAATCCACCTTTCAACTTACACTTACTACCGTATTTATTGAGGTATAAAACTCCGAATAACCCGTGGTATCATCAAATAATTGTGTAATCATTAAGAGTGCAACCGAGCGTACAGTGGCGCCCTCATTACTATTATTGTGTCTTCTAATTTACCAAAGTTTCGTATTAAATCAAAGGAGGGTTTGTTGTAAAATTTAATCCAAAATGTATAGCTTATACATATGACAAAGTTGAATAACATTTAACCTTGGTGTTGTCAACTTAGCGGAATAAAGTAGCCACTTTTTCCACAAACCATCCTTCGATTTCAAGACGATGCTTTAGTTTATTAGAAAACACAATACCTTATGAGGGCAGTTGGTCGGCGCCCTCTTAAACCGACTCTAAATTGGTGTTTGGTATCAGGAACAGAAATAAGCAACCCGTTATTATCTTTTATGGACGTGATGAATAAATAAGCGATGGCAACGTGATTAATGTCAAAGGAAGTAGCTTGAATTGGCTTCAATGCGAGAAAATGAATTGTACGCACAATGTGCGCCCACGCACGTCGCGGCTCGGCTCAAGCCACGGAGCTGTCAGCTACCGTGCACGCCTGCGCAACCAGCTGGGCTTGCCAGCCTTATCGAATATTCATCTCAGAAGTTAGCCATGTCAGTTACCTTCAGGATATTTTATATAGAGAAATGAACTAAATTTCGAATTGATTACAGTTAAATTTAAATCTAAATTGGTGGACATTCTACCGTTCAAAATGTATTTTTAAAGCTTAACCTCAAACTCAGATGTCGATTATTCAAAATGAGGTTGAATGAAGGAGAGGCATCATCAAGGGTGTTCATTTTAGAGCCATTAACGCCTAAATATAATAAGCGAGCTTAAATAATTACGCAAAAAGGTGTAAAAGGCTATTGAATACAGAGCCTGCGCCCGCGCCGACGAAAGGCCGACTCGGGACGGAGATTGATTGCGTAATCATGGACAACGGGTGATTTCGGGAATCTCATAGAGAGTAATCACCATCAATCTCACGGCTCGTTGATGCCACATTCGGGAGATTCATGATGCTCGTGTTTAAAGTCCCGAACCACGAGAACACTCATAAAGATTATTGTGTTTGGGCCATTGTTAGGTTATGCTATGCTACCACATGTTATGTTTATCTTTTACAAAAATAATACCATTATCATAAAGTGACTTATTGTTTCGTTCATTTTAAATGGTAGTTAGTCGCTACGTTTTAGTAAAATTAATTGCTTTTAAATAATGTCTGTTTCTCAAAGACTATGTTGATTAAAATAAAGTAAAAATACAGGACTGAACATAACATTTCTATTTGTATATATTCTGGGCGTTTGAGCAAGAAACGATAATGTAAACTATTAAATACACATGTAGAAACTTCCCTAGAAGTTTAGTGCTTGTGTCAGTAACAAAGAAGGTGGTATCTGGCAGGCTGTCGACGCACAATTAGCTCTCCATTGTGCTGCGCGGGCGCCGCTGTTGGTTTAGTTACGAGCTCCTACGCCCATTGTATCGCCGATCGCGCAATGCCATTCCACTCACATCACACTCAATGAGATATTATCTCCTCGACCATTATTAGCCGAACATTACACGTTTAAATAGCTTATTTAATATTCCCTTCGTTTATTACAAGTCGATTCATTGTGATTGATTGCTTTAATTCGCCTAATAATCGACGTATCCCGGGAGCTTCATTGTGAAGCTTTAGTCAGAATGATCAATGGTTGCACTTATTTATCAAGGCTTTTGAATGCATTTAACTCGCCAAAGTATTTATTAAACGTAGCATGAAGTCTCTTTCGGTTCCGCATGTAGGTACTTATTTAAAAACGTAAAATGAAAATTATAATTAGTGAACAATTGTTTCACGGGGCAGGAGGCATTGTTTTATCAACATTGCTTTAATAATTGTGAGAGACAAGCGCCTCTTTCTTCTTAAATAAATGCCGACAAAGGCACGGGCGCAGGTTTAATTGTTTCATGAGTAGTTCAAACGGTGGTGCTTGCCGTGTTGGGAGCCGGTGGTAGGCGACAGACACCGCAGCTCCAACTGGGTACACGGTTCGTGTGTGGCACAATACGCGCGTAATGAAGTGGGCCGCGAGGGGGCGGCATTGTGCGGCAAACGAGGCATTGTGCGCGACCCGCGACCCCGCTCGTTACCGCTGCCCGAGCGACCTTCGGCGGCAACCCCGAAACTGGAAACTCTTGTTAGCGGACTATAGACAGCTTCCATAGCAACGATAGAAAGTTAAAGATCCAACTAATACTGTTTAACTTGGAGAGGTAGCAACCTAAGTCGCGGTCGATCGGTGTCCAATCAATTACTTGTTTTAAAATGTTACGTGTTGCTTTGGTGACCCTAATTTATTTATTTTGTATCATTCAACGTGTACGTTGGTAGTTAATAAGCATCAATGTTTCAAGGCAGGATTGCCTGTGGGTGCCTCGAATCCTAAAACATTTAGACTCCCTTAGGAATCCCATACTAAACATATTAATTACATGAGTCGAGTAAAGCAATACCTATCCACATTATTAGTAGAGAAAGAACCCTTTGTACAGAAGGCAGGGTAAAAAGAAAAGCAATTATTGTTACATCGTGTGCGGGTGCGATGGAACATTCCTTGGGAATCTAGATCGCGGCAAACGTGGCGCGAGGCGGCTGTCATCTGCCAGCTACTAATTAGGCCGGTTCGTTAGGCGCGCCACACAGCGCGCGCGCAACACGCGGAAGCGATGTAGCAGTTGCACCGTGAACTTTTTTAATCGCGCTCATAGTCACCGCCTCAGGCAATCGTAAAACACAGAACTCCGTCACTCTCACACCACAGCAGAATTTGAAGGATAAAAACCTCATTAAACTTCGTCATGTGGTGTCAGTTTTTTCACGTAGGTAGTGAGTTTTCACAGCTACCCCTCGACTCGAATAAATTATTTTTATGTCGATTCCGGGTGGGCGAGTTGCGTTGTAACAAAAACGTAATCTACTGTTTGTCGCGGAAGTAAGGGTTAGCTGCTTAGTGCGGGCTCGGCAGATGTAGCCGAGAATGTAAAGAGCTTCCGCTCTTCCAATTTTATTGCGAACTCCTAAGATTGATAACGCCATTAAGTTTATTCATTCCTTGCTGGCAAAGTGACTGGTGTTGGTTTGTAATGTGCGTGCCTGAATACGGAACTATGTAAATAGTGATCGCCACGAAAGTCGGCAGTGAATTTTTATACAAATGACGTCTAATGCGACCAAATTATATTCGTCGCCGAGCTCCGCCCTGTGATGAAGACATTATTTTCCGTTTCCGCGGCGGTGTTAAGTCGATAACTCGAAAATGACGGCAATTCGTATCAACAAGCCAGCAATCTGTCGGCACGTGCTCATTACCGAATCATGAAAGTTGACGGTACTTTGACTTGCGTCAACGCCGAGGCAATTTAGACCACGCGACGTAGTATTGGTATTGTATTAAGCTAGTTATGAAATTATGCCTAGAAAATAAGCAGGGGTCAGGTTTCAAGCGACCGTTAAAGAAGCCATTAGTCTAAAATATAAAATGTGTGGGTTCCATAGGGTCGGCTGCAGCGACAATGTTATTGGTGACGTCACGCGAGCCGCTCGTCAGGTTTATTGATATTGTTTTATTGCTACTATACAACTTACAACTCACTCGGGGTTGACGAGTTATGAGGAAAACACACGCTTGTACACAAATCATGGGCGCCGTAGTTTAAATGTAGTTGTCACTGTCCGTTACTCGGTGTCATATCTGATAGAGCTGTACATATGAGTACCTACTGTACACCGATTACATGTCATGAAAACGTATAAAAAAATTACAACGACATCTTGTAATAGTCATGTCTGAGTAACTCACACCTTCGGGCGACGTTTGCATAGTGCCGTCTATTTAATTAATAATTCAAAGTAAACAGTATAGGGCAAAAACTTGTTATCATTTTGTAAATCGTTTAATCTTCAAAGCAACGAACGATTATTGTTTTATAAGCAAGTCACGTGGCACGGAATGAATAAAGCTAAAATTTACCTCGCACGAGAAAAATCCTTTTAGCAGAATTCGTAAAGTTTCACATTTTCAGTTATATTACAGCGGCTGGCGTGGTAGGTACGAGCATATGACGTGAAAGTTCACGTAGTCGACCCCTGTTTCCCGAATAGCACGTAAATATGGCTGCCGGTTGGTGCGAGCAGGATGCACGAGGTACGGTTGTGGCGGTTTCGTACATCGCCACCCGTCCGCACCCGTAAGTTCGTAATTTGCCTTTCTATTAGAGCGAGGGCGTGAAAAAAGGAAAGCGTTTACGGTGTGTTTAATGGGAGTGAGAGGGAAGAAATATGACCGCCCGTCGGGAGAAGGGAAATTTTTGGTTTTCAGAGAGTTTTTGCGGAGATGTGCATCGGCTTGTAGAGTGTGAGGGGGACGGCGGTATTCGTGAAAGAGCTCCCCCGAATAATTAGCGGAAGTCGTGGCTTAGTTTTCCCCCAAGCGGGAGGGTGCAGAGAAGGACTCCCTCTATTTGTCGTTTAAGAGTTAATCGGACGAGCGATTCGTCACCCTCGGGAGAGCATATTATATCTTTATTATGAGTCTGTCGGAAACTCTGACTGCCCCGGGCGATTAACGAAATTGTGATTATTGATAACTTTGTTTACGAGTCGACACTCCCGGGAGCCGCCGCCGCCGCCGCGTGTATATTGAGCGTCTCCGAACAGTAGACGAACACAAATTTGTCGGTTGTAACGTAACGTCGAATTATTTAGTTCTTATGTTTAGATGTTTACCATTGTTAGTGTTTTACTCAAAAACATGTAATTTGAACTGAACTACACTTTTTAAATTCTCATTACGACTATCTTATCATTGTATGTTTGCGAAAATTGGTGCTTTATTGCGAGAATATTTTAAGTACTAGTTGACGCTATTTCTGCAGTAAATGCAAAGCCAACATGTCGTCCCGATGTCATGTGTGGTAATCATTGTTTATTTGAAAAGGCTCCTCTGCGAGTATCGCCGCGTAATATATCATTAGCGGAGGGGAAGTGACAAATGCAACAGTAAACACAACTCGTGTGCCGACTGTCAATTACCTGTAATAGCACACTCTCCGCGACATATGCTCAACGACCAACTTTTATATTTGTTACCCTTTTTACGATACAAAATTATACCAAGCGCGGTTATATCTCCGCGTACATTGTCACTTTATTGACGTAAATATTTAGAATTAAGCAACTCTTAGATAGGTACGTCGTGTCATGCAGATACATTGTAGTTTTACGATTGCCTTTGTTCTCACTTTTAATGACTCGAGGATATTAAATTAATAAAACAGCTTGGTCTCTATAATTACTGTCAATTGGTAAGCAATAGACGCATTCGTATTCTTCATCCAGTAATTTTTCCAATCCAATAACATTGTATTGAGAACAATTGATGAATACAATATTTCCTTGCAATTAAACTTTAAAGAACGTTTGGTTTTTACTAAGAGAAAAGGGTCGTTAAAGTTTACTTCAGGTTCGCGTTTTGATTCACGAGTCGTAGTTAATCGGTGATTTGCGAGCGTAGCCTTAGCTCCATGGGGTTATAATGGGAACCAATCAGCGACAAATGAGCGATGTCGGTAATTAAAACGGATCGCCTTACCGAATCAATAAGCCTGCGATTGCGATGCCAATTAATTGCACATGCGCGATCCCATTCCCCGAGGTGGACCGTGGCCAATTCAATCGGTCTCGGCCGCTTATCAATATACCTAGGCCTAGCCTCCCTATTACGAGTCGAGCTTGATATAATAAAAGACAACGATCAATTTTCAATTATTAAGCAGCCCACCCAAATTATAATTTTTATAAGAGTCCAACCCGATTTGTGCACCTTTTAATGAAATAGATTCATGAATTCTAGCACTTAATCGCTTGAATTGCTCCTAAGTGCGTAAACTTTTTTGCTTCAGTGAGCACTGTGTGTGGCTACACCAGATAAAGGGCATCCAACTATTTACAGCATTTTAAGTTTTCATTTGATATTAAGATCGCGGCGGGTGGCTTCTGGGAAGCGCTCGGCTGCGAGGTGCCGAGCTATTAATTATTGGACAATGGGCTTGTCAACTTCCTCCACAAAGGACTGTCAATGAGCCCGCGCGATAACATTTCATAGTGCACTTGCTGGTTCTAGCATGATTGTTCCCTGTGATTTAGATTTGCAATATTATGAAATATCTAATGTTTAGGTTTGATTACGGGTGTGACTAGGTACACGAACAGTAACTACGACTACGAGTAAATATGTACGTTTTTAAAATGACAAAATGTCTAATCATAAAGTCAATGTTTGGTTTTCAACTCTTAAAAAAAAGCTACACGGAGTGGTATATCGTGGTTACCCCCTTCTGTAATTTAGTGATTGGGACACGAAGTTTTTTTTAAATTACAGACAAAGCTGCAACAAAATATAGGGTTAGTTGTTAATTGTCGGTGTGGGAAAATATGTCTGTGTGAGTGTTATGGCAACAAAGGTGTTTGCGTTGGCATTCGTCACGGGGCGCCGCCAGCGCTCGGGGCGCGGGCGCTTGATTGATGATCCTTCCATCCTTCCCGCGCGTACAGAAAACACCCAACGCACAGATTCGAACTACTCCCCTGCAGCAAAATTTCAACTTGTTCACAAAACGCAACATAAACGTGACGGAATAGACTTACTTACTATGCGATCGCGTTCAAGTCTTGGTGTGGTTTTGTTCTCGTTACGGTTTAATGGAACTTGAAGCATTATGACCTTAGGAAATAACTTTCTGCTGAGAATATTCCGAGTATTTGTGAACGATCGATGAATGCGAACTAGTAAATTTATTTCCCGTAGAAACAGAGAAGTTTATTTATTGTGCGTCATTAGTTAATGCTGGTATTTGTTCTGTGGTAGGTATATCGATACTACATCTGGAATTTTCCTCTAAGTAAGCTATTTGTAGGTACACTAGAAAAAAGCTTAAATTAAAGTGCAGTAGGTGGTGTACCTACCCAATAACGGGAATATTCGAAAAGAGTATGAAGTACATTTAGAGTAAAATTAATTCACGGTCACTATAAAGCACATTAAAAAAAACCGTTACCATGTGTCAATTTGAAATAACGTTTCATCGAAATTCTTTAGAAATCTGTGTAACGTGAAACCTACATATTTCTGTCAAAGCTACTGGAGAAGGTGTCAAGAGGAAATATTTTCCGTGTGGCCGTCCACTGCGTAAGTTATGGATTGTCATAGGTTACTCGCCGTAACATAATATGCGGTCCGATGTTGCGCGATAGCCGGCGATATATTCATAATCTCCGGAGGGCTGTATAAATAAAAATAATTTCATATCGGGACAGGTGGAGCGTCGGGTTACTGGCTCATTAGCATCCGGAGCGGCGAATTAGACCGCGGCTACAGGTGCAGGCTGTCCGTCGGCCGATCGACGGAACCCGTCATGACACTATCGCCCTAATCCTCCTGCTTAGTAGCTAATAGCACTCCAATAAACGAATACGATTTCGTTTGCTTACATCGTTTTTGTTTCATTTTTTGCCTGCTTATCAGTTTGAAGACGGCTGATCGATTTGTGACTGGCGAATGATAGATCTGTTATTATATTTACATAAGTTCTTAATAGTCCGTTTTTATTGAGATTTTTATAGCTAGATTAACTGTCCGAAAACGTTGAGCAGATTAAAAATAAACACGTGTAGATAAATCATCAGGACTTAAGTTAACAAAACTAGCTAATATGGATTTTATGAAAGTGGGTGGATGAAGAAGGGTGAGAAAGAAGGAGGCCTGTCCTATTTTTATGTCGAATGGAAGTTAATGACAGCCCCTTAGCTTGTAATCGTGTACTATTTAGCAATTAACATAGGCCTAATTAAGTTTATTCCGGACTTGATAAGTTTTAATGTCTCAATATTGCGTGCCCCGAGGTCATTTGCGACCCTCCGACCTCTCGCCGCTACAGGCTGGAAGCATGTCTAACATCGAGCGCGGCGCGTTGCGTTCTTATCTACGGCTTCACAACGCTGGAATAAGCTCTCGATCCGTAATTTACACATTTAACTGACATACACAAGCTCACTCCCTCGCGCAGCCCTCGTTGCCAACCGGACTGGAACCTCACATAGGCAGGACTCACATAAATATACATTAGATGCTCATATTCGGCCCTCGGGCAATTGTTTACGCTTATGTAAGCGTTCCACAAACCGTGGTAATTTAGTTTGATGTCTCATTATACCTGCTTAACTGTTAGTAGTTATTATTTTATTATTCTAAATTACGAGGCAGCTGTCTGATGATAAGTGATTAATAGATTCTAAATTTGCTACAGATCGAGCCGGTTTTTGACGGAAAAGGGAAAAGCGAAAAGACCGTACCCTTAGCGATTGGTTGGCTCGACCAATTAATAGATATTTCCGATCCATCGGATTACAAGCGGATAAGTGACTTGTCACCGACCGCTGCTAAAGTGCGTTATCGGTGACGGATCTATGTCCTCTGGAATTCAATTGGTTCGACGCTTACAAATCTTAATCTCGGCTATTCGTGTTGCGTTGTGTCCGGCCTTATTTAAATGTCCCGAGAGTGGTTTGTTGCTCGCGGAGTGCGGGAGTGCGCGTCCCAGCCGCGGCGTGTCGCTCGTTTTGTAGTCGTCGCCTAATCTTGCGCTTAGCTAACCGTTTTGACAAGACTTGATGTAGCGGCAAGATATTTGAACCTTTTTATGTTATTTTTAGAACGATTATGTTTTTCGATACTACTTCGAAATAAACGGTTCAAACATAACTTTGAGTATATTTAGAGTAGGTAATGGTTATAAATAGAGAAACTATTTTAACATTTGATTCTCTTTTTTTTTGCGATTGAATGTGGTTATTAAAAATGTTTGGCTGAAATCGTATGAATGCGGCAAAAGATAATTTAAATTAACAATTAGTTACGCCAACATAAGAAAAAAAGGACTTTTAAATACCTACTCAACATAATACCTACTTCGTTAATATTAGAAGTTTTTTTAACCATGAAAGGTATCTCTATCTATATCTTCTGGTATCCTAGTTTAAGCCAGATACGATCAAAGCAATGGTACCGACCACCGCCCGTGACAGCGGCCACAATGCAGTCGTTTAACACGCTCGTCGCATTTGGAACCTCTCCTGACAGCTCATGTGCTTAAACGAGACGCGGGCTAGCGCAGGCGTTGATTGATTCTCTGACGCAAGAATTACGTTCTTTGTCGAACACGGAAAAGGGTTACCGATCCCAAAGTATTATAGATTAGATACGGTTTCTATCTGTCCAGCAAAGAGACAGGATTTGGGTTACATTCCGGTAAGTCCCGAAACGAGGTGTTGGAATTAAAAATAATTAGTAGAATGAAATTTAATTTTTACCTCTTCATCAAACCATGTTATGAATAGCCAATAGGAAAACAATTTCATAAGTGATCATCGAGGTTCTGAGACAAGGTTTGCTTTATAGCTGAAGGATAACTTTACGATTTAAGTCCTGGATGGTACGATGGTTGAATTGCAATATGAGGAAGACGCGGTTGAATGAACAATGAACGTTGGGTAGAGTCGCGGCTGCGTTGCGCGAGGCGTGTCCGCGCTCCATCGATCGCAGCGCAGCCTCCGACGCTCCTCGACGACGTCTGCTCCCCCGCCCCGCCCCCGCACGTTAGCGCCCCGACCGACTGCATTTACCACCCCCGTCATACATAACTACAACTACCCGCACCACCTACCTGTCTACCACGTCCGCTCCGAGCATGAATAATATTTCCTAAAATGTTTTGGCACACGCTGTCATTCCTTTCCTAATTCTACTCGATGTTCGAAGTAAAAACTGAAGGCTCGTTATTGCAGATCTGTTTATACGGCAATTCGGCTCGGAGGTGTTGATTCGCCAAAGCAGCCGAATTGAGCTATTAAAACAGTTGACTCGTAATGGCGATTTGTATAATGTTATTTGCGATCAATAAATTGTAAAAACAGGATCGGTTTTCATGAAACAAACAATAGCTTTATAGCTATGTCATTAAAATCAGGAGTTAGATAATGTTAGGCAGGCAGACGATTTGTGGACTGAATTCTTACTTTACACGTAGTACCTATTTAACAATTGTCACTAGAACATGGCTGGAATGGTGGCACACCACTTAGGTGCCAAATATCGACTGGTTCTACATCTTCTTTGAGGTAAGTACCACATGAAAGAAACGCAATGAAAATATTTTACTCGTTTTCTAACTTAACAGTCAAGTAAAGTGCTCCGTTAATAACATATACAATAGGAATGATGGTGAACAGAACTTATTCAGGGTTTGCGGTTTGATTATATGCTTTTTAAATGAGGTACAGTACGATTAATTGGACTTGACACTCGGCAATTCTCGACGTTGATCGGGAGCGATGATGGGACGTGCAAATGACACGAGACATATTGCTGCATATTCGTAATATCATAGTGTGCACTGATAGTCTAAAAACACTATTTCCACCAAACGGCCCGACAAGGATCGGAACGGAAATAATTATGGTCTTTAAACGATATTAAATCATGTTCCGCGTATTGAATCGTCTTCCGCGAGACGCGGACGTCGCCGTAAGTATGCTGCGACGAGCGATCGGCTCCGTCATAAATAGACAATAATAATTTCAATAGAGCCGTACGGCTGTCGTCGCATCCGTACGTGTCCTTTCCGATCCGATGCGATGCGAGCCGTTTGGTGGAAATCATCCTTAAAGCAGTAATGTAGCCTGCCAACTTTGCCATTGCCATTTGTTTACAGTAGGGCTATGAATAACACAGATTGGGCTTGATTTTATTATTACATCGTATTACTAAAAACACAAATATTCAATTAGTACATGGGAATTTCCTTTTTTAAAAGCATTATTTACAATAATATAATTGTATAATTGTCTGATTAATAATGACATCATACACGCTCAACCCCTTTCACAGTCTGATTGATTATAAAATTGTTACTAAACATACCCAGCCTCTCTTCTTCAACAAAAAACTCGTCTTCGCATTTAATGGCATGACTGCAAACATGCAATGAATTCTGATAGGTTCGAATATTTTACGTAAATAAATTCTACGATTTTATATACTCTATGTCAAAACACGAACCTTTACGATTAAAATCCAGATGTTCCGAGTGTCAAAGTGGGAATAATCGTACTGTAAGTACTTGTCTCTGAAAAATCAAATGAAAAAAAATGTTGATGACGTTATTGTACCAATAAACTTGTTGATCTCTGACAATCCAGTCAATTACAATAATCTATAATAACACGGGTATATTAGTATTTGTCGATATAAATCACTTTATCAGTTAAGGTTACACGACGTTCAGTGTAAATGAATTTTCGCCTGGTAACTTTATCACTCTCGTATCTATCTGATATAGTAACACGAAATTCGAGCTCTATCATGTTAGTAGTAAAGTTGGTTTCCTTTTTTACGTTTGTTTCGGATAAGCGTTTGAGAAAGTAACTTGTCAATTTGTCGGGTATCGGTTGGCGGCCATCGATCATCCGTAATGGTTCGAGCTAACGACCTCTGTCGCGCTGGACGAGCCACGACACGCTCGATTGTTCGTATGTTTGTTTGGCAGATTATCGATTTGAGAAACCTGCAAAATTATTTTATACGTCCAAGATTAATCTACGCAATATTGAATCTATCATAGGTCATAAATCTTAGACATAGATTTTGCTGATTGTTGTTAGGCTTTAATTTTGGTCATAACGTTCCCTTGATAGAATGTAATGCAATAAATCAATTCTCTTTACAGCTAACGACATAATTCAAATCATAACTGTTTTATTAAATTACACAAGGCCGATTGTTATTTTCACAACCAGTCGGACAATAAATTACTATTATGTGTAGACCCATCACCAGTAGCCGCGCGGTGTCAGGCAAGGCAAATGAAGTTCCGTTTAGGGGATACTTGTTAACATACAATAAAATGCATATACTACTTATAACTGCGAGAATGAGTGAATTTATAACTAAGTTCAGGCGGTTGTTGAATGTAGTTATGTCATACAGTGCTAACTCCTAAAACAACCTTCGGGTTTAGGAGGATTGTGAAGTTGAAGATGTCCATACAATATGCGGTGACGTTTTTACCATTTTTGAATATGTTGTGGATATTATGAAAAACTATGTCTTTACGTTTAAGAAAATATTTCTAGGAAAAATATGATAATAAAAATTAAACCTAGTTTTAAAAACGTGGAAATCGGTCTTAATTCTGGGGGTGAGAAACCTTTGGTATCTCACGGAGCTAAATTTGTATGTAAAATGTATGACAGCCACGTGACTGAGGTGTCTCACTTCACAGGCCTCTTAAGTGTGGACTCCATGGCACATTTTCTTGTAGGTACGTATTTTCTTGTGCTTAGTTAGTGAATACACTTATCTTTATCTTACTGCATTGTAAGTAGGTACTACAAAATCTGTATAACAAAAAATAAAAAACGGGTCTCTGTCATTGTTAAACTAAATGCAGTCATTGTCTGACTACGAGTTCATTCAAAGATCGACTGAATCGAATTGGACTAATTATTGTAGGTACCTACCTTTTAAAGTACTAGTAGGTACTGTATCCATACTATATCCGTACATTATTTCATCCTTAGGTATTTTTAACGTGTACAATCACTTTATTTCGCAACAAGGCCTATTTGTAAGTTTGGTTACCATTAATCATGCTATAATTAAAACAGCCTACAAATATTCATTATTTTTACAGTAACACCGTCAGGGCGATGGTGATAATATGGGTATTATGGATGCAAAGATGCAAAACAATACTATTCCACGCACGGATACTTTCACACTCTCAACGTCATTAAGAGGAAAAACTTCAGAGATAATGTGCACTGTTTAACACATACGTTTGAAGCGAAGCGATATCATCGTCATATAACTCTTTATAAATTGACCTATCTGCCGTGGATCGCTTGTTTGTTCCTAAAAATGTAACTTTACGACCCGTGTCATTACATTAACGAGGGCAGTACGTCAAGATCTCGTTTGCAATAAACACATTAGAATTACGCCACAGATGTAGTTAGCAATGTTTGTACGATTAAAAGTAAACTCGGTCCTCGGCGCTGCCCGGGGCGGTTGTAGGTATTAAGGAGCGCAGTGAGTGGTCGCAATTTTTCACCAGTTTCAATTAGTTCGCTGCGCTCGCGACGCTCGCTGGACAAACTCCTGCATCGCTAATTACATCAGCGGCAGACTTCAACTAAGTGCCGATATCAATCTTGATTCTTATATGCGCATGCGCCTCCTAAGTGGTAACGTGTAATACGGCCAGAATAAATGCACCGCCACTGAGCACTTTATCTATAATATTGTAATTAATGCCTTAAACAAAAAAGAGTAATTGCGATCACTTTGTCTGCCTTTCACGGTTATCAATCCGTAATAAAGGCATTTTGAGACTGGTGCGACAGTGACAGATGTGCTGCATGAATATATAATTAGCAAGAAATTACAATATTTGGATAGCATTGCAGTGTATCGAAAGCCGAGACAATGCGACATATAAAAATAAGGTATGCACAAAATTAGCAGAGAATATATTAGGTAGAGTTGCAGTATGCGCAGGCGCCGCGGCCGCTTCTGCAATAAAACCCACCAAGCGCGAACTCGTTACGACATCGCAAGAATGCGACGCTAACTGGATCCCTTTAACATAACATCAAAACGCACATCGTAAAATTAAAAACTCCCAAATGAGCCTTTGAAATTTATGAGAAATATAATTATAAAGTTAGATTCTAGAGACATTTTATATCCGTGTCAGAACGGTAAGTGAAACGGACATTGGCATAAAACGAGGCGGTAATTGCGAGTAAGCCCGTCAAATAGCACGGTGTGGGTCGGCTTGTCACAGGTTGATTAATGTGCTGCGATCGTCGTCCGCAAGTAGCAATTTGTCGAAGGCTCTCGCACTGCGTCCGCTTTGCCGAACGCGCACCATCGCACCTACAACGCTGTCGGTTCAGGCGCCCTCTCAGCATCTGCAAGAGTTAGTCTTAGTTATCCAGGCAATAAGGCCCAGGACGGTAGTCTGGCCGGACAGCGGCAGGCAACGACCACTCTGCCGGCTTTGCGGCTAATGCAGTAATAATTGTGCACGATATCTCCGACGCCATTATGTTACGTTGATGCGATAATTGCAGTCCCGCCGACAGCAACGGCGTGCTTTTTACTGCACATTCGACACAAATGGGATCTTTATTGGATGCCGATAAGTTATGAAGCACAGCCATCCTAAAGAGTTAACTTGAACAATTTTGGAATCCTTCTAGATTAAATCGCATAAAACCAAATTGTAGCCTTTCTGTAATTATAACACTTTATAATTTGAAAACTTGGAATGAGAGTATAAATTAACTTGCTATTCCGAGTACAGAGGAGGGCTCGGTCTGCAGATAGGAGCAAAAGGACGAGATGAGACGGTCATTAGCGAAATGAAGCCATTAGGAGCGTGTAAAACAGTTAATTACAGCGGAGTAATCTCGCCGGCGAGATGTTTACGCCGTTTATAATGAACACCGGGTAATGACAGAATATACAACCCGTTCTAACCCCAACTTCATATTTGAAATGATCTCCTCTGAAAGTAAATTGAATGTACCCATCTTTAAATAATCTATACCTTTCTTGTGTGTGTATTTTGCTGGGACATTCCGCCAGAACATAGCTAATTTGTAGGTAAGTTTATTGCTTTCAGTAATTATTTTTATTATGACGTAGCTATGCAGGTCGGTTTAAGACGAGAGAAAAGGACAGAGCTTTATAACTGTGAAGGACAGAGCTATCCTTTACGCTCATCGTAAAATTGAAATGCTTAGCCATTTCATAATTACCCCCCAGTTCAGTGAACATGCTGAAAATTATGTGCTAATGTTTGGTTAGGATAGTTAGCCGCTAGATTATTCCTGTGGACTATAATGTTTTTTTTGCATGTAGCCTTAATTGAGGCGGTGAAGGGAGACCTATCACGTATGGCGGCGGCGGAAGTCGCGCGAGTTCCTCGCGGACAGCTAAAACAAAACCCATGCGCCGTCGCGTGCGCACGGAGAGGATTGTGAAGCCTTAAATCGTGTGGCTGACAGAAAAAATCCATACAAATTTAGTTCCGGGCCGAGATAACGTTTCTCACCCCTGAAATCGAGTCCGATTTCCACGAATATATTGTAGATATCATGCAAAACTAGGTAGGATACGTTTCTGTTTTATTTTTAATTTGTAACTTACCAAAAAGAAAAATTGCAATGAAAAACGTACCTACGGATAAAGGTTTTCATAAAATGTACATTATATTCAAAAATTGCAAAACAATACCATAACACGTCAAAGACAATATGGTTTCGATCTCCTAGAGTAGAGGCCCTGCCCAAAACTCAAACTGCCTTAAAGCGGCAGTTCTCACTGTTACCTAACGGTGTGGTGGTAAAGCATCCCATCTTTGGTTTGGCGTAGAGAGAGCAAAAGAGTACAAACAGCTAACAACTACATATATAGCCGCCGATAGCTGTTAACCACCTTAGATATTTTTTAGGATCACCCTACGTAATTCAGGCACCTTAGATTTAGTCTAACCGTATCGTGAGAGCACGTTTGATCTGCTTATTGCCTCACATGATACGCAGCCTGTCTCCTATCAATTAATAATTGCCGTAGAAATCGCGCACCGCAGATGCACGGAACAGGGATATCTACATACAGCGTGACACGCAAATCCATCGTGAGCATGAGAAATGGTTTAATTGTATATCAGCCGATGATTTACGAAGCCTTCGACAATCATTGCCTTATATCGCGTGATAAAAATGCAGATTTTTTTTCCAACTTCCCACATGCTCGTAGTTGTTTGATTTCAGGTTTTTATGTGTTAAAAATGCATGTCGATGGTGCAAGCGAGCGTAGCGTCGATACGCTGGATAGATAGATAGTGGTCTCAATGTTTGAATTACGTATTTGTCAGTATGCTGAATGCACAATTGAAGCTATTATTGAATCTTTCCCTAAGTCTTCGATATTTGAATAGTACTTACCAAAAATAGTTTTTTCGAAAATCGTTTCTTAATACACTTCACAGGTTAAAAACGAATGTAAACTTGTAAATTCAATTAAATGTTGTAAATATTGGTAGTTAGTCGGTTTGTTACAAGTGAAGCTAATTACGTGTTAAAATTACCAAACAACATTGCTTGTTATGTTTTTGCTCACACACATAAACATATCACTTAAAACTTAACTGTCGCGTCTAGATTAGATTAGATTAGATTATTTATTGGTAAAATAAATTTTAAATGTCAAAAAGTGTGTTTTTATCATAGGCATTCGAAAACATCTCTCAGCCATGCGTCGTATTCGTATTACGTAGCACGATACGGAACAAAGCTCTTGCCGGTAATCCTCGCCGCGCCGCCCGGCGCCCCTCAAATCGCGCAATATTCCACATTTCGATTTCTATCCCTATTAATGCCCTTTCTGATAGTGAGACAGTGAAGCGAATCGTAAAAAGATAATGTGCACTATAAATAATAGGCACGCTAAACTTTACATTTTTACGATGTGTTCTTATAAGATCGCTTTTTTTACATAACTCCTACAGTCGAATTTGAACAAAACCACTTGAATTTACGATGGCAAATGGTGCACTCGGACTATAATAGCGGGCAGTTAAGTTTATGGCAAGTTTGGAGCCGCCGGAAGTGTCGTAAACCCATCATCGTCAGATTCAGGAGATAGTAATTAAGAGCACCTTGTTATTGTTAACCGCCGTTGCAGGCTCGTCCCGCGCCAGAAAAAAGACTAATCATGCTTCAGTCGTGCGCAATTTTTGTGCTTAGCGAAATTACAGGCCTTCATCGGCATTGCACTCGCACGCGATCGGACTAATTGTACAGGAAAGCGAAATATTAAAAAAGTGGTGTTCATTTGATAAGCTTAACGAATTAACTGACACACTTGATAGAGCCAGAACAATTTGATTAAAAAACCTCCTCAATTTCAAAAGAGTTTCCGAGGTAACGTTGGTACGAAAAAGTTGAACTCATGAAAAATCCATGTTACTGACGAGATAGAAAATACAGAAGAATATTAAATTACATTATTATAAGGGGTGTTTATAATAACCAAAATTGCAGACCTCATTTAATTGCAAATTTGCCGTGAGGGGTCAATGCAATCGGTTTTCGGCATGTTGGCTTGATTTATCTTTAATCTCCGAAAGTTATGTTATGTGGGCATTTGCGATGCGCAAGGGGTTTTTATTTCGGGGGCCGTTAATAAAATAAAATAACGCCCGACCAGCGGTCGGCTCCGCTACGCCATAAAACTTTAATGCGTACTCTTAAATCATTTCCGACTACCTTCCCTCAGCCACTTGCCAAACTTTAGTGAGCTAGAGGAACTAATGGTTTCGTACTGGTCATAAAAAAAAACTTTTCTCTTTCCTTGAACTTTAATCGCAACGATATTTTATATAAAGTATTATATTTACAGGTTATGGGCTGTACGACAAGTTAAAAAAACCTATTGCGTAGAAATTAGGTAATAATGACCGGCTGACGTGTAATGTTACTAGTAAATCAGCATGAATCCAAGCACTTGGTCGCGTAATCTCAAAGCAAAAACAAAGAAGGTTTTTAATTAGCAAAGCGTTTTCGTGGCGCAGCGCGGCGCCCCGCGGAGCAGCTACTTTACACACATTGCGTTGAGGTCGTTAACTAAACGTCACTTTTCATAATATTTATGTCTCCATTATTTTTCATGTATAACGACATCGTAAAATTGAAATTTCGCTGATGAAGGCTCCGTATATTTATTATTTAAATTAGTAAGTCCATACTTATAAACCTTAAAAATAAATCAAATGTACTCGACACCTTTTAAAAGAAATCCGGCTCTCGGTAGCTAACAAAATGAAAATACTAAATGAGATGGAGCGACAAGATAGCGCCTGAGAACCCTCCTCCACTTGACAAAAGTAATAAAATGAAAAGTTCCATTTCGCACGATTACCCGGGAGACGACAAAACACATCAAGTGTCAATTTGTATAATTTACAGAGGAATTAAAATGGCGGTCTGACAGATGACAGTTCGCGGCGCGCGGGGTGTCGCGCTGGAGTTTCACGAGTTCTTGTAACTTTCGGTTGACTGGCGAGCAGTAGCCGGGCTTGTTTATGTTTCGTTGGTACGTGGGTGGATTGTTTGATCGTTTACACGAGCGGATGGTGTAACAGGATATTTGTTTGGAGATGAGCTGCGTCGCGCCGCGTCGCGCGCCGCGTGCCGAGTGCCGACGTAACGAGACGCGTGACTGACAGCTGACACGCCGCACGCGACACTAATTCGGCCTCGCGAATACTCTAATAGTTAATCACACTGCGCGTGTACTCCAGTTCTCGATGTCGCTTTTTCATATTCACAACTTAACACCTTTAGGCGCGTTTACATATAAATATGCTAATGTCGGTGTACGCGCCAATAGCGTAATGACAGCGCCCTGTATAGACAGCGATGTAAAATTAACCATAAAAGGCTCATTAGAAGGTCATATTTAATCGTTATAATTAAACGTAGGTGCCTGTGGTGAGCGCACTCGTGTCTATTACATTAAATTGTGCTAGTTATCGATTGCTATGCTCGTATTTTTAAACAAACGGTACGTTGTTAGGAATAAGTTTCCGTTTCATTAATTTTAAACAAATAAATAGTGTAATAAACGAGTAGCATTATTGCACAAAAATTTAAGTAGTGTACGAAAGGCGAACTTAATGCTACAAGCATTCTCTACGTAGGTGCAATAGAATGACAAGGCAATAAATATATACACATATACTAAATATACATATACAATATATACATATATACAAATATATACACATATAATAAATATACAAAAATATGCGACTAGCTAACAGAAATAATGATGATATCTGAGGCTCGACCAGAAAACTAAACAGAGAGACGAAAGGTAAAACTCGCGAAGCTGTTCCTTAAAACTATATTTATTAGGAGCTTGTTGTATGCGCAAAGGGAAATCATTCCAGGGTCTTGCTGCTTGAACTGCGAGAGAGACTGAAAAAAGCGGGTATGAGAAAGTATTGTGCAAAGTTGGCGACTCCGCTACAAACGTATGGGGCGGTAATAATTCTCAATAAGCATCTCTAAGCGGAACAATTTTTTTTTGCATAAATTATAGGTAAGGAGCTTATACTAACCTACCTCTATACTCTGTACATTTAAATCTGTTCAACTATTTCCATATTCTCGGTGCTTACGTAACGACAAAATATAATTCTGATTTGAAATGAAGAAGTAATAAATAAATAATAAAATAAATAATAAATAAATATCAGGGGACAATGTCACACCAATTGACCTAGTCCCAAACTAAGCTCTAGGCTTGTGCTATGGGTACTAGACAACGATATAAATACTTATATAGAGAAATATATACTTAAATACATAGAAAACATCCATGAATCAGGAACAAATATTCGCGCTCATCACACAAACATCTGCTCTTACCGGGATTTGAACCCAGGACCGCTAGCTTCGTAGGCAGGGTCACTACCAACTAGGCCAGCGCGTCGTCAAAGTAATTTAACGGTAATACTTATTAGTTATACAAGTAAGGATATATTATATTTATTTAAATAACTTGTTGAAACAAATATCACAGAGCTACACGGGCATGAATTCCGGATAGGAGGTCGGTCTGTCAGCCCTCGTGACGAATCGGTTTTTTGCCGTTTTCAAGGTGTTAAGTATTTGGCAGGAACGGTCACGGATTTATTTTTATTGCCTTGCGGTTGATGTGTCAGACCTGTGGGTGTTCTTGAAATGTCGACTAACAGTTTTTTTCTACTATAGGTATAAAAAAAACAATTTGTAAAATTATTCTCAGTTTGATACAAAGTGAGTGCTGAATTCTATTCTTGGGATTAGATTGTTCTACGTGTCTCTGGCTCTTAGACTTGGGCCAGTTACAATAACAGAGTCAGCTGTTGAATACGAACATGGCCACCGATTACTTCACAAAGGCCACGCCTCGATCGACGCCGTGACCGCCGACGTTAAACAAAAGGTATTACTGAATGATTGATAATGTCATAAAACTTCTTTGCACGCTCTAACATATAGAACCCTGCCCATATTAAGCAAATTGATGAATTCCATGAATTTGTTCCCGCTTATTAGATTTTTTTTATTAATGAATAGCAATTATTACAGCTGTTTAGTGGGACCGGTTCATAATTGTAATAAAAACAAGGCATATTTTAACACTTTGCGATACATAATGGCGTCGCTGGGTGCGCGCACGCAATGCGCGGTCGCATCAACTCAACGGATCACAAAAACTCATTGCTATTTCATAAATACAGATCAATTATTCCATAAATAGATTGTAATACTTGAGTGAGCATTTACGTTTAGACTATTATACGGAGGTTAAAAACGTTTCAATATTATTATAATAATAAAATAAAGGTATTTGACACAAGCTGACCGCCCCATGTGGGATGTTGATTTGACGATCATAGTCCCGATAGTTGCTTCAGCAACACCTCAAGAGACTCGCGAGATAGCTGGACCAAGGACCAGATACGTAAGGCAGTACTCATCGACACTGCACTGATTATGAGGAAGTTCCTCTCTCTGCAGTGTTAACCACCGTTGGTTAAGACTGCAGAGAGAGCTACCGTTAGCTTGAGCCCACTCGTAAGTAAGGTTTTTTGTAATGTTTATTTTTTGTGTTAGGTATTTATCATAAAAACCTAATGTGCAGAAAATTACTGAGGAACCAAACCACCAATACAAGCTTCTTCAAACTATTATGCTTTTAAAGCGAAGAGTTGGAATGCGCAAGATGTCACTGGGGGAGTGCACTGCCATAAAAACAGTAGAACAATTGTTCAGACTTGCTCTGGACAAGACCATATTTAAGGATCTGACTGATCTATTTAAGTAAATGAAGAGGCACCAGAAGACGACAGAAAATTAAAAGGTCATTTTTTTAATAAAATAATAACAAATAAAAAGACGGGGTTAAAGTGCTCTTCTCTTCTACTCGTTGAAAGCATTACTTATGACAAGTTATCGTATTGTCTTATAAACGATAACGTTTGCAACTTCCTGTTATCAATATAATCAAATCAAATCAAATCATTTATTTCAGACCAGGTCCATATATTGTTAGTTACATCTAGAAACTTAAAAGCTATGTTAGTATTTACAAAATTGTTTATTAGGTACTTTAATAGGTATTTTGACGTACGTCAAGTAACAATAACAAACTTATTACTTGACGTACGTCAAAGTAGTCCTGACCAATCCAATCCAATGCCACAAAATCGGGCAACTGAATCTGCCAGCAATCACCTTCACAATGCCATTCTGACTACCCCTGACGCGACCCATCAAAGATGTAATTTTATTACGCATTACTGCGTGGAAACCGTTCGTGTGCGTCTCGGCAAACATTTCCGATGCACTGCACCATTTTGGGAGTCATAACAGCATCCTAAAGGCGTTGTTGTATTGTATGCGTAGGGCGTTGTAAGCTCGTTTGGTATACCGGACCCATAGCCCGCCAGAGTAAAAAGACTGGCAATATGCTTTGAAAAGCGTTATTTTTACTTCTACAGAGCATCTAGCGAATCTACGAGCCAGCATATTACTCCTCACTGACAACGCCCTACGTTCCCTCTCAATGTCACAGTCATCAGATAGGTCATCCGTTATAATGTGGCCCAGGTACTTAAATCGGTTCACAACCTTGAGTACAACTCCACCAAGAGACACTGGGGGGAATAAAATATGGTCTAATATTACCCGTTTTAAACACCATAACTTCACTCTTGGTGGCGTTATACAAGAGACCATGCTTTGCTGCATACTCCTCACACTTCGCCACTAACTGCCTAAGGGCCCCGATAGACGGACTCAACAGCACCATATCATCAGCGTAGCTTACATTATTAACACATGTGTTTTCGATGTAGCAACCGGCATGCATGCTGCTGAGCTCGCCTATCAGGTCATTCATGTAGAGGTTGAACAGTTTGGGAGATGTCAGCCCCCCCTGTCGTACTCCACATTCCAAAACAAATTCGGAAGATAATTCCTTTGCCCATCTCACCTGGTTTGTTTGATGTTGGTACCAGTACTTAAACAAGCCCGTACAATCACCCGGAATACCTGCTTCCTGCATCTTCTTCCACAGGATATTATAGTTGACTCTGTCAAACGCCTTGGAGAGATCCAGGAAGCAGGCGTAAATCGGTGTTTTCCTACCCGTGTAGTACCCGACAGTATGCTTCAGACCCAGAATAGCACTCTCAGTTG
Organism: Acleris sparsana; assembly: GCA_923062465.1. Taxonomy (NCBI): domain Eukaryota; kingdom Metazoa; phylum Arthropoda; class Insecta; order Lepidoptera; family Tortricidae; genus Acleris; species Acleris sparsana. The sequence continues at coordinate 8,063,794 of OV281286.1, forward strand.
ACAGCCCAGCTCTGAAACCGAACTGAGCGTCGTGTATATTTATGAAACTATCCAGTGTCAAATTTAGCATACTGTCGAGCACCTTCGCGGCCGTTGTGGCAAGAGAGATTGGCCGGTAGTTCCCCTTGTCTGACAAATCACCCGTTTTGTTTTTGACAATGGGGACCACGATGGTCTTCATTAGGGCAGCGGGCAGGTATGCATGACCCATACACAGATTGAGGAACATGGAGAGCACCCTAGACACATGCACACCAGCATACCGATAGTGTTCAATACTGAGGCCATCATGGCCTGGCGACTTTCCTCTTTGCATTTTTTTAATTACGTCAGCAACCATTTTAGCTGTGAAAAATGTCTTCCTCGGATTGACGCTGGCCTCAGCACTGTCCACCTTGGGTGCATTTGACGACGCGCCCTTCAGCAGAGATGTCACGGTGAAGTGCTGTCTAAATAATTCTGCGATGTCTCCATGCTCACTCTTATCGCCGACACTCACAGGCAAACCCGTCGCCACATTCATGCGTTTGGTCATCTTCCAGAACTCATTAAATTTACTGCCGCTGTGGGCGAGAGCAAGTCTGTCCATGCTTAACTGGTCCTGCCGGTCCTGACACCACTTTAGTTTAGCCTTGAACTCTCTCCTACTGCTATTCATCTGGTCAAACAAAAGGCCTTGTCGCGGCTTCCCTGCACTATCCCAAAGCATGAAGTGTAACCTGGCTTCCCTATGAGGTCCTGCAACGAACTTATTCCAACCAGCGACATATCCACCCTTTCTTCTGTGTTTACCCCTGAAGGTACTTATCGCCGCATCCGTAAGGGTGAATATGACGTCATCATACATTGCATCCAGAATGGAATGGTGATCGCGATTTGTGCAAGTCCCGTCACAGCAGTCCTCAAGTGCTTCTGGAAAGTCAATCATTTTCAGACGTTCGTTGCACAAATCACGATACGCGTCAATCTGGTCACTAGCCCTCTCTCCCCACAACACTTTATTGTCCACCCTACTATCTATTACTTTAGTGACAGGTTTCAACATACCTATGCTACATTCAAAGATCATAGGAAAGTGATCGGACCAAAATACGTCATACATGACAGCAACTTTTTTAATCATGGTATACGCACTTTGTGTCACTATACAATGGTCCAACCACCTCCTACACCCGTGAGCATCGCTTACATATCGACGGTAGAAAGCAATTTTGTCGTATCTAAAAAATAGAGGTTTACACCAGAGTAAAAAAAACACTTTGAAAAAATATAATTCTTTAACTAAAAGAGATAAAGAGATATGTCCTAAATAAAAAATTGTAAGAAAATAATGATAATTCAGGCAGATACAATAAATTTATTCTAAAGTTAGTATAACATAGGTTTTTTACGAGATACAGCAAAACATTTTTTTAGTCTCGGAACTCAATTATGTTGTATCTCGAAGTCATTATATATGGGATGTGGAAAATTCTTCTAAATTATTTGCGGCAATTTCGCTGTATATGTAATCTAGCAAAAAAATAGTTTAAAATTTTTGGTATATGTATCACAGAGCAATAATTGTAGTTCATTCATTTTAAAGCAACTAGAGACAATTAAAAGTAAATTGGGAAATTTTGTTGTAAGTAAGTAGGTACAAATAAAACCACAGATAAGTGTCACAAATATCTAAGCGTCAATTTTGCTGTATCTCCGTATTCATGTTTTTATGATAACAAACTTTTGTGGTAACTATTTGAAACTCACCAAACGAAACCATTTTATCTCAATACATCAAAATACATAGAAAGTAATTTTGATGTATCTAATTATCAAAACTAAATAACAAATAATGTCCTAAATACAACATTACAGGTAATGCTTTGGGTAAAAAGTTTGTATAAATTCGACGTCGTATCTAAAATTAAAATCGTCCGAGAAATACGAGACTTGGACCATTCTTCGCAGTTTTTTTTTCTGTTTCAAATAAGCAAAGAAAAAAAAAACGATTTTTCTAGATACGACAAAATTGCTTTCTACCGTCGATATGTATATGTCCCCGAGTTAAGAGCCATTTTCTCCACATCCGCACATAATACAGGTATCTGAAAAGTTACGTTACGTTACTTCATGATGATACTTTCATGAACAAAGAAACAATAAATAGTAACCACAGCGACAACAACTTGAGGACGCCATTCGTAACCTCTTAATTTGTGTACCTATTGTGAAATAATGTTTAAAAAAAAGTTATAAATAAGATTTGATGGGATTTTGAAAAGAAACAAGAGTGATAAACTCTATATGTTATTTAATTCTATTTTTCAGTTGAGATTGATGGACAATTCCTCCACTGAGGATCCGAGGTGCTTATTTTATTTTTATTAATTCTCATACAATTGTAGCCTATGCGCGGTTTTTTTTGACGTTAGTTAATTTGGTCTTAAATTTCAAACCATTTCATTCGGGCTCAGAATTTATTGTCAAAATATACACCTTAATACGCATGATGTCTTTTCATAAAATTAAATTGTTCTAAAAAAAATGTCGCAAAAAGACAATGTTTCTCGCCTGGCTCCGGAAGTGGTTGTGGGTAATCGCAAGGTCCCGCCCAAACTACCCTCTTTCCAAGCGTAGCTTCTGTCGCGAAATTGCGGTGAACCGCAACCAAATATTTGTGCTAATAACATTGGACACTCCCTACAAATACTGCGCGTTCCACCAAGGCCTCGAGACTTTCATTTCAATGCTTTTTCAAGTAATATAATCCTTGGAAAGGTATGAGGAATGCTTCAGGTTTGGAAACATAACACATAAAGTCTCATATAAAAGACTTCAACGATTCGACTTTTTGTAGTACTATGTACCTATGTTGTTTATTTAGCCGTAAATCATTTTTAATAAGCAATTTGACGTTGTCTCGACGAGGAATTTCACCATTCGACCTCGCTCGCTAATGTTTCAAGTCATCCGTACGCGTTTACAATGTAAAGTAACGGTGTGGCTTTAATATTTCAAAGTTCGCGTTTGCTCTGGTCTGCACCGAGTATAGATATTCGGTATTTGTTAAGCTTATCCGAGGGCATCGCGAACCGACGTTTATTAATGAATTATGTAAATACGGACCGACCGCGTCCTACCAGCTTTATTACTCGTGAAATGCCACTTTAATATCGCAATTGTTACCTTTGTTCTACCAACAAATGCTCATTGAAATTAATGTTCAGAATGATTCTTTTGAAAATACATCGTTATAGGTTAAGCATTTCAATTACTGAGTTCACTTTGCACTTTTATTGGTCTCTTAATTAAAAACCGTACCCAGTAAAAGGTGGCTAAACAAACACTATGCAAATGTCGAAGGTGAACGTAGGTCACTTTGGATACAGTCATCATTGTCAGTCAAGGCTGATATGGTTCTCGCAGGCTGGCAGCCGAAGTGCAAGGGGATTATTTTCTTAAGGATCGCTCGATGTTTCATTGTGTTTCAACCCTACATAGTACTTACCTACATCCAAAGTCATAATATACGTTGAACGCCCCTGTACCACTGATAATAAGGTCTATGTATACATGCGATTGCCGTATAGATATTATAGTTTTTGACTGTACCTATACAACTTGGTTATATGCGAACCAATGACATAGAGACGGACCGCCGCGCGATCCTTACGCTCGTACGGGTCAGGTTAGCGTTGTTTGTTGGTCGACGTGGGTTCACCGTTGCCGGGTAAGAGAATAACCATTGGTATTGTGATGGTTATCCGTGATGGATGCGACTCATTACGGTGCGCGGGCGCGGGCGCGGTGGGTGGCTGCGACGCACGCGCCTTAACGACGCGCTCATAAACGAGGTTGACATTTACGGACTTATTGTCGGGTCCCGGAGATCCCGCGCCGATACGGAACCATTCAAAACATACCTTAATACGATTTATTTATGACTAGTGCTTACGGACCCTCAATATGCCTGTTTTATCGACGAGACTCAGCCTCCGAGAATTTTACACGTCTCTCCTATTTATTATTATCATACTTTCTTATAGGGATGACATCGCGTTCGTATTTTATGGATGCTAATAATTCTATCTATCACTCTGAGATTTTATTACTCGCGTTGAAGGAATTCAATAAATACATTCCAATGGCCTTACTCGTTGGACAAGTTTGATGGATCTGTGGCAGTGTATCTGCGCGGGCGCCGAACAAATCGCTTGACGGTTATCTTATCTGACAAGCTCCGCTTCTTTGGGCCTGGAACTTACAAAAGTGCCGTTTAATATTTAAAATATAATAAAGAAACGGGCTCCGTCGTAAATAAGCGGCGGAGATGCTATCGACCCCGGCCGGCAGGAAGCGCTTCAGCCCATTTAAGGGTGCATTAAAATCGAATACATCATATTTGTTTGATTTCCTAGTTCGCGTTATACCCCGTAATTATACAAGTCACCGTCCGTGGCCGGATCTTGGGCAGTTTTTGTGTAGATGCATTAATTATCTTTTTTTATTGCGAGCATGTGTTTTGGTCTCGTAAAGCACTTTCGGGCTTTTTGTATTCTTAATGTCTAATTTGGTTTTCGGTCGGTCCTTATGAGGTCATTAGCGCGGCGAGGTCCGTTTTGTTGGGAGCCAGGAATTTATAGTCGAATTTTTAATGTTTTATGCCGTTATAATTTGTCGCAATAACGTTATTATGCGCCGCGTTAAACGATTATGAGTTGAATATTAATTGAAGTTGCATTTTGGGTTCTTAAATGTATTTTTTAAATTATTGTCAGTATTATTTCTGGAGTTATTGCGACTCGTATACTCGTAAACTTCCCAGGGTCAAACGTGCCTGGCGATTTGTGAGTTGGGTGGGAGGTATATCGTTTGTTCATTTGGTTTGTAATATTGTTACAGGCGGATGTTCCCGACGGTGCGCGTGTCGTTCACGGGGTGCCGCGCGGAGGCGCGCTACGCCGTGCTGCTGGACGTGGTGCCGGTGGACGGCAAGCGCTACCGCTACGCGTACCACCGCTCCTCGTGGCTCGTGGCCGGCAAGGCCGACCCACCCGCGCCCGCGCGCCTCTACCCGCACCCCGACTCGCCCTACTCTGGCGACCAGCTGCGCAAGCAGGTCGTCTCCTTCGAAAAGGTCAAGCTCACCAACAACGAAATGGACAAAAGTGGACAGGTATGTGGCTAACATTAAGCGACATTTGTTAAGGAGGCCTCCTATAACTACTTTCCTTAAAGCCAAACGTTGTTACGTTGAAGTTCGTAATTAATTGAAGATTAGGTACACCGCTTTATACCTTATACCCAAATTATATTATTGCCGTCATAACAGTCCTTTTTACTCGACAATACCATAACGACAACAATCTAATTTCAATATAGAAGATAAAAGTATATTAGATGCTAGGTATATAACATTAACGGACATACTCGTAGGTATATCTATTTGGTATTAACAACAACAACAGATTAGTTTCTGTACGGTAAACTGATCAACAATAAAAGGTTCAAAGTTGATAGGTAGTATGTCTAGCCATAGGTAGACATACAAATACATACCTATATCAAAAACTACTCTTAACTTATTTTTCTGTTACACGTAATAGTTGACTTAAGATTGAATGAAGCACCTAACATAACAAATGCTATTTCTTTCTGCAGATGATTATGCCACAACCAATTACATAACAACAAGAGGTTAATAGAACAATGATAATTATGAAAGATCGTGGTCGTACCTATTGATCGTCAGTGAGCTTCGAAATGACGTTAATACCATGACAAATGGGTCCATGTAATAAGAAGTACGGTGAGAATCGTACTAGGTGATTGTTAGAGACTGACGAGCTATGACACAGAAGAATAAACTCAATGCAAGTAGAAATAAAAATGTTCTCTGTTTGACACTAGGTGGGTACAGGTAATTCACATGCAGTGCAAAAGCCAACACATCAATGATCATAATAAAATTGTCGCTTACTCTTCACGCGCTTGGGTGAGACCTAATACAAGATTGCGATTGTCATTTGTTTGTACATGTTTACACACACGTATGTAAACGCACGGCCGAAGCAATCTTGCTGTAGTGTCGAGATGTTTGTTGAATGGCGTCGCGCGGACGCAGCGATAAATGCTCGGAGCCGAATGAGCTATAAAGTGCCGAGGAGAGGCTGATTTACGAAGAGCTCAGCAGATGCTTCGTAAAATCTGCAGGTTAAAGTCCAGCAAATTCAGGATATCAGTTTCCTAAAATATACATAGTAGGTACGATTTAAACTCGGTTGACGAAAGTTAATAGCCTCGTTTGCCTCGCGCGTGTCGATTGTTGATAGTTAGCATAGTACATTGCAAGGTTTATAAATTATCCGTCAACGTTTAATTATACACAGACCACCTTCGGAATTCAATGAAACGATCTCGTTTGCGATAAGATTCTCACAAATTAATGTATGTGGCTGGACAGATTTAATTAACGAACTTAAGAAATGATTGATGTTTATTTGTTTTACTGAAGTGTTATTAAAACTTGTTGTACAATTTGACATAGTAGAGCTAGAAAGACCTTGTCTGGATCGCTACCAGCATCTAACCTTTTAACTGCCGCTAAGCAGCAGTGTTGCATTGTTGTGCTCCGGTACGGGGGTAAGACAATCGATGAAATGACTAGCCACGAGGCATCCTATCAAGGCGTTGGTTTTGTATCTGCAGTTTTGAGATCGCCATCCCAAATTTGCAATCTGAAGGTTGAAAATATCTATGGGCTTCAGAAATGACTTACAATCAGGTGGCTTGTGTGCTCATTTGGCTCCTTCATGCCATAATAAAAATAGAAAGGAACGCTACAAAAGTCCAGTGAACAAGGCGAAGTATCGTACATACTTAAAGGCACGAAAGTTTTGAAAGTTCTTCCTACTTCGTAAGAACTGCCATGTCCTTCTAAAGGTTCGTGTCTCACTACTAACTTCCTTAAGCGGCGGCAATTTGTGGAATTACTGGTAAAATTGCCGGTATTGAGGACACCTCAGGCGTCCGGGAGAGTGTAATGAGTCGCTGCGACAAATTAGTCGCACATGTCGCGCGACAGCCGGCGCGCTACTGCAGGTGCCGCGGGCGATGCAAATGTTCACCGCACGACCACTCTCCCATGAGCTCTCCTAGCGTGCAAGACCCAAGCCCTGGATGGTGTAGGAGAGACCTTATAATATTTGGTGATCTATTTGCATTAGGTAGCTTGAACAATAACGGTAAATAACAATTCAAAGTTAATGATGATTGAATTGATTTTGCGTAATTATCTTTAATATTTAATCATTTCGTATAAGTTCACAATGATACAATAAAAGTATTCGTAGTGGTTAGATTTTTTGTGGTAAAAGTTCGCTTTGGGCTCGCTCGCCACCGTCGTCGTTGAAGCCAATTAGCTGTTGTTTTTCGAGGAGCAGCGTCCATCCATCACCGCGCCACGCCCCCGCGTTTCGTTTCGTTACCCCTTTGTCCTTGCGTCCACTGGGCTCGCTCTATGCCGAATGGGAGTAGCACCTAAGGTTTAAAACGAGATCCTTATCAATATTAAATCATTCCAATGTTTCTTGTGTTTCGGCGTAATTTATACAATTATACATATTTTTGGGTCCCAACCGTACAAAGTCTAATTAGCAATATTTTATCAAACACGAAATTCTTGTGGGTCACTCGTTAATATTGGTAACAATGTAGTATCGGCCACGCAAGTCGTCACCGCACGCACGCCGACTCCGCTAATTGTGGAACAAAAACTCCATGAAACCGACGAATTAATCATCGGCCGCGACTTAACTACCTGTATTCGAATAATACTAAAATAACTGCCGCATTCATAAGCCTTGTAATTTCTTAACCCCGCCAATGCTGCCCTTTCGGAGGTAACGTTAAAGCGGTACTTGCGACACGACGACATAACTGGCCACCAGGTGCTGGAGTTGTAGCGGGACATTAACAAACATTTAACATAACTATACATACGTAAATAGTTACTTGTTGAACTAGAATTATTATGCATAACTTAGCAGGCGAGCATTCTTTGCTAGGACAGGATCTTGTTAGTAAATGTCTTCATTGAATTCACCTGATAAATAATTGCTTACATTAAAGACTACGTAGGTAGTGCCTGCTATTATTAACAGGTACACGCTAAGAAATGATCAATAACTGTAAAAGTATTAAGCCTAAATTTAAAGTTAAAAGCAACGTCAATTCCTAAAGTAAAGACCGTCTAAAGAGGTGGGTGACTGAAGGGTTAGCTAAAAGGTTTATAATGTCGTGCGCTGTAAGCAGGTCAGCTGTTCCTACGTTACGTCACGAGTCCGACACGAAAGCGCGGCGATGACGGGTTGCGATTGTGCGCCGCGTGTGTAGGTAGCTTAATGCGGCTTTAGCAATTGTCCCCCAACTTTGTTCTCAAACAATTAATTTACTGCGGTTCAAATAATATAATCTTTACTTCCTGAATATAAGACAATAATATATAATACGTTTATACTTATAAATAGGTGAAAAACTTTAGTTAGTGGCCTCTAGCATGTAGTTGTAACACACTGTGTAGACCGTTCGAAATTCGGAATTTGACGTAAATTCCATATTCTTTTTGTACACAACTACAAACGTGCAAGAGGTCTGTTACTTAGTTTTTTATCTATACTCGTATTGATATTCGAGTATAGGAGTGCAATTAATTCTCTAGCGCATTATTAATTGTTTATTGACATGTAAATAATGGTACTTATTAAGAACATTTGTGTTGCAAATTTGACACATAGATATAGTATATCTTACCGTTTTAAAAATAGAACAAACACAAAAATGTGTTTTTGTATGGCTACCTATTGCAGTTCAAGCTCTTTACAGTCAGGACAGACAAACGGACGGACGGACAACGAAGATTTAGTACCAAATAGGGCCTCGTTTGGCACCCAGTAAAATTATTAACACCCATTTAAATTCATCAGAATATTTTTAATTAGTTACCACCGCTACAACGGAGATTCCTGTCAAAAAAAGTTTTTGCAAATACTCGGACAAGATAATAGCGAACATCAAACCAATTTTATAAAGGAATACCTTACCTACCTAAAATATTTTATGTTTCTGAATTGGAATTCCCATAGACTTGCCTTTCTTTCAGGTAAATTGTATTACAGTGGGAACGAAAATAGGTTCCTGAAGCCGTAAATTAAACAATAATTATTGTTAAGGCCCCGATAAGGATTTCAAGCTCGCGGCCGGAACCGTCGCAATGGCTGCCACTTATTTTTATTAATGCTGGATATACCCTTATAAGAGAGTTATAAGCAAATTTAATGAAATAGAAATCAATGTATATCATCCCTGTCTTTATTATCATGTAGAAAAGGGAACTGTAAAGTAAATTAACAAACAAAGGTATATACAATACAATAAAGGTTAGTTGGCAAAGTACTAAAAACTACATTATAAGTTGTCCTCTGGAAGTTATAGATACGTTTTACCTTTTTACTGAAAAGGTGCAATTTTACACCGGCCATTATTCGAAAGCCGTTGCCATTAACGAGGCTGTCACGGCGGCCGGCCGCCGGGCCGGTAAGACCCGGTCCGATCCGGTTTCCGGCCTCCACTTCGTCATCTACAAAGTTAATGTTAGTACATTCATTAATAATCGCGTACAATTTACAACAGCTACCATCGTTGCCGCGATTTACGAGCCAATCAAATTTAATAAAACGTTCACCGTCCCTCGACTCTTCTTAATGGACAACGGCAAACATACATTTTCGACGATCATTTGCGTTTTTGATTACCATTGATATTTTTTAATAATTAACGTTTTCTGTCAAGAAAGGTGATTATTAAAACAAATATTGTAGACAGGTGATTCGAGTAGGCAGTGGTTATGTTATGGTGAGGTGTAATATAAATTAATAAGTTATTGGGCGTCGGCGGCGTCCCGCGGCGTCGCGCGCGCAGGTAGGCGCGCGCCGTGCCTCGCAGTGTCCACTACCTATAGCGCACGCCACTGTAGGGTCCTAAATGTAATCACATTGTTATTGAATATAAATAAACTCGAAGAAACGTCAAGATAACTTGGGTATTATGGCTAGAATGACAAACCAAACATGACGTTTACTAGACGCGCTTATCGCGGGTCGCATCTGACGAATCTATCGGTTATAATATAATGGCCTCGCTCGTATTGAAAGATAATATCAACCCCTATTCTATTTTCATATTCCCGGTGTCAATCAACGCACGATTTGTTATAAAATCAATCCCATATTAAAAATCATGGGCAGGCAAGTTATCGTCATTATCAACTTTATTAATGGGTACAAAAGAAGATTCACGATTTTTCGTTATCTAGACCCATGATGCTTACAATTTAAGAGCTTAGTTTGGGAGTAAGAAAATGTGTGCGAGATTTTCCCTCTGTTTTTGGCATTATTTATTTAAAGATTTTCTTGCTTGCAAAGGTGTTTAAAATAATTTAACTAGGTTATTTTAGAATTAGTAGCGGTATTTTAAAACAACAAAACTAATGGAGTAGTTCCTATAGGGTGGGTTTAAATGTTGCACAAACAACTACTTACTGCGTCATTAGACAACAGGAATGAAGCTATATTCAGCCTCTTCAACTTAAATACAGCTAACACAGAATCATATGAATTAAGTATTTTTATATCATAATAAAGCTAATCGGAACGAAGAGCAGGCGTGAGTGAGCGAGCGGAAGCGGCCGCTGGCTCTGCGCTTGTTCAATGGGTTTTATTGCTTATAATTGAGCATTTACTTGCGCCAGGCAGACGCAGGATTATCGCAACAACATCGGCGGTTCATACTTTCTTCGTAACCGAGATCATCACTTGTAAAACAATTTTGTTGTTTCCTGAAATGAATCAAAATATGTTTGTGACGAAGGGAGCGTAAACCCCGACATAGTCTGCTAATAGGCTCGGGGAATAGGGATCCTGGAGGAGAAATTAATACTCAGCAGCTAATTTTTCTGTTGTCTACATTTCTTAATATAAATATCTTGTTGCTGATCTGAAACTACTAAATTTAACGCATATTTCTAGTCTCTATTATATTTTGATGGCTGCAGCGATTAAAGCTGAAAGTATCAAGTGTCTATGCGGAAGAAAATGCGCGGTTGTCATAAAATTATAACGGTTATTTTAACGCTTTGTTATTTTTGAAGGCACGCGCTTGACTTTACGAGGCAGGTTGTTGTCGCGGGCTAGTCGATGCAGCACTAAACACGTGGCTTTATGTGCTTTGGGACCTCCGCTTCATTACCTACAAGGGTGACATTTTAAAAATGTTATTACATAACATTTCGCTCGACCCGACAAAGTAACAAGTCGGTACTTACTTCGCATTGACCAAAATGTACTCGTTTACCAATGATATCTTGCTTGGTCGCTTCTAACAAGATTGTGATGGTTGTTAATAAGCATCTTGATTCCACTCGAGCCTAACAAGAGACGTTAGATATATCAACTAAGATGTTAGTTGAATCACTAAAGATTTTGCCGATGATACTGTGAGCTTTGGCTGATGTAACTAATATCATAACTATTGTATTTTTTTTTTCTGAACTAACATTTTTTCGAGTGTTGTATTGGGCATTAAGAAGCGCCATATAGCGCTATATAAGCGCTATTCTGTTTTGCGTTACACGATATGCCTAATCACTTTTTAAGTTCCGTAGTCAACAACAAGGATGTCTGTGAACCTAGCATATCAATTTCTAGAATCTCAGAATTTAAACACAGTTCTAGTAGCATCCCCAATAGTTCTACAGTTCTACATATTTATTTTCGATAGTTCAGCTTTTTTTTTCAGAAAAACGATTTTTTCAAAATGAGATGCTAGGTTCACGATCTGCCTATTAGCGTCTCAGCAGTTCTCGATGCCTGGGCCTTAAATACGTCAGAAAATGCATAGTTCTGTCGTCTGGAGTCAACATAGCAATAGTTCTGGCTCAAAAACCGTTAAAATCTAGATATATACTGAGATGCTGAAACATTTAAGATAGTTCTACGTAGCATCTCAGCCGTTTTCGATAGCAATGTTATAACTACGTATAAAACTGCACAGTTCTATAGTCTAGAGTCGATACAGCAATAGTTCTGGCTAAAAAACCGTTAAAATCTAGATATATACTGAGATGCTGAAACATTTAAGGTAGTTCTATGTAGCATCTCAGCCGTTTGTGATAGCAACGCTATAACCACGTATGAAACTGCACAGTTCTATGATCTGGAGTCGATACAGCAATAGTTCTGGCTAAAAAACCACGAAAATCTAGACATATACGGAGATGCTGAAACATTTAAGATAGTTCTACGTAGCATCTCAGAACTGTAGAACTATTGGGGATGCTACTAGAACTGTGTTTAAATTTTGAGATTCTAGAAATTGATATGCTAGGTTCACAGACATACAACAAGGAACTCTTATAGTTTAGCCATGTCCGCCCGTCTGTCCGCTGACAAAGTTGTAAAATAAAATATACATTTTTCTTTACATTGTAACATCTAGTGATGTGTCATTGGATAGCTTGAAAAACATGGTTTACATTTTATTGTAAATACCATTAAGGATATATTGAACTCGATTAGTGTCCTTTCGCTAGAGTCGCGTGTCCCAAACTTTACGCTAAAACTAAAAGTGATGAAAATCTGAAAAACATCTAAATGAAGGCACATTATTACGAATTTAAAAGGAAAATATCACGACTAATTGACTGATTGGTGTCACAGGCGACTAAAGTGTTTTTGCCTACTAAGAATCACCTAACACAGCACCAAGTAAATGACCTGAAAATGCTTAAAAAGACACTGGACCAATTTTTTTATTCGAGAACCTTTCATTTAATACCAGAGAACGCCCGCGACTTCGTACGCGTACAATTAGTTTCCCGCTACTCCCCCTATTTTAACCCCTTAAGAGGTGAATTGCCAATAATCCTTTCTTAGTGCTCACTTACATTATAAAAGGAACCCCTCTACCAAATTTCAAGTTTCTAGGTACAGTAGTTTCGGCATTGCGTTGATATATAAGTCAGTCAGTTTTGCCTTTTATGTATATAGATAGATGTTTGTCTGTAACGTTCATTTTTATTTCTTTTACCAAATATGCTTGCTTGATGTTTACTAGCGGCGCGGCGTTACAATTGATAAATTCAAGTTATTTTATAAGGATCCTAGTTTACAATACTTCATTTATGAAAACAAAACAACTGGCAGTAGAAAATGTACATTGCATTTTAAAAAAACGTGAAGTATCATTTGCAGAGTATTTAAACGCCACCCTCACGAGTATTTTTAAACTGTAACAATCTGACATGATACTCGTATTATCGCCTCGTTGTCCAGTAGACTCATTTGGCAGCGCCCGCGCTCGTCCCGCAGACGAAGATGCCTCGTCGTGAGTAAATCAAGCGCACTAATGATATTGATAGCTTTAGGAAGCGCGGAGGCTGCGGCGCGCGCGCCTCGCGGGGGGCGCGCTGCGACATCACATTTCTCACTTCAATTTGTAGCCATATTTGTTTTTCTCGTTCCACCGTCTCACTTCATTTTGAGCGGAGGTCGTTTTTTAATAATCCTCTTCTCCTTTTTTCATTCCGAGGTGACGTTTATCGTGACTCCCCGGCCCGCCGCTCGCTCTCTACTTAAACGACGATTTACCAGTACTTCATCCGAACCTGTATGTCACTACGATGTCTTTACGATCGAGTATTTTATTTGGATGTATTTTACTGCCACCGTTATTATGACGAACGTTTTATTATTACAATTGTGAACTTGAGACGGGATCACCGTAATAATAAAGATTTTAACGGGCCTTAGTGCAGTAACGTGGGCATTCATGTACATAATTTATCGTTATTCGTAAATTAAAAAACTTCCAGCGCACATTATTTCTTTTTAGATGCGACAGTTTCTACGATATGCACAACGAATGCTTCGTGAATAAAGGAACTTGTGGTTTGAATTGATCCGTCTACTGTAGCTTAATTAAAACAAACGAAATACTGATGTTACTCGCAATTAGTAGGTAGTTAATAGATGGGAAATTTGTTCTTTAAATGAATATGCAAACAAAAATGTTAATACAGATTGTTAGTCAAGCCTAATGCAAATGCAGTGAAATCCGCTTCTTTAGGAGATCATTTCTCATCGCTTACCTCCACTGTTGACTTAACCTCGTTGACACTGCGGGAAAATCGCCAACTAAAGTGTTTACACTTGTATTTGTACCACGATACAAAAACTAAAGGTTTGGAGGTAGAAGCAGAAGAACAAATACCTAAGTGTTAGAAAGTCAGAAATAGACTGGACCGCAAAACAAAGTATCACACTTTATCGGACATTATCTTTAAAAGTGTGATACTTACTTAGTTTTGCTAGATGGTTTTGATAAAAACGTAATTAGTTCATCTTTTTGATTTCACTATAGGTCGATAATTCGGTGTACTTTTTAATACGTGCGTGTAAAATTTGGTAACTAGCATAAAAATCCTATGAATTTGAATTATTACTAATCCTACTAATATTATAAAGGTGCAAGTTTATGAGTGTCTGAGTTTATTGAAACTGAGATAGCTTATACCCTATATTAAAACATAGGCTACTTTTCATCCAAGAAAACTTGTTAGTTTCCGTTGGAATAATGATAATCGAAATTTACGCGGCGAAGTCGCGGGCAGAAGCTAGTTTTGTACTAATTTCACTTAAGATTCGCATATGTTTTTATTACACTTTCTAACCCTTTACATTAAGTATTGATCGTTTGGGTTAGGGCTTTGTCAGTTAATTTATTATTTTGGGTAAAGTCGATTAGACTACCGTAACAACATATGAGAGTGAACGAGAGAGAGATTGACATGACGTGCTTGGCCTAGGTGGGAGTGACCAAGCCAAAATATGATTTTCGTTGTCTAGTACCCATAGGTAGCTAGTACCTACAAAACCTTTACGGAAAGTAGTAGAGCTTAATTTTGAACTAGGTCATTTTTTGCAAGATTGTCCCCTGATATCTTTTATTTATTAATTTATGTGTAGGTATATACATCATTTTTACTGGATTACATTTTTTATTAAACGACTTCATAAAAGAAGGAGTTTCTCAATTCGATTAAAACTAGAGGACGCCCGCGACTTAGTTTCACGCTACTCCCCCCATTTCCACTAGTTAGGGGATGAATTTACAAAAATCCCTTGCCAGTACACCGCTAGGATGTCTATGGAATATTCCCTCCAAATTTCAAGTCCCTAGGCTAGTCGTTTGGCGTTGATCGATCGTTAAGCTACAAATTCAGCTTGAAGAATCTCTACTTGCACATGTATTTGTGATATTTGTGAGCGAGCGTACGCGCCCACGCTCGATCTGTTGACACACTGTAGGTATTGAGCGTTCAAGTGCTATTAGCATAAATAAAGCCATATGTTTAAAATTCTCGCAAACTTCCCCGCAAGCTTTATTCCATGTTTTATTTAACAAAGTCGCTGCAATATTTTATTACACGGATCACAACCTTGTCAAAGTTGTTTTATAACAATACGTGTGAGTGAGGTTAATTCTGAATGGTTTATACTAGTGGGTTAACTTATTGTTTTACCATTGGCTCTGGCTGCCCACGTTTACTGTCTGATTTAACTGTGGCATTGTTTTGTAAATAAATAAAACAACTTACTTTTATCGACCGGCGATTAAAACAAATAAAATATGCATTAAAAACAGTAAGATTACGTTTTAGTTAATAGAAAGTCCACACCTACGTACGTTTTACGAACGTACCGACGTTTCTGATTAGATAACCCTGAAGAAACAAGAATCGATATATTTCAACAATACCTTAATTATTTTCTATTTGGATTACATTTATTATGCATAATAAAATCCTGATTGTATACAATCAGGATCTCTACCTCTGACAAAAATAAACTCGTTTTGTACTGAAATATATTAGACAGCCAGTTTCATCCATTTTGCAATTCAATAACTAACCAACCAGGCTCAGCTAAATTTCAGGATAAGGGTTAGATAATGATAAACTAAAAGTAACGATAAGAGAGCAGTAATTTACGTGTCAAGTTTGGAAAGTTCCATTGAGTTGATGTCTTTTGTAAGAAAATATACAATCTCAACAAATCTTAAAAACATTTTTTTTAACAATAAACAATACTACAGTAGGTACATTGTTGTATTTAATTAGCTGTGTTTGTTTAATCTCTTGTCAAATAACATGTTTATTTTTATTATTTAAAAATAGTTTTTAAATGCCTATGTTATGTCGGCTGCTGATGCGAAGCGCTTAGATAATAAACAAAAGGGCCTTATTAAAAGTTTAGATTTTGTAAAAAAATATTTAATTACATAGATTTTTTTACGACTGCCGCACAATAGTACATTACTGCACAGACCAGGAAGTAGGCCGTTGCGGGACGAGTAGAGTTATAAAGAGAGTGAGAGAGAGACGAGAAGAGTTATAAGTAAATGCCTGGGCCTGGAACTCGGAACTTCGCAGGCTGATTTTACAACAGTAAGGTTAACATTTCCGAGCATGTGGGAGAAAAGGTAATGTTTTGACCTGCCTAGTATATATGTATGTATAGTTCTTTAAACTTTCTTTGCTGCTGTAGGTACCTACGGACGGACGGCATGGAAGCGTCGGTCAGAAAAAAAGGTCGGATTGTAAAATTCATAAAACTATTAGGGGTACATTTTGATGCCTCAAATATACTTTTAACAAAAAGTAGGAACGAAACGCACAGTCACCAATTTGATTCCTAGGCGACTATGGATTTTGTCAAAATTACGTTGTAAACCATACCACCATAGGAAGTCTGTGTTACGTTTGGGTTGTCAACGTCACTTTAACATAGACGTATACGTTACAGTTAAATCTCGCGTTCAAAGCTTTTATTGATTTTTCTTTTTAAATGAAATATTGCGTTTCCCGCGGGGCATTGGCCGACGTGTAGGTACTCTGCCGTAGGTTGTTCGGGTTGCAAGGTACAAATGGGGCCATTTGTCGCGAACGCGAGGCGACAAGCCGCGTAATCCGCGGCTCTCGCTAATCGAACTGCGCTCATTGCCGACCTGCGCAACACCTGGGCTTCGAACTTCGAAATCACGTAGCTTTTCCTTTAGTCAAGAGCAAACAATGTTATTCGAACATTCGCGTTTGAACTAATTCGATTGTTTAAATGTTTAGCCTAGTTGGTGGTGACCCTGCCTACCAAGCTAGCGGTCTCGGGTTCGATTTCCGGTATGGGCAAATATTTGTGTATTTGTATCTGTGTCTTTGGATGATTTCTATTTTTTTTATGTATTTATTTCTCTATGTAAGTGTGTATGTCGTTGTCTAGTACCCACAGTGTACAAGCCTACAGTTTAGTTTGGGACTAGGTCAATTTGTAAGATTGTTTGCGTGATATTTATTAAATTGTTTGCGATACGAACCCAGAGGTCAAATATATCTATCTGGCTCACACGCATGGAAGTGCATTGAAAAGCGATGAAATAACCCATCTAGTTGAAGTCGCACAATGGAGTGGTGTAAACGCGATAGACTAAAAACGGCAAAGTAGCTGTTTCCGTGTGTTATGTTATCAAATAGACCTATGCTACTCATTACCTATTATTTATTTATTCACAAGAAGGTATATCGTATTGTTTGAATCTTCACGTTAGACTCGCTATCTGCAGCAAATACCTACATATTCTAAGTGTTTTGACCATGTTTTATGTATAAGCTATGATTACTTCGTTTTCGATTTAAGTTTTAATCCTATTAACTAATTTGCATCACACGGATACGACCAGTTTGGTAAAAAAGTACAAGATTTCTTGTAGGTGTATGTGTTTTTCACATACGAGTGAGGTATCTGTCACTTATTAATTCCGGTGGTAGAGTTGAAGGTGCTTGTCACTGACTTCAAATCATCCGTGACATCTCATCATTAGGGTTAGGACTTTTGGTGGCATAACGTGGTTCTAAAATCCATGGAGTCGCTATTTCTTAATTATTGTCTACATACCACCTTGATTATGATCAGTTGTCAAACTTCAAAATAGACAAAATATTTCGCTTTTTAGTTTGGTTTATCAATACATACCTATCGCAATATTTCGTTTTAAGGCCGGCAGCGCTCCTGCGATTCCTCTGGTGTTGCGGGTGTTTATGGGTCGCGATAATTACTTACCATCAGGTGGCTCGCTTGCTCGTTTGCCACATTTTTCACATAAAAAACCTACTAATGTTTTTTTTTGTAACGCGTTTACCGCGGGTGTAGATATACTTTATCCTCGTGCCGCCCCAGAAGAAATACGCGTGATCAGCCAAAGCCAAAACATTTTTAAATCCAAACTGCCCATGAGTAGGTACAGTCCTAATCATCACTGGGAGTTTAGTTCATTTTTTTCATTTTATGTCTGGACGGTTATGCTTTGTGTCACTTTGTACAACGTAATATACCTACGGCGGCACGAGGCCATAACAAATTCATTTAAGTTGGTTCAGAGGTTTAAGAAAATAAATAATTTAAAAAAATGACTATTGTCATATTTCAAAATTCGGTATTCCGAAGGTCAAAATTGACGTGGTATATAATAAATAGGAAACAACTACTCTATGGACTCTTAAACCATGGTATGCCACTAAAAGTCCTAACCCTACACACAATTAACCTGCGTAGACCTCTTACAAATGCGTCAACCTAAAACAATTAAGAAATGAGTTGGTAGGTAGTTACCTACCTGAGTTATGTTATGAGTTATAGTGATATTTTAATTTCATGAAAACATTTGTTTAGCTACCTCGACTTAATATGCAAATACATATGGCAACTTGAAAAGTTCATCTATATTTACATTATAATAAAAATTTAACAACTTCTCGAAATTTGTTTTGTTTTGATTAGTGGAGTAACTAATGAAGTAATTAATGATTGAAGATTATTAAAGACGCGATAAATAATGGTAAGCACCAGGCAATACAAGGCTAATGTAGCTAAAACTACAGATCATAATCTATTAAAACATACAACCTATTTTAAGCAGAAAGACAGTTTCATGACCGCTTAGATATTAAATTGGTGCAACGTGTAGTTGGCTCGGTGGCGCGCAGCCATCTGGCCCCGGCCCCTCCGTCCGCCATGTTCCGCTCCTCCCCGCGACCCTCCCACCGCCCCCACCGCAATTAGACCTATCTGGCCCTTTCACCACCGAACCATACATTTCTTTACCACTCAAACATTAAAGTTTAATATCGCCAAGCAATGTTCGGAGGGGTCTCGGGTGGGCTTAGCGCTCACCACATCCCCTCAGACCGATTCGTGTCGTCGCCTCCGTAGTACGTGACGGCTTCGAGCCAAGATAGCTTTCTCGAAATAATAAACAGATAGTGGCGGGCAAGCTCGGTAACGATCGGTTTTACCTTTACGTCATGCATTTTTATTGAACATTTAACAATGCAATAAGCTATTCAACATGAATTGTTTTCTATTTTGATGTATATATGTATGAGTTGACACACGTTGAATGGATCATAGGTCACGTGTCACGTGCTTGCGTGGCTCCTCGTAAACTTTTAAGCTTGTGATTAAGAATCAGCTAAGGCTTTGAGATAATGGGTACCTAATGAGGAATGAGGTTCAAGAATGCCCTATGAGAACTGAAATGTATTAAGTTTAGAAACATAACCATATGCTACGTAGGAACTACCTAATGATAAACTAAACAGTAACAAAAAATTGATTTTGTCATTGTGTTTATTTTTGAGACAAGCAGCTATTTGTTGGTATCTAGGTTAAATTGAATAAAATAGATATTAAATAATTTTGTCCACATAAATTAAAGTTCCCGAAACGCCAATGTAGTCTATACCTACCTAAGTACTAATAATATTATATGTATTAAGGAAAACATTGTGACTTTGTTTGTATGTTAGGGTTAATCTCTAAAACTACTGAATTCTTTTTGAAAACTCCTTCCCTAATAAGAAGCTTTCTTTTGTCGTTTAACAGGAGCGAAGTAAGGGCAGATCGCTAGTATAAATCTTGGGTTGAGTATGAGTACCTACGGTAAGATAAGGTACCAATACGCTTAAGGTACAAAACAGTCCGAAAGGTCTGGTGAAACTAAAAGACTACTGTTAATGGCTTTAGGTAGGCACCGGCTAATTATTAACTTTTACTACAGCCCGCAGTTATTGTAATGTTCCAAGATAGACCCAGTAGGGTATATATCTTGACGGTGTATCAAATCGTCCATCTTGCCGTTGATTTACGTGATTGAATAAACACACAACGTCACAAAATTTCACTTCTGTAATATGATAGTGACGAAATAGAAGCATAGGTTATCGGTGAAGTCGGTGGGCAGATAATTCATTATCGCAGGTGTGGAAATTAGAGCCTAATGGGCGCCCGCCACGCCCCGGCGGGCCGCCGTGATTGCGTATTGTGTGTTATTTATTGATTGAATTTCGGATTCTTACGCCCCTACTTACCTACTTATAAATGTGGAATAACCGTGAGGTAAGCTAAACCATGGTTTGTCCTTATCTGTCAAATTAATTTAGCTTGCCCCACGTTTATTCCACGTTTATAAGTAAGAGCGTTAGGGTATAATTAAATAACTCTAATTAGCTAAACTACACCATATTTTTTTACATTGCATGACTTTTTTAAATTTGCGGGAAGAATAGGTTTACTCACCCAATATTCGTTTTTTTCTAAAAGTTATTCGTGATTTTGTCTTTGACTTGTTTGACCTTTAAGGTTTTTAAACCAAATGGCATAAAGTTCTTTTTTTAAATTCTGAAAAGAAAAAAAGGTTTCAATGGAAACGAGGTATTCATAGGTCTATGCCGATTAATGTGCTTTTATAAACCATCAGACACAACCTTTATGTAGTCTTTATGTAGCGAAGATTGGCGACTTAAAATATTTATATCGAGACCAATGTGCACGTACAACTATGGATTCATGAAATTTTACAAACGAAATAACATTAAAATTATAACGTCATAATTTTACATTAACATGTGTTTTCATAATGCTTGCTATAAATCGCCGCGGTGTCAGAAATATTAATGAACGCTAGACCTGAACGTTGAGCAATGTTCACGTTGGAACAATAGCACCGTCGCCGTCCCAAGGTTCCTGCGGTGAATCGACACTTTTGCTACGTTAAAACAATTTCATAACGAGACACTCGAATTAATTAACTTATGGATGTTAATTATCTCATCAGAGCCGTAGAGCCGGGAACAGTTTCTAAGTAATTACCATTTTTAGCTCGTATTTTATTCTTGCAATAACTACAAAAATGAACCTTGTTGCATTACTAAATAAGTTGCTTTTGCAATGTAACGATTGGTGAAGATACGAGGATACAAAGGTAACGAGGCGATTTGCTGGCGGAGCTTATCGGCGCGTCACATCGGACGGACGGACCAATTAATTACTACAGTGTAATGAGAAATCACCGACGCTATTATTATAATTGATAGTGTAGATAGGAATTAATGAACTAAATGACCCTCCTTAAGAGAAAAAGGCAGCTTACAAAGTTGTTACGGTTAGATTTCAAGCGGATTTTGGAATTCCTTTTTCGAATTTTAAAAATTAGTTAAGTTAACTACTGATAAACAACAGACCCTAATAGTTTAAAATCGTAACTATTTATTAAATTTGAACCAAATGTGTCACATTTTCTATTCGATTTTTGAATTTTAACCCCTTAAAATCTTATAAATAATTTTATCTTATAAATCCTATTTTTTATTTTAATTCCTTTAGGGCCTGTTGTTTGATCAGTAGTTAAACTAACCAATCGTTAAGAACCGTAAATAATGGTTCAAGCTCAAGGAAATATGTCAAATATTCGATTCCTTTTTCGAATTTTAACAATTAGTTGAGTTACAGGGCGTCTATTCCCGACGGTATAAAACATATCGTCTTTGATCTGTTATAGTATTGTTTGACGTCTGCCGCCATTACTGTCAACTAAATAAGAGCTATCAAAACGGTGACAGTACGATAACAGCTCAAACACGATATGGTGTTCACCGTGTTGAATAGAGGCCCTGATCAAACAAGGGGCCCTTAGGGACGCCCGCGACCAGTCTACTAGTTAGTCTACTCCCCCTATTTATTACCGTTGGGGGTCGATTATCGGAAAACCCTTTTTCAGTGCATCCCAAAGGTACGCAAGAAATACTCCCTCCTAATTTTAAGTGGGGACTTAGGGTCCAGCGGTTTAGGCTGTGCGTTATCACTGTTATCAGTCAGTCAGTGACTCACTCTACTGTATATCTTGTACCTGATCCTTCTGATCAATGATAAATGTCATGCTATTAAATTATTTTTGTAATCGTGCGTATTCATTCTCTTCGACATCACTTACCGTCATAGAATACCGCCGTTTCATTTAACAACCCGCTTTTTTGCAGTAACTGTAAATATTTCAGGATTTATTTCAGTACGGTCCTGGACTTTAATTGATGAACCACTATATAACTTTGTCGAAAAAACCTACGATTAATTCCCATGTAATTTCTCTCTCGTCTCTTGACGCTGTAAATTATGACAGGGTTCCATAGTTGTATAAAAATTAAAGTCCGTGACTGTACCATCGTGTGACTCTATAATATATATTTATAAAAATCCTGAAATATTTAAAGTTACAGAAAAAAAAAGCGGGTTGTAAAATGAAACGGTTTGGAAACGATACGTTTTGATAAACATACTTTTGCCAAAAGGCAGAGATCCCATAGAACGCCAGCTATACGGTCTCTACAAACCTCTTTCGCTTTCTGTACATTATCTCGTCCTCAACCTCTTCATGCGAGATCGTTAGTTTCGGGTGCTTTTAATTTGATCCTATTTCAGTACATCGCGTATTTGATTGCTGTCTGTGCGTCTAGGACATCTCCACTCACTCTTACTTGCCATTCTTGTTCTAAGTAAAGTTATGCAATACAAAAGTCACTCTATGAAACCAAAACAACAAACCTAGCGAATAAATCATACCTAATGAACTTTTCCTAAAGTGATCGTTGAAATTTCAAATTCCCTATTCTTTGTCCAAAGTCTTGTTAACCTCGAACACCCAATAACTATGACGTGGCCAATTTGATAATGCACCACGTGTTGCTACATTTTCAGCCGTGAGTGAGTTGTTCGAAACATCTGCGTTCCGATGTGAATTAGCAAATTTGCATAATTTAAGCCTAAGTGTTTCCAATGCTTCTAAGTTTTTAGTGCCTTGTTATACTTAAATGTTTTATGTCTATATTAGTTAAGGTTAATAAATATCTACTAATTGTTTAAATAAATAGGGCTTTCTAAATAGATTTGTAAATTAAGTTAATATATATATAATTGGGATAAGTACCTACTTACCTATGCCATTATTTTACAATATCTGGTGATTCAGAATACATTTCAAGCTACCAAGACCTACTTTAAATTTTCATTTGTTTTTCAACTCGTGATTCATATATCCAGTTTTGGCATTATTAGTATTTTCTTACAAAACACATCAACGCCTTCGAACTTTGCGTAATATTTTAGAGAAATAAGAAAAACAGGATAGATGGCATTGATTCTTATACGATTTTAATAAAATTTCTGTTAGTATATTGTCCTAATGATTAATTGTCTCAATATATTCCAACCAATTTCATAACTTTGAGCCTAGGTGCAGCAACTGAGAATTATTTTTTCGAGATGTTCCTTGTTGCGTTGATGACCTGAAAGTCCTGAAACAATGCGTCCTACAATAATAATCCTTCAACTATAGTTAACAGAACACAAAACCCATGTTATTATATCTCATGCAATGATGTAAACGTCTGTACCTTTCCCCAGATCGTCCTCAACTCGATGCACCGGTACCAGCCCCGCATCCACCTAGTGAAGATGCGCGACGGCGGCGGCCCCGTCACGGACCTGGCCCGCGAGCAGCACCGCACCTTCGTCTTCCCGGAGACGGTCTTCACCGCCGTCACCGCCTACCAGAACCAGCTCATCACCAAACTGAAGATCGACTCCAACCCCTTCGCCAAGGGCTTCAGGGATTCGTCACGGCTCACGGACTTTGATAGGTTAGTAAGCGTTTCTTAATCAGAGATAGATCTACGAAGTTATTATTCTGTTAGTGTACGAGTAGGATGAACTATGTGATAGCTGTACTCGTAATTGGTAATTAAAAACAAAGAGTACAAAGTTGTCAACGTTTGTATCATTTCAGTATTTTAAAAAAGTCAAATAACAGTGAAATAACAAGCACCATCCCAGATTAATTCAACTATTTATAAGATAGCAGAAGATTTCAATATTAACGTGAAAACCTTTCCAAAGACGCATACCTGAATAAATAACACTGCTAAACAATAGATTTTATTTTTCACACACGAATTTAATAGCGACGAATATGTATTTGTTACAAAGCTGCCAAAAAATGGAAAACGAGAACTTTAAAATTGCGAGTGCACCATTTACAAAGATAAAAACTAAAATGGTGGAGTGACAGACATGTCCGACACACGTGTGCCGCGATCCCAAAGTGGACCGAATCGATGCTGCGGTGCTTCGGGCAAGTTTGATAAATTGGCAGGTTATTAGCAACAGTTGAAAGGCATTAGGTCGGCCGCCCTGCAATTTGCGCGGCGAGCGGCTTCAACATGAATAAAAGATTAAAACGCGCCTCCTCGCCTGATTGCGACTGATACGCGGCTGAATGCTGATCGCGGCCCCGATTTAGGGATGTTCGCGTTGTTATCCGCCGAATCTGCTTAATCGACTTTCAAAATAATCGATATCTACTTACATACGTTATTATGGTTTTGTTTTGACGCTTCATTATAAAAAGAGAAATAAGTACTGAAAAAGTGTTTAGTTTAAATTTCTATATCGTAACATTTTTTAAAGGAAAATATCAACATCAAACCATCGTAAGGAAAATGAAGTAAGAAGCAATCAAAATACTAGTAATCTATAAATTAATAAACAATTTTCTTTGCAAAAACCGATCATACCAAGCAAGTAGGCAGTAAAGTTTTGCATGATTTCCATTACATTACACGGGATTTCCAATAAGTAAAATAAGTGCGCTTACTACGAATAAAGTAGCTGCAACCCAGTGTTACACTAACGGAACGCGCGAGCAGCGTGGGAACGCAATCGCGCCGCATTGTGCCGCGATCTGATTATTAGAGTGGTTATTGGAGGCTACAAGAAGCTTATTATTCCGCGACAAGAACCAGTAATCTGCTCTGGCATTTGTAAAAAGCTATCAGCGTACACGTCTACTTGTCACCGTTACTTGAACGTTTACAGCGTTCTTTGGCGAATACGTTTTCGAGTCGTTAAGTCGAAGGCGATCGCGCGATGGCCTGGCGAGGCGAGAATCCGCCGGGAGGCAGGAGAGCGGGCGTTCCCTTGGGGACCACTACTACGCAGCACTTTTTAATTATCCATGCATATTTTATATTTTGTTTGTAAATTTCGTCATTTTCACGGGACCGCAATTTAGTTGTATCGTCACTATTCAAACTATGAAAATTTATTGCAGTTGATATTTAATCAACATGAACTCATTTAACCGACACAAATAATGCGTCACTATAACAGCAATAGGTACCTGAAATAAATTTTTAAACAAACGGTAACATGTGCTTAAATTTGGTGTGAGATGAACGTTACAATTAAATGATTATAACGGGCAGTAATGGTGCGAGAGGTGCGTGCGAGGCGGTGGTAGAGGCGAGGGCTCACGTCGGCGGCCCGCGGCGGCGGCGCGTAATCACAGGGCGGCCACTCATTATGCCCTAAACGACAAATTAAAGCGCGTTTCTATTATCTGGCATCGGTGTGATGCGCACTCGCCCGGCCGGTCCGCCGTGTTTATCCGCCCGACAACCTGCTGATGCTGAATTATGCAAAAACAATCATCTTTACTCATTTTAACCAAGGTCATTCAACTAACACAATAACCTATAATTTTCATGGAAGAGATAAAGTTTTAACGGTTATGTCTTCGCGAATTATCTTGTCTTAAATAGTGAATAATTTACAATTATTGAATAGTTAATAGCTTTAGGTTTTATGGCGTTACTTTGTTTCGGAATAAACATTTGTTGAGTTGTAAAATTAGCTGTTAAATGTCAAGTGATTGCTCAAGCATCGACTGTGGGATGCGAATTGAATCTCAGCTATGTAAAAGTTGAGTGTCATGTTCGCTGCACGCGGTAAGATCGTAGACTATAGACGCTATAGTGTATATAGGTATGCTTTCGATGGGTAGAATTACTGGGCTATTATTCATGTAATGTTCGACACGACACTCCGTGACTACCGATTTGTATTAATTGATAGAGCGAGCGATGAGCGTCGGAGATGGACGGCTAATTCGAGATGTTATCGCGCAATTACCTCGGCGTCCTCGCCCGCCGCCGCTACTGCACTGAGCGCTCCCACACTCTTGATAAAGAATCATAAGATGCTAAGCTGTTTTTGTGATGTCTTCGTTTTGTTTGTTAGGTTAACATCAGTAAGTTAAGAAGCTAGCTAGACAAATGATAGGACTCAAACTAGAGTTGTCTTAAAAGTTAATTGTTGTATTAAGACATCACAGGCCATATTATCACGCTGATAAGCTAAAATTCCAATTTTAGGATCAGACGTAAGTTTTTATAATATTATCGTATTGTTTATATGTGCCGCGATTATTTTCAATTAAATAATAACGGTAACATTACTCGATATGTGAAAGGCAATATAGTTTTACTGAGTAGAATATATTGCTATAAAAAAATTCTAGCTTTTAGTTAGCAAGTCAACTTACTTTTTTGAAGCAAATGAAAATAGACTGGCGACCTTTATGCCGTACATTGTACAACAGAGAGTTGTTCATTTGAACCCTTAAACGAGAGCTATAAATAACTAAAGCCAGCCACTCAAAGTCATTTCCGCCGTGAGTGGAGCTCCCACGTACGTTGTAGCGGATTGAAAGCCGAATAATTAGAGGCCGCGTATCTGATGAGTCTGGCGCGGAGACCTGCCCGCTACTGTGTACTGCACTCGTTCTATTAGGACCGGCGAAGCGATTACTTTTCATTTAGCCTCTTCTATTTTTAGAAAGTCTTTGGTAACATTTTTTGTAGCTTCTCCATCTGTCTTACCATAGTATTTGTTCTTATAAAACATCAAAAGACTAATAGCATCGTTCTGTATATTATTTTTTCAGTAGGTATTCGTAGTTTCATGGCTTTTTATAAATATTTTAATGCCCTAGAAAAATATTTAAAATACATAATAATTAATAACTTAAAAGCTTGCAAATGGTTAGGTTTCTTTTTGTGACACGATAAAAAACATTTGAAATCGCAGCCCGGAAACTTTAACTGTTTTAGACAGGTGACAGACAATAAAATCACTTATCGTGTTTTTTCGAATAGCAAATGAATCTGGTAAGACAAGTAGTAGGTAACTAGGTATGAAGAAAACGTTCATGTTCATGAATGATTTTAAATACATTTACTATCGTAGTATAGACGGTTGTCTAATCTGTCTAACCTTTGCGAATCAATTAATTCAGAGGCGCCAATTTCGCTGCAATAAATCTACACTAGTCAAATTACAATGACAAATATAAATGTTTAAAACAACTGGCCTAGTCTTAATGGCTTCCTTCGCTGACGGCCGAAATCGTCGGACAATAAGTGTGATGGATTGCCATTGTGTGAGACCGCGTGGGATTTGGTGGCCGGTCCATTAATTAATAGGACACGCCTCTCGCTCAATCGGGGCGATATTTAGCGCGAGTGAGCGCGATATTTATGCTCCTACGCACCTCTTCGTTAATTGCGCGCGATTCACTTAGGCGTAGGTGTCGGCTGGCGCTTGAAATATCCTTTTAACGACAACTGCGTGGCGGCCGGGGGCGGCGCGTGTTGTGTTGTACGTTTATACGTAGGTACTTCCTTTAATTTTAATAATCACGTAATATAATTAGAATTACTAATCGAACAAGACCACAATTTTGTTTTAGGTCTTGGTTTTACTTATTAATTTTATTAATATGCAATTTCAGTAGGTACTCTTATCATATTTGATATTTATGTTGCATTGCATGACAGGTCAAGACCAGTTTACCATTAAAGTTACATGGTATTAACATCATTATTCGTGAACACAATGGCACTGATATCAACGCAGTTCGCCGGAGCCGTAATAATGCATCTAGTGCGATTACAAAGTAGCGGCCTGTACTTATATTATTTCCTTCGCCGACCCGCCCACATTGCACTTAATGTGGGTAGTCAGTAGGTAAATAATAAGGAACCGCGCTGTCAATAGCCTAGAAATATCTGCGTAGAACTGTATATTATAACCATGTCTGCCAACTATATTTACGATTAATGTCAGGTTGTGCTGTCAGTTTAATTTACTTTGAAACATAATTATTGCTCATGTTACGATATATATACTTTGTTAGTATATCTTGCCTACTAATATACGTTAAATGCACCAACATCAAATCATTAGTAACATCTGTATAATAAATTTTACGAAAAGATACGCTTAGATAGACTCATTTTGCATTCGCAGGCGTAATATACATCGATAAGAGGTCCGAGACGAGATATCGATAAACCGCGCGGGCCGTCCCTAGCGGCGGCCTCTAAGAGCCGCCGCCCTGTAATTTGCCGCCGGAGAGTGTTGGCTATTACTGCTGATACCGAGATCATAATAAATACGCCATTAACGCCCCCACGGCACCCGAAACGACATAACCACCGAACATCACGACGAAAAGAACGCCAACAACCTCCGCGCCGCTTACGACGTTCCTACAACCGTCATTCGGAAACGTGTAAATTTTAAAACATTAAGCCCACGATACCTAGCTATGAGTTAGTTAAAAATTAACCGATTTAAAATTAATCGTACTGTTGTGGCCGCAGATCGTAATCGTCCCGAGTTGTGCATTACGCAGCTTTCATGAACTTCACGTTGATTTAAATGACGCCAACATTTTAACACTTCATTTTACGATTTTTAAGTCGGTTCAAATTTTTAAAAAATTGGTTGATTTAAGTGGATTCATAACTTTCCTCGAATCGCGATATTACCGAAGTAAAATCACCTGTTAATATTGCTGGAATTTTCGAAAATTATACATCTTGTGAGGTAATCAAAATTTTATGTCGCATGTTACCGGCGTGTGAAATAATTTGGACGGTACAGTTGCACGAGAAAGTTAATGTACGGTTTCACTAACACCAGAAACCGCTATTAAGTAACTATTAGTTTTTTCTTTAAAATTTTAGGGCGGTTAGTAAAAAATGTTTTGTATGGCGTGTGTGGGCAACCTACCTGTTTTAATTCCCGGACGATCCGCCGGCGCCTGCGGCCGCGCGGGCTCATCGGTGATAGATTAAATTCGACACGGCATCTCATGATGTCATGCCAATTTTGAGTCTCACCTCGAGCCCGGCGTGTCGTCACGCTCATTTGGTCCCGGCGCGCACGCACCGGCCGGGCCCTCCCATTATTAATAACGCCTCGACACCGTGCGCGCACGACGCGGGCGTACATCTCAGGGAGTTACGGACTCGTTCGATTTCCATTGACCGAGCGTGAACGATGCATTATTGCATGCTTATAAGTGCGCTAGTTGATAGTTTCGCAGAGAGGCTAAAATAGCGAATTCTTGAGAAGCGTGGCTGGTGGCGGTGGCGACGCTCCGGGAACCATAAAGGCTGCGTCTGCGCCGCCATAAAGGGCCGGCCGGGCGGCGCGCGCCTCGTTAACACCGCGCCCGCCACTCGTAAATACGCTTCGCCGAAACAATCTCCACCAATATTAGATCTCGTTAGTCATTTTCATAAGCATATTTTTTTCTTGTTATAAGGTAAAAAAAAACCTTCAAGTATCCAAACAAGCTCTTTGTGTTATATACTGTTCACCTTGTCGACTGCACGCAAAGGTGACAATCACAAATTTACGTGCTTTATGGCCAAGTAGTTGCTCAGTCCATGCATATCTACAAACATTTATGCGCGGAAAAATAAAGTGTAACAGTCCTAAATCTCATGGGAAAAGTAAATAATCTGACATCATGTAACTCAAGGAGTAAGCACCGTGTTAGGAAAGCCACGTGGGCCGCTCAGCGAGCACGGATTGTTCTGCGAAGTCAGTTTTATGGACTATGGACCGCTGAAAGCCAACGATCAGGCAACTCGCAAACGCCCACGTTCGCGGAATTTGCAGCTTGCGCACGCGCCACCGTTTCGCTGGAACTTATCTCTATCTCAGAAGTGGTTTATTTTGAGAATTCAACACATCCATTTTTCTTATAGAACATTAGGTAGTAAAATTGAAATTAGTTTTTCTGCTCAGTAACTGACTGTAAGAAGGAGATTCAGGTAATTAATGTACACCAAGACTGATTTTGCATGGATTTGGATATGGATAGGAAGATGCTGTTAATGTTGTCATCCTAAACAGCCACTTAAAGCTACTTTTGTTGTTTTTCCTCAGAGACCCGATGGAGCTGATGCTGATGGAGCAGCAACTGCTGCGTTCCCCGCTGCGGCTGTACGCAGGCGGCGTGGAGGAGGAGGCGGAGAAGCGAGCGGCCTGGGCTCGCACCCCGCCCGCCCTGCAGCTGCTAGCGCTGGGTGGCCGCGGCTGGCCCGCAGCCTGGCCGCAGCCCCTTGCTCTCCCCCCAGACCTCTGGATGCAGAAACCCCCTACTCCCCTACGCTACTGCCCCTACCCTCCCCCCGCGCACGCAGCGCCGTCCAGACCAGACCACTCGCCTTCACCGCGACATCCATTGTGAATCAGAACTATTAAATTTACAATTTGTTGTGTGAATTGAAACAGACATTCCAAAAGACTATTACCCAACTGACTATCGACAAAATGTGCTGTGAGGACTTGTGAAAACATGACTTTAAAGACATAGTACCTATTAGTAATTAACTTATGCATAGTAATTATTATTGTACTAGATTAAGAAAGTAATTACATGGTTCCTACCGGAAAAGATGATTTAAATCGTATTATTATTATAGATCAGATTTTAACATTAGTTACCTGCAAGGAATCTATCTGTCCTACCTTTCTTTAGCGAGGATGGTCGCAGTAGCTATTCTATTTTTTGTTATTTTAAAGAAAATAAAACCCATCAAGAAAATATATGTTTGAACCAAAGACGTTATTGTTTGAATGATTTTTGTGAACAATAATATGTAGAGCTAGCGATTAGACCCCTCATTATAATATATGGAAATCATGAAGAGGTTAAAGTAACATTCCAATAAGCATAATCATTGTAATATTTAGGAATCAACGGGCTTGTTAAAGTAATTTCACCTTAGAGAATCGACGCAAATGGGTTTGTCTAATATGGGAGCTCTTTGTTTAGATTCCTAAATATCCCTTAAAAAAGCGAGTGTTGTGTAATGCTTCTGTTAGTGAATTAATTAGTTTGCGTACGTTTGCCAGACCAGTTTTAGTCACATTTGATGAAAATTTTAATTTATACTTTAGTTTGTATGTACAGTTTCACAGTTGTTTTATCTCACAAAGATGGTTATTAATGCCTTGTTGTTCTTTCAAAGGGCTAAACAACCCGCTATTTAATGAAATCATTGGACCTGAGATACAAGATATAACTAATTCACTATCAATAAGCATTTGCAACAAGTATTTGTGTGTATAATATAGATGATACACTATTTATATTCCACTAATATGGTATCTAATATGGAGATGTATGTATTGTATAGCGATTGATTAAATTATTTTTGTAGAATAAGCACTGTATATAATGAGGTCACTTAGATGTTTGTATTGGTAAGAAGTTATGGAAATGTTTTAGTGGGAATAGCGACGCTCACAGCATTAGCGCACGTCATTCTTAGTCAGAAGCGTCTCGCGCGCTTAAAAGTACAGTCAACCAAATGTGTATTTTTTTTGGGCCTTGTAGAAGCGTATCACAAGTAAATGGTTTAATTCGACGAAGTTATAAATTAATATGGAACATAATGGCCAGGGTAACTTTACATTGATTTTAAATTGAGGATGTTTGACTGTGCTATACGTGGGGTTCTGATATTAGCATTGAATTGAACACAACAGTAATGAAAACACAATAAATATAAATCTCTTTATTTAAAAAAAAATATTGCATAACTGAGTCAAGGTCTAGATGGTAATTACGAGCAGCGTCTACAGGCAACGGCCGGCTGACGTCTCATATTCTGCCTTTTTAGAGGTCACGCTCAAAAATAGACCCTAGTAATTGTCTTATTCTTCTCCCCGACTGCCTCACTGGCATTACACTGGGTTATAAAACTCATAAACCAGCTAATAAGCTAAAAGGAGACGTATGTTTGACTAAATAAGTTGTTTAATAACCCGATATAAGATCTTAGATCTATTCTATGCTTACTGAATAACCATAAAGCGCCAAAACTATGGTGCCGTGGTATTTTAAATTACCACATTTTTTTTGCTGGTCGCTATGTCCATCAAATAAAAAAGTAAGTATGGATGCCAATCACACAGCGGTTTAGCTAAAGAAAGATTAAGAACCTTGTTTTGATTTGAAGTCATCTCATAGAATTGCTAAAAAATATGTGTTTTTCAATATCCTAAACTTGAATAACATAACGTCAAAGTAACATATTGTAACGCAACCATTTCCTAAGATCTCGTTGTTAGCTATTAACTATCCGAATATTACAATGATGTATTTGATGTTATGTTTTGTTTCCTACCGGCTGTTTGTCTGATGAGTGTGCTGAGATGTGAGCCCGCGAGGTAGCGACATATCAGGGCTTTGCCCTATGTGCTAATAAACTGAAACCGTTTCTATTGTTGTTTTATTTTATTTTATTTCGATCTCAAAACGTGGTCATTTTTTGAAAATTCCATCCGACTTACGCTATATAGCGTTGACCAAGAAACAATAGACATGCTCAGAAATACAATCATTATTTCAATCCTGTGATGTTCATTAAGGTCAAAATCAACTGGTGCGCCGTAGAGTTCGTTGACCATCACACCTCCACCACTACTCCAGTAGCACTTGTAATTTCCTTATAAATCTTACGTGATCATCTGAAATGAATCGTCTAATTTACTCGTAATAAACAATTAACTTGACGCGGTTATCCTACTCACGAAGTTAGCGGTCCCGGGTTCGAATCCCGGTATGTACAATAGTATTTTGTTCCCGAGTCTTAAATGTTGTCTATGTATTTAAGTATGTATTTATCTACGTAGATATGTTTAACGTTTACAAGCCTAGAGCCTAGTTTGGGAAAATGTTACTTTATGTGCGATAGCCGATAATGTTATAATATTTATTAATTATTTTATTTACGAGAATTCATGCCAAGCTACAGTGCCTCCGTATGACATTACCTTATATAGAGCAAAATTAAGATTTAAAAGTAGATAATGGTAATATATAAATAAGGTTATTGGATGTGAGATCTCACTTCACAGTTTCCCAGTCACTTAAGGCAAACATCGTATAAGTAAGTATAGGTCCAAATTAAAATAATTTTAGGAAGATATAATATACCTTGGCTTCAGTAGGTGAGGTTGGGTGAATCTCTAGAATTTGACTATGCTGCATTTTAAAAAGGAAGAGGTTCTCAATTCGACTGTTTGTTTTTTTAAATGTTTATAATTATTTATTTATTTATTTATTTATTTATTAATATTAATAATATGTACTATTAGGTACTCGTAATACCACATTAATATTGGGCTTAAAATGTATGACATGTTTTTATTACTAGAGGCCATCTAGAGGGGACGATATAGGTACCTACTATTGCTGGTGTTTGTAGTATTCTGATAATTTTTAGGGTTCCGTTCTCTGTTAATATGTATCCATCCGTTAGTCCATCCATCCGTCCGTCCGTCCGTCTGTCGTAACCTTAAAAAGCTGTATCTTTTGAACTGGAATAAATAGCGGGGTTTCTTTTTCAGAATATTATCTGTTATTAAGGTAGATTTACTAGGTGTTTTTTACAGGATCCTTTTTTTCAAGTTTTTTTTATTTTTATTCTATCTTAAAAATTGTCAAACATACAATCGTCAAATTTGGTATGATTGTCATACAAAACCTGAGAAAAAACAACAAATACTAAAACTGGTCAAGTGTGAGTTGGGTTGCCGCTGATTAAACTCGAAATCAAATTTAAATTGGAATATAATAATGCGCATCGTTCAGCGTTACGGAACCCTCCATGCGCGAGTCCGACTCGCACTTGACCGGTTTGTATCGTTTGTAGTCCTCGCGGCATAGGGGGCTGATCATATTTAACTACTGTAGCTTGTAACCCGACATTGACGTGATGTAAAAGGTTCCCTTTTCAATTTAACGCACACGTGAACACAGGCGACTCCCCTGTATAAGTCTACATGGCAAGCAAAATGTTTTAGCGAAATCAAAACCCTGTTGCGTTCTGCTGATATTCAGATTCCGGTTCGGACGTTATCAAATAACAAGGCTGAGTGGCCCAAGTAAGGTACGAGATTAAAAAGCTTGATTATGACACTATTGTGCTACCCGACTTCTTTTCCACCGGCGTCCGTTATGTGAAATACTAGCCAATCACAAAGCGTTTTTCTTTTTTTATATGCCCTGGGTACAGCAGCAAGTTCAAGTAGATTTTTGACAGATGACGCGACGCTGCTACGTTCCGAAACGCCATGGATTGGAAATTTTATATCGGATCGAGTCTCCTTAAACAAGGAAACATATTTTGAATTTGAATTTGAATATCGAAACAGTTATTTCGGTTGTTTCGGAACTAATATAGACTATTCAACGATGAAAAGAGTTTGCAGTATTCTCTATGAAATCGTAATACACAGATGTTAATCGACCAGTACAAAAAAGGGATTTTTAAGTCTATAATATGTTATGTTTGTATCATCTGTTCCTCGTAGCATTTAGTCTATCCAACACAAACATATGATGACAAATGTGTCGTTGGCTTCGCGTCAACTTGGTGTTTGGCGTGTCATAGACTAGGTATGTAACGTTATCTTAAATCCATAATAGCGGATTTGACATGCTAGAAATGCTTATCGTTTCTTTTTCAAATGTATCGAATTTAGTATATCAACCGAAAGACTGTACGCAGAACCCGAAAATATTTATGAATAACGGCCTGTGGTTTCATCTGAAGTTAACTAACTAATCTATAGTAGCCGTAACTAATGGTTTAATCTCAAGGAAATTGGTCAAATACAATGACTAGACGTCACGTAAAAACAATAACTTAGTTGAATCCGTAGTTCGGTTTCAGTTTTAACTTTATCTTGTACACATAGGTAGGTATACCTAAGTTCGTCTGGATGAATAACAATAAACATAAAAATTAAATTATTAAATCATAGGAACATTTTCTCAAATACTACACAAACAAAATTGGAAATGATCACCGATTAAGGAGACAAGTCACTAAACCTAACTGAGTTAATGGATTTACAAGCGTAGGTACTACGTGTCATTTGATTTTCTGCTGTCCAAAAGAAATACACCGTGTATAAGTATGAAGCAGTTGCTACATTCTATTAATTAATTGGCGTTAAATATTTTTGTTAACCTAATTGGGCAGTGCCTGTGAGAGAGTGAATTTGAATGATACTTAGCGCTATATTCAAATATTTACGAATCTACTAGGAATGTAGTCATGGCTTTAGCCCGAATTATGATAGTAAAGATGGTACCTAAATTTATTGTTTTCAGTAATTAGAAAACAGTACTACGGGTCACTTGAATAACAGAAAAAACTCGGGTAACTGTAGGCGAACAAGTATAAATGTCATTTAGCAACAATGAAACTACCCATCATTTATAGCACCGCCAATTTTTTATGTAGATTACCTACGTATCCGGCATTTACAGCGCTCCTCGACTGCACTCTGGACCGTTACCATTTACATGGCAGGTAATAAGTAATCATCACACTTTTATTTTCTGTCTTTATTAACTGTCATTAGGCATTATTAAGCGCGTATATCGATGATGATCGGCCTTCCGTCCGTCCGGTAATTGCCGTCGATGTAAGCGGCCTACAAATTGAAAGCGGCCGCGGCCCGAGGCGTGTATTGATGGATCTGCTGCCATCGTGAAATTATAGCCAGCTCTTGCGACAGCTTCGCAAATTATGCGTATAATGCTAGTAAATAATACGCGTTCGCTATAAATTCATAAGAGACTAGATGCATGTCGCTCACAACACTGCGCTCACACCCTGCCTCGCCGGCCGTCCGTCACAGGTTGATTCGTGTCATAAGAAGCCGCACCAAACGCTAGTCTATGCAACTGGTTTACTCAGCTGCATCGCCTTTGTCCGCGCGAGACACTATTAAAGGAGAAAATTGCAGCGCGCGCTGCAGAGATGCATAAATTAGCGCGGGCGTATTTCGCAGACGCGGACTGATTGACTCCTTTCATTACAGGCTTGCATTGTTCGCCGCTAAAGAAAAATTATGAATCCTCTCAGAATCACAACACATTTCATAATTATGGACTATTGTGGAGTTGTCGGGACTAATTCCTCGGGGACGAGCGCACTCTGCGCCCGAGGAGTGCGCGAGATATATCGTCGAACGTAAATGCGAAGGTTGATTCCATAATGGTGGGCGCTGATTAGTTTTCGAGGGAAAGGCTAGTTCGAAGAAAGCTCTCGAGAATTTAATGTCTTGTCAGAGCAATGTTGGAAAGCGTATTGTTAACTGATGCCGGGCCTATTCATATGCAATATAACATAAAACAGAAAGACAAGTAAGTAATATTAAACTTTGACATCGATTTAAATGGAAATGCATCGAGATAGCGGATATAAGAGGATTTTCAAAGAGGCGTTTGAGATCGTTCCGAGTTATTGGCATTAATTGCGCTCATTTGTCGGATGTATGGTGGTATTGTTCCCGAAGCGCCGCAGATTATCGCTGATTAAAGGCGATAGACGTCTCCGGGCCACGTGCGAGCCCTGTGCCCGGTCGTGCCCTGGGAGAGATTGCGATCTGCCCATATCGCGCCTGTGGGAACGCGCTTTATCAATACATAACTACTTTGCTAAGTACTTCACTTATTTTTATTAAGCTACAACCTAGGTAATTGCAGTCTTTTTTATGAGTATTTAACTAAAACTTCAATAAATCGTTTTTATAAACTACGATTAAGGTTACTACTTTACGAACCTTTTCGTTTTACGCAAGACTGTTAAGTATCTCACCAGTCAATCAAGGACCGGTGTAGTTGTCCGTGTCGTGTCCCGCTCGGACCTACGGACAGCTCGGTTGTTCCAGGCAAACGTTTTTCTAAGTCGTTCTCGTAACGGTGTCCGTCTGTCGGGCGCGTCCGGCGTCAGCTGCCAGCTCCGGCGGGAGACAAGTAAATAGAGCTAGGCTAATCGTCGCGTCCAGCAAGGGAAACGACGAATTACTCCGTCACGGCACTCCCAACAATTGCTTTTGTTATTGTCGATAGACGCTCGATCGACTGAAGCCACTTGACATCTGTGCGAACTTTGTGAATCTCAAATGGGCTATTGTGAATGTAACCTCTGGCTCGTGTCCGCAACGACAGGCCTATCAAAGCCGTGCGGAAGTGTTCAACTAGTTTCTCATTATTTGCTCCGGCATTCGCGTCGTTTTTAGAAAATGCAAACTATGTTTATCGCATTTGACTGACAGACTAGTTGATGCAAATTATCATGATTGTATCGGCAATTGGTGAGAAGTGGAGGTCGCGGAGTGGCGTGGCGTGGAGAGGAGCCGTCGTTAAGTCAAAGCCGACTGACAGGCTAACAGTCAGTGTTGGCGAGACGGACGGACGGACAGGTTCAATAGGTGCCCGAACAACGCAGCTGTCGGCACTCTGCAATCTACGCACACCTAGATTATCTAAAGGTCCTTAAAGAAAAAAAAGTTTTACAAAGTGTTGTTCGTTTTAGTACTTTTCATTAAAGGCCTTAGATATAGGTTTTGCTAAAATAAATGACTATAATCTATTCTGATGGAGCTGATTTACCTTTATTTCTGTGATAACACCTTAAACTGAAATCGTAGTCTATAATTTTGCTACAAACAACATCTGAGAGCCAGAATCTAGACCGGGCATCTATCCCGGAAATGCAAGGTAATCATGTAAATGCCTTATATGAAAGCTGCTATCTCGAGATGCTGCACTTCCTCCGGTCGATATCAGTGCGCTAAGATCGATATCACCTACACAAGCCCGTCAAATAGCAAGAATTTATGATTCGCGTAGCGTACTGGTCGTGACCGGCCGCAGGATGAGGGGGAAGAGGGGGTTGGTTGTCGGCGAGAACAAAGAGCTGCAGTTCAAACGTGCCGCCGCCGTGCCCGCTAATAAGCAATAAACAAGGGGGCGGGGCGAGGGCGAGCACCTGAGGGATCACTTCGCGCCTGCGCCGTACCAACCAAGTCTGGGACTGCGCGGGCGCACCACCGCCGTCTATATTTTGCACTCTCATAATCTTATTAGATATTAGCAAGCGGAAATTCCAAAAAAAAACCTATAAAGTTTGGGTCACTTTTTTAGTTTATCTACAAATTGAGAAAAAAAAATTTTGGACAAGGTTTTCTGAGATATAAATCATTAGGTATTGAGGTTTGTCTCTAAAGTTTTATGCCTACTATTTTTTTTGTATTATTTAGTTACTAAGAAAAAAAAATAGTAGTGTTTGCTACGCTTGCTATGGACTAGTGGTCGGAATGACGTCATTTTTTTTGTAACCGCGTTACGTACCACTTCAGCTGTGACGTCGACAAGCCCATTTGGCGCTTAAGCTCTTTACGCAGTAGCAGAAATTTGTTTATTATTTTCTTAGTAAATAATAAATAAAAATAAAATATTTATGCTTTTGAGACAAACCTCTACCGGCACGTTTTTTTCAGAATAGCCTTTAAGAAAGTTCCTGTTGTCAATTACATAAAAAAAATATGTAAAAATTATTTTAAAGAAAAATAATTTCAGATGGTTTCGTTCGGAAAAACTTTTTCGTTACTCAAGTGCGTTTCATGTAACACAACATAACTGCGAATATCATGTGAAAATAGCGATATTAAGTTTTTTTTAAAAATTTAAATTCATCATAAAATTAGCCGTTATTTTTGCTCGCCAGTGTATCTATAATTGCAATAACATTTTAAGCCACTCCTGCAATGCCATTTTTTTCAATGTTATATTTAATTGTATAATTTCCTCTGCTTGCACCTCACCTCACGTGCCGCACGTGATAATGAAAGGTATTTTTCTTCAATTTGCTTACTTAATCTACCTCATCACTAGGATCGAGCGGTTATTTTTAAAATAGGAACTTCAATAGGTGAAACCCGTTTTGGGAGCCTTCATAGGACTTGGTCGTCTGCCTGTCTTCTTGCAATCTTCTAAATTGACAAGATTTGTATATAAAAAGGTGGTCTGATAAAAATTATAGATTTCTCTTAAGTTTTTTTTTGTTTAATTACCTATTATTTAGTGAGAAAAGCAATTTTGAATTTTATCAGTGTTTCATATGCTCTTCATTCTTATCATTTATCACATAGTTACCTACTAACTAATTAATTAATGTTTTTTAACGTTGTTTTGTTACTTTATTTACACCTAACTCCCTTATTTCTTCCACAAACATTTTTTTTTTATTATTTATCTATACAGTGCACGAATATCCTTGAATTAGTAAAGTAGACATCTCAAAGTAACTACCTACCTAGTGTACCTTATCTATGTACCGTATTACTTGAAGAAAGATTGAATTTTATAGCATTTTCCACGATATAGATCCTACCTACGTCTGGAGCATAGCGCTATATGGCAGCAAAACGTGGACAATGACTCAGGAAGACCGAGAAAGACTGGAACTCTTCGAAATGTAGTGCTGGAGACGGATGGAGAGATTTATCTGAAAATAGACAAAGCAAGATGTTCGGAAATGTCGCTAAACAGTAGGCTAATAAAGTCAAATCTTTTGGGCGACGTCCTTTTTGCTACTTACTACGTCCTATTTACTACGGCAAAAGGAAGTCCTCACCCTCTCACCAAGTCTGTGGAGTCTGGTGGTAAACTCTCTCCTGGAAGAGCTTAACACTGGCCCACTACACACTGTTGGGTATGCAGATGATCTCGTGATACTTATAAACGGGAAGTTTCCGGAAACAGTATCGGTAATCATGGGACAAGCTCTGGAAAAGGTGGAAAGCTGGTGCATAAAGCCATCAAGTATCGATCAATCCCAGTAAAACTGTAGTAATTCCATTTACTAAGAAACGAGACCTCAAACACATTAGACAGCTAAAACTGTTTGGCGAGGTAGGTACTAAAACTGTCAGGCAAGGTAAAATATCTAGGTATCACACTAGATAAAGAACTCACCTGGAAAAAACACGTACAAATTACGGCAACGAAGGCGCTGAGCGTGTTTGGAATGTGCAGATCAGCATATGGGAAAACATGGCGTCTTAACCCTAAAGTACTGAAGTGGATCTATACCATGATGGTTAGGCCCATAATCATGTACGGCTGCTTGGCCTATTGGCCAAGAACAACTCTACGGACAAGCAAGGTCTCTCTTACAGTACAGAGGGTGCCTTGTATGGCTATAACAGGGGCGTTCAGAACAACGCCGACGGTACTTGACCTTCGACCACTACATATCGCCATACAGTCAGGCATACAAGTCGCTGCAGAGGTTTCAAACTATGCAGAGACGGAGACGGGCCTGTGGAACGACGCAGCGCCTAGAGCCAGACACACTAAAATGGTACACAATGGTGTCTAGACAGAATGCTAACGATGGGCTGCGATAAAATGCAGCCAAAGTATGTATTCCGGAGGAACTTCAATGTCCACATTCCGACAAGGGATGAATGGAAGGATGGGTTGCACATATCAGAGGATGACCACGCGATATGGTACACGGATGGTTCAAAAATGAGCTCCGGTACGGGGGCGGGTATTCACGCCAAAGACTATAACAGTAGCAACAGTATAGGTAACTACGCAACGATCTTCCAGGCGGAGCTGTTTGCGATAATTGCTTGCACGCAAGATAATATAGGTACGCCTCCACAGGAGAGAACTATCCTTATTCTAAGTGACAGTCCAGCGGCACTTAAGACGCTGACAGCGCCTTAAGTAAGCCGCTGACAGCGGCTTAAGTAGACTCGAGACTAGTCTACAATGGTCCAATGATCAAAATCTCCGAAACTACTAAAAATTGCGGAACATGCATAATGGTTAAATCGATAGCTTTTTAGCTGCTCTATCAGCCTTCTCAGTTTTAGCGTTGGTTTTAGGGATATCCTGTATAAATATAACTTGATGGCTTCCAAATGCCATCTTGAATAATAACTTTTTAAAAATATGCAAAAATTACGGAACACGGATTAATAAACAGTTATTCGAATTTTCAGTCCACATGCTTTCGCATTATCATGAACAGTTATGCCCAACATTATGCGCTACATTGAAACAAAAAAGAATGCGATTACACCCCAAATCAGCTTCACTGTGTTCTCTCTTTTGAACAGCGCCTCTATTCTAGGCGGTAAAAGCCATATTGTCTTTGACGTATATTTATATTGTTTTTAACTCGGCCGCCATTACCTACAGTACACAAGAGGGCTATCAAAATGTCGTCGATAATAATAGTATTCTAGTCTATGACCTGCTATAGATATAGAACAGGTCATAGACAATAGTAGATTGTGTCACAAGGGAGCAAAATGACATATTTAAGGCGAGGGCGTACATTGAATCCTGAACGAAGCGAAGGATTCTACAATTGAATCCCGAGCGCAGCGAGGGATTCTAAAATAGAATCCTGAGCGTAGTGAGGGATTCAAGTGTTAACGCCCAAGGTGGAAATAAATTTGCTACCGTGTGACACATACTGCTTTTCACATCACCTATGAGGAAAATAAAAGATCTTAGTGATGAAACAAATTTAATTATTCACACAATCTAGAAATGCTGAAATTATCAAATTTAACAATAGGAAATTATCGCACTTAACAACAATTATCAAATTTGGCAACAAAATGTCCTTGAACAGAAAAGTGCCACTTTGATCCCTCCTAGCAGGGAAG
This sequence comes from Acleris sparsana, assembly GCA_923062465.1. Taxonomy (NCBI): domain Eukaryota; kingdom Metazoa; phylum Arthropoda; class Insecta; order Lepidoptera; family Tortricidae; genus Acleris; species Acleris sparsana. The sequence continues at coordinate 8,105,973 of OV281286.1, forward strand.
AAAAGTCCCCTTTCCGAGTAAGTGATATGAAATATATTTTTCATCACACTTGCTCGTAAATGGTGTTATTCCATGCCTGTATACAGAAGGACAATGGCCTAAATTGTTCCCGCGGGAGTTATGGCGAGTTTGTCATCCCTAGGGAGTAATGACTTTCTTTTTAAAATTTGCAACTCTTTCGTACATCATTTCTGACTAAGGAGGTTTAATTTTCAGCCAAAAATTAAATCGGTTTCTAATTTCATCTTTAAAAATTAGCTATAGATTAACTTACATTACACAAAACCTATACGCTTCATTAAACTTCATTATTTTTATACCTATTTCAAGTTTATATCAACATTTATCATTAATTTTAGTAATTATACATTTTTATCAAATTGGCTAAATCTGGCTCGAATCCAGGTCGAAACTAAACGCAGTTATTATCTGTGGTAGAGGTCACAAAAAAATATCGTTTCCATTTACGTTCCCGTTCGTCAAAAGTTATTTCTTTATATTTTGCAGAGTTAAAGTGTTTTCTCTTTGTTTTTTTTCCTCACAGATGTGATGAAAACCATTGTGTGTATCACAGGCAGTAAGGGGATTACTAACTCGAGTAGTTTACCACCTAGAATAGAGGTCTAGTTACAATGCGTTAAGGGGTTAAAAAGCTATACGATGTATGGAATACGATAAAGAAGAGAGATAGGCTTAATCAAAGTAAAGTAGACGCCCTGTGAATTTGTAACGTTTGCGTAAGAGTAGCGTAAGAAACTACACTTCAGTGGCTCTCACGCTTGCTTGAATATGCAAGGATAAGTAATAAACTAATAATTAAAAACTTTCATATCATTCGTTTACGGTATAACATTAGTAGCTAAGCTGCAGGAGTTTACGTGAAAACGCTACTTTCTCCAACTTATTACTTTGTAATAGAATAAACGCAAGATAGTCGTAATGTACTTTTTTATCAATACTTAGAACATTCTTTACTGGTAAATCCGACAATATTGGAATATACCAATACAGCACTTATACAAGTAAATCTAAATTCACGCAAATTACAATGACTCTGCGCAGTATTGACAAGTTTTGCAGGCATAATTCTGCCTACAAAACTGGTTTTGGAATTAACATTTATTATTTGTTCATACATTTTCATAAACTAAAAGTCTAGAAGACCAAGACGTTTGCCAGTCGACCTTAAAAAAAGTATGCAATATTGGTCCTCGTATTTAGTTCCAAAAAACCGACGTAGGAGTTACTTAAAAGACTCGTGACTCCACTCAGATTTTTTATAGACGCTCGTATGCACTTGTATTATTATTTATTATATTAATATCTCAAACAACAACACCGTTGAAATTCTAGGAACGAGATCGATATCAGACTTGATTCAATAGTAAACGCATTAGGCACCTACGTAGATTTCGGAGTGTGGGTGCCACATTCTTAGGATGGCAACCTAACGAGAAAATGACAGCACGACGAATTGATGGCTTTTGTATTGTGAGCTCTCATCAACAAAAACCGCTGAATCACGCAAATAACGACCATTGATATACAGAAATCCACTATATTAGAAAAAAACGTCGGCGAACAATATCTTAAGCCACGAATTTTAACGAAGAAAGATGAGGTTCATTCCGCATTAAGGGACTGAATCTCGTATGTCGCTGATCCATGCTGTTGTAATTTGTGTTGTAAGCATGTTGCTATAACGTTTATTTCTGATCCAGCTTGTGTTGAGATCACAGCGTGCTGGCATGCGAAGGTGAGAGATGCGCTGATAGTGGCTGGGCGCGGCGCGCGCTAATGGGTGTGATAAGATCGCGCGACCACGCCTCGGCGCGATGCGGCCGGGCAGTAAGGTACAGGCCGAGTGTCATCGCAAACTTCACTTACATATGCGTATCTCATCTAAACTTTTTACGGCCTTAATATTTAGACTTAAGTCCCAAAGCTACAACCATTCTATCTGTGAAAGGAAGGGCTACAAATTTTGTTTAAAGTTACGGCATTTTTGGTTTGTCCAAGGCATGAGGTGCATGCACTTTGCACATGCGATCAAACTCGATAGGTATGACTAGGGAAATTGGATCTGCCACGCCCCAACTTAGTAGTTCAGTCTTTTTAGTCTGTCCACTGATTTTAGGGACCCATTTGGAATTCGATCCAGAAAACACTTGACAATATCTACAAAAAAAGATATACGATAGAAAAACTGCTAACAGTTAGCAGCTTCACAATTTGGAATATGATCTTTCACAAGGTTGTAAACTGCCTCCATGAACAACCGCGATGTCATCATCAAGTAATTTTGTAATGTGGTTAAGGTCATGAGGTAGGTATGTATATTCATGTACTTAACGAGTGGCGACACCACCTTCATTGTCATTAAAAAGCAGAACAGTTTACGGAAGGCGAACCTATCCCTATAAGGTCAACAACTATGAAACGATACGTTGATGACACACCCAACCGCAGGCATTCCGCTCTTTACGGCCGATCGTATCATCTCGGGCCATAAACGCAGTCCGAACTTTTTGCACTGCAATTAACAATAAGCATACATAATTAAATTTACAACTTTATTGCACAAAAGTGGATGAGCACAATCGTGCAGCGCCTGCGCCGCCGTTAACCTTAAATTTGCACCTGTAAAGTTTTAATTTTGAGAATTTACAAGTTATTATTGGCTTAGTATTATTTTATCGGCTTAATGCTTTTAGAATTATCAAATAATTTCAGTTTGGCGCTCTGGCCGCATAAGGTGCATCGAAATCTTAATTAATTTCAATTTAAAAGCTTAGGATTATTATGCAAGTATTACTTATTATTTAATATTCGAGATTTAGCTTGAAGTGATAAAAGAAACTTAAGCTAGGTACCTGTGCTAGACCTAAAATTACGAAGCTCATGTTCTTTTAAAATACAGTTGATTAGTACATCGTTTCCCAGTCGCTTACCCTCTCGCTAACATTGTTGATAATCACACCGTTTACCCACGGACCGTGAAAGGAAAAATTACTGGCCGATTGTAAATTGTAACGGAATGGACATTGTAGCATTTATTAGTTTTGTTTTTAATGCGGTAATCGGCCGTTGCGATTACTGAACCGAGTGCGTAGTCTGTAGTTAGGTAGATACTTGTTTACTTCGTTAAGCTGGGGTTGCCACACGTCAGGTCTTCCTTAAATACAATTTGAGTAAGTATACTTAAAAAAATAAACTGAACGACATACCTATATTAATCTAGCCTGTTTTTGTGTCCCAGTGCTGGGAAAAGGCCCCCTCTTTTTCGCCACTTGTCCCTATCCAGAGCGCACTCTTGCCAATCCTTCGCAAACGACTCTAGGTCGTCTCGCCATCTCCTTTTGGGTCTACCTATGCTACGATGTCCGTCGCGTGGAGTGGATAAATATAATAGAAACTATGAATTAAAAAATATGTTAGGTACTTCGGCCATTTAAAAGGACTAATTAAATTAAGTTAAGACCAAAAGATAATCTGTAGCCATTTTGACAAAATATTAATAGACGTTCAGTCTAGGTAGTTTTAATTTACTTACTGGAGAAAAACGTCAGAAGTAACCTAAAAATCGTGTGTAAATTGCGACATTGCAGAGATTTCTTTCTGGAGCCCAATGAGATATTCGGTCGCGATCCACTAGCGCATTTTTATTTAAACCAAAAAGGAAAACTTAATTCTTACTTTTAAAAAAACATGGTCACAACATCTACGCTGTCTGCGATGAGGGGGAACTCCTCAATCGACGATAAAATAATGAAAAATGTGATAGTTTAATTAGAGTTTCCGGAGTCGGGCAGTAAACGTGGTCTTTCATTAGCAGTCCCGTTTGATGTGGCATAGCGCGAGTGCTCCTAATAACAGGACACCTTGGATTGGGACGTTTGACGGCACGATGGCCCTGGCTTTATAGCTCGGCCCTTTGTGCGGGGGCATGTACCGAGACTAATATCAAATTATACTAGTAATTTATGGCATTGAACGTTAATGTTTATTGTCTAAAAGCATTGGTGAGTTTTATTAAATTAGCACATTGTCATAAAGTTTTCTGTTTAGTTTTGTATTATTAAGGTATATGTGAAACAGGGCACGCAGACGAATAGGAGATATGTTGTAAGTTGTACAGGAAGGAAGACGAAGGGTCCAATCGATGCCAGTGCGTTATTGACGCGATATACCGAATCACGAGATGGCCAACCTGTTTCCGCGGGGCCTCTGATAAATTCAGGAAAAGTTGAACCATACTGTTCCTTAACACCATAGCGACAAAGCTCATTTCTTTGGTAGATACTGTTACTTTGTAAGGGTTTATGGGAAGTAAATCAAGTGCACCTGCCACACAATCTCTTTGATTATATCAGAGGACTGAACCGTTTTTAAAGCCTGCCCTTTTTAATATTACCGATGTTTAACAATATTTGTTGTAATATTTATATTACGAAATAGGTGAATCATAACCGTTGTCATACAAAGATGAGTCTATTGCGAACATAGGTGCTGTTAGAAAAGTATTTTTTTGATGGGAATAAGTGTTTACAAAAACAAAACAAAAACATCAATAAAAACAAAACACAATTCATATATACCTACCTCCGTGTGTTGCTTTGTTTGTTACGCTTTTATAGCTAAAATGCTGCACCGATTTTTATGAAATTTAGTATGGAGATAACATTAGACGTCGTAAGCTAGTTCCTCTGGTTGCCACCTGAGCGCTGCCTGTTCTAAATAACCACGACACACTCGTTATGAATTCTTTTTTTTATTTTATTTTTTATTTTGTTTTGTTTGTACTTGTAAATGTTGTAATGTCTGTATCACCTTCCGTGTTTTCACCGAACGGTCCCAACGGAAGACCAGCGTTGGCTTTACAGCCAGCACATGCTGAGTTGGGACCATTTCGCAACAATTTCTCTGTGTCTTGTTCTTTTTGTATCTATGTAATGTAATTTTTTGTATTGTTGTGAATAAATTTCTCTTTATCTTTTATCTCTTTATCATTTACTTGTATCCCGGGAAATTAGACAGCTCCCGAGGAAATAGTGATAATCGACTTCTACACGGACAAAGTCAAAGGCGAAAGTTAGTATGTTATAATGATGAGTCATCAACCTGCATTTTAGCTAAAGTCTATCAACTCCTCGAAGATGTCATTAGTGCAATACGTGATGCAATGACTTGTCACATCTCCGTGCGATAGCATCGCTGGCGAGGTGACGTCGCACCTTTGCCGAAAGTTATCTCCGCATCTATCGTAATTCCCAAAGCACGCATTGTTCCCGCCGGCCCCGACTTGATCCTGTTGTCCCATCCATCAAAGACGAGCTAAGTCCTCAAGGGGCCGCCGCTTCTGAAGAAAACATTGTACCGCCGAATTTTTAAATAAATTATGACAGTTGTAGTTGAGGAAGCAGTAACTCAGGTAGGTAGGTACCTCTTATTTATGTAAGGTTAACTTATGAGTATCATGGCGCTTTCCTGAAGACCACGCAAAATTCGTATTACCGTATCCTAAAATAGGTGTAGGCGTAGGAAAGATGAAATGGCTTTTTAGCAAAATCCATAAGACATAAATCTTAATTATATCTGCCTTATATATATATAACCTTTAATATCACTTGATCAGGTGGATATGACATGTATATTTATGAAAATTATACAGTTAAAAACGTAATTAGTCAGCCAGACATTTCATTAATTTGGCCGTAGTTTGGGGCGTCGTCGGCAGTCCAATTTAATACTTATATTTGCGTTAAATTTATCATCATGCTAACACTCACTTTTTCATCGCAAAACTCCAATTACACGTTGGCTGCGGGAGAAGGCACAAAAAGCCCCATGCGCGGCCGTAATCCTGTGCGGCACTGAAAATAGTGTAGTTTCGTACGGTGCGGGGAGCGTATCTTGGCCAATCGTTCTAGTAGGACAGAGACAAATATTGTTTTCTGTATTGCTCTTAAATTTTGATAATATGGCATACTTAGTTTACGTGGGGGGCACATTAGACCTCTCCCGCACTGAATGACTTTTTTTTCATTTAGGTGCGGGAAGGGGTCCCATAGACCTTCGACCCATCACACGCCCCATCCGCACTGGATGTTGACAATTTCAACGGGTAGTGATGCACCGCACACGAACCGTGATAGGCGATTGTTTTAATTACCGAGGTATTGTTTGTGTTTGTAGTGAAAATTTTGTGAAGAAAAATGAGTGTTTTTAACTTAAAATGTCGTAAGGTGAAGAAAATTCATAATGACAGAATACAAAATCAGGTTGCAACTCAGATTGATGCGTCATTATGTTCTTCGCCTGATTCGATTCTAATGAGCCCAAGTGGTAACACCATTCGTAATTTAAAAAGTGCGTCAATTTCGAAAAAAAACGTGTATGGGTCCCCAATCCAAGGCAGTCCATCTACCAGCCGACAGCCATTACATAGATTGCAAGCTATGAAGTCTATTCAACCACGTACTCGTAACTCCGAAAGAGGTTCTTCTCCGGGGATGGATTCATTAAAAGGTTTATATGCTGACAGTCGCTGTAGCTCCATAGGTAATATTTCATGCTCGAATCTGATGCCAGAATTAGACATAACATTAAATGAGGAAAATATTCAAAAATTCGTCGGGTGAGAATACGTTTGTGCGATGTCTAACAACCTTCTTTAGGCAAACGTATTCTCTCCCGATAATATAGTAATCGTTTCCCATCCCTAAAATGGCTTAATTCGGTCAATTCAGTGCGGCAAAAGGTCTAAAAGACCCCACAGTTTAATTTATTTTTTTGTAATAGTTCTAAATGTCTGAGACCGGGGCGAAGCCAGAACCATATTGCTTAACAGATGTAGATTGCTTAGGTATAAATTTCTATGCAGTACGGTAAACTTCCACGGAAAAATAACTGGTTTTTTTTTTCTTGCGAGGTGGGGCACAATGCACCTAGTGCCGCACTGAAGTTTAAGTAGGGTAGGGGCTCTTCGGACCTATTAACGCACCAGAATAACAAACCTGTAAATCAGTCCCGCAGCCAACGTGTTAACACAATGCCGTTCACTTAATTATAAAAGTAATTACTTTCCTACAGTTGGAGTTGTTTTAACAAATTGTAAAGGCTACCTCCCAACTCGCAAGGCTCATTGAAAAAGGTTATCTGCATCTTGCCGCAGCTGTTGGAGCATAAATTGCATGAACTTTGTCTGCATTCATACAATACAACAGTCATTAAGTCCATGAAGTTTCGATACGGACTCGACACAAGCCACTTTAGGCTACCTACGAGTATTCGTATTAAAAGGGTTCGTTTTGTTCGTGTATTGTGTGTCGAATAAACGGGCCTCGATTCTACGACGCTAAACAATATTGCTTTTGACGTATTGTATTGTTTTATTTAACTCGGTCGCCATTTATGACAAGTAAATAAGAGCTATCAAAGTGTTGACAATAGGATAACAGGTCAAAAGCAATATTGTTTATCGTCGTAGAAGAGAGGCCGTGTAAAGTGTAATATGTAGTAGAAATGTTTAATCCGCATAGCAGTCGTAAACCTAATATTTCATAAAATATTTTGTTTTTGAGGCTTTATGTCATATAGAATAATTTAGTACAATATCGCTGATCGTAAGATGATCCCGCATGTAGGTTTAGAACTTGTTGACATTCCTGAAGCTCAAATTTTACGACCCTTTGGAATGTCGATCGCTTTTAAATCCTATAGAGTAAGTTAATGTCTTGAGACGATGGCAAATTCAATTTCAAACCTGGGTTTGTCGAAGGTTTCGGATAAAAAAAAATATTTTATTAAAGTTTGTACTAAGATACCTTAAAGTACTCACAGTATCTGTGTTTACTGCGATGAAAATGTCTTATCCGACCACTATCAGTCCGAGAGAGAGGGACAAAACGTCAAATTCATAAGGATTCTTATGAATTTGATGTTTTGTTTACTCTCTTCTCCTCTCCTCACCTATTTTCGTTTTCTGCTTTTCTCCCTCCCTTTTCTATCTCTCTCCCAAGATTTTTGGCATGTTCTTCTGCTGAACTACACATGTTATTTGATATTATATTATTATTTATTTTAATATTTATATCTTTATATAATTTTTAGACTCGTAATACCATCGTAATATGAAATATGTTTAAAAAATGACAGCTGAGTTTCTTGCGGCGTTTCTTCTCTGCAGGGGTGTAAAAGTGCCCGTGCGGCCTACTTACTGAATAAATGACTTTAATCTTTTACCTTTTATCATACTTTCTTCTATCTTTTACCTCTCTCTCTCTTTTAAGAAGAGTCGTACTTTTTTCCGTAAACTGACTATTTTCTCTTCTCTAGAGAGCACCCCCATTACCAGGCCGTCAGACCAACAGAGACCCACCCAGCACGTTTACATTTTCATAAATTATGTCACGACATGCAAACAGTTTTGCTATATTTGATCCAAGCAACCTCTACATGGTCTTCCACTTCCTTGTTCTATTTAGACAGGGTGTCCCAGACCTTTACGTAAATACCTTACTGGTCTATTATGGCTCTAACTTTCCAATATGTTAATTAATTTAGCAGTTATAAGGAATTTAATGATACTGGTGAAGAACGCTACCTTGTGGTACACCTTTGCCTACGTTGGCTAATCATTCTTTTCTAAATATTTACCTATTACCGATACTAGGACATAAGTCAGGTTAACTTTTGTTTGATCTTCGCCGTGGGCTTCAAGATCTTGTGGGTGTCTCGTTTCGGTGTAAAGTTAAAACCGTTTGAAGGAATTGGCGTTAATGTCTTATATTATTTCCTTGACTTCCTTATGTTAGGTTTTCATTAAATCATTAATTATTGAGCACCATATTAATCCTTAAATAGTGGGGTCATGCTTAAAAACGGTTTGTACTAAAATAAAACTACGGGTGAAATAAAAATTACCGAAAAATTAAATTTGTTAATAATGCAAAAAGCCTTAGCCATAGGTATTTTTTTGTTATCTATACTATTTTGTTTATGTATAGTTTATGATGTTAAATACTATGATGACAAAAATGTTTATGTTCGAAGCAATACCACTGCTTTTAACGTAGCCTGTGCATAAATTGATGTCCAGTGGATCGGTGAAATGCAGCGTTGGTAATCGAATCCGCGGTGATGGCAGGACGAACGCGACGGCAACAAAGTGTCCGGGCCGCGCCGCGCCACTATGCCTCTATCGCCACCACTTCATCTTGTAGCTGATAATGTACACAATATCTTCAATGTCGAAGTTACCGTCTACAAATCATCGATACTTCTCTCTGTTTATCGTAACGCACATCCAAGATTATAACGGAGTCAATAAAAAGACGCACTTAAGTTAGTACGTAGCTTACTTCATAGTATATAGTCGCCATCAAATAGACACATCATAAATAAATAAAAGTTGGCTTATAAAAGTTATAAAACATCCTAACAGTTTTTTGATACTTTACAATGTATCGCTACTCAGTAGGTACCTGCATTGCAACATATCAAGCAAATTTAAGGATAATTTTATCCCTGGTAATTTTTATGTGTATGTTGGAGCATACAAAGTTTTTAAAAGTATCCTAACATTTTCAATCTATACATATAAAAGGCTTTGTCCTGAATGACTGACTGACTGACTGACGGATCAACGCACAGCCTAAACCGCTGATCGTAGAGACCTGAAACTTGGAGGGTGTGTTCTTTGTATGACGTAGGCATCCGATAAGAAAGTATTTTCCGAAAATCTACCCCTAAGGAGGTGAAAAAGGGGGGCAAAGATTGTATGGGACAGCATGATTCCTTGGTCCATTCTATTTCAACTTTTGCATAAACATTCTTTAACAGAATTGATGGAAGACGTGTTTCGTATTTTATTGAAATTCCTCCCCTAAGGGAGTGAAAAAGGGCTGGAAAGTTATTTTGGGGGTGATTTACTTCAAACTTGATATCGTATTGATTTTGCTCCTTAGTGCTTTTGATTTACATTTTATTTTGACACAAGTTTAAAACTCAATGCGATTTTATTCAATAAAGGTTGAACTCACATAAAAGCTTGGTGCAATGCAAGTACCCAAACCGCTGAATCTAAAGAGTCCAAATTTGGTACACAGGTTCCTAATGAGGTTTAGGGGTGCAGTAAGAAAGGATTTCCCGAAAATAAACCCCCACCGGGAAGAAGTAGGAGGAAGTCCTCTAGTCTGATCTGTTTTCATTAAGTTTATTTAATGTGATCGCAACACCTCGCTACAGGGCCTCTATTATATTGGATCGTATTGACAACGTTACATTAGTACTTGACAGTAATGGCGATGGCCGAGTTAAAAACCATATGATAAGATGTCAAAGGCAATATGGTTTAACCAATTAGAATAGAGGCCCTGTAGCGGGGTGTCACGGTAAATAACCTTAATGAAAACAGATCACTCTGTAGTCGCCTTCAAATATATCGATGATTGAAAATATTTAGATACTTTTACACTCCTTGTATACCCTAATTACTTCTAGGGCTCTCCGGTCAGAAGTCTAACATTCAACCATTGTAGAATATAATTCAAAGTCCTACTTCATGTTGTACCTATTGCATGACTGCCTATTACTTTAATATTTAACTAAATGCTCTTTTTGCGATCGCGTGATCACGTCGCAAGACTTCTTTTCACGGTCTGCTGAATTATAAATAACGCTTGCTTCATTCGTTTTAAAATCGTAAGCAAATCATTCAAATGAAGTTAATGTTGAATTTCATCAGCCGATCTGTCTTAAATCTTTGTTAACTCGAGGTATATTGGACCAAACTTGAGTTTAATTCCAATTCAGTTTATAATAAAGCGGTTTCACATAAAGGGGATGAGGCCACCCGACAGATGGCGCGGCGCCTAATTCGTTGAACCCGACCCTTCCTTCAATCGATATGAACTTTGCTAAATTATTTATAAGTTCATCGTGTTCGAGGTTTATACGAAAAGTTTATGAAACTTTGTATTAATGTAAGTGCTCTTCTAATTCAATTACTATGCTTAATTACATGTCTGTTAATTAATAGCTTGTAATTTAAATAACTCCTTTCACAAACACTGCGATTAAACATAATAATATTATGAATGATTATTTTGTTCGATGACGCTATTTCTTTGGAATTAAAGTGCTTAAGTTGAGTTTCGTAATCATTTATTCTTATTACCTGCGAGTATTTTAAAGCAACTTCGCCAATGTTAGGCGGGTCATTCTACTTTTCGTTGTACATAAGTTTTTGCCATAGTTTCACTAAACTATTATTAATTAAAAAAAACGGTAAAGTGCAGCGTTTTCTAACTGGACACTCGAAAAGGGACTTAAACAAGCTTATATTTAGAATTATCCTTATTCATAAAAAGTTATTTGTAATAACTATAAAGTGAGTAACGCAGTGGATGTTGATGTCCCCGCCTTTTCTATGGAAAAAGTGCAATTTACCACTGAGTTACCAAGATTTTTCAACGATAATTGAGTAATTTAAGAGTTTGTTTTTTGGAAACCGTTAAACTTAAACATTCTAAGTTTATGTTATTTATTTAGACGCGGATTCATAACTTGGTATACTTTTTATAGGACGATAATAAAAATGTACACTGAAAAGTAGAATGGCCCAGGCCTCAGCTACGTACGGATTATTTTAGTTTAACACATCTTTCTAAAGATGTAACTAACCTCAACGTAAAAGTTCAATTACGAAGTCAACATCACTAACTCAATAATAGTATAATTGCTGAGCTCCTAAATCCATTGCTATTTTAGTGGTGACTCTTGTCACAACAACAACCATCCAAAAAGGAACTCAGTTGCAATCTGTACATTGTCCATTGTTCGTTGAGTTGAGGGCCTTCTGAAATGTGAGCTACGCTTAAATCAGAGGGTCGAGTGATTAGGGTATCATAAACGTATAGTGTATTTTGAAACAGACAGCGACACTGATGCACTTATAGCAGGCGCGTTGAGCGTCTAGGGGGGTTGCATGTGTGGGTGGGCGGTCATACACACATGTACCTACTGCAGTCCGTGTGAGGGAGGGTAAATCACTCCGGAACAAGTTTACAAGTGTAATTGTCGTGGTGGGTGCTTTTAATTGATTTATTCGCTCCCATAACTTCTATCTATATTGCTTCAGCCCCGCGATTACTACCACGTTTGGGGGAATCAGTGAGAATGATTGTTAACGATTGATTTTTATTGCTTCATGTTGCATTGTCTCGGCTTTAGTTTATCTCAGGATTTTGGTACTACGCGTTGGTTTTAAAAAATATATGTTGAACATTATTTTCACATTTTGTAGTGTACCTGCGTTGCAATACAATGTAAAATATCAAATGAATGTAAGTTTCTTTTTTTCCCTGCACATTTTTGATCACTGGTCTTAGTTCTTTGTCTATGCGCTTCGTGTAAGCACAAGCACTACTTTGAAATCCCTGTAGCTTAAACCGCCACATTAAGAATTTAATGTGGGCATGGCTATTTACATTTAATTTATGTTGTTCTATTGACTTCTTGTTTATATTGACAGCAATTTTGCAGTCAGGTACGATAGTAGTGGACGGGTGACCCAGTAAATTGGGGAATCGTCAAGCTATCGCAGTCGATAGGTATTTAGTTTAAAATAAGCCGTTCATCAGGGGCATTATTCTACTAGAGCTAAACCTAATTTATTTTGACATGGTATCATATTGCTAACGTTATTATAGCTCTTATTTAGACAGCAATAGTGGCTGAGTTATAAACAAAAGAGTAAAGACAAAGTGGAATAAAGATTTTATGACGTACCTATCTTTAAGGATCGCTTTAAATTAAAACGAAAACAAATGGTTGGGTTTGAAACGCGTTATATATAACCAAAATCGAACATGTTGGCGTAACAACGTTGGCATAATGTATTACCTTCAGCAATAAAATAAGGGCTCTTAACGCTCCCGATGATACGCCTCGAAAAGGTTCGAAGGTGCTTTCGTATTCAGGGTATTGGCTAGAACATTTTACCGATACGCATAATATTCGGGCGCAATATAAAGATCATAAATATTTAATAGTCATTTTCCCACAATGGGGTGGCCATTCACACCCGTTAACCCTCAAGAGCGCCGTAAAACTGGGACCGATCGGAATCACATAAATATCCCAACCCTCTGAGCTTACTAAGCAAAATTATATGCTTGTTCCAGTTATTGTAGCTTTGGCAAATTATTTTATTCCATTAGGGATACTGATAGGGATTTCCTCGTCCTTCAAATGTGCCAATTATATGAATAGCTACAATCATTACGAGCTTGGTTTCTAATGCGATTACCGTAGCGTTTGTGGTTAATTCATGTTAGAGGTGGGAACTGCTGCTTGTAAGAAGGCGAATAATTATTTATAGACACGCTATTGCACAAGTACTAATCACTACTTACAGTCCAGCGCTAAATAATGTATCGAAAGAATCCTCTCATAAATATACTACGAAGTTCTTAACAGTAGAATAAGCGGCATTGACACATATTTTTGCGATGTTGCGTTCTCCCATATTTTTACATTTGACTGTACTACGGCTCTTAGAGGTATATTCCCAATTTAGGTAGGCAGGAATCAAATGAACAAACAAGTATTCATAAAAGCAGTTCTCAAATTGCTACTATATGTGTTCTAGTAACTTCAGAAACTTTTTATTTTTTATATGTCAAGTCAGAAACTGGTGCTCGAGAGCGGTTCCGCCTCGTGCCTGTCGTTGGCCGCCCACGCTCCAAACAATCGCCTCGCTACCTTCTGTCCTGTCACTTGCAAATTCGCCTGTCGACTCTGACAGTTCGACAGCTACCACTACAAAACTAGCTAATGCAACACACCTACACCAGTTTTTGTAACACATTTGATTTGTAAACCGGCACGGAGTAGGCCAACTTGTTCCATTGAAGATGTTACTCGTATTTCACTATGGTCCATTTATTATCGGCGTACCAGCTACCTAGCTCTCACTATTTGGCAACTTTCATAGTAATGGTTTTGAGCTCGGTCTTGCCCGCCTTCCTCTGCGAGTGAAGCGGGCCTCGTACAAGTTCCGTTTGGCTTACAACAACGGTTACTTCAAGAAGTTAGCTCGCAGTGGAATGCGGGCATTAAATAACACTCGGTAATTTTGCATGTATATATCATTTTAGGTCACCTAACATGAAATACAACTAAATAAGGTGTAAGAAGTTACTAAAATAGCATGTCCTACTACCTACCTTCGTGTTTTTCTGAGTATCATTCCCTACACGTATGTAATTTTTCAGGCATTCTTGAAACATCGTTACGTTATGAAGGATGAAGGTATACATATAATTACAAACATGTAGCTTTACAATTAGATAATATTCAGTATTCACGCCTTCCACTATCACTGATACAATCGCAACGCTGGAACGGTATTACACATGCTGTTTACTACACAAACCGAGACTCTCTTTCATTTACGTTAGGGTATGATTTTGTTTGCGGTCAAAGTTCTTTTCAATTTTCCTCCAATCGAATTTGGCTGTAACATCAATCGAGTTCCCACATTTTCCGAGCGCACTTACACAATATCAATCAACTTTTATTGGCGTTGCCGGGGCGGGAGGGGGTAGCGGGTCGAGGGGAGGGGTGGGAGACTATTTGTATCAATAACCTGTCAATGGGCTCGCGCTCCGCAGGGACCTCTGCCCGACTCGATGCTTGGGTCTGTGACCGCAGAGATTTGATTAGGACACTATTCAGAGGTATATCGATAGTCGTGTGAAATTTGGCAGTTAAAAAGTATCATCACATAAAAAATATGTTTCGTCACTGTTCGATTTTACCTAATTTTAGTAAATTATCATCACGTTACCTGAAAGACGTGCACTAGTAATACCTCCCCTAAACTAGTGGCATAATAACAGGGCACTGGCTTTTTTGCACGCGGTGGTCATTTGATAAAGCTTTGGTATCAATGGCCATCCGTTCTATGAGTAGGTAATATTGTCTTGCCCATTGCCTTGAGTTTTGGTAAATATTAAATATTATTTATTTATTATTGGCTATACCGGTATCAAAAAGACAAGGTCATTGTTGGACACTTAATTCTTATTTTAAAGACATGGGTCAATAATTTTACAACTGTTAATTTATAAATGTAGGTCAGTAATAATCTTTAAACCTTGACACTGTTAAAATATTGTAGTGTACCTATACCAATTTGAGGTTTATTTAAGGCAAGTAACAACTATAGGTACGCAATTCATGTGGCTCGAGAGAAGATCAAGAATCAAAGTATCCGTCGTATCATAATTGCGAATGACTCATATTTGTTAAATCATGACTCATTATGAAAATCTGTTTCAAGTGGTAGTCAATCAAATCCGTCTGATTCACTGCAATACATCTGAAAATGGAAGCCAGCTTATCGGAACGACTGAAAATAAGACACATTCATTTATGTTCCATATACGTGCGGTTCCCTATAACCATAACTCTACATTATGTGCTATAAGCGTCGGTCGACAAAAGTAAAATTGGGGACACCTTATTTCCTCGGTTAGCTTGCAAAACACGTTCACGCTTGCCACCTATCCCCACATCTCAACGCTTATAGATAGTATCTGTTACACCTATTAGATGTAAAGTCTGTGGCTGTTATATTTTGCAGCACGCTATACACTGCCGAATTCGTTCACTGAAAGTTGCTACTTCGAGTCCGGAGGGAGTAATGTGTGAATAAGAAATGAGTTGTGTCGTTGTTTCCAGGGTCGGTGGCTGGTCCGTGATGTGAGGTCAGGTGAGCGCCGTCTTCACGCCGCCGCCGCCGCCGATAACACGCTAATGCCCTCAACTTTGCACCGCAAGGGGGCAAGGCGGGGCTAGGGGGAGAGGGTGGGGCCATTCGTGGAGGAAAAACGGGAAAAGTCAGATCATTCGCGTTACTGAACGCAAATAACTGAACTAAGTTGCCTTCAGCTATAGTTACCTACCAAAGGGCTGATAATATTACGCTTTTATAACGGGTTCAAAGATCTGTATATTTTGCTACCATTTTCAGTTCAATTTGTCTTATTGCAAGTATTTTTATAGTTTTAACATATGAACAAAGTGTAAGAGAAAAAAAACGTGGCTCACCGCATTCATCATGTAGTTATTTGTCTTAGGAGTCTTGGGTATCGTGGGAGTGTACTTGAAATGAAAAAATACTTTTCGATTTTATGATTTGCATGCATCAACAGTTCTATGTCTTCAAAAGTAATCGTCTCTTGGGAAGATTTTTGAGTTAAAGTTAATTCTATACCAGGATTTCCTAGGTCCATTTAGGTATGTGTAAAAGTACAAGCTAAACTGATCTCTGATCTGAAATAAAAAGCCTCAATTTCATTAGCGCGCCATTCCGATAATGTGCCCACCTTAGCGATGGGCCTGTTGCATTACTCTTTATGCATTGTTCCAGCGAAACGCGCGCGTAAACGTTAATATTTCATAACGCACGTTCGACAAGTTCCGCGTAAACGGCGGACCCCCGATTTGCTCCGGTAGCGACTGCCAAGGTAGGGAGTACTTATATTTGCGGCAATAAACGTGAATTTATTACCCAGTTACGTTTGCAGTTTTGCTGAGATGTGGAGATGCGAGCGGAACGGCGGCGTTAGCGCCAGATGCCCCCGCTCTGTCTGGATACGCATCTGTGCCGCGCCGGTAACGTCTCCCTCCGTTACAGTACGTGTCTCGATTCTGTCATGACTACGAAATATAATGTCTTTACACGACTAAAAACAGAAAAAAATACAGATGTTCCGGTGTCATGATATTTCCATTGTGATATTTACTGACTTATTATCTTTCCTAGGTTTTCTTTCAGTGTTCGCAGCGTTGATGTGTTTTGATTATAATTTAGAGACCCCAAACATAATATTATTATGTATCAAAAATGAAAAACTACTTATTTACCTACCTATGGAGGCTCTTAATCTATCAATCGTGTGACATGATATTTATTTAGTAAACAGTACACCCACTGAAAATCAGCGTTGCAGCACCTGTGCCGCAACACATGCTGAGTGGACCCCTATTGGCGTCAGGATGATGTAGCACCACCAATGTTTGTTTTCTTGTTAAGTAAGTTAAATATTTTTTTTTATTCTTTCTTACGTTCTTTCAAAGTTCTACATTGTACTAGCTAGCTACCATTTTACGGTATGTCGTTAGAATTAAAAAGAAATGAGCAATTTTCTCTTCCTCTGTACTTGATACTTGCATTCTAAACAGTAAAAATTAAATAAGAAAGTTTTACTTTGACAATACCGTTTTTATAAACCCTTTTATGGTTAGGTAGCTGGAAATGCAAGCATTCCAGCATCTCATTTATTCGCTAACTCTATCATTGGCAAACGTAGGTACCTTATTTGTGTAACAACGTGAAGTGGAACAAATTTTTAGCTAACTGTCTTCAGTAGCTGCTCGCCAGGTATCTCAGGCTGCAAAATAATATTGTTATTTGGTGAGCATATGAGCAAGTGAGCACAAGAGTGAGCATAAGAGCTAAGAGTGCGAATGTTCGCGGCGCATCGCCATGCGGAGCACGTCCGCGCGCGGCCCGCAGTTAAAAGGGGATTATGAGTCGGGGCCCAATAACACGGCGTTACGTGCCCTCAGCATATAGAACTAGGTACAATACGTTTTTGTTCTTGGTTAGGGTAAGGTTTTAAGCATGTTTTGGTACAGTCGACTCTAAAGTCGATCCCATAATGCAGGTGCCAACTGAGGCATTTCTAATCTTTTTCAAGCAGCTGATTCTTTGGCATAACGCTATAGTAATTATATAGTAGTTGGTGCAACGGAAGTATTTTAGGCGAATTGCACACTAACATCAAATTACTGAAAATGATGGAATTCTTATAAATGAATCTGTAGCTTTACGCGCTCGCGGCTAGCCGTTCAATCAATATGTACTACGTAGGTACGTACCTAATGACCGAACCTACCGGTTCCTGTAAAAATGCAAGAAATAAATAAATTGTTTTTTATTTTCGTTGACCGGTAAACAGTAGGTACTTATACGTACCTACCTATTGAGTGCCGAACAATGTCAGGTCACGAGACGTAGTGTTTAAAGTTATTTAAGCCAAAACATGATTTAATTACTTAAGGTAAAGTTTGTAAAACGTTAATATAATTTTATCAACTAAATACGTAAACCACAATAACGTACAACTACAAAACCCATTAATTACTAGCACCACTTGTGCAAATGAAAAATTCATTCGCACGACAAATTCAATCAGAACAGAAAGTGGCGTCATCCAGCAATTTCTGCGATTGGAAACAGTTTTACAAGCAATAAATTGTTGCAACACCCGGCGGGGGTATCTTGTACATTTATTAGCTACAACCCAGATTAGATTAGCGTTGCATCCCGGAGGCCTGAGGGGCCGGGGCTCCCGGCAGGCCCCTGGGACATGAAATTTGTCCGAGTAATGCGGCCACGCGTCGCACTAATTCGTCGGAGCCTGCGAGTCTCGCGACCCTCTCTATGTGACTCGAATGACGGCTCGCCACTGTTCCGCTGTAATTGAATAGTGGGGTGACACCCGTTGTTTTCCTAAAGATAACTTTATAGTCGTTTTGCATAATTGCCGTCCGTGACGCTCTAATTTGTTGCAATTTCGCAATCTGTCACAGTTGTTGTTTAATCAATATCAAATCAGTGGCTCGGAAGAAGCATTTTGTTTTATTGGGCGGAAGAAAAAGTTATCACTATAGTTTCACAACAATGTTCAATGTTTTAAAATAAAAATCACGTTCAAAACTTAAGGTGCTAACGGTGCGTAGGTATATTACGGTGCGTCAAAAACGGCGCCATGTTGATACTACCTATGACCCCGTCTTTTGTTTACGCAACGACGCCGTATTTTACGCAGCGGTGGGGTCGCACCTTTAATTGATAATATTAATATGCATGCTAAATGCAGCGTGCAAGTTCGATCAGGATGTTACGATGTAATTAAGTGTATGAATTTATTTGCACATTTCACCGTTTTAGGTTCACAGGTCGGTCTTCTTACGGTCGAATGATTAATATCTATACTTCTATCGCTTCAAATGTATGAACCTATGTATAAGTATACACACAAACCCTGTCGATGATATTGAGGAGTGTAGATATTTTTGACGTTTTGAAACGTAGGTACGAGTACATAATATATTTATGACTTTGGCTGTACCTACTAAATTATGCACATCTTTTAAAAATACCGCTGAGCTCCACCAGTTGCATTTGTCAATAATCAAACTCTCGAAATAAAATAAAATACCAACTTCTAATACGAAAGCAAAAATGCATTTTGTTTTCGACTGTCATAATTTCTGGTCAAATCGGCAAGTAAATTCCGTAGAAAGGAATATCTTAAGAAAACTGGTAATTAGTTGATAGGTTTCATATAAGCGACTTGTAACGCCATCTAACGGTAGCAGGGTAAACGAAATAGCGACTGCTCACGCACGCACGGCACGCCTAGACCAAGCGCAGTAAAAATTTCAGTGTTCTGGTTTTCATGAAAGTCATGAAACTAGCGGTGTTTCAAATTGAATTAAATGCGGTTTGGGATCAATTCGTCGTTTTTCCAACAGATAATGATTTCCAGGTACTTATTATGCATAGGCAGGGTAGAGTTTTTATAAATTATTCCCTAGTTATTTGAGTAGGTAGTCAAAGTCTTATTGTTTTTAGGTACCTACTGATACTATTTTTCCAGCATATACCACCCTAGCGGTGACCACGATGTTAACTTCACTTCCGACCACGCTTTGTCGTCTTGGTTTTTGTTTAAGTTTTATATTGTTAGATACTGCCCGCTCACGCAAAATAGGCGCAGTTTTTAAGTCGTCGAGTTGCGGAAAAGAGCCCGCCACAACCTAACCTACTGCCCGCTTCTTCGTTTGCGTAGATTTCTATATTCGTTATTACCTAGAGAACTTTTAAAATTCCGGGATGAAAAGTAGCCCATATGTTAAAACAAGGCTATAAGCTATCTCCAATTCAAATTTCATTTAAATCTGTCTAGCCGTTGCAGCGTGAAGCAGTAACAAACTAACTTTTGCATTTATAATATTAGTAGGATGTAGGTACACTCAAGGAAATTGCTTCCTAGACCACTTTGGGCTATGTCAGAGTGTCGTAATCAATCGAAACGTGAAAGATTTCTTATGATTTTATTTAGTGTTACTTTGACATAATCCAAAGTGGTCTAGGAGTCAATTTCCTTGACTGTACTTGTATGTAGATCTGTAAGGTATTTGTAATTCGAGGCCTTGTTGCTCGAAATTAATAAAGATTTACCTTCTATTCTATTCGAATATAATTAAATACTTAATAGGAACTAAATTACTAAAATACTACGTTTTACTACAGAAGATGTCCTAAAGCTGTCATAAGTCATAAAGAAACAACTAGTACTTTATGGTTGTGTTTAATTTTACACATTTAATGCCAGCCTTTCCAATTTCCATACAAAGCCGAGTCTTTTAGAGGTTCTTGGTAATATTGGAATTGAGTTTGTTTGCATGACCCAGTTTAATGTGTTATATTGAAACCATGTTAGGCTTTAATGCTAATTTAACTAGGTATCTGTAGACTTCACATTTGGATACACCATATCTTTACAATATTGGTAATTCAAAAACCATTTCGAGAAATAAGCTACTAACGCACTTTCAAATATTCTCGATTTTGACATTCAATTGACCTTAACATTGATTTATTCAAAAGCTATATCTGACATCAAAGCATTTGACCGTGCCAAATACTTTTGGGATTAAAAAAAACTAAGTGACATTTGTTTCAAAAGTGGTATTTATCCAAGTTTATATTTCTTTCTAGATTATACCTATATTTTTTTATGAAGGAATAAGTTTTTTAATCAAAAGGTTAATGCCAGTAAAAAATGGCATTTTAATGTTGAAATATTGAATAACAGGTAGGTTACACTATTGATGTCAGCTGGATTGGATGCAACGACAGTAGGTACATCGGTATTACCTGACGAACATTCATTGGTATGATTCAGCGACTAACACCGATTAATTAAGAGCGTTATCTGATGCATTGCTGTTAGTAATTGGATGGTTTTGGATACTTGAATCACAGACATTTTAAATGAACTGTATTGATATATACTTATTTTTTCAGTAGGCAAACCACATCTCAAATTTTAGTAGATAAGGCAAGGAAGTAGTAATAGTAGTCTCTATAAAAGAGAACTTAGTAAATTGCGTAGCAGAAGGATTTATTTGGGATTCAATAAAAAAAAAAAAACAGATTATAGCAGTGTTCCGATGGGTTTAGGATAAAAACAAATAAATATTACACAGTTATGTTAACAAACATTTAATTTTTATCGTTTAGCAATATATTATTCATACATAATAACTATAATTTAACTACAAAGTTACTATGTAGGTACATCTATGTATTCGCTTTGAGTGTGTCCAGTTGCCAGAAACCTCTTTGAACACACTAAATATAATTTCTACCATTTATTTAATACATCTATTCTTATAATAAACACCTAAGTTCTCTAAAACAATTAAATTTTTGATGTATTGCACATTTTACCTAATAAAGACAAATCAGGTGCGTCAGATCAGAACAGCAAACGCAATCGCCGCGCAAACAAATTGGTGGAACACCAACTTAACCAGATTCGTTTTGAATACTGTCATTTAATGCATTTATTAATCTTATCGGCTATAACTATAACACGAATTTAGCTGAAACCATCACTACAGGACAAAACTATTAGGAACATATCGTAACAATTACATACAACTAAAATTAAATATTATTGTACAATATAATACAGCATTTTTCGACGAACAAAAGGGACATAATCACAAACATGTTTCGGATCCCGTTGCACTATCGATACGTAGGTATTCTCGACACGTGTAAAAGCGCAACTCGTATAAATGCATTCACTGCAGTCTGCACAATGCTAATAACCCACATCATTAAAGTCAGTGGAACGCGTCGCCGGCCCGCGCTCGCCATCCGACACCGTCGTAATACCAGTTTACGTTTCAAAAAGCGTTCCATGCGAGGACCTCAAAACAATATCGCACCTACGGAGATCTCGGGGAAGTTTTTATTCGTGTTTTATTACTAAGTGGGACTGTGGGGCGGGTGCGGGGTGTGCGGGGTGTGCGGCGGGTGCGGCGGCGCGGGGTGCGGGCTGGCGGCGCGCAGCGAGTCGGGCGAGGAGCCGGGCGAGGCGCGGCGCGGCGGGTACGGCGAGAACCGGTGCTGCGCCAGCGCGGGCGCCCCCGCCGGGTACACGGGCCGCGGCAGCTGCAGCCCCGAGCCAGACGCCGCGAGGTGCTGCTGCGCTAGCAGTTGCGGCGCCAGACACGCCCACTGCCCCCACAGCGCCGCCGCCGGCACGCCGTACAGCGGGTACGCCGCGCGCAGGAACAGCTGTGACCGCGCCGCAAGGATCGCCTTCTCCTCCAGCGTCAGGTTGTTGTTATGCTGGTCCAGGTCGAACGGCCGCAGCGGCGAGCGCAGGTAGTGCTGCTCCGCCAGCATCGACTCCATCGTCTCCCTGGAATACCACATTGCCGTCATTTAAATCTCTCGCTCGCTGTTTTGATAATCTCACCGGTAATTTACCTCGATGCAAGTAAATGATAGTGTGATTGTATCTACCTATGATTAGCTGCGCTGAAGCGCGCCTCATCGGGGAAGACTGATGTTCTTTCGTGCTCTCCCGTGATATAGAATCTCAACAAAGAAAAAAATCCAAAATAAAACATTTGTAGATAATTAACGTTTTTGCGTAAGATATTAATGGGTGTGTAGTATAACTGTGCCTGTTATAGACGATAGCACTTATTATTAGAAATCGAAGCATTAAAAATTTTACGGTTGCAATCGTTTTATAGCTCAGAGCTTATAATCAGACCGATTGAAATGGTAAAGAAGTAATAAAGATGAAAACGTAATTGTGGGCGCGGAGGCATCAATCAGTGTCTGATGGTCACTGGTGTTTGTTTCTCAGAGCGCCAATGCGCGATTAGAGAACCGGCCGACACTGTCGTATGCTGCGCGTGTAATGAGGCTAATGAATGTTCGTGAATGAATGATACACGCCTGTCCTTGCAGCTACCTGCCCAATTATTATCAGTCATTGCTACATGACTATTTCAACAGCTACCATCTGGGACCGATTCCAGTTTCATTTAAATAGAAAACTATTTTAATTACAATGCAAGCTCGCGTACATGTCAAGTAATGTTATATTTACCTTTCGAATTCAGTGAGACGTGAAGAGTCGCGGAATCCCTTTGCAAATGGATTACTGTCGATTTTCAGTTTCGTGATCTGAAACAAAAGAGGCACTGTTACTTTCTTTCGAGGTACACTTAAGCTCGATCTCGATCGCACAGTCTTATTCGAAGTGAGTGGCATTTTGCTTAATATCATTATTATGTAGGTACGTTCGAACATATGATTATTCATTGAATTTAATAACAGAAAAAAACAAAATACAAACACATTCTAATAACGCATATCTAATTTCAATTACT
The DNA here is from genome assembly GCA_923062465.1 of Acleris sparsana. NCBI lineage: Eukaryota > Metazoa > Arthropoda > Insecta > Lepidoptera > Tortricidae > Acleris > Acleris sparsana. The sequence goes on from OV281286.1 coordinate 8,129,544, forward strand.
TTTAAAAATAAACTATAAAATAACCAACCATTTTACATTACCATTTTAGTAGTAGTTCACATTAGGCGGTTCCCAAGAAAAGTTTATATGAATGGATAAATGACTAATATTTAGTACTAATATATATAATAGTAGTAATACCTACATACTCGTACTAGAGTCACAATGATGTACAGATGTAGTGCAGAATTGTTTTCCTTCGTATTTTCACGGAAACGTACGAACGTGTCTTGATATTTTTATCGGTCACAGTACAAAAAGTACTGAGGTTGACTGAAGTAGCATGACACGTTCGTACGTTTCCGTATAGTACCAACTACATTTACACGAACGAATCGATTTCAAGGTACTGCCATTGCAGTCCACTATCCGCTTTTTGGAAGGGGTGGAGGCTGTATTGGATTAAGCTCTAAAAGATGGGTAACTACTCGTACACAAAAGATCCCACAGGGTCGAAGTGTATCCGTAAGGAATCCACAAATAAGATAAGGTAAGATAAGCATTACACGACCGAACTTCTGGCGTTTTCACTAATAGTTCCATACTTCTCCTGGCGTCTAATAAAATTACTATTAGTTATTTATTCTTGTGACCACACCTATTTTTTTGTTGTTGAAAGTACTTAAATATTAATTATTTTTTTGCAGATAATTGTTAAATATTTTTTAGTCGAAAAATACCTAAAGCTTAAATTAAAATCTCGTCACTTTTAGTTTGAGACGGTTGAGTACAGCGCCAACTATTAAACGGCCAATTTAAGTTGTCCTGCGTTTATGGAGACATAAGGACAAGTTAGATACCTACCCACTTTAGTAGCATGTTTCGTCGTCGAAAAAGCTCGGTTATTGTCGGTGGCCAGCCCAGCCCCGAGATGCCCGAGTGCTGCAGTGTGAACGGGCCGCACCGCCCGCGGAGCGCCGGCCCGGCTAATAAGGTTAACTTATTGACGACGTCCACCTCCGTTTATCACTTTAGTTCACGGCGAGATCCTACTATTAGTCAACGGTAGGGTGTTTGCATTGAATTAATCAGCCATTTCAAAGTAATATAGATACGTGGGCCAAAAATAGGTAATAAACCGTAGGTAAAAATAAAAGTTTTTTTCAATGGGCATTATCCAAAATTCCAAGTTTGTGTGTTTATATTGCAAATATATTGCAAAATAGCACAAACATTTTGGTACAAATTGTTCTTCGACTAAAATGACGCCGTGTCATTGTAATTAGGCACATTACCAATAATTTTAAAATGTTTGATTTTGGTGTTAGGATCAGCACCTCATTAAATTTTAAAAGGACAAGACTTGCAATAAGCAGGGTCCGTAAGGCTAAAGGAATTGCTTATTAAATATGCGTTGAAGTAAAAGTCGTTGCACTCATAAAGCAAATATTTGATTTAAGGAAGGGCAAGGTGTTAAAAAATGTGTTTGGCATCGCGGAGGCAGCGATGAGAAATCGCCCCCTCGCTGCGTCGCTCCCGCTGCTCACAATCTCTGAATAATATTTACGATAAACCTTCACGGAAACCAGTGCCATTAAGCCACTCCGTTCTAATATCCGACGGGATTAAACCAATAATGGTCGTAACTTTACGAACCCATTTTTAGCACCTCTTTGTCGCGGACTCCATAAAGTGTTTGCACTAAACATTGGGGAGTCCTTTTTTTACACGTTCTTCTTTCGTTTATCAACAGGTATTTAATTTGTTTAAATATCGATTCAATACAGTCCAATTTAAATAGAGATACATAATTTAAAGTTGAAATAAATGTAAAAAAGCAATGAAATATTTGATATTTGGATCTGTACTGTAGTTAATACGATATTTTTGATATTTTTAATAATGGCTTCTGTCCAATTGGACAACTTGTCTGTGTCAATATTTTTGATATCCTGAAGTTTTAATTGTCGATTACACACGATATATGTATTATATGTATACATATATATTATAATTATAAGCGATATAGGCTGAAACGTATAAAAACATACCTGCCCTACTTATCTAGTCTTCCTACCTACCTAACTATACCTACACTCCAGGAAATGAAAAAAACTATAGCATCTGCAACCTAGGAGTGATTTCATGCAACAGATATTCTTGAGGAAATATTTATGTATGTACAAGTGTCGGATTCACATAGTTTTTTAAATGTCTTGCTTGTGCTTTATTTTTTACTCTTTGAAGAAAGTCTTTATTGAATCACGCTAATTATTTGTTTGATGTGTTCCGTCAAAGAGCACACTACGGCTGAAAATAGGTACATCTGCTGTATTGTCACGGATCAAAGAAAAACAATAAACAGTAACAAAATATTGACCACCCTGTGACAAATCTTCAGCTGCCGTAAGTAACATCACAAACAATGTGTCGCGCTCCGACTAATGAATACAAAAATAAATACCGAGAACCTGAACAAAGCGATCGCGTTTATATTACAACTGTAACTCATTCAGAATATTCTTTACAGTTAAAAATATAGTGCCTGAGAATAGACGAGTGAGCTTCGTATGAATCTGTGTGAGTTGAGATATGGTCGAGATAGAAAAAGCCGTTGCCAAGATAACAGTACAGCTGATGTGGTGCAGTGTGGTTAGTGGTAGCGTGGCATGGTCCGAGACGGGCGGGGGGTGCGAGGGGCGCGAGGGGCGCGGCGGGTCGGGGGTCAGCGCGTGTCGCGCAGCCACTTACGCTTGCACACCCACCTGGCGAGTCCATTGACTACAATGGCCGCTCGGTCGTCGCTGCGCTTGACGTAATGAGTGCGCCTACAATGCGAGTAGTAGCTGACAATATTGACGCAGTATACATTATGCATGCCTGTCACTGTCTGTAATTGTTTTCGATGGCTTGACACCATTGGTTTTGTTTCGATAGGTAGACTTTTACTCGGTATTCGAATATATTTTGTACGTAAACTATTTTATAATAAATTTATCAATGAGAAGTGCCGGAAAATAATGAATGGACATTATATCGCTACCGACGTCTATTAGATTTAGTACAAGCATAAGAACGAGGCGTGTCAAAACAACCTAATTTAAGTATCAACAAACGTTCGCCTTGGGCGGCGGCGGCCCAGCTCACTGACAACATTAAAGGCGCCATAATGACATTATTTCCGAGCGGGAAACAAAAAAATCCCACAAAAAGGCGTCAAGGAGAGAGACGAGCGTCGCCCGCGCACCGCTGCAAACGACGCTCTAATTATTGGGGTGGTGATGTATTGTATGGGATACGTTACAGACTACAAGCGCACTCGACAGCCATACAGTTATATTTCTATTTTTAAACCATTTTAGTTAAAGAAATGAGGTTTTATAAATAGCATAGCTTGTTACGCAACTTATTTATTAAGAGCGATCGTTTTTCTATTACAACCGACATGTGGGTCTACAAGGGAAAAAGCTTCCATAGAACTATGAGTCTAAAAACAATGAGGATGTTTCAGGAATTAAAGACAATATTTATCGCCGTAGGGAAAGTAAGGTTCTAGAGTGTTGGCCGCGTATCGGAAAGCGAAGTGAAGAGAAGTGTAAATTTAGAGGAAGTACACAAGGTGAACTGACAATCTGGTGAAAATCGCTCGAAAACTGAATACGAGTGGCATAAAACCGACCATCGTGATCCTGAGGGATCATCGGGGAAGGTGTGAAGGGTGCTATACCAAGTAAGTATTATTTATTGTCTAAATCACTTACATGTATTAATGTCGTCATGTTCCATAAGTAATTTTTTCGTAACTGTTTAAAAACAGGGTAATGATAACGTCACCTCAACTACATCAAAAAGAGACAGTGCAGTGAAATATGACGTATTAGGGTGTCAGGTTGTCATGTAAACACGCAAGAAGCCACCGTCAAGCACCACGGACATTCCTGGGAATAAATTAATGCCACGTTTGCTCTGCCGCTTGGGTATCTCCCTGATTGATGTAAGCGCCGCGCAGACGGAAATGCAGCTCTCCTTCCACGCGAAAGAGACGCACCTTATAAATTACTCTTCAATTCCCCCAGAGTTCTCTATGCTTGATCTGAACTCGACGCGTTTAATTATCATTTTTGATGTCAAAAACAAACAGCAATGAGCTTTTACTTTTTACCTTATGCATAATGAAAACCTGTTTTTAGGCCTATCATCGAGTGATCGTACTCTAACTTTAGCTAAGTATTTCTTGATTTCACACACCGAAATATTTTTTATTGTCCTAAACGAGGTGGTAATTGTTTATTAATATACGTATCTTAATTAATGTATCTGTTTATTGAACGCAGTTTTGCAAGCGGTTTATGTAGCGAAGACGGTCTCACGCCGAAACGGCCAACAGCTGGCAGCTTTAACGACGCTTTCTAGAAAGCCGATGCTTTATCGACAATAATTCGCGAGCGCTGGAACTGCGCGGCCTGCGGCTGCGACCGGCTTCACGTGTCATGTGGTTTCAATTATACAAGGAAATCTCCTCCAAAAAAATATTAATGTAACGGTAATCTCGCTAATAGGCACTTGATTTTATATTGTCAACTTCATAAATACACTTGAAATTATCTAAATTGACTTACCTGCTTTAAGATATATATTTTTCATTAAAACAGCAATTAAAGTTTATGACCAGGAATTTATTTATTTTTAAAAGCATTGGCCTTAACTCAAAATTCGTCGTCCTCGTCCAGCAACTCGAGCAGCTGCAGACTGTCGCCGACGCTTCCAATGGACAGTATGAGCGATACGTTGTGGAGGTCGTACAGGTCTTCCGTTATTTCCGCAACTACCTTTATAAGCATTCGACACACCCACATGGCTTCGGCCAGAATCTCCGCGAAAAGAACGAAATTTGTAGCGGATATGTTTTAATTTTGTTTGATGCATTGCGGACAAACTCCTAGTCAGCTAATTTAGGGACAGTCGTTCATTAGATTCCCGGTTCAGTCTATTGAAAAGGTCATTTAGGGGGCCCACGGTAAGTATCAGGTCCACCTTGTACTCGTGACCAAAATTTCGACTGCACACGCGAAATATCAACGAATATGCAATCTGCCACATTTCAGACGAAAAGACAAATTTTAGTCCAGCATTTAATTTGATTGAAACCGTGGAAATTACGTGACGTTTGTCATGGCGTATTTTTTTATATCTGTCAAATATCAAAATTCATGTAAAAAGTTTTAACATTTTTTTTTTCTCTTTAAATGTTTGTTCGGTAATAAAGCCCACCGGAACTTGCATTTGGAACCCCGGATGTCGGAACCATTTGTAAATTATAGAATGAAGCCTATATAGGTTCATAGTGTTTAATTAAAAACCAAATGTGTCTTTTGTAAAAGATATAGTTTAAGATAGGTAAACTAGAGGTATTTTATTATGACTTCTCAGAAATGGCTCTAGCAATTCTAATGCAAATTTCTTACCAATTACAAATTTCTTAAAATAATTGACGCTGTCCTAACAGTTTCCTGTGGTGATCTTATCGGTTTACTTTACAATTTAATACATAATAAAATAAAATAAATTGGGCTTAAAAATGTGCCTAGTGATGTGAGGGTTTATAAGATGGTAAGTGCATACGAGTAGAGGAATCGAGATTCAAGCGTTTTGAAGATGAAGTCAATTCCAAACATTAAGTAATTATGAAAGACTTTTTTTTTTCATTGCCTCGCGGCGATTTCAACAGCTACCGCGGAGATATGGCGTTTCCACAATGAAGTGATTTCGCAATAAATCAATATAGCAATAAAACACAATCTAATCTTCTCTAGGAAGATTGGGGGCAACGTTGTACTGTGATATGTAGGACAAAGGTCAAGATAGTTTTAACCTCTGCACCACTCCGAGTCCACTTGAAACGAGAAGTAAGATGCCAGATACACGAAATAAGTACAAGTCTTCTATCACTGTGCAACACAAAGGCATAAAAAGTACAAATCACTAACAGAAAAGAACTTTGAACACGTAAATACACAAAAATACAAAACTAAAACAAATTACACATCCGCCATCTTTTGACGTCGCGATTGGCTTCCTATGTAAGACTTTTTTGTTTACATAATGTGAAGTTTAAAAGACAAAGGCATTAAGTAAACAAGTCAAGTGCGAGTCGGACTCGGGCACCGAGGGTTCTGTTCTTTTTTTATATTTGATAGTACGCCATAATAATCAAACATCGGACAAATGGGCGTCATTACTCGCAATAATGTGGACATGACTCCAAAGTAAAACAGATTAAATGACATTAACTGATTACTTACCCTAAAAAAAAATTGTTTTTTTTGCAAGGCAAGTAATAAATAATACAAAGACTTGTTATTGTGTGGATTTATTAAAGCAAATAAACAGTATTTTTTATAATTTTTCCGTGGCTAGTTTATTCCTCACGGTTAAAATAAACTTATGAGATCCAAAGCTCCTTTCGCAATCCACGGATGTTAATGGAGCTAACTTAATGTAGATTAATATTAATGGCTTTATTTCTTACTGTCCTGCAAAGGATCAAGATTAAGGCTCAAGTAAGAAATCAATTTATATGATGAAAATTGTTTAATTTTTTTAGTTTGAATGTGTTGTGTAATATATATAAATGATGACTTATCAATGATCCTTTCGAATATAAACATATCCATAAACGCAGGATTTACTTTTTCAAAAAATAAAATTATGTTTCCTTGGCGTAGAATTTGCTATTTCCAATATTTAAGGTAAGTAGTTGCCGTCCATGTGGCATTCGTTTTTTCCTGCACCCTGTATATCTAAGCTAGCGAAAGTTCGAAGTGTTTTTGTCTCATCGAAGCTGTCTAGATTTAGTTCAACAAGTTGAAATTAGTTAAAAGCTTGCAGAGCAAATGTTTGGTTTAGTTTTTCCTTGGTGCGCAGACGCCATAAATCCACCCGGCCGCACACGACGGCTCTGCGTGACGTCACACCTCGCGTGATCGATGGCACAAAAGAGCGGGACCGCTATATCCCATTCACCAAAATCAAACCAGGAAAGACAGAGATGTAAAATAAATAAATAAGTCTTTTCGGAAATGATTTAAAATCCATTTTTAACGAAAGTACGTTGACTTCTTGTTTTTCTGAGTTATGTTTGTTACTTATAAACGTTTAATCGAACCTTATTAATTTTTGAACTGTGACGACTTCTCGACATAGGTACATCCAATAGAATAATAATGAACATTTATCAAACATAAAATACAATTCACGCAATGACCACATTGTCGTGTAAAAATATATCAAAACAAAAAGTGTTATAATTTATAAGTGAGAAAAAGTTAAGATACTAATAGTAGTCAAGTACAAAGGATCGCATTAAAGAATGAATCGATTATCGAGAAGAAAGAATCGCGGGAGACGCGGCCGCGGGCGGGACGCGCGTGACACCTGACCGCAGCCATTTTAGCCCATGAAATATGTTTATTTGTCATGGCTGCCCTTTGTTATTGAAATCGTGTTTGCCTTTACTCCTTCATTATATTGTACGATTATGCTCGAGTGGAACTCGTTTGTAGCCGTTCAATGTGAGAATAGCTTTGGAGGTTTTAGAATATTGATTGTTGATATCTACTTAGAAAAGAGAAATAAATTTCAATTAAGTGTCTATTGAACATTCTCATGCGTGAGCGCGGGTGCGCGGGCGCAGTTATTTCCGTGATTATCTCCTCGAGCCGCGTAATGCCCACTCTAAGCGTGACTAACAAAAATACTGACACGATTTCTCTAATCGTTTTATTGCACATTTGTCTCGTAGTAAGCATCTACTAATCTGGTATTAACTTATCTTAACATTAGGTCTTGTTGACATCGATTTCAAATACAATATTTCAAGGGATTGTTTATTCAAATTCCTATTTAACGGTGAACAATATCTATAAACTCGACTCTGCAGGTTACTATCCGCAGGTTTTTGCTCCAGAAATCCTCTGTGGAGCTATCAATCATAACAAATTCACAAGTCATCGGCTATTAAAAAACACATTGTGTGAGTTGGGGATGCGCAAACGTTAACAAACATTGTCACCTCGCAGCGAGTCTAATGCTGGACAATAGTTTATACACAAACTAAGCGGAGCGACAATGGTGCGGTGGGTGTAGAGTGTACAAACATCGGAGCAGGTCGCAGCGCGGGCGCGGTTCCCGGGAAACCTCCCCGCGGCGCGAGCTCGGCGACGCTCAGTCTCACACTGCGACACACTCACAAAAAACACTATTCACATTTTTTGAACACAGTTTTATCTTGTCTTATATCAGCGTTTCATATGATAAAGCACCAATAATGATGTTTCATTCCGAGCCGATTTAACAACGTCGCAAGCCGGTATAAAACTGTGGTGACACTTTTTTTCAAAAAACATAAGCTGGTTCTTATCTGACGACTGTAAGTTATAACGTTAATATTCAAAATTAGACTGGTGTTTCCACGTTGGAACACAGTTTTTTGTATTTTTAAATGCATGAAGACGTATTCAACTCGTATAAATGTTTAAAGTTATGCGGGCTTAAGCCATATCGATCTTGGTTGGCGCGCAGGTGCAAACATGCTAAGTGTATTCTTATTGTTGTAAGGGATTGGTTTATCAGTGACACTATCTCCGCCGTTCGACAAATGTTGAAGCTGTCAGAGATGTGACGTCAGCCAAATCGGGCCGCGTGCGCGCCGCGATCAAACCGCCGATACCACGCTCTTAAAACTTTGTGAAGTGAGTAGACAGGTATTTTAGATTTGCTATGAAATACTGATTATACAAGTGCCGTGAACGAGCAATGGATTTCTTAATTGTTATGAATTTACTTTGATATTATTACGCTACCTCTACTCTATTTATGTGTTTTGGCTGTGGGAAGGTCAGATGTAAGCACTTAATCTAAAACCACGTTAGAATCAATGGGAATCAATAGTGACTGTCCCGAGGGGGTCATTTGTATCTAACGTAGGTGGAGCCTGAGATATCAGATTCGGATATTGAAGTAAATTTTAGAAATTCATGTGTATAAAAAGCTGTCATTAGATTACATGATAACTGAGAAGATCTTTTTTGATTTCATAAAAAGCTCTCTAATCGAGTACTAAGTTAAAAAAAATGTAAAAAATAACCTTCTAAGTAGGCGATTAGTACCTAAAACAAAGAAAATAACTAGATAAGTGTGTAAACGGTGTTTCTTTTTGTTAAACCATGTATTGTGTAATAATGAGATCACACTTGGTTACTCACGTAAATATTGTCGAAAGCTGCTCGACATGTATTCTGTTCTTACAACTAAGAACTTGTATGAATAACGCAAAAACTTGCTAGGAACTAAGCTGTTACAAATGGTTCGAAGCTGCTAATTAAGGAGAGAATGAAGATTTATCTACCGCGTTGTCGATATAAAGTAGCTTCCTTTATGAACCTCAAAACGTCCTAATTATTTTACTACGCGGGACGAAACAAAACGAGAAAGTCGGAGACGCCCAAACGCTCTTGTGACAGAGAATTAATTGTGCATGGCGACACATGCGGCGCGGTGCGGCCGCTCAGCCGGCGAAGAGTCAGCGGAAGCGGGAGCGGGAATACAAGTGATTAAAGTTAATCACAGGTTCTAATATTTGAGTGGAATAAATAAAATGAAGAAATGAAAACAAAAATAAGCCAAGCTGCTTAAAAGAATGCTGAACATCACGGAAGACGCGAACATCTATGGACAGCACTTTGTAATGTCACGTGCATAGCTGGACATCGTTTAAGAGCGCGTATATTTAGCGCGCGTGAAAACTTTAATCGTCACCGCCGAGCAAGCGTCAGCCGCGCTGTCCGTCCGTCGTCGGCTCGCCCGCGGTGGCCGCCTGATACACAAAAAATGATGTGCCACCTCTCTTTGTTCCAATGGACATACCTTTCAGCGGGATGCAATTAGTGCCGCAGAAATAGAACTCGTCGATAGTCAGTCGACAACGCAGCGCGATCTCGAACGTTTAGTTCTCTGATCTATTTCCGGAATCAAATGAAGATAGCTAGACTAGACGAATGAATCAATCAGGTACTCACGAGCTGGTTCTGGTAAGCAGTGACCGCGGTGAAAACGCACTCCGGGAAGATGAACGTCTTGAATTCTTCTTGTTCGAGATCGGTGATGGGGGCATTAATGGCACCCTCGCGCCTCAGCACTATGTGGATACGGGGCTGGTACTTGTGCATAGAGTTCAACACCAACTGTTCGTAGAAATAATAATAGAGTTTAAAAGAGTTAAAGAAGTTCAAAGTTTACCTTAGTTTCTACTTCCATAGCTACTTTCAATTGTGTCTTTATTGTTTTCAATACATCCCAAAAGTGACATCAGCAATTCGTACCTGTCCGTTTTTGTCCATTTCGTTGTTGGTGAGCTTGACCTTTTCGAAGGAGACGACCTGCTTGCGCAGCTGGTCGCCGGAGTAGGGCGAGTCGGGGTGCGGGTAGAGGCGCGCGGGCGCGGGCGGGTCGGCCTTGCCGGCCACGAGCCACGAGGAGCGGTGGTACGCGTAGCGGTAGCGCTTGCCGTCCACCGGCACCACGTCCAGCAGCACGGCGTAGCGCGCCTCCGCGCGGCACCCCGTGAACGACACGCGCACCGTCGGGAACATCCGCCTGCCGCACACAACACTTATTAGAAGACATGCCATTTAGCAAAATTATAACTTTCACGGTTAATATTCCAGAGAACAGGAGAGATGCTTTTTTTAGTTATCCTTTAATCGCATTTCTTCTTTGTACCATTCATATTAAAAGAACACCCTTTAAAGAAAAAGTCGGTGCAATAATGCGTGTCTCTTTTTAGCTCAAGAAACGCCCTCTCAAGATCTGCCGGCAATATCATACAATGGCATAAATTTAGGTTAAATATGCAAAAGCTTTAGTCGACCCCATAAATATCAGCACATCACTTTCTCAAGTTCACGAAAAAATATTGTGCTATCAAAAGATCCGTTACAAATGTTACAATCAACATTTCTCGGGTAAGAGAAAAAGAGTGTTTGCCCATAAATATTTTAGTGCCCATACGAACAGTAATGGCTGCCGAAGCTTCTAACTGCCATCAGTGTTTCAAAGTGCGAAAGAAAGCAAGTGTTGCTCTAAGTGTAAAGTTTTAACCGACACCGAACATTGAAGTTTTGTTATTTGCGTTAGTGGAATACTGAATTGTTAGGATGTGATTTTGTAGACGATGCGGTACAGTGCAACACGTGTACAATTTATTTTTATTAAGTTTTGAAGCGTGGACTTCCTCGATCCATTGTTTCGTTAAAGCGTACATTTTCACGTTAACGCAATTATTGGACAATTACTTGGTTGCGTAGCAATTATCGCTCGCTGAGAGCGCGGCAAATCGTCGCCGCTCATTAGAGCGCGGGTTATCGCGCATTATCGCGCGTAATTACTATATTGTGCTACACCGGATAAGTGTTACATTACACGCCTTTCAGTGCGTGTAATAAACTAATAAAGATCCTCGAGGTGCCCGGCACACACAGACTGTAGCGCTAGAACCTCTTAATCAGATATAAACGCACCGAACCCGGCACATCATATGCAAACTTAGGGATACATAATAGAAAGAGGGTGCCCATGTATATATTTATCTTCTCCCCTTTCAAAATGCACCTTCGACAGCAATAATAAAAATTCAGTACAGAAAATAAAAAACTATACCGCTATAAAGACACAAATTGTTCGCCGATAACTTACCCACTCTTTAAATAAATTGTAAGGTTGTGGCGTGAACGCTTCAGGCGACTTTGACCCTACGATGCGACTCCTTTTCCCCTTCTTAACAGAGACATTTTTAATGTCACCCGTTGGAGAAAGATGAATGGGTACACATTTTGTATAAATGTATGTTTTTGTTGTTACTGTAAGTAAAATTGTTTGTGGTTGGTCGATATAATAGCTCTTATTACACTTCCATGCCACTGCGGTTTCCTGTCGTCGTTTTTTAATAAGAGACGCGAAGAAAGGAAGACCCAATCATACATCAAACATTATTAAACTGCAGCAAATTGGTTTGAAGACAGTTAATAACAAGAAACAGAGACTGAGAGCGCTAAAATAGAAAACAAATGCAAAGAACAAACAACGATCAATGATAATAAACTCGTTATAGACAGAAAGGAGTGTCACAAAAAGTGGTGTCGGTAGCGGGCGCGTGAAACACTATCTCCTAATCGACATAAAATGGTAGTCATTGAGGCGGCGAGAGCGGAAACAACAAATCTTTAACTGTAAGTTGATCCGCCACTTCGGCTAGCTGCCTCTCACTTTTTGTCGGCAGCGCTCGAGGCTGAGCGGCGCGCGCGATTGACAATTCGCTATCAAAACTTGCGCAACGTGACTAGGAATGCGGCTTCTGACCCGCGAACTAGCATAAGAACATTCATAACACGGGATCAGCGGCCACCCAAGTCGTTTACTGACATTGTGCAGACGTGCTTAATTTACAATATGATTTTGATTGGATTGATTTCTACAGAAATTATTATGCTTGTGCGCGTAAAGCATCCGAGTGATTTAACAACGTGGGTATTCAATAAAAGCGAAGCACCGTACGTAATATATGTGCGAACGATTTTACAAGATCGAGGGAGGACGGAAATAAGAATAGCATTAATAAGATTTATGCACCGTTGGCTGTGGTCGCGCGCGTCGATTTGCGCGACGCTTCTTATAGCACTCGCGAGGTGCACGCGCGTGAGCACGGGCAATTGCGCGCATGCGTTAATGGCGACACTCGGCGCACCGCGCGATATATTACTGCAATGATATATGGCCACCGACGTCGTCCATCATTCTACCACCCAAAAGTTAGCGGAAAAGCACACGAGAGCAAAAGGACTCTGAGACATGCACATGAGCCGATTTAATGAGCAGATACCGCAGACAGAAATAAGGACGCTATTTACAACGGCTTGTTATTGTTATGACATTGTTAAAACATATCCCTATGCTTGGAATTTGGTGATTTGCCATAAATAACGCCGATACAGATCTTACGCGTTGATGAAAATTATAACGACATCATTCAGAACTATAAAACATCTTAAAGTTTAATGAACCAGCAACGAGATACGTATACAACATCAGTGAAATAAAATAAATAATCGCAAGATTGATGTGTATCCAAACCATCCAAAACCATGCTATTATTTCGACATAGCCTTTAATGTGCTCGTAGCGATGTTGTGAGTTGGCGAGACACGGGGTAAAATTAGTAGATTTGTGAGTTAAGCGAGCGCGAAGAGCCGAGTGGGCATGTCGTCTTAATTAGAAAGGCGAGGCGAGGTGCGAACTCGTCAATCATTGTTCCCCACGCCGCGATGAATCTGCGCGACGGACTATTGGCGTCTCCTCGACCATGAATCCTTCTAATCTTTTTGTTTAGAGTTATTATACGTCTATTATGTGCGTTCAAACACCCACGAGACAAACACTGATTTGTGAGGTACTCGATGCTTTGTTTAAATATGTTACTGCTTCTTTTGAACAACTAATATACTTACCTACTTATTTCCGGTTTAGAACTTAATCATACGACTCTGACAGACGAAGTGTAAAACCTTCGCAAGGAAGATTGCTAAATGCCAGTAAAAATCGCCTTCAAAAACGCAACAAATAACTTCAGTCCAACTGAAGTCGGCATCCCACAATATTTTTAACCAAAAGCCGACTGCGTTTTTGAAGGCGGTTTTTTGTTTTTTTAAACACTTATTTATTTTTTTACTTTTTAGTGATAATAATAAGCTGTTATGTAGTCCCACTTCTTAGTTGATATGAAACTTTAAGACATTTCAAGCTCCCCGCAAGCAACGCCGCGGGAAAGTCATAGTGATATTTAAACAATTAAATGTTCTTCGTTAAGAGTCGCTCGACTACCTTAATCACTTTTGAAACACAACTTGTACCGTCGAGGAGTTCCGTTGACCATCCGTGGTCTTCATCATCAATTCCACTTCACCAAATGATACTTTCTAAATGCAAATGCTGAACTTGTTACTAAAAATATTAAAATCGCTATATATATACATACATATATATATATGAGGAGTTCCCTCAATTCCTCCCTGATCCGCTCATCAGATTCAGATTTGGTGACAATGGGACTATCTACCTCGGAAGTATACTCAATGTAACTTTTTTTTTATCGGTCCATAGGAAATTATAGGAGAAATTGGTGAACAAACAATTAAAAAAAAACATACAGTGGAACACAGAACCTCCTTCGTTTTTGAAGTCGGTTAAAAAGAGGTTTTAATATAAATTGCAGTGCCAAATGTCATTTGTAAATTGTTTGAATTTACAAGTTTTGTGTAGGTAATTTAAAAAAATTGCATCCCTTTGACATTTTCTTCTAATTTGGGAAAAAATTGCACGTTGATTTGATCATCATTCTGAACAAGAAAAAAATAGTACTCACGATATGTCCCCAAAAAGATATACCTAGCTATTGAATTGTTCCGTTTTGTTTGTTATCAAATTCTAATAAATTACTAGGTAACAAAACGTTATTTATAACGTTATAACATATTTTTGGGGACATATCTTGCTCATAATGATGATCCCAACCAACGTGCAATTTTTTTTCCCAACCTGAACGAAAAGGTAAATTCGATCTATTTTTTGAAAATGGTTTTACGTTGGTTAACGTAGTAGGTACCTATCCTAGGTACGCACTATTTAATTTAATATTAAATTACTCTTATGAACAAGGTAATTTCAAAACAATTTATTATAAGTAACTAGCACCCGCGGCCGCATACCTATTACATAGCAAACTTGTGCATAGTTATATGATAATTTAACGGACATACCTTAATAATAGGAGCGGATTATCATAACTAGGGCAATATTGTTTGTTTACATGGAAAGACTGCGCAAACGTGATTATTATCGCAAATTAACAATTCCTTTGTAGGGATTTAGCTGCCTGTATCCCACAACACAAAAGTTGAGCGGTTTTCTGGGCCTAATTTTGACATTGCCTCTATGATAGTGTACCTTCTCTGGCGGTAGCGTAGCGATAAACCGCTGAATTCTGTTTTAATTGCCAAGAAAAGGGAAGTAAAGAGTAAGAGAAGAAAATAACTGCGAAAAAGTCACTATTGATCCCAAACCTCCTGAGATTACTCCTTGCCAGCCCATTCTAGTGTTGCCAGCAATGGGGTATGAAGAAAAAGTAGAAGTAGCAACACGGAAAACTGAAGCAAAACTATACGAGTGCATATAGGCCATGTCGAATTAAGGCCCAGGAATAGCGCAGGCTGTGGATACGCTTGCAATAGGAAGCCGTGTACATTAGCGCAGTGTTATCACGTCGTGTCGTGATTAGGCCCGTCGCGCAGCCAATCCGCGCACGCCGCTTCTAATTATACAGGAAAGCGCTTTATTAATAGCAATTACAGCCGCCGCCATATTGCCAACGCGATTTAATTAACTCGATCCGTTGATTAGAGACAGATGGCGCGAGATTGCGCTGGAGCCGCTCATTAGCGATTTTGGCGCTAGCTCTCCTGTTTATCTATGCGTTACATAACTTAACTGGATTGTTCCAACTTCATGGTTCGTAAGTTTAACATCCAGTTACAGGTTATCTGATTCGTGCGAAATGAACATCATAGTTCATTTTGTAGCGTATTTTTGGTAATCATGTAGAAAATGTAAAAGTCTTGAAACGTGCAAAAACTTGGCCTTGGTTATGTTGGTTATACAGGTGATTAAATATTCGATAAGATATTTGACTAAAATATAGTATAGCTCACTTACCTACAGCTACAAAAAGTCATGCAGAAAGATTTTTTCTGGAACAAACTCTAAAGGCGCTTTTTTATTCGTTTACACACGGTAATATTTGCCATATGTCAACTTTGAGAAAATAAAGTTAAACGAATTGAAAATTCATGTAAACGAAGGTAAAATGTTAAATATGTAACAATTGATTTTCGGACATATGCGCTACAAATAAGCTGTACTATGCCCTCCTAAATGGAATGCATTGCAAAACCCATCACCCTGTATAATTATGAAAAATTAAGTATAATAAACTAATTTCCAATAAAGTCACAAGGTTAAAAAGAAATGAAGTTAGAACGGTGTAATGAACCTAGCTATTAAAAATGCATAACCACACCGTCAAAAGGCTACTGGTACTACTGGTAGGCCACTCTGTACTAGAATTTCGTACCTACGCAACATAGCCGGGATAACATGGCTGCTGTCGGTAATGCGCCTGCGCCATGTACGGTGGTTATTACTGCGAATTAGAATGTATTAGCGATAATGGAGCCCTAAGTGATTCCAGCAGTGTGACAACAATCCGCCCCGGTGGCACATGAATATTTCATATCGCGTAATCTAACCGCTTAAAGCTAATTTTATAGTTTAGTCGATGACGACTGATATCTCGATAACGTAAGCTGTAACTTTGAGATCAAGCGCTTTCGAAATTATTGCTCGGGAAAAAATTATGCCGCGAGAGAGCCTGTACGTTCGGGCTGCTGAAACAGTCTGGCTCCCTTGACGCTAGGATCAGGAAACTCAGACAAGAGTCGCTCCACTCTGACAGTAACCATGTCTGCTAATTGGAGAACACCTTATTTTAACAATGAACAGTCATTTAAATACGTACATAAACTCACGCCTTTATTCCCAGAATGGGGTAGGCAGAGCAGAACAGAGAGAATTACAAACAACGTAAAAATTTAGGCTTTTCATACAAGACATCGACGCATCAATTCAACGAACGAATTATTACCCGACGAGTTTAAATCGTCATGTCAGAGTGTACAAACAACATTTTAGGGAGTGAATTCACAATTAAGTAGTGAGTTGTAACTTACTCGTATGACTATGCTCACTCTGTCGACTATGACCTCTAAACAATGTACTTTTAAAAGGACTCTTACGTAAGGCTTACATGAGTTACGATAGTTATATGACAATAACAATTAGGGATAGGTTACATGACAGCAACAACATTGAGGCCGTTTTTGCTGTCGACAACTTGGAACTGTCGCGGGAAAAAGACATAGCGTGCGAACAACAGATTTATACACTCATTAAATTAAGTCAAATGTATCTTATCGGCAGTTCCTGACCTGAAACAAAGTTTTATAGGTAAATTCACAAGAGCTGCCGCGATTGCTCGAATAGAACGAACGAAACCCATGTCTCCTGTGATCCGTATTTAAAACCCAGGGCTCTTTTATTTTAAATAAGCTCGCTTTACTTCGGTTTATATATGTTTTTTTCTTCATATATTATACATAAAAACCTTTCTCTTGAATTTATCTATTGATGAAAGCGGTATAAAGCCATTGCGTACTTTGAAAGATCTAAAGCATACTCACAGAGTGACAGACCTGCGGAAAGCGAATTTGTTTTATACTATGTAAAGATATTAATGTTACCCATTAAATCCGAAAATGTGACAGTTCTAGTCAATCGATCTATAAAATGGCGCTCTCCATTTTCTTTTTTCTACACTTTAAAATAATATTTTTTACACAAAGTAAAGCTTGAAAAACAGTAAAAGACAAAACATATAGGTACGTTTACTGATTGAACATTAACAATAACAATTAATTTACAATATTTACAATGCTCTACATACACATTTCAATTTGTAGTCAAAACAGTAAAAAAATACCGCAAGCACGTTTTTGGACCCGTAACAATTACCGTTTCGAATTTTAGGCTCTTAGACTGTGGTGCAAAGCATCAACATTTCATGTTTATTCGGTATTTCATATCCTTTTTTCTTCAATTCACTGTTCAATGCAGAATTTTGCCACAAACAGAACCGCATTAACACGAGCCTGTTCCAGTTGTATTCAAAAATCATGAGTGAGTCAGGTTCTTAAGAAAGTAGCAAATCATCGGCTGCGCTGCCAAGGGCTCGCGTTTCAGTATCCTGTGACAACCGTCAGCCGGGATGGGTGTGATGGATGCGGTGTCGCATGGGCCCGCCGCGTCACGACTCGCCGCCCCGCGCGACTGTCGCGTTTGAAACACTACCCTTATGACATACGCTTTGTTTTTAGAATATGCGTCATTGAAGTTAATAAGAATGCATTATGATCTTGTAATAATTGGATTCATTAGTAGAGTTTTAGCTCTCTTCTTTTCTCTTACTTACTCGGAATTTGTAATTATGATTATTACGAATACTATCGACCCGCCCACGCTTCGCTTCGGTTCATGCGAGTTTTCTGTAACACCTGTATATAATCCAGATTTCTTACAGATAAAAATCTTTCTATTGAATCACTCTAATAAATCGCATTAAAATATGTTGCGTAGTTTGAAAGATCCAAGCGTACATACAGACGGACAGACGAGTGGAAGAAACTTTGTTCTATGCTGGTTTGTAAGATCATTTTCACAAAAGCATGTTTTCATAGTAGATCATTTTCACAATACTTATAATCATTCGTCTTTCTTCATGTAGCGTTTTTTTCGTATAACGTTATTTAATGTTCGGTTACTTTACTATTCACATTTTTTTCAGTTCTCAATTTTTCTTAATAATTACATCTTAATACATAGGTACCTATATAGGTTAGGTTAGGTCCATCTTTGTATGTGGCCCGGAGGGCCAAAATAAGCCAGGAATAGGAGCTCCGCCGACTCTGTTGTCAAAAAAGGTTGGGAAAAAATGAGACTAATAAAATATTCTACTGATAATTTTAGCGATTAAAATAAGCGCGAACATTAAATAACGCCATACGAAAACACGCTATATCAAGAAAGACGAATGATCTAATCATTCGTCTTTCTTCATATAGCGTGTTTTGCGATCACGAAAGAACGCGATGGGAAAATTCGCTACTATGAAAACTTGCTTTTCTAAAAATGATCTAACAAATCTCACAAGTGAACTTGATGTTAGCAGGGGCTCTATTCCACTCAGTAAAACCATAGTGCTTTTGAATATTACCACATTGTCAATGTTGTGATAGCTCTTATATACCTTACATAGTTTTACCGAGTAGAATAGAACCCTTGATTTTTGTTTAATTTATTTCAACTAGCAATAAGGCAAAATATCTCCTTTGGCTGCCCTTTTTTTTGAATGAGTAATAAATGAAAAGGAAAGTCTTAGCAGGCAGATACTAAAATCTAAAATAATTTAAAGTTTCCAGTCAAACCAACGTTAGTGAACATTTTTCTTAGTCTTCTAATTACGATTGTTTGTTTGTTGAAGTGTCCTATCTGCTGCATTACGCATTTGGTAGGGTTTGGAACCTACAACGCACAATATTACAACTTGAAAGTTGATGAAAATTTAGGTAAATTGCGATCTATTAAGCAACTTTTGTATGAGTAGATAAATCAAGCTGTCACGACAACGTATTAAAAGCCGAGTGAGCCGGGATGCGATTATGCCTGAACAGGGCGTATCACTGCGCTGACGGGAGAGTGACGCGATGACAAATGACCGTGCGCCGACCTCCCTGGTGCCACATACCTACTACAATCACACCAAGAACGTATGTTTGCCTGCTAATTGATTACTCAACGTTTAAACAAGCATTGGTTGTCATGAAAAAAATGCTAAATGGAACTGAACCGAGCATTGTTTTTTAGTTTAAATCTAGACCAACTGATGCTAAGTGGGTACTGAGACCACCGTGAGGACTACGCTGAAGTACCTCCTATGCTAGTAATTTTACCAGTTGTCTTATTCCCACGAAATACAACAATGCGAACACTGGCTGATTAGCGGTAAGTTGAAGAAGACTGCACCGAGCCGCGTCCAGTGGCGCCCTCATCACTATTATGTGATTTCTAATAAACTAAAGTATTGTCTTGAAACACATACATAATATATATGTATAGGAGTGTAAAAGTATATAAGAATTTGCCTGCTAAATTTAAAGAGATCACAATATCTTCGTTTAAATGTGTTTCTCCTATAAATATTAAAAAAATATATGTAAATGTGTAGTTTACATTAAAATAGGTAATTATGCAGGACATTATGAGGTAAAAAACATTGAAAGCGCACCTTAATAAGGTACAACAATATACCTATGAGTAAGTTACCTTATAGTGGCCACCTTTTTTGGTTATCTACACGAAGGTTAAATGGTATAGGCGCAAAACTTTGACCTCTTGCATGTAGTTATGTACAAAACTAATATGAGATTTACGTCAAATTTCAAATATAGAATGTCGAACGGACTATACAGATGTGTTACAACTATTTTTCACCTATATAAAACTTATACGCTATACCTATGCATTGTGTGTTCATCTTTATAACAGAAAACCATCCTTCGATTTCAAGACAATACTTTAGTTTATTAGAAAAATCATTAATAGTTAACCGCTGGACACTCGGTGCAGTGTTGAATGGTGGTAGCGCCGGTACGGACGAATCCTGCTCAAGGTACAGTCAGGGGCCTTCCCGGTCGACCACCTTTAGGGTGATATTCGTTTGCGCGTTCGACGCGCAACGACTTGAACGCTGTAGGATTAGCCAGCTAAGCCAGCTGCAACGAACAAGCCAACATTTTCATAAGTGGATGACCGCGAATATCCCTGACTGTATCTCCACCAGTAATGGCGTTAATAGAACGAATTAATTCCATACTCAATAATCCATATGCTTCGTTATTGCTCTATGGTGGAGATGAAATATAATGTAGGAATTGTGAGGATTATAGGAACTTGAGTAAAGTGTCACATTGTTTAAGTACCTATTTATTTGTATGTATTATATAAACATATTATTATTCATTATGTATTATATATGTCTTTAGTATCAAGTAGGTATTTTTTAACTAGTCTTTCAACACCGTTTAGATCTCCAATTGCATCGGTTATTCTCTGTTAACCATGTGGTTGAGTGATAAAGAATGCCTTTTGGTAGTAAATCTGCCATTTGTACTTTTTACATATGTATATAAAAAAAGTAGTCGAAGTATACACCGTGTTTTTTTTGATTTACGATAACTTCGGCATATTACTAGGTATATCCATAGAAACTAATTGGTACATTAGATTATTAAATACTGCGAAAAAAAAATTTTTTTTCGGTTTAGTACAAAATAATGAAATCTTTTATCATTGGTCATTCTAAAAGGGCCTTTACAGTTAACTAATAATCAGTGTCAAATACGTCTATGTTGGCGTGACATACACACACAAGTAAAGATAACACTTGACAGGTACAAGATTGTCACTTTAGATTGACGCGTATACAAACCTAACAATTGGAAACTCTTTACTCATACGAGTCATATAAAGTATTAAAAGAAAATTGTTGTTATCAATTAAGAGAGCCTTTTACACTAGTTTAACGTGATTAAATGATTAAATTTAAAAATTAAATATCTTTAAAGCCGTTAGACTTATCATTTGTCTGTCTTCGGGAAATTAACTTTGTTTGACCTAAAGAACGTTCCCTTAAAGTTATCGTAAATCAAAAAAAACACGGTGTATTCGTACATAAGTACCAGCGGGCCTATTATGGTCGCGTTAATCCTGTGGATAAATATGGATAAAACATCTGTCACTTTCTGAAAGGCATGTACGTTCGAGAATGACGGATACTTTTAGTCGAATATTCGGGCGTTGTAACTGCTGTCTCTGTAGTACCTAGTCTAAATTGTCCCTTACTTATAGGTACTCAATCGCTAGCTAAAACAATAACAGAGAAAATAGGATCCCGCCTCGCTCTCTCTTTTTTATCAGTCGAACCGATTTTTCCAATCCCCATTTATCACTTTCCTTAACTTTTTAATATGAAGGAAAAGGAAAGAGCCAAATTTTATCCCACAGACATTGTTATCTAAATATAATGATTAGTGATAATTATACTGTAGGTATGTTATTTAAAATTAGTAAATTTGTTCGAAAAAAATTAGTTAGAAAAAACAGAAAACAATAACATTATACGTGTTGCATTTAATCCAACGAATTACATAATTGTGTACATATGTACCGACATCGTCGCAACCGCGCAACGTTAATTTGAGTGCCGAGCCCCGTCGTGAATCAATAACCCTATATCAATAATCATAATCCTAACTCAACCATTAGCCAATTGTAGTTTTTACCATCTAAATTTAGTTTGATAACTTGTTAGTGTTAAGTTTCTTGTCGAACCAAAAAACGTGGGTACCTATCTGACGTTGTTTGTGATTTTTTACCGCATCTGTGGTACCGAGCATGACGCCGCGGCGCGCACTATCTGCGATCAACCGACTGACAGAGATATTAATCAATAGGATTGACAAAATCGTGCGAGTGTCGAAAATTTGACGCGGCCTCGAACCCGGACCTCCCAAGATGAGCGATATTTCACCCGCCGCAACCGCCCCGCCCATGCGCTCATTAGCTCTAATATAGTCAATCTCCTACTTGCTTTTTCATTTAAATTAGAAGGAAAGCTAATCTTGACTTATACGTATTACCTCCTTCCAATCTAACTACGAAAATAACACGTCAATTTTATGGTTTTACGATCGCTAATTTAATATTTGCTTGTGGAAACGAAAGATAGGTGTTACTAAAATACATATTTTAAGAGGACTAGATATCTAACCATTAAAACCCATAACATAGGTTTTGTCCGGCATACCTGTAAACAGAAAAACCATCCGCAGTATTCTTCGTCAACGAATACGTAAGTGAAAATCTGCAACCAGCTCTTGCTAAATTGGTGGAAGAGTTCGAGTATAAGACATAAGACTACCGTTTTCTCGTCGTCAGTTCATAATGACAGATAGAAATCCTAGATAAAAAGCTCATACTGGGTTTATTTGGGCTAATTAACAAATGCAATCTTTGATTTCTATGACTTCTTAGGTCATGAGGTTTCCCAGCTTCTCGCTCAAATAATGTCGATTTCAATCCTTGGCCGGATTTCCTCTGCCCTACATGTGTTCACCCTCTATATTGTTTTCCAATAAGTGCATGAAACAACCCTTGAACAATGCATTGTCGTGTTGAGGTAAAAACTATGTTCACACAAATAAGAAATTACGAGTTGCGTGTTCAAATGGCGGTGCGCGTTGCAAATTAAACTCCGTATTGAGCCGGCGCGGGCGCAGATGGCGGTGCAACCACCTATTAGTGGCAACTTAATAAGTGAATTCAAACAAATATTACCTAAGCGAACATTTTAATTGCTGCACGAAGTGCGGTAGTATGGCCCCGCTTAAACAACGGTTCGCGGGAAACAAGTAGGTTATTTTTTATGCCTAACTGCCTATTGCATACCTAATACCTTGCCTGGACCAATTGATTGATGTTTTTTCCTTTAAATCAATGTCTGAAAGTGTAGCTTGCCTTGTTAGCATTAGCTTGACTATGTTGAGCATTGCATAATATTAATAAGGGTGATTTAATCTGTAATAATTTCCTTTTGTTTAATAATTCCACATGGGAATCCCCGAGGAATGAAGCTAACTTTGCCAATACCTGCAACGGTAGTTAATGTAAGAAAATTGTATTAAAAAACTTAATTCGATTCGAACATGACACGACTCAAAAAACCGGGCGCTCATAGCGGTCGTACTGGCCGAATGGGCCTCTTAACATTCCCGTACTATGAATAAAATGGTAGCATCGTCGGAGGCGGAGCGCGGCGTCCCGCGCGGGAGTCCAGGAATGTCTCACTAACGGACTCGCTCACCTCACTCCATGACATGACTTACTGGATATGGACTGACTTGGTAAAAATGCCAAATGTCTATTATATATTTATATCAAAATTATATTTCGATTCTGCGAACAAAGATTATAAAACTTTATCACACGCGGCAGCCATATCGCTGGCCACTTCGCATATTTTGGGAAGTGGCTCCCTTTGTTTGCATAGTTTAATGAAAAATAGTAAACAAAAACCCGTATAAGGCAAAGACCATTTTTTGTAACGACTAGTAAAATTAGTAGGAGTTTATGGCCGATAAAAAAAACAAATCCAATGACAATGCAATGTTGAATTAAATGACTTGTTTCCTAATAGCACAGCCGAAGTTTATATCGGGTTGAGCGTGTTGTCGGACGCAAGTGCCAGGGGCGGCGCGTCAGCCGACGGCCGCGAAATTCCACCTCGCTCTGGTCCTATTGTCCCGCAGTTTACTTCGCTAATGGTGTCACATTGCATAGCGACGTCCAGCGTTCACGGTTTTCTTTTTGCGATGTATTTCGGGCGCTTGTAAATTTTATGAGGAGGTGTTGCGGTGTTGTCGGATCGCTCCTGTCGCAGGGCGTGATGGAAATAGATTTAGGTGATTGAGTTGCTAGTACCAATGACATGATCGTATTTCCTAATGTATACACCTACTCGTACATTTAAATGAATATTAATCGGTAAGTTTGTAGATAGTTTAAGTCAAGCCATTAAAGTCTCCTTCTAATTTGAAGATCCTAATTAGAACCTACTCAAAAACCATTTTTCATTTTTTTCTATCATTTTTTAATGCGTTGTTGTCTTTTGTCTAAAAAATCCCTACAATCGTATGGCTAATTTTCGTGTCACAACGGAAACGTTTCATAGAAAATTTAATTGAGTGAGTTAGCATGCCCAACTTGTCAGATCTTACCCAAAAAAATATTAAACGAATACGAATAATTCTATTTATCGCGTAAGTACCACAGATAATTACAATCTATTAACAGAAATAAAATAAAAGAGGTAGGTACATTCCTTTGTTCAGTTATTTCAAATATACAATTCTCGAAAGCCACGTTAAAAAAAATGTATTGTGTGCTTTTATTTAACTTGTATCGATAAAGAATACTAGCATTTTAATAGCTTTGAAAAAGTAGACAACCAAAATACGTTTACGTACCTATATCGATGTTTCCTCTTCTCTTTATACTCTATGGTCACACCTGTGGTTCACGAGCGCCGGCGAGGAGTTTCGCAAGTCGACACTGAAATTGGGAACTTTGGCGACAATATTGCGAAAACCGTCGCCTGTCCCCCCCCAATGGTACCTAATTTAGCACTCGTACCACCTTCCCTTTGATTATTCCAACCGCGCCGTATTCATACTTGAATAAATTCATAACTTTGAAATACATGTTTATGTTGCATAAACTCATGATATGTGCTCACGTGTTTATACAAAAAATATGGTGTAAATTATGTTATTTCGTAACTTTAGTTGTTAACAAACGGATAACAAACATGCTAACATGATACAGACATAAGAACGTAAATATCATGTCAATTTTGTTTTTTTGCAAATTCATTATGCCACATTACCTCAGTATTTCAGTAGGTACCTACTCCGTTAATGTTCGTTAATAAATGCGAATAGCTCATTGAACGCTTTGCGAATGAATTTTCTAGAAGTGTTCACACTTGTATGCTATGGTTCCTTCCTATCGTAAATGTCGCTATATATTCGTAGTAAGTCCTTTCATTTCCATAAAGATGGCGGCATTTGCGGTAAGCACGTGAGCCCGACAGCCAGCACCCCGGCGGAACAGTCGAGATAAACAATGCTCCTGCTGCTAAAAAACTGTTTATGCTACCTGATTTGAATTATTTAAGGCGTATTGGGATTGTTCTCATACAACATCGCGAGCCGGCAATATTATTAACCTTTCCGAACGCGTAGCAACCGCTCATTGAGAAAAGTAGGCGTTAACAGCACCTATTGAGACAGTGTAAAGCCATGGATAATAGCTATTATGCAAATGTTTTTTTGTATGTTTTGAAAATTTCTGACAATTCATTGTTAAGAAAATCTATGAATAATTTATACGTTATAAAGAAAACATACGCTAAGACATGCGAGATTGATGACTACGTGCTTACATTCGCTTGACAAGTTAAAACCGAGATACGACGCACATCTTCGGGAGACGAGGTAGCATAAAGCTTCAGCCATCTCGCGGGGATCTCGACTATAGCTACCTACGTCAACGTCTGGTTGAGACGTGCCCTATGTCTGCGGCTGCTAATGTCGTCAGTTCCGGGGGTGGGTGGTGGTGGTGGCGGGGGAGGGGGAGGCACGTACTGGCTGTTAAAACGCTACATGTCAACGGGGAGCGGGCGGAGCGTCTCCCGGCCGTAATCGCTACGATGGAGGTCCGTTGATAATGTCGTGACCTCCACACTAGATTATTGGGGTTGGGCCAAACTACGTCGCGATTATTTGCATAGGTACCCACTTACTCGTAGCTCGATGTTGATGTGAGGTGTATGTGAAATCCATCTACGAATTGATCTAAAAGACTCGTAGGTACGGTCGAGGAAATGTATTCGCGTACCATTTTCACTCTTGTCACAATGACAATAAGAGTCAAAAAGGTACACGACTAGATTTCCTTGACTGTACATGCATTTGTTTTATGATATAATAAGACTTAATAAGCAAAAATTCGTAACACTTATTTCAAAATTATTTTCCATTAAGTAAGGTAATTCTCACCTTAGTTCACTGCTAGGATGCCCCAAAAAAAAAGCATCAAAATTACAAGTCTCTAGGTCCAGAGACAGAGAAACCTACTGTGTACCTACATTTAAAGATATTTTTTCTAAACGCGAATACAAAAGCCTATCCTACTGCACCAAGGCTTTTGCGATTATGCCTGGGCACCCATGACAAAACACGAGACCTTTACGTATTATTTAGTGACGAGTACCTACTGTACATCTTTACTTAAAGCGTTATTCGTAATGTACCTACTTACTTTTTACAGTGGAAATTGTAATTGCTGCAACTCAAAACCACTTTTTCTATTTCACAAAAGATAAATACAACTTTCTTATGTAATTAGACACAATGGCTATTGCCTTTACCGCTTGGTGGTCCAACAAATTGACATCAGACAGGAGCCGGCGTCGACAGCGCCCGCGTTTGTTAGTGCACCGCGTCCATCGACACTTAACTCCAGACTCGAGATCAAACGGACGGTCGCAGTTATCCCGAATAATGACTAATAAGCTATCTAGAACGTCACTTTACGACTTCAGAACAATAAGCAGATTGTACAAACTTGATGCTTCCATGAATAATTAGGGTATTAGTGCTGTTTGAAGTCTACGGTTTCGTTTGTATTTTACAAAAGCTAATAAACAGGCAAACAAAAACTCAATTATGTGATATGCGTATCTTATTACACACACTTATAATATATGTATATGAGTATAACAAACTCACACAAATACTTATGTAGGTAATCAAATCACATGTCACATCACGGCCATTTACCGAATCGTTCTATGTAGACATAAGTAGATGTTGTACAACGGGTCCAATTACCTCAATAAATACGTCAGGCACATAGGGAGGCTACCGGATGTCAACAACCAAACGCGAAAGGGCTAAAGTCCCTACATAAACATTTTCCGCGTACTTACTTCCATAAATTAGTTCCCGTGAAGGCACGGTATAAATACCCGCGAAACGCCACAGTTCACCCGCTCATTACTTAGGTACACTAATAGTTTTATTTATCGGCTTCCTGTGCGCTCCACAACAACAGTGCTGCTCCTGAACCAAATTATTGCCTCCAAACGAAAGCCGTAGTTGACACCACGCAACCCTTTTCACCCTCATTTATAATCGATATCTGTCGCAATACCAAATAGACACCTTCCTAAATGTATTCCGCCGTCACGGAGGACAAAACAGTAATCAATATAATAAGCGGCTTCCGTTTGTCAGACAACAACCGACACGCCGTCTCAGTGAAAATTTCAAATTATACCTCACCAACTTTCCCGAACGTTTATTCGAAAAAACTTATTCGATAATCACCTATCATTACTTGCGGGAGGCGTCAGCCACCGCGCACACAAAGGAGGTGGTGCCGGAAGAAAACGACGAAAATTAAAAGTTTCCACCAAACAAACCAACAGCTGTCATATTAAACCGTCAAAGTAAAGATTACAAATGAAATATTCACGGTGAAAGCGGGGTTTAGCCCGTGGTTATGTAAATAAGTGGCTACGAAAATGTACATAATTAGTTTACACGTTTTCTCTGAGACACCCTCCAGCCCCGCGGCGGGGCGAGGTCGATCTACATGCTAAGGGCGCCTCTACATGAATCACGCATCACTACACGACCTATTCAAATACCCCGCATGTGTTCTCTTCACATAACCTATATATAATGATGATAGGGTTGCGTGCTTCAATTAATAATGCACCGCAAAATTCAAAAAATACGTCGAAATGAAAGACGGATTTTTATAATATCCTAATTTACGCTGTTATTATGTTCGTACTTAAATAGAACACTTCATTATCCGGTAGGTAAGTAGTGACGTAAATCATTAATTAATCAATCCTTGATTAGGCTGTTGCCGTCGGTTGAAAATAAATAAAGTATAGTATCATTATGTAGAGAGCTTTTTATTAAATGAAAAGGCTCCGAGGATCTCCGTCGCGAGTGACAGCTAATCTCTTAATAAGACACAAAGCAAAGTGAATTCGCGGCGCCAGGGCGGAGGGCGCGCCGTCGGCGCACGCGGCGCGTCTCCTTAATTCTTTTGTCGTTTTCAGCTTCGTCAAATATCGCGTTCCCGTTTGCATACATTTTCGCCGACTGCCTCCCTGAAGGCCCCGCTCTCCCCCCGACGCCGTCTCTCACAAATAAAATTAGTGTCGGCAGCGTGACACCAACTGAATTTAAGCTAATTAGATATTTATAAAGAAATTTCCGATTCAGCAGCAAAGTTCAAAATTTGACTTCGGCCCCGCAAAGAGTTTGGTGCCGTTTTCAATTTAAACTTGGAACAAGTTAAATAATGCGCGAGTTGCGGCCAACTCGATTCATCTAAAGGTTTTAGTAGGTTTTAGTGAAATTAGCTTTTGAATTCAAATGACTTTGGGATATCCATGGCGTGGAACTTTGTGAAGACAATATTAATCCGGCTACTTATTCAAAAGGTCGCTTGAAAGGATTATTGTAACACTTGGACGGATTTGGATGACAATTATAGAAAAATAAGATTATGAATGGGATTGAAGGAGTTGTAAGTGTGGTCCGCTGCTGCGTAGAGGCGCGGGCAGGCGGCTCGGGCGCGTGTGTGCAGGTCGCGCGGCGCCCACCTCGCGCCTAATGTCCGGGCATAAATCAGAGGTAACGCGCCCCCCGCGCCCCGCCGAGGCACCGCCGATAAAATTCCAAATTGTTTTCTCGCCCCCGGTGGGCGCCGCCCTCGGTTCGCTCTTAAACGCCGTTTCAAGTTGCACTTGTGAATCGCACTTTTTACTGTTCTTGAAATTGGCGTTGCGAATTGCTTTTCGACTTCGAGGGTCTCATTGCTGTATAAAAGCGGAGCGTCGTTGAATTATGTTTTGCGAGTGTAACCCAAATCGGTGATGATTTTTTCGCTTTACTACTGACACATCGGCATGGAGGCGACACGCTGGCATGTTAAATGCGATCCAATTAGAAGATTAAGCGTTGACAATTACGGAGTCGGGTCGCAATCGTATATCAACAATTATTGTGCGAGTGCGACAAATGGCGAGCTGGCGGTTCGAGCACCTGTGCGGCGCACTCACCCACTCCCGCGCAAACCGCGGTGCCGTGTAAACGAACACGAACAACTTGAATATTGACTGGTCCAGTCTTGTGGCCTATTAAGTATTGTCGGATTGATCAATGAGGATAAACGTGGACAAAATATGTTTCTCTTTTTGACCAGTTGTAGTGATAGAGATGGATGCTTTATCCACCGCGATAAAGGCGATCATAATACGGGCCTTCTTGGAGCCCGAACTTATAGAACAGCGGGTAGAAAGGACGAAACATTGGTAAATGTATTGGGGTACGATTTGTTATTGAGTTATTTGTCTCTTGGAATCTATTTAATTTTTAAGGTTATTTACAAAATATTTCAACGCGTCCGAATTTTGTACACGGTTTTGCGAAAACAATTTGACGATTAAGGATCCACATATGAAATATGAATATTTAAAGTGCAAATTTTTGTTAGAGTCAAGTTTCCCCCGTCTCCCCTACAGCCAAAAGTACAAATAATAACCTGAAAAATATCTTAAATGAGATCACATAAAACGAATTTTAATGAAAAACTATCACGACAAAGTAGACTTGATTGGTTTCTGAGATACCTACGGGTGCCTAAAGTGGTTATACCTACTAAAATGACCTACGACAGCACCAAACAACGTTAAATAGAGAACTAAGTAGTTCATACTTGTTGTTTTTTGAGATAGTTATTGTGTTTGTAGTAACGGCTTCGGAACCCTACACTGAGCATGGCCAGACATGCTCTTGCCCGGTTTTTATTTGTACCATTCGATGTCATACCAATGTCGCGCAATTCCGAAGCGATGAAGACCGAAGTTTGAAAACAATTAGGGTCAGGGAGGGAACAGTAGCTCGGTGGGAACAGTGGCTCGAATGTGCTGTACTCAAAAGGGAAAGATCTATATTCCTGTCTTCTACATCAATCGGAAGCATTGGGTACCCGATCATGCACGAACTAGTCAGAGACCCACTCCGGCGCCATGCGGACGAGTTGCAATGCGTTTTTGTTTTAACCCCTGACAAAACTACATTTTCAGGTAAGTTTCACTTAATTTTTTTCTTAACTCGTACGACATTTTTGATTAACTATGTTTTGCACTAAGAGTGTGTCTAATTGACTTAGTATTAGCTGATAATTCAAGGCCCTCAGCTTTGGTGTTTGCTTCTAGTTTGATCTAAAATCCAAAATGGCGACAGGGACAACAGTAGTTCGTTTCGGGAAAGTACTCAGTCGCTCTCGAACCACTGTGTACCTACATGCAACTCTTTACATTACAGTATTATTAAAAATGTATTAGTAGGTAATTGAGTTCTATGGCATTCATATGGGTTTTTTTGCCTTTTTTGCCTTTAGAGGGACGGTTGTAGATCTGCTAAAATGTGATTTAATTTTGTGACAAGGGTTGGGTATTTCTGTAATAGTAAGTACCTAAGTGATTTAAACCAAAAATGACAATTGTTAATTACTGAGTTTATTTAAGTTACAAGAATATTGATGTTCTTTTTATTTTTGCCTTAAGAGGTATGGCCTCTACAAGGCGCTAAAATGTGATTTAATTTTTATGAAAATTATTTCTAAGTAGGTAGTAGATACCTAAACATTACAACTTTAATAAAAAAATAACAACTCTTATCAATTTTTAATTTTTCCTAAAGATGTCAGAACCTATTTGGTCATTGAATATCAAAACGTAGCCATTGTGTACTGTAAGAACCACTGTATACTAGGGAGTGTACACAAAGGTTCGAGCCACTGTGCACTGTTAGAACCACCGTGTACTTGGGGGTGCTAGTGACTGTGTACAGGTCGTAGTACACAGTCGCTCGATTCCCATTTTTTTTAAAAGACTAGTTATCTCTTTTTTGGTAAAAGTAATAAGAAATCTATTTGTTACATATGAAACTTCAATAATGCACTGTGCTTTGTGCTTGCAATAACTATTTCAGGGATTTATATCTTTCATGCAATAGCCTGTTGAAAAAATCCTAGCCACTGTTCCCTCCTTGACCCTACTGGATAATGAAAATAATAAATATCAAAGACGAATAAAAAAAACTACTACAATACTAGCCTTTGCCCGCGAATCCGCATAGAAGTCCGCGTTTATCACTATCACTAATCTCTCGGAAATTGTCCAACTTTCAGGGCTATAAAATAGATCAGATACTTTATATCACTGTACCAATTCCACGTCGATCGGTTAAAGCATTTCACCGTTAAAACTGAACAAATAAACTAATAAAGGAACACACTCTCTGATTTACAATAATAGTAAGGATAGTAAAATAGTAAGGATTACGAAAATCTGTCAATTACGAGTAGATAATTATGTCTCGAGCTTTACCGAGGACTCATCTCTATTGACGAGATCTGCGTGTTAGTGCCTTCATCGATTTTCACGTCTGTCTACGCTATCGGTACATTGATAGGGCAGTTTGTCGGTAGACCTTAACAAAAAGGTAATAGGAAGGTGTCAAGCTAGCCCGAAGAGTCAAAGCATAATTAATATGAGTAGATCGTGCGTGCGTAAAAAGGGTGCCAGTTAATTGGTCGACAGATTGTAAAATGAAATTAGAGAAAGACTGAAATTTACAGGTTGGTCAGGTGATCCTAACAACAAGTACCTATCTAAGTTGGAACGATGTAAGCATGTGTTTATAACGGCTCGGCCGCGCGGTATCGCCCTATATAAATTGTCCAGTCAGTCCTGCACACGCGAACTACGTACAGTCAGCTGCAGAGAAAAGTACCCCCCTGCATACGAGTTGCCTTGCAAAGGGGGTTAAATTTCTCTGTAGCTGACCGTACCTAGATAGTTGTATAACGACGTACTTTCTATGCAAAGTTTAAAAAACCCTTACAATCGATATAACTCATATTTTGTACTTATCTCTAAAAACTGCATGTGTGGTTTCAGTTATCAATATGTTTTTTTATTTCCGCTTTAGTCATGAAAATCTTAATATGAAACATCACACACAAAACAAATGAATGAATTCTTTGAATCATTTTATATCAGTAGTGAAATATCGTTTGAGCCACCGACTCGGTTGTGACAGCGCAAGAAGTATTAGTGATTAGTGTTTTAATTAAGAACATCTTCAAAAGCACCGTGATAAAATACGTTACAAATGTTTTGATATAAAAATCAGCTACAGGAGATTCGAGAATAAAACAATATTTTACCCGTCTATTACTCACTGCTAAAATGTTTTATTTTAGACAAACGTTCCAAATTAAATAGTTTAACAGGAAAATATTGTTGTCACATCAGACGCGTCGAAAAGCTATTTATTTTATGATGGGAATAAATATGTGTATCTCTATATTTACAAAATGGTGTTGAGAAGTAAATCAAACCCGCGCTGTGTGCCAAGTGCGGCGGTTAAAGCGTTGGCAGCGCCGAACATCTTCACCGGCGAGCGCGCTGGACCAGCCGCTATTGTTTTCCCACTTACTCACTCACCTTTCGTAGACATAGTGAGACAAAAAAGTTAAGGCAATTAAAGGGACAGGGAATGACTCGTAGTCGCGGGCACATTCGTACACACCTTATCAGTAATTTACTTCACACTAGGACAATCAAATCCCAATACCAAAAGTACTAAATTTAGCAATAATACTAGTTCACTCTCCCAGTGCACAATTCCCAGTGCAAAAATATTTTTCAAATTGAGAACTATTTGAATACAAAGTTATTAGTTTCGATAAAAACCCATGACATCAGCTGAAACGCGTAATCGGGGAGCTGACAAACATCAAAATATTTGCACGCCGAATGAAAAATGGCTCCCCGTTGAATAAACTTCGAATGAGCTACACAATGAGACAGGTTTTAAAACGCAGCTTGCCGCGTTTGCTCACAACACGATTAGCATACCAACTACTGTACAATATTTACATTATTCTATTACGGCAGTTATGATAATCTCCTCGGGGTGAACCGAGCTAATGTGCACGGATTAAGCCCTTCCATACAATTGGTGATGCACTTGTCATAAATAACATGCGGTGGTTTTGTTTAATTTAGTTTAATGCGCATGTCGAATACTACATACATAGAGAGCTACAAAATGAAAATTGGAAACTTTTAGCTTCATTCGAGAGGGGTGACCCATGCTATGGCAACTTAGTACATTAGAGGTGGTTCGCTTTTTTTTGTTTTTTTTTTTAATTGTGACAAAACTAATATTGCGCTTGGATTAAGCAATAATGGACTCTTGGTCAACGGAGTAAGCACTTCGACGCACGCCTTATTAATTGTGTCGTTCTGTGGCGCCATCTTCATTAGGTGTCGAAAAAGTTTTAGTCCGGCTTTAAAGTCAGTGTTGCTGATGGTTTAAAAAAAACGCTCTTGAGAACGATACAAAAACGTAATGATAATGCAAAAAAAGAAATGTATTACTTTTGTTATTTTGATAAATATATATTATACGTTATGAAAATGCAAAAATATATAATTTATGACAGTTTGTATTGAATCGATATGACAACACAATAAGTTACTTGTCTGTCTTGACATTTTTTGACATTCTTCAAAGAAATTTTCTTGAATTACTTAAATTTAATTTCAGGGAGAAATATAATGACAAAAGATTTCAAATTATTGCATGACAGATGTATTTTACAGTGTGCTGCGTACCTGGGTGCAATAACCGGACCGTAGAAGGTAATTCACTACACTTTATTCGTTAAACACAGATCCAAAGGTATTCAGAAAAAAAAAAATGGACAATTCTATTATTGGTCGTACTATTAATATCATTAATGGGAAAATGTGTCTGTCTCTCTGTCTTTTAGACTTCGCTGAACTGATTTGGATGAATACAAAGTAATACCTATTTACTTTTCATTTCCGTTTTTTTATAGTTCTATAGGGAATAGCGATCGATATACGATATGGAAGTGGATGAAGTTAAGGGCAATATTTAAGAATACATTATATGGTAATTGTGCGTGTCTGAAATACTTTCATGGTTAAACCTTCAATCGGTTTTGATGGAATTTAGCATGACCCCATTTGTTGACATTTGTTGGTGACCCCAAGAGACTACTTTAATTCCTAATCCCGTGACCGGGCAGAGAGCATCCACAGAGCGCTGCCATTGAGCTGCGTGCTTCAACTCAGGCGATATAGACCATAGCGAATAGCGATACACGTGTTCTGCAATGACGTAGTCGCAAGGAAAATCTAGATATAGCTAAACTACAGATACAATTATGAAATAATAGTTAACATAACCTTTTTAGTGTTTAGAAGTCAAACTACCCTTATACTTTCGCCATGTCCGTTTGTCTGTCTGAACCTATGAAATATACAAAGATAAAATTTCGTACATAGGATACCTATACATAATATATACCGTTCGGATCCAAGGTTGTATAAAAAACGAAGGATGTTTGTCTGTCAGACACGTATGCTCGGCCATACTTCCATAATTTAGATAAAATTTGGCAGTCAATTACAACGTACTCTATTTTATTTCGGAAAACTTGATAGTTCCCGAGGGAAAAGCGATAAACGAGTTCTATGCGAATGCAGTCGCTGGCAAAAGCTAATGCTAATGCTGTTTGTAATAAAGTAATAATTTTAAAATCATTTTTTATCAATTACGTATAATTATGTTATGCGACATCGAAATAGCACTAGGTATTTATTTTATGCATTTTAATATCTACTTCACTAAACTGCTTTTGATGAATACAAAGTAGGTAATCTTCATTTCCGATTAGTTCTATAGCGATATACGATATCTAGGCGGTTAATGCCTTTAAAGTTTGTCAGACCCAGGACGACGACCATTTGTGACACGTGATTTAGTTTTTTTTTTTTGGGCTAGGTAACGCACACATGGTACCTGATGGCAAGTGGGATCAGAGATATACGGTTGCATTCAAAAGACTATAATGATCTTAAGACTTTAATGTTTTACTGACCGACCAGGGTTCCTTTTCTATTAACATTTTCTATCGCAAGGGATAGTTGATAAACACTTAGATCTGTTGCAGAGCATTGTTTTTAAAGAGAAAACCGGCCAAGTGCGAGTCGGACTCGCGCACGTAGGGTTCCGTACCACACCACCATACATCTAAATAAATGTTTTTCTTTATTCTTTATTATATTGGAGTTGATTGAATGAAAGGTAAAATGCGGTTTACGATTTATAACGTACCTATTCAAAAAAAAAATATTAGATCTCGTTCAAACCAATTTTCGGTGGAAGTTTGCATGGTAATGTACATCATATATTATTTTTACATTTATCATTCCCTTATTTTAGAAGTTACGGGGGGGGGGGACACACATATTTCGACTTTGGAAGCGTCTCTCGCGCAAACTATTCAGTTTAAAAAAATATTATATTAGAAACCTCAATATCATTTTTGAAGACCTATCCATAGACGTATGGGTTTGATGAAAAAAAAAAGTTTCAGTTCTAAGTATGGGGAACCCTAAAAATTTATTGTTTTTTTTCTATTTTTGTATGAAAATCTTAATGCGGTTCAACGAATACATCTACTTACAAAGTTTCCATAATATAGCTCTTATAGTTACGGAATAAAGTGGCTGTGACATACGGACGGACAGACGGACGGACAGACATGACGAATCTATAAGGGTTCCGTTTTTTGCCATTTGGCTACGGAACCCTAAAAAGGAAGCAGACGAGCAAGCGTGACAACTGATGCTAATTTGATCATCGCGATATATACTTAATCACCCGCAACACCGAGGAGATGCCGGTCTTTGAGAAAAGAGTAGGCTGGTTTTTCGAAGGCCCCAAGTCGTATTGGTTCGGAAATACAGACGCCAAGAGTTGATTCCACATTATATACATAAAATGCTTTTCTCGGTCGATCGGATTTTTTTTAGGTTATAGGTACCTACTCCTTTCATCAGTTTTTCAGCCCCAGCTCCAGGAGAGGGACTTCAATCAGAAATTTACTTCAATCCGAAATTTAATAGCATTAATCGTGTCCCGGGATCTTCTAGTGGTAAACGTGTTCTACGCTGACGAAGTCGCGGGCAAACTCTTCATATTCATAATGGAGATACCTATTGCCATCATGATTGTAATGAAATTTTGCATAAGTAAGTTGGACCCCGAGAAAAAGACGTAGGAAAATTAATGTTGCATGGTTTCCAAGGGAACAGCGAAAAACAAGTTTCACTTAGATGAAGTACTTAGCGCGCAAAGTCTTGTATAATTATAAATGAGAGAGTGTGGCTGTCTGTTTGTCTGTAACGCTCCGCTGTCACGGCTGAACCAATACTTACTTACTTTGTTACCTTTTTTAGTAAAACTTACGGGAGGAGGGTAATGTTTTTGACCGGTATATATGTAGGTAAGTACATATGAATGTTTTGTACGCCATGCAACCGTACCTTTAAGACCAAATTTGGCTTTGCCAGTCACCTTCGCTCACACCAAGGACATACACCTAAGGATGTTTTTTTTATCCCGGACAATAGAACAGTTCCGGAAGGAATAATGATAAACGACTTCTATGCGGACGGAGAGTTTTTATTGGATAGGTATTCCCTTGGACAAGCCATCCATAGAAGAAAATATACGGCAGGGTTAGCCTAGTTGATAATTAGTGACTAGTGACCGTGTTTCTGGCTCTCCACAGATGAAGTTGCGGGCACAAAGCTAGTTTTATATAATTCATTTACTACTTTTTGAGGCGTGTTATCAATATAATATCTTTTTTGTAAATAAACTATCAAGATTGCTCGCGAGAAGGATCCCCTGTTACCGTACCACTAGAAATAAAGAAGGTGCTTAATTTTTGAAAGGAAATGTCAATTAAATACACTTTTTGAGATGATTAGGTACAGGATTCAGGCGTAAATTGCTCTAGCGTATATTTATTGAGAATTGGGAACCCAAAAGAGAAGAGCTTAAAACACATATGTTTTTATTCCAGGCGTTTTATCCTTGAGTCCTTGTGGTGGTTACTGCTGACATTGGTTGCGGGTATTGAACGCTGGTGCCTCTGTATTTACTATTAGCGTAAAGGTGGCTGTCAAAACATAGGTAATGTTCATCCCACGTTATTTATTAAGTCTGATCAGATAGTAAAATACCCCTATACGAATGTACACAAGACGCTTGAAGCGGGTGATATTTTTAGTCAGTGAAGTGTTTCCGCTTTGCATAGGTAATATTTTTACTCTAGGTCTAAATCCCATTTCTGACACATTGATGAATAAAACTCTAGTAATATTAGATTAGTCGCATGTTATACTTATCAGACGAAAATAATAGACAAAGTGGTATTCAGAATACAATGGAGGTACAATGGACTAGACAAGGTATAAAAATGGCTCATATCATCATACTTGTCGCATAGTCACAAATGCCCTCTGTTAAAAGAGACTTCTATATATCAAGAAAAAAAATGTGTAGGTATCTTTAATAATGATGAAAGTTAGAAATATCTATTTAGAAGACAGTTAGCGTTTGTTTGTTTGTTTGTGTTTTTGACGTCTGATTGTAACTAGGTAGGCATTCAAATCTTTAGACAGGAACATATATTTTCCTAAACGAAGACATTGACAGGTAGAGAGTAAAAATTAAAGCGCTGTAAGTTGTATTTTTATCATTAGCTTGAGTCGCAATTATTCTTTCAATTTGAGATTATACCAACTGCTCAATAGGTTAAAAGGAAACTTTGTGGTGAGACTGTGTGTGTTGTCTGACTGTCTGCCTGCCACAGCAGATATTGATATTAATTTAATGCTCTTGATTGGAACGTTTGACACCTTATTACACGACTGCCCAAAAAAGGGAGTGTAATGTTTTCAGGGTTCATGTATGTATGTATGTATGATTCTTTATTCCACCATAACTTCTAAACTCCTGAGCCGATTTAGATGTGTGTGGTATGGTTAGAATCCTTTCATCTTCCCGGCTGACATTTATACGACTGCCCAAAAAAGGGAGTGTAATGTTTTTAGGGTTAAAAGATAAAAGATAAAAGAAATTTATCCAGTAAGTAGGGTAGGCGACTCCGGCACTTTTACACGTCCACAATCTACCAGCGCTTCCCAAGAGGAGACCACTGCTGAGAAGAAACGCCGCAAGAAACTCAGCAGTCAGTCATTTTTTAAACATATTTCATATTTCATATAACAGTGGTCCTTCTTAGTCTAGCATTATATAAAGCTACAGGTATTAAATTAAATATAATATCAAACAACATGTGTAGTTCAGCAGGAAAACATGCCAAAATCTTACGGGAGAGATAGAGAGAAAAGAAAAAATAATAATATAGAATCAACTACTTATATGAGATGGTGCAAGATGACCACATAAAAGTTAGAGAGTAAGATATGTTTTCCTGCATCAACGGTGCCCCCAGACAAGAAAAAGCAGGATAAAGCTTTGCATTTGAACAAATTATTTATAAGCTTTATTTTTTGACAAGGACGAAAAAGGTGTTGTTAGTATATTTCTTAATGCAGTCGAGGGAATGTTTTATACCAAGACGATGCGCTTAAAAGTCCCGCGATTACATAAAAAAATATACTAACAACACCTGTTTTTTATTTTTTTTATTATTTAAGGTCAGGTATTCGAATCGGTTCAAAAGCTAGTTTCATGAGTTATGAATAAGATGGGATATAGTAATACTCACTAATTATAATACAGTTGAATAATTTCTAGGTTAACAAGAGATTCTCGGAGGCTGTGCCAGGTGCAAGGAAAAGTGTCCCAGTTTTAGAATAATTATTTACACACGACTTAACTATTCAAGGAATTGTCATGAGGAGAGGAACGGAATTTCAAGGAAATGAAAAACAAATGCGACGGGGTACATAACTTACTTACATTTATAAAATTACAATTGGCTAACTAGGTAGATTTGTAAGATTTTGGCGGAAGCTGGAAGTTTTGTTGACAACATTTGAAACAGCCAGTAAATGCATGTTAGTCACAAATCGTTGTGACTAACGTGCATTTACTATGCTCACCGAAATGGCCGATTTTCACTGATTTCTAGAAATTTGTACTTATTTTTAAATCTCATTGGCGACTGATATTGTCACGCCTCTGATACCTATCAAATATGAGTCAATCCGTTTTCCACCCATAGGTACAGTCGCGGAATGAAAAGGATCGTCACATTAAAGTCGACTTTTGCTTGAACCAGATTAAGAAGCAGTAATGCCAACATCTCAATGTTATAATAGTAAAACCTCCCCTATTTATACTGAAACCCAGTTGTCAATTTTACAAAATGGTAACTGGGCACACAATAGCCTGTTTCAGACTAGCGTTTTTTTTTAATGCGTGTATACACGTCTGTTTCGGCATACGCGCTTACAGGCGCTACCAAAAACGAGCTTATACGCGCTTATAATTATACGCTAGTCTTAAACAGCCCTCCTGTTTTGATGTGTATTAAACGTGATTGATATATTATATCATATATGAATCACCTTTGCTCTAACGTTCATAATCTGCCTTACTGGAGTGGTTTATTGACTGACAATCTCGTATTAAATCAAGGGCCGATTCTGCCGTGCTAATGATAAACATCGCAATAAAATGTGCAGTAAGGGATAGCTGCGCCTCTATTCTAGGCGGTAAAATACAAATCGTATTTGACCTGTTATGGTTTGTTTTTAAGTCTACTGTCAATAAAATAAGAGCTATCAAAATGTTGACAATACGATATCAGATCA
This sequence comes from Acleris sparsana, assembly GCA_923062465.1. NCBI lineage: Eukaryota > Metazoa > Arthropoda > Insecta > Lepidoptera > Tortricidae > Acleris > Acleris sparsana. Next base: position 8,169,712 of record OV281286.1, read on the forward strand.
AAGACGATATCGTTTTTACCGTGTTGAATAGAGGCCCTGATATAAGTCTGTGATGGATTAGTTTTCCATTGACTCCGGGTGGTAAGATGAAGAAGTAACATGATCAAAATCCTACTTCTAACCTCATCCTCATGTTAAATAAAACTAGTAATGTCACACTAGCCGTGCGGGAAAATTATAGATAACTAGCTTCTGCCCGCGACTTCGTCTGCGTGGACTTCAGAATTTTATCTTACCAGGATGAATAAAGTTCATACTTACCGAACCGAGAACGAAAAATAAAGTTTATAATTGCACTGTATAGGGAAAATCGATAAACCAAACTCTACTGCTCACTAGTGACTAGGTTGAGGCAACCCTATCATCAGGGTTATGGTTACGTAACAAAATGGTAAACAAGGAACCTTTATGGAGAGACTCCGATATCTGACTGTCTGTTTGTCACAGCAGTTTTTAGATCGGTTTAATAACCAACTCAGAAGCTATTTTCACCCCATTTTTATCACATACAACATGATTATTATTATTACCCTCTTTTGACTTCGCAATCTAGTACAAACATTAATAAGTGTAGGTTAGGTTCATGAGTATAGTTATGGATTAATGCGATAAGTATTGATTAAAAGCTGAGGAGCAAAAATACCGGGTCAGAGTGCGTTTTTCATACAAACGAGACTATTATAGATGTTTTTCTGAACATGCACAATTCCGGCGTTAACCGCAGATTCATTCAGTTATCCTAGGCACTCTGGAAGTCCTGTATCGATACTCGGGGCATTCATTATCAGATTTCACTAAAAGCATTCTCTGGTGAGGAACCAAGGCTTCGAACTAGCCCCTTTGGTATGAAAAACGCACTCTGACCCGTTATTTTTGCTCCTGAGTGTAGTACTTAATTATAATACAGTTTTATATTTTTTAGGTGACAACAGATACTTAGAAGCTGTTGTGTTCAGAGCAAGGAAATATGTCCCAGTTATAACTAGAATACCTACTTATGTGCACAAAGATTCTGTCTCGTATTATTTGTGAGAATATCGAAACCAAATAGTACTTATGCCAATTAAAACATAAAAGATTGTCATAATCACTTGCAGTGAAGACCAGGGCGGCTAGCATAAGTCATAATCCCTCACTACCTAGTCTGCAACGAAAGGGAATACCGAACTCAAATAACAGATGCCCGGTCATCATCAAAATCGGGGTGATTACACAAAAGATCCCCACCACACAGAACCCCACCAAGAAGATAAGATAAGACAAAATCATTAAAATCAATATTTCTAAGAATGATCCTGAAGACTATAATGTCATGTGGAGAATATTATGCAATGCAAAGATCCGTTCAATTACCTACTCGAGGAATTAATCATAAAGAAAGTAAGGGAATATCGAGAAAATGAAAAATAAATGCATAAGTTATTTACATTTCATGAAAATAAGCGTTTGCTAAGAAGATTTGTATGATTTTGGCGAGGGCAGGGATATCCCTGGAGTTCCATAATTCTAGTTACGTATGGAACAATCGGTACATATATAAATGTCAAATAAGTTATCCCAATAGTTCCATGGAACTACCTACACACTAGACTTATAGGTAACATCTGGTTTTGATTTTATTTTAGTTTTAAATCAGTTGAGTATCTTCGGAGATGTGCTCTAACAAAAACAGGTGGACAAGACCGTTGCGTAGTTGCCCATACTTATACTACTGTTGTAGTCTGGCATGAATACCCGCCCCCGTACCGGAGCTCATTTTTTAACCATCCGTGTACCATTTCGCGTTGTCTTCCTCTGATAGGTGCAACCCATCCTTCCATTCATCCCTTGTCGGAATGTGGACATTGAAGTTCCTCCGGAATACATACTTGGGCTGCATTTTATCGCAGCCCATCGTCAGTATTCTATCTGGAGCAACATTGTGTGCTATTAAGTAGTAAGTACTTACTACTTATATTATATAGTAAAGTTTAACCCGAGTCATCAAGAGTCATTAAGGCGCATCCACCATCTGTTAGTCACTGCCTGTCAAAATTTGCGCGGGGAGTCGGATTGCCCTGAGCTCGTAGAACGAGTCGTGAGGCTCTTTGTCCCTGAAACATCGCGAATAACGCTTAGGCCGCCTGCGCGTCCACTGTTGGCTGCGCCGTCGGCGCGCACGCTGTGGCGAAGGAACTCGCCCTTGCTCCGGGTCTTGACGCGGTTGAATGTGCTTATGGTATCAGTACTTGAATGTGATTTGTTTGCGTGGCGAGCTGTGTGTCGTGAATGTCTAAGATTGTGCGAGATGATGGATGATAGGCCATCTAGTATTAATTGACTTCGGTTTTTAATTTATTATCTCTACCATTTGTTATTATTATTATTATTACTGAAGTTTTTCGGTGTATTGGTCATACTGTAATGTCGTGTAAATTAATTTGAATAAATAAATAAATAAATAAATCAAAGTCATCATTCTAATTAGGTAGGTAGGCCAATTTGTATTGAAAACTTGTCAGTTGACCCAAGTTTTTGTTTTTTTTATGCATTTAGCATGTAATTTTTAAACAAATGTACCTAATAGGTTTAAACAGAATAAGCTTAAACGTAATAAATGATTTATTCACATATTCATATGTTTACATGACATGGTAATTAGTTGGACTCTTCGAACTCTCAAAATAGGTAGTTGCGCTGCGGCCACATCAGAATCTGTGAGATTTGAAAAATATTCGTGATACAAGTAGTTAGTTACTTGTTGTGCAGAATCTTTCTTTCTTTATGTTAAAAAAGGGATGCCTTTAGATATGGCCGCAGCATTAGGAAGACCCATTAAATATATGATCCTCAAAGATTATTAGTTAAAAAGCTATTAAAAACCACTTGGAAGTTAAATTGAAATTCTGTAGGTACAATAGTATTTTTTTAGAACTTGGTGATAGCAATAAACCGCTAAATGTGGGGATACCGGAACTTATAACTTTGTCGCTCTAGAGGAATCCTGTATTCAGTGGACGTCTTTCGGCTGAAATGATGAGGTTTACTTCTCACTGGTTTATATTCAAATAAGAACTGATCAGGCGGTGTGGCGTACTAATTAAAATTGAAATTTGTTTATACATGTATCAATCGTTCCGCGAATGAACGATGTGTTAAAAGATAAATTATATTGCAGGTGCGCCAATTTATTCAATAAAAACGTATCTCGTCGACTAGATTAATGTCGTCTATTTTCTTTGAAGTCCATCAGTTCTTAATGTAAAACATTGTCATCACGCCTGGTATGTTCTTTTTTGTATTACTTACTCCAAACTTTAACCCCTTTTTTATGAATCTTAACAGTGTTTAAAGCCATAATAGTTAATGTGTGCCAACAGCGCGTCTTAACTATTATTGGTCTTTAAATACCTGTTGTGGTTTTGTATGAATAAAGGGGTGGCGAATAGCTTACGTATGTGGTTATGTATACGTACATGCTTACACACACATATGCACAGTATTAGTTCCATTAACACGAACTAGATGGCAGGCACGGCTATACGAACCAAAAATAACGCTGAGTTGCCAGTCTATATCCCAGTATACAATAGTAGTCTTTGGGGTGACCTTCTTCACTTATAATTGGTAACAGTTCTGAAGTAGCACCTGATTCAGCACGTCCTCCACGACCCGACAACTCGGCAGATCTCTGCGGGGCAATTCAATTACATTGAAAGATCCCTCATAAGCGAATCGTTTTTCCGAGTCATTAATTTTTTCGAACGACACAGGGCCGCGTGATATGGCGGGGTGGGTCCGCGCGGCTATCTCGCGAGATAATGCTGATTTATGCGGCCGGGCGACGGCCGTGATTCGTCGCGCTTCGTCGCCGCGACGTGCGAGTGTCGCGCGGACGTCGCCCGCGTCCTGTTTGCCCTGCTCCCGCCCCGGGCCCGCCGTGCGTCCGCCGCGCGCCCGCGCCGGCCCCGTCCGACATACATTCGTGACGGTTAGTTGGCGAGATTTATGCTAATCGACGGGGCCGACTCAGATAAGCTCCCGTGACGGTGTATGGCAAATTGTCTCCCATTGCGACTTCCCAAAGTCCTTTGTGGCATTCCCTATCGTGTTTAATCTTTTATTAACTCTTATAACCGTAACGAAAATATCGCTAATGCAGAAAAAGAGATAACGTGGGCGAATTATGATGATACATCGCCCTCCGATATTACCGCGAAGAAAAGAAGATGGTATTGGAATTCTCTGTAATTTGACAGCATTCCTTTTTTGAAAGAGTTATGACGAATCAACACAATATGAAACATGCACGAGTAATGTTCTGTGCTGCTATGTATGTTCGGAAATAATACGTGTGCCTGGAATACATTTCCAGATGTCGTACTTTATGGTGCGTGGTAGAAAAACTGAATGCCCGAGGCGTCGTTAACTCGAGAACATTATAAGGAATAAATAAGTGAGGTATTAATACTGCTTTATAGTCCGTGAAAGAGCCTTCATTGTTTAGTGCTCTGCACTCGGCCTTTGTTCCCATTTGTATTTTGTTACGAACTGGCGTATTAAGGATTAAATATTTTGGAGTGATGTACTAAGTAGTGAGTGGCGCTGTACTAAGTAGGCAATCAGTGTACGCCTTGGTACCACCCTATGTGTTGTGTAAGTGGCCTAACTGCGAGTCATAACATAACATAATATACAACCGATTTTGAGCTATTCACGCGACTTTCTGGCTAGTAGAATGGATAAGAGATAGACTAAATATTGTAACCTGCTTTCCTAACCAACCACTACCAGTAGGTATAGTAATAAAAAAGCTTTGTGTTTCCTAAACCTTGCCGATAAGTAAATGAAACAAAAAAACTTTTTGAATTTAAGGTGATATTAAGGTAAATGCAGTAATCGAAATATCGATTACGCATTAGCGACTGGTAAAAAAGAGGAAACAAGGAAAGTGAGGTGGAAGTTGTGTCCTTATCGATAGATTAGGTCGGCGAATTTGTCACGATCGGCGGCCTGTCGCGCTGATTTACGCCCGCCGCGATAACGCAAACACAACACGCCGTTTCAATTTGATAACACGAACAGGTATTTAAATGGTGTGAATATTTAGTAACATATATGAGGTACTTGCTTGCAGTAGAAAAAACTAGCTACCTACTGTTGTAAAGACATCGAGTTTTCAATTATTTACTGACTTCTACGTTACTTGGGGCTACCTTAAAATTTCTAAATATTTATCTTTAGTTCAATTTTTCATTTCCATCTGGTTTATTTGTCCGACTTTTCATAGGTGAGAAATTCTATTTTTCAGTATTGTTATAAAACTATAGGAAAATCTCTTAAAAGAAATTAAAAATGTAATTGTTTCAAAAAAAAAAATGTTTTTCTAAGTTATGAAAACATGGACAAAATTAAACAGTTCGGACTTGCGATAGATTACTCTATTTACTATATAAATAAATGAACTACTTTTGTGTTGGAGGATATCTTCCTGTCTGTTAAGTGAGTTATTTGAAACTACGCAATTGATTATCCTGTTTTTACCCTTAAGTGTTAAGAGTTTAGAGAATATCTTTTAATCGGTTTATGTGTATAATACACATAGATTCCGCCCGGCCAAAGCCAGGGCGAGTCACTATTAAAACATAATTCGAAAAACCTCAGCAAAATGCAAGGCAACTGTGAAGTAGCGACAATAAGGAACATAATCAATGGATCAAACGATCGACTATCACCAACGTGACCGCAGCTAATACAGTCCACTTCGACTCAATGACGGCCAAATTCGAGATTATAGGCTTCCGAAGTCGGCTAGTCGGCCACCGTGGGCGCGGCGGCGGCCGCCGATTGCCCATTGTGCGGGCTCGCGGCGCAACCGACACGCTTCGCTCGACCGCCACTCTGCGCCACCTACCTTATCGCCTTTGACTCCGATTGACGATTTCGCCTTGATCTCGTTAACCAACAATTGCGTCTCGATTACCTACCACCAAGTTTTTAATTTCTCTGTAAAGCTTAATGGCCGGCTGAATTCGCTGACTACTTGTACTCAATCATGCGCGGTATGCGGAATGGTTCTATTGTGCTCTAATTTAAAAGTGGATTAGTGAAATTGCGTGTGTTCTAATGACGATGCTTCTGACGCTATTAATTTTAGCCACACACATGTTAGCCTTCTTTAAATGTCTTACCTTCCAGTTTTGGTAATGATCATTTCGGTGCCCAGGTCGTTGAATTTGTCCCAGAGCTCCTTGGTTTCTAGGTTGCACTGTATGTGTCGCATCTCCTCGCTGGACCACCGCTCGGCGAGCTGCGGGTTGCGCGGCGGCGGCGAAAGCGCGCGCGACCCGCTCGCCGCGCCGCTTGCCGAGCCGGCTTCCGACGTCGACGAGACGTCCACGGGAGAATCCCGCTCGTACTCTGCTAATGGCGGTGACGGCGAACCGGAACCTGACGCGGTTGCGTCAACGAACTTTTCTGTAAGAAAAAACATTTTTTTAAAGTTGGTGTGACGGGTATTTGGATTGCTATCACTGTCTCACCCTTGAACCTTGTAAGGAGCAGTGTTTGTGCTATTGTATTTTAGTGCGGAGGGGAGATACGTTGTATAATTCCATCTTAGTCCTCAGGGTTGGCATGTCAGTGTAGTCACGAGTAGCGTTGAAAATTCCGGAAAAAAACTAACGGTTTTTTCCTTGACTTTTTTGAAATTTGAGTTTTTATTCCGTAATTTTCGTTTTTTTTTAGGAAAAACAACAAATGAGTAATGACAATAATTTATTCATAGTCAATTACTGACAACTCTCGCCAGCTATTTCAACTGCTTCTGCGTCCATGTCGTCCATGTCGCCCGTTTGTAGGTATAAATAAGACCGAAAATAGATTAAAATAAGAGCAGAAAATTTCATCAGTGGTTTTGAAAAAACCGAGATGTTTTCGGGACTTTATCAACGCTAAGCACGCGGTGGCAACCTAGTGTGATTGTCCTCGTTTGCCTTCCGCTGTAAAAAGAAAATCACCCACCTATCAAAATCACCTACCAATAATCAGTTGGCTGAGCCCTTTTCCCGTTAGCACCTCTTAAATGTGGAGCTTGCTTTCTAAATTTGTATTTATGGTAACTATCTTATAATCTTTTTAAATAAAACAATAGTTGCCATTTCTACACCAGAATCTATAATTTCACAGTCTTGTTTCATAGATTTCAGAGGTATGACTGAAATTAATAGTGATGCGGCAAACGACAATGTTTCCGTACCTATCGGATCGATCTAGTTGAGGCCGGTGAAGTCTGAGTTGTACAGTTGCTTGGTAAGGGCAACTTTTTGTGTGATGGTTGCGAGTTTGTTCCTAGGTCTTGGACGTTTTCTTTGTATTATATTATTTATTTATCTGTATAAGTATGTTTATCGTATACTTTCTCCCATAAAAAGACGACCCGCCGAAAGTCTCCTTTCTGTTCCGCATCTAATGTAAATGTGGATTGTGGCAGTTAGCATTTTTTGGTACCTATCCTAAAACCATGTATTATTGACATATTGACAACGGGACCAACTAGAAAGTATACCCATTCATTAACGGGAAGAAATAAATAATCGGTCCATTGGTCTTCGAGTAATCGGGGAACATACATTTTAAAAAAAAAGACCGGCGAATTGAGAACCTTCTCCTTTTTTTGAAGTCGATTAAAAAGTTAAATCAACTGGCATATAATAATGTTGACTACTCGTACTGACGCAACATTTGTGCATATTGAGCTGTAAACTCTTATCCGCGAATCTAGGATTTGGTTTTAGTCCACTATTTCAACAGGACAAACGCCAATCAATTATTTAAAAAGACTCTTTGTATATTAATAATTTACAGTGTAGATCTAGACTTCAGGCAGTAGCAATAAAATGCATCATTTTAAAACTGCGCATTTATATTCATATACCTAACTCTTCAACCATCACGCAATTTAAACACTTTTAACTGAGAATAAAGAAGTTCCGAAGCGAAAACAATTTAAAAATGTTTTTTTACTGGTTCTTTGAGAACAAACGGCTCTCCTAACGGGTCTCGAAAGTTTACGCATTATTGCTATAAAATGCGGGAGCCTGCCGTTTCGTCAAAATATCTTTGGTCAAATGATATGTTTGTTTATACATTTGATATGTTTTCAGAATTTATTTCAGTACCATCGTGTAGAACCCTATAGGTTAGGTTAGGTTAGTTTTTATAAAATCCTGAAATATTTACGGTTACAGAAAACAAAGCAGTTTGGCAAATGAAAATTTGGGAAATGATACATTTGACCAAAAATATTTTGACGAAACAAAGGTAACCCATAAAATGCAGTAGGCAACAATAAATAAATATAGCAAGCACAAAATACTTGGTACACTTGGCACAAAATACTATTTATTAAAACGGTCTAGGTAGCTGGGTACACTCTAATTTTTGAATTTCAAAAACTTATTCGGTGGAAATCTTCTCTGATGTTTTTATCTTAAGACAAACCTGAAAACATTTTCTAGATAGCTTTATGCCTGGCAACGCATTTGCAGCCTAAGATGGTTGTCTTAAGATTGCAAATGTAAATAGGTCTCAAATCCCTTTTACCATCAGGTCGCCTATGCCTTAAATGCCGTAAAAATGCACCACAAGTTTGTTTTTATTTTATCTTGAATATTATATTATTTTCACTTCTCATGCTCGGAAAATGTTATTAATCTCTGTATATCGGGATTAAAGCTACTTTTTAGTCTCTAGGGACTAAAGCTTTTTGTATCTACTTTGGAAACTCCTAAAGAACCAATCATGGTGTATGTGGATGGAGGATTATCGCCAGTTTCAGTGATTGTGAATTTTTATTTTTATGGCGTGGAAATACCCTCAAAATGACTAAAATGAAATTATTTTTTTAAATCTTGAGTCACGATTAATGATTACGAATATGAATCTATGTAATTATATTAAGGATGAATTCATTTTATTATGCATGGTCCAATTAGTTTTGTTTTGAAATAGTTTTTAAGTTTGAATCTGTTGGCTAAATATGCAAGCATTTAAAGCGTACACACGCACGCGTAGCGCACTTTACGTAAAAAACCGCGAAACAAATTAGTAATAAACTTTGTTATAATGAATATTCTAATATAGTATAGAACTTTTCCTCGCATTCAAAGTGAAAAGTAGAGTGTTTAACGCGAGACTAAACCACCATAATGACAGTCGAACTATAGACACCCTCACTCAGCTCGGATGGCTAAACATCTCGTGTCATTCATTAGGGCTTGTTCTAGTCCCTTGTTGAATAATCTACTGTAAAATATAGCCATCGGTGTTGGTCATCATTACCTATGCGATATGGTAACTGAACCTTTTCTATATTTCAATCTTGTCTTGGTTTTTCTTTGCGAAAAGAAAAAGTAAACTAATGTTAAATATAAAATGAAATTAGTTAATTGTAGACATTTGATAGCTGTTGTATAATTTTATTACGGGTATAAATATACACGCTACGTTCTATTGAGAACGATTTCTATGCTAGCGTTATTCAAAGTCATCGTCCTTTGTTTTAACCCTACTTGCTATCGTATCCATATTTCTGTTTTACGATACTGCCGCTTTCACTGCCAAACTGAATAAGAGCTACTACCATAACGTTAACTATATGATATCTTAGTGGTTTTAAGAACAAAGTGGAACAGAACCACTGGTTTATTCCAATAAGAGTAGGTAATTCATAATTATATTTCCGTTATTTATTTTAATACTCTTGTCTTGTTTTTCTAAATATAGAGGATGTTAGGTAGGTACCTAGTCCAGTGCAGGAACTTTAGTGGATGATAGAGTAGGACATTTTAATTAAAATATGGCTTTTGAAATGACAACCAATTAATGTAGATATATCGTTGTTAGTGTGCTGTGCCCATGGCCCATGCTAACAACACTATATCATTCATATTAGTGTTCTTAGCATGGCATACAATAAACCATGAAATCCATATTAAAAAAAAACGAATTCCACTAGGTTACCTTTTAAATTAACTAAGCAAGATATATCGGATCAGATATTAACTTTTTACTTTGTTCTTCTTAGATATTCATTACCTATTTTTGATTATGGTGATAGATTTGACCGCCAATTCTCATTTATACATAACATTATTTTGAGATATATATGACAAAGAAAGAAGGCTATTTTACAGGTATAATAAACTTTTAGTAAAATAGTGATATTTTTTTCTTTAAGCTTTTGGCACTGTTTAGCAGCAATGAGACATCGTTACGTGCTCTTACTCTAGAGTACCTAATCCTAAGAAAGGGACCAATCAGACCAACCACTGGCTCTGTGTATTTAAAATGTACGCGTAGGTACTGTCTGCTTACCAGAATGGGTTCATTTCATAAACACATTTTGTATAATGCATGATTAATCAAAGACCCAGGAATAAACTCACTGACCCAGATTCGGTTTAAGTTAAGTTTGCTATGCCTTAAAAATTGCAAAATTAATGATATGAATTTTATTAAATCGTCTTTATTTGGTATAGCTGTGTCCCAATTAAAATCTACGATTGATAAATTAAATCCATGGTCAGGAAAATAAACTTGGGATATATTTGGAAATGCTAGTCGCTTAAACCTATTAGTAAATCATATTATTGTAAAATCAACGCCCAGTTTTAGTTACCCCAATTAGTTGACTGTCACGTTCGTAAATTAATTAACAATTTACTTCATAAGAGGCCGAAAAAAGGTTTAGAGACATTTTAGTGAATTTTGAAATTACTTTAATAATATTTAGGGTGTTCACTCGTTTACTTAAAATTCATTTTCTAGGAATAAAAAGATGCCGCATTCCAAGCAGTTTTGACTCATTAAAATTATAACTTGATTTTTGAAGGTTGTATGTTACATTTCCATCTAAGTATTAATTTATAATCACGTATTAATATGGAAAAAATCGAAAATAAACCACTTCTAATCAGAATTCTTCTAGTTAATGAATCCCAAAGGGTTAGATTTTCAATTATCTTACCCGTAAAGTGAGCTTTAACTAAGGTGTATGTAAGTATGTATATCTCTAATAAACTAAATTTCTCTTTGTGTTTACTGCGGACGTTTATCCATATTTTTATTAAGAAAAAACGTTATAAATGTATATTATGTGTACCCAACGTACGTAGGTACACCAAAAAGTTGGTATCTATCTACCTATATTAAAACTAAACGACCGATTTAGTTAAATAAGAAATCTGCAACTTGATTTTAGAAAACCGTTTTGGTCTGAATTTCCTAAAAAAGCATGGTAGGTAAATTGATGCATATCAATATTACCTAAGTAAAGTAGTAGCTATATGTCTTTGCGGGTATTTTACTCTTGTATTAACAACAAATATGGGGTTAAATATATCTATCTGTCTTATGTATTACATGTAATGAAATAAAGGTACCTACCTACTTAAGATTTAGTATATAATTTTAGTGGGAATGTGAACCATTCTCGTTAATAAGTGCATTCAGTTCTTATTAAATTTAGTTGATTCTGTCTTAGGTATGGTTTTTGATTTCCTGAATTACCTTAGCGAAATTTACAAGTAACTAATATTTTTTTTATTTGGTTTTTAAAACATTTATAACTAGTGAGTACCTATGTGGGTGTTATTTTCGATCACACAAGGAACATTATCGATGAGCTCTACGTTAAACTAACTCATAGTGAACCATTTTATCTCCGTTGACTTACTCGGGCGTTTGCATTGAGTATAGTTGTTAGTGGTACAATCTAGAGATCATCTAAGAACTGGTGACGGTGACGTAGTCGAAGAATAATATTTTTATAGTGCGCCTCCTTAAGTGATGTAAAGTTGATCGTAAGACCTTAATAATCAACTTAATCAACTTACTCATCCAACTATCCTCTTACTAGGATTACTCAGAGACATTTATAAAAAATAACCAAAATAACAAACTAACATACAATTGCATTCACCCGTCATATTTTGCTACTAAAAAATATTTTGAAGCATTATAAGAGGGTTTGACCATGGGTTGACGTGACAATCAAAACATAGCTGCCAATGGGTGTCCTGTAGTAGTTGGTGTAATAACAAATGATACGAACCTAAGGGCGTCAAGGTGTCTTCCCTGGGGTCCCGGTGCCTGCGGCGCTCGCGGCGCTCCTGCCGGTCCCGCGCCATGATGGCGGCGATCGAGAAGTCGGTGGCGCAGGGCCGCGCGGAGCACTCCTCCTCCATACTCCGCTCCCGACCCTCGCTCTGCAGCAGCATCAGCCGGCCTGTCCGCGCGCTCAACACGACGTCACCGTCTGCGCATCCCATCGATAGCGCAGAACATAGTCTTTTATACAAGATAAACTATAATTCTCGGCTCACCAATGTCGTTCGCTTAGTTCAGTGATCACCCAAGATAATTTTTTCAGTTAGAATTAAGTTTATAAACAAGATTTTAAGCGTCTCTAAAATCTCCAAAAACACAAATCGAGGCTGAAATAACTTTTGAATCTAACGGTAAAATCAGTGGGGTAACTCAGTTAAGCAAGTTCGTCATGTGTTTGGGCGTGTTGTCGCCGCAGTGGGAAGTTTGAATGCGAGAAAACTTTTTACGCGCGCGGTTCGTTCGACGGCTGTAGCGGACCGGTGCGGCGCGGCGCGATGTCGACTCGACTGAGGCGGGCGAGCGCCAGGCGGCGGTCGTAGGGAGGGGCCTGCATCGCCGCCCTATGCCACCACGCTCCGACCACGCACACACTACTGATTTTTTTATTACTTCTTTCTTATAACGTCCGTCCCGCTCGGGCGGGCGCGCTCCTCGCTCCCGTCTTCGCCGATCGGCGAGTTTTTCTCGGCGCGATAACTATTGAAATTCGCTAAATGGCTCACCGCGGCGCGGAAAAGGCTCTCGTTAAACGGTGAGTCGATCCTATCGCAGTATTTATTCGCTGCGCCGACGCCGAGCATCACTATTTATGCGCCGCCCGCGCCGCCACAACCGCCGATTACTTAGGTACGTCGATGAGAATATTCGCGCTTATATTATTATTAGGTATGAATAAATAAATAACCTCTTGGTTTATTACATGAAGTAAGTGGCCCCTAGCGGATAGGCCATTACGGTCCTATATAGCATTAATAAATTGTGATTAAGTACGATCGATAGCACGGTAGATAGGAATAGGACAGAATTTCAGTTCAATACGTACCTAATAATTACCAGGTATGACTCATTACATTTACATCCTTGATTAAATACAAAAATCGTTTTGTACTATTACTATTAGATATAGTTCATAGTATAGTATCCTCGTTGCCTATAGTGATAGTGATGACACGTGACCTCCCAGCGCCGATACTCGGCACGCGTCCCTGAGCCGCCGCCGCACGTATGCAGCACAGTTTTCTCTACGTTAACTCGTTTAAAAGCATTTAATTAGAATGACTTTATAAAGTTGATTAGGTCGGGCCGCGCAGAATAAACAAGTGGGTGCAATCAACGCGTCGCGGCCGCGTGATTGGCGGATCGGGGCGCTTTATGGCGTGGGATCAAATTTGCGGAAAATTGCACTTACAGACTTTCTCCTAGTTTTGTATAAAATAATTTATTACGTGCGAGGAACTCAAACTAACCATGCAGGATGGCAGTAAAGCTTATCGGCTGTAAGACGGTAATGGCTGCTCAAATGGCCGACGATCGCGAATTGTGACGAATCTCATAATTATTTTACTGATAGCAAACTGCTATACCTACCAGCTGCGTACGAGTTAATCGACTACCGAGTAATTTTCAACTCTCGTTTGAAATCACAAAGTTAGTTCGTTAAAGAATCTGACTATTAGTACCTATGCTTATGGTTTTTTATTTCAATTATTGTAATGCAGGTGTACTTGCAGTTGTACCGCAACATGTGCCTATTTTTAATGACCAAGCAGTAAGCACCTATCTATGTTTATGTCAAACTTCGAAGATTTTAATCATTGACTCGAATCTTTTAATGTCATGCGTTATTCACATTAAATTTGGTAATTTGATACAATCAATTGCACTGATGGTATAAATCGGTTTCGCCACCTGTTGCACCAATTAAACTAAACCATAGTCATGCATCGAGTATGCAGGTTATAAGTTTTGTATTTACATACATCAAACATGTCTAAGGATCAAAAATATCCCTAGGTAAGTATATTATTTTGATGTTTTGCGAAGCACTTACCTACTGCGTTGCGATGCATTGCAAAGTATCAAAATGATATAGGTATACCGGAATTTCTCGACTGTTACACATCTTTAATGTTTTTTGTTTCTGTAATGCTGTGACTAATTTACCGTAAAAAAAAACCTATCAAAACATCGCTATGTTTTAGTGTACTCATGCGTTTTTATGGCTAAGAAAAGGAACAGAGGCAATCAGGCAATAAGCATACAATTTAATCGAGAAGAAATACGGCAATGGCTAATATAACTACAGGCTGAATAATATTGCTGATAGGCTATATAATCAATACTTTATTTAACTGAAACATTGAAGGATAAAAAAAATTAAACACACCTTACTTATACTTACATAAAAAATGAAGGTAGAAGTAGGTCCTTTTTTTTGCGAGTGGTAGGACCTTGTGCGGGGTCCGTCCGGATCGCTACCACCATCTTATCCATTAACCTACCGCCAAACAGCAGTGTTCGCATTGTTGTGTTCCGGTTTGGGGATAAGACAGCCGGTGTAATGACTAGCATAGAGGCATTCCATCTTAGTTCTCAGGGTTGGCAGCGCATTTGCAGTCTTAGGCTTGCAGTCTTGTGAATGCGAATGTCTATGGGTCATAGTTTCCACTTACCATCAGGTGGCCTGTGTGCTCGTCAGCCTTCCCTATGCCATAAAAAAAAAGGTAGTTAAATACAAGACGAAGTTCATGATAAATACCACTAATCAAAAATAATGGCTACCAGCACAACCGCTAACCGCTAGCATTTTCTATTATTCTTGCAAAACTGTAAGTATGTTTTTAAAAAAACTTACAGTTTTGCAAAGTATTTATACAGCGTTCTGTACGGTTGAACTCAGTAGCAGCTGTAGGTATATTTTAGTAAAACTGTCTCTTCGTTCGTGTCACGTTGGCGCCACTGAAAATCAGCGTCGCGGTTTATGCCGTGACATAGTGCTGAGCGGTGTCAATATCGAGGTCAGAGAATCACCATGGCAACATTACCCTAATTTTTTTATAAATACTTTTTTTTTGTTTTTTTTTTATTTCTTCTTTATTGTTTTTTGTTTTTCTGTTGCCACTGTGTTTTTTAATAATGTTTTTTCTGCCCTTTTTATGTCGCTTTACATTGTGAATCTAATGTTACTGCGACAAGGTACCTACTAAAAAGGTTGGACTGTGAGTACAAAGTAATAATCAGTTAATAATGTATTAATAATGGTACGTAACTACAAAAACTAATTTATTGCTAGAAGGCACGGGTTTTAAGTGAATTTATTGATGTGGTAAAATGTAGATAGCAAGTGGTTAAAAAATAAATACTTTAAATAAAATATAATGAGAATATTTTTTTGAGCGGTAGGTATTAATCAATTCAATCACTCAATCACATCAATTTTCGTGATTATGCAATTCTCCAAAGCTGCAACAGGCGGATTAATGGTGATGATAGTCAATAATGTCAATATCCTTAGTGATTGACCAAAGTTGACAGAAAAATTTGTCATTGTTTATTGTTTTTGAAAATATAATAAAATATCGAAAATCTGCTTTACACAAGTTGTCAATTTGTGCAACCTCTAAATATTGTTCTTTCACCTTGAAAAAATACTTTTTTTTTTATTATGAAGAATTAGGGCGTAAGCGAAGTCTTTTTTTCCATTCAAATGTGAAACACCCAAAAGTACCTACTAGACTCAAAAATAATTTTAAAAAAACATGTAAAACAAGGTTATCATAAAAGTATCTAATTTAATATCTCAATAATAAAAAACTCAATACCGTTTTAACTTGTACCGAAAATTACACATCTCTACCTTTCTACTTTTTGAATAAGTAGATATTTGATACAAAAGTTATAAGGCGATCTGGTTTTGTAGTTCTAACTTGGAGGAGTCGGCGGTCGTCATTTTTGACCCCAAAGCAAGAATTAATAGCAGATAGTGCGCAATGCCACTGTCCATTTCACTTTTGTCAAACTCAACTACAATTCTCATTAAAAATTTAAAGTGAGCTTGTCGTGCGAACGCTCTCGCTGCGCCAGAGGGGGGACGACGCCCCTTGTAGGCGGGACATTTGCGGCGCGAACCAATATCGACTTTAACATGTGCCGCATAAGATTGTCATTTATTACAGTTACACAGATGCATTTGATGCAAGTCGCGGGTATGAGTGCGAGGGCAGCTCGTCGCTAAGTAGCTTTCAAAGCCGGCGTTCGGGATTTTTTCTCCTTTGATTATAGAATCCACCGTTTTGCAACACATTCTCGAGTTTTTCCCGTCGATCAATTAAACGTGCATTCTTTCCAAGTTACTGACAATTTGTATTTGGTCGATTTAATTTATCGATGTACTTACCTACATCTATATTGCCAAAGTTGATAGTTTTGGTTGGTTTTGGTTAGGTTTTGGGATATTTTTTTGTTTAATACGTTACTACGAAAAAAATATCTGTAGTAAGAAAATAAACCGTTTTTGATAACCATAGGTAATGTCAATTACCACTAGTCCCAATAAAATAATAAGAAGAATATTGATGATATGTACTTATTTATTTTGATTTAAAGTAAATACCTGAATTGTGCAAACAATCTATTGGGTCTTCGTATGTAGGCCTATTCAAAAAATAACAAATTATAAGAACTCACCTGAATGCAAGATCCAATATCATATGGGCTCGTATCATATGAATTTAGATAAGGCATTGTTTCACTGCGTGATAAAATTTTACTAGGAGCACGTTATTGGAATAACTAAATCAAATTATAGAAATGTAGATGGTGGGAACCTGCTTGTACCACAGAATAAATAAAATAAACTACCTACTGGTTTACTCCTACTTTTAAATAAATGAAGGCAGGCAACTAATAGGTACCTACTATTTTAATGACACGTGTCCAATCAATGCAGTAATTTGGTGCCACGACTTAATCTAATTTAGGTTATTGATATAAATATAAAAAAGTTAGACCAGTGTAATTTTAGCAAAATAACAAAATGAATAACATAACATAAGGAAAAGAAAACAATATGATTTAAAACAGTGGAAAAAGTATGCAATGATCCGCCAAAAACTGGTACTAGCACCTCTACTATTTTTACACGTTGAAATCTCTTTGCCCCCTTTAAGATAAAATAAACAAACATCCATAGTAAAGTCCAAGTACTCTATAACCATATAAACTAGTATATGCCCAGCCATCAGCCCATCGGAACCCTGACCCTCCATAGAACGTTCTCACAGTGACATTATAAAACAATTCGTTCGGCACTTCTTACCACTTGAATCATAACGTCACTGTGACACAGTTATATGGAGGGTCACGGTTCGATGGGTTGATAGTGCCTATATATGTTACATAAAAATACCCACGATAACTTCGTTTCGGGCCCAAACCCCATCATCGTAAGTTTCGTAACCCGAATGTCGTGTGTGCATAACAGATGAGAAGCGCCCCCACCCCTATAACGTAGCTCCAATGTTACCCACACGGCCATGCCTTGTCTGAACCTGGATTATAAACCTGTTTGGAAAATGATTTGTAGAAAAAAAGTTATTGTAACATATTTTATAGATTTCTTGTAATTCATTTTTCTGAAAATTATATTTTGGAACGAATAAGTCCCATTGTCTTTATGTTGTGTGTAGAAGAAGAAAAGTAGTACCTAATGTTGTAGAATTTTATTAGAAAGCTATTTAGTTATTACTAGTTAGTGTTCCTACTTATAATCACCAGCAATAATATCTATAATACACGAATATTTTCTGAAAAATATCTGACACGTCTAAATATATTTCAAGAGGTCAAGAAAGCTAAACTGTCATGAGCTTGTGCGTTAGCCTGTCAATCCCATACATTTTGACAGAATTATACAGTCGTTAGAAACACATTTCACCACTATTAAAGTTTCTTAATGTTGATAATGTTGACAGCAGTAAAAAAAAACTGTTATTACTATTCGCTTTCACCAAAAAAATAAGGTTAGCATTGTTTTACTGCTGTCAACATTATCAATTATCAATCTTTTTCAGAGAAGAAAACATCCCATGGAATCCTACATGCTCAAACAGCTGAGCGTGCTTAGCTTAAACTTGTTGCAGTATTTATTATAGGTTCCAAATTATAAATTTAGTTACTGGGTACATTTTTAAGAGGATTGAGTTGAAATTCTAAATTTGTTGAAATGAAATGGAATACTTTATTCGCTTTAGACATGGTACATCATAAGATAACATTAAATATTGTAAGAATGTTATATCGGCTAAAACTAATATTCAAAAAAATACCAAAGAAAGTGTATCTTCCATGATCTTTGAAGGGTGTTTTTTTTATTAAATATGAGTTTTCGCCGAAATAACAAAACACGTGCTCATAATTTTTTCATCTTCTTAAATATTTATAATCAAACCACTATGAAATTTGCAAAAAAGAAAAACTTTTTAAAGTTTGAGGGTTTAGTCACTTTTCAGTACCTACCTTGGAGGTCGATGTCTCCCAACAGGTTGAGATTGGGCCGCTAAAAAAATACGTGTCTGTTATTTTAAACTACTCTCTAACATATATCAAAATCAACAAAATCAGAGCCGGACAGTTGGATACCTTTCCTTGTTAGTAAGACGCCAAAGTGCGTATGCAAAACGGTTTATTCTATTGCAAATACTTTGTGTATGCGGTCTCCAAGAGCATTACTATCTAAAATTATACCTAGGAATTTAACTTCTTCTGACTCGGTTATTTTTTGGTTTTCATATGTTACTTTTATGTTTTCTTTAATTTTATGTCTAATGGTAAATTGTATGAAAGTTGTTTTATTGAGGTTTACTCTTAAATTATTTTCTTTAATCCAATTAATTATGTCATTTACAGCACTATTAATATCGTTTTGATAAGTTTATTTTTATTACAATGTATTACAATTAAATTATCATCTGCAAATGGAGTACCATGGTGGCCAGTATAATTTTTTATTTTTTTTCTATGGTAGGTCATTTATGTATATTAGTAATAATAATGACACTAAGATGCTACCCTGCGGAACGCCCACTTAATTGGGTTTTGTGTTTGACTGGTAAGTTGATTCTACTCTACTCTGATTCTATACTACTGATTTCAACTACATAGTTAGTGCCTTCCGCTAAGGTATAGCTTCTCACCCAGTTTAAAGCATTTTTCCGAATGCCATAGGTTTCTCATTTTTGCAATAAGATGTCTTGGCAGACAAAGTCAAATGCTTTGCTCATGTCGAAACATATTGCATAAGTTGCCATTTTATAACCGTGATTGGTAGTTATTTGAGTAACTTCATTAAAAGCTGCTAAGGTTTTAGATTTTTCTTTTTGAAAGCCATATTGATGAGTTGAAAGTATTTGAAATTTTGTAAGGTAGTCAATGATTCTTTTATACGTTACTTTCTCAAAGACTTGAAAGTATTGGAACTAGTGAGATGGGTCTATAGTTACCAAGTAAGTTTCTATCTCCTTTTTTATAAATAGGTTTTATTACCGATAATTTTAAACGCTCCGGAAATGATCCCTCGGCATAAGATAGGTTAATTACATAGGTGAGATTAGGCGCTAAGTCAGCTGCCGTTGTTTTGAGGATATTTGTAGGTACACCGTCAAAACCTATTGATAGTGTGATATTTAATGACATAATAATTTTGTAAATTTAAAGGACATCAGTTGGAAACAGGAACATGCTTGATATTTGATGATTATTCGTTTGTTTATATTTTTCATTTACATTAATACTGAACTGGTTAGTCAATTTTATAAAATATTCATAAAACTTACTGTTTGAGAATCTAGTCACAAATAATTATAGAATATAAATGTATGTCCCAACCAAGGTAAGTAAAGTGTGATACTATTTACAGCAATCCTGCTAATATTACTTGAAAGATTGTGTGTTTGATAGTTTGTTAGTTCTTCACGCTGCATGAATTTGGATGAAATTTGAAATGGAAATACATATCCTGGATTAACATTAGGCTGCTTTTAATAAAAGTTCCCGAGGGAATAACTATAATGAAAATCTACGTTAACGAAGTCACGGGCAGAAGCTAGTTGACATATGAAGCTATATTAGTACCTAACAAGAGACGTGTATTTGCAGTCTGTTCGGGCAAAGCTTCTTGTGACTCTAACTAACATACACTTGAAGGGGGCATGCTAAACATGACCCCTTTCTATTGGCTTGCAGGACTTATTGCACCGACACAACGCTTAGCATACGATATCAAAATGGCTGGCCGGACAAAGGTAGGTGACTTAAAGTGGATAGTATCACACGGAAGATAAATACATATACTATGCACTCACGCCTTCTTTCTCAAAGTGGGGTAGGCAGAGCTACAGAATTACCCACAAGCCTATAAATTGGTTGTTAATTCTGTAACCACATTTTGCATAAATCAGGCTAAGATGGTTTTACCGTTGTATATTAGTGATAGGTTGCAAGCCCATCGCCTGAAAATACTACAAGCCTTCATTCCCTAAGGGCATGTTGTTTGTTCAGTAGGTTAACTAATTGTTAAAAATCATAACTAATGGTTTAATCTCAAGGAAATGTGCCAAATTTTCAATTCATTTTATTTTATTTTAACTATTAGTTGAGTTAACTGCCTCTTACGACTCCTCTTAACACTAAGCCGGCAACCACACGGCAGATACAACGGAAGATATTTCTAGTATTTTATTTAATCAAGGTACAGTTACCACACGCTGGTATTTTCCGGATAGACAAATTAAATACAGTGTAATTAAATTGAGTTTACTAGTGGTAGGGCCTTGATCGCTACCACCATCTTATATCTTAACCCACCGCCAAGCAGCAGTGTTCGCCTTGCTGTGTTCCGGTGTAGGGATAAGTCTGGTGAAATTACTAGCATAGAGGCATTCCATCTTGGTCCTCAGGGTTGGCAACGCATTTGAAGTCTTAGGATTTCAGTTTTGAGATTGTAGTCTTGAGATTTCAAATGTCTTTGAGTCTCAGATCCCACTTACCATCAGGTGGCCTTTGTTCGGTTCTCTATTGGATGGCATAAAATTATTTGTAATAATAGTGTTACGCATAATTACTTTTAGCCGAAATAATGATGTGCATAATCATCTTTACGCATATATTATTACGCATAACATTAAAAAGCATAAATACAGTAAGCATAATTGTCATCAAGACTAACGTCAAATAGCATAATTGCAAAAAGTCATAATAATGAATTGGCATTATTACAAAATGCATAAAAGTATTGTCCTAAAAAAATATGTAGGAACTAAAACGAGGTCGACGGACGTCCGCTTCGCGGACCTCCTATTCTGCGTTGCTTGAGCGCTTCGCGCCTGGATATCATACTAACATAACCTAACCTAATGTACCTAACGTGACCTAATTTATAAAATCATTTTAAATGAAATCCAAATGCATGGTAACAAAAAAACTGTGTTTTATTCATTTAGAAACCTAATATTATGGTTAAAGATATGACAAATAATTATTAGCCCAAACAATAATAATGCATAATGTGTATTAGTCAAATACAAATTAGTCCAACTAAAATTATTCTAATAGCGTAATATGCTAAAAAAGGAGTATGCTAAAGTATTTTTATGCGTCAGTACTATTATGCCAATACAAATTATGCGAAAACAATTATGCGAAACAATATTAGTCTAAAACACATTATGCGATCCAAGGGGATCCCCTTTGTTCGCGTGCCTTCTCATAGCCATAAATAAAACATCTATTATTTCTTCCCATAGTGATTTTGTGACCAGCATATAATGGGGTTTCACTTACTGTCAAATAAATAGTTTTCTGAGCCACTATGAAACTACACTCAGGAGCAATGAACGGGTCACTTTCTATGGTAATTCAATACAAAGTGACCCGTTTTCATTGCTCTAGACTATATGTCAGCGTAACGTAATCAATCAAATCCTAAGAAACTTCTAGGAATTGAACTATTGCGTCACTTTAACGTAGCTCCATAGTGGCCGTAGTTTGTTTGACTGTACACTAATTGATTATCGATCGGTTGTCGAAACACGAGTCTTTTCTGTGTTCATGTATTTACTGAGTCGATCGTTCAAAACATGGTAGATCCTGTATTTGTACCGTAGTGTGTTCAAGCCGAGTGCTGCTAGGGATGTACTCGTACTAAGTCTGGATTAGTACATGTCTGTACTTAATTATAAAAAAAGTTATTGAATATTGATGTGCCTTTGTATTTCGAAAGCTTATTAATATTAATCCTTTTAGTACCTACTAATCAAGAGTTAAATCAAATATTTGAAAAGGCCAGAATGAGGAGTTGAAAAATGAAAGTGACTTGATTATACCGAACGGGTCATATGAAAAGGCTCAATCTGCAAATTGCATAGAAAATAAAATTCGTAACAGAATGGGTATTTTCGTTTGCGTTTTCCAACCACATTACCTTGAACCCTCGTCGCGAGAGTCCAATTCGCACTTAACAGGTGTTTTTTATATCTCCTGAGGGGCTATTGCCTAACGCACTTGCAATCGCAACCGTTTTCATTTTGAAAATCGAAGGCTTGTCTGCACACAAATTGAAAGCAATTGTTCCACTTTGAAGCCGATTGCGATTGCGAGAGCTTTAGGCAATAGGCCAGCTGTTCGAAAAGTGAGCTTTTCCGCATCTCAACAGTGGAATTCAATGGGAATGGCATTTCCATCCTCTGACGGAAAGATTTTGTGTAAAAGAATATTCAGCAATTTTTGACTCTTTTTAGTTGATCGAAATATGTTAAGTATTTTTTTTTTTACTTTCTAAGATTATTTCGATTGAAGCCGTTTTGTTTTCAGAACTCGTTGTTGCACACATATTATGTATGTATGTATGTATGTATTTAAATATTTTATTGTACAAAACAAAAACAATACCCTACAATGAATATTTAATAAATAAATTACAAATGCGAACCCTTTAAGGGATCTCTTCCAGCTAACCCTTGAGAGAATAAGACATATTTTAATTTTGCAAATTGTTTGTCAGCAAACCACATGTAAACCATGCGCTAATAGGAAATTAAACATGCTCTTACGGCACTTCAATACTGCAAGGACTACATAGTATTCTTTCATGTTCAAGGCACAAAAGGTAAACTCACGGTGTGACCACACAACCTCGGCGCGAGAGCGGCGCACGATCCATCTTCGTGATTCCCTTTTTTGCTTCCTGACACCCCCGGCACATGTGGAAAACGCTACGAGTGCTTATTTGAGCCAATTCCAGCTTGTGTATTTACGATGATCTTATAGGACGCAGACGTAATGAAAGATACGCGGTGGTATAATAGAGGTTTAATTTCCAATGTAACTGTGACACTCTAACATGCGGTCGCTGTTTTGTGTTTCATCCGCTGTAAATTATTTTTCTTATTAATTTATACTTGCAAAAAGTAACGACTGGGGTAGTTTACGGTATTTTGGAGTTAGAAGATGTGACTTTTTAGGGTTCCGTAGCCAAAATGGCTAAAACGGAACCCTTATTGTTTCGTTATGTCGGTATCCGTTCGTATGTCACAGGTATTCTTGTTCTTCTATCCTCCATCTTTGTACACATATAAAAGATCGTCAATCCGTTATACAGCTTAACTTAACATTCAATAACGAAACAAAAACTATACATTTAATCATACTTAGCCGAGATTCTAGGCGGTAAAAGGTGGACCACGTGCAATACAGGTGGCCTGTGTGCTCGTGTGCCTTCTCTTTGCCATAAAAAAAAAAGTCTTTGACCTGTTACCATATTGACAGATCTTCTTTAATTGACAGTAATGGCGGCCAAGTCTAAAACAACACTACAACAGTTCAAAACTTCGAGAACTACATGGATTTACCGCCCAGAATAGAGGCCCAGGGAGTTATCATGACATGGCTATGCAGTTAATTTTACTGCGATATTAAAGGCCAGAGTTATAGCAGTTATATAGCTAACTGACTGCATAGCTATGTCATGATAGCCCTCCTGGTCAAAAACATTACCTTCCTTCTTGGGCAGTCAGTACCCAACGAGGGCTAACCAACAGACACGCTGTCTTAGTTGGTAACTTAAATCAGCAAAAGCTGAAGCTAGTATAGTACATTGAATCATTTATGATTTGCCCACAACCCCAGGTTCAACTTGTTAGTCTCGCATGAAATTAAGACGCTTATAAATTCATAACAATCACAATTTTGCTAAAAAGCAACACAATTGGTTTTTCTGTGTGGAATCAAGAAATTTGGAAGTCTAATCCTGAGTTCCAAACTCGTACCTGTAAGGAGCCCAAATATATCTAAACTGGACTATTTTTAAAGGTGTTAGAACTGAGGCGTGTTGAGATATTTTTGAGCACTTTGCTTGCTCTAATAGGTATATTTGATGGTGAAGAAAGGATCGATGGAAAGAGGTTAAATAATAAAAAAACCGTAATTTGCGTATGATTTGTAATTATGTCTGAAATAAGCCTTTATAATAAATGAATAGAGGTTAAATTCATCAGTGATCCTACATGGAACCTGGATTACACCAGTTCAAAAACAAAAAATACATCAAATTGTCTAAGATCTAGGTACTAAAAGGTACTTGTTTTCCGTAACGTTAAGTGTTGTTCCAAGCTACGTCGACGTCGTTCCAAGCCCGGCGCGGCAACTTCGCCCAACATGGCAACTCGGCCGCGCTTGCGGCCGGCCGTCGCCCCACGTCACCTGAATAAATTAGAACGGTCCGATCTTAATTAATGCGCGACACATACGACTACTACTTTTATCGTGATTAACCACCTTTCTGCCGTTTGTTTAGTACTAGCTTCGCTAATGAATCATTATTACTAATACATACATCCATTAGAAAGACAACTTTTGAAGAATTGCTTTATGACGTAAACGCGAGACAACTTCTGTTGCAAAAATGCTTTACTTGCTAAACAAAGCTAGTGTAAACAGTCTTTAAACCTTGCTCATATTATGCACATATCGTCTTAATTCACATTACATAATTTCATCAAGATTTCTTGTAATCACTCGATGTAGGTATGTGCATGTGTTTACCCACATCTCGTCGTGTAGGGTGACAATGCGCTCCCCACGGCGGCGGACAAGCGGAACGCGGGCTGTCTCGAGGGATGTTCTAAATCGTATTGGTTCCCTATATTACCTTTGTTTATATGTATTTCGCTTAAGATAAAAAATAAAGTCTTACCATTTTTAAGACAGATGCTTCAAACAAAATTGAGCCGACGTGCATTTAATAAGTTAGTCGTGTAAGCAACACGACTAACTTATTGAGTCCAGATTTAAAATGAATAGTACAGTGTGCAATAGGGGTGCCCCTTGAAATCTCGACAAACTTTTCATCGAATATCATTTCATCGAAAACGATTTAAAGAATATTTAGTATAAATATTATCTCTTGTAATATTTTGGCTTCATCGACTATTCATTATAAATTAAAACAATTATTAGAACAACGGTACAAGGATTTTTAAATGCTTAAAAATATATTTCATAAACTATTCAAGAGACACAACAACTCAATATTACTAAAAACTAGTTTGAATTGCAACACATTGTTATGCGACAGAGTACACATAGGTGCGACGACGAGCGAAGCGAGGAGGAGTGTGTTAGGTGAACTGCGACCTAACAGCGCGCGAAGCCAAGCGAGCGAAGCCGAGCGAGCGAAGCGAGCGTGCCGCGGCAGCGACCGGCGAGCGTCAGAACCGATTTGTTTTATTTCTAAATAATATATTGGATAATAAAGTATGAAATAAAAATCTGTCCCTTCAAGTATATATTTAATAATATTTATAAACAATAAAAATCGGTGTTTGAAAAATACATCATTTAATTGTTCGATGTAAAGAATATTCGATCAAATGAAAATAAGCGAAACGTTGACTTTGAACTGAAATTCGATTAAACGTTTGTCGATATTTCAAGGGTAAACCGTGCAATAGTGCATAGCTCTGACGCGTGAGACATTATTTGGAGCCGAGACGCTAGCGCAAAACTGACTAAATGTTTTAGATTGATAGGGTCCATAGGGTCTATTAATTTTCACTGGGATTTATAATAAGAAGCTGAGTATAGGGTTAGGAGGAGACGGATGAGTTAGAAGCCTAAATGTACTTTCTAGTAGCGGTTGGTAGTGGGCTATTAACCAGACACGAGATTGGGGAAAGACTGGCGACAGGCGTCTATCGATAAGGTGCGGAGGATAGTTCATTTGGGATACGTGTAAAGACTCAATAAGACTAAAATATAAATAAAAAAAATGTAACGTCCTAAGCGATAAATAAATTGTAATTATAATAAGTTATTGAATTATATGTAGCTATATATGTTTTTATATTATGTTGATTTGGAATGGTTTCGTAATTTCGCCATCCCACGGGAACAGTAATTTGTTTCGGGATTAAAGCGTGCCTATGTACTTTTCCAGACTATAAAATTTATGTCTATACCAAATTGTATCTAGATCCATTTTAACCGTACAAAACGCACGAGAATCTAATGACAGAGACACAGAGACGCGCTAATATTTCACGTACGATTCAGTTACAGTAGCGGAATATTTGATGCAGGCACTTATAAAGTAGGGCAGTGCAAAGAGACTTCGTATAATGGTTTGTTAGATTATTTTCACAAAAGCATTGTTTCATAGTAGTAGGGAAATTCGCTATCATATAATAACCACATCGTGTGCTTTCATAATTTTATCCGCGCCAAAAAAACCTAGAAGTAGGAGCTCCGTCGACACTAACAAACAAGATTTTTGGAAAGGAAAAAAAGAGACTGAAAATAATCTACTAGTAACCTCAGCGATTTAAATAGGCGCGAACATTAAATAGCGCTATGAAAAAACGTTACATAAAGAAAGACGAATAATTAAATTGGCGATCATGAAAGAACGCAATGTAAATAGGTACGCTACTATAAAAATGCTTTAGTGAAAATAATCTACCTATCTTAAGCTTTTCGGTGGGTTAAAGAAGTTCTTTGTTCTTTTTTAATGTTTGTTGAGCAAGTTTCGTATCTCTTTCTACAAAACCCACAAAATTGTCAAAATTTAAAAATAATGAATGGGTAGTAACACTCCGTTCACAAAGGCATAATGTGCAAACGCCAAGCTCTCCGCGTTTGGCTGACACGGTTCCAGGCGCGGCGTGGGCCACTGCTAGCGCAATCCTATCTTCGAACACTCTTCAAGATCGAAACCATTATCTAGACCTCATTCGAAAACGATTGAGTTTTCCAAGATTTTAAGAGGTCTATCATCGCTTTTTATCGTAGGCTCTGTATCATTCTAGCATTCTGCTCTACTCATATTCAAGTGCGTTTCTGTTGAGTTAAAAAACCAAATGCCAATTTTTAAGGGTAGCTTACTTGCTGCTATATACTTACCTACCTTTTGACAGTCGCACGATTGGTAATTTTTTACATGTAGGCAAAATATACGAAACTGATTATAAGTATGTATTTATTATTAAAACCGTATCCCACTACAGAGACGCTTTTTCTTGTACGTTATGTCTATGTAAAATAGAATCCTAAGTTTTTCAATAGCTGCAGATAGCTGAAATTTGTTTAAGCTATCTGCAGCTATTGAAAAACTTAGGATTCTATTATTAAGCTATTACCTACTTACCTACACATTCGCCTTAGGCCTTAAACATCATGCAAACCTAAAACACCTTCTCAGTATGTGTGTATGTTAAATACTAAGTGTTTCAGATTTTAATTGGCAAACTCTATGTGAAGAAAACCATAATCTAGTTCGACGCAGCAAATGTATGTATGTATGTAATGTTTATGTATATTAAAGTAGTCAAAAAATTATATAAAAGCACATCTAGTGCGTTCGCCGCCCGCTGGCACTGAGTCCGCCCAGGAGCACCGAGGCGGAACGAGGCGCGAGCTTGCTTTATCTGCGCTGGCTCTGCGCGAAACAATATATTTATTGGACAGTGGAGCGCGGCGCCGCCCGATTCGGCGGATGATCTATTTGCTACACATATACGATTTCACTGCACAATAAGGGACAATATCGGCAAATAAAAGAAACTTTAAAATCTTTTCGAATTTAGCTTGTAGTGTTTGTACTTACCTTTAAATAGGTCCAGGGGCATTTTATTTGAGCCAAGAATTTCATTATAAAATATAAGAAATTCAATCATCTTTTTAATTTAATTCTGGTACATAGCGAAAAAAAATATTTACTTGCCTACATATTTATAGTAAGGTAGAAAAATACTATAAATATTTGAGCAGTCGCTCCGCTAGCCTCGACAGGCTGCGGTGCAGCCAAGCGCAGACCGTTCATCATACAAGTAAGGTCACAGTTTGCCCTGTCCTGGCCGGCCGTTGTTTCGTCGTGTTTTACGACGCTGCGCCTGTTTTGTTCCCCGAGCTAAGCCAAAATAAGTTTTGCTTTGCTTAATCTACCGGTAACTATTTCCCACTGACCTATTTATTAAACTCTTAAATACGTACTATAGACGTCGCCTGCATCGGAACAACTATGAATGCAGTAAGTATATTGGAGCTACCAATCTTCAGATTGATCGATTTATGAGCCGGGCTACCCCTAGTCAGCCAGGTGGCGCACTAACAAAAACACGAGAAACCTTGCACAAATAAACCTCGTAGACGTTTCAATCACGGCACTATTTGCTCAGGAACTGGTCTCCGGAGAGGCGAACAAGATGGATCGCGGTGTCAACACGAATTTGCATCCCTTGTTTGTCTCCGCGGAGCGTCGGCGGAAAAAACACCACAATCTCATTGGGCTCGGTGCAGCGGGCGGGCCGCATCAGTTATTCGCCAGCCGGCCGGCTAACACGATTATCTGTCGTTTCGACCGAGAACCTCTTTTTTCCATTCCCTTGTTTTCCAACTTCACGTCTGCTCCGTGTTTTTCTGAATAGGAAATAGGATATGTCAGACGAAAAATTGACAAAAATATGGCTGACGCTGATGGAAAATAGTGTGCTCCGTGATAGGATCAGTCGAGTCGTACGTAGTTATACACTTCGTTTTCCTGTTTGTCATTGTTTTTGTAAGGTTTTAGTGGACCCGCAATTGTGCTTATCGTGATTGTTTTACGACAAGACAATTTGGGGAGCGCCCGGATTCTCTGCGTACCTATACTTTCGATATACTCTTATCTGATAGAACTGAGTCTATTTTGGACTTGATGTCTGACCACAAACACAAGACTTAAATAACACAATATTTTAATTAACAATATTTTGAAATATTTTGAAATCCAATGCAGCCTTTAAACAGCTTAGAGTAGGTACGGCGCGGTGTTATTAATGTTGGTGTCAGATGAAGAGCGACGGCGAGTGACGCGGCGTGGCCGTCGTGGGCCGCGTCCGCGTGTCCGCGCGCAGCGGCAGCCGGGCCGGAGCCGCGCGTGGGTGGCCCGGGTCACGAACTGCTCGCTCACACACTGCACACGTTGCGATATTATTTACGTTGTAATTCACGCCTCGTTACAAAACCACTCATTAATTTAACATGATCACATTAACTCCACTTTTTCATTTCCAACTTTAAATGTTCTCTCCCAAACTTGTCTCATTAGCGCTCACACCACCTTCCGTTCTATAAAAACGGCACCCATAAAAACCGCTCAAGAGATGACAGATGCGATTCCAGATATTTCAGCAATGCCTTCTTTCTCACATCTTCGGAATGAGCCCATATTTTGATTTATTAACCATATTTAAACATAACTAATTGTTTTTGGAACCTTTCCTGATACCCAAAAGTCTCCTTCGATGTTTGTCTATGTGTACGAAAACTATTCCGCGTGAATAAAATCACATTTGAATGTGCATTTCTAAACGCCTTTCCTATAATAGCGCGTAACAAAAAGCTAATTTATCCACGATTTCATGGCGTTACCTACCCGATGCTCATGGCTATAAATTGCAGGGACACGAGATATGTGATTGCGCCATGAATTACGGAGGAGCCACACGCAATGGATCATAAAGATCCCTCTAATGTCTTCATACTCACAAACGTTCAACACGAAACTAGTGTCGGAGTAAATTCACCAAACTAATAATTTCCTCGCGGTGAAGTGAGTCCGCAGAGAGTAGCTCACACGCTCTAGCGGCCGACCCACTGATTACGACTTGATTACACCCTACAAAAACTTTCATAACCCGGAACTTCCATTGCCATTAGTGGCTAAAAAAACAATTATTGACGCCTCATGATAGCAATTAACACCCATCTGTTATTACGACCAAATCTTTACTTTCAGTGGACCCACTATCATGTGTAATGAGTTGCTTTATATCGGTTTGATATTTTGAAAAGATTGTATTTTCGTTAATTTTGTGTAATGGATTCCATGCTTTGTGTGGATAGTCATACGATCTATAGAGTTTTAATATGAATGGTAGTAGAATTGTGTGGTGTGTAGACGTGTAAAGCTGACGCCTCCTGCGGGCGGCGCGCGCGGACCACCCGCGCTGGCGCCGGCTCCGGCCCGAGGGCGTGTGCGCATCTCACGTGGACAACGGACCTTCATGCTTTTTGTAAAAATCGCAAAAAAATGTCTGCTCTACATTGTCAATTGTTTGTTATGAAATGTTGACGCATGTCTGGGCCATCAATTTTAAACGAAGCTCGATCTGAGATAACGTTGGCATACTAACGTCAACAGGTTTGGGCAGCACGATAGGCCGGTGTGGTCTGGAGTCGCTGGCGCTGTCGACGGCGCCGGCACGCGCGCTATGCGGACTGCTCTCCGTACCCGCTTAATAAATGACCAACGGACGGCATTAGGCGGATCGTATACATCATTTATGTAAATACTGACGAAGACATATCTATCTCGGTCAGCGCTGCCTTCACTCCACACGACGCGCATTCCAACTCGGCTCATACCTTTGTCAATATGCGAGTCGGACAGTTATTAGGTTCCCCGTACTTAACCAATTTAATGCAAATTACATCCGCGTTCATGTTGTAGTGAACAAGGATCGCATTGCACAATTCAACGACGTGATTGAAACAAGAGCAGTTAGATGAAGGTTTAGGAATATGAAGGTTTTATTAACAAAACATGGTATGGTATTTTGTAGTTTATATTTAAACTTTATTTTTAACCTATTATTCTGAAGTTATATTTTTTAACGGTACCTATACAAAAAAACCACTTCAGCAATGGGATATTTTCCAAAAATATTGTATCCATTTTGATTTGTTTATATAAAAAAATATGGAAATCGGACCAAAGACATGTCCACACATTGCTTTGGAATACAATTTTAACTGATTTTTGAAGAATAGTACATACTCGTAGAAACAAGAATTAGACCGATTAATTGACTGTTATTACAAGATAATTAAAAAAACCGATAACTTTCCTATTTACGATGTAACTCCATTTTGTTATGATCTCAACAAATTCATTCTTATTTTTATTTACCGAATTAAATACCTATCCAATTAATCCAATATACCTACTCAATTAGGCTGACTAAGAAATTATCCTTGTGTTCCTGTTACAGACTAGTTAGCGGCAAGTCGGTCAACTCTATAAGGGACCTAGACTTGATGCATTACCTACTCTACGCAACAATAGCAATTTTTGAAAACGGACAAAACGTATGAAATTGACAGCATGAACTTTTTTAAAAGGTGTTTGTTTCAAAAGCAAAATACTTTTTTTACAATTTTTTTGTTCATTATTTTGCTGAGAAAATAAATAAACAAATGTCTGTAATGGCTAAAGAGCTAGTTTTTCATACGTCACAGCTAGTGCTAGACTTCAAAAAATTAAACGCGGTTACAAACAAAATAAAGTCATTCCGACCCAAAAAAAACTCATTAAATAATGTCAAAAACATGTTTATAGTAATGCTCTTAAAACATGCATGTTTTTCCAGAACACCTTTTCAGAGAAATGCTGTCAACTGAGAATGCGGCCGGCGGTCACATTCGTCAGCTTACGTCAATTCTACACATTTGCCAGGTTTCGAAAATCGCTAACGTTATCTCCTCTAGACCCTGTCTGGCCCCTCTGTTACTAGCATGACATTACTTGAGTCCAGATTTAATTGAGTCACTAGCTGTCCGCGCCCGTTTTTCCATACAAACCTTATGAAATATACTTTACGTCCTATTCTCAGACCTACTGAATATACACACAAAATTTCATAAGAATCGGTCAAGCCGTTTCGGAGGGTTTTTGTTACAATCACTGTGACACGAGTATTTTATATACTCGTATTAAAAAAGATATTTACATTCAATTAAATTGACAAGCATTGGCTGTAGTTGTATAAAATATTATTGAAGATTTTACATACCTACATACATATCGTCACGCCTTCATCACAGAGTGGGGTAGGCAGAGCTACAGAATTACGAACAACTCTTAACAACTTGTTATTAATTCTATAGCCACATTATGCACAAACTGGCTAAGATGTTTACCAGTGTACCTATATATTAGTGACAGGTTGCAAGCCCATCGCCTAACAATACTACAAGCCTTTAATCCCTTAGTCGCCTCCTACGACTTCCACAGGAAGGCAGTGGCACTATTCTAAGCCGGCAACCAATGATTGAAGATTTTATGAAACTATTAATGTCGACTTTAGATGCCCTTTCGTCTTATTGACCATCAATTTGTTTTATTTCTGTAAAACTTGTTCGGATTTCCTGGTGAATCCAATTAGATATATTGCAACAGGTGTACATAGCTAACGGTTCTATTTTATATTGCTTAACACAGGTATTCCAAAAGTGTGCCACCGGGGCCATGGGGCTCCGTCAGACCTCTGCAAGGATTTCGCTGGTTAAAAACTTATTTCCTGATTAAAACTCCAGCTGCAAAAAATGGTAAAGTAGGCACCTATTTTGAGGGTAAGTATACCCGTTTAACCTAGAAACCACCATGCAGTGCTCGCAATGTTGTATTGTACGTGTGGGGTTAAGACAGTCGGTGGACTAACTATCATAGGGGCATTCCATATTAACGGTTGGCAACACATTTGAAGTCTTAAGATTGCGGTCTTGCGATTTTAGTCTTAAGACTAATAAAAATATACGGATTTTACACACAGAGATGTGGGACCCATGTGCACCTTTTTCTCCATGCAATGAAAACAAACTTAAATTGAAAACTAGATGCAAGCAAGGTAATCGCCTTCCAACAAGGTACCCTCAACTGCAATCACGACGGGGTTCATTGTTGCTATTGTCAGTTGGCTAGTTTCGCGTATTTATCGCCTGTTGAAGACGATCCCGCATTGTTAGTTGAAGGGCGTTCCTTATTATTGTTAGGCAACCTTCTCCCTTATATAAAAGTGATTGATTTCGAGACTTGAGATCCTTTGTCTGGAACTTGAAATTAAATTACTGTACCTAAAATTAAGACTTTGACAAATTGAAAAAAATATTATATTAAGACGTTATATGGCCTTAAAAGAAGAATCAACATTAAAAGAAGAATCTTCATTTATCATACTCTATTGAAGTTATTGTACCTATCTATTTATTTAGGTAAGATATTCAATTATATTGAAAGAGCGTTGTAAGGCCAATATATTT
Organism: Acleris sparsana; assembly: GCA_923062465.1. Classification (NCBI taxonomy): domain Eukaryota; kingdom Metazoa; phylum Arthropoda; class Insecta; order Lepidoptera; family Tortricidae; genus Acleris; species Acleris sparsana. The sequence continues at coordinate 8,203,489 of OV281286.1, forward strand.
TTGTGATATATTTAACTTTATCAATCAAATTTCGTCAAACTATTTTTGAGTTTGTAATTTTATAACCAAATTATTATTTTTACCCACTTGTGTAGCTAAATACATCTTAACTATAGTAAAATGGCTTGCGAGTCATTCATAACAGAAAACATTTTGACATAAGGGACTCCTACTGCGCAGGCACATGAATGAGCTACTCGCGACACAATTAAGTCGTTTTCAGTGGAGCCCATTGTAAGATGAGGTATTGAGGTCGCCTGGGCTAACTGACGGCAACTCACGCGGCGGTCGCGGTGTGGTCTCGTCTATTATTCCTTGGTAAAACGTTGTGTTAATATTGTGCTGGTCATTTTTGCAGTCAGATGGTAATGGATGATGATATTTGTAACTGGGGCATTTGCGCTGACATGGTCATTGTCAGACGAGATAAAATCAAGATCTATGATCTAATGAAGTGAAGAATGAAGATTCAATCTTAAAGTTTTAAAATTTAATAATGTAGTACGTTATTAAAGCTACTCTTAAGTCTTATTTTTCCTATTTATGTTCGTAAGATAAATCTTTATTTTTAATCTAATTATTTTCCACTCGGTCCTTAAAAGATACCCTGAGCCCTGAGGCATACCTACTTTCAGAATAATACAATGCATAAAGTTTACTATACGCAAACATTAAAAATATCGGAACAGGGCAATTTGGAACGGACACAGCTGGGCTGGTTTTCAGCGTCATTACAAAGTAATGTTTACAAAATTCATCAACCAGATACTCTTAAATGAACAAATAAAAGTGACCCGAAGGCCCAACCTTATACTTCTATGAAATCATAATCGCAAAAAATCAAGGCAATAGCAAAAACGAAAGATAATATCAAGCGCCACATGGTCGCTGTAGGTCCGTGTTTGGACACTTCTCCCTCTATTAGGGTTGGCACCCTGCGGCCGTGCTTACCCCAAACGCCTTGGTTTGTCAACTGGCACATTAGCCAAGGTGTTTCCCGCTATGGTGGTCCAGTTTTTTTTGCACGCACCCACACTGTTAATTGGTGGCAATTGTGATCACCAACCGTAGGGGTGAAGAGAGATGTTTCCTTGTGACAGATGTGTCAATGACGTTGAAGAAACTTCTTGATGAGTGTGCTTGTAAAAAACGGTTCGGCGTGGACACACATGTTGATAAAACATTAGTATTGCAAAAAAAGTTTAACTACGCTTAAGCTGTGATTTGCTTTGCGCGAGGCATTAATGTTTATAGTTAACAGAGCCACATGTCTGGTGTAGGTCGTCTTCAACGCACAGTTTCTATTTTCGTTTCATCGATAGTTATTCGGCGTCTGAAAGACAAAGATAATGTCCAGGAGCACTTGCTCGCTAAGAGATCCGGCGCCAGTTACCCGATACGGGGTTTGGCGGCTTTTTAAACGAGTGTTAGAGAGGTCCTTATGTTAATACCTTGAGATTACAGCTCCTTGAACACAAAGCATTATCTGTTATTGCGCTACTGAACGTTTTAAGGATATTTAACTATCGGCGTTGGCATTTGGAAAAACAGCTAAATAATCTCGATTTTAAAAATGAAGACTGCACAATGCTTGTAAGTACTGTACGTACCCATACAAATGATTGTATGTAACATTTGAAGTTATGAATAGGTAGTCTAATCATGAAAAATCCTCCCCGTCATATTTAAACAAGTAGCATAAGAAGTGAAAAACTTCACTCACGTGTACTAATTCGTTTCTTACTAAAAGAAACCCTAATTCATATTTAGGGGTAGTATTTTGAGATTTCCAACTTCATTTATTTTTGGTAAATGCAACAAAGCCCGTGGTGCTCGTAGGCGAGTCTAAAGCACATAATATGCGACTTAAGGTGGTGGTTGATTATGCGCCGGAGCGGGCGGCGCGAGCTCGTCTCGATTATGTTTGATCGCGATTTAAGCACTTCGTACCACCTACCTATATCGCTTCTTTGTACAAGCCGCTCTTATACTACCGTCAGCAGAAAAAACTGGAATAATAAAATTAATGATTTATTTACAAAAAAGTGCATTTACCGTATATCATAAAATATGACATGGGGCAGCTTGGAAAATTAAAGATCCCTAATTTTACGAGAAGCTTATTTTTTAAAGTAGGTAATTAGGTTTTTAGTAAGTAATGCACTTGAATTCATCATCTGTGTATCGATATTCTGTTTTAATATTAAAACACACAGATGATTTAAAAAAGTTAACCACGGATTGTCAGTAGTTTTACCCGTGAGTTAAGTAAGTTGGCGTTTTGTTTCTGACGCTATAACGGTTAGTTTTCTGAGTCGAGTTGAGTGAGACGCGTTTTTTGCAAATTCGGCCGTTCGATCGGTCTCGCCTATTACTGCCGGCCTTAAGCTGTAACGATATCATTTTATTGCCAGGAAAGGGCGGCGCAGAAAGGAACCAAGGTGCAAATAAAAGGCAAAACATATTCTTCTTATTATTCTAAAGCGTTTTTCTTACATGATTAGTAGGTAACATAATTTTAATAAAACGTTAAAATGTTTAAGGTTTACAGAACAACATGTGTAATGATTTTATTTAAAACATTAGAATGACATAGTTAATAAAAACAACACTTAATTGTCAATAGTTTATTTAACCAAAAAAATCTCAAATATTTAAACCACAACTGTCTCCTTTCGCATAAAGCTTTTATTCTCAATCGAAACTACCTAATTACCTCGGCCGGGGTTGGTGTTGATGAAACAACGTTTTTGCGCGGAGATTCGCGGTAGTCGCGTTATAGCGCATAAACGGTACGCCCTTAATGATGCTAAATATATTGCTCGCGAGAACCGCTCCCGAGAACACGGCGCGCAAGCCGCCCGGCTTAATTGTTTTAAACGCGCAGGAGTCAATTACTAGGACGCGAACACGGCGACACCTTCTGTTGAGCTGCTGCAGCAATTAGCTGAGTGAGATAGATATCAACTTACCTTTTTTGCATAGACACTGAAACTTTTTTGATTTCCCGTTGCTTTCTGTTCTATGTTTAGGGTTCTGTGGCAGTTACGGATCTCTTGTGTGATTTCCAGTGATTGGAATAGGCAGAGCTAATTTACCTAAAGTTTACAAATGGACTATACGGTAATCTACCTATAGAGTGGTTACATCCGGGTAATTTATTTTTATTTTATTCCTGATGTAGTGATGTAGATTATTTATTTCATGTGTAACGAAAGTATTAAAGAATATAATGAAATGAATATACTCGTACCTACTTACAATATACTTCACACTGTCAGATTTCTTATCTCAGCCCAATAAGGTGTTACGGTTTTTTTTTTTAAATTAAGTTGGAAAGGTTTTATATGATTTATGTAAAACCACAAAAGAGGTATCGCAATTCGGACCGCACTTAGGGTCAAATAAAGGTCTTTTCTTAATTTTATTATAAATAATTAAATGATTTTTTTTTTATCTAACTATAGGGATCGATCTGAGAAGCCTATTTACACTGTCAAAAATTGGTGAATCTCAATTTCATCATGTCAAGGATCCTGGACAATCTACAATACTTAAACGGAAATAATTAGGTAATTCGGATTTTCAATAATTATTTTAATTAGCTTTAACATACTGATTTAAATTTACTATCATTTTTTGGCACAAAGAAGATCCAGATAAACACGAGGTCTGTCACTAATGGACCTATTATTGGCCATTATGTTCAGTGAGCAAATGACTAAAACGGCTCTAATATGTTATGTTCGTAAGACTGACACATAATGCTAACGCCTTACTTAGACAACCTATTCTCATTGTTAATGTTCACAAAACAGAATAGTTAATTTTACTTTGCATATCTAAAACTTTCATACCTGACAATAACATAGGTACACAATAATTGGTAGCAGCGTTGGAAAAAACACCGTCATTTTGAAGATCCAGGAACTTTCTTAACTCTGATAAACTCTGTCTTATATAGGTACTTTTTGTAAAATATAGCGTTTTGGTAACGTTTAAGTACCCAATCAAGTTTCATTTATGTATAATTACCGAATTACCATGAACATCAGAGCCAAAGGCACCAGGCGTGCGAAATCCGGCCGATGCAGTAACCGTGGCGTCGCGCTGGTTGGCTAATAGCCATCTCCTCTTATTGATTGAAGCAGACGAGTAATAAACCGTCGGTGGTCGTAAACTGGCACTCGAAGCCATCGCTACCGGCGCCCGCGCAGCGATCAAAGGGGACGCCGACAAAGACGCCGCGCGCACGCGCACCCAGCCTGTCAACACGGCCACGGTCTCCACTAAATATCTGCCTCCGGCTAAAAGTACGACCGATCAGAACAACAACAATTAGAATCTTTTGGATTTGCATACAAAAATAATGTAAAGCTCAGTAATATTGCAAATACTGCACTCCGGTCTTAGCGTAATCGCGCCTCACGCGCCGAAGCGTCCCTAATCTGGCTGGAGCATGCCCAAAAACTGCGAGCGTCTCAAGATGTAAGTCGCTGTTTTAATTGGTCGCATTAGAGTTGAGCTCCTTATTAATAGGTTGATTACTTGCGGGCGGCTAGCGGCTGCAGCGCGGCGCCGGCCGCGCCGCCGCCTCGCCTCGGCCTGCGTACTGTACCCTTAGATTACTCCAGTCCAGGATGCTAACCGAAACCACAAGAACTAACGCCGCAATGCTGCTAACTGATAAAGTTCCTACACTTGTCTTGATTCTCGAACTGAAACCACACACAAAACAAACAACAAACACAACATTTCCTGGAACTCGCTGCATGAACCAATAATTGGTTTTCAATTCAGTATAAAGTGCCTACTTGAGTGTGTTGCGAGCCCATAGCCACATGATGGAGAGAGCTGGAAATATCAATTTGTCTGGAAATATCCGCCATATCTGCGCCGGGGCCATAAATCTGCGAGGTGTCGGCTGCTATCGGCCGCTCACTCTCTGCCTGATGGTTTCTATCATTTGCAAAGCAGCTTATGAAATATTTTAAGTACTGCCGGCGTTTTGTTACTCAGGCTGATTTAATTTCAAATGATCGCCGAACCAATGGAATTATTGTAATATTACCGTCTGAAAATAAATAATGTTCATTTATGACGATTAGCCTGATCGTAATCCATTGCAAACACTACCCGATTCACAGGAGTCAGTAAACTGATAGCCCTTTCAGAGCTGCCCGCGGTGCTCATTCAATAACAACCGCATCAGATCAGAAGTGAATATTTCGAGTGGCCGGCGACCGGCGCGTGCTGCTTGACTCAGCGAGGTAAGTGCTGCCCGCAATTAAGATTGCGCCGATGAAGACACATGCTGAAGTATTTTCTAATTACGTACACCATCAATCACGGCTCAGCCAGAGCCGGCCAGAACACCGCCAATCAAGTAATTGCATCGCGTGTATTGGCTTTTCGGTCCTCGATAATAATAGGCATTTTATTGCCCCTAATGGAGTCTCTAGGGCCGTCCGGCGTCCGGCTAAATGTTCGACATTTGGTATCCGTCGTTGCTTTTAATTTAGACTAATATATGCAAGAGTATCGAGCAGTAAACACTCGCACGCTCGTCATGGCGGCCGGTTCCCTGTGTTTTTCTAATCAATTAAAGCTTCGATTGTTTCGATATTGCACGTTAATGGAAATTTGATATTGTTGAGTGACTATAATCTTGATTGATTTTAAAATGTAGCACGCAACAGTTTGCGGCCTTGTGTGGCCCGGGATATTGGTTGATTTGTTTTTAAATCGGCTTGTAACGCAGCGGCATTTTTTATGTGTCAGCTAGATCTTTGACAGGGTTGAAGCATAACGAAACAGATTTCAATTTGGGGTATGCGGCTAGCGATGACCCGCGCCGCGCCTCACGATAGGTGACGGAGCCCGGACAGGTGGCCGGCGTGCGCCGACGCCGATCTCCGTCGAGCCGACACCGTGTTGTGTTTGATCGATCGATACTTAGGTACTCTAACCTATTATCTCTTCATTTTTGATAAGCTAACCGTTAACCAATCTGACGTTTGTTCGATGTTGGTCTAGATACAAGACCAAATAGTAAATAATGTCCCATTAATCACTTGATGAATACCTAATTTTCCAACAGATGCTCTTCTGTATAATTTAACCGTTGACCTTGTTTTCCGAATTTGAAATCGCGAACAATACCAACGTTTTGCAATATTCTGAAATCAATCAATCATCATTCATCAGAGATCTTTTATTATAAACTCTATGTTCGACCTATTACACAACGATCTGTTTAATACTTAACTGAACATAAATAAACATTAGCCAACAGACTACCTACCAACGCCGTTACCTGCAAAATTATAAATTACTTATCAAAATGGTTCTATAATTTTGTTTTTAAAAGATAATCCCAACTACTGGGAACGATTTAAGATATGAGCGACTACGTCACCGAGAATTTCTTGGAACGTATGCCCGAATTGGCAGGCAGGTGGTTTCAGACCACCGAAATACAGCGGACTAAGATGGATGAGGAGCTAGAGCAAGTTCAACAATCGAAAGCCAATTGTTAGAAGGCAGATCACCTATCACCGGACGGGCCACATCGTGAAACTACTAGTGTACTCGTATCAAAAGTGGAATCCTGCCTTGAATTTAATCCTCTAACTCTTGAGTTTCAAAGCGGCTGTAAATAGGTACTCAAAAAAATTGTAAACTTAAGTATTATGTTTATATGTAAAGCCTGCGACTTCGTACACGTTCCCGCTACATACTCTTTTTCTTCTTGTTGAGGAGTTTCCCAAAAATCAACAAAAAAACTTTTCTTTCCTGCACCTAAGGCACCCAAGGAATATATACCCTTTAAACTTCATGTCCATTTCCGTGTGCTTGCTGGAGAGGCACTATTCTAACCAGAATAGTGCCACTCCATGTCTTCCCGTGGATGTCGTAAGACTCGTAAGAACCGACTGAGGGAATAAGGGCTTGAAGTGGAGTCAGGCGATTAATGGTATCCTGGCCTGATTGAACAAAATGTGGTTACGGAATTATCAGGTCTTAAGAATTTTTGGTAATTCTGTAGCTCTGCAAGGCATAAGTTTATGTATGTACGGTCGGCCAGGAAAGAGATCTACCAGTTTTGACAAAAGTTTCTGTGAGATCTAATTATTGCTAAGGTTGACACTAGTCACTGTCATAATATTATTGCAAGGAGTAAGTTCCATTTTACGGAACTTTTTGTATCATGACGTGGAAAATGGAACAAATTGACTGTCAATTGTTATATTGTCTGTGACCCAACAGCATCGGTAAATCATGATCAGCGATGATCGAGCCGATGCGACGTCAGATTAGGTCGCTCCCAGCTTTGTCCGCGACGCGAGCCGCCGCGGCATGACTGGCCCGCTGGTGAAAGATGGCGCGCAACATTGCTGTTCAGTTAGTTAGTGTAGTAATTTATCAGGGAGCATTGTTTTTCTATCATTGTTGATCCATTGGCCGTGACCAAGCATCACTGCGTCATGCCGCGGTGTATTTTTGAACTTTGTGTTATAATGCGATGTGCATATGCGTATTAGTGTTACAAAGGTTGATCTGAAGTAAAAATGCGTTATTGCATTCACAAATGGATCAAAAAAGGAAGCATTTTGGTACGTACAGTTGTAAAATAGATTTAAATAGATATCCTTAACCCTGAGTGTAGGAGCTTATGTTAAAACAACTTAAACGTGTATAAAGTCTCACCGTTAACGCAATCTGACAATTACTTAACCCAGTAAAATGAAGCGATTTAGCTATCTACAAGTTGTCTATTTTTCCAGAGGGGGTATCACTAACAAACATCCTGGGGCTAAATGAGGGATTACCGGGGCCAGCGCCGAAGCCGCAATTACCGGCGGCTTTGCGTTCCAATACTGCTGAGACCCACGAGCCCTACTACTTACTAATCGCAAGGGTCATTCGAGTGTGCTCTACGTCCCTAATCTATGCTTACGTGACTTCGTTTCCAGCGGATATAAACCGTGTCATGACTTATTGCGGGTATTGCTGTACTTAATTATTTGCAATTTTGCAAGGATGAATTTCCATTGGTTTATTTATGAACAGCGTTTACAAGGGAAAGTGGCGGTTAAACTACTTCGTCTATAGATAAGTGAAATAAAAGATACGTCACGCACATACTCGTAGCGATTAGTAAAGTAACAAGCACTTGCCTATTAGCCTAGTCTATAGGCACAAAGATGGGTCATGTTTTTTTTAATCCTATGTTCGTAGAGAATGGAGTTCTAACAAAAATTAAAAAAATGGAATGGAATGGAATGGGCTAAAATTTGGAATACATTGTAAACCCGATAAGGATCAAATTTATGTGTGTTAGAGCTGAACTCATAGTTTAGTCGGAAAGTGGCAGCAGAATCTCCGCTGTACTTAAAGTACAGCTAGTTTAGATTCGTTATTTTGGTTTCAATAAGCAGATTATAACTGCATAATAAAAAGTAAAGTCATCATCAAAATTTTGTAAAAAAAAAATGACAGAACCTACGATTAGGATAGATAACCACAAAAACGCCATATCGCTATTTGGCGTTTTTTTAATAGGTAATTTAAACATTTCAGATCAATAGGTCTCCTTACTTTTATTGACGCAAAATGGGCGAAATAAGAGTAAAAATGCGTTTGGCTCCTGTAACCGAGTCTCTATCGCTTTTACTGTATGGAAATAAAGCTTTAACTGTCCCTAAGATACCTAGAAAATTATCGTACGTAATTTTATTTCTAATTGAACAAATTCAAATTCAAAACCATGCATAGGTTTGTCTTAAAATCTCTTTAAATTCGTCCTTAAGCCTCCTGTCGGCGTTGCCCAAAGCTATCCTTACAATAGTGGTAGTATCAATAAGCAGCTAAAAACTCGGTAATCCGTCAGTAAGCGATGTGACATGCGCTCGACGCCGGCACAATGTGACATTATACCCAAGCTGTGGTGTTATTTTCATGGGCAGCTTCGTCAAACCAGCGTCGTAGACACGATTCATCGCGGAATTGTAGTGCGTGTGGGGGTCATGTTAGGCCAGTTTGATCCAGCGAACCGAACGTACGAAAGAGAATAAACACTACTGGTCCTCGCCCGAGGCCCACTTGGCTCATATCGTTACGTACACTCATTCCGAGCTCAAAAAAACATTCCACCGCCTTCAAAACATAACCTTGATAAATACGTGTTAAATTACTAGGTACTTAATTCACGCGTATATTGAATTTCTGCTGAAGACTATTTATAGCGTTGTGACAACCGAAGTTTATTGCTACTTTATTAGTTAGTTACTAGCGACCCGCCCTCGCTTCGCTCCGAGTACTATTATATATATATAAATCTTCCTCTTGAATCATTCTATCTTTAAAAAAATAACCGCATCAAAACCCGTTGCGCAGTTTTAAAGATCTAAGCATACATAGGGACAGACTTATGCGGAAAGCGACTTTATTTTACACGTAAGGATTACTTACAGCTTCAGTCTTACAAAAGGCAGAGAAATTCAAAATATTACTAAATTTCGTTTAAGATAAAGTAGCGCCAAATGCATGCACGCTATCAGTACCCGACGGGTCCCCGCTGCTGCCCGTCGCGCGAATCACAACAACTTCTCTCGACACGCCGCTTGTCGATCCAATTTCGGTATCGTGCGTCGATCAGTGTCGTACCAGCAACCATTTTCGATAAACTTAAAAAAGGAACAGGATGTTTGTATTGAAAAACGGGTCCTATAAAACGGTTTCCCATTATAAAAAGATTAACATCGATTTTCTGGTATCATAACACGATTTCTTCTTATATGAATGGACAGTGTCGGTGAGCGGTGGCAGACAAAAGCAATCCTTCATGTGCTTTGACAGCACAAGCTGTGTGCTTGAATGAATGGCAGCTCATTCGGGGGTGCTCTGAAATTTTGTATTTGCTTATCGAACAATTTTATTTCGTTAAAGTCGTAATATGTTCGTTAAGTATTTCTGTATTAGGTTCCATCCAACAGCGTCCCCATATGTACCAAAAAATGAAACTTGCTTTTTATTGAAACCACTGATTTTGTCAATTTTGCACAGATTTTTTTTCGTCGCAAATTATGAAATGTTTTGTCTGGAGCTGTCTTTTGGTACCTTTAAGCTCTGATAATTGATTGTGGGTCAAACAAGCTTACTATTGCTCAAAATGGTTTTTAATTATCATACAAATATGGGATATCCCAATTTGACTCTGAACTAAGCTTTGCATGTTTAACGAACCAGTACGAATAAAACCGCTACATATTATTATGTATTTACCTATGTAACTCCAAATTCAAAGCTTTCAAAGTTCTGACCCAGCTTCAAATATATTACGTCAAAAAGTTTAAACTCACAGTTTTTTATCGAGCACCAATGTCGAGCACTCATTCTTTGTCGGTTTGTAAACTCTGTTGTTACCTCTACATTGTAACATGAATAAAGGGAACAATTTAACGTCGACTTTCTGTCAGTTTTCGGTTCCGCATAATAGGTACGTCATTGAAAGTAACTGTCACTCAAATGTCAAAATATAACTCGCGTGTGTGAATTTCGCGGTTAATTTCCCGTAACATCGGAAATTTGTGATCCGATCATAACAGGGCGCAATAGAATAATAGGTGAAATATTTACCATGCAAAATGTTATATAAAAACTGTTTTTTTTTAAATAATGGAAATGTGTTTTTGGAAACCAACTATCCACTAGGTAGGTACGTGTTATAAAAAGTTGATAACAGAACGCAGTTCATAAATCTTTAATCTTAAAATAACGTAATTTATTCTAACCGCAGTAATAAAATGTTAGTAATGGACAGATCGACTTACAGAAAATTATAGAGTATGTATATTAGAAAGCTACTGTCTAAATAAAAATAATAATGGAATATGAATGATTCAGCTGTTACATATCGGTTACGACTGCGAGCCCGTCGGCGGCCAGCAAATTATAGACAAACCGAGGAGGTATTATTTTTTCAACGCGCTCGGGTGAGAAATGCATGATTGGGGGCCGGCCTCAGATTACAGGCCGCGCGCTCGGAGACACGCCACCAGCAGGACAGGACTCTCTCGGCTCTTACGACCATTAGTTTGACTATAATAAAGTGAGCACACTGCCACCCATCATGTTTTTACACTTACAAATGGAATCCATTTTTTAAACAACCAAACGGTCTATCATTTGCCATTACTCCGTAACAACCAATTTCAAGAATGTTAATAACTAAGAGTATGGACCTATAGGCACACGTTATTCCAAAGAAGACAATTGTTATCAATCAATAACATAAGTATATTGAATTGAATTAGGTATTTTAATATAAAATTACCTTGAAATTTCGTAAAATCCAAGTAACTTCAAGTATCAAGAATATCCCAGCTTATTGAATTACTGCTGGCTGTCTTTAAAGCGAGCAATACGTCCAACTTTTTTTTTATGGGTATAATTTACTTGACATCTATTCATACAATATTACGACCCACAGCTTGCAATTTGTCGAGTTTTAGTTGCTTTCGTTCGTGTGAAGCGTTTTATCATTTTTATTCTAACATGTTATTACTATGCAACGAGTAACATATCATATGGATCTTGTATTCTCGTATTTGTTTGTATTCGCATTCCTGAAAACGTTTCATAGTTTTAACAATTTTATAAAAGTATAGTTTTTAGGAACCTAAAATGTATCTAAGCCGCGTATCTAGAAACCTCGGAATTTAATATTAAAGCATTGTAGTTATCTGAATGACATTTCGGCTTTAAGCTACTTAAATAAGGTTCTAATTGTAACACCAAATACTTTGTTAAGCCGCCTACTGCTCTGAAACGTCGAATATTGCAATAAGTCATTAACATTTTTATGCAAATTCAAATTTGGATCTCAGGTTTAAAATGGGCAAATTAGGGAGTAAATTATAGGGCACATGCGCCGATGGCGCGGTTATGCAGCTAACAGCGCGTACGCACCCATCGGCCTCTATTATAACTCAAGCATATTTCAAAGTGTTAAATGTTAAATTAAGTATTGAACTTTAATTGATATCCAACTAAATTAAAACTAAACATTTCTAGTGCTCTAGAAGTAACTCGGAAAGAGTAGCATCCCTGTTGCACAGATTGCGGGGCAGCCCAAATAGCATGCTATGTTCCATTGCAGAGAGGTTTCATGGCTCCTTTCAGAACCATTGGAGCAAACTTCACAGGCCTTCTGCTAAATAGAACTTGTTTAATAATTATTTTAGATACATATTTATTTAATTTTCTGTACATTATTATTATTATTTTGTGTCATGTATGTATATTTGTGTCTTACCGTTGTGTTCAATATGGAAAGAAATTTCTGAAATAAATAATTTTGAATTTGAATTTGAATTTGAAAGCGATTTTAAGTTACACTTATTTCATTAGGTACCTTTCCTTTTTACAATTACAGGTAATGCACATCTCTAGCCTAAAATGGGTATTTTAAATCGAGATTGAAGTTTTTCGCCAACGAAGTGAAAAGTAGAGCGAGAGTTCAAGACTAAGTAGACAGTGTGATACTTGAACATATTTACCTAAGTACTGATGAATAATCAGGTTGAAATTTTTATTAATCCACCTCATTTTTTATTAAGTAAAGTACTTCTTATAACCCTAAGCCTGATCTAACAAACATCTTTAAAAAAAATCTACAGGTTTTTGCGGTCGTGTAAAAATAATAATGAATTAAGATGTTATGTTACTTATTTTATTTGAACACAAACTTATGTTCCTAAAGTCAAGATTTTAGCAACTACTAAACCGGTTGTAATATACATTTTATTACCTATTTGTCACCTCAGCGGTCTCGCAATGCGCCTAACAAATTAATATGTAATATATATGTGCGTTGGCGGACGGCACTGATCACAAGGCGGCGCCGTAATGAGCCCCGTCGCCTCCACCCTATACTCAACTTAATGCTCTCGCAATTTCACTCAAAATAATGAACACAATAAAAAAAGAGGTTTCGGCGGATCCTGCGGGATCTGGATGTATTATCGAGTCGTCTCAGCGAATCGTAGAAAACGGTTGTGCGTAGAATATTTAATGTATTAATAATATATTACGATGTTAATAAATAATAATGCGAATAATAATATCATAACTATAACAGATTTTATGATCTGAAGTAAAAATCGTTACCATAGTTAAATCTGGACCAAATGGTGCTTTAGTCCTAGTATTTAATAATGGTTTTCATTCAATTCATATTTAAAATGAAAGTGTGACACATTTGGTACTAAGGATCAACTCTCTTCTAAAGGAATAATATGTTTTTCCATCATAAACACTACCTTATCTACTATGGCTGAGCCAGTGACGTCAATAAGTTGCTAAATTAGTCTTTAAGGAGTCTCTTCCAGTTAAAAACTCATAAGTAGGTAGTGTGTCGGTCCCTGCCGCCGCCGCGGCTCTCCCAGCCCCGTATCGACCCCGAGACGAGCCGTGTTCTCATTGATCTTGCCAAATTGTTCTACGAACCACAAATTGCTATCTCATTTATTCCCAAAGTAATATGAAACGTATCAAAATCGAATTTATTTATATTCAGAGATCAGATTTTCATTTGGGAGAATAACAATGATAAGCTCTTAGGGATCTGATGTTACGGTCGCTCACATTTAGAAACTCAACTATCACGGTTCAGTAAGTGGAAAATCGTCTTCGTTTATATACGATAGCTCCGAAATAAATTGCTGCTAAGGCTTTATCAATACTTTATAGCTTACACAAAATTGGACTTTTCGTAAAATCCCAACAATCTTAATCAGTTTTGACCGTACCAAATTCGCACCGTATATTTTACTGAGCACCGTATATCGGTTGACTATACATAGGTTAGTTAGTAGATACAACTTTACAACTTTATTTATTTCTTTATTTTCCTTCAAGTGTACTCGTAGATAGATCGCGAAGGCACTGCAACACACATCCATAACAATCATTATGGTGCACATAAAAAGCAGCAGAACAGCCACATCCTAGTTTCAGCAGTTAGTGGAGTAGAGATAGGCGGCCCATCAGATAGCGGAGGGTACGACGACAGTGCGCCGGTACTCTCTAAGAGCCAGCGATAAGCGGCCACTCTCTGCCCGCGATGCTTGCATTTGCATACCCTACCCGGGTTCGAACCTCGGACACTACAATCAGACTTTTATTAGAGACGAGAATGAGATTTATATTGGAATATCTAAATATAGGGAAAAGTCAAAGAAACGTGTCATTGTATGAAAATTGTGCAACCGTTTATTGACATTCACTCTAAATACTACAAACCTATTTTTAACACATTACAAAACCACCTCGAGAAATTTATTAGAGAGCAAGCCCGATTTCAACCAACACCTAAAAACATATTTCCGAAACTGAAACGGTTTGTAAAAACAGAACCTCACCTTACCTTATACAAATTAAGGTGACATGTTTGTATATTCATCACCTGCTGCTATATAAAGTACTAGCTTCTGCCCGCGACTTCGTCCGCGTAGATATCGCCTATTATTTACTCGTAAAAGAACATTTTCCGGGATAAAAAGTATCATATGTGTTAGTAAAAGATATAAGCTATCTCCATTTTAAATTTCGTTCAAATCTTTCGAGCCGTTGCAGCTTGAAGTAGTAACAAACTCACACAGGAACTTTCGCATAAGTATAATATCAGTAGCATTATATCGATGCCAGGGTTTAAGTACAAATAAAACACACTCACATTAGTACTTTAATTCCACTTTCAAATGTATCAGACAAAATAATTAAAATCTAGGCGCTAGCACAGACGTCTGCACTTTGCAGAGCTCATCGTCCTGGCTCCGCCGAGAATTGAGGCAGCTCGCCGCGCTGTCTCGAATACCCGTTGTAAAGCAGGCTTAGCGTGGCATCGGGCTGCCGGCAGCGGGCAGCGGGCAGCGGGCAGCGCACCCTGATACAGGCTAATACGACGACAATTCGCAGCATCTCGCTTCCTGCCCGCGGCTATTTTTTATTTTTAATGTTGCTCTTAAAAGCCCAGTTTAAAGGTAAAAAAAGGCAAGGTGAGACTCAGTTTTAATGTTATACATATTATCATGCATTATATATTGACTGTTAAGAAAGTAGTAAATTTAAATAACAACCGCTATTAGAGCCCTTGATGTAGAGATATTTGGAAAGAGATTATTATAATCTATTAACTGTTAACGTCACAAAGTCAGAAGGCAATTTACGAAACTTCCAGAAATCACATTAAACGACAACATCAAACAATAATTTTTGAAAAAGCAATTATCATTATCCAGATAGGAGGGTCGGGGGCGATCGCATTAACATCATAGAAGGGGCAAAGTTAGTCTGCGCCCCGGGACGCCCGTCGGCGAGGAGACAGTTACATATTACGCAATAAAGAGCTGTTCTCGCGAAAGGAAGTGTGAAAATGAACAACATCAAGGGGTTATCTTGAATTACTCACTAAAAACTTATTGCCGAAGCGTCGTCGGGGCGCGCGGGGGTGTGGCGGGGTGCCGGGCGGGGGAGGATTTGCCGCGAACAGATAAGGGCGCGCTATTGGGATCGCGTCGTTCTCATCCAATTACACGGTCGAGCGAGCGCGGCGAGGAGCAGATAAAAACGACGCTGCCGCCGGCCTCCGCGGGATTGTCGCGCGGCTAACGGCTTCGCGACGCGACACTGCGGGCCGTCTTCGCTCGGACACACTTATTACACCCAAATTGGCGACAAATAGCACGAATGCATCTCAAAACAGGCAGCCCACAACCTATTTGTAACAGTTACGTTAGCACCCAACATTTTCAGACACCGGGTGTGGATCATTATCATAATGCATTGTATCAATATCTACTCGTAGAATGTAATTAATGAAACAGTATTCCTGAAACAAAAACATACCTATTTCCATTTAAATTCTAAATTCTTCATGCAACAGGAAATCGTGTGCGTACAAACAGTTAGCAGGAGACAATCTCGAGGAAGCAATCTAAGTCAGCGCGCTGAGGGAATTGCCGGCCGCGCCGCGTCTAGATTCAATTCCACCGAACCATCGCCACGGGAGCGCATCTCAAAGTCGTGCTCACGCCACTCTGCAAAACTGCTTTAAGTCATCTATCAAATACCAAAACGAATTATCAATAGAACAAATACGGTCGCGGATTAAGTGAAAACCTTTGTTGGTCTGCAAAAAACATATATCTCCCGAATCGAAGTAAGGTTTCAAGGACCATAATTCCCGTCTTACTTAGGCTTAATAGCTTCGTAACCTAATAAATAACAGTGACATTTGTTTTCGGTACTAAGCCCCACCCTCTGTCACAACAGAACCCAATCCGACAGCGTGGCCACCGCCGCCGTATGTAAATAGTTTACCAAAAGTCGCCGCTCGTCCATCACGCGTTGTCACATAAATTATGCCGCGGCGAATCCGCGGTCGAATCATTGTTTGACTTTTATCTTATTACGTACATCTCCCGATTTTGTTCGCGTCATATTTCTTGTGACTTATCGGCCTTTATCTATCGTTTTGTGGCGAGTCGCGCTATCGATCACTCGATCCCTGGAGCGGGCGGACAAATTCGTCTCCGAATATTTTGAGTGGATTAGGCGAAGTATTTGAGTCAGTTGGAGTCGGTCACCGCGGTGACTAATGCGCGGCAGAGATTATGTGGAGCGCGAGTTGTCGCTTATCTGATGCCCGCCCCGGGTCCAAACGCTGTCGGCGCGCCCGCGCCGCGCCGCCGCGCGCGCTCCTCGCATCGCCACCGTCGACCTCGTCATGACTAATGATTCCAATATCTAACAATTATTCTTCATCCGCCGTGGCAATAAATTAAGTCACGCACTTGACTCTTAAGGAATGACGCTGCATTTAATATTTTGTACATAACGTCGATCACGACTTGCACTTATTTAAGTCAGATGTTTCAAGGTGACTCGACGAATACTTTTAGCCGAGAGCTCGTATATTTGGCACATAAGGTGTCATTCATTGCATTGACGTCACTTTTAATCCTAAGTGACAAATACCCGGCGCGGTGCACAGTAGTCGCAGCACGAGCTATCTCGATCTGCCTGCCGGTGACACCCGACACCTCGGTGGCATTCCCCGGTTCCGCGTTAAATTAATGAAAACATCCATCCATAAAGACCCGCACGCCTCTGCCTTCTTATGAATGAAATTCCAACCCGAGTTCGAATCCTTTTTTATGATAACCATAAATTAGCCGACCAATTTCCAGCGAGTGTCACAGCATGGATAAAGGAATCATTTTTATAATATCCTCAGCGCTTAACAAGGGTACAAATAATGCCCACGCATATTCACGCGGCCATAAGTTGGGATCAGGCACGCTGGCCACTGACTGCTAAACTGTTAATATAAATAATGAACTGTGTTATGGGCTGGCTGGTAGCTGCAGGACAGCGTTAACTAACAATCTTTTTGTTCCCGGTCTCGTAACTCAGGATTGTCCGGGAGCGGCGGTGGCCCACGTGTGCGCACAATTCGAGGCGCAGATTTTCTCGCCCGGCCTTTTTTAGCACAAGAATATTTTTCCAGCACAAGTATCAAATTTCAGAAACAAAATTAGTATCGTAAAAAAACTAAATTTCACGTTCATTCATTTTATTCTCTGAGGTATTCTACCAAATAAAAACAATATACAAAACTTATTTATCTCATAAAACGAATAAGAATACATTTTATGTGACATTATTTTAGTACTATAAAAATCTTGAGGAAGGCTTTATAGTGCTAACCATTTGTTTGCGGACCTTCACAGTCAGTGGTCTGTTTTTGGCAAAACCATTTGAATTAATAAGACAAGGGTATTCAGTTTTTAGTGTTTTTGTCACACGTCTTGAGGGGTGATTGGAATCAGTAGCGCATAAAGATAAATTTGCAAAACTTGTTTGTGCATGACTTACATTTGCGAAAAGATACAAATAGTTTAGGTAAATGTTTAAGAGCTGTCTAGATTTCTCTTCGCCCACGCGACAAGCCGACACGCAACTCGAGAAGCCTTCCGATTTACTGCCCGCGTTGTTGACTTATAGCGGCCGCTCAGTACCCTTTGTGGGTCCAGGATTGCACTCGCATTGCGCCTGGACAGTACTAACAGTGGTAGCTGCCAATGTTAGTACAAATAGTCATACGGTAAAAGCTCTCTTAGCGTCTGACACAAAATACAAATAATTAAAATTAACACAACCCGACAGTATTTTTGTCATTTATTATCTACATATAATTCTAACAGCAGCAGCAGCAGTTAAACTAGGTATGCCTCAGGGCTTCATTTTCTAAACTTTACATACTGATTTGTTCCATAATACTTGTACTCAAGTTAGGTTAGGTTAGGTTAGAACCACTGTGCACTGACCATGACATACTAAAGCAGTTCAGTTTATGTCGAGAGAAAGGGACAGAGCTGTATAACTTAAACTGTCTGTCTCAAGCTGTCTCATCTCAAATTTGGTCAAAGGGCTAGTGACCAAATTTTTTTTTGGTCATAAATATGCTTTTGGGTAAAACTTACAGAAACTTGTTGAAGTAATGAAAAGTAAATGAGCTAAAGATTTGCCAAATAAAAGTACTGCGATAAGTTGGTTAGGAAATCGTATTAGACCAAAATTATTTCGCCGACACGGCGGTACACCGTAATTTTCTGAGTTCTGACAGATTTTCTGCTCATTATTTTATTTTTCCTAATCTTTAGGTTTAGCAAAAAGACTTTTTTAAATTAATTTAGGCTACATACAGTCTTGTAAGTCTTACTAAAGTACACTTTATGAAATAAACTTGAGCGCCATACTTAAATATACTAATTGCAATAAATAAATTGACATGTACAGTGGAACCGGTAAGCAATGAAACGCAAAATGAGATATTGTCTTTTAAGTAACATATTAACAATGAGGATATATTCGACTAACACTAAACTGTAGCTTATAATGAGGCAGTGTTATAAAATCTACATAATAAGGGTATGTTTGAACTATTTTCAATGATAATAACCGGAGATCGGAAATTCGGATAGATATTTACCTAAACTTTGGCGGCGGCGGCGTTACGCCATAAAGGGATACGTTTTTACATTAAGTGTTTACATACATAATATGTAATACAGATATACTACAAATGGTATTTTATTTCATATTCATAGTTTGATTGTTCACAGTTTATAGTCCATAGTTAAGTTTATTGATACAATGCTAGGTGTAATTATCATTATGATAGTAACTAGTTTTGTAATTCGTTTTGTAATATGTTAAAGACTGGCTGACTGTTAAGCGTCTTGCGGCGGTCTGCTAAAGAGTGGTCTCCAATTACGAAGTATGTTTGACCTAATAATGCATAATAATCTACACTAATATTATAAAGAAGAAAGATTTTATTGTTTGTTTGTTTGCATTGAATAGGCTAAGAAACTACTGGATAGATTTGCAAAATTCTTTCACCATTACAGTCCTACATTATGTCTGATGAACATAGGCTATGTTTTATTTTTTTGCGCGGGCGGTGTCGCAGGCAACAGCTAGTCTTATATAATGTTATGCTTTCAATGCTTTTTTGACCAAAAATAATCTGAATGTCAGTGTAACTCCAGCTTGGATTATGTTATGATTTTTTAATTGTATGGCGGAACTGTACATTTTATTTCACGTAGGATGGGAGTCCGTAGCAGTCCTTCCTGTCTGTCGGTGGCGTAGGCCCTCCAGCCATACGACACTATAAGTGTCCGTGTAAATGATTAAGTGTTAAGTTACGATGTCCGCGCGCGCGCAGCGGGCTCCTCCTCCGCTCGGTGTCATATTACAGCACCGAACACCTCGCATCGACAGCAGAGATGTTATCGCTCCGGAATGTTATAAAATTGAATATTTCCCATATTTTACCTAATACGTTTGCCCCTGCAGCGTCTATGCGCCTCCAGCGCTCGCCGTCCGTCCGCTGTCTATCCTCCACCCACAAACATACGGTTTTACGATATTTTTTAAGGGATAGAGACGTTATTAAATTTCCTCGTCAGCATTACCACAAATATTTTAATACTTTTCGTGTCTTTCACTTACCATATTTGAATACGTATGCCCTTTATCTACGTTTTGGTAACTGTTACCATATAACTGTATAAATTAACAATCTTATCAAATAACCATGGAATGAGTAATGTAACAATAATAAATGTTACCGTATTAACATGCGATAACATACTACCTATATGAAATCCAATATTAACTTAAATGGCATACAAGTAGAGTAAAGATTTTAAATGTTCAGTATTACCTATTACAGCCGTTAGCATAACATATGCAAATAATTGTTCCGTGGAACGTCCTATTCAGGTACAAATGAGCCGTTTGTTATTCATTGCCGAACCAATCAGCCCACATAAACACCGGGCCCGGGCATAAACAAGAGAACGTATCGCGCTTGACGCCCGGCCTGACACTCACGTCGCTGGGCCACTCTATTTGGAAATCAAATTGAAACAAATCTATAAAAAATACCTGCTTTAAATAATTACTCAATTAAAAAGCAATGAAATTCTCTAAATGCTTCGGTCGTAGATTTTGTATGTTTTCTAAGATTCGCGTTTCTTTGATTGACTATTTATCGGCTGGAGACAAGAGTTGGGCCGCGGCCGGCCGCCGTCTCCGGATGCGGTTCGAAGCCCAACCAGCGGGGATCGCGCACTTAGCGCGCCAAATTATTTTCACCGCCTACGTTAACTGTAGTTTGAAGACTCTATCACGATGGGGCATCGTTTCTCAGGCTATGTTGAAATGATAAAGCATTAAATTGTATCTTTGTAATAAAAAAACAGGTTATAGTTAGTGATTCTAGCTATTTTACTATAAATTGTATTCATTATTTTTTGCGGTCGGTAAAAGCAATAACTCTGTTGACAAATAGATACTTCTTTTTTTATTGCCTTGACTGGATGTTTCAAATTTAAATGTTTATTTGTGTAATCGTTCTACTTCCTTCATTACCGCTACGTCTACTACGGCGTAGCAGTCGTAGCAACTGTTTGGTAACTAATTTTATGTAATATTAAAGATTAATAATTAATAATTATGTGACTAAAACTATTAAATAATGGTGTTAATACAGGACATTATAAACCCTGTTGCAAAAAAAACAGCACTTACGATTTTTTAAAGTTGTTTAAATATAATTTAACTAAATGAGATTTTAAGCTACGAAATAAAGAAATATTACGAACACAAACAATAATTTAATACGAATAAAATTAGTTTCATTTCAAAGCATTCAATCTCATTTAGGAGCCACCTGTGAATTCTATAAATAACAATTTAAATTTTGTAGACAATATATATTTTTCTAGCAAAGAAACGACTCTAGGTTTATGAAAAACGCTTTTAACAATCCAACAATCCGATTTTAAACCGTGCCACCGTCATAGCTGACAATACTCGCAAATAAAGCCTTCTTTTTATCATTCTGAAAGCGTGAAGCGGTGATTTTATTGGCGGGTAAAAATGGTAAAATATCAGAGAGCGCGTGTCGCAGCGAATATCAATTAATAGGCGTTGGTGCGCGCGGGGCTGCACAAGTGTAGAGTGCAGCGAGGCGGCGCGCGTTTCGTAAATCACGCCAATCGGCGGCGCCCGCTGCTTATCTATATGCTTTAGGAAAGCCATTTATTGGAAAATAACTCGGTGGCTCAACCCAGCATTGGGATACACAATTAAAAGACGGCAATGGAGTGATAGGAAAACCGACAATAACTGGCCACCCCCGGTAACCGGCCACTTAATGCAAAAGATATGCTGATATTTCTGTAATTAAACTAGAATACTAGAGATATACTGCACCAATATAAGTATCACATTTTATATGACATGTTCTTTATAAGTGTGATACTTAGTTTTGCGGTGCAGTGTAGTATAGTAAAAAGTATCCGGATACTGTGAAAATGTAAATTTCTTTAGAGGCCGCGTAACACGGTCGAAAACGACTATAGTAGGTTCGTTCGTTCAAATAGCTTGTATGCTTTGATGTGCCGCCACAATTGGTACAAAGGAGCCGCCGCCGCGGCGCTTACAAGGTGGTATCGGAAACTTCAAAGGGTTGCAATGCACACTATTTGAACGAACGAACTATATCTAACTCAGTGTTACTTCGCAAATGAACATTTCAAATTGGAGTACAGATAGATTTGTTGATTTATTCTTACTTTATTGAAAGATAGTAAGCATGGTGGACCTGACACTTTATAGCAATGTACAGGGAAATAATAAATTCCCAGAAATTTTAGGTGAGACAAATTTAATCTCTGGATCTGGATAATGAGTAAGTTTCAATCAGTCCAAAAATGTGTTAAAATGGTTCAGAGTAATGAATTACACATTATAAAATATTTGTAAGATCAGACAAATCTTTAAACAAATAAAATACTCCTAAGTGAAGTCATCTAAGAGACGCGTGATTATGGCTTCTGAATGTGGCCGTTAAAAAACTATAAATAATAATTATTATTATTCATTACATTTCTACATACTAATATTGTTCACTGCCATGAAACAAGACCTCATAGTTGGTAACGCGTTAGCAGTCTCAAGATTGTCATCATAAGACTGTAAATCTTGATTTATGGGCTTCATTTCAGAGTCCCATAATATCAGGCGGCCTGTGTGCTAATCAGTAATCACAAAACATCGATTAATCAATATCATCATATCAACCGCAAGACACCACAGCTAAACTATAGGCTTTCTCCAAGGATCTCCACGACTTGCACCACTCGCATCCATCAGTAGTAAATAAAAAATTGAACCAAATCCAAACACTGCGTTTCGCAGCAGCCGCGTGAAAAAACGTGCCCGGGTAGAACCAAGCGCTACAGATAGAGTTACAGATGGCACGTGAAAATTATTGCCGCTCGGATTTTTCGGAGGCATTAATGCAAATTTATCGAGCCGCGCAGCGCTAATTGCCAGCGACGCGCAGCGCTGATTGTTTTCTCGTCCAATTTATGGCAACACCTATTGCCGATTTAAAGCTTTAATTGTAAACGATTCACGTGTTTTATTGGATAGTCGGGGCAGTATTTATCCGAGTGGCTGCGGTCCGGTTATTGATTTCCCGACTGTTCGGACCGAGGCGAAGTTCACTTGTCGTTATCGAAATGGAACTCGATGCGAGACATGATTAATCGCAAACGTCAAACTGTAATGCTACTATACCTCTTTTATAAGTCTTTAAGTAATTTTTTAACACTAACACTTTTTTAGTTTCCTTACCCAAAAAACACTTCTCACACTCACATAAAATTATCATCATGTCAGCCGAAAGACGTCCACTGCTGGACATAGGCCTCCCCCAAGGCTTTCCACTCAGACCGGTCTTGTGCTTTTCGCATATGAATTTAAAATACGAGTCAGGAAATCCTCGTTTCCGCCGAGGCATACATAATTCTTTTCTCAAACATGTGAGGAAATAATACAAATACATTTTTAAAAAGAAAGTAATTTAATTATGCAGAATGAACGAATTTTACCGACTGTCAATTGTTTTTTAAATACTAACCATAGAAATTGGAATGCAAATTCAAAAAGAAACACACGCACTGTGCTAAAAAAGCGAGCAGTTACCTTGGCTGTTTGGAATTCTTGTCTTGGTCCTTTTGATTTTGTATGCAAATTGACAGCATTTTTAAGAAAAATATAGACATGGACGGAAAGTGTTTTCATATGGTTTTTTTACTCCTAGGAGTAAAATGAGGCTCTTTCCGTCCTTGTCTTTCAATCGGAAAACCGTTTTTTCCGAGCATGTTTGAGAAAATATACTTAATCTGCACTGATTCGTCGTCGTAGCGTTTCTAAGACGATTCGGTGCCGATTATATTTTGTCAACTTAAAAAGTTACGGTTTTCAAGATAATCACAATTTACTGGAATTTCCATATTTCGCATCTTGTATGAGTTTTTAACTTAAGTGTTTAGCTCAATTTATGTATGAATAACTATTGCTGATTAGATGTACCATAAGATGTTTATCACAATTTCTAGCTAATTTCAGCAGGTTTTTCGTAAATGAGTGTTAAAGTTACTATAATACTATATTGGACTTGACAAAAATCATGATCGAACTTTGTAGCACTGTGGTATCTTTCTTTTGTATGATGGCTTCTACAAATTTGTGTCAAGTTCATACAAATATGGGACGAAAACAATTAAAAAGACTTCGAGAAGCTTAAAAAACGTCGCTAACGGCACAAATATTTAATTCCCTTAAACTTAACTTTCAAGCTGAACATATTTCATCCCTCAGTTACGTTCTACGAAAGTCGTAGCACCGGAAGGAGCAGTGTCATTAACTGCTCGAGCCTCTTGGCAGAGTTAGGTGTTTATAAATTAAGTGACGTCACATTCCAGCGGTCAACAAAGTTAACGGCGGGGCCGGAGGCGTTTCCCGACTTTTTCGCTTAAGTTTTCCGCGCCGCCGGCACCGGAAGTTCGGCCATTATTATTTTACGCGGGCAACAAGCTGCGCGATAATATCCAGCGCTTCAGCCCGCCTTGCTTAAGACTTCCTTTAATGGCCGAACGTGTCTTCTTACTTTTCGCTTAATAGGTGTAATAACTTAAAAAGCGAAATTTCAAATTAAAGTCTCGATTGTGCCTGAGAAACACCGCCATCGAGTAAAAACGTGGAGAAGATTTTATAGAATACTTATGCAAAATGAAAGCGGATTCTGGTTAAAAATGGTGGTTAATTGGACGTAAAGGAAGATGGTCCATTTCCCGAAACAAAGGTTGCTTTGGGACGTATGCATGACGTTCAGTTACGTCTACAGTGAATGTTGAAAGTTGAAATCAGACTAGTTTGAAGTCATAATTCGATCAGATCAAGACCATGACGAAATGACGACCACAAGAATATAAAAAAATGAGGACTCGGTGAAATTGAGATTCTATACCCAACATTCACTTGGTTCGACCGTCCCTCATTACAAACAAAGGTGTAACAGTCCTTCCGATCGCAAAGCCAACAGTTTGGCAATTCGCGATGCCACCCACGTCACGACGCGACGTGTGGCGTACGACCGTGTGTTTTGCGTAAGCCCGGCAAGGCTTAGTTAGGTGTAAGCCGGGTCGGACCGGGTCGAACCGGGCCGGGTATCTCGCACTTCGTCCCGTAAATCAATCTGGTCCGTCTCAGGCGACGCGGCAAAAATAAAAGGTCGCTGGGGTTTTATACAGGAGAAAATGACAGTAGACTTCAGATGAATGCAGAAGACGCTGAAGGTACCGCCCGTATCAATTGTGACCGAGTGTTTGAAACTGTTGTAATGCGGGGACAAAGGTCGTGTGATAGGGTATAAGAAAACCACGCTTGCGCCACTGCATTGCCTAGTTCCAACTACAATATTTAAATCCTAAGCCTTTGTCTTGATACAATAGCGGCGACACCCCGTCTGATTTCTCAACCTCAGATTACTTACTAAGTACTTGCTGTGATATATGTGGGTAGATACAAAAATACGTCATTGAAAATGCAGGTAGTTAATAAGTAATAACTTATTTGTCTTGGATTATACGTTTCTCGAACCTGACACAGTCGTGTTTTATTCAGCCGATGTTAATACTGTAGACCCCAAGTACAAGATTCTTAAAGTACATGTTTTACCAAATTACGATATTTGAATGTTAGTGTCTGTTATCATATTGACGATTTGCAATTGCAAGGCTGATGCGATTTAGCTAAGATTTGGTTTTTCTGCAACAGGAGTGACCTGCTGTAGTTTTCGTAGCTACAACAACATGCTCCCGGTACCACCGAGTCGCCACTAAAATCCGCTTACACACAGGTTTAGCAACAATATATCTAAGCACGGAGCGATCGACTCGCGCCACTGTGTGAAATACTACGTCTTTGTTTTTCACGTGTCACTGTTTCAAGTGCTGCTGACACAGATACATTGCTTGTACTTCTGCTGTACGATGTTACATGTTTTAAAAATGAACAGCACTTTTTAGATATAAGATGGGTAGATGGGACGACGCGCTGGCCTAGTTGGTAGTGACCCTGCCTACGAAGCAAGTGGCCCTGGGTTCAAATCCCGCTAAGGGCAGATATTTGTGTGATATTTGTTTCTGAGTCATGGATGTTTTCTGCGTTTTTAAGTATATATTTCTCTATATAAGTATTTATATCGTTGTCTAGTACCCATAGTACAAGCCTAGAGCTTAGTTGGGGACTAGGGCAATTGGTGTAACATTGTACCCTGATATTTATTATTATTTATTAGATTAAAATCTGTCAAGGTAACGTATTGAGGCAAATATATTTTTCCGAATAACAGGACATTAGTGTCAGCAATCAATCGCATGGTCTCGCAAAAACAATTTTCTACTGACTTGGCGCAACAAATAATGGGGAGTTATTTACCGACAGGCTTTCTCGTGACATGCAACGCCACAACGCGAAATAATGGAATACAAGAGTTGACAGTCCATTGTCTGGTAAATTATTCACGAAACTATTCGTCGCTCCAGATCTTTGACGAGATCGTGCGATATGGGGAATTACACCCGTTTTCATATTTTACAGAGCACCCATTTAATGGCAGTCGTGACGGTGTAATATTTACTTTTTGCGGCAAAGTAATGATGTCGCTTTCACGAAAACCTTATATTTATGAGACATGCGGATCTCTACGTCCGTGCATTGACTATAAGCAGCGTGTCGATTTCCGTGGCATCTGAAGCTTGAAGTTTGGAGGGTAAGTTGTAATTATATTACGCAGCCTCAGGTAAAAACAGTGTTAAATTAATTTGTATGCATTCATTGATATCGACGACGGTAATCTAAATTGACGTAACGGACAAATGGCTACTTTTCAGGAGAGCCAAAAAACTGTATTTTTTTTCTTTTAAAATTCATAATTTTGTTGTTTGTTAACGTATCATGTAACTAAAATTAGCCAATTATTTATTTTTCTTCACTCTTTAAGTACAAATAACTCAATTTATCATTTAACGCTTAGTTACCGAGATAGCATGTCCCTTACGTCAAAAAAAATATTAAAATGTCCGATAAACCCTTCTTTAATATTAGACTTCGGGGTAAATTTGACGTATCAAGAACTAAATTAAGAGAAATTAAAAATAATAGGATGTAACTCCATTTAAACTGATCTATTACATGGTGTAAAAGGTACATGGAATTTATTATTTGTTGAAATAATACACGAAATCATAAATGTAATTGTGTTATTTAGTAGAGTATTGAACAATTTAAAAGATTAATTATGGCATAGGTACATACATTATCATAATGATATGCAAGTAACTAATAACAAGTAACAAAATAAAATTAAACACGCTATTTTATGTAAAAGCGAGTACAAAATATCGAAACATTAACATAATTGTATAGAGGACGCCCAAGACTTCGTACGCGTAGAATTTGTTTCCCGCTACTCCCCCCCTATTTTAACCCCGTAGAGAGTGAATTTCCAAAAATCCTTTCTTAGTGCTCACTTACATCAAACAAACCCCTTGTATTGAATTTCAAGTTTCCATGGTACAGTAGTTTTGGCTCTGCGTTGATATATAAGTCAGTGAGTCAGATTTGCCTTTTATATCTATAGAGAAGTATCAGTACTGATTAATCAAAGAATATACTGGGTAAATATTCGTTGTGATAACGCTTTGGGAACTTGTTTTGTATACTAAAAGACTCGCAAAATAAACACAAACCCGGTTATTACGTGCCACCGAAAATGAAATATTTTATTAAAAACTAACTTCTACCCGCAATTTCATCTGCGTAGATTTTGATTAAAAATTTCGGGATTATGTTCTATTCCAGAACCTAACCTATGTGTGCCAAGTTTCATCTCAATCCGTTTAGAGTGTTTGAAGCGTGATTGAGTAACAAACATCCAAACACTCACACTTTCTCATTCATAATATGAGTAATATAAGATACATACTGCAATTACTTGTCTTATGCTCGCAGTAATTTATCGCTTCGAGCTAAGAGTGATTCTGTATGGAGTAATATAGTATATCTCTTCTCATTAATTTTCCAAAAGTACTTGAAGCGTGCGTCTTTACAAACATACGTGAAGAACAGAACTGAGCATCACAGCACTCAGCTAAAACCAGCAGCAACATCTTAAGTCCCAGATAGACGGACGAGTAAGTAGGCGTACTGAAAGCTCGACGACCTTTTTCGCCCGCGCTTACCTTTAGAAGTTCGCGTACCTACTTAGGATGATACAGGGACGAGTAAGGTCGCCGAGCCATAAGTACGACGTACTAACTCGCACGTCTATCTGGGACTTTCCTGTAAACATGGCCAAAGTGATATCTCTTTTACCCGAAAGCAATTTAAAATGCTTGCGAGTAATTCAGCTATATCAACGAACACTGCGTCTGTCATCTAATGAAAGAGATAACGCTAACATGTATGGGAATAGTTCAAATTAGGCAGTTATGTTTTAACGTAAGGGCCGGTAGTTTACTGCTTGTAGTAGTGAAAAAATTACGTATATGCCATGAACACATATTTGAAACAATGACAGATGGGCGTAAGGTCTGTATTGTCTTACATCTGCAAAAGCAAAACTGCGTATCGCAGAAATGTTTGCTAACAGAATTGTCCCTTACGACTCAGGTAAATGAAGAAAATGATAGTTACATCTATTTGTGATTTAACCAAATGTATTGTGTAGATACTTTTTGAGAACGTAAAATGGTGTATCGGCCTTTTACTTATTTGATGGCTCCTTACGACGTTAGGTGAATTGCGAAGACGACAGTTACACCACGATGGATTTGAATATTATTTCTTTATGTTTGATACGTCTATTTTTTTTCAAAAACTGCGTCGAAGTAACCGTTTTTTAAGGGTGTAAGGGGCATGTTTTTTCAAGCTATCGAGATGTAACCTATACCATTCGAAAGAGAAAAAAAAACTGAATACAACTCCATTCATAACTCATTTTCGCCCTTTTGTCCCTTACGCCAATTTAGATTACGGTCGTCGATATGTGTAGGTATAATTGGAGGCTCGCATCCGCCGGCCGCTCGGGCCGCTGCGGGCCGCCGCGGCCGCGAGCCGTCATTACGCGCCCGACGATTCAATTCGACACATCTTCAGGGTTTCACCTCGCCCAATAATTACCCAGCACTATCATTAAGCCGCGTGCACAACAAAACGTAATAACCTTGCAATTAGACGGTGGCTGTCATTAGACTGTAATAGAGTTTCGTACAACAATTTTGTGAGTAAAATCGTCAAGCGTGTCACATTACCGGCGTCCATTAGGGCGTTTACACAACACGGAATTGAAATGAGCAGTCCACAGATTATCGTGATAGACAAACAGACCGCTTTGTCTCGATAATAACGCCTTATAGAGGGTGTCCCGCGGCGGAGGATCGCGTTTCACTTGTTTACCGCACTCCGTCACAATGACAAATTGCTGTGCGCTATGTATTTAGGTATTCGGTTTTCTTTGTTATTTATCACACAGTTTACGAAAATAATACGTATACTGTATGATAATAATACTTTTTCATAATATCAAAAGAAGAGTAAGAAATTAATATAAATTGACAAGATGGTTATATTAAAAAAAACGGTAAACATTTGCATTTCACAATAACAAACACACTGTAGCGCAGCCATATGAAATGGTGAAAGCTGCCATGTTAGCGTAGCTGGCTCTATGCGTTATCCGAGCGATTTCGGCAGGTAGCACGATAATATCCACACGTCGGGAATTAGGATCGCGCCGATAAGATCATATCGCTGCCACGTTAAATAACACGTTTCCTGCAATCATCGTGGTAATTTTAATAAATTATAATTACGATATTGGACTGGCGGCTTTTCAGGCCTGTAATGACGGACAACAAAACACCCTGACGATTAAATAACACACATCGCAACTGGTATTCAAAATGATTTAGTGGAGTATTTATGAAACTAGATGTTACCTTGACTGCCGGAGGATAAGTGATTGGTAACAATAACAATGGTAACTTAGTATTCACCTATTTACCTGTTCAACAAAGCCTTGTCACGTCACTTGAATCATGAAAGGGATAGTTATACATAGATGAAGTGAAATATTTAGTAGATAAAAGTACCTAAGCAATCGATCAAAAATAATCCTAACCCACTTGACTATTTTGATTACCAATTGGTCGTAATCAGTGATTGAATTAAATCAAATAAAATTAAAATAAACTGCGTTTGTTGTTTTGCTATCTATGTGTTTTTAAGGCATAGGCGAAGGCTATGGCAGCTTTCATGCGAAATCATAAAGCGGCACCTCCTAGAAACATCCTGTATAGTAGTGAAACTTCATTACTAACGAAAGGATATCGAATCTGCTTTAACTATTCGATTCAGAAACGGCCTTTAGAAGAAAACGATATTTTTAAATATTTTCGCTTTTTTTACCCAATATTTTTAAAATGAATAGACTAAGTTAGTTATGTTATTACAGATACGTTACTTACGTAGGTATATTGGTTCCAAAAAATATTTCGCAGATTATTGTTTACGATAAGCAGATCTTCAAAGAAAAGTCTGTTTTGAAGTCTGTTACATAGTGCCGGTGGTAAATAGTTCCTATACACACGGCGTTATTTATTTACATCCTGTCTGTATATATCCGAAGTACACTAATAGGGGATGCTGTGGGTGTCTAGTCCATACAAACGTATTCCCCTGTTTTCTCTCTGGATTATATAATAACTATTTAGGGCATTTTGTTACATACATTCAATAGCTGCTACTGTTTTCTTTTGTCCCATTCATCATTATCAGCCGCAAGACGTCCACTGCTGGACAAAGGCCTTCCCCAAGGTTTTCCACAACGATCGGTCCTCTGCTGCTGTCATCCAGCGGTTTCCCGCGACCTTTATCAGATCGTCAGTCCACCTTGTGGAAGGTCTGCCAACACTTCGTCTCCCGGTTCGCGGTCGCCACTCTAGAACCTTTCCGCTCCAACGGCCATCAGTTCTACGAGCAATGTGCCCCGCCCACTGCCACTTAAGGTTTGCAATCCGGTGAGCTATATCGGTTACTTTAGTTCTCCTGCGAATCTCCTCATTCCTGATTCGATCTCGCAAGGAGACACCCAGCATAGCTCTTTCCATCGCCCTTTGAGTGACCTTGAGCCTTCTTATGAGGCCCATTGTAAGCGACCATGTCTCGGATCCATACGACATCACTGGCAACACACACTGATCAAAGACTTTTGTCTTGAGGCACTGTGGTATTTGGGACGAGAAGATAGTGCGTAGCTTACCGAACGCTGCCCATCCGAGTTGGATTCGACGATTGACCTCTTTTTCGAAGTTGGACTTACCTAACTGGATTTTTTGTCCTAGGTATACATAGTCGTCAACAACTTCGAGAGTAGAGTCACCAACTTTGACAGGAGTGGGTACGACATGGACATTTGACATGATTTTCGTCTTGTCCATGTTCATTTTAAGACCCACTTGTTGAGAGACTCTACTGAGGCCATCGAGCATTGTACCAAGGTCCTCCAGGGTCTCAGCCATGATGACAATATCGTCGGCGAATCGAAGGTGAGTGATGTATTCGCCATTTATGCTGATGCCAAAACCACCCCAGTCCAGAAGCTTGAAAGCGTCTTCCAATGCAGCAGTAAACAGTTTCGGAGATATTACATCCCCATTTGTCCCATTAATAAATCGTTATTAAGTCATCATCATCAGCCTATATTAGTCCACTGCTGGACATAGGCCTCTTCACGCCAACGAGCATTCTCATCCAGTTCTTGCCAGCCACTTTGCGTAGATCGTCGCTCCACCTAGTCTGAGGGCGTCCTACACTATGTTTGCCAATTCGCAGTCTCCACTCAAGAATACGATAACTCCAGCGATTATCTGTTCTGCGGCACAAATGACCGGCCCACTGCGACCTCAAGTTGCTAATTCGATGGGCTACGTCGATAAACTCAGTTTTCTATCGGATCACCTCATTCCGGATCCGATTATTCAGAGAAAACTCCCAACATAGCCCTTAAATTGTGAGCGACTTTAAATTTGTGAACCAGCCCTATTATAAGTGTCCACGTTTCGGCTCCGTATGTCATCACGGGTAGGACGCACTGCTTGAAGACTTTCGTCTTCAGGCCCTGTGGAATAGTCGACGTGAAGACTCGACGCAATTTCCCATATGCTGCCCAACCCAGCTGTATTCTTCTGTTGGCCACTTTCTCGAAGTTGTTTCTACCTAACTGCAAAGTTTGTCCCAAGTAAACATATTCTTGAAAAACTTCAAGTGCACCACCCTGTACTACAATCGTTCCCCACATGACATATTCATTGATCATTACCTTGGTTTTGTCCAAGTTCATGCGGAGACCGATGCGTTGAGAAGAATCAGCTAGATCGTTCAACGTTCGTTTTAATCCTGCAACATTTGGGCCATAATGACGATATCGTCTGCAAATCACAAGTGTGAGATGAATTTGCCGTTAATGTTAATGCCACGCCCTTCCATACCAGCGTCTTAAACATATCCTCCAGTGCATTTGTAAACAACTTAGGGGAGATGACATCCCCTTGCTTCAGACCTCGATGCAGGTGGATAGGTTTAGTCCACTGGTTCTGTACTTGGACGACCGTAGTTGCGGCGTTATACAGACATCTCGACACTTGGATATATCGCCAGTCAACTTGGCATCGTTGCATGGATTTCAGAACTGACCAGGTTTCGATAGAGTCAAAGGCGTTCTCATAGTCCACAAAAGCAATACACAGGAGCTGATTATACTCCTCGGTCTTTTTTATAATTTGCCGCACTGTATGAATGTGGTCTATGGTGATTACTAAGACTAATAATCATTTTTTTTTTAAGTAACTTACCTACTTCTGAAATTGTGTTATTGTGTAATGTTATGAATAAGTATTATAGAATAGATTATGTTATTTATAAGTAACCACGTTTAGTTTTTAAGTAGATTGCCACGCCCTCACTGGGTTGAACTTATGTATTGTAATAAATAAATAAAACCTTCTTAAACCACACAAGTTAGTTTTAGTAGTGGTAGGGTAGGACCTTGTGCAGAGTGCGTCCGGATCGCTATCACTATCTTATCCATTAACCCACCGCCAAGCAGCAGTGTTCGCATTACTGTGTTCCGGTGTGGGGTTAAGACAAGCGGTTGAAATTACTAGCATAGAGGCATTCCATCTTAGTCCTTTGGGTTGGTAACGCATTTTAGGTGTTATGATTGCAGTCTTGAGAATGTAGTCTTGAGATTTTAAATGTCTACGGGTCTCAGATCCCACTTACCATCAGGTGGCCTGAGTGCTCGCGTGCCTTCTCATTGTCATTAAAATAAAAATGCACAGCTTAAACGTCATTTTAAAATAGCAGCAAAAAACTTTAATAAATAAAACAAAAACATACGGCCGCACTAGTCGTTCCTTAGTGACCTCTTTACACACACAGTTTTGAAAAAGGAACGTGTTAATTGAAATATCTGTGAGCGCGACGGTAAGAGACATAGACAAAGCCATCAGACCGCAATTTTTGAAAAAAAATGAAAGAGAAAATATGGAAATGAGCTACCCTGATTTTGAATAATTTACATAGGGACTAACTCTCGCAGAGCGACAGCAATAGTTTATCCAAATACCCCGAAACTTTGTTTACTCTTAACGCAAATATGGCAAGTACCGATAATATTTTCTTTTTAAAGGGACCTGACACACTGGCTCCATTTTTAAACACGTTAACTAATTGGTGTGTAGGAACTTGTTAATCCGAATTATTAATTCAAGGCCTTTATTTCCTTTTACCATCCATCTCGCACGTTAGCTACGGAACTAGGCACATTATTCCGTGTTAAAATTTTAATTAAATACTCGACCGCAGAAGCGTTTAGGAATCATCTAAGCAGATGGTCGAAATGGCAGCCGAGATAATCACAATCAATCTCGCCCTAAAGATGTATTATTTTTGTAATGGATTGGCAAAAGTTTTAATTTCGTATCGCTTTATAAATTAAATAATAAATTATCCATATTTCATGCGTTCAATTCCGAAAGACTAGAATTTTAAACAAACTAATCATGCATTTACCTAGCGTAATAGCAATCTCAATAATCCTTGTCCTCTAAACCACCGGGACTTCAAAGTTCTCCAGTCCAGTTGATTCATGGGCATAATGACAGAGTATTATCATCTAATTTGTGAACACGTAATGAATAATAGATAATTACTAATGAGGCTAAATGTGTTCAAATTATGTGTAGAACGCAACGCGCGGCGATCTGCAACGGCCGGCTCTAATGACGGTGTCAGCTTATTGTTTTAGATCAACGCCGCCCTCTAATTCAGTGCATCGCCTGTAATTAAGGGCCTATGTGCCAAAAAAACACCATTAAGTTTACCCCTTCGTGATAACTGCATCTGTGACTGCGACACGGGCGCTCTCAACGTAACGGTCTTTCATAAAAAGCAATTTTAAAGATTCGCCCAAAGCCATACTTATCCGTACTGCCCTGGTTATAAGATTATTAACTCTATAATACGATTTAGAATTGAACCGCATAATTCTGTTAAATGTCTCCTCCCCTACTTTTAAGTACGCAAACCTTTGAAACGAAAAGAAAGTTGTAACGGCCGTCGAATTACAGTTTAAGATTCCGCACAGAAGCGCGTCGCCGACCCTAAATTTTTCCCAATTAAATGCAAAACTCTCCCTGGACCGGCAATATAAAATTTAACGTCCATACAATTCGCGCAACACAAATTTTTATTACCTTCGCCCTGTAAGTAAGTAAACAAAAAGAACAAATTAGCTCGGGCCTTAGTAGAAGACGTCGTCCGAGCTATATCCCGCCCGGGACACAAGGGTGTAAAAAGTAAAACAATAAGGATTCCGCGCGACTGCGAGGGGATATTTATTGTTAATGAAAATGGCAGGATTTGAACTAACGTCTTGTAACTAAATACCCTCTCACGGTTAAAGCGAGCACTAAGGTAAACGCAGCTATCAACGACCCATCGAAAATCTGCAGGTATTACCGACCCATAAGTGTAATTCGAATTTTTAACGTTTCTGCGACTGTTTGAGCCACAGGTAATAGAAAAAATACATGCGTTTGTTCGTTGAGCATCGGATACTCTGAAGTTAGTGTGCGTGGCAGTGCGAAAATGAGAAAAAATACATCGGTTTCTGTGCGGCCGGCGTGGACGCAGGTCTTGTCGTACTGGCCCTTGTTCCTGCAGGTAAGTACCCAATTTTTCTGCTTAAGACATTTAATGCATATTATTGATACCTACAAGTATCGTGTAGTACTTTATGTATACATTTACTTATAAATTCTTGAATTTGTTATGCATTTAATTGAAAAAACGTCACTTTATATCATAAAACTTTAATTAAAAATAGGGCGGTGATAGCTTCTTCCATTTTACTAGTTGCAGCCATTACCGACCCATGAGTCGGTAATGGCCGCCACGTAGACTTACGTTTTAATATCTTTTCTGTTGAAATTTGACAATTATCCAAGCATTTGTATAAACCATTTTAATAACAAACAATCAGCCTTTGTATAAATCTATTAGCGTTATACAATAATGTGTGTAGTTTTCTTGTTTTTGCGTTGTAAATTTATTGAAAATGACTACATTTTTCATAACTCCATATACTTTAGAGACAATAATTAATTAACCATAATTTAATAAACTTGGTTTTTTAGTTGAATGTTGTATTACTTTAATCAATCACGGTCTCTTTTACAGTCAGAAAACCACCAATCATAAATATTATGTACTTTTCTTAAGTCGGTAATACATTTTACTATTATACCCTACATATTCTAATACCGACCCATGTGGGTCGGTAATAGTAACAATGAGTAACTATTAGCGACCCTACACAAATTATTAGGTATACTTAAGTATTTCATGTTAAGTAATATTATTTATATTGGTGTAAATTGTGGTCCAAGAATTGATGATATTAATTGAGAATCTAGATGCCTAAGCCGATCTGAAACACCCCCGTGTATCTCCAGCAATTTTCATTGGTTTCTTTGTTTTTTGAAACTTTTGGGAAATTTCAACAAGAAACAGATTATTACTTAAGCAATTCTGCGATAGTATTAAAACAGTTTGGTTTATGACAGTGTTTTTTTCTGAAAGTAGTCTAGTATAGTATTCATCGTATGAGATTATTTAAAAAAACTGCTATCTAACCGACGTTTAAATAGAATTTAAAGTGTCTAGCTGACTAAGGTAACAAGATTGGACCCCAAGAGGGATTTAGTTATACTTTTAGGTGGAGTAGTGGCAGGATCTAAGACCACTGAATGCTTATTATCAGCCTTCGATTGTCTTTTGTTTTGATTTATTCGCGAAAACGTAAGAAATTGATTCCTAGAACACTTTGGACTATCTCATGTGTTCTTTCTTTCTTTCTTTCTTTCTCAAAAGTATAACCAAATTCCTCGTGAGGGCTAATCTTGTTAGCTTAGTGTGCTAGACCCTTTTTAATGCGTTTTTATAAATAAAATTAAGGCTCAACACTACACTTACTTAGATACTTATGTAGGTAGATGACCATAATAAAACATACACTTGTAACGTGTATTGTTTTTTAAATGTTGTAGAATATATTTTTTTAAATTTTATGAAGATTAAAGTATGTTTCACCATTTACAGTTGTATCATTTTTTGACAGTCGTTAATAGCTGCAAAAAAAACGTTAATAGCTTCACAGCCGTTACTATGGGTCGGTAATAGAAACAATCGACTTACCCACTTTATTAATAATTTTTCACAAGAAAATGGTTTATTTTGAAGCATTTAACGTGGTAAATATAAACCCAATATTCAATATTACCATATAAAAATAATAAAAATACTGTGACGGCTACCAATATTCCTAATAAGTATGATCAATTTCAAAATTGCCTTAGGAGGGTCGTTGATAGCTGCATTTACCTTAATTTGGTTTTTACAGCGCGGCCTTAATTTGATTTGGCGGTATTGCAGGCGCCACTATTGCCAGTAGGAGCAATTAATTTGTCCGGATTATATTTTTTCCCGGCGCCTTGTGCGCGTCTCCCGGCCCCGGCTCCGGCTGCGGCGCTCGCCGCTCGGCGGGCTTGCTTACGCGCCCGCAACACGATCCCGCAGCGCGGAGGAAAAAATAAAATAAAACTTAAGCCCCGTTTAATTTGAAGGGTGGTTCTGGGCTATTAAAGTAACACGCTTATGTATTGCAAATTATATTGAAATTTGTCTTCCATTACTAGGCGTCTTCCTCACACAAATGTTGCCCGCATTACGAGCGGGAGATTTTTATTCCTCGCTTCGCCCACCCTTGTCTCCCGCATTTTAAGGTCGGAAGTTTCGTGGTGTTTTTTTTCACTAATTAAAACTCTTCCGCGCCGTTTCCTCTGCGAACCGAGATCCGATCAATTATTTTTTGGGCGGCGTAAGCCATCTTTAAATTTACTGGGTTGTATAAAAACAATTTCGATTCCAAAAAAGGGTAGATATTAAAAAGTAATTGATCAAGTAGCTAAGCTTTACGCTCTAAACGACGGCGTTCAATTAGCGAACTTTTATACGAAGTAAAAATGTCGAGGAAAAAAGGTACCTACGGACGCAATATTTTGTTGGAAATGGTATCATCTCGAGCAAAATTATAGTAGCGATATAGCATTAAAAAATTGAGCTTTATTACAAAGTGCGCAGTGATTGGTCGAAGTAATGGCATCTCGACCCGCGCCAGCGCCGGTGATGGAGTCACGCGCGCCATTGTTCGGCGACCGACGACAATCACTTTCTGTGATCACTACTGGGCAATTTGGACATTATACCATTGATTAGTACTCGCTTCTAATGCTACCTGTCTAGGAAGAAGGGAGCAGTTGCAGACATTGATTCCGTATTACATAATATAACAATGTATTAAATTATAGTCATTCGTAAGTAGGTATATTATTTAAAGTTTAGTATCCGTCATTATATCATTGAAAGAATTCAATACGACCAAATGAAAAATATTTTAAACAGATCTCAATTTCACAACTAAGATAGAGTTGTGAAAGTATCCGTTTTTTTAATTCTGCTGTCTTACTCACACCTATAGGTACTATGTCGACCAAATAGACAAAAACAAAATCAATCGCCCTCAATCAGCAGAAATGAAGGCGCTGAAGGTAAAGCTGCAATTTGTCGGCACCGACCACTCGTCGGTCGCCAGCGGTGTTATTCTCTTTCCCAACAAAAGTGAATTCGATCGATCGAATGAAACTACCTTAACCCTTTACTTATTTACAAGCTCAGTTTTGTGAATCATCGAATCCCAGTGCGTGCAGTGGTTAACTAAGCACAATCCAAAACAGTAGTGCATTGCTTTTTTTTATGGCAATGAGATGGCACGCGAGCACTCAGGCCACCTGGTGGTAAGTGGGATCTGAGACCTGAGTCAGGTCTCTCACTGAGACTGAGAAGATAACAATCTCCAAACCGCAATTCTAAGACTTCAAATGCGTTGCCAACCCTGAGGACTGAGATGGAATGCCTCTATGCTAGAAATTTCACCGGTTGTCTTATCCCCACACCGGAACACAGCAATGTGAACACTGCCTGCATGTCTGCAGTCGACGTACTACCTACGCTAAGTGACACAGGCACTTCATTGGCATACAATTAAACTTGCCTCTTAATTTCGGGTGTGGCCTTAGCCTTAGCTAGTTCTATCGACCAAGACTCAGTTTGCCTGCGAGAATACGCCACTGGCCAGTCGCCACCGGCACGCGTCGAATTAAATGGAAATCAATAGCGATCGCCGCACGTGACCGACGACCCTTACATCTCGCCGCCCGAGGAACTACATACTACAGACAGAAGTTTTACTATTTACTATTTACCTGCACGTCGAGGTACGTCGGCACTACAAAACAAAAGGCAATGCTGCTGCCTCGGCGGGCCATTACAGAATTCGGACTCAGGGTTACTATGATACAGGGTGTTCACTATGATACAAGGTGTTCACTATAATACTATTATTTCCAATGGGATGTTAACCCCGTTTACCGCAATTAATATCCAAAATATCCTTAATGCATGTTAAAAATAGCATGTAAGGTATTTTCAAATTGGGGCTTGTTGACTGAATTAAACGTATTCTATTCTATTAATCGAAAAGGTAATTGCGATGAATATCCAATAGAAAATATAGCCTTTAGGTGCCACATAACGCACACACGGGGAAAACAAGGAACATATTACTTATTTAGATTTTTGATCATGTTCAATAAAATACCTTAACGCAGTTTTGGTATTATATTATATAATGCATGAATCTCTTTAAAACGGGAGTCTAGCAAAATAAACCTATCTGAAATTACTAGCACAATGATAGAATCAATCGCAATAGCCACTTTTCCTATCATAGATTAAAGAATAAGTTGAGAATCAGACTCTACACTACATAATATTGCACGTATTCGAAGGTGAATCAAGTAGGTCTTTCAGCTTTTTAATAAATGTCCCACTTCTGGACAAATCACCCCCCTCTTTACACAGTCCCGGAACAGATCGGGTGTGAATATGCATGTTATATCGAACTACCAGGTATTGTGGTCCATATGAAATGAAGAGCTTTTCTATAAGAACACGAGTTCTAAAAAAAGGGTTCGAGTTGAGGTTTGCGCTCACCCTTTCGATTCTCTGCTTAAAAGGCGACCGCCAACCTCTGTTTTATCATACGCAGGCAGGGATGTATAGTTAAAATGTAAGGAAAGAAACCCATCGCCTCCCCAATAGGTACTCTTTGCAACATTTCAGAACGGCCGTGCAGCAAGCACGTCCGCGGACAATGCGGCCCCGAGACAAAGCAGCACTTACACTACCTTCGATTGAGCCCGATGATTGATCAATCAGTACATTAGAAAGGATGGCTTAATTGAGGCAATTTCGTGCGTTTATTTGTACTGACGAACGCGACGGTGGGTCTGGACAAATTACTCCCCTTCCATTGTAAGTGCAGCTATCGTTGCTCAGGAAGCTACGTGGCTACCAACAAACACGTCAGCCATAATTACGCCGAGGAACCTTTGTCTTGTATTGGGCTCTTATTTAAGTAGCTGTATATTTATTTAATGACAATGGGTCAAAGGTTTTGCTGTCTTCGACGGGGAAAGAAAGTCAAATAAATGTACGTAGGTATTGTGTTCATTGTCATATTTGTCATAAAACCATTAACTCGGTCCAGCAATTCCAACATTACTTGAACA
Source organism: Acleris sparsana (assembly GCA_923062465.1). Classification (NCBI taxonomy): domain Eukaryota; kingdom Metazoa; phylum Arthropoda; class Insecta; order Lepidoptera; family Tortricidae; genus Acleris; species Acleris sparsana. The sequence continues at coordinate 8,243,802 of OV281286.1, forward strand.
GGTATATTTAACAAAATATTTGTTCTATCCATTAGAACTACACCAATGAGCAAACTTTTATTAATCCTACGAATTAGTAAATTCAATCTGAATGAAGTACTTACTAGTAGTAGTTACTTAATGTCAATAGTTTAGTAGCTATTACCGACGGTGGCGCCTTGGCAAACAATCGATTCAGTGTACTCAGACATAAATTTTTGATAGGTGCTTATTATCCGCATGCTCCGCGACCCATGCCCCGGTGCTTACGTAGTAAAGCAATATCCGCAAAAGGACAAAATATCGCTACAAATAAACGTTTAAGTTTATGGACTTGAAAGATATTACCGATTCGTGGTCTCCTTTTTCTTTAGTTGGCCCGGGCGGCCATCTTGGCGACATGTGGCGGTAGATTTAGGCGGGAAACGTGCCCCGCTATATTAGATTATGTCGGAATGAATTGAGCGCTACTATTGGATATGTTATTGACGTAGATTTGCGATCGGAGGAACGAACTGATATTTTGTATTGTTATTAGAGGCGCAGGCCGCGGACGTGCGCGGCGTCCCAAGCTCCCCGATACGCCGCCCTTATGGACCTATCGTTTAGGCCTCTTTATATTTTTCTTATGTAAATTCGGTTTCATATCCGATGAGCTTTATTTATGTGGGAATCGTTTAAGCGAGATAAGTCTCTTGTGCTCCAGTGTTCACCTCTCGTGATGCATGTAAATTTTGTTTGTTTGGGAATAGCTCCCATTGATTTATGTTATCCGCTTTAACCTTATGTTTATTTTTAACTTAATGTGCTTGGAGACTATGGTATCATTTTGATGTATCTCATTTAAACTTCAGTGAGACGGTAGCTATTTTTTAAACGTCACTTGGAACTATTATACTGTTATGATATGACACTTACCTATGTTATGAGTTAGGTTTGATTTGGAAGCAGTGTAATGACAGGCAGACCAATTTTTGTATTTAATACCAGGAAGTAGATTTATTAAACAGATACTAATAATTCAGCGTAGAGCATAATACTGGTAATATGCATAATATTGCTATTTTATATCTTAAGAAAAGACGCAATTAGGATAGCACGCCCAAGTGTCGCGCAAAGATCAAAGGCGTACGCCAGGCTGAGTGCTGTTAAAGCGTCTTCAAGGGTTTCGGTGAGGTAAACAGAAGCAGCGTAGGCGCAGGGTCAAGATTTAGAGCGCTAGCGATATTCTTTCAGGTTAAAATTTCGAGTTTGACCAGAACTGGACATTTGATTCAATTACTACTTTCACAATTGCGGAGTACACCAAATTAAAGTTGATATTCTGTCATTCAGACAACACATAAGTACCACATCATTCAGAGTCAGTCGCCTGCTTATTTCCATCGAGCAATTCGGAGGGGAGTAGGCATTCGCAGCATTTCCCCTCCATCGCAGTACAAGCCTAAGGGGCATGCGCATCTAATAGAACTAGTTGTCACTCAGATTATCAACTAGACAAAGTCTAGTCGCGCGAATGAACGTTACCTACACTTAAAATGCCGAATTGCTGTTTTCTGCTGTAAAAAGAGATCTGGGACATTAGTCCAAAACAGCAGCAAACTTACAAAAATATGGTGTTAAATTTCACATGTAAGTAAATCTTTATCGTATTATTGCTGTTGAATTGCATTAAGACACCAAAATCGTACATTTTATGGTAATATAACTGTCGGATGTTTTTACCAACATAGAATCCGCTCGCCCGTACAAAGCTCGATCTGTTGAACAACAAATCTGACTTCTAGCCAATGAAAGAGAAAAAAAAACCTATCATGTCACTGTGTGAAAGAGACGAAATCCTATCGTGTCGATCATTGCCAATGTGTTAATTGTGACTCGTTCGTAGACAAAAGTTACTCGAGGTGTGCCAAGCTTTGTCGGTGTATTATTCCATTTTTTATGTATTAGTGTTTTCATTACAGTTTTGTTTTTGTATGGAGGTGTGCAGAGCTACATTTGCGTGCAAATTTCCCCCCGCAAGAAATGGCAGAACTATTTGACTGTAACATTCATAGCTAAGGCGACTCCCTTCCCTTCCGCTAGGCAGGCCGTGTTGCTCGATGGCTTATTTCTACGGTTTTTGGATTTTTTGCAAAATGTTGTTGTTCTAATAGCTTATGAACAAGCAAATGTTTCAAATTTGCTTGTTCATCAGCTATTAGAAAAGCGCATTTTCAATTGACCGTTGTAGATCAAAAGACGGAAAAAATAATAATTAAAAAGTTAAATAACTCGATAACCGGTAACATTAGACACCCAGTTAACTGGGAGAAAATTATTGCAAGTTAACTCTAGAAAGAAATAGGTCAAGTTACCTCTGTCACCCTGTAGGTACTGATAGGTACAACTAGACTGTACACCTAAAGTGCAGAGTGCGCCGGGCCTCTCTGGGCATCGCTACCGCCTGTCGTCTGAGACATGCCAGAGGGCGCGCGGGGCCAGCGGCATCCTTTGATGTCGCGAGGGTAGTTATGAAAATTAATAAAGTGAACAACGTGTAATTGCTTCCGATAGCGCGGCGTCGGCGCACTCGTTTCTTTAGAGTTTAATGAGCAATACAAACATCGTCTTAAACGCATACACGCATTACAACATATTGTTTTAACATCATAACTTTGACTTGAATGTGCCTAGTTACTTAACTTTTTTTATTTTAATGATAAGCGTAAATAAAAACTTCACAATTAGTAAAATTATTTTACTTGAACTTTAATTTTAAATATGGCCAAGGAGAAGGCAGGCACACAGCCACTGAATGATAAAGATTGTTTAAGTATGGGATCTGAGACCCATAGACATTTGAATTCTCAAGAATAAAATTTCATGACTGTAATTCTAAAACTCCAAATGCGTTGCCAACCGTGAAGACCAATATGGAATGCCTCCATGCCAGAAAAGTCACCGGCTGACTTATCTTCACACCGAATGTTATATAATTTTCGTCAAGTCCGTGTAGATTTTGCCATTTCCCTCGGGTATCATTCAATTTTTCCCATTGTTTGCTTTCTCCATCACTTTAATCAAAATCGTTAAGATACCAAACGCAAAAGACACTACAATAACATGAGTACCTACTACGGATCCTAGAAACTTAAGGATTTTCAGGAGTTTACTTGATTTACAGCTTTACAGAAATAATAAAGTTGTTAGTAGCTAGTCTGTGCTTACAAGCAGTTAACTACACCTGTCAGTCTGGTTAGCTTCAGCGCTACAGTGGCTGCGCCCGCGCACACGCCGGCGGCGCCTTTGAGCCCGGCCAGCCATCAGCCCGCGGTAGCACTCTGCAGCACTTCACTTCAACAGGCTTTAGCCTATTTTAGGACGGTTTTTAGTGAAAGGTTATCTATTTAGAAAAAAATACATAAAGATAAGTGCGTGAAACCTTGTTAAGGTGCTCTGACACGAGCAATTGATTGAACAACCATTGCCAGTCAATAATAACTGTCTCACGCTAATTTGGCGCCAATAGAATGAGACGTCCGCATCATTGACTGGCAATCATTGCTTAAAAAAAATTCACTGTAAGTACATATGAAGAAGGAGTATTTAAAGTTCTTACAATGAATTACAACAAACGTTGTGCGTAAAAAACCCATAAAATGGCGGTTATCCTGTGACTCATATTCATATTTGAATTTAAATTAATCGTCTCGAGTATCTTCACCTAATGCAACGAATACAACAACGTTAAAAGAAACCTATCAATAAAATTCAACTTAACGTGTCCCGAAATAAAGCATTTTGTTATTAAGTTGACAAGCAACCGTAAAAATGTTCCTTTAAAATGTAAAATAAACAGATCAATCATGTTAAAGAGATCCCACCGGGCTCGCATCGAATCCCCGAAAAGAAGCCCACGTAAGCGTCTATTATACAGCACAGATGTTACCACAAGACCGATTTATTACCCCGTTCTGCTCGCACAAACGGAATGCGAACTGGACGAAGTGAGATGGGAAATAAATGTGATATGTATTTTTTATTCTTTTTCAAAATAAGAATTGTTCTACATTCGGGAGAGTGATTGACACGCGGCGGCCGCGGGCGCCCCCCGACGCGCTGCGAGCTGCACAAGATGGCCCTCGCATTATTATCATTTCGTAATTTATTACGCTAATTATGAAACACCCGTATTTAAAAATGAAACAAAGGTCCCCGTAAAAGCTCTGCGGACGGGTAGCGTGCTACTTTTTTAAGCAAATAAATCTAGGAGCGCACATCAATCAACTTGTCAGATGGACGGGAAGTCCCATTTCACATTATTATGTAGATCCGCGATTAAGGCATTTAAAAAGTAACGAATTCACAATATGTAGGTGTAATAATAACGTAACCCTTTTAATTTCTGGCGTTCTATAAAATTTGGGAAGGGTCGTCGGTGCGTGATACGTTACGTTTTCATTTGAGGTGGCACTTCTGTATTGTTTTGATAAAACCTTAGATTGCTTTGGCTTAAGTACGTTCTGGCGATATATATTTCATTGTTACATATTCATAGGAAGATATACAAAGCAATATCGGCATAGGGGGAGCGACGGCTGTAATTGACCGGCGCCCGACGTGACAGGACTACCATCGGGCTGGACCGCGCCCGCTGCCCGCTACATGGTTATGTCTTTAGAGATTTCACTAGATATCGCGTCGTCCTTAATTATTATACGAACCTACATACAATCTTCCTAATCGCCTTAACTTTACAGAGTACTTGCGACGTTATTTCAAATATAACCTAATTGTTCTAGACCATGCGTGCGTACTGAATGGGTAAAGTCCAAAAAAGTTGGGCTGCTAACTCACGCAATTAAATTTTCTATGGCACGTTTCCGTTGTGCGACGAAAATTAGCCATACAATTGTAAGGACACTTCGTCGCACAACGGAACTTATTAATCGTTGTTTGTATGGTGAACTAGGTACGCTTAACTATGGTCCAACCTTCTGGTCCTCACCCGTATATTGCGTATTTTTTTTTAGTTTAATTTAGGTGAAGCCTGATCAATCTACTAGAGATCACCATTACCAAACTTAGAATATCCCCGTGGGCGGCAATATGCGTTTGGATATATCGCGCGAGCCAGTTCACAGCCGATTAAACAATCGTTACATGAAAACGATCGACGAAAAGCAGTCTATTTGTTTCTTGCGGCTCAGTGTCACCCCTATCAGTCAAGGGAGCGGTCACAAGTCGATAGTATGAAGATAGAGTAAAATAGAAATTATATTTCCATAAGCCCATTTCAGAGTAATTAATGGTCAGTGGTTCTACCACGTAAAAACCAGGAATTAAGGGTAAGTGGGATGAGAGTTCGACGCACGCTTCGACGCCTCCCACCTCGCGGGAGAAGCTTTTAAGCCGCGGGCGCACTTGCGATTGAAACATCACCGCCGAGTTCCAAACGGCCCTGGCTTAGCGCATCCCGCACTCAAGTCAATACCCGTCTTCTAACTTGTAATTCGGGGCTTAGGCGCCGAAATAACGCAAATTCACGACTTCGACTCACGCTTATTTGCAACCATTTGTATAGCTTTCTATAGGTACAAGTCAGGGGAGGCTTGAGTGGATGTATAATAAACGATGCGGACAGAGGAGACACTTGACGCGGATACATAAAATTACTTGAGCGAGCTTGGGAGACGTCAAGGAGCGCTGTGCTGCGTCCACTCCGCAAGACTGCGTGGTCACGAGAGTAATCCTTATTTATGGCAAGACGCCCGCACCGCCTCGGCTGGACCAACTATTTGTCAGGCACTTGCGACCGACACGGCATCAATCTCGAATGTTGGCTTAACGCAACCTCAGCGACGCCTCATGGCACGCACAGCTGCCGATCCGATATGTCTCTGCTCAACGGGCGACATTTATCATAGAGTTCCGCAATAAAATGATCATAACAACTGGTCAACGAAGCCTATTAAAAGCGTTACAATGTCACTTCAGAACTTAATGTATTGCCTGCTTGAACAATAAATACAAAACCGACGTAAAGTGACCAACAAAAGTGAAACTGAATCACCCCCGAGCATATAACTCAACAAGAGAGGCGCCCGCTGGACAAACAGCCCCGGGGCTACGGCGCTCGTTACGCGATCACTCTAAATTACGCGCAATATACGCGGGCCATCTCTCATTATTACGACTCTATTTTGGCAAGTCACAACAGCGGGCGTGGTGGTCATGGCGGGCGGTCACCGCTCACCATTATCCCCTCTATTACCCGCTGCAACTTTTTTCACGACGCTGACCAGTGCCCCTATGCGGGGTGCCGTATGAGATAAAATCGTAAATTATAGCCCAATTCCACGGCTGTTAAGACTTGACAGATGAAAAGGCTTATGATGCGGAGACTGCAGGGCTGAATCGTTAACATTTGAAATAAAATGAGGGTACTTCACTATAGAGACATTTAGTGATGATTAACGTCCACGGACTTTGTTTACGGTCTAGTGGCGAATACAAGTTACTTCAAAGATGTTTATTCAGAATCGTTTCGAAATTTTAACAACAGATGATTTTTATAAGACATCATAAAACGACATTTCCATATTTCAATGTATATGTCCTATTGTAAAACCGTCATTACAACCTTTTTATGGTTATCGTCACCAAAAACAAGTTTAAGTTTGTACTTGTTACTTCAAACTGTTGAAAGACTCTTTGAACTCATTTCTTTCCAACCTTCCTAGGATTTTATAAAGAAGCAAAATAAATTCTATTTGTCAACATAAAATACCTATTTACCTACTAAAATTGCCATTAAAAAGTGTTGATAGCTGTTGTCTCTACACTCATATCGTAAGTCCTCTATTATGCGTTCATAAGCCGTAGGCAATGACCAGCATTACCTGTGGTAGTTGGTGTTCCAAATTTGGATCTCATTACATTACAATATTCGATAACGTAATTTCATTACGTTACAGTTGTTATCGCTGTGACCTACAACCACAGGTAATGCTGGTCATTTGAATTTCGGCTTCTAAACTCATCTTAGAGTACTTATAATAATATGTGTGTAGATAAAATATTGTACGTGACTCTGCGTAATTGGCATTACTCAACCGTCACGTAAACTAATATTGGATATCAATGTTGCAGTTATGAATTATGATATTGGGGAATAATTAATCAATTACACTTTTTGTGCAGTAAAGAGTTTACTTACTTACTTAAAGAACCTTTGCCGGGGTAAGCTTTCATAGTCATCATCTGCTTATGGAGAGCAAAGTAACGAATCCCTGTTCGGTGGGTCTACGTTTAGTACAGCAGAAATCATGTTGCCACCTTTTGTCTCTATCATCTCATCGGCTCGATTCGCTACCGTAACATTGCATTGCCCTCGGGTTTGCTTATATATTCCAATTTTCAACCTATAATAATAACGGGAAGTGGTTCAAAACTGACTTGCAAAAACGGAGCAAGTCCAATAAAAGCTGGTAAAAAGAGCTACATTACTGACATGAAACTCGCAGTCTACAGACGACAGATGACTAGTGAAAGTAGTATTAACGGGGCTTGGGTCTCTATTCGACTCCGTAAAACCATATTGCTTTTGACATGTTCCCGTATTGTCAACGTTATGATATCTTATATTTACTTGAGTAATGACGGCCGTGTTGAAAACAATACGATAACATAATTAAAAGCAATGCGTCACTTCGACATAGTTCCATAGTGGCCCAGAAATCTATTTGTTTGACTGTATGTACACGAGAGTGGTAAGCCAATACAAAAATCCCGTCAAGTGCGAGTCGGACTCGCGCACGAAATGTTCCGCATTCAGATAATATGCTTGGTAACCGCAAAAGAAAATTCTAATTATTTTATGCGGTAATTTTTTTTGCTATTTGTCAAAAAGTGTAAATAATGAACACTTCATTTTATTTTTATATTAAAATATAAGTAATTGTAACTTAAAGTACTGGTACAGAAAATGAAAAAAGAATAGTTTCTAAATGTGCAGATTGTGCCCTTTCATATGACACCCTATTTACTACAATCAAACCACTTTAATTTTTCAACCCCCCATTCTAAACCCTTTTCAATTATTTATAAAATTAATTTCATGTATTTTTTTATTAAATACAAATCAGGGCAAGCAGTCTGTATTGCTGAGATAACCTGCGGTGACATACGTACATACGGACCAGGAAGTCTCACCATAAGGGTTCCTTTTTTACCATTTTGGTACGGAGCCCTAAAAATTAGACCGCGTAACCTATCTACCTCTTCCTAGTTCCTACACTTTAACCTCCTATACATGTGCCAGACATAAGTACTCGAGATCAAAATTTATACTCATCATCAAGAGACTAGAACTGAGTTTTTTCACGTCGGGCGGCACGTCAATATCATTGTGTGACATGAGGAACGCATGTCGTTCGGTGTGTAATTGATTTTAGCGTGGGTAGATAACCGTCGCAGCCGCATCGAGGTCTCTAAAAATCGATGATGTTCGGTGATCTCTCGTCGCTGAGATATTACACAACACTCACGGATGGACATCACATCAACGTGGCGCCACACACGGAACAATGCGCCATTACTATCGTAGACTACCTTCAGACTTTCACAAAATGTTTCTTCCTAGTGGTTTCAAGTGAATAAGAGTATGGGAAATGCTTTTAATACTTTTCCGATTAATAAAAAACCTTCGTAATCAATACAATATAAAACATAATTGGGTTAAACCATATTACCTTTGACGTCTCATGGTAATGTTTTTAAACCGGCCGCCATTACTGTCAAGTAAATAACAGCTATATTAATGTTGAATATACGATAATACCTACGCCAAAGTGGAATGGTGCCGCAACGCGATACATCTAACTCAAAAGAAATTCGAAAAATATAATTTAAAAGTTGTACTTTGATATAAGACAAGTTACACTTTGCCTTAGCTGTAATTGGTTAATTAAAACAAAAATCAATTACTAAAAAACCGTCAAAAATAAAACCCATCAGACGATGGAGGAATCTGCTAGTTCATCTTAAGGTATCCCGACTTTTAACCAAAAGTACGTTTGTCAAACTATATCATTTTACAAACTTTTATTTCGCAAAAATATATTTGTGCTTAAACCGTTGCATATTAAATTAGTTGCATAGGCTTATTAAATAAGTTAGTTAACCTAACTTGGTTAGACTGAGGACGACAAAAAAATATCAAATAAACTGGCGGGAAGTAGGCTACCTGTTTGCGAAATGAAAGTTTGTAAAATGATGTTGTTTCCCAAATTATGATTTGGTATAAAATTAATAACCTATCATCTTAAGTTATTGAAAAGATAGTTTTATGTAATGGCCTGCGCAAGGTTTCATGACTAGAAACTGAGTTTCTTTTTAACTGTAAAATAACGATTCACCATGAAAAAAATAACATTTTATAAGTTGGAAAAAGGAAAGCAAAGAAGAGGGAGAAGGACGAGGAAGGAAGGGATGGTTTAAACTTTCTTGTCGTTCTTAACCCTCTTACAATCAGACATCTTACCTATAAATTACAGGAAATAAAAAAAAATACGCCGAAAAAATATATCATAATATCGGTAAAACAGCCTTCCACAAAACGGCAAAATTAATCACAGCTTCTATCTCATGGGCGGAACCCTCGGTGCGCGAGCCCGGCTTAAAAACCCTTTTTTACTTATAAAACTTGGGAATCACTTCTGCGTAGTTTTTAAATCCGAGCTCTTTTTCTAAATTAGTTTTAAAAAGTAATTATAAACCCAAAAAAATACTATTACACAATTTAAGTTTTTAAACCAGTTCTTTGATGAAACAAAATGCCCGTTGGCTCTGTAACCGCCAACTTCTCTGTGCTCAAAGATAAACAATCAAGCAAGGCAGTAATAGACTGTCGCATCGATGTCCTATGCGAGCGACAACCATTCGTGGGAATCTACTGAATCTAAACTCTATTTCTATCTCATAGAGTTTATATGAAGTGACGATAACTGTTGTGTAGCTATGTGGGTTTAGCGTCATGTTCAAAATGCGATTATTAAATTAAGGCACAAGGACCGTTGAGCGCCGGACCCCCGCCGCGCGCCGCTCAGGGCATTCTGTGCACCCACAAACATGCGCCTTCGGACCACGACACGGATTTGTGTCGGGATAATATCAATGTGATATTTCGTGTTTGGACAGGGATGATTGAACGAATAGCGACAAATGACAATGAGGGTGAAGTGGCGTTTAAGGGCATTAGCGTAGCGACCGTCACCTGATGAAGAATCGCCAAAGAAATAGCTTGCATTTGGTTATATTTCTAGTGGGAAAACAGCTTTGTGGGTCTATAACTTGAAAGAATAAGACAAGACTTAGCCATATTGAAGATGTAATCAGTTACGCAGGTTGCGTCAAGAAAAAGTCAAAATAAACTAAAGTCAAAATGCAAACACTAATAAAACCTGTGTCATTTCTTCACTTAAGGTTCCTCGACCTCCTGAACCTAACGTTAAGACAAAAATAAAAATTGGTTTATCACACAAAATGCTTTTAAAACATGCCATTGCAAAATAGGTACCTACTATTCCTATAATAATCAATCCAGAGCACAGTGCACCAAAACCTTTACAACTCGGATCCGTAAGGTTATAAATAGGCTTTTACTAAACCTATTACACGGCATATTACGGAGAATATTCAATTCATGCCGATAAATACAAATAAACAATCGTGCCTTTACGAGCTATGACAAATCCGAGTTACAATCATAACCTTTACCCAACGCATTCTCGACGCATTCAGGGCAATAAAATAACTCATGTCCAATTTATGTTAATACAATAAATACTGGCATAAATAACACCGTCAGAAGGTCTAGAAGACAATTTAAATTTATGTCAGTAAAAGAACCTACTGTCTCAAGTACCGGCAACAACAAATTGAATGATTTGTGCGTATGGTAGACCCTGAACCGTAAGCATCTTTCATAGAGAAAGTCATGGTAAAAACCATTTAGCTTGTGGCATTATGAGATCGTTATTGCACAATGCCAATTTACATAACTCAAGGCGATTTCGGTTACAACACGAGTGTTTACACGAACGAACTTTAACCGCAATAATACGTCATAGCAAATAATTGTATCGAAGTACTGTCATTAAAAGGAAAGAGCGACAAACCGACAGATGCTCGCGGCCATCTTGCGGCTGTGACGAAGTATCGTCTGTCGGCTTCGTGACTTTGTGGTCGGAATGTCTCCATTTAAAATCAAATTTTAGTAATGTTGCCAAAATTGCCACGAGTAGTGGCCAAAAGGTGGCAGACATTACACACATGCCGACGACCGGGATAATTTGTAAATAGTTTCATTGTAATACCTTGTTTACAATCACTTTCTCAGTACTCTGTAAGAAATAACATAGAACTGAATTCAATAATTCAGTTCTATAGCAGAACAATCCAATGATTATTCTGCTATATACAACGTGTCCCAAAACTCAACGATAAGCCGGCACCAGAGGATGGAGCTGCTTATGATTAGTCGAGAAAAAATAAGGAAAAAAATATATCTTTTCCTTATTTTTTCTCGACTACTCATAAGCAGCTCCATCCTCTGGTGCCGGCTTATCGTTGAGTTTTGGGACACGTGGTATAAACTACGTTTTTCCGTTACATAAGAAATAACATTTTCAGCAAACATCATATTTTATTCGATGAGCCACCTTCTCGTTTAGATACTTAAATTTTGCATGTGTAGAATTAGTTTCACGTTATTTCCTCATTCCTTCTCGTTCCCTAGGCCGATTGAAAAATCGTTCTAAGTAGTGTATCCCTAAGGAACCTAAGGAATATTTTCTCTGAATTCCAAACACTTAGGTTCAGTGTATTTAAATATAGATGACGCGTTGGCCTAGTTGGTAGTGACTCTGTCTGCGAAGCTAGCGGTCCTGGTTTCAAATCCCGGTAAAATTTGTGTGAAAAGCGCGGATAATTGTTGACTCATGGATGTTTTCTATACCTATATTTAATTATATATTTCTCTATATAAGTATTTATTTCGTTGTCTACTTTGAGTTGTCTAGTACGGGTAAGTAATACGAGATATAAGAACTTATCATATAACAGTCACAATATACACCGTGTTTTTTTTGATTTACGATAACTTCGGCATATTACTAGGTATATCCATAGAAACTAATTGGTACATTAGATTTTTAAATACTGCGAAAAAAAATTGTTTTTTCGGTTTAGTACAAAATAATGAAATCTTTTATCTTTGGTCATTCTAAAAGGGCCTTTAGAGTTAACTAATAATCAGTGTCAAATACGTCTATGTTGGCGTGACATACACACACAAGTAAAGATAACTTTTGACAGGTACAAGATTGTCACTTTAGATTGACGCGTATACAAACCTAACAATTGGAAACTCTTTACTCATAAGAGTCATATAAAGTATTAAAAGAAAATTGTTGTTATCAATAAAGAGAGCCTTTTACACTAGTTTAACGTGATTAACTGATTAAATTTAAAAATTAAATATCTTTAAAACCGTTAGACTTATCATTTGTCTGTCTTGGGGAAATTAACTTTGTTTGACCTAAAGAACGTTCCCTTAAAGTTATCGTAAATCAAAAAAAACACGGTGTATACGCTCACTTTGTATAAATATGTTTAATATAACGTACACTTGAGATAACGATCGAAAGATATAATGTCAAAATAACTATTTCCATAAAGTATAACGTTATTAATATATAATATCAATTGATATAACAATTAAAGTGTATAATGTACATGACACCTAAGATATAAAACATATATAAATCAAAAAAATCGAACATCAAAAAATATAATGCACGTATAATGTAAACGCCTATAACTATTTTCAGTATTACGTGGCCTTTTTAATTTTACAATCAAATTGTTTCGCATAGTTTTTTCATGGGATGTAAAAGCTCGCTACGCTTCGCTCCCGCCTTAGCCTTCTAACCTAACCTATCCGAGTCGGTTCTGCCCAGAGAGGTCTTGCTCGCTCGCTTCCCTCGCTCACATTTATATCTTACGATATTATATCTTGTAACACTTATACTAAAAGATAATATGTATTATGATCGCTATATGTCATGTATGTTATACGAACTGAAATTAGTCATTGTGAGTGTTATATTAAAAATAATAATTAATTTAAATGTATCAAGTGTTTGTAACATATATGTATAGATTAATATTATGAACATATTGAATCGAATGTATAAAATTAGTTTAAACTTAACGCATAAGTAATTTTAAAATGACGATGTATATTTCTTACTAATAAATATTCTATTCTATTCTATTCTATTCTATTATATAAAATGAATATTATATGACTTGACCGTTATTCCATATAAAAATATTGATTTTGTTATTATAGCTAACGTTCATTATATCTCGTAAACGTTAGTAACATGAAAATAGTTATTATGTAGTTATACCTCGTGTGACGCACCCGTCTAGTACACATAGCACAAGCCTAGAGCCTAGAGCTTAGTTTGGGACTAGGTTAATTGGTGTGACATCATCCCCTGACATTTATTTATTTAGGCTGTGCGTTGTCCTCAGTACGTCAACTACGGCAGTGTTTTATGTCTAGGAAAACTTTTTAAATTTATTGTGAATTTATCATAATAGTGCTTTAGAAATAACTCGAAAACAACAAATACCCTAGGAGCTCCACCATGATCACATTGTTCTAATCCACATACTTGTTTATTGCAAAATGTATAAAACTCCGCAGTAATTATAAAAACAATACATAAGCATACGAGACAAGAGGCTGTGGCGCGTGAAATTGCCATCTGCGTCGGGAACACCGGTAAGTGCACGCGTAAGTAGGCGCGGATGTTCACCACGCGTCGCTTCATGACCGACCGACCGAAGCCTTCCAAATTGCCACACAATCACTGTTACATACAATATAAGATATCAAAACACCACAACCACATTTTCATACTCTCATTTCCCAACAAAACCCAACTTATCCGCTGTTATTGTTCAATTTCAGAAAAGATAGGCATCATAAAATCTGAAGTAGGCTTCCAGGAGTTTATTAATCAAGTGGAACGTCTCTGGGCTTAGTGGCATTTTTCTCCAAGGATGTCGTGTTCATTATATCCCGGGAAGGCGGTGGGATGATGAGAAATTAATCCGGGGGTGGGCAGGTGCCGGCCGTCGCCGCAGGTGCCGCGGCCAATTTGCGACAACCGCCGCGCGCCGTGCTGCGCCATCCACGGTAATCCGACCATCCACATCTTTGACTAAGACTTACTTATAAACAAATGTATGTGGAGTATTCAATTGTATTATTCATGTAAAAAAAAGACTTAAAATAAACATTTTAAGGTTTGTTTGTAACTAAAAATCAAGATTAAGTGCAATTTGTATGAAAAGAGCCCTTGCCACAGATATTTTACCGTTTACGTTGTGATACCTATTAACCTGTAACTATATACCGCTCCATGGCCAATGTGAATAAACTTTCAAACTATAGAGACATAAAAAAATGCAAATATTTCACGTACGAATAAAAATGTAAGCCCACTTATCAGACTGGCAACAGATAATAATACCTACAACACGGTTAATGGTTATTTTATTTGCCTGATACATAATCAATATGAACAGTGTTATAGAACGAAAAATTAGGAGATATTATAGATAGGTAGTGCAGATTGGTTTATTAAATAATACAAGACTCCGCGGAAAAGCGGATGCGCGCGGAAGGCGCGGCGCAGTAATCCGAACATATCTTGGTACATTTCTCAGCGCGACACAGCGGGACTTAGCGGAAAGCCTCGCCGCACAGATGCTTATCTCAATAACAGTTTTATTTATTTTTGCGAGACTCTGATCCGCTCCCAGTGGATGCGACTAATGAAAATATAGGAAGCGTACCGGATCTTCCTCAGACGGTCGACGGCGCGTCGGCGTCGCAGCCTGGGAGCCGCGCCTCGCACGTGAATTGTAAATGACTAACTGCTTCTTCCGATGGGAACGACTTCGTACACTAATGCATGAAATGTTATTCAGTTTGTGTGGCACCTTTGTAGTAACTATATTCTTGCGTATGTTTCGAGTGAATTTATAGTTTAGTCCTAGGTTCCGTTTGCTCTATACTTTTAAATTTGCATTTATTAGCATGGCTAGGTCGTCCAAATATGTTACCTAATTATAAGCGTAACTGACGCTCAAACCTGCTCCATTTAGTTACTTAGACTAGTTAGACTACTTAGTGCTTACGGGAGCGGGGCTAATAATACTTAGTTCTAAATCGGCAGATGTGAGAGTAGTTAAATGATTGCCTATGTTAATCATTATGTATGATATGTATTAATATTGGCCCACCATTGTGTTGCCTATGCTAATATTTAATTCGGTATTTTTCCGCTAAGTTAGCGATTTTCAATAATCGACCATATGTATGTGATTGACGTAAACTGATGACAGACTGCGTCGACCGCGCTGATGTAAACTCCATACATCTCGAGTTGATAGAAAATAGAAACATTAGGTACTCAACGTTCCAATGTTGACCAGGCCTACAGTTATTGACTTTCCGTCACCGAGTGTATCGGTCAGCATTTGATAGAAAATAATATTTTAATTCAAATGTTGGTTGATGTCGGAGCTATAGAGCCGTGTAAATAAATGGAAAAAAACCTTAAATAGTTTAATGAAAAGGACATTAAAATACTCATATACTCATATTTCACAGCCAATTTTATGTAATTTAACGTATATAGGTACATAATATCTTCACACCTGTAATCCCAGAACGGAGTAGGCAGAGTAAAAGAATTAGGCTAAGATATACCAGCGTATTAGAGACAGGTTGAAAGCCCATCGCCTAACAGTACTAATCTATCTATCTATCTAATAATACCTTTTAACGAGCAACTCTCATATATATATATATATCTCTCATATTTCATGAAGTTTAGTATGCAGGGGGTTTCGGGGGCTATAAATCGATCTAGCTAGCTAGGTTTCATTTTTAGGAAACTTACTAAAAAACATATACTCATCCAGGTAGTAGATATAAGTTGTGGAAACTTAGGTACCTACTTCAAACGAAAGGAAATTAATCTTTAATCCGACGAAGTTTAATAAGTTAGGTATTTCTATTTTCAATTACCTACTTATGTAATAACGCTGTATTTTTTAGAAAAGAGGTACAACGGTTTGATATAAAAAAATCTGCAGCCTTTATTGAAATAAAACAAATTACGAGAGCTTTAAAACTGGAATATTATTGTGTGTCGCAAGTCGTATAGTTCGTTTGTAACATTTATCAATTACTTAGATACCAATAAACATGTCATTTAAAAGGACACGAAATTACACCTGAAACTAAATTTATTGTTGCAATGAAGTCCTAAATAACTAGCGTTTTAACAAAACTTTCGCGTTAAAGCTAAAATAAGCAGGCATTACATGCAAGGCTGCTCGATTAAGAACGGGAACACATTGCTACATTAAATCAAATTAATTGTTAACACTGCCGCGTTTAATGAAGATGCGTCTTTGCCACGACAAACTTGCGACAGGCGACGTTTATTCGGTCGCGAATTAACGACCGCTTCTCTCGTAAACCGAGTTATGTCGTAAACCGAAACCCGGTACAAGTTTTCGAAGCAATGTAGATCATTGATTAAGTCATAATTATGTTTAATAAAAAATCCAAACATCTCATTAATGATGCAAGTAGTGACGTAGGTAGTAACCTTATCTTTTCATATCTTCACCAAAAACTGATTCCATTTTGGTCTAAGATCCGAATAGACGATGTGCACCGGCTGTTTATTCGATGAAAAGTATTTTATAGCAAATTTAATACGCTAAATAATACGTGGCGAATAGCTAGTGAAAAATTTCAGTCCAGTATTTATATCATTAATTAATTTATTTTTTAAATTGCAAATGCTTGTTTAATAGTCAAATTACATATTAACCTAAAGTATAAAGCCTATAGAATATGAAAACGTTAGGTTTGGTGCAAATTATTAGTACCGACTTACCTGTTTATACCTGCCTACCCAATAGTTTGACGGGGGAAAAATAGTCAACCTAACGCTTGCATATTCTATAGGCTTCACACTTTCGATTGGTATGTATTTTGTCTAATAAACAAGCAATTGCATTTTTTTAAAACATAGTTAGTTTGTATTTTTTTAATTAATTATATACTGGACTGAAATTTTTCAGCCTACCTATTCGCCATACATTACTTAGCATATTAAATTAGATATAGGTAAAATATGCCGATG
The DNA here is from genome assembly GCA_923062465.1 of Acleris sparsana. Classification (NCBI taxonomy): domain Eukaryota; kingdom Metazoa; phylum Arthropoda; class Insecta; order Lepidoptera; family Tortricidae; genus Acleris; species Acleris sparsana. Next base: position 8,261,072 of record OV281286.1, read on the forward strand.
CAAATCGTCTCCTATTCGGATCTCCTACTATTTAGAATGTCTACGAATGTATGTTTGTTACAAAACGTTTTATGCATATGCGTGGGATTTAATATAAAGCAAACCAACCAAGCAACTATCGTTCACCGCTTATTAAAAGGCAATTCTCGTGAAACACCGCAAAGTACAGCGTGGTGAAAAATCTTGCGGTGGCGGAGCACCGGCGGCTCCTAATTAGGTCATTTGCCATAATTGCCAGCCCCAGATTGGTTTTTTCGCGTCGACAACGTCCCGCGGGACCCGGGACACTCTAATGAACACTTCTAGCGTTGAATAAAAATCGAATTTCTCTACAGCGGTCCTTTAACGACGCAGACGTAACTAACCCGCTCGGGTGTGCATTTCAAAATGGTTCTTCTAAGTTAATCGCTCCGTAGCCTCTGAAGGTAGGAAGGTTCTGATACCGAGAGTTAGAAGGATAGTAAAAACACAAATGATATGCGAATTTACGGAGTCGCTCCATGTGTCGCGAGAAAAAGGAAAACGTATGGAAAAGTTAACCTGGAATGTTATGTACTTAAGATACATTTGTTATTTTATTATCATTATCACATAAATAGAATATCTCTCTAAACTCTACATAGCCTATTTTGTGTCCTAATGCCGGCAAAGGGCTTTCGCTCATTTCCCCAGTCGTATATAATATATGATGAAATAATAAGATGTTGGCATTACATTTCACACATTATTGTGTTCGATACACGAAAACGAACGCGTTAGGTATCTCAAGTATGATTATTATGATTAACAAAAAATTTACGGCACCGCTTGTATATTTTCTCCATGGAAAGCGAGTAACATTGCTACAAATATAATATATTATTTACCACTAGATCCTTTTCTTCTTTAAGCAAGACTTAAATGTCGGCAAACCAATTAATTATAAGTACCTAGCTAATTTATGTATAATCATAGTTTTACATGTACAATTTAAAAACTTATTTCTGGCTAGTTTGGTAGACGTTACCCAACATAAAAGGTATCTGTCCGCGACTGGACCCGCCTTGTATCAGAGAAAGGTGGCGGTCTTGGCCCAGCCGAAAATAAAATCCAAAAGCCACCACTGGGATGAGTGGACTTACATCTCTACAGAACTCATCTCGATAGTGGGTGGGCGTTGTTTCATGTTATTCTCGCGCCTGCGCAGTCCCTCTCGGAACAGCACGAGGTTCTCGTAGTGCTCTGCGGAGGAGTCGAGCAGGTCCACGCATGCGCGCAGAGCCGCTGCCTGCCGCTCTTTCTCTACCTCCATCGTAGACTCCGTCGCTTGGCTCGCCTTCATCACATTCTCAACCATGTCATCCAGCCTAAAAGCCAAATTTAATTGAAACAATGCCCTCTTTGCCCAGGGCTGAGATTAAAGTGGGGGGGGAGGAATTAATGTGTGATGATTTGAAGAAGAAAATGAAAGTACAAAGGGTCTAGCAGGCTAAGCTAATAAGAGTGGCCCCCCACGAGGGATTTGGTTATAGTTTTAGGTGGAGTAGTGGCAGGACCTAAGAACACTTTATGCCTTCTTTTGGTTCAGATTTATTCACGAATATCGTATAGGTTAGAAAATCAAGGTCAATTTTAAACTGTTATTTTAGCTAAACCGCAAGCAAGCCAGAGTAAATCAGAATTGAGGAGAATAGAAAGGGATGAATAATGCATATTTTTACAGACGTTCATGTCCTCCAACCATACGAATAAACAATAACTACCTACACGTAGAAGCGAAACTCCCGGCTGCCGACATGCGATCGGCGCGCGATAGATACCTACCGGCTGGCGACACCTGAGGTGTCTAGTCAGTCAGGGGCGTCACACATATCGTCGTTTGGCGTTCAATACCGCGAATGTTATATTGAGTTACAATCTGACATTCGCGGTACTGAACGCCGAACGACGATATATGTTAATAATATATATATATATATATATATATATATAATATATATTATAGCTCCGTTTGTGATGGGCCTAGGCCGTGCAGCGCGGCGCGGCGCGGTCGTTGTATTTGTTTCATCGCGGTTGTCGCGATTTAAAACGAATTAATGGATAAGAATAGTATTCTGTAATAAAGCTTTTTCAACTTAATAAAAAATCAAATTAATGGCCCGGAAAGGAACGTAAAAAGAAATTCCGGATCCCAGACTAAAACTTATTGAGCTTAATTATTACTTTGAAGGTTGTTTATAGACTCGTTTCCGTGTTTTATAGATGATTAATAGCCACATAAGCCATGTACTTAATCTTAACAATATAATTAACTTATTGAACGTAAATGTAAAATTCTCATTTTGGAACAATGTTTACCCGTTGAAGAAAAACAACATTTCGTGACTAAACTTGTATAACACTCCATAAACAGATTTAAATATTTTGCAAATTAAAGCACTAACTTTGTACGCGGAAGACAGAGGGGCGTAGCGGGGTGAAGGGGAAAGTAGGTAAAACAATCCTCGAACAAGTACATACTACTATATAAATAGTACCAGCCACCAGCTACCAGTGCAGTGTAGATAAGTCAGTATGTAGGTATGTAATCTCTTTTAAAATGCATAAAAATAAAATCACTTGCAGAGATGCTTAACTATACCTACGTATGAAATACTGCTCTTGCTCAATTTCAGCATCAATTTTGGTGTAGCTATGGCGATATAACATATAAATAATTATTTTGGTGGAAAGGAACATTTTGGGAAATTGATCTAACAAATATTAATTTTATTGATAATGCACTGATCAAAAAAAAATCCTTCTACATAGGTAAAAAAAACGATGTATGGATCATAAAAGTATCACCAAGTGCTTGAAAAATTGTAAGACTAAATATTTGTCTGATTAAATTAAATTACAATATTTACAATGCATATATATATACATATTTTATTTTACCTACCTACGGTCAAGACAATAACATTTGGCCGCAAGCTTTAACTGTTTATGTACCAGTAACTATTACAGTTGCGATCGTTACGTTACGCTCATATAGTATTTATGTATGGATGGTGCAAAGGAGTGAATGTTCATGTTTTTTCAGGTAAACATACTGCTCCTTTTTCAGTGTGACATTACTCGAAAAAATGTAGCATTAGGTATGTATTTGAACGTTGGCGTTGTGTAGTTTAAAATTATGTTTTCATATTTGAAAATAAACTAGACATTTTTAGTTTGGTTTATCCATCCCAGGTTAGTTACGCTCTCACAACGGAGATACTCCTATCCTCTATAACAAAATTCATTTAAATTGGTTGAGCGGTTTAATTAATACATATTTTTTTAAATATAACAATACTGAAGGTCAAAAATAAAGTGGTATTTATGTAATAATTAGGATATAGGGACTCAATGAATTCTAGAACCAGGGTATACCATTTATACAGTCCTTACGCTAGTTATTTTAATCTAAAACTTACTTTCGTTTCCTTAACTCGAGATAAAAGCAGAAGAACACCGTCAATATAATAATAACAGCAGCATTCGCTTGCGACCACGTGAGGTGCTGGCTCAGGATGTGGAACCTGGTAATGCGCACCTTGGGCACAACGTCCCACACGGAGAAGTCGGGCACCAGCAACGTCAGCGGCAGCGCAAACGCCGCCAGTGCCCCTACCACAGTCGTCACATCCCACTCGGATCGCCCGTTAGACATTACTTCATTTAAACTCGATAATTTAGCCTCCTATACTCCCAAATAAAGCTATCACTTGCCCTAGAAAATTTAGACTGCAATGACATTTGAATGACAAAGTGAACCCCGTCACAGCGGAAAAATTATCTTAATTCAAAAAGGGTTTATATGTTTCAAGAACTACAAATCAACGGTTCTGTGACTCAACCCCCGTATATAGAATATTGTCCAGTATAAACTGACACTCACTAAGTACAGATGTAGTGCATAATTGTTTTCCTTCGTATTTTCACGAAAATGTACGAACGTGTCATGCTACTTCAGTCAACCTCAGTACTTTTTGTACTGTGACCGACTGAAATATCAAGACACGTTCGTACGTTTCCGTGAAAATACGAAGGAAAACAATTATGCACTACATCTGTACGCATACTTAGTGCGTGTCAGTTTTTACTGTACATTATTCAATATACGAGGTGGAGTGACAGAACTATCGAAATACGGCGTCTTGCAAGTGCAAGACACCGAAGGTCTTAAACTCTTCCTAGTTAAAAGTCATTTAATCTCGCAGAAAAGCATTATGAGAAGAAACGAGGTACAAACCCCTTTTTAAGAGCTATCGCACTGTATGAATGAATAAGATAAGGAAGAATAGCATATAAAGTTAGGCATTTGTAAGTTCCATTAGGCAAAAGTTGCGAGGCGGCAAATGGGGCGGCGAGGAGTCGAGTCCATCACGCGGGGCTGCGACGACAGACTCACGCGGCATATCAATTTCGACTAGGTACACACAATAAAATTGGACGGTCTCCGGAGAGGGCTTAAACGATTCGCCGTTTTGTCTCGGGGCCCAGCTGTGTAATGACCGGGGCAGGAAAAAATTGTCAGCAAGAAAACGCGAGGGTAGTCGGGTTTATGTGCACGCGGCAGCTGGCGGCGGCGACGCGCTCCTAACGGCCTCTGCTTACCTCGCAAAACCCGCGCCAATTTTATTTATCGAAAATATAAACCGATTTGCGGAGGGCCCTCGTAAATTCTGGACGGCCGATTTATAGCGGTTACAGGGCGCGCTTAAAACCAACTTGCTTCTTAAGAACTCCTCTTCCTATTCTTTATTCTGTTACGCAAACAGATTGTGATCTTAACTCGATACCGTCCCTGCAGGATCCTTCTAAAACATTTATATACAACACTACGTAGTATTTATTTACCCTCATCATCGAAATATAATAAGTATGGAAGAGTAATCGACGCTCAAAATCTGCCCCACTGACTTAGTGCCGGCGGGGGTGGAGCTATTAATGAGTGCCGAACTGTCTATCAGTCGACTTTCTGACGTAGTGTCAAACAGTTGTTTACAAACACAAAAGAAAATAACGATATTAAAGATTACCGAATTTTAATGATGCTGCAACCATGCCAAGTTGCATTGTAAATTGGTGCAGGACCCACACAGATGCAAAACAAAGCGATATTTATTTTCATTAGTAAGTTATTGAATTTTTAATATTACCATACCAAAATGTCATGGCCGATGTTATGCAATATATCTTTGAAAAATGTGAATTACAAGCAACTACTTCGAATGAATAGGAAATTAAATTTTATGTCATCTTTACTATCGTACCCTAACCCTAAAAAGCAATAGGCTTAATTAATTGATATTTGTACAAAAATGGAGTTGGTAAAGCTAAAATTGTAAATATAAATTATACTCTATTGTATATGATCTAACTTAAGAGTTAGCTCTTAGCTATCTCTAACTGTAGAATAGAAACAGTGCCGAATGGATTATTTGTAATGTTTTCGTCTTACTACTCGTTTAATTTTTGTCATGTTTTTTCGGCAGCATCAAATAGGCTGTCCCATCCAAAGCGACTATATATAGGTATTATACTGTCACGTATCTTTATGCCTATAAGAATAAAAAAGGGGTTACAATATATTTGGCACTTTAGATGCTAAAGACTATTTGACGCTGACTACTCTTACAACATAATATCTTCTGATATACTATTTTACAACTTTATAATAGTGTAACATAAGTATGTTAAATGATTCAAGGGGAACAATCAGTAAGTTTGTCAAAACACTACTATAAAAAAATATTAATAAAATTCATTATTCAATTACTGTGTTGTTTTTGTATTAAACCATCCACGTCAAATGTTGAAAGACATGGCCGCGTTCAAATAACCCTTATGAAAAAATATATTGACAAATGGAAATCTTCTGTCAGAGAGCTTGTAACCAATTGCAGATTTTTGTCTTTCAAACGGTATAAAACCTTACTGAAATTACTGTCTACTCAAACGTTATATCAGCATCTGACATAAATGACTTCATACCTTAACCCAATTAATATTTAGTTGATTATTGAAACCACTCGATACATAAGATCTTTTCATTTCAAAAAGTGGGCGTTTTGGAGCGGATTTGGCAGTCGTTTTTGTTAGACGTTACTCTTCCATACTTATTATATTTCGATGACCCTCATGTGTAAAGCCTTGCTCATCTACCGCAAAAAACTCGTGCCATGCCGATGCCATGCTCTCTGCTCTTCTACACTCCCGTAATAAAGCCTGTTACTTTCAGCAGCAATAATATTTTATATTATCCAACATTACAACAGAATACGCCATTCAAGCGGCGAAGTTTGAAATATCCTACAAACCGCTTTAATTCCGCTTATCTTTAAGATAATTTCACAGGTCGGGCACTGGTTTTGAGCTGTTGTCTCGCTTGATCATACTAATCCTCATAGTTCCCAATCCCTAAAATATTTAAATCTAAGATCAAGTCCTGCCAAAAGCAAACATCAATGCAGGGGCTCTATTCGACATGGTAGAACCCATGTAAAACCATAATGCTTTTGACGTTTTACGGTATTGTTTTTACCTCAGCTGCCGTTACTGTCAAGTAGATAAGAGCTACCCCCGTTACGGATAACACGTCAGTCAATATCACAGATACTATACTTGGTTGTAATATATGGGCCATACCCAGTAGGATCCCAGCCCTGTTTCAAGGTTGAATTTTTTGGTGTACTTACCTATTGTTTATAGATTCATTTATTTTTTACTTAAGAGCTTTCACCACTCAAGTGTAACGAAATAGTCTAATTAAGTTGGGTATCGCGTGTCAAGTAACATTGGCTCACAGAATTAACAAGCTCGGCAGTGACTAGATCGCGAACGGCTCCCGCGGGCCGCGGCCGAACCACGCGAATCAATTAGGTGATTTGAGGGTAGCATGCGTGCGCCGAGTCAATAGAAACCCTTATTACCAGCCCACTTAATGGAATTCATGCCTTGTACTTTGTGTAATCAGAATCTTTAAGCAGTCTACCGGTTTGTCCGATACGCATCGTGTAGCCACGTGTAGCTGTTGGTCATGGGCGCTACAGAACAGTACTGATGATTCGCATCATTTTATGCGAATGTTTAGCAAATGCGAATGTGTGCAGATCATGTCGTGATGGAGACACTATAAGCAATGAAATCAAAGGTCAATTGAACAATTGTTCAGTGCAGTCGGCCTTATATGACACGAGCCCCTTAGAAGTCGCCTCATGGGAGAAAAGGCGGCAATATTGCTTTTCCTGAAAATATATAATATGCCTCTTTTGAAACTCGACCGTTAAATTACTTAACTACGAATATAACAATGCACTTGCTGTATAAGAATTGATTTGTTTTTTTTTATTCAAGCTATGACTTATATGACTAATGTTTTTTTTAATGTGATTCCTTAACATTAGCATACGCACATACGCACTCTGAACATTCGCATTCGAGAATGTGAAAAATATGACATCCCCAGTTTCAACGCATGTGTAGCATGCCGTTCTAATTTATATGTAGAACAATGCAGCAGCGGCGTCTACGCAGCGCATAGGCAATACTCGTGCGGCAACCCTCTAAAAGGGGCTATTCCCGCCTTGAACCATGCAGAGGTATGGAGACATGATCAGGGGATTTTCATGCCCATTATAGATTCAAAAATAACCATTTTTACTTTATCATAGGCAATTTACACACAATAACAACGTCACGTTTACAATAGCCTAAAATTCCAGTTGCCTATCACCTACCTATAACAGACTTAAAAACGAAGCACCACATGTACTTATTTTTGATGGGCATGGTCAACTCTTCCCTTGGGTTGGGGAGGCATAAATCACATTTTGAGTCGCTGCTATTTACAGATTAATCTCTAGATACCTACTCGTATTGGTTTTGAGTAAAATGAGGTTCATCCGGACTCCCGCTACTGTTTTTCTGAAGGAGTAAACTTATTAAGAAAATTGTGTTCATCGAGATATTATTATAAGATAGTGTTCGTCTATTTCCGGTTTCAAAAATTTATAATAGTAATGAGCTGTCGTACCTAGTTAGTTGCAGGCAAAAGCTCGTTAACTACCTATAGTTCGGGAGCGCATTAAAATCTTTCAGCGGAGCTACCATCTATTTGTAAAAGTACTAGAGGAAATTAGTTCCATTTTAGTGTATTCAAGTTGAATAGGTGCCTACTTGTAATAGGGATAGCTGGGATCTTGGGATATACCAGGAATAATAAAATTAGCAATTATGTAGATATGTATGTACAGTGCGATAGCTCTTAGAAGATGCTTAGGGTTATGACTTTAGATGGCGCCGTTGTTCATTGTGATTAACGCCATCTAGCGGAGTTTTTTGGAAACTTTGTTAATACTGAACAAAGATGTCTCTCACTCGCTCTAATACGATCTTATTAAGAGCGAGTGAGAAAGAAGTACAAAGCCGAAGCATCTTCTAAGTGCTCACAGACTGTAAAATACTTTTTCACGCCACTGCTCGGAAATATGGCCAAAGAAGGATCGAAATCAGAATAGAAAGTTGCTCTTAGTAGTACAACACAAAAACAGTCCAACAATGTTGAGTTGCAAAGTAAAATGGAGTGTTTTTAGACCAGTTTACTTTCTACTCTGCTATTGGTCGGTTATTTATGACATTAGTAACTCGTTCGGAAATAAATAAAAAAATGTTTGACAAATATGACATTAGAACGTTTAATTAAAAAATTAAAACGTCAAATCCGCTCAGTGAAAGTGTATTTTTGCGATTGTAAACGTGTTTTTATGTAAGTTTTTAAGGCGTACGTGAAAAACGCCTTTGCATCTTTAAATAAGGTAAAAATTAAAAAAGTTAAAAAGGCGGGAATGAAAATTACTTCTGTTCTTTTAATTGGAAACAAACGCTAAACTTTTGAACTTTTGATTGGAAATATGTACGATATTCAACAAAAATGAGTGATACAAGTACAGATATGGATCTTACACCGCCTGAAATTCAGGATACGGCAAAGTCGGTAATTCGGAATTTACTGCCAATAAAATCCCGTCGCAAATATCAGAAAGTGTATGAAAATTTCAAAGCATGGCAAATAAATAAAAAAACGAACTCTTTCTCTGAAAGCGTAATGCTGACCTACTTTGATGAACTTTCAAAAATATCAATATTACTTTTAATTAAACTGTGTATTATGTCCTAACCTGTTTTATTTCCTTACATTAGGCGTGAAAAGCACATAGTATTGCCTCGGTAGAAAGTGCAATAGATGGACTCGTATCTTCGCGGTCCTCACCTGCGGCTCGGCCCGCGAACTAACTCGTCCATCTATTGCTTACTTTCTGTACCTGGGCTACAATGTACTATATTGTACGACGATGATTTGATGAAGTCATAGAGGAAATGAAGTGTAGGTACAGTCAAGGGCATAAATATATATTCGTTCCCAAGACGTCAAAAATATCTATACCCCTTTAAGCCACTGGCAATAAGGTCCGTGTTTACATATACTTGACGCGATGGCTGTATTAATGCCCTGTACCTATCTATCTTTGCTATCCTAGCAAAATTCTTCTTTATTTATTATCGGGACGGTTTTACATGAGATTAAGGGCCTGTTTCACAATCGACAAGTAAATTTATCTGCCATATAAAGTTAGCTCTCTCTTTGTCTATTTTCAAGTGTAAGAAAGAGAAAGGGCTAAATTTATCTGTCAAATACGCTTTACTTGCCGATTGTGAAACAGGCGGTTATAGTACTTACCTATATTATCGCGAGTAATTCCTCATTATTTTGCTGACCGCTCCTTTTGGAAACTGAAAACCGGTTGTACGTATCCTGTTGGCACATTGCTGAAGACATGGCTAAAGATGAGTCATCAGTGTCATCACTCTGGATCTATATCTGAATCCCTAAAGTTTTTTAACCTATTTTTATATTCCCTAACGTTGTATGTCATAATGATCACTTGTCCTAACGCTCACATGGCCTGTCTTTAGGATTCCTAACATCACTTGCCATATTAATTCTTCATCCTAACGTTATGTGCCATAATATACACATACCACACCTACTGACTCAATAAATAGTATAATAGTAACTTAAAAAGAAGACTACGTACGAACAAGTCGACGGAGCTCCGCTATGCGGAGCTCCTATTCTGCGTAGTTATGGCGCTTCACGCCTTGACGCAACTCTAACCTAACCTAACCTATAAGTAATTAAAAGCAAAATTGACCTAATTTGGCAGATTGATTTGCATGACCTTGATTTAAACATATTATAATTTATAATAAGTTATATTACCATATTGATTCTCGCCAATATTTTTACATATTTATAATATTTACTATTTACATTAGGTGAAATGATATTAAGGATTTTGAGGAATATGCCAAATAACATTAGGAATATTAATACTTATGGTAAAAAATACTCGGGCAAATGAGTTTTAGGGCAATCATTACATTATGAAAAATGATTGTTATGGCAATTGATCATTAGGGCTAATGCCCATTAGAGCAAAACAGTTCGGGCAAGTGATTTTAGGACAAACGATGTTAGGGATCGCGAGGGAGACCCCATCACTCTATATTAAATACTATTTTTGCCAACGACTCCGTCCGTAGGTGATTACCATACGTCGGACTCCAGCGGGCATTTTCGTGGCATGTCAGAATGTTAGGTAAGGTTCGCATATCAATCAATTCACTTTCGAGTATTTGTACTTAGTATTTGGTACCTAGTATTTATAATGTGAATTTCCAAATATCATAGCAACTAACTGCGTTATTTATAAACGCACTTGGACTACACATAGTCAAAATGGCGAAAAAGTTCGTTTGGCTTTATCCGTCACTCAGACAATTGCAGCTGTGAGAAAGGAACAAAACACAAATGAGTTAACTGGGCATGTCAATTTCTATGAACACGGCTCTAAGGCTGTACGTTAGTTAAGTGTTTTTTTTTTATATCCTTTAAATTTTAAATAAAAATAAGATTGAATAGTCCGTGTTATATTTGATTTAATTTACATTCATGGTATATTTGTAGGTATATTATGAGAATATATTATTAATATTTTTTCCAAATTCTTGGCAGTCAATGTTCTTCGTCGGCTTGTAAATATCCATTTTAAATGGGAGAACGATCTTTCAACATCGACTGAAGTCATTGGCAAGTATTTGCATTGCTCAAAATTCTGAAGAGTGTTTTTATTGACTTTATTTCTGTGACTTAAGTTCGGAGTGCTGTCGTAGTATCGTATCCATTGCAATACATAGATATGCAAATTAACAAATAAAGCAAATCTTTCTATTGATTAGACTGCACTCTACCAACAAATATAAGTATGAACAACAGTCATAATGACGCATGTCAGCTATTTATTTGTTTTTTAAGTCACCACTTCAGTGGGCTATCAGTCATCACTTCAAAGAGTATTTACACATTAAAGATGAATAAATGATAACGGGTAACTAATTTCATTAACTATGTTACAAATACTAGGTACATTATAATACTCGTAAGTTAAGATTTTTTTTGTAAACCTTACCTTGCCCTCAAACTGCCCCCTATAGTCCGACGTATGGTGATTACTATTCCTTCGGGGACTGTTCGTTTTCCGGGACAAAAAGTACCTACCTTTTGTCCGTCTCCGGACGATAAACTATCTCTGTACTAACCAAAAGACCATGCGTCAAATTGGGTCAGGAAACAACAGCTCAGTGATGGCTGATGCGTCATGAAGTAGATCTACTCGGAAAAAGAGCTTGTAATACAAATTAGTATCTGCAATGTAATGGAGCTTAACTTTTTCCCCATAGTAGAAAATGAAATAGGTAGGTACATGAAATTCAAAATTCAAAATATTTATTCAGTAAGTTGGCCACATGAGGGCTCTTTTACACGTCGGTAATATGGAGTGAATCTACTAGCGCTTCGGACAAGACCATCATTGCGGAGAAAAAGCGCCTCATGAAACTCCAGCAAGTCAAAGATATATTTAATGAACTAACACTGAGCTCGCCTCGGTTGGTTCTCGGCTCAGAGTTCATACGAAGTTGCACATGGCGCTTTCACTTCGATCCGTCGAAAAGAAATTTGGTAAGGAGGTAAGTATTGATTGAGAATCCTACTATGAGTTTTAGCATGACTCGTAGTAAATATTAGGTCAGACCTAGTCTAAATGTCTATTGTTCATAAGCCGTAAACTTTTTTTAAATATTAATACCAACAGCAGTATCCATACCGAAGCAACATTTGTGCTCCTTGAGTTGTCAAACTGGTTCGCCTAAACAAAAAATGTAATTTAGTTATTAAATAAAACAAGTGAAATAATAAATGATTTGTATAATGTGACATATTATTATGTGAATGACTACAAATGTACAAAATATCAGTCGTCTTATCATTTAACTCTGGTAACTCTCCATTAATAATTGTGAAGTTGCTAAAACAAGCTTCCAGCGAGAAAAACACGCTATTTTATTATTAAGATCGATGTTACAAAAGCTCAACGTGATCAACATCGCATTTTTTCATGTTTAGAGTTCCGTAACGTAAGTGTGCCAGGGTTTTTAAAATAACTAAGGGATCCCTGTACAAAAATCGCAGAAAAAAATCCGTTCTTTTTTTGTACACGCTATTTATTTAGGTGCCAAAATAAGTTTTTATATTAAATAGATTAAATCAATTTGATGTTTCGAAGCGGTCTGTCATCTTGTGTTGCCTAACGATGCTGTTTCTTTTTTTTTAACGAGTCGCTTTGTTGTTATGGTTTCCACAGTATGACTTGCACTTGACTCGTTACTGAAGTGAAACGGAGTGAAATTCTCCATTGTAGCCTATTTAACTTATGCATGTGCATTTAAATCAATAAAGCAATATTTTGAGAGTTTGAAGAATGAAACGCAATCATATTTGCATTATTTCATCATCATCATCATCAGCCCGGGGGCGTCCACTGCTGGACAAAGGCCTCCCCCAAAGAGCGCCACAAGTCACGGTCTTGAGCCGCTTGCATCCAGCGCTTGCATTATTTACATAATGTAAAAACCTGGGCTCTGTCATAACAAAATATTGCTAAATGTACATAAATACATAGAATACATTTTGGAATTTCACTCAATTTCACTGCAATATTATTATGAAGAAAAACGAAAATTGCGATGTTGCCAACTCGGCTTTTGTAAAAGGGCTCTAAAGAATGCTGCCACTGTTTTCTACGAAAGGAAGACTAAGCAATACCGTATAAGTATGTACGTTAGGAAGTGGCTCTAGTTTTTAACACTGTATCACCTTATTATAATTAAGAATTCATGCAAGAATTACGTTCCATAAATTAATAGAAAATAAAATTACTTTTTAGTCCAATACCTGCTAACGAAGTGCGTAGTTTATTAGGCGATAGTGGGACTAAATAGCGCCTGTCAATGCTGATCGCTTTAGTGATCACAACGGCTGGTAAAAAATAATTGTGATTTCAAATTCATGAAACTACTATAAATTTCAACAGTTTTATATAAATAAATTATATTGAATGGAAATCTATATGAAAATTGTGATATGATATTGACATTTTTAAGGCGTGGATTGATGCTATTTGCTTATTATATTCTAATATACAAAATAATATTAAATTAAGTGTATAATTACTGATCTCTCATATCACATATAAAATAATTGTTTTAGATTCATAAATATCAATAAACAACCTACCTAGTAGTCGTGTTCATAAGTATGTGTACACTTTAGTACCTTGTCTATTTAATGTCATGTTTAAACTGTCATATATGAACTATCACAGCGATTAAAGTGATAAGGTACTAAAGTTTACACATATTTATAAACTCGACTGTACCTACATAATAAAGGACTTACACGATTGGGTCTTATTATATTCCTTGCACAAGAATAAAACTGTGGTAAATCTTTTATGCAGCATGAAACTTTAAATAGGTGTCGGTTTTAATCAGCAATTATTAAAAAACCAGGTACATTTTTTCTGATTAAATATAATGACATTAATGACAGCCCCAAATAAAAAAAAAAAACATGCTAATGATTATGTCTATAAGTGACTTCTGAATAAATAGTCATGATACAAAAGGATAAGGTACTTGGTCGGCTAGAATAGTCTACAATACACAATTGTTTAACAGGTAAATAATATCCATATACATTTTTATCTCATAATATAAGTTATAAATAGTAAAAATAAGTTAAATTTTAAATATATAGGTACCAAAAGCGCAGCTACCTCCACAGGCTACCTCAACTCTTGCTTCGCTCGGTCGGGAGTAGTCGGGACGTCACCGACTCGGTTCGCTCGTCACCTCTCCCTTCTTTTTGTACCGAGCTTCAAATGTTTGTGCCCCAGGCCTACTCATGAGAGTTCCGGCTTTGTTTACTTTTACATTTTACCGAAATTTGATTAACCTAATAACATTATTTGTTTTTCACCACTACATATTAAATAAAATGAATAAAACAAAGTCGCCCGCCGCGTGTGTTTATCTTTATGTTCGCAATAATCTCAAAAAACTACCGAACGGATTATCATGCGGTTTTCAACAGCAGTTAGATAATGTTTCGAGGAAAGTTCGTATAAATAAATCTGGTTTATGCACGTGTGTTAAATAAAACTCAAATAAACCGAACAGAAGCGAGGTAGGTCGCTTGATTAAAATATCTTGTTCGTCTTAGGTAATTACCACACAAGTTTGTATGATAATTACCTACCAACTTACTATGTTTTCCTACAGAATATATTTTTCTGCTGATCAGAACCATATTTTACCAACTGTTAAAATAACAGTTACCACCAGATTTTAGGAAAACACAAGCGTTATTTGCTCTTTTTAGCGTTGCGTAATATGTAATGAAAAAAAACAAGTAAAAGCAATAAATAAATAGGTATATACTGCTCTTGCCTTGACGCTCATTTTAAAAAGAGTGCTATAACAGGAATTTACTCAAAAAAGCATTTATTTGTTTGTTAAAGATATGCTAAAGATTTACTTTATAATAATAAAGGACAAAGTACCTATAATAAAATATTCCACGATAAAATACCTACAATATAACATAGGCTATTTACTCTTACTTACAAGTTGTTTACCTCGCGCGATCTTGCTATCTCGAATGAAAATGTGACATAAGAATGTTTCTATAATTCTACACCCAGCATGATTTATTGCACTTGCTATTTGAACCTACATATAGATAATTCCTAGACTATACTCTCTAATAAGGTGACTACTACTACCAGAATAAATGTATATGAATAAAGGCACTTATATGTATAATAACAAATCCTGGAGATTACACTCCTAAAGTTAGGTACTACTAACTTACTTAGGTACATCGAGTTACATTCTTTGTATATAATTATAAACATAGCTCAGACAGGGAATCGCAACACGGTATGAGAACAAGATTAATAAGAGTCGTATTATGTACAACAGTATTATTTAATTATCATTTTTAATTACATTTAAAACGGTTATCCAAAATTTAATGTTTGTAAAGGTATATTTATCATTAAAAAATTTTTTAATACTGAAGGTTGTATTGAACAACCGTCAACTACTGCATTCTCTGGAACAAATCAATGTTTTTATTTATTTATTTGTGTGAAATATTGTTTACTATTTTCATTTCATTTCATTATTAAGTAAAAAGAAAGTGAAAAATTACGATAATATCCGCTTTAGATAATCATAATCTTAGGTGTTACGACTCTTCCATATCGGCGACGACCTGTCCGAGCTATGGTTATAAATTTATAATGGCTACTGACCAGGGCTTCTATTCTACTGGGTAAAACAATATTGCTTTTGACGTGTTGTCGTATTGTCAACGTTACAATAGCTCTTATTTACTTGACAGTAATGGCGGCCGAATAACAATATCATAACACGTCCAAAGCTATATCGTTTTACCCAGTAGAATAGAAGTCCAGTGGATTTACATTCAAAGGTATAAATGAAGGCACTTCACTCAACTTTTAAAATTTATTGACTTTTTTTTTAATTCTCTGTCAAACCAGCAGTAAACAATGCCAAGTAAAGTGCCGCCATAATAATAATACTACTTTGGTAGGTACAGTATTACCAGCTTCTTAATGCTTTCGGCTGGCTATCGCTGCCGCTATCACGCTTGCACACGCAACTGAAAGTATATCTGTCACTCGTGTCATAGAAAAACAAAGATTGCCGATCGCTATTAAGAAAATGGGAGCACTGTACAGCGCCTCTATTGTAGGCGGTAAAATCCAAATAGTATTTGACCTGTTGTGATATTGTTTTTAACTTGGCCGCCATTACTGTCAAGTAAATAAATGCTATTAAAATGTTGACAATACGATAACAGGTCAAAACGATACGTTTTTTACGTGTAAATAGAGGCCGTATCGCAACAAATGTGGCAGTCACGCACGCAGCGTCATGTGGCGTTATGTTACGTTTTGTCAACGGGACCACGTGTTGTAGTTGTTGTACCGATAGCAATATCAAAAGCAAGCTGCTAGATCGACGTTGATTAAAAAGTTTATTTAGTATATTTATACTCTTCCTTAAAAAAATTATCCGCTCCAAATACTTCTCGCAATATCACTACCTACATTTATTCGAAATCAAAATCAAGTGTCTATGTAAGAACACATTTCAAATTAGTAGGTATATGATAATTTCAACTCCTTCAAATGACTAGGTTTATTGAACATTTTTATTTTTCCGCTGTGCACTTGCTGTACATTTTGAAAATTTACGCAATCACTGGCAATCAGGCATAATCAACCGTCCGTTAACTACTCTTATGCCCTCAGTACCGTATGAACCTTAACTCTCGTTGTGATATCTATAAATATCGTTGACATCATAAGAGTATGGCCATATTTTTGGTAAACAAAACAGAACAGTACTAATGGGACAGTACGAGTAGGTATAAATCGTTCTAGACCATATCGGTCCAGCCATATAAGATTCTTAATAACTAGTGAATAATATAAAATATATTTTGAGTTTAGTAAAGAGTATCTTATGAAAAAAAGTAATTCATCGTTGCACAGAAAGGAGCAAAAGCGTTGACGGGTTAAGCCTTAATCTGTATCCATATACAGGTAGTACATAATGACACGACCTCGTATTAGTCGGATAAGTTCGTATTCCTCATGCTTTCTCAATTAGCTTATTGATGGAGACTAAAGCTGATTGAAACGCAAAATAAATACAAAAAATTCTGACTAAAAACTAACTATTCAAATACTATATACTATAATATATTAAGAGTACTACTGAGATTGCTTAATGATTTGTAATTGTTTTTTTTTATAAACGTGTTCGACAAGCCAATTTTTTTGCGTAAATGTCGTATTCAATACCCAGATTATGTACTAACCAAAAATAAATATAAATGAAACGAACAAATATGACAAAGCTCGATGGAGTAAATTGACATAATAACATCAAATATTGATCTTAAAAGATATACGTTTTATACAAAATTTGTTCTAACATTAAAATAAAATTTGTTAGAAATTAAATAATCATAACAGTGTAGAAAGGCACCAACTGACTCTTGTGATTTAAAGCCGTTTGATTGAGCCTAGTACAAGAAACGCGGTTATAAATAGATAAAATAAATTACTGTATAACTAGTTGATTACACTTATACTTCTAAATATTATTTATGTAATGTGCCCCTATAAACGTTTGTTACCTTACACTAACTTCATTTGATTTGATTTGCATCTAATTTCATATTTTCGCAAACTTATGCATAAAAGCATTTAATGCCAATAGTTGCCAGTAATACCAACTAAAGCTGCACTTGCTTTCTTTGTAAATGATGCAGGATACAAACTACTGTAGATCATTATCATTAAATTCCATTGGTTAAACCATCCACCGCCTCCATAAGACTAGGCACTGAATCTACTTTCATACCTCTTTTGCGAAGATCATTTAACTCTTGCACCAGCTTTGACTTATCTTTACCAAGGGTCTCCCTGAAAAAACAAATTAAATACATTTATGAAATACTCCGAACAGGAATATTTTTTTGCATTAATCAAAGATGAGTGCTAATTATAACTGTTCTATGAAGTAGTAATGCGAGAGCAATTACGTGTTGAGATTACGTCATCAGGTCTCGTGACTTGCTTACGCATCTGTGAGGCGTAGCAATACGCGATAGATAAAGGTTTATGTGAAATAGTTTTCTTACAAACCATATGGATCTATCTGAAGATAAGATTATAATGCAGATATTAATGAAGATTAATTTTACGTGATGATTTTGGTGTACTTCCTGATCATTGGATTACTTATATTGGATTATTTATATGTACTTTTAATGTTTGTTAAGTGATTACATTGATAAGTAGAATTGGACTGTAATGCATTATTCTAAGATAATTCGGACCAATAATTAGTCCCCGTAATACATGTGTAGTTATTTTCTTGAATTTTTAGTTCAATTCTCTATGTTTATTTTATTACTAATCATATAGAAAACAAACGAAACATACGACCAAAATTTCACTTATAAATATTCCCAATAAGAAATATAAATACTTAACAGAGGGCAACCAAAAAGTTGAAGCTTTAAAGATCTTCTAAAGGTCGCATGGTGACTGAAACACTACATGACCTATTACCATGACCTATTATTATATACTAAGCAATTAGTTACAAGAATACCCAAAAAACGAATAATAACAGTAATGCCATGAACCTGCGATTGAGTTGACAGCTTACTAGGGTTGACATTATTTTTATAATATCTTTTATTTAGAAATTTTATAACACATTGTATAAACAAACCCCTTTTCAAAGAAAATTGGCACTAGCGATTATATCGAGTGGTTTAAAAGAATATGGTGTAATAAAATTAGATTAGCATCCAATCTACTTTCTTAACTTGGTGGCATAGAATCACA